>OY979769.1:80000-1475850 GCA_963855975.1 Andrena chrysosceles | reverse complement strand
CGCTGCGCCAACATAAATTGCAGTTACAGAGATAATGCAAGGGGGAGGGGGGCGGGGCGGGGGAGATATACCGGACGATAAGATCAAATTTACTAGAAACACAAGAGCATCGAGGAAGAAGAATTTACATAGTAATATTCCACGCGATTGCTAACCGCTCGTGATAAGGGGGCACGCTCTGAAAGCGAAGATAGAGAAAAACAACTAATGGCCACGTGGAAAGTCCGCGCAGAAGTCGACAAGGGCGCTCCTCAATTGCACGCCTCCACCTGCAGCTGCCCCTGGGCAACTACGAAATTGTACTCGTCACCGTCCAACGGCGACGCTTGTTTTGCAAGCCTCGCCGATGCGACAGGCATCGTTCTTAATGAATCGTCACGAAGACGCAGCAGACACGCACTGATAAGAGCGCGCAATTATAAATCGCCATGTCCCGAGCGCGATTAGGTAACGGCGTGCGACGGAATGCTCCATTTTCGAAGCTGATTATGACGTGTTGTGTTTTTCCAAACTACTGCGAAGCCGAATACGGAACTTCGTTACGAAGGAAAGCCCTTCCATGCCGCGCTTAAAGTGTCCGCACTTTCTTCTAATATCCCTACATTTTGGAGCCGGGGGAACGTGGAACAAGATTACTCGTTACCTCGAAGGTTTTTCGAATTTTCGGTTTCAAAGTTATATTTCGGAGCAGTGGGAGCAACGCGATTGGTTAATGGGGTTTCTTCAATTGTCGCGGGACAATTGAAGAGAATTGAAAATTGCGTTTTGAGGAGGAGCCGCGTGTAACTGGGTCACGCCGTGAGAATCGCATTAGGTGGAGATCAATCGATATTTCGCGCGTCGATAATCTTATTAATATAGATTAGGACTACGTGTGCGCTCCATCGCGAAGGTCGCGAAAGATCTTGGAGACAGAGGAGTAGGTGTTCGGAATAGTAAATAAGGATTCTCGCTCATAGGCACGTCTTCAAGGTGAAAATCACACCGAACAAAATGTAATTAATGGCGCGTAATAAACATCAGTTGTCAGGCTGTTGTTTATGAGTTTAACTATTGGTTATCTCCTCGCTGCTCCATCTTATTTTAGTACGCTGCCGTGATACCCGAAGCGTTAGTTACATTGCCTCGGTTTGCAACGGTTTCCGCGTTTCTGAATCAAAACTTCGTGAAAAATGATTTGGCGAACAGTGAGGTAAACTCGTCGAATCGAAGGCTCTATGCGCGAGTATATTCTTTCTACGGTCCTTCGAAGTAATGTCACGTTCTTGTTCCTTTAAATGGTACCATATGTTTCCGTTGCGCCAGCCGACTTAGTATGAACATGAAATTGCTCGAAAAGTTTCAAGGCGGAGGTTCGAGCGCGCATCGTTATCGATCAGCCGTCCAACGGACCAATTTATTCCTCGGGGAGGACGCAGTTGAAAAATACGACGAGACAAGAGGAAACGATGGAAGAGAAAGAGGCGAAGAGGAGTCAAAGACCAGCTCTGTCCGAGCTGGATTCGAATTAACCAGTGGCTAAGTGGGCGGCCGATATATATTTAACGGCAGACTGCGCCAGAATGCTTCCTCGTTGAAATCCGACCTCCCGGCGACCTCGCTTCCCCAGATTTTTCAGTTGCCCGCGCGACACTCTCTATCATGGCATTCGCCGCGCGCGCTCCACGCGAAAAGCCACGCCAGCGCGTGGCAGTAAAAACTCCAGATGCAATAAACCAATAAACGTCAGGCTGGTAGAAAATGCATCAACGTTAGATACGTTTCGAGAGCGACAGTAAGTGGCGGGGGCTGTTATTAATCTATTGCGCGCGCGGCGCGTACAACAAGGATGCAAAGCGCCGTTCCTAGAAAACCGATTCGGTTCCGTGTCAAGAAAGAGCCACGACGAAAAGAAGAAATACAGTGAAATCGTACAGAAACAGTAGGAGGCAAAGATGGTATCACGCTGCAGTAACTGGAGACGAAAATTTTATTGTCAAACGTAGTACGATATTACGGGTCAGGGTATTTGCATTGATTCATTCGTCTATCCATAATAGAGGAGGTAGCGTAGTCATGTTGACCAAGTATGCACGGTCATTTAGACATACGTACGTACGTACGTACGTATGTACGTAAAGTTGCGAAAGGTGAACGTTGAACGAGGCAACCGGAGGCCGATGCGATTGTGGCGAAAGAGTAATTCAGGGGCTCACCGCGTCTCGCGATGCATCTCGGATTCCGTTCCTCTGTTGCGCGCGGATCGGCGCGGATCGGCGTTGAGGAAGAGCCGTAGGAAGAAAAGAGTCAGGGAGGTAGAGGGAACAGGCACGGGTACGGGTCGCT
Organism: Andrena chrysosceles; assembly: GCA_963855975.1. NCBI lineage: Eukaryota > Metazoa > Arthropoda > Insecta > Hymenoptera > Andrenidae > Andrena > Andrena chrysosceles. Next base: position 1,473,525 of record OY979769.1, on the reverse strand, counting down.
GCTTTGAAAGGAGGTGTAGGAGGGTCGAAGCTGCATGACGCTCGGGGAGCGCAGCGATACCATGACGTATCGAGCGAGCGCGCCACGCGGACTGACGTCATGATCACGGCCTCAGTCACACCGCGAGCACGTGAACAGCACGCCTGTGATCACGCGGTCGTCGGCTGATAATGTCGCCCCGATTGGTCGGCCACGGCGAGCCCCTAGACGGGATTGGTGGACGTGGAGCGCGCCGCATGATCACGCACACAACGGGCACGGCGTGTCGGGCTAACCGACCTGAGAAAGCTTCATTGCCTCACCAGACGTCCAACGGTTACGTCCCCTGAGCCTTTTTTCGCGAGACATACATCGTGTACGTGAGATCGCGTTCTCTCGTCGCTGGCCGAGCCTCTTTTAACCTACCATACCTTCTCGCCACGTTCTTCCTTTTCATTTACGAAAGATGGATACGAGTCAGACACCTCTGTCACCGCCAGCCTCGCCCCAACTCAAACACGTAAGTGCACCGCCTGAATTAAAATTACCGCCAGCCTTAGGCCAACCGCCCGCGAAATACGAACGCAGCTGGGAACGACGACCCAGCCCTGCTCCACATTCCCAATCAATTGTCGCAATGTTCTCAGATTTTTATAATCCTACCGTTTCCTATTGTTTATTTATTTATTTATTTTTTTAGTTCTTCTACTCGTCTTTTTGCGTTTTATTAATAAACGTGTAGAACATATTTGATTCCTTAAAATTCGCGGTGTTTTATTAGGGGATTCTTCTTTCTTTTACAGATCGAGCCGCTCCAGTCGTCGTTCAGTGTCGCAGCGCTTCTGGGGGACAAGCTTTTGCAGAAAGCGGAGGATACTGAGATAAACACGAAAAAAGACGTCGATCGAAATGCACGGCCTAATTTACCCCCTACGCCACAGCCCTCCGATTCGGAGGAGGACGAGCCCCTTCGAAAACGGCAACGCGTGGAGCACTGTGAATTGGCCAAGGTAAATACACCGTCTTATCTACCGGACCGCTTTCTCCGCAGCTTAAATACAGAGTTCTATATCGTTTTGATTTTTTTCTTCACGCGCGCGCGGGCGATCGGGTGGCCGCTCCAATGTGCATGCGCGCATGCTCCATGAAGTTGTTTTGCAAGATGACCCCGTTTACCGCGTGCATTCACTCCTTTACACCATTTTTGTCGCTTATCCAGCGAGCAGACGCTTTTTATACCTTCCGACGGTATCACTTACAAAATCCGGCTATTACCATTATCGCGAATAGATGGCACTTGAGTTGACGATAAGCGATTCAATTTTTTTTATATTTTTATATTGATTGGGTGATAAAAAAAATTAAATCTTTTCTTTCTATTAAATAAATACGTGGAAATACGCGTACTGATGTACTCAAGAATGTAAAAGAAAATTTATAATAAGTATTACCCGCGAAAATGAAATTAAACAATTTTCTATTTGTTTTTATTAGCTACTGTTGGATGGTACGCCACCTCCGAGTCCAGAACCCGCGCGGGCATCGGTCATAATGCGTGCCAACCGTGACGGTACCTACAGCCCGGCCAACTTGACGCCAAAAACTATCGCAATTTCTTTGCAACCGGTTCCGCGCGAACCGCAGCAGTCCGCCAGCCCGCAGTCGGAGCCGACCACGCGTCGGCGCACCGCGGAGCCGGAGAATGTCCTCAAGAGTCTGAAGTTCAAAATGAGCCTACGAAAGGAGGAGATCATCGTGAACAACAAGAATACGGATCGTGAGACTACTCAACCGAAATTGCACCCTTTAGCACCTAAGCCAGCGCCCATCATGGTAACTGGACTCCTGGGAACTCCCTTGGTTCTACCACGAGCGCCTCTGTTATTGGTAACTTCGCCTGCCGCCGCGGCGACGTCCACCGTGTCTGCACCGGAGTCGGCTGCGCGGCGTCGAGTCTACGAATGCGAGCATCCAGGCTGTGGCAAGAACTATTTCAAATCTTCGCATTTAAAAGCGCATACGCGCACTCACACGGGAGAGCGGCCGTTCTCGTGCCCCTATGAAGACTGCAGCAGACGATTCTCAAGGAGCGACGAACTCTCGCGACACAAGCGCACGCACACCGGCGAGAAGAAGTTCGCCTGCACCGTTTGCCAGAGAAGATTCATGAGGAGCGATCACTTGGCGAAGCACGTGAAAAGACACGCCAGGGACAGGTCCTCGACCATCGGCCCCACCGGTCTGCAAGCTTCCATTACCCAGATGGCGACCACGCCTTTAAGATTGAGCCTGCTCCCGGTCATAGCGCCGCGAATAACGTCCGCGCAGCAAATCATCCCGCCGCAATTGGCAGCTTAAACGACGCGAGAACAGTGACGTGGTGTCACTGGCATGCTTGAGAAATCATACCTAAAGCTGCGAATGAAGCTTTAAACTGCTGCATGATTGAGAACCATTCCCGGCGTTGTCGGAATGATGACGGGCAATGGATACGAGAGGATGCCCCTGGAGTGGTTCCCACGAGGTCTCTCGATCGTCCTGTGAAGGCAAACCGATCGACGAAGAAGACGCCAACCACGGAACGCGAGGAATCACGGGGAAGAAGTGAGCTCCCGCTTGCCTCCAACTATGCGTATCACACATCGTACATTGTGTAAAACAAGTTAACGCGAGGCGTACTTAAAAGGAAGGGACCTAAAGGCACGAGGAGCGGTGATAAGTCATAAAACGAGGCTTCTTTGCCGTCCGTGAACCAAGTACCTAAGTGTGTCTGTGATTTGTGATGCATAAGCGCGTTGACCGAGAAAGAGTATTTATTTAAAGATGCAAAGACAGTTTTTTTTATGAATTATGTACATAACGGCTATGCAGAAAGGAAAAAAGCTAATGTCTGCTGTTTTCATTATCACCGACTAGTTACGCATGCTAATTACGGAACATATATGTATATTCCCGTCTGGTTAAGGCGACCCTGCCGGGCAACGTAAGACTTCTTACTTGTAAAGATAAGTTCTAATGATTTTTCTACGAAATCAGAGATTAATTAAACGACTTATATACTTTCATAAAAAATGACGTGTACTTATTATAATCTCCCTGGCAAGCCTCGCGTTGTCCTTCCTGCGTCCTTAAACGTCCGACAGTTTCAACTTAAACGATTTACAGGCAGCCGGTCGTAAACGATTTTCCATTTACGATCTGTAACCATTAATGCCAGTTGCATTGACAGGTTTTGTAATTATAACGGTTAGTGCGTCAATGGCTCGGACGCATTCAATGGTACAATTTCACTTTCGAGATCCTTATTGTCTTCTTTTCGCGTCACTTCAATATTTTTTTAATACCTTAACGATCTTTTAAACGAATTAACGTAATACGATGAAGGACTAAAAGACTTAAGCGCTCTTTGTTTTGTGAAAGAATGAAAAAAATGTACCCGGTTCCTTGGTCTCTTCCCACTCAAATTGCATAACCGTGCAACGAAAAAAGGACCCCGTATTTCTACGTTTCCATCTTCTTAACGTTCGGATCTACAAAACAGTAGGAAATCAATACGGAAGGTCATGCATCGTGATGACTGTCTACGAGAAAAAAGGCGACTAAGATTCACGAACAACTCGACACGCGCATCGTATATTTGAATGGTAACGTAAATCGTTCAGCAGTGACGCAGCGTCTGCCATCGTTTAAATAAAAACAAGTTACGATATTTGAGCATCGAGAACGTGTAAATATTTTTAAACATCGATATCGATTCTACGATATTGAAGGAATGTTAGAATCCAAATAGGTATAAATCAATACAATTCATTCCGTGCGCGCAAAGAGAATTTCGTAGGCTTCGGTGACTCAGCCTGCTGTTCGAAAAAAAAGAATGTACAAAGCTACAGTTCTGATTACACCATTAATTGGTGAATGTTAAATGCAGCATACAAATCGCGTAACGCGAGAGTTGAAGCGTGGCGCACCGTGGCTATATGCATATATCGAAACGAAAAGTTTCCATCACGTATCATACAAAGAGCTCGATCACGTCGAGTGCGCGGATACAATCTCGTCTACGGTGATTAAAATCCGCAGAGGCACTTTGCGTCCGAATCCGAAGTTTACGCGACTCTTTTCCTCCCAGAACTTTGAATGATCCATTCATAGGTGCCTAGAAGACGTAACAGAATGCGTATTCCATATAGTCGTAATGTATTTTCAGTATGCTTGCATTGAATTGTATGAATATTCCTGAACTGAAATGGATTGACCGATCTTAATATTTTGCAAATAATTTGAAGATTATACGAGCACACGTGTACTACGCGAGACATGTTAGATGTTGACGAATATCTTACTCTCCTACGTAACAGAAGAGAAGTACAGTTATAGCGAGGGACAATAAAAAATTCCATTGCAAACATTATCGCATTCCTCGCACTTGTAAAAAAGGATCGCGTTCATGTCAAACGTAATTTACGAGGCCATCGATCGAGATAAGATTTTTTTATCGATCTTGCGCACTCGCCCCATGAACCGAATCGCCAAAAATACTGCTTCCTTACAAACACGGCGGATCAATTTGATTACATGCTCCAAGCCCTAACTGACAACAACGCGTATCGAACGTTTATTTTCGCGTTCAGAGAACGTTTTTGTGGTCTTCTAACTTTCTATCTCATGCGCTCGGAAAATCAGCACAGGACAAAGCTGGTACAGGTCAACTTAAAAACATGATCCTCGTCAACGGTTTCTCACGAAACGCCGTGGTTTCTTGCATCAGCCAAGGACTCGGTCTCTTTTAATGTTGTAAATGTCACAAACAGGTGTGGGACCGGTAGATGACGTAAAATGTCCTCTTGATTACCCACAGTTGCGTTTATTAAAATTTGTCTTTACCATTGAAAATATATAACGCGAAACGCAACCGTTCCTTTGTTAAATACCTGGAAATCAACATCCCACCATCAGGTACAAGTTAGATTTACACCTGAATAAGCATGGAAATTTTTTACGTCACATTTTATCTACGATGCTGTTTATATTGGTGCGCGAAATTTGTCGTTTCAATGATTTCGAAAAAATACACGTTGCTTAAACAATTGCGATCATCAATTTAAAAAGTAATTACCCTTAAGCTGGAGATTAGCGATATCACCTAATGGAGAGCGCCCAGCCTACCTTTCTATTTATAGATTTCTATTTAGGAAAGGACAAACATAATAATTTTATAGTACTAAGTGCTTTCTGTTATCAAGATCATTTTGTTGTAACCTCACATTCAAGTGTATTTAGTAATTATTTCATTATCAATGGCATTTTCCCTTTCAGTAGTTCCCAGACACTTTTACCATGTAAAATTATAATAGAATCCATTGAATCCACGTGTATATTGGAATTCTGTTTATTCCGCGGAAGTTAATTTTACCTTATTCGCGAATGTTATCGAACAGGGAACGATTCAATCTTTTTTTTCTCTCATAAATAAGCATGCACCTGAAAGTGCAATATCTCTTAGACATTGCATCAAGAACGAGAATACCGCTCCTACGTCTTTCATAGTTCGAAACGAATAAAAAATTTTAATTAGACGATAAATTTATTCGCGTGCATTTATCACTCGTTACTATACGCTCACGCATCTTTGCCGCCGTTAGTTTCACAAAGGAAGACGACCAATGTGTTCGCTTGAGTAAGTGACTTACTGACGACATTTCCGTAAAAAAAACTATTTTATTCATCTGCGAGCTGTAAAATGTATATGTTCTCTTTTTCGGAGCAGTGTACATATGTACATCCAGTTTGCACATCTATATTATTCTGCAAAAATAAACTTTAATGCTATACTATATACATATGTAGCATGAAAATATTAAAAATTGTCTCAACGTATAAACGGTATAAAAATGCTATAATAAATACATATATATCTTCCTTGCATTGATATCCGTCAAAGAAACTCCAAAACACCACTGGAACAATCTCAACATGTATACTTATCGAAAAATATTATACTTTCAAAGTAACGATTATCATTCAGGTCGACATTATAAATGTATCAAAACCTCGGGCATCTATTATCCGTTCAGCTTCGAGTTCTGCTTATTGTTTATGAAATTTTTTGCTTGGATCAGACGCCATGTCATATAATGTCTGGGATGGTTTAAAACTGTCGCCATAATGAATTCGGAATTCTTCCATCTTCTTCACTAAATTACCGGCTCCGTAAGAATCTACCCAGCGGAAAGGACCGCCCGTAAATGGAGGGAAACCTAGCCCGAAAACAGCTCCCACGTCACCCTCCAGCTGTAAAAATATTAATTTATGTTTCATCTCGCGTACAGAAAGATCGCGCACCAAGTACTTACCGGATTAGCCAATATAGTTTCTTCTAAACAAAACACTGCTTCGTTAACGAATCGGGACACCATTCTTAACTGACGATCCTCGTTGGACGTACTGCCTTTCGGTTCAATTTTGTATTTCTTTAAAAGGTCTAATGCTTCGAGATTAACATCTTTGTTCTTGGTATTCACTTCATACACGAATATACCTTTGCCAGATTTTCTCCCTGAAAATTGTACACACTTCGTTAAGTACACATAAGTTACAACAAACTGTATGTAGAATAAATAAGAGAAAAGTACCAAGGAAACCAGCTTTGACCATATCCTTAAGTATATTTACGTCTCCACCTTTAAAACGTTCACCTAAAGCCTCCAAGAGATGAGGGCTTATATGGGCAGCAACGTCGATACCGACTTCGTCCGATAAAGTCGCTGCTCCCACCGGAAACCCGAACTTTTTAGTCAATTTATCCAGATCCACTGGATCTACACCTTCCTGTTTTCATGCGCAACATTGTACTTTATCTAGTGTATCGGTTCAATGCTAAGGAGAACGGTCGCATTACCTGTAATAATCTAATGGCTTCAGCCAACATCGCAGACAGAATTCTTGTGGTATAGAAACCGGGACCATCGCCAACGGTGATTACTGTTTTACCCTGTTTTAAACCTACATCAACCGCAGTTTTAATCGTTTCAGTGGACGTCCCTTTATGCGTTATTATTTCCAAAAGTTGCATTTTATCTACCGGAGAGAAATAATGCATTCCAATCACCTGCAATACCAACATTTCGTTAGACTCCTATAGCTTTTCAGTTTATAAAGTATTTTTCCGAACTTGCCTTATCTGGACGGCTACTTCCAGCAGCTATTTTGGTAATAGGAATTGCTGATGTATTAGTGGCAAGCACACAGTATTCTGGTGTGTTTGCTTCGATTTCTTTTATAACTTTGTGTTTAATAGCAAGATCCTCGAATACAGCTTCGATTACTATATCCGCATTTTTAAAGGAACTGTAGTCTAAAGTAGCGTCAAGCTTAGCAAGGTATTTATCTTTTTCAACACTGAAAAGAATAATGAAAAATTGCTTGTAAGAAAAATTCGAAGAGGAATATGCAAACATTTCACGATAAAAGGGACATTTCGCACGAACCTGGAATATCTCTTCCGTTTTACGGCATTATCCATTGCTTTTTGTATTTGATTAACACCTCGGTATAAACCTGTTTCATTGGTATCTTTCATGACTACGTCATAGCCTTTATCTATGCTTACTTGAACAATTCCTGCGCCCATTAGACCAGCACCGACAACTGCAACTTTTCTGAAACATATAGAAAATGAATGTTCTGCAATGAATTAATCACCTTTGATGCAACGTGTAAGAGAGTCTACGTACTTAACGGCGCTTTTTGGTGTCCCAAAGCGATTCTTTTTACATGCTGTTTGTCCAAAGAATAAACTTGTGAGGCCCTTACATTCTGGCGTAATTGCCAGCTCAGCAAAGGCTTTAGCTTCTGCTTCATAACCAGCAGCTAACCCTTTATCTAAACCTGTACGTATCACATCTAAAATTCTAAGAGGGGCAGGATACAAACCACCCGACATTTTCATTACTTGGTTTCTTGCTCTATTAAATATTTGATCCTTGACAAACTCGAAGGAAATAGCATATTTCATGAGCTTGTCGGTCAAAGTTTTAGGATTACGATTAATTTTCAAACTTCCACTCGCTATATCTTTCGCAGTTCTGATAGCCGTCTCTTCTAAATATCTCATGGTACTGTAAACATTTGAAATATGTGTATAGCAAACAATTTTCATAGATACATATCGAACCCAGTATAAAATCGCTTACTTTTCTTCCGCTGTTTCAATTCCAGGACCAAGACGATTTACCAAAATATCAACGATTCCAAATTTTTTGGCTTTGTCCGCCTTAATAGTTTTACCGGTAAGCTCTAAATCTAACGCGTTAGGGAGGGACGTTAATTGGGGTAATCTCTGTGTTCCTCCTGCCCCAGGTAAAATACCTAACATTACTTCTGGTTGTCCTAACTTTGTTTTTGCATCGTTAACAGCGAGTCGATAATGACAAGCCATTGCAATCTATGCGAATCAAAGAGAACTAAGATTAATCAAGAGTTTCAGGAATGCGACAATATTGAAAAATATATCTATAAGAATTCTTCAAATGTTATACCTCGAGACCTCCTCCTAAACAACTACCCTGAATCGCAGCCACAATTGGCTTCTGACTTTGTTCTATAATATTCAAAATCTTTTGACCCTCTGTAGATATTTTGTAACCATCCTCTACAGTTTTGACATCTCGTATCATAGTAATGTCAGCACCGGCGATAAAACAATCTGGTTTTCCACTTATAAGAACTGCAGAACTAACGGCAGAATTTGTTTCTATATTTTTTAAGATAATTGCAACCTCGGTCATTATATCGGCGTTCAAGGTATTCACCTATGTTAAAATGTATCAATGTTATTCATTCAAAGTACATATTATTTGAAATAAACAATTATATTATTGTCACAATATACCTTGACTCCTGGAGAGTCTATGGTAACCACGGCTACATTATCCACAACTTTATATTTCAAATGTTTTGAATTTGCAGCAGTAGCAAGTGATCTCATTGTTCCATACAAAGCTGAAATCAAAGTTCATGTTGTAAGATAAAACAGAGACCAAGGTAGAGGAGAGAATAAAAACCCACTTTAATATTTTATAACGACATATGAAACATTAAGTGACAATGATTTGCCTTCAAAGTGCCTTCGAAAAATCTTATGTACCGCCTGGTTTTCTAATTCTAAAACTAATTCGAAGACATCTTTCGAGATTCCACGCTTTATGGATATCTTATACATATTATAATTATGATCCGGTGACACCAATTGAACGTGCATTTCGACTGTTATATCACATAAAAGTTACTGCAAGTGAAACGTTCGTTGCTCGAGAGCAAAGGTTGAATATATAAAATGTGTAGAAACATAATACTTCTTTTGCTTTATAGTTACCTGTTTGTGTCACGAATTTTTTATTTATACACGAAAGACGTGCAATAGCACCCAATAATCTATACTGTGACATAGTTTCAGCGGTTACCCGTGCACACCCAATTAAACAATACTAAATTGTATGCACATGGAATCGCCAGTATAGAACTGGAACTATCATCGAACACGCATGCGTGCAGTACGTGGATAATGCCCGAACCTACAGAATTCGCTATACTTCCCAAGGACTTTGACCTCAAGTTAATGCATTTGATGAGTTTAAAAATAATTTTGATGTTTTGCTATATATCGCAGATAGGTATGGAACGATGATAATTCATGGAAAGTTTTTCTGCGCGTGAACAAAGCTCCATTCTTCTTATCAACAATACTTATAGATGTTCATGTAAATATAAGTGTCTTCCTTCCAAGGTGCAAACAATTTCTCGTGACAAAACAGTATTAACAAAGGCGGAAATTCTAAAAGTTTTATACAAATACAATTCCCAATAATTTTCGCTGTAAGTATTTTTGATGATAACATCCTAATTCTCTTACCATCCATCTTGTCTTTGCAGTTTTCGTAAAATTTACAAGTACCATAAGTAAGCACTTTATTTTATCCAAAGAGTAGAAATCTTCTGTATTTAGAATCTGTATTCTAGTTTGGAATGTCAAAATAATATAAAATAAAATATAAAACATCCCCCAGGCAGCAGAAATTACATTAATTACAATGACCAAAGTTACAATTCTTGATACCTTTTGAAAACATAAACAATTGAAAACAACAGGTACTGTGGCTTTAGAGTCACTTTCAAATTTCCCACGATTACGGCGTGGTCGGCAACATAGGGAGCGGCAGTTGAATGGTAAAAAGAATAATTTAAGTCGCCAAAAATCATGCAATCATCATTTTTGTCAAAAAGAACCTATTTTCAAAATTTCAGTCAATTCAGAGCATAGGAGTTTTCGAATGTACAGCCAAATGATTGTCGATGATTTGAACCACAGACGAGGTATAGGATAGACCTATCACCTTATGGATCTTTGTGTCGCCACCCAAACTGTGTTACCGACCCATAATTTGAGAACTCAATGTAATGGCACCTGCTCATGAACAGCGTCCAACTCAGCAACTATGTACATACTTTGAAATGGGTTGAAATGCTGAAAGGTGTGTGCGTGCTTGTATACGTGGGACTTGTTTGAAGGCAGGCTTTTGCTACGCTATGCTTTGACTCGGCTTCTCAACGACTCACGCGGATTTCTCGCCGAAAATCCATTTTGGGGATCAAGACACTATGGCGCTCAAAAATGGTATTTCTTCTGGTAAGCTATAAATTGCAAGATGACATTGTTTATTAGTACTTTGCGTGTCGTAGAACCCTTTCACGTATCGTACGCCGAAAAGTATTGAACTCCCGCAGGTAGTGATTGGATTCGAAGTGCTTTGAACCGCTTCGAATCTGTCTTGAATATCAGGCGAGTACTTTTAAGCACTTTTAACAGGATTCGAAGCTTAAAACTCTTGAAAGTCTTGAAAAGTCTAGAGTCTTTATAGATCTTGAAGGTTTTGAAAGTCTTGAAACTCTTGCTTCAAAAGCTTGGTAGGTTTTGGAGCCGTATCTACGTTCACCGACAACTCGCGGGACAATACAGTCGTAAGCTAAGTTTGTTTCAAGTTTCTCTCAATTTATTCGCCTAAGAGGCCTTTACAGCGTTACAATAAAGTATAAATTATATAAAATCACTATTTTCTTGTGTTCATTATTGAGGTTTCCATCATTTGGCCCCCATAAAGTAGCTTTCCACGTCGAAATATTCCCAAGTTTCACCTGTAATAAGAAAAATATTTTTAGTAGCCTAACTTGTCTATTATAGTAAATAGGACAAATGTTATAATATATTTATTTCATGTACGAAAATCTATTAATGAATGGAATTGTACAACATATTTCTTGAAATTAGTCATAACACTATAAATTTTAATTTTAATTCCTACCACTCGTAGTATTGTAATCGTATTTTAAATTGAGTCGATAACGTTGGATGTGACTCGAAAATGGGAAGGGGTTTGCGAGCCCCCCGAGCGTGTGACACAAAATCACATTGCGTGATAGGTGTATCCTATACTTCGTCGATAACAGTAGGTAAGGTTTCTCAGTAGGTAATTGACAGCAGAATGTTCTTAAATTATCCAATAGGTGACATAGTCAATATTTTCAAGTTTATTTCAGCATCGTTCCAAAAAGCATCAGAACGTGATATTCATGCGCGAGCTGCGAGTATGGAGGGTGTGCATTTGCGAGCGTCACTGAATTCCCCCTCTTAAGTGATGTTACGGACGAAAACGCCTATACGTAGAATCCTATGGCTTCTACATAAGTATAGTTCGTACATGTATTGTGTGGTATTGTGCGTGAAGGTTAGGAGCAGTTAAGCGATCAAACGTGGGTTAGGTGAAAATAACAGCTCCTGTCACAATGTAGTGTCTAATAATGTTGTTGTGATACAAAGTAGTAAAACGTATATCGATATACGTATAGATTTCAACATCCGTGTGATCCACCACGGGATACATGGATGTTGCGAACGGACAAAAGCCCCTCAGTGAGTGTAATTTACAACTTCTTTAGCGCGACCTTTTCAATTTTTCTCACAACTCGATATGAACGAAAAATTGTAATTCCCATATCGACCATAATCTCTTTTTCACTTTTGAGAATTGAAATGCTTCCCAAATATGAAGCAGCTTAAAATGTACATATGTACTATTTGTATGTATGTATATACAATAAATGAACTCCATTTGTGATTGGCTAATTGTAATTATGAAAGATTGATTGGGTCGTTTGTTGAAAATAATTTGATTTGTGTAACAATTTTGGTAGACCGCCGGGATATATTTGGAATACATTGTTCTGCGCAGGTGGGCAACCTTCTGCCACTGGTGGTACAGGGATGGATAAGGGGAAAGAATGGCAGATGGAATTGCTCATGGAGAAGCTACGATCCAAGGCATCCACATTCAAGTCCTTGGTGGAGACTGCCAAAACTTTGCGCATGGCTATGCTCGTAAGTCGTCCGCAATTAAGTATTACTTGGCTTACGATCGCTTCTAATCCGTTACGTTTATTGCTATGTTAGGATAAGAGGTTTGCGATCGATAGCGCTGAGAAAAGTCAACTGCAGAAATGCTTGGATACTTTGCAACATTCCATAAAAGTTACCTCCTTGCAATCCATGGTGGAACGTTTGGAGAGTTTAACCAGGCAGTTGGGGTAAATATTCATAAATTAAGCAATTCGCAAGGGAAGAAAACCAGATAACTTAGCCAATGTTTGTGTTGCAATTGGGTTACAGCTTAAAGTTTATGATGTCTGGCCCACCAGGTACAGAGTTGTTTATATCTTCAGATATGTTCTTTTTGGAAGTTCTTTTGGAGCCAACAGGTGTAGTTAAAGATGTTAAAATCCATCACGAGGGGAAAAATGAGCAGCAGGTATAAATTTAATGTTTCCAAGGAGTAACTATTTAAGGACGCTTGGATCGATAACAGTATCATGTAATAATACTTAATAATATATTTGCAGAGCTGCGATGTGTTGGTATCCTGTCTATCACGAGGGGACTTTGTTGATTTTACAGTACAACTAGAAGGTTTAGCTTCGATATATCAATTAAACGCGGATAAAAAGGTGAAATGTAAAGCTTTCAGTGCTTTACAGTCACTGGAAGCTGATCTGGGTATCTTAGCTCAATTGCAGACGTTTATAAAGGAACCTTTTAATCTCGTCCATAAAAGCCCAGTTGGTTAGTCTTAAAATAAACGACTGCAAATCTTCCCAAAGCAAAACCAGGATTGGCATACTAAAAACTGATGTTATCTTTTTAGGAATCCTTGAGCGAAGAAGAGGGGGCCACCCAATGAAACTGACATACTTTGTTTCGCCTTATGATTTAATAGATCAGGAGAATCGTACCTGTGATGCATTGAGCTCAGAAGTAGTTATCAAGCGGAAGATCGGTCATTCCGTTACAGTATGTATGGAAGGTTCGACTGCTCACAAGTTGCCTACATCTAGTATCATAACTGTAAATAGGAGTCCTACAGGGAAAAGGTCTGCGGAGAAATCTGTTGCAAAGAATATTACCCTTCGTTCATTCAGTAGCATCGGAACTGATAATGAATTATTTCCAGCACTCCATCCTATGCTCCGTTAACTAGTACAAACTCGTCGGTTCTGCCAGCTTGTTTCGTATTGAAGCTCGTTAAGAAGATGCCGATGTGCATGGAGCTAGTGCGTAGGATACAGAAGGTGACGGAGCTTGAATGCGGGGACATATCTGCTCCCCATCCGTTACTTAGCTTGATTATCCAGCACGCCAGCGAGGGTCAGCTGGATTGTCGAAACAACAGAGGACTATACGTAGTACGTAATATTATTTATCTATCGGCTAATCACCCGAGATGGTCCACTGCATTGAATGTACTTCCTGTTACACAGAGTTTGCCGGACCAGCAGCACTGCTATTTCATGACAGAGAACAAGAACATGGAGGGTGTGTTAGTGTGCAGTATCCCTTTCACCCATCCGGCCCATGTTCCACAGATCTTGGTGTATTTACGGCAGCAAGCTCTGTTTAACACTTTAATCGCCAGTTGCGTCAGGCCCATGGCCCGCCAAGACCCGGAACACGCCACTATATTCGAAGTGAGCGCTCTGTCGTGGCAACACATATCGGTAAGTTTGGAACATCCATTCGAGGAGACGATGGCGACGGCGGAACTGGACTTGACGGACATCTCTGCCCTGAAGTGCAAGTTATACGGCATAAGTATAAACAATACGGAACAGACGTCAGATCTGACTGGGAAAGTCTTACAGAAGTGTCTAAGTATACCTCTGACAATGAGGATCCTTATGAAATCATGGGAGAGTAGAGACTCTTTGAGCACCATGAATAATATGAACAGCGGGAACGGGAACTATAACGTGAACCTTGGCTCTGGCAAGGATCAGAACGGTCAGAACGGCTCTGGTATGCCGGACTTTACTAACGGGGAAACGAAGATTAAACAGGAGCCCGGCTTGAATAATGGGAATGGAACGATGGGAAGGCAGCAGTCGTCGCAGCAGCAGCAACCACAGCCACAGCAGCAGCAACAGCAGCCTTTTTTAGATGCCGGAACGGAGAATAGTATCGGTTTTCCGTCGTATTCCGGTCAATCCGATACCACAGCTACTGCTATGTTGAATCCCTTGCAGCTGGGGGCGTTGCTTGGACAGGCAAAGATCTCTATGGCGAACGCCATGAACGAGCGTACGAAGAAGACGCGTAAAAGGAAAACGGCGGATGGAATTTGGCGCAGCCCGAAGAGGAAAGGTGACGAGGCCGCGGAGATATTGTTGGAGAGCTCCAGTTCGGATTCAACACCGCTCGGCACACCGACGGGTGGCAGGGAGAATTTAAACGAAACGAGAACGTCCACGCCGACCTCCGCTACGAGCTTGGCAAGCGGTTTGGACTTTTCCAACTTAGACCCGACGGACATACTGGGCACGGACAAGAGCTCCGACTACGATTTCGACAACGAGAGCGAAATAACGGAAGTGCACGACTTGCAGGACGTCGAGGAGCTGATCAAAAGAGACCGTAAGTCGCGCAAGAGGGAAGAGAAAAAGAGCCCGATTATATTCGAAGAGAACAAAAGTCTTGTCCCGCCGTCAGTAAGTATAACGCCAATCTCAAGCAGTAGCTTGGGTCAAACGACCAACTACAACTCTGTGCTTACGGGGATGGGTTTGGAGAGGAGGCCAGGCATCGAGATAATACCGATA
This sequence comes from Andrena chrysosceles, assembly GCA_963855975.1. Classification (NCBI taxonomy): domain Eukaryota; kingdom Metazoa; phylum Arthropoda; class Insecta; order Hymenoptera; family Andrenidae; genus Andrena; species Andrena chrysosceles. The sequence goes on along the minus strand of OY979769.1, from coordinate 1,458,348 downwards.
GCGTCCTCGCCGCAGACCACATTACCAAGTTCTATCACTATAACGCCGATAGCAGGGCCGACGCAGTCGAAAGGTCTCGTCGATGAGCGTAGAGAGCGTAAGAGCTCGAAGGGGAAGTCTACGGAGGACAAGGGAAAGCTGGAGAAGAGGCGTAAGCGTAAGAGGGAGGACAGTCCTATGGGACCTCCACCGGATAAGATACCTTCTAAGCAGGACCCTTTATCGAAACCCGTCTCGGTGAGTATTAAACCGACCGAGTCGCCGCCCAATTTGAGCTCGCGGCCCTCGTCACCGGCCACTACCTTACGAAAATTTAGCCCGTCTCCAACGCACACCAGCCCCCTCGCTCTCGTAGGTAAGTCCAGCCCTACATTGAAACAGTCAACAAACAAGCCAGTGCAAAGTCCAAAGCACTCTCCGGTCTATAGCAGTAGCCCGAAGCACACGCCAGTGCCTGCGAGCGTGAGCCCAAAACACGGCACGTCGTCGCCGAAGCACGGCAGCTCGGCAAGCACCGGTAAACCGAGCATGTCCGCCCTGAAATCCGCCGCCAATTCGCCATCCAGCAAAACCACCGACTCTGGACAATCGAAAGCCAAGTCTTCCTCGTCCTCGTCTTCATCATCGTCGTCGTCGTCATCGTCGAGTAAAGACTCGAACCGCGACAAGGAGAGAAAGACATCGTCGTTAGCGTTCGGGGGCTCTGGTGGCCACCAGAGCCCTAAAACGAAGTCGTCTAGCGGTAAGTTGAAACAGCTGGAATTAATTCCTAGCGGGGAAACGCAGTCTACGTTACTCCCTAGCGGTGGCAGCACACCTCCTTCTGGGAGCACAGAGCTGGGCAAGTCGGCCATCGCTCAGCAGCAGGCGAGAAACAGAAAGGGCTCGTTAAGTGCTGTGATTGACAAGCTGAAGAACGCTCAGCATTGTACGGAAGACGGTGGTAACGGCGGGGCCAAGTCTGCGACAGGCGGAAGTGGAAACTCGAGTGGCCCGAAAGAGAGGAGCGTCGGGAGCTCGTCGAACAAGACTACAGAGGGGAAATGTATCAGTAAGAACTCGTCCATCGAGTCGAAGAATCCTGCGGAGTACATGGTGAAGCATAGTTCCGATGGTATGAAGATAACGATTAATAAAACTCGCACCAAGGACTCGAAGTCTGGAGCGAACCTCAAGTTATCATCCTCCACCGCGTCTGTGGCGACTGGGACGTCGTCGAGTTCTTCCGCATCGTCGACGTCCATGTCGGGGAATGGGTCACCGAAAACTCACACTGGATTGAAGCCAGGTGTCAGTTCTGGGCCAGCGTCGAAGAAACCACCGTCTCAAACCTCACCCAAGCTATCTGGCTCGTCCTCTTCCGGCTCTGGTAGCGGCAGTGGTAGCAAGGCGACGTTGTTAGGCCAGAAGATGATGTCTGCGTTGAAGTCCATCTCAGGACCGAATTCTGGCAGCGGCAACGGCGCTGGAGGCATCAACGTCGGCGGTGGTGGTGGAGGCGGTGGCGGATTACTCTCTAAAAGCGTCATGTCCTCGAAGTCTTCCACGAGCTCCCCGAAAACAACCAGTTCTGGTGTGACCGATCTCAGTAGAAACCGTGATAAATCACGGTTGACGAAGTCTGGCGATAAAAGTCTATTTCCATCGAAAAGCATCGGAGATACTAGAAAATCCAGTCCCTCCGGTCTAAGAGAGGAAAGCGACAGCGAAAGAGCGTTCAAACTTCTGGCCGCTCATGCTTCTATGTCAAATCTTTCGAGCTTACCGAATCTCCCGCCGCAGTTGGTCGTCGAGGGTCTGATGAAACAGCTGGACACGAAATTTCAGATACCTAAACTGTCTGCCCGAGCCAACGCTGATTCCGGCGACAAGAAGTCGGAGAAGCTGTCGATGCTTCCCGACACAGGGAAGACCTTGGACAATCTAACGGTGAAGCAGTCTACGGAGCAGGGAAAGCTGCAAACGATAGCTAATACCCCGTCGACGGTCACTAAAGCAACGTCGGAGGACCAGCCGGGCCAGGGTAGGCGGGATCACGTGCAGACGAAGCCTGACAATCTTTCCATGACCAGCGCAGCCTCGGTAATGTCTATAAGCCTGGGCACCGAGAACCCCAGCAACCTTCTGCTCCCCGCTCTGTCCAGCAGCAGCACTCACGACATGGATGTCCCCACGAATCTCTCGATGCAGTCGACCGAGAACGAGTCACGCGACACGTGCAAGGAGCCATCGATGGGCAGGGGTAACACGCAATTTCTGGGTAGCACTTTGAACTCCACGGCGGGTGGTAAAGAGGACACAGCCGGTGGGGCAGTAATGGCCGTTCTACCTAAAGCTTCCGATGCACAGTCTACCAGTAAATCCGTGTACCCCGCCATGATGACGACGGGCACTGTAACGAGCGGCAATGGCACAGGCATTTCTACGTCGGGCAACGGAACCGCGGAGAGCTTGAATCTCAGCATTAAACCAGTGGACGTGACTATTACAAAGTACAAATCAGATGAGAAGAAGCAACAACAGCAACCGCAGCAGTCTCAGCCGGCGCAGCAAGCACAACAGCAGCCAGCGCAGCAAACTCAACAGCAGCAACAGTCGCAGCAAGCACCGTCCTCTGGTGGATCCTCGAGTTCTTCTTCATTAGGAGCGGTAGTGTCCACCGAAGGTTCCTCTGGCGCGATGAAGACACCTGGAACGGAGATACCGCCGACTACCTCCCAAGAGGCGGCTGAGATGCTGCTGGATTTCTCTACCCCGAAAGACGTAGCCAAGAGCCTGAACTTCACGAGCATTCCCGAGAGGGCGATGACCCAGGCGGCCGCGGTGCGCAGAAACACGCCGCCACCCCCTCCTCCCGCCTTCCCCGCCAGCCCCTCGGTGAGCGTGCACATTGTAAAGAGCCCTGCACCCTCGCCAAGGGTTATCCCGCCGTCGCCTCACTCCGCCTCGCCGTGCATCACCGACGACGAGCTGATGGACGAGGCGCTGGTGGGTATGGGCAAATGAAGGTTACTGAAACTCTAGATTTAATTGTATACGGCCGTGTTGCGTTTCGCGCGAACCTGGCTGGCTCGCGAGCTCGCTGGCTCCTCACATATAGAACAGTGCTTCTCAAACATCGATTGCACACGCATCGTGGGATCCTTGGCGGTTTCTGAGGTTTCTTGTGGAAATACTGGTGAGAACGGTTTGAGATAACTGTTGGGAAAATCGGTTGTAGACTTCGCTGGGATTATTTTTCGTTCTCTTAGTCTTGGCTGGGCAGGCGAATGTGTGAAATCCATTGTACGTTGTGGTTTTGCTTAGAGACCAGCTAAGTGTCTTCCGTTGGGTTGTTGGTGTAGGAAAGAGGTAATTTGGGCAGGGGTGGAAGGACTTTTCCGTATAATTTTCCTGTAAACGTTCAGGATACACTAACAAGTCAGTTTAACTTGAAAACTAGAAGAACAAGTGTTTTCGACAATTCATATTTCATACAATTTTTCTTGCGTACCACTATAATTAAGTAAGGTGGTTGATATCTAAGAAACCGCTCTGTTCAAGGGGTAGTTAAAATTACATGTATCGCATGTAAATTAATTCTTGCGATAAGTTTTTAGTGAAAGTAGAAGACTACACATTTGTCGAAGTATTAGTACGCTCTTCCTTTCTGGGTCGTGTATTTATGTACATCGTTTTATTCTATTTCTAGAGAGTTCGTGAACCAATAGTCTTCAGGGTTGGGAAGGGGCACACTGTAAAGTATTAAAATTTCTTTCTCTTTTTAAAATATTCTATCGAACACTAAGGTGGTTTGTGTCCCCATATGCGAATCTTGATCAAGATTAATTTTCCCATACATAGAATGACAAGAAGATGATTACTTCATCGGGGGTATGGAGATCAAATCGTCATCGAGGGCTCGGTGCAGGGGGGTGGGGGATAGCAATAGAACGATTGTTCATAGATTTCTAAAAACAAGAGGCAGGAAAGAATAGTAAATGGTCGCGACGTATCACAAATGAATATAGGCGAGTACATACGAAGTTATTTTCGATAGAATCCATGTTGGACAATATTTATAAGGGCACCGCGAGATAGGCGTATGGTATTTAATACACATAGGGTATTTCTTGATTAGTTTATTTCGTGTAGATGAGATATTTGCTGACTGGACGACGGAAACGTTCGAGAATATTTTTTGTCGGAATTCGTCGAGATTTACAATGACGAAAGTGTAGTAGTGGTCAGAAAGATATAAAAAAAATACGCTCCAGTCTATATCATACACGACGAGGGGATTTTCCAGTGAATAGATGAGTGATGTCACCATAATAAATGTATTATTACATTTTATCCCTGAACATGTTTGAAAATCTGATCCTTCGACTTCTTTCTGACCACCGGTGCAAGTCAAGATATTGAACTACTCGAAGGATGAATGATACTATCCCTCGAATGTATTTTATCCTCTGCTCGGCAGTCTCCTGACTTACGCGAAATACACTACTACAGAAGCATTGTGTATACGGATAATCCTCTTCGAGAAAGAGTTGTAAAAAGAAAGGAGAATTAAGTAGCCAATTATCGAGTCCTTCATCCTCATCTTCCTGATCTTCTATTCGCTCCAATCGTCATTCCTCGTTCAAAATTCTTCAGCCACGTATAATGGCCACTGGTGTTCGTTTCCCATTTAGCGTTTGAAATAATCGGTGACGCGAGGATTGCTATCTCGTATAATTTAGAAACGTTAAGCCACGTTCCTACATGCGTAATGCGAGTCATAAAGGACATTGAAACTGCCACTGGTGATCCACGAAATCGATCGAGAGCGAAGATTTCATTTAGCGTGTAAACATTCTTTCTGCAATTGAAACAGAATAGGGGAGAAAGAAGATGTTGCACAACCTTTATTTTCATACATTTCTTCTGAACTCGTTGTGCTTATCGACCGAGTGATCTTCTTTGAGTTCTTTAAGTTTGATCCAGGTAGTGTGTTACACACGTGGGATCGTGGCTTTACGCGCGATCCTCGATCGATCAGCGTGCTGTGCTTGAGAAATTTGTGGACTTCGAACGATCGAGTGTGTGAGCGAGTTACGGGGATGCAACCGGGTCTCGCAGGACTCTGTTAGGGGTGAAGGAGAATCGTGGAACAATCAAAGCGTCGGAGGAGAAACGCGTCGCAACGAAATTACCGAGCTTTTAGTGAGGCTTCTCTGAGATTAACTTTATTTGAGGCGAACGATTCTTCTATCGGCGCGCAATCGCGCAATGGAGAGGGAAGTAGACGAAAACGATAGGGGAGGGAAGAGATGGCGAGTACCAAGTGCCAAGTATGTAGAAGGTGAAACAGGAGATAGGAACTTTCAGAGATGGAGCTTTAATCCTTTGCGATTTAATGCTTCCTTCCACCGCCGTTCCATAAACCGCGACTCCGACGGAATTGGTGAAGACCTTTTCTTCTAACGCGAAACTGCACTTCTTCCAACATGGTTATTTCACGGTGAATAGTTGAATTACATAAGGATTCGTTGGTTTTCCAAAGGATTGAAACTCTAATCTCATGAAGAATAGACGCGTCACATTTGTACAAATTAGAAGAAAAATGGTTCGGTTTAAGAATCGAACGGTGTTCGAGGAGGAAGAGAATCTGTTGATCGATGGTACTTGCTCGATGCTTGAAGTGAATTAAGGAAAAGGCTTAGGGAAAGAGACGCCTGGAAATGTATGAATAAAATGGACGAGTTATATTGTCTGTTGCCTATTAATAATATTAGAGACAGGAATTTACATCGATATGCAACGTACGATTAGTTTCCACGTGTAAAATTGTATTTTCACGGGTGGTTGCAGTGTCGTAGACAATACCTTGCTTCGATGTGGAGAATGGTGAATGGTTCTGAGGGGAAATTGCCTGGTGCTTCGGAGAAAATGGAAATATAATGGTTTATTTTTTCAATGCTCACGGTATATCGTGTACATAGGAGCTAAGGCGCTGATAAACGGCGCTGTAAGTAAGGCGGTAGTGATGGCTATCGGCATCGATTGAACGCGAGCAAAGCCGGGAAGAGATTGATAGCAGAATACTTGGTTCTATCCGATTAATTATTTATTCTGCGTGCGAGGAATTCTTCACGTGTGATTCGGTGATGTTTCTGATGCTTTCGTGGTGGCGTTCTTCTTTCATCTCGATTCAGCACGTATGTACATGTAACCAGTGATGCCAGAATCGTGGGACGTGGGACCAAACGCTTACCCCCACTATGCCCTACCGGCGTCCCCCACTTTCTTCCCACCGCACTGCACACAAGCATATGTTTACTCATGTCCGTGTGAGCTGCTTGTTGGGCTGCCGTGCACACGGACAGGGGTAGGGATATGCTTGTGTGCAGTGCGATGGAAAGAAAGTGGGGGACGACGGTAGGTCATAGTGGGGGTAAGCGTTCTGTCCCAGGTTCCACGATTCTAGCATCACTGCATGTAACGACCTTCGATACCTTTCTTTCATCGAATGACACAGTCTCGCCGCAAAATCCGTCGGACTGGGCGTCGACTGTAAAGAAGAGACGAAGATACGATTAAACGAATAATAATGTTATCACAGTCTTGAAAGTTTTAATCCTGCACCATCGACTTCCTCTGCTCTCGATTCTGCCGCTGCAGCTGGGGCACACGGTGTATACATTTTACGAGTCTTCGAATCCTGCACTGCGTCCTATTTTCAGGTGTTTCGTGGAAAGTTTGAATCGGGTTTAAAGCCTCGCCTCTCGCCGCTAAAGTAAATTGTGAAATTTGATAAACGAAAGGACATTGATGGGAATTGGGGAAAATGTTACGCAGTGCAGGGGGATAATGTTATTCGCTAGTAAAGAAGGGATACCTGTGTATAAATGTATAACCGTATTAGAGCGTGTGTGTACATTTAAGCATCGACCTGTATAGAGAAAAGATATATATATAAATATATATATGTATATATATACGATTATAAAGTATATAATTATCTTTATCAATGACGAGTGTCTTCGAAACACGCCGAATCCTCGAGACACGTATTGTAAGCCTTGATAATAAAGATTGTCTTTTTTGGAAAGCCTTCATCCAGGTTTGTTCCATGTTCCTGTTCGACTAGATAAATCATAGGGAAGAGAGGAGACGCAAGGAAGATTCAACTAAGGAGTGAATAACGAATGTATTTTTAGTTCACTATCTCAAGTATCAGTACGTTCACATCTAGCATAATATCACACTGATGTTCGACGCGAACCTACATAGCTTACAACAATGAGTATCCTTTAATGTGGCAATTTTTTTTCATTTTCATCTTCAACGGTTAAACCGCAATACCCTTTTTCATTCATTCGCTACTAGAACTTAATACTGGTCACAGCTAAACGTATTCCATGTCGCGAGAGCCACCTGTTCGAGCGAACACTTTCCACAGAAGTAAATCCCAAATTACAGTGTCATTTCACGGTTAAGCTCCAGCCACATTAGATGCACGCTACCCTCTCTAAATCCACGTTCCAGTAGTCTCAGACTTTTCAGATTCTTAAGTTGGACCTGCTCGAAAGTGTCCTATCCAACGAACATTTGTATGGAGATAAAATCGAATTCCACGATACAGATTGATCTTCTATGTTTAAGTGTCAGTCACCCTGTAATTTGTGTAACCTTCGCTAAATCCATCTCTCAGTAGCCTCGAGCCCCAATGTCATCGACTTCTCTCGTTCGCCTTCGAGCGTACTCGACCGGCTACTGGAAGGTACAAGTCCAGATCCGCGGTAATACGAGATCCAAGAAGTCGTCGTGGACCGGAGGGCAATTGATCCTCGCGAAGTGCTCCATACAATATAAGCTGGTGAGCACGCCGCTGCCCAGGCACAGAGAGAACCATATGAACACGTTCCCGGCTGATTTTAGCACGAACACCGCTATGAGGCCGATCCCGCCAAAGAGCAACAGCATCACAGGGAAGAAGAAGCGGAAGGCGACGCAGAGGAGGTACTCGTGGAAGATGGACGAAATGGCGAACACCATGCAAGTCGCCAGCGGCTTGTTTCGGGGCACCACGATCTCGTACATGTCTTTGTAGATGTAGGTGTAGAGCCAGTCGTGCACCACAATGTTCCAGGTCCGATAGTAGTCGCTGTAGCAGACCGAGTTCCACCAATCCTGCAAGAAACGGCGGTTTAAGTAACACAATTGACGCTCAATGTCTACTGCACGGAAGTTTAGTGGAATCCCGTGGAAAAGGGACATCGTCCAGTGGTCTGGAATCTGGATGATTCAATCCGTGGAACTCGTGTGAGGTCATGGGCATTTCTGGGTAGTTTTGTAACTGAATGCTTTAACGGTGTAGTTTGTTGGACCTTTCGACGTTGATGGAACATTTTTTTAATATTGTTGTATAAGGGGTAAGTGGAATTTTAATTATTTGTTAGGGATTGCTTGGCTTTGAGAAGGAAATCGTTCGATCAAATTAATGTTTGGTGTGCAGGTACATAATTCATCTTGCCACTTTAAAATGGAATTGTATGTTTTTGAATATCTACGTGTACGGCTCTCTGTTTGAGGAAAGCGTCCATATCAAAAGAAGATTTTTTTTCGACCCTCTTCGTGAAATGTGGGTAACTCCCTTATTAGGTCAGACGTTCCAGTAGAAACGTCCAGTCAGTGGTCGAACGTTAGTAGTGGTTAACGGTACATTCTCAGTTGCGTTACAAATAAGCAAGTTTATATTGGAAAGTTGTCATTTCTGCTCTCACAATACCTAAGGGTTGCTAATTTTCTGGCCCCTCTCGCTACATTTCCCTCCGCGAATTTAACCATGCTTAGCCAATTCACTGGTCGAAAATGAGCTACAAACTTGCGTATTTAAAAACAGAGACGTGGCCATTTTAAAAAGTGCACACAACCCTGACAAAGCTTACTTTATAAAACATCTTGTCGGCGAAACGTAACAATTCGGCGAATGCGTTCATCCAAGAGTGCAGAAGGAGGTAAAAGCCGCAGACAAATAGAAGGATCCCAGGCATTATCGAGTCGAGTATATTGAGTGCCAGCATTCCAAATTCTACTGGTTGTTTCCCGAAATCTACGAAGGACGGTTCTATCATTCGCTCGTAGATCGTTCCCACGAAAAATAGGACCGTTAGAACCTCGGCGAAGTTCACCAGAACTATATTCCATCGAATTTTCCTCGTCCTACAGAAATATACATTTGTCAATCGGAGCTTTTCCCGAGGCAGATAGAAAAATCCACTTTGTTACAGTGTATTCGTCACACACGATGAAATGTTATTAGTCTTTATAATACTAATCTTATTTGCAGTAATAAAGTACAGTACAATAGTATGGATTCAAAATACCTACAAAACGATAAAAAGAACAAAGACCATTCGACAACGGCGATATATTTATTTTATCATGTATTTTGATACTTTGCACCTTTGCCTCTATATAAACGATAACCTCAGGTGGATGATAATAAGTAATCGAAACTCGAAATAGGGAAGTATCTATGACAAGTTTCATGATAAACTAATTATCATTCAGAATGCTAATCGTGGTTAATAATACGATATCAATAATGGTTGCAGAGCTGTCTTGCAAGTGTAATGGTAATTATATTGAAAAACACGTAATTTTATTGTTGCAATTAAGGTAAAGTTTAGGGGGATTGTCCTTTATATTTCCTAATAGTATTAAACGTACAATTTACCTGGGATAGTTGTCCTGATAGATCAAAGTCGGTGCAAACAGGAAATATAGATATTTGGAGAATTCTGCTGGTTTTGGTATCGGCATGTCCGTGTGGGGTTTATACGACAGAAATCTCGGTGCCTCGCTTCTCACGAAAGCATGCGTTTTCATCACGAACCGCATCTAAACACAAACGTACGAAGTCCACTAGAAATTAATTACTCCAACACATTCTGTTTTCTCATTAAATATTTATAGTTATTCAAGCTCGAATTGCTTCTGGTAATAATTCGCAAAGAAGACACACTTGTTCCATAAGTACGATCAAGCTGGACGCAACTGGCAGGTCTTCCCTGATAACAGTTTTCGTGGGCAGCACGATGAATATGATCTGATAGAGAATGAGGATCACTAGCCACGAGTAGTCCCAAATCTTTGTTGCCAAGGCTGCGGAAATAGAATAGAGTGACATGTCGATGGGTTTATAGAAGGCGAGAGGTGAATCGAAGCTTCCGATCAACTCACATTTCGGTGAAAAGCCGAGGCGACGTCTGGCCCAGTAACAGAAACATGCGTAAACTGCTAGCGTCGAGCATTTCATGAGTGACCAGACGTAAAGTACTGTCGGAAGTTTGTCAAAACCACGACGTATTGTGCCCATAGAGAGAGTGGGCCTGAAATAATAATTTATTTATCATAAATATTAAGTTCCATATTATTTGTATATTATGCAGGGCCGGTTTAACGCTTTTAGAAGCCCTAAGTATATTTAAAAGATTTTCAGGTCCCCTTATACCCGATAATTTAACTAAAAATTGTTTCTAACAAAAGATACATTATCAAATTTAGAAAACCTTTCTCCTGATGCACGTGCCCTAAGCACGTGCTTATTTTGCGTATTGCTTACTCCAGCACCGCTATTACAGAATTTACATTGTACCAATCTTTGTAAACAGTACTTGCTATCAGACTACAGAACTTTAAATTACAGTAGGAGACAAAGGGCGATTATGAACTCAGTACTCTAGCACTTACGATCTCGACTGTCGAATATCGTACACAGCTGTATGTATCAACAGAATTATCAGGATTGATATGATGAGATTGTAAATCGTCCGTATGTGTTTGATTTCGTAAAGGTCGGTCAGCAAGGAGCTCCTAGGTAGGAATTGTTTAGGAGGCAGAACGTCTTCTCTCGTGGGTTTTCTAGAGAAAAATTCAACAATTAATAAAACTAATAAAATCTAATTTGTATTCGACGATGCAAATAATTAGAATTCTGAAAATCGTGTGTGATCAATCCTATTTGCATTCTTATTTAGTCGGCTGCTTTCCAATTGTTTATAATAACGAGCGTATAATTACGTTCTGTTGCAATATTTTTCCGAATCAGCACGAGCATTGGACTCGTTGGACGTTATTTTGTCCACACTTTCCATTATTTCCGACACCATGTCTTTTATACGGTTATTAACACGCTCCAAAATATCGTGCCTCATTTCCTACAAAAGACGAATATAATCGGTGTGATATCTTATTTTATGATCTTTGAATATTTGACAAGCAAGGCTTATCTTTCGGTAGTATTAATTAATCGAAGCTTTCTTACAAAATGTAAGAATTTTATCAGTTTACAGGAAGAACAATGGTTTCGTTATACGTTCGTCGTTGGCGATACCGAAGCAAAAATGGTCTTCGATAATCGAAGCACCTCCGAAAACCAAGATGTAATTTTTAATACTAAGAAGTTAAATATAAAACGCGATAACGAGAACATTTAGCAACTAGAGGCTCGCGTTTATGGATTGCGCAATGAAGATTCTCGAATTCGGTAATACTCGCGTGCAGGAAGGCAACAGCTCTTGAAAGTGTAAACATACCGCGGACATTGAAATTTTATATCAAACAATTAGGGTAATAGAATTTGACGCAGCTTTAGAATTTCGGTACCTTCATTTGTGTCCTCAATTCATTGCTGATTACATCCCGTATTCCGAGATTCCGAGTGTCACGATACTCCATACCTGTGGGCAAATTCAATATTCAATATTCATTTCATACCGTGGTAAAGAATTTCTCTTTCCATTGACAAGCAGTCGCTACCCTCGTCAGTAAAATATTAAAATATTTCGAAAGAATTTCAAAGTTCGGTACCCTTCTTCCTGTCCTAAACATCGATCCCTCTATATCAATCAAGATACCTACCGTTTTTCTTCAAATCCTCGCCACTTTCACTGGATTTTCCGTCTCCGATGCGTTCGTCGATGGTCAAGCGTTTCGTTTCCGTATTTTCTTCTCTCTTGCAACGATCCATCATCTCATATCCAACGAGCCCCTGGTTAACTGTCGTTCCGGGAATTTATCAAAATTCCTGCTGCCTTTGGCAGTATGTATTCGCCGAAATATTTCGATATTTTAATAACACACGTGAGAGTCTGGGAAAAGGCGGACGGGGTGGGAAAGAAGGGTGGAAACACGATCGAGATCGAGTTGGATGTCTACTGGCGCGAGATCAAATGGCCATTTGGCGTTGTTTTAACCGAATCAGTGTTTGAATCCAATTCGACGAGGTTTATGTAAGCCACGTTAGGAGCAACCGTTCGCACTCGTCGGAACACGAGCGACTACTGATCCACCGAATGGATCCAGATGGGTACGAACTGGCCGCGATGCTTATCGATCCGTTTTGCACTCGATCGGCCGTAGAAAAGTCGCTCGCGTGTTTTCTGATTCGCGGTCTGCACGCAACCTCGTCTCGTCCTTTGATCGTGACGAGTGCACACGCACCAAGAATTGTTTTCATGCCCCCGCCTCTCTGCCCTCCCTGATATTCCCTCTTCCTCTACTCTGATTAAGTAATTGCCATAGCGGTTCGCGGCTGTCTGAACTTTTGCTAAATCTATCGTCGCACGAAGCGTGAACTCGGCCACGCTGAGACACCAGCGAGTAGGAAGCTGGAATTCGTGAATATCTGGAGCGTATTTCAAGGGTCACGCTATCTTCGCAGCGTCCGAAAATGATGCGTAAAAAGATGGTGCAAGCCCTTGGAAATAACGTAGATCTAGTGTCAGTGAAAAATTGAGGTAGCAGTTTCGTTACGACGAATCTGTATGTGTGTTCTCCGTTTTGCTGCATCGAACGTTACGTAACCCCTTGAAGGGGAACGTTGGTGGGTTGAGAATGTTGAGATGCAGTGCCCCGGATTAAATGTTGGTGCATTCTCGGAATGCGTCTATTTAGGATTTTCATAATTCGCAATTCAAATTAATTCGCGAAGTGATGAGGTGCGCTTCTATTGTCGTATATAAGATTAGAGAAGCTTGAACTGACATTTAAGCCGCGTTCCCACTTGTGGGTCGACTGGCAGGGATTATAGTTGGTATATATAAGGCATTGAAAGCAAAAACGGACTAATCTACATTTTCTTGCGAAATTGAGTTAGTAACGATAATGTTAGTCCGTTTTTGTTCTCTGTGCCTCATATTTGTATTATAAATAAAACATCTATTGCCGAATTTGAAGTCCATTTTAGTAGTTTTCATTAATAAATATATTTACCTTAGTATTTATATAAAGTTTAAACAGCTTTAAATTATATTATTTGAGCAAGACAATACGCACCTAAAAGTGCATCCAAGGTAAAACTCATTAAAACCATTCAATGGCGTAGCATAAATTATTATGATAACAAATTCGTTACTTGAAGTGTTCTCTTAATTGACCACTTTGGGACGCACACAATAAATAAATAATGCGTAAAAATTTACAATGACTTTTCAAAATATACATGCATATGTTACAATGTATACAATGACTTTTCAAAATATACATGTATATGTTACAATGTATACAATGACTTTTCAAAATATACATGCATGTGTTACAATGTATACAATGATAATATTATATATGTCATTTTTGCAGTAATTTTCATACATTACTTATTTATCGTGTGGTTCCCAAAGTGGCGTCTCAAGGCACTTCAAGTAAGGCATCTACGAAAGTGGTGTTATTATAATGATTCATGCACGTTATCGATTAGTTTTAATGAGTTTCACCTTGGATGCAATTTTAGGTAGTGGAGACCGGGGTAGGTTGTAACACAGGGTAAATTGTAACATAAGGAAAATCTGTTGAACGACAAATCTGGTAACCCACAGCATGCGAGAGCTGCTTGACGATATTAGCACCGTCGGTTTTAGTGACAAACGAGCGTTATATATTCATTTTGAGAAAAACACTTTCGAGAAAAACTGTAAAAAATTTTTTGAACAACTTATTTAAACATTATATAAATACTAATTTTGATATGGATTTAAGAAACCATTTTATTAATGGAAACTACTAAAATGGACTTCAAATTCGGTAATAGCGCTTTTATTTGTTTGTAAAAAAGATATAACATATAAATTATTTATACGTATGAAAAGAGATTATCCGGAGGTATTTCAGCATATATTTTCAAAATACAAAACCTTAATTTTAAGGATTGGTGGTGGGGGTAACATGAAAAAGATGGACTTTTCGAAAATTATTTTTACGCGGTTTTGTAGATATAAGAAAACGATGCACCTTCTGTTGAAATTTCTTTTCGATATCTCTCACTGTTCTCGAGATATTCCACGGAATAGAAAATTCTGCATTCTCTTAAAGGGGTGATTTCACCCTCAAAAATTGTATTATGGCCCCAACAAAAAATATGATTGCGTTAGGAATGAACTACTCTACTTGCATACCAACTTTCATAATTTTCTGAATATCCGGGTTGCCGAACGTCCCTTGTAAGTGTATTCTGTGTAGTATTGGTCGAATTTTATACGAATATTTGGTGGAACCAAAATGGTACTTATAAGCCTAGTAATTGAATGGTCCAATGCAATAAGGGGAGCAGCGCTCGAAAATGGGAAAAATAGTTGTCCAAACGCTTAGGAAGATAGGAAAATTAAATGTTATTTAATGAAATTTTAAAAAACATAGTGTTGTAAAGGTCGTCGCGAAACATATTTTTTTTCTATTTATAGTTTGTTTATCCAATCATTACTATTCGAGCTAAAACTTATCAACTAAAAGTTTTTCATCGTCCAAAATCATTATTTCTTTAAACATAAATTGCAATAACTTGAGTAAGTATTAACGGATCGTTATGAGATTTAAAACATATCATCAGAAAACTCTAGCGAATGACGAGCTTTACAACACTATATTTTTTAAAATTCAGTTTAATAACATTTAAATTTCCAATCTTTCTTATCATTTGGACAATAATTTTTCCCATTTTCGAGCGTTAGTCCCCTTATTCCATCCGACCCTTCAATTAGTAATTAGAGCTCAACAGAACATCACGAGTGTTTTCGCATCTTTCGTTTCTCGTATATTCGATTACACACGCAGATAATACCTGTACGTACATTTTGCAGTGGATTCGAAGCTTGCCAAGTTTGATATTTCGAATTTCGATCCACTGGAAATATTGTTTTTATGAATTTCACCTGATATTGACATAGCTATGCCATTAAATTAATGGATATTCGTGTGTATGTGTCGAACGTGGTCACCACTGATGATTCTTGGAGAACGTGTTAGAAGACCAAGCCTGACATTGTCAATGTTTATAAATACCAGCACGAAGGGAAATAGTGGTCTGTATCGACATTGGTGAAGTCAAGTTTTATATATGTAGTCAAGTACACGCGTACTCAGTGAATGTAGAAAGTCAATCTTTTTTTAAATGCAAGTGCCCATAATTTATTCACCACTTGTTTTTGCTGCAAGTGTTGTCTCGGTAATAACTCAATCCATATATCTGTTCCTTAATACTTCATCGAGACGCGTTCCTTATTTACGAAATATCGACTGAATATCATTCCGATATCAATGAAAGTGCTAATGAAAATATAATTGGTCCAGTTTAGAGCTCTTACCTTTTGACTCGTCGGGTACCAGGCTACCCGGAACAACTTCAAGCAATTGAATGTTGTATTGTTTGTGGTATTGTTTGATGTTAGCTAAAAATGTCCGAACAATGTCACATTCAATGGCTTGATGTTGTTTCGGGGTAGACGAGTACCCGACGGGTCAAAAAGTAAGAGCTCTATTTCAGGTATTCGGTGTGAATTAGTTAATAAATAACCTGCACGATATGAGACTTCATTTCATTTTCACCACAATGTTTATTTTACAGTCGATCTACTGTCACTTTTAATCGCATAATTAAGCCGTTACTCGCGCAAACAGATGTACCTAAATGGTTGGTTTATACAAGAATGTACATCTATACTATTTAGATGTCTCTTATCGAATAGATAAGAGTACGAAAAGAAAGATTTAAAAAAATTGCTTAAGTGCAACTCTGTAGGATTAGTAAATCACTGTTGCTGGTGGCAGACTAAAAATAAATTTTGTCTACAAGTCACCGAGGGAAATCGAGAATCACAGAAAATGTAAATTTTGCAAGATTAAGTATCATCAAAGAGGACTGTATAGATGTGCTGTATAGACTTGATCTACCATTCTCTTCTGACATGTATAGTGCCAGTTGGCATAGAAAAGATAATAGGATCACAATACGAATAATGGTCGTTGGATCTCTTCTTCTCGGCCCCTAATAAAATTGAGGCAGGAATGATCAATTACTCTGTCTTTGATTTTAACATCAAATAGGTTTGTGTACAGAGGTTCGACACCACCATTCCAACCGGATTCCTTTCAATAGCGAAAGACGTATCAATATAATAGTGTGTCGTGGCATAAGTTATCGCTTGGAGTTTTCTGCCCTCATATCTCGGTTCAAGTTGTCTCATATTTTTTCGATAGAGCTTTATACCCACGACGCTCTGACGCTGCTTTGTTAATTAACGGAGTGAGCTCGGTTTCGATCCAATATATCTCTTTGTATTGTGGAAGCACATCAACCTAGCAGAGTGCAAGAGTATGATAAATAATATGAGAGTACTATGAACCAGAAGAAGATACTGAATCAGCTGAATTGTTGAATAAACAAGTACTTGAAAGTTCCAAGTAGCTGATAATAAAATTGGAGTAAAATTCTAATACACGGCGAGCAAAATTTGAGTCAAATTAATATTCATGATTCTAAAAATCTGCCCTTCGTGATTGAACAAAGCATTTTTATCTATTATTAAGATCGCTTCATTTAAAACAGTGATCAAGCTTTTCATTTTAGCAAATGTGCATCACGTTAGTTTCGTACTATACCAGTCGGATTATTATTGGTCAGATTAGCTGAGGACGAGTTGTGTTGGTAGACGCGGTTTCACTCTGGTTGCAAAATAATTCTTCACATAACGTGGTGTTATGAGAAAAAAGATGCAGCGGTGTGTATATAAATTATTTGAGTGTGAGATAGGAGTATCAAGGCGGGCGCTGATAAACCGAAAATGGGACGATAAGGTTTATCAGTGGCGTTCAATGCTAACACAAGGAAATGAATGTTTTTCTATATTCACATAGATTTTCCATAATTTTTTATACACACTAATGTAATCTACTATACGTCCCAGTTGTGTTTAATTAAAATTTCTGACACAAGCCTGAAAAAAAAGGTAAAACAATTTCATGTTAAACGATTTTATTAAAAATGCACTAAAAACTAAATTAAAATGCATTAAAAACTAAAAAATAATTATTTTCTTGTACTACAGGGAATTGAAGCCGAATAAAATCGTTTAAAAATATTTTCACCTTTTGCTAAATAATAATTCAAGAGTAGTGCTGTTTGGTACATAGAAAGATTTCTCGAGGAGGAAGTTGAGGTCAGCATGTATTAATGAATGAACGTGATAACGTGGAATCTAATTGATCACAACCCAATGCAGATTGTCTATCAAGTTGTGAATTGACTTGTTTCATTAGAGAATGAACGCACACAGAAGTAGAACGATAGATAATAAGCATGTAAACATTTGTTGTGCTTATATGGCCCATGTTCTGCCATCTATTGGTGAATAATGGTATATTGAAACTGTAGGAGCGCAGAGGATATTCTGATAACGCCATGTTGGCGAACGTCGGCCATTTGGAGAACTTGAGGCTCGATAGTTTGAATAAATAATAAAACTTTCATCAGATTTACCAAATACTTGACTCTTTCTCTGGTTGGGCTAACAAAAAGTCATTATAATTCGATAGGAGGATCAATTTCTTTCGAGTTTTTGTATTACATTGCGTTCTTCAAAGTTCGAGCTCCATTCATGGAAAATACTTTTTGAAAATATTTTGACGTATGTGTATAAAAATTAATATTTAGCTGTGTTCATGCACGTCCGCAGGGGGGGGGCGGCATAAGGGGCAGTTGCCTCCTGGCTTTTGAAAAAATGGCTTATTTTTCAAAACTGATCTTTAATAAGTTTATACTAAAAAACAAATATTTTTAAATTTTAAATTAAATTGGCACTATAAAATGGGTTAAAATAGGCAAGTGGGGTATATTTTTCTTTACCATCATCCCAAAGTTGCCCCCCCCTGGAAAAAAGTTTCCGGACACCCTGGCTGTGTTGGTTCTCAAAGTATTATTGGGTTCTTCTATACAATATAAAATGTTGCAGTTAATTTAGTGACACTTGGTAGGTCCGACATTCGACTGGGTCCACGATAAGTCCTACCAAAACGACGGAGACCTCAATGCCTCGTAGAACATGTCCTACGCGGGAAAAGTGTTCAGTTTCACTACACGTCAGAAGTTCAAATTCTCGCATTGATTACAATTCGCTGAATTAAAAAGAGACACATATTTGAATTTAATATCCAAGAATATTTTAATCAAATTTAAAATAAGTTAGTAGAGCTGTGTTTTCTATTAAATTGCTACTCTATTAAAGATTAATTTTAATCCTACTCTGTTACCTCATCTACGATAAAGTGTTTGATTTAATTTGCAGATTCATGGTGCAAAGGCCACTAGGACAGATTGCAGAATTTTTAAATGAAAACTGATACCAGTTACCTAAACGTTTTCAAGGAATGTACTGGTAAAGGTGGAAAGGATATCCTGAAATCTTTGGCAAGCGTTCGAAAGACGACCTTCTGGATAAATGCAACGCTCGGAAACAGCGAAGGTGTTTAGTTCAGGTCGACTGCAATTCGAACAGACGCCTCCGTTACACGCACAATTAATTATGTAGCCGTAACTGTTGCCGCAATATGCTAATGCAAAGCGGTGGCATTTGGGGCTACCGAAAATATTCCAGTTAAACTCCAATCGCTCACCTAATTTTAAATTTCATAATGTTCTACTCTACTTGCATCGGACCCAAACAATCTGTCTGTTATCGATTAGGAAGGGCGTCGGGGGATTACTTCATCGCGCAAAACTGCGCGTATCGCGCACTTGAGTTCAACGGAAAAAATTCGATACCGATAATAGCATCTTGCAGCAACGCGGTCACGATAGTGGTTGCCGTAACCACAAGGCCGCGGACAGAACGACCAGATGGGCCGTTGCATCAAAATCGTTCCAAACACTTTGATTCCAATCGACCCCCTTGCTCAACGTCATCGTTAAGATCCTCCGTCCCAGAATCTTTTCGCTATTTTAGCGATTACGAAATGCAACATCCACATCAAGTTCAGAGGTGACCAAGGACCTCGATGACTCAAGCGCGCCAATTTCCCCAGAAGCTAATGCCAAATTCCCAAATCTGACTCACAACCTTCGACAGATTTTGGTCCCATTAATCCCCCACTCGCCAGCTTCGCGGGAGAAACCGAGCAAGTATCCTATCTGCCAGCTCGAGGTTTCGCAATCAGCCTGAATTCCTCGCAATACATAGATCGGCCATTGTTACACATATCTCCGTATGGACAGCAGCTTCGGCGCGAAGGAGAGAAAAAAGAAGAAGAAAAATAATAGTCGTCGAAGGGACAGCGGTCGCGGCAGAGCGAGAGGCCTCGAGAAAACTCGCGCGGGGGTGGGAGGGAGAAAAGGAGAGACTCGCTCTCTAGCGGTGTCGTGAAAGTTATAGAGGTGTGGAGGGCAAGGGGGGATCCTGAATCGCTTCTGGTACCTCTGGCAGATCGTGGCTAAGCCAGTCGCTCGTTCGCCGCTCACCTAAACGGCTTTCACCTGGCCGATTACGAAGATCGTTGATCGTCGACCGCCTCGAATCATTCCGCCGCTCCTCGCCGCGGCTGTCCCCTGTATCGCGCGGGCACCAACGAGAATCGCGGGTCTCCTCGTGGCCAGTGATCAGTGATCGGCGATCGACCCAGTCGACATGCCCGAATGGTGACTGCCAGTGGCCCCCTTTAAGGAAAACCTCTGCTTCCATGCGAGCTGAGAGGCAGGGACTCGCGAACGGAACCAGTCCTCCCGAAACGGTTCACCATCCAGGAAGCGTGCCCGCTCCGGAGCCCTCCGACGCACCTCGACGTTCGATCGGCGCCTGGTAGCTGGAGGAGGTTTCCCTTTCGTCCAGCAGGTATGTGGAATCTGTTTGCGTGTCCTTTTTTTCCTCCTGGTTGGATGGCTCGTTGGAGAAAGTGTGGGACCGGCGGCTCGATTTTCGAGAGCAACAGTCGCGAACCGGTGCAGCTCGTTGCCAGTCGAATGTGGTATCGTCGCTGTCGGTCCAGCTTGTTCGGTTTGTTCCGGGGTGCTTTGGGAAACCTCTTAGAGGGTGGAGGTGTCAGTGGATCCTGGATAGTTTTGGATAAGACGGCACGGCTGCCTCGGTGTGGTGAACGTTCCTCTTGGCGTGACTGTTGACTTTCTATTGTGCATCGACGCCACGAGGTTTCGTAAGTCGGTGATCAGATTGGTACCGATGGAGTACCGCTCGATGACAGCTGTTTCGAGGTGGAACGAAGGGATTAGCGGCGTGTGAGATTGAGTTTGGTGCTCGGGGGGAGATGGTGAACGGGCGTGAAGCGGATAAAAGAAGTAAGAGGTTTAAGAGGGAAACGATACTTTGGTGGTTTGATATTTTTATTGCAATAGTGGTCTTTGTACCATTTCTTACCATCTACAGTTCTACACGGGAGTTCTTCCGGGAGGAGTTTATATAAATTAGATTATGAGAGTCGACGTGACACAAACAAGACGGCGAACGCTATCGTCCGATCAAAAACGTCTGGCGCCCAATTAGACGGGCTTCTAATTAAGAGAAATGAGGAACAGGATAGTAAACGTGTCTGTCGAGCCACGAAAACTTGCGACACGTGGGGAAAAATCGCGACTCGTCGTCGGGGATCGTTAGAAAACACTAAGCACCCTGGTGATTGCCGCTAATGCCAGCGAGAAAAAATATAATATGCCCCGTGGCCGTCTCGCCTTTCGCCGCCTAATAATGGGAATGCGTGATTTCTATGTCAAGACGCCAGAGGCTCGCGTCACGCTGAGACTTCATTGATCATTTTGCAAGACAACACGCGAAGGTATAACGGTATTGCAAAACAAACGGAGGCGTGAGGTTGGAAATTAGATGTTTATAGGACGACGTGACGTTAGACTCGCGTCTATTCCGTTTTTCTTACTTTCGTTGGCGGCTTGTTCTTTTCCTTGCTCCGGTTTCAGAGATTCATTGGGGAGGATAATATAGAAACTTAGAAAGTACGGTAGGAGGAAGGAAATTCTTCACTATGTTCTGTTGACACGTTTTTTAATTCCTTATGTATTTTCTTATAATGCATCATCGTCTGTGAGAGTGGAGAAGTTGGTTGAGTTGAGTGGAATGATTAATTTAAGAATTAGTAACTCTTGTAATGGTAATGCAACTTCGCGATTAGCTATTTTGGGATTAGCTTGTAGAGTTTTTAATATGAAACTAAAATAGTTTAAGTAACCCTTTCTGAGCAAACACTCGAATGCTTAAATTAGGAAAATATTAGGGATAATAATTGAATTGGAAGAATTGTTAGACATATTTCTCATAATACGCAGTGAAGCCAATTTACCTGAGAAATGTCTGACTAACGTACGTCTAAGGACAAAAATGCTTATCTCTGGATGAAAAATCTTTTCTCCGTAGTATTATCATCTAATACCTACTTTTGCGATTGCCAACTACAGCCATGACGCTCCGAACTTTGATATCATATGTTACTCACACTTCCGTTGATGTCGATTAAACACTTCATCATGGACAATGACTGTGTTAATACATACTCGTTTTCATTTAAGAGAAATGGATCATCCCTACTCTCCTTAATTTTTTCGTAAAATGTAAGATACAATCGACCTTGCTGTTATAATAGCGTTAGTGTTCTTATCACTGTTATCTTCGGCATCGCGTGTCCATAGATGTGATAGTTACATAGAAAAGCAGTTTATTATCGGACAGTCTGATACTAGGTGATGGAGTCAATCATAGGAGACATATTATTTAGTTGCATGTTACAATGTCTTTCGCCCATGTAGTGTTATTGCAACAAATGGTGTAATTACTGCCTGAGACAGTAACAGGTAGCTCCATTCAGTTTTTAATAGTGAAGATTCTCGTTTTACTACGGGGTGATTATTTTGTGTCATTGAGAACTGGTCGATTTCGATAGCGTAAAGGTAACTGCTTTACTGATAATAGTTGTAGGTATCTGATTACTTTGAATTATTTCATCGAAATACGAGATATTCGTATGTATCAATTCCAACAGGTTCTAATGTATAATATATATATATAATGCAGTGATAGTTGTAATGTAATGCCCAACGTTGCTTCAGTCTAGCATTGACTAAACGTACATTGATATCAGATTACAGAAAATGCTAATAGTATTCCCCTGTTATTTACTTCGACATTTCTGTCGTTCTCGATGTAATTCATTGCTGAAGAATAATTTTTTGATAGACAAATTTTACGTAAAATTCTCATCCTCCTTATTATGTTCTCTTATAATTTATTATTTAAATCGATTTCCTTACATCCGGAGAAGATAACATTTGTTGTCTAAGCTAGTTATTTTCTTCCGTTGCATCCCCTGCATACGCCAATATTATCATATATTTATTTACCAGATAATAGTTAATTTGTTACTTTTTATGTTGTATCGGATTAACATTGGTGGAAATTATTCGAAAACCTGTTGTTAAATTCGTGTAGCTCTAACGAGGTGTGAAAAGATTTTTGAAATTGGAAAAAATTGGATAACTTTCTGTTGTAATTTCAGTCTCAACCCTACTCTAGTTTCCTATAAGTGTAATTCACTTGCAATTCTCATTACTACTCCAATTCGAACCTGATTGATATCAATTAGAACTCGGTGCTCAACCAATTTGTCCACCAGCAACGTGCCCCCCTTACAACGACCCCCAAACCCAATCAAACTGGTACTTCTCGCCTTTCGTTCATTCCAATTAAATCCCTGCTCAATTAACACTACTTACTTCGAAACCTTTTTCATATTCCGATTTAAAGATTTCTAACAGAAAAACGAATCACTCAACGTTCTCCTCTTTCGCAACATTCCTTCGCCCCTATACCACACCACGATGAATGACTAATTAGAATGACTATATATCAGGGTTCGTATTCGCCACCAATTTGACGTCACATTGGCTACGTCACTCGTGCTGCTCGCTGCTTGTTGTTTAGTGCCCGGCGTTGCGTTACTTTTCTTCTTTCTGGCCGCCTTTCGAATACCTTCGATGTCCCCTCCACGCGTTGTTAGGAAAGCGATCCGAAGATGACAGAGCGGGGTGAATCATGTCGCGTGGGAATCACGCGGTGCACCTAGAGGCACGGTAACCCATTAGTGTCTCGGGTAAACGAGGAAGCACGCGCGGCGGATACGGGAGGAAAAGGTTGATTCATGGAGGAACAACGGATGCTCGCCTGAAATCGGTTGATCGTCGCCATACGTCTCCGTGTACGGGAGATCTCGCCGCTGGTATCGATTCGAGATATCCGCCGAGGCAAGGTCATTCCTTTCTCCCCGGTCTCGCGTTCTTCGGCGAAACTGTCTCCATTTTCTTCGTCCTGTGATTCATCTCCACATACCAGCATGCCGTTGAAATTCTTTCAAACATTTTTACAGGCCCGATCATTCTTCTTTATTTTCCCTGCCGATCGTATAACCTGGCGCCGTTCGGGGGAGGGGCGCGGCGAGTTCCGCGTTCGATTCGCGCCTTGGATTACGATCTTCTGGGTAACTTTTGCTGTGTTCCATATGGAGGGATTTGTGGGTCCACGGGGCACTGGGGAGCGGGGGCTTTTTTGGGGTGTAAATAAGCGGGGAATGTAGAGTAAAATGTTTTTATACAAGCCTTTGTTTTTGAAGGGAAATTTGGTTGGTAGGTAACTGCTATGTGGTTGTAAGATCTGGAGAATTGAAAAATGTACTCGGAGAGGAGATTCTTTTAAATTGAAATAGAGTTTACACAAGTGATAGTTTTGGAGATAAAAATTCATTTATGTAGCCTATTTCTGTGAAAATGACAAAAATAGCAAACTCGGGATGTCTATATTTTTTAAAGAAATTTGAAACGAGGAATGTGATGACTTAAACCCCTGCTAATTTCACGTGAATATCGAATATCGAAAATCGTAGTTTCATAAGAATCCCTCGATATAAATTGTAAAAAGCGATCGATTTAACGTGCAATGGCCTAGAAGCAATATTCAGCTTTAATCGTGGTCTATATAAAATTCCTCTCTATTAGCTTCAATATACGTGCAGAGGAATTAAATTCTGCTGTGGGTATGTTTGTCGGTAATCAAATCCACCAATACAAAAAAGAATATAATTGCATGCATTTGATGAATTGCACAAAAACTACATCGCGAGAAGCCAGCTGCTACGCACCATAGAATGGTTTAATTTTAGGATGAAAGGGACATTGATTTCTAAGGGACAAAGAGTTCCAGATAAACCGTGACATGCACTATCAGCTTATAGACTTCCACCGCATGCGTGTAATTCGAAGTGAATTAAAATGGGATGGCAATCGTTCCTCCACTCTGTAACTTCCCCGTGGGCAAAACATTTATAGCCCAGCCCAGTTTCTTAGATCGCATCATGTGCATGGAGAGCCTTATAAAATGCTATCGTACGTGTCCGACCCGATAGGTAGGTGTACAACGCGACATTTAAATCACTGCCATTGGTGTCACTGCTACAAGGAAGCGGTACCGTTACTCTCTTCTGCCGAATAATCAAGAGACTCCAACAGCCACGCACAGTATATTGAAAGACCATATGGCAAGCTATGGAACTGAACCGGAAAGAATGTCCTCCAATTAATCGAGCTTCGGACGCGTCGGTTACTGGCGCCCACGAGCACGAAACGACGCTAAACAATGGACAGAACATTTTGCGTCGGTGGATAACGAAACGTTTTCAAAGGAAGGATTTGTGCATCGAAGTTTGGAACGGGGAAACTAGGACAAACATCCAGTTAAAGAATTCGTTTTCGTCATTACCGTTCCACGAGAAATCGTGGAAAAATGTCACGTACGCCGTCCAGTTCCCCGTTTTTTGGTAAACTTGTATTCAATAATAGTCTCGAGAGTTCTTGGGTAGAAGAATGAATCTGTTTCTAGATTTAGGACGCGTAGGAGTATAATTAAAAATGTAATTAGGTATTTTGCATGATAAATTATTAGTACGAGTTTGCTGAGTGAAAAAATAGACGAGTCTTGCGTATTTCGAATGAATTTGTTAGGAGTTCATTTCTCAAAGTGGTACAAAATTATTTGAACATGGAGAATAGCGCATTTCTTGTCCTTCTCGCGCAGAAACCTGTGTTTGGGAAAACAGCCAAGGAGAAGTGGGACCTTTTTCGTATCCAATTAAAACAGAAAATGATAAGGATCAACGAGTCTGCTTTTACATGGACCAGTTAACTCCACAGTGGGATAAATGTACTGGCATCGTTCAATCTTAGACGTAAACGTTATTTACTACACGAATTCGCACAACACGCCCATTACTGGAACAAGATAAGATTAGAAGCAGACTAAACCGTTCCACACGTCCCCTATAAATCAGAACTGCGATGCTGCAAAAAAATTGTACATCGCTATCAAACCACTGTCAAAGAATTCTAACACTTTCCAAACTTATCGAAACACCATTCGAACTGACGTAAACCTAATTACTCATTTGGTGGATCATTTCATCAAACTTACCACTCCACGTGGTAGAGATCAAAATAATAGGAGCAGCAATTTAAAGCTACTTCAGCACGAGCAGTGATTTCATCCACCTTCAGACTCCCTGGCGAAAGAAAATGAAACAGTGCGACCGAAGAAGCAGCCACACCAGCGACGGGCAGTTTGCTTGGTTTTCGAAATATTTGTCGACCGAATTCCTCGTTAAATATAGACAGAAGTAGTCGCGGAGCGTGCAAGTCAGGCTGGACCGCGAGAGGGTTAAAGGATACAGAGGAGGGCAAACAATTCCGCGGTGGACAATGACTCATAGGACAACGGCCTTATGACGACGAAAAGTGGTAGCCTAGGGAGTAGGAACGCGCTAACACTCGGCTGTACAAGCCCGCGGCACTCCGCTGTCGTACCGCCGACGTTTATGCATACGAGCTTAACTTACGGCCGAAATAAAGCACGAGAAGAATGGGCCATACGGTGCCTGATAAGCAGGGGTGTAAACGTTTCCGTAGATTTTTACAAACCACCTCTGGGATCCGCGACAACGCCTCTCCTTTCCAGCCGACGTTCCCTTGCCACGTCGATACTGAATCGAAGGAACGTCAGCTGTAACTTCAGAAGAGTTTCTTAAGTTACGGAGCCATTCCCTTGCTCCTTCACGATGCCCCAAGTACTTTCTGTTGCGTTAAAGTGACCCTGAGATTCAGTTGTGTAACTGGTCTACAAGAATTGGATGGATAGCAATGTTTGATGAAGTCTGGAATTATTGGGCGGATTTTTCTGTCGTTAAATTCTCTTTTTTTCTATGGATCCTTTTTTTATGGGATCTTAGAGAGATTGGATTGGAAGGAAGACGAATTGTATCGAAGTGTCGGTTAGAGATTAGTTGTAATAGAGATATCCTGAAATCTATCTGAAAGTAGTGTATGTCTTCTTTGTTTCCAGTTCTACTCGTAACGGATTGCGATTGTTTTCCCATGAATGAGGCGCGTAAAATTCATATCTGTGCTACCATTGTAATACAATATCATTTAACACTGTTTATGAATCGCGTCGTAGATCGATCGACATTGAACTCGCGCAGTGTGCGATGTCCGAAGCGTTCTCCACCTCAAAGTTGCGTGGTCGCGTGCGAGGAACGCAGTTTCACGCGGAAACGTCGACGGTTTCCATTTTCCAAGTCGGGAAAATGGCCAGGTGAATGTGAACCGAAGCGTACGTTCTGCTCTATTTTATTCGTTGGGCAACGACGCAGATATCCCCGCACGCGAATCAGTATTCACTGAAAATTAACGGTGGTAACAGAAGAAACGTTGTAAAGTTTCTCGTGAAGAAATCGTTAAGACCCGGATCACTGGGGCCGATCACCGCCCATTGACCCGTCACCGCCGAATTGTTGAATAAAACAAAGGAAGGTCGTCTCTCGGGGGGATGGAAGAAGTTGCCTCGCGTCGTTAGCGAAGGTGGCTCTGTAACCCTGAAGAGAAGCACGCGGAGAACGGGGCACGGGCCGGGACAAAGGAGGGTGACGTGGAAACGGCGCGGCGCGGCGCGCAAAAGTAGCGGACAGAGGATGCGAGAAGTGTTGCGGTGTCGAGGGGGTGAAACCGAGGAACGAACGAATCCGTGACGTGCCTCGAGGGCAGCAACCGACACGGCGAGTTGCAGTGGACGTCCTTGCTATGTTATCTTTCACGGTTCGTTCCCTTTCACTTTCAGTGTCCAGGAACCAGAAAGCCCAGACCTCCACGAACAAAGATACGCCTCCGCCTTCCTCGCGTCGCCCCGAACAGATCGAAACGACCGCGAAGGAACAGCCGTCCCGTCTCGCCCTACGCCTACTTCTTTCCCTCTTTCCTTTTTTCCTTCTTTCCTTCTTTCCTTCATTCCTTCATTCCTTCATTCCTTCATTCCGCCCTATTTCCTCGGTTAATAGCCGCCGCCAGCCACCGTCGACTCTCCTATAGTAATTAGATCCCACGGAAACCAGGGAACTAGGCGCGCTCGTTAAACGGCGAACGGCTGGCGGTTCGATTTTCACGCGCGCTCACGATGCTGGATCCACGACGATCCCGTAACATATGCGTAACTATATCTCTGTAGTACCTACATACTCCGTAGAGCAGGGTAATGGAAGTACTGGTTTGGTGCGATTCGATCGAGTCAGGGTTAACGCGTATTCGTGCTTCGCCTTGAGTGAGTTCTCGGATCAGTTTGCAATGGTAGAGGGGATTTTTTAATTTGGTGACCAATGCGGTTTGCAATTTCCAAGAATTATGAGGGATTCTTTAGAGCTTGAGGTTCTTAAGCGGTGAGGTATAGGGAACCGATAAACTGTAGGAGAGATATCCAACCTCCGCACGGTTAAGTGATTATTCCAGTTCTGATGAATCGCTAATTAGTTTAACGAGCTGATCCTTTCGCAACCGTTGTGCCAGAGATATGTTATACGAGGATTTTTTTTCCACGAAAAGTATGCTGGTTACCCTATGGAAACCAGTCCCGAGACCTGGCGATCGGTGACAAATGTAGAAAGTTGGCTGCCAACTGATCCGTTGCGCAGCGTTTACGCCAGCCTCCGTGTTCATTTTGGCGTATGAAATTGTACGTATGCTGGACGATTTTGTAGACGACCGTAGGGAAATTCGATTACTGCTGTGGAATCCGTATGTTTTCGATCATTACGCAGCCATATGCCCGCGGTCGGGGTTTTTGCTCGTTCCTCGACTTTCTCCTTAATGCTGAGGACTGGACGAGTTATGTATGCCTGACTTCGACAAATAGAGGCTTGGAAATGTTTGAAGATTGAAGTTTATTGATATTGCGTTGGGGAAGATTATAAATAGGTACATTTAAATACACGTTGGAGGAAAGTGAGCTTGTTAGCAGTGGTATGTTATAATCATTAAGTCTTCGTTTTTTTTCAAATTTGTTTAAATTTGCAAGAAACGTTGGGTGTTTCTAAAAATGATTTTAATGCCATGGTAGTTGAACGATGCATCGTAGGAACAGGGAAATTTTCACGAGTTGTTGCCAGTGAGCTAATATCTCGACACGTTCTACATACACGCTTTCTTATCATTTTCCATTGTTACGGTCTTCTTGCTGTCTCTTGGATCCGTGTTTGTAGCTTCCATAGTAGGTGAAAATGTATACTCAGTTATACCTATGCATGGATTCTGGCAAATATTTGTACCCACGGTTTTATGAAAGCTTGTCTTCCAATTAAGTTTTTATTTTCAAGTATGTATTTGCTTATAGATATAACGAACTGACTACGGCGTTTCACTTGTGCCCTACATCGCGAGTTGTTCTCGAAAAAGATCAAAAGTAACCTACATCAGCCTAAATAATTTGGTGTAAATAAAGAGTCGAGAATTATGCTACTAATTAGATCAACTATTCAAATAAAACAGCTATTTCCAAAATTCTATTTAATAAGAATTCTCGAAGGATTACTATCTAAATTCTAAATCTCCCCTAATTGAAATATCCACTTCTTGGGTCAAGATTTTAACCATTTCCAACTATATTCCTTCGTACTTTGCAAATGTCGTAAGACTAGGTCCCACATTCTTTATTTCTAATAATCATGGTGTTTGGAGACAGAATGAAGCAGGTGATAATTAATAAAGTATTCAAGTTTGTCTAACACGATTAATCTCTGTCGACAGAATGTCCAAAAATCAGCAACAGAATGGAATGATCCCAGGTGGTGGAGGGGTAGCTGTGGCAGATGACTTTTCGGACGGCGAGAGTACCCCATTGGCACAAGACTATGGCGACAGGTATGTGACAAATGTATCCTTGCAAAGCAACCATGGTATTTGCAAACGTTGTTCGTCGTCTGACTTAAGAAAAAGAAACGAAGGGGGGGAGGTTGCTCTTTGTACTGACCGAACCGCCTCGCATTCTAAAATATTATAAATCGCAAATATACATGTCCCTTTAACTTGTCTTCTTTCGCAACCACCCCACACAGTGAACAACCATAAAGAATATAAACTAAAATTTCCGTATCATTCTATTCAATTGTCGAAGTTTAATTTCCGGTCACATTCAAAGTCTGACTTTTATTATGGCATATAAAAATGAAAGCTCTACAAATTTTCAAGTCATGCCAGTTTATGTACACCTCGAGAAATAATTTCACTTTAATATCAGATATGTATTGCACCCAAAAGAATATATAATATATTCACTAAAAAGTTCCATTTTAAAATTCATATTTCCTCCTCTGTACGTCGTGTTTGACGATTTCATTGTTTCAGCCAACGAACCGTTGTGGAGACGAAAGGATGGGATGTGTTTCGGAATCCGCCGCCGAAAATCGATTCTGGTTCGATGGCCAATCAGAGATGCCTGGAGGCGACGGTGCAGATAACGAAGGTCGTGGTGTATCTTTTAGTTTTTGTGATAGTGCTGGGAAGCGGTGTAGTTGCCAAAGGAACAATTCTATTCATGACATCACAGCTCAGAGCTGATCGAACGATCGTTTACTGCAACCGGCAGTTAGGTAAGTGATCGAACATCTAATGGCGCGCACGCCGATAGAAGGGGATATATCAGCGGTTTCGTAGGCAAAATTCATCTCCCCGTTTCCGCTTAATTCCATTCAAGCGATAATCGCAGGCTGCTTGTCAGCGTTTGGTACCAATGCGTTGCGTCGCTGCAAGTATATACCAATTTCTGGTTACTTCCTCGGCAAATTATATTGAGAAATTTCAGTGTATAATCATGAAATATATGTCACCATGACTATTACATATAATAAGTAAGAATAAAATGAGCTGGGGGAATTATTAATACTTTGACTGGCGCCGGACTGCATTTTTTAAAACCTCGCGCCACTCAAAGTGTTAAAGTAAAGTAAATAAGGGATGTAAATGAAAGAAATGGGGTACAGGTTCTTTTCTTCGAAGTACTCTGGGGGACCGAAGTTTTTCGAAAACGAAGTGTCGCCGAGATCGATGTACCCGCGCTCTAAAACGCTCCAAGTATAAAGTAATGTAAAAAGTGGATCGAGCTCGTAACACAGTTACGCTGGAATGTTTTTGCCAGCGACACGTATAGCCTACGGTGCAGGCAAAGGAGAGAAAGTACGTGAAAACAGGTTGGAACACCGTGATAGGTCTTGCACGCGAACGCAGATGCTAGGAAATCATTCGATCTTAGATATCGAAAGTAATTATTATAATTGGAGTATCTTGGTACAGTGTACCGAGAAGCTCGGACGATTCATGCGAATACAATCGACGTTTTCTTTCGCCTTTGCTCTTTACACGGTCTGTGCTGCACTTTCCATTCAGGCTTCGTGCACCACCGATGGTGCACACGACGTGGGCCCTGTTAATACAGTAGAATTCGGAATCAAGGGATTTTGGTTTTCAGAGTAATGTATTGTTACAGGTCGGGACAAGCAATTTGTAGTTACGTTACCAGAAGAAGAAAGGATAGCATGGATCTGGTGCATCATAATCGCGTTCGCAGTGCCCGAATTCGGCACACTGATACGCAGCATTAGAATATGTATCTTTAAATCGTGGAAGAAGCCACCTATATCCCATTTCCTCCTCGTATTTCTCATGGAGACCTTCCACGTAGTTGGCCTGGCTCTAATGTTTCTGGCAGTGCTTCCTGATTTGGACGTCGTGAAAGGTGCGATGCTGACGAACTGCGTGTGCTTCGTACCTGGACTGCTAGGTAAGAAAGGCGTACCCTTAATCAATCGTCTAGATTTGTAGCAAATTTATCTTCACTTTCCACCTATACGGCGAACTTTGCGCATAAATTTAAATAGTTGATTTGAAGAAAAGATGACTAAAAACTTGTTTCTATCTTTTAATTTATTACTGTTACCTATAGAATTCTTTTCCTTTTTTACTGTCACCTATAGAATTCTCTTCACCTCTCACTGTTACCTATATATAGAATTCTATTATGCGAAAATGCCCTTATCTTAATCGTCATTTCTCCCAACCGGTTTGGATCGTAAAGGTCCTACAGTGCTTAACCGTAGAAGGAACCACTTTTCATTAAGCAGAGACGTTATCGCGATCTCAATATAGGTCGAGGTAAATTCGAATTGAATTCGGGATAAAGACAATCCTCTTCTTTAAGGGCTCCTATCCCGTAATAAAAACAAAGACGAATCGAAGAGATGTGTCTTGGTGCTGATCGATATTGCCGCGCTGGCAGCCCAAGGGACAAGTTTCTTCCTCTGGCCATTATTGGACAGCTCACGACAGTCCCTGTGGCTTATACCACCCACTCTGTTCCTGGTTTCCTGCGGCTGGTGGGAAAATTATGTGTCCATGCAAAGTCCGATTGGTAAGTGCGTAAGTGGTCATCATTGATCAACGTGAGACGATAAATCATTTGGCTCATCTTCCATGAAACGCTCGAACGCTTAACTATTTGTAACAGCGACAGGAGTTACACGACAGTCGCGAAGCTATTAAAGAGATCTCGAACGATTTCAAACTTTAATTACCTCTGCAGAATCGTGAGCGCCAAAGAAATCTTGAAAAGTTTATCATCTTCGTCTTCTCTTCCCGCGAAACTTTATGATTTCTTCCGAGGCTCACATTTCTGTAATAAACGATTACCTTAAAGGGAAAGAAAAAAACGAGAGTACTTTAAAATCTCTGCTATTAAAAAAATTTAAAAAATTAATTCCACCATGTCATGCGCCTTTTAGAAATCATGCAACTTTGGTAGACAACAATTTCCCATGGAAGTCATAGTGTAAGACTTGCTTGAGACGCTCGAGGGAAGATGATTGCTTTCAATTATTTGTGTCCTTGGTCCGTAGGGTTCGTCAGGTCCCTCGGGAGGGTGAAGAAAGAATTGCGACTGACGCGATATTTCACTTATATGTTCATGTCGGTGTGGAAGATCGTGGCATTCTTCATCAGCTGCTTATTGATACTTCACATGAAGGGGGACACCGTGGGCCATTTGTTCTCGATGCTAAGCACCGCGTTCGGGGACCATAA
Source organism: Andrena chrysosceles (assembly GCA_963855975.1). Lineage (NCBI taxonomy): Eukaryota > Metazoa > Arthropoda > Insecta > Hymenoptera > Andrenidae > Andrena > Andrena chrysosceles. The sequence continues at coordinate 1,425,605 of OY979769.1, read as the reverse complement.
GATCACGGTGTCGATGGTGCGATCAGAAACGTCCTCCACCATCACAGACATTGCTGACGTGTTGCAAATTGGGGATCCAATATCCATGGACGCAAGCGTGACCACACCTATATACGTCTTGCTGTTGCAAATCTTTGGCGCCTACTTCGCGTACATTTTCGGTAAGTTCTTCCAGCTTTAAAATGATGGAGGGGCTTTCAAATTTGAACGGGGGGAATATGTTTATTAACTTGCCATTTCTTGACCAGGTCCCCTTTCGAGGGGTTGGGTGGGTCTGATTCTTTGGAATCAGAAGCTTACTGTATAAAAATATCGAGAAGTGGATGTAGAGAAGAGTGTTCTACGTTTTGCAGGTAAATTCGCTTGCAAGATCCTGATACAGGGGTTCAGTTACGCGTTCCCAGTGAACCTGACGATACCAGTGTCGATATCCTTATTGATCGCCGCCTGTGGCTTGCGGAATGGCGATCCATGCATTTTCCACGGCACCATCCCCGATTATCTCTTTTACGAGTCGCCGCCACAGTACTTCCTCAACGATTTCGTGTCGAAACAGTACGCCTGGGTGTGGCTGCTTTGGCTACTGTCGCAAACGTGGATTACCTTGCATGTCTGGACCCCGAAATGCGAACGTCTCGCTTCCACGGAGAAGCTCTTTGTCATGCCCATGTACGACTCTTTGTTGATCGACCAGTCGATGGGATTGAACAGGAAACGGGACGACCAACCGGAAGTGAAGGTCGAGGTAATTCAGAGACTCCTTTCTGGAGAAACTATCATTTTTATTTTCTAGCCGCAAAGCTGAAGACTCGTTAAAAGATACCATAATGACGTGGCAGCTCGTTTTCAGGCTCCAAAATTGTCCACTAATTTCTAGAGATCTAAAAAGTCAAGGTGAAATTGATTTAAAATTATTGATTGCCCCGTTAAAGCGACAATTCATTAACGGGGAATTCTTGGCCTCAAAGAAATGCCCCTAATTAAACCTAATTTATGTGAAAAGATGCACGAACCTGTTTCGACGGAGAGTTGCAGAAATTGCTGGAATTATATCTGCTTAATAGGGGCGATAGCGCGTCATGGTGGGCAATTTTACGAGTCCTCGAGCAACGTTAAGTGCCCTGCCGGAGGATTCGAGCGTCAGGGTGAGCATGACCGTTTATATGGAAGAGTGAACGGTGTTTTTGTCGGGCAGGATCTAGCGGAGATAGAGAAGGAGAAAGGAGATGGAGATTACGAGACCATATACGAGCAAACGGACGGCTCTACTACACCCCCGTCGGCCGTAAAAAGTAGCGATCACGTAACAAGGATCTATGCCTGCGCGACGATGTGGCATGAAAACAAGGAGGAAATGATGGAATTCTTGAAGAGTATCCTGCGCCTCGACGAGGATCAATGCGCGCGACGAGTTGCCCAGAAATACCTCAAGGTTGTCGATCCGGACTATTACGAGTTCGAAAGTAAGCACAGCTTCCCTAAATACTTCGATTATATTTACATCGTGTAAAAAAATACGTAGTGGATCGCCGACCAAGATACACCTTTATTAAAAATTCTATCCGCTGATATCTTCTTAAAATTCAACCCCATGCCTCGTCGTTGCTTTAAAAAAAAAAAGGAACGTGTACGTGATACGAATTCGCCCCTTCAGCTCACATCTTCTTCGACGACGCGTACGAATTATCGGACCACGATGAGAACGAGTCACAAGTGAACAGGTTCGTGAAGCTGTTGGTGGGCACTTTGGACGAGGCTGCGTCGGATGTCCATCAGACGAGGATGCACGTTAGAGCGCCGAAGAAATATCCGACGCCCTATGGTGGGCGTTTGGTGTGGACTCTCCCTGGCAAGACGAAGATGATCGCTCACTTGAAGGACAAGAGCAAGATTCGTCACAGAAAGCGATGGAGTCAGGTACCATAAGTTGTAGATAATTTCCAAGATGTATTCGCTCTATTAATTAATATATTCGAAACGACGGAAAATATTTGAAGCATCATGGATGGGGTACTTTGTTCTGTAAAAATGAGTCAATATTATAGAATAATTGTTCCGGAAATCATCTTATTCCAATTTCTATTACTACCACCCCTGTACCTTATATTAGTGATCCATGAGTATACTTAGCACTAACGGCCACTGTCACGCACGCTGTCCATCTACTACGTTCCGTGAGAGTGAGAAATTAATCTTATCTCACAACTATACCATTCGAAGATTCAGTCGGGTAATTTGATAGAGACAGCGAACTTTAAATTTGCTTGAAAAGTTGCAACCGTCGAAGTGTTTAGTACCATAGTAATAGAAACAAATTGGGGGAAGCTGATTTACTGTGAGTAACAAGCCTACATATTTGGTTTTTTGTCAGGTCATGTACATGTACTACTTGCTAGGACACCGATTGATGGAGTTACCAATTAGCGTTGACCGTAAGGAAGTGATCGCTGAGAACACTTATCTACTGACTCTCGACGGCGACATTGATTTCCAACCAGCCGCGGTGAAGCTGCTCGTGGACCTGATGAAGAAGAACAAAAATCTCGGCGCAGCTTGCGGGCGCATTCACCCAGTTGGCTCAGGTCAGTCTTGTAGGAAGAAATAGAGTAGAATGATGGAGTACGGGTTTCAAGGAGATTCATATCCTACGGGCTTCGTCGCTTCAGGTCCCATGGTATGGTACCAGATGTTCGAGTACGCCATTGGTCACTGGCTGCAGAAAGCCACCGAGCATATGATCGGTTGCGTGCTTTGTAGCCCTGGCTGCTTCTCCCTCTTCAGAGGCAAAGCTCTGATGGATGATAACGTGATGAAGAAGTACACGACCAGATCCGACGAGGCGAGGCATTACGTTCAGTACGATCAGGGGGAGGATCGATGGCTTTGTACGTTGCTCTTGCAACGAGGCTACCGAGTAAGTAAAATGCCACGAAACTAATTGTAAGTGATATCCGGACGGAAAGTTTCTGATAAGGGGATTGGTAAATACGACATTCGACTTGAAGCAATCTTAAAGACATTCGACTTAGGTGTATCACCACCAAGTATCTCTAGAATTTAGAGTGATGTTCTTCATTGACATTCCATTTTACCCTTCAGATAACAGAACATAACTTTTCATTCACTGATAACTGTATACTCTTGAATCGTGACGCAGGTCGAGTATTCCGCAGCTAGCGATGCGTACACTCACGCACCCGAGGGTTTCAACGAGTTTTACAATCAACGTCGTCGATGGGTGCCTTCCACCATAGCCAACATCATGGATCTCCTGATGGACGCGAAACGGACGATCAAAATCAACGACAACATTTCTCTTCCCTACATCTCCTACCAGATCTTGCTCATGGGTGAGTCGAACGTTCATTAAGCGAATACTCCATTCCTCAGAGAAACAAGAGCCCCCGAGCAATGAGAGGGATGACTGCTTAACATTCTAGTCTTGCGAACTCCTGTTCCAGGTGGCACCATTTTAGGACCAGGCACGATTTTCCTCATGTTGGTAGGTGCGTTCGTGGCTGCTTTCAAGATTGACAATTGGACCAGCTTCTATTACAATATTATTCCCATTCTGCTGTTTATGGTCATTTGTTTTACTTGTAAATCTAACATACAGGTGAGTCGATTGGGCTCCGACGATTTCATGTTGGCCCGTGGTCGTTCGCCTCGATTGTCCGTTCTGTAAATGTCCTCGTCTTTCAGCTTCTGTGCGCACAGATATTGTCGACCGGATACGCGATGATAATGATGGCGGTGATCGTAGGTACGGCCCTCCAGCTTGGCGAGGACGGTATCGGTTCACCATCCGCCATATTTTTGATATCATTGTCCAGCTCGTTCTTCATAGCAGCTTGTCTCCATCCCCAAGAGTTTTGGTGCATCGTACCTGGCATCATCTATCTCCTCTCGATACCCTCCATGTACCTTCTGCTGATCCTTTACTCGATTATTAATTTGAACGTCGTCTCCTGGGGCACTCGAGAGGTCCAAGTGAAAAAGACAAAGAAGGTTCGTCTCGTTCTGAATGTTCCATGCTCGCTTGCTTCGGTTCGTGGTGAAATAGGTTCTAATCGGGGATGTTGTATTAATTGAAGAATACAGGGTCGAATCAGTTGTAAAAATTTTCATAGGAAATGTTGGAAACTTAAGATCGCCTTTACCTTGGTTGTTCCTTATTTATCATTTCTAACAGTCACGCTTGTTTATCGCTGTACAAATTGCACAGGATCAGGGAACTCAATAACGATAAATGGAAAGGCTCGTATCTAGGAGCCTTTAAGATGGCCGAAGCTTTGCTTTAATCCTGCACGCTATTCAATGTCCAGCTTGGTTGTCGCAAACGTACGTCCTCGTTCTTTTTTCGTAACAGAAAGGATTACAATAATGGCACATCGAGGATATGTTCTCACATCGGCGTGTGGTTTTCAATGAAACGGTGTTGGTGTGTCCTGAACACCAAGTGGAAACGTCCAACCACTCACAGACACGCGCGAAAGTGGAGTGAATTCTATACAATTTTGATCCCTTAGTACATTAAGATCTGAGATATCCTAAAAATAGAACGGATTGAATAATGAAGCATACCATTTGTATACCCCTTGACTACGTCCCAAATACGTCACAATATTTCTCCCACCCACTATACCGACCCTCCATAATCACCTACGTCGGTATCCATTCAAAGTACGACCATTAAGTCTATTTTCAAATATCTTTCCACCCGATAACACCTTCTTTAAGCCAGAGCTCTTCAAAGCGTCAACTCTCTCGCGATACATCCATTTAATCGAAAATACCACGCGAACCACACTGCTTGCAATTTTCAGTGAGAACAGCCCCCGATGTGTCGTTTATGCGTTTCTAAGTTAAAGGGGAAACGTGCTAATTTAACTATTAACGATGCTGTAATAGGTTATCATGGCGTTATTGTTGAGCACTGTATACGGCTTGATAATGATCGCTGTGATCGTGGGGATCGCGATAAGCATCGTCCAGGATGGAGTGCTATCGCCGTCCGCGATGTTTCTAATGCTGCTGATTGGTCAGATAGTGATAACCGGATTGCTGCACCCGGTGGAAATCCACTGCCTAATACACAGTGTCATGTACTTCGTAACCGTACCCTCGATGTACGTGCTGCTTATCATTTACGCCGTCTGTAACCTGAACGACATAACGTGGGGCACGAGGGAAGTAAAGGCAAAGAAAACCGCCGCGGTAACTACCTGCATTATTAACCGACTAATCGATCTGTCGCGGATCTACCTCTCTTTTACGGGGGGTTATTAATAATTGTGCACCCTTGGAACTACGACGGCAACTGGTGTTTGGAGGCGTAACACGCTGGCGATGTTACTGTAGATTCTCTTTATAGAAGGTAATATAATAGTACGGATAGTGGGAAAATCAATGATTGGAAGAGGGTGGACATATAAAGTGCAATTAATTATTAAAGAATCGTTGAGGATAGCTACAATTTCTTTTATATTATAGAATATTTTCTTGCGCTATAAAATCGTAAATAATTATTCACGAATATCTACAGTAAATGGTTAAACTTTAACGTGTGATATATTCTTTCAACTGCTGATCTTGAATTTACTGGTCGTCGTTGTTTCAAGGTACAGGGCTAATAATATTTTAATATACTTGGTATTATGTTTCCCTTAATCGATATTATCGGTTGTTGTATCATAGGTTGGGTGGTTTAGAAATTACTAAATTGATTCATCAATTACATATCTAGAAAATTATGGGGCCATTTTGTGGCAGTCCAGGTTTTCGGAATACAAGGGTGATGTTTAAGTTTTAAATGGAAATGGAGGTTTTTGTTTTCGATGTGGTAAAAGGTCTTCTGAACGAACATGGTGATTCATGAATATAAAGTTGGGGAAGAGCGATTTTACTGCCTCTTTGATATGTGCAATGTTATGTTTACTGATGACGCGAATTCAATGGGAAAAGATTCGAAATTTAATGTCATTTAAGGCAAAAGTTTTCGAAATATAGTTACAGATTACAAACAAGAATATCTATCATTCTAAAGAAAATGAAAAACGAAGTTCATAACTCAGAATCCCTTAAACATATAAAAAACGATTACTGTCACTGAAATACTTACTAAACCACCTTGCATATAATATTATCTTCCTTAATAGCATAGTTACCGTGACTAATGAGTTTTAAACGTTAGCATAGAAAAGGGTAAAATGCTTTGGCAATTTTTTTTCAGCGTTTCAACCCTTTGTTTCTTTATGCAGTTCCCTCTGTCATAATTGTAAATTATTGTCTATTTTCAACAGAGGGAACCGTAATTCTTCAGATATTTAAATAGTCATAGTAACTGCACCCAATTTCTATATTTCTAACGACAGGAGCTTCGCAATTGGTTTTGGAAATCACTCGTTCGTTTAAACCGCAGAAAAAGTAACGTGTTCTGCGTTTCTGTCGTTGAATTAACAGGAACTTGAGCAGGAGAAAAAGGAAGCCGAAGAGGCGAAACGGAAAGCGAAACAGAAGTCCTTACTGGGCTTCCTGCAAAATGGCGTTGGTTCGAACGACGACGAGGAAGGATCGATTGAGATCTCTTTGGCAGGATTGTTCAAGTGCATGTTCTGCACTCACGGCCAGACATCCAACGAGAAGCAGCAATTGGTCGCCATCGCCGAGTCTTTGGAACAGCTTGGAAAGCGTTTGGAAGGCATTGAAAGGTACCTCGAAGGCGCATTCTTTTCATTCCAAATTGATGCGAATGATTGGAATTATTCAAATTAAGGAGTACGAAATGCAACCAGTTTTATGAGATACGCCCCGAGAGAGATTTAAACGTCACATATTTTTTGGGTCGGCTTTAAATGCAGAATATATTATACCATCATTGGGTCATCATCCTTTTTAACGAGCAATATCGCAAAGTTGACTAATTCAGTGTTTTGAGCGGTACCGGGGAAATACCTTGTTTTTACTTCAATTTTCTCAGGGGTTTGGATCCGCATGGAAATTCAGGTCGACGACGAGCATCCTCCGTGGGTTCGCGAACTGCTGACCATCTCGGTGCCATCGGCGAGGAGGCTGCCGAGGACCAGGATTGCCAGAGCGACACGGAGACTGTGACTAGTCAGAACACTGAGGGTAATCGCGAGGGCAGCAACTTTTTAAGCCGACCTTACTGGTTGAGCGACGATGGCTTGAAAAAGGGCGAGGTCGATGTCCTGTCGCTACAGGAGGAACTGTTTTGGAAGGATCTCTTGGAGAAGTATCTGTACCCTATAGACGAGGACAAAGAAGAGAAGGTGAACACTTTGAGTTTTAATAGTCTCTCGCGAAATCGTAGTACTTTCGTATCTAATTCTTGCCCTAAGAGCAATGTTTCTTTATTAAGCTATATATTTGAGTCGAATACAGTTGTTAACGTGGGAAATACTTTCGAAGAGTTAGAAATATTAGAGATAATTAATTAATTATTCTTTGAGAAATTAATCTTCTAGGTTCAATTGATTATTTGATTACACATACACATATCGGGGATATAAAATGGAAAGTAAAAGATGAGTTACAGATAATAAGAAATATGATAATTTTGTTAAAAGACTGACTCATACATTTTTACACGTTGAATAATTAATAGTCTCAGAATAATAATTGATCAATAGTACCTAATTTAAAAATCAGCTCGCGAATTGGATCGAATAACAGTTTCGCAACTTTCTCGAGTCGTTCTACATTTGTTAAATAACAATTCACTAAAACATATCGCGACATAGAGTGTTACAATAAGATTGAAAGTACAAGTCTGATAGAAAAGAAGGAAATTGAACCCAACGAACCGTAAGAATAATCGATCCATGCTGCTTGCATCAGGCTCGAATCGCCAAAGATCTAAAGGACCTACGTGACCAGAGTGTGTTCGCGTTTTTTATGCTGAATGCCCTCTTCGTCCTGATCGTCTTTCTGCTGCAATTAAACAAAGACTTGTTGCACGTGAAGTGGCCATTCGGTATCAAGACAAACATCACCTATGACGAAAATTCACAGGAGGTAAAGACCGCTCCGTCCATGTCGAGTAATCCTGTCTCCTTAAGTTTCATCCCCCAATACTCCCCCGACCCCAACCCCCAAACCCCTAAAAAGATTAAGATCGATCGAAAATCAATTTAGTGCTCGCATTAATTTCTGGTTGTGCTTTCCCTTTCGTAGCGGAATACTTTAAGTACGCTGAATAGATTTCGAACGATAACGAGTATACGATAGACCTCGACGCTTCTTTTATTTTACGCGCGCCAGAAAATCGATCCCAGTGGAAGCATGGAAGCCTGGTAGAAAATAGGTGTCCCGCTGTTATACGATAGATTTGGCGGGAATTGGAACGTTCGAATTGCTTTCACAGCTACAATCTCTTTTTCCTTATTCATTTGTGTGTTGCGAGGCTTTAGATGCATTGAACTGCGACCCCGGCGGTGTGACGGATCTCCCTCGAGGATCCTCCAAGGAGCTCTAGGACCGACAACTGGACGGAGCGTAATTTTTTTCTACATACTTTCTAACGTTGTGTTTTCTCTTCCCTGATCCACGACAGGCTCGCATTGCTGGTGACTTGATCGAGCTGCGGAACAAGAGCGTGTTTGCGTTTTTTATGTTCAATGCGTTGTTCGTTCTGATCGTATTCTTGCTGCAGCTGAACAAAGATCAGCTGCACGTTGTCTGGCCGCTCGGCGTCAAGACGAATATCACCTTTATCGAAGAGACCTCGGAGGTATCTGGTTATTCCCAATGAGAATGCTCCCCCCTAAAAAAAAGAGAAAGAAAAAGGAAACTGCGAAACAGAGATGCTGTCTCACTGATACCTCGGGAGACTAACACCTCCGCTGTGCTCCGTTGCTCCACTCCGCACCCTTCGTTTCACAATTTACCGTAGACGGTCTGGTTCTACCGCGGCGGTCAGTCGGAATTGAAAGATATCGGCCGATGGAATCGATAGTAGCCCCGTGGGGAGTAACAGAATTTGTTGATTGGGTATTGCTGCCCAGGGACTCGGCACCTACTCCCTGATTTCTGCCATTCACTGACTCCCGTAGGCTGCCCTGCCATTGAGCTGTCGAGGCCGACCATTGATTCAATTTTTCCGGGATTAATAGTGGTAAATTGCCAACGTGTAGAAGCTTGTAACAGTTCAGTCAAAATGGACGCGTTATTAGAATATACTGTGTTAATCGAACTACTCGATTTTACTCTGCAATTTAAATGTCACGCGAGCATCGGAGCACATCGGGAAATGGTACCCGGTGATAATGTTGCACTTGCTGGGACATGTCTGTGTTTTGTGAATAACGTGGCTCATCGGCACGCGGAGAATGACCATTAACATGTTTGCACAGGTACACCCGGCATCGAATGGAGCTCGGGGCGGAACCAAGCGTCTGGCTAGAAAGCTAGTTAGCTAAGTCACAAAATAACATCGGCGCCTTTTTAATTAAGATTCTCACCACCCACTTCCTCGTATCTTTGTGTGTACTTTTTTTTTGTTTAGAAGGAGACGATAGTTTAACGCGATCACTCACACTATAGGTTCTTGACTAACATTAACCGGTGGAAGCCTGGAGAACAAGTTTAAGCAATATAATTCTAAATTAGTTAGACTATCTGTACACAGTAGCATTGGTTAAAGTATCTTCACCCTTCTTTAATGGAACTTTTGGAACTGGAATGGAATCGACGTTCTTGTGGAGTTCTCTTGGCTTCCAAGCCCCTCAGCTTTCTCGTGGTCCGAGGATGTTTAGTAAGAATAATTAAAGTGAGAAGACGTGGCTTCTACTTTTTAATTCATAGTGGCACGTGCACGGTTGCGCGGATCGCGAGGAGGCCCTGGGTCAGAGAACACCCTGAAACCCCACTTTTTCTTCCATTCACCTGCCTGAATACGAAGGAGAATTTGTCGCGCAGGTTTTCGTTTCGCGTTCTTGTGTATGTGTGTACGTGTCTAATTCTGACAATGCACTGCTAGGTATGACAGCAGAGGAGCACCACTAACGAGTTACTGTCAGTGTAACTAAACGGTGGCTTAGATGTCTGTGTATACTTAAGAAGCATACCATGCGCGCGGTGTCTGCTCGTATCGACGATAGTTTCTTTTAAGAACAGTGCAAAACTTCATGATCCTCTTAGCGGAAGATTATTCCACTTAAATTGAATGTAAAATTCGTAAATGGGTCGCATATCGCGCACCACAGAAACTATCCTCGGCCACGACCAGAAGACACACTGTTATTTCATTGAAAATCACGAGCAGACGATGTTTCGCGAATAACATTGGAAGCAAAATATTTGAAGTTTTATTGAATACCTGCACGATCGTTTTGATGCAATTAAATAACAATGGAGTGGATCACCGCTGAGTGTCGAACCTTTTTACACGCTCCCATCCTCTGTCTCTGTTTCCTCCTTACGTTCTATCCAACCATCGCTCGCTCGGCAATGTTTTCTAACTACGAACATGTCCCGTAGGTGCACATCACAAAAGAATACCTACAACTCGAGCCAATTGGTTTGGTTTTCGTGTTCTTCTTCGCGTTGATATTGGTGATCCAATTCACCGCGATGCTGTTCCATCGGTTCGGCACTTTCGCCCACATTTTGGCCAGCACCAGCTTGGACTGGTATTGCTGCAAGAAGGTGCGTACCGCGGAGTGCCAGGAAACACAAAATCATTTTTGTATCCTGCTAGCGAGTAATCTGTAACTGTGCCCTCTGCTTGCTTCGCAGACCAAGGATTTGTCAGAGGAAGCATTGTTATCGAAACACGCGGTGGAAATAGTCAGGGATCTGCAAAGATTGGACGGGATGGAAGGTGATTACGAGGAGGGCAGCGGCAGCGGTCCTGGCAGAAGAAAGACTATAAGAAACCTCGAAAAGAGTCGAAGAAAAACGCAGGCAATCAATACCCTTGACGTCGCCTTCAGGCAGCGATTCTTCAGCATGTCTGAAGGGAACGGTGAGCGAGATCTTTGCGTCACAAAAAATAATAATCGAAAGTCTGAATGATAAAAAAGGTGATTCACACTTGATCGTACCAGTATTTGGTGTGACATCCAGGAGCAATGTGAACCCTGTTTGAAATTATTGGAAGCGTAGGTTTAAATCGCTAATGGACCGAGGTCTTGTCAATATTTTTATCATAACTAGTTCGCGTGTCTTCTCTTGCTGCGTGATTTCGAATACAAGGTCTTCTTTTACCTTTCGAATGTTGCCAATCAGGTTTGCCAAGGAACATGTCGACGAGACGTTCCGCGAAGGCTTTCAAGGCATTTGAGGGCCGCAGGAACAGCATAATGGCGCAGAGACGGAAGTCGCAGATGCAGACGCTAGGGGCGAACAATATTTATGGGGTGGCGGGTAATCCTCTGGGTATTCAAGGCCGTCCCTCGAGGAGCAGTCAGATTTCCGTGAAGGACGTTTTCGAGGGACATGCTGGGCACGCGAATTCCGCCTACGAACCGGACGAGAATACCGGTAGCAGCCTCCGACTACAGAATCTGGGCCATAACACGTGGAGGGAGGCCAACACCAACATCTGATTCAAACACCTTCGCGAGCGTACGTATAATTCTATTTCTATGCTTCAACATTTGACCCTTCAATATCTCCTCCCTGTTTCATTTTCATAAGTTGTGTCGCAAGAGTATTCACACAGATTATTTAGCTTGCATGAATTTTTTCCTGTTATTTATGGCGCACTTGAAATAATTAAACACTCTATTAATTAGAGGAAATTAGTAAAGCGAGGAAGAAATGATTTAGTTGCTTTGAGATGGAAAGATTTTTACTGCATCGAGTTAGGAAAATGTGGAGAAATTAGGAAAAGTTTGAAATTTTTCAGGCGAACAGCGACAACGGCCTTTTTCCCTGGAGCGCGATGGGGACCGGAAGTCGAGTGACTAATGGCTACAGTTCCCCTCGTTAGACGGAGGATAACAGAAGTAGAGGATTCTATATTAATTTTGCCGTGCATTTCGGCGCTACCTGTATCTATTATTCACTAACCTGATGATGTATGATGGAAGGATGGAAGAGTACGAAAAAGACTGCCTTTGCGTAGAATTATTTATGACGGAGTGAATGGAACGGGACTGTCTTTACCACCTTTCCATTTTGCCAGGGCTTCTTCTAAATTTTAAATAATCGAAATCGAGGAGAAACAAAGGAAATCCCAAAAGTAAAAGCCAACTTAGAGATCAATAAATACTCAAGTATGATTAATCTCTATGTTGAAACGGCAAATATATTTATATATTGCCAAGGTGGATTTTAGTGTAGTTAAATTTTAAAGAGTTAAAGACAGTCCTGTATAGGTAAAGTTTCCCCCTTTTTTTACTCGTGACTAGATATTTAAGATAAACGAACTGACCGGTGAATAGCGATATCTCGTGGATGAACTGCCGTGATAGGGAGTCGACGGTTTAAATAGGATAATTTTCTAGACGATGTAATTGAACGTAAATACCCCTGTAACTCGTATCGACGAGTACACGTTATCACTCATCAGCGTGACAGTTATAACAACGACTACGCTTACGTTTCTTTTCTCCTCTTGCTCCTTTAAACGTGATACCGCTCTTACATATTTAATCGATAGACGCGTGTCTTTTCCTTTTTGTACATACTTGCCACGCGCGTGCGTGGACAGCGAGACGATGGCAAAAATTGTGTTGATCACGAGCGAAATAATAAACATCGATGGATCGACCACTACTAGTGAGTTTACTTCGCCCAATTCACATTCCCAATTCACTTCCTTGGCACAAGAAGGAAGGGTTGATACCCTTAGCCCTTGTATCCGAATATCCTTAGGACTTAATATCCTTGGATCCTTTACATTTAGGTAAAAAAGTGGTGGGGTGATTTTTCGCAAATGTTTGGAAATGAAATTTCTTTATTTCGCAGTGATTCTATATTCAAATATCGATCTTAGTATTCGAACGATTGAAGATTCATCTCGGATGATATATGATTATTTTACAAATAGGTAGGCAAGAATATATGTAACGGGCAATGACAGGTGAAATTCTAAATGTCCGATTGCTTTACTACAGAATACAAGGGTGAAAGAAGTAATATCAAGTTTAACTTGGATAGTATAAATGTTAGGCGTGATATTCTTCCTTTTCGTACTTCTAAGAATAGCCATTTATCAGAAGGAATTGTTCGTTGATAAGCTATAATTGAACTCTACTTTAAGATATTGCAAGTAGTGAATTTGGTCGATATTGTTTCTTGAAGACAGAGCTATTCGTGGAATAGTGTTTCGAGTAATTTAAATGCAACGTTATGACAGCGATAGAAGTGTTTATGATATCGAAGTTTGTCGAAGTGCCTCTGTCATGTATATTACATAAGCTGCCATCATGTAATCGTTAATAGTACGTCGTATCGTCCATCCTTGATAAAATCCTTCTGGAGTTAACGCCCAACTTGTCAGAAGATAGGGGTAATTAGCAACCAGCGCGTAATAGTTACGTACTGAATATCTAAAGTGCATGTATAAATGTATAATGAAACGGATTAATCATAAAATTTCGAAGATTCAGTATCTACACTTACGCGAAATACCCATTAACGAACACCCAGGCAAAGATGGCGCGTCTAGGTGTATTCGTTTTACTTCGATGAGAACTACTTTGCAGTGGTGAAGTTTCGATTTCCTGGAATCAAAGAGAAATATATATGTATCTTCAACGATATAAAAAAATATACACGTCACGTTTGCTTAAAATTGGACAGATCTCTCAGAAATTGAGACTACCTAGAGGATAATGCGTCAAATTACTTTTATTGCTTCCCGTAGGTGTTGAACTTATTCAAACTTTAGCCTATACAAAAAGGATAAGTGCCGCAATGTCATTCGCATACATCTTTAAAAAACTATCATGGGAATCGAATTATTCCATTTTATTTCTAAAACTCAGATAAGGTTGCCTTTATGAATAATTTTCTTTCAAATATAACACAAGTTCCTTTTATAATATTATAATAGCTGGTGAGAACCGAGTACCTGCGATTGCATTCTCGTAAAATTGCATAATTTCATTATATCGAGGACAGATAAACTGGTGACGATGCAGGCACCAAGAAGATAATATCCATGATGGCAGCACAGAGAATAAATCAGACTAGCCATGCCGAGGATGTCTAGAAATTCGTCGATAACATTAAATTTCCCTTTGCTTTTATCTTCTTCGAGCTCAATCATTTCTGGATCGAAGCCTGAAAAATAAGGATCAGTTGAAGCCAATCGTAAGACGAAATAGGATGCGCAAACACCCTTACTATATTCTTTGATGAAGAGTTTGTACACGAGAGTGAGCAAGGATCGCGCGCCAATCATTGTGATACCGTTGCATGCGTACATAAAATGAGGAAGAAATTTGTGATACTGATCGTAGCAGTGTTTTATCAGGGTGTGGAGGCAAGATCCACATGTCAGCAATAAGCACGAGCACGAAAAGATAGATTCTACTATCATAGCATCGTTTTTGCTACTAACTATTATATATATATATACACAGTAGACCAACTATTTCAAAGCGGGAGTATTCCGTACTTAAAACATTCACTACTAGAATCATTCAATAACGAAGAAAGATTTTAACAATGCGACTCTGCTTTAGTAAAACAATTTATATTATTGAATTCCCCAAAAAACCAAAATTTAACGTAACGATTGGAACGTAAAATGATTGAAAAGATTGTCAAGTTCCATTATGTGATTAACCTAAACGGTTCCTAGAATAATTCACCGACATAACTGATGAGTCTGATATTGTTCAATATTTTATCGATTATTTAATCGAACATCTAAATATGTCTGCGAATCAAACAGTATCGATGTGGTCGATCGAATAGCCACGAAACAGAGCAGTTTCATATGGCAGACACTTTGAGACGATGATTCGAGGCATAACCGATAAAGATGAGTTAGAAAAGTGCGAAAATACATACAGAACGTCCGTGATATGACGCTATGCGAAATATATTCGTTATCGTATTTTGTGAGTTGTTTGCGATGTACATGGCAATAGCAGCAGAGCATGTCAGCGTGACCGTTCGAATTGTCGAGAGCGATAAGGATACCATTTACTACAACAGTACCAATAACACTACAATGAAAGACACCACTGTAAGTACTCGGCACTCCTCGATACACCGTGACTGTCGCCATGTTTAACACTACAAATCGACACCGTTCGTAGCAATGTTAAAGTGGCGGTCCATAACCAATTAGCAATTGCTGTCGAAACTAATTGCCCTTATCGCGAATTAATTTAGCCGTCACTAAGTAATATTGTGTATTATAGAATGTTAATTTTTATACTACGGCAACAGCGACAAATTTGAGGAAGGATAATTATATGAGAAAGGAAATGTTGCCAACGATCGCTGGAGAAACGAGCACGTATCATACGGATTGTACGAATCTATCTGCGATCCTTGAACAGTGGCGGAGCAAGGCGATTCTACAGAATACGTACGATTCAATCGTGGAGAACCGTTTCGCGATGCCCAATAACGATTTCGAATCGGTTTCGGTCGAAGAGGCACGGCACAAATCGAAAAACGGTATCCCCCAGAGGGATCACAAAGTCAGTTATCCTTATCCTTTTACAGATTACATACACCCTCGTTTCTGCCTCGATTTCCCGTCTGTAAATAGCTATCACAAACCGTATGGTCGACTCGCCAGGAGTTTACAGTCGATAACGACTAATTACAAATCCCCTTTAAGACACGGCCGTAGTAAGACGAAGAGGACTAGGAGATCGTCCAATTTGTTTTTTCGTGGCAAACGGAAAAGATCGAGTCTGAATGTTTCGACTATCGAAAGCCTGACACTGCAAGGCGCTTGGAATAGGACGTTCTTGTTGCAGAGGTTGTTTGAAGTATCGCATTTGCAACCAAATGAGAGCAGTATCGGGAATGAAATACAATTTACGAGGGGAAATTTAAATTTTAATCGGACCTCGAGACCAATTACTAGGAGAACGATTAATTTCGTTAAGAAAAGAAGAAAACGGAATATCAGGAAAAGAATGGATACGGAGACCAGTACAGACAAGAATGAAATGAGGGGATATATTGATACGCTTAGAATCTTGAGAACAACAGAAGCGCCAGATTCTCAGTTAACTTATAATACGGAGCATCTACATGAAAAGGATATTATGGAAACAACTTTGAGTTGGTTGGACCAGGAAATGGGTAGCAGAACCATGCAGTTCACGACTGAAGAGATAGGGACATTTCATGACCAGGAGTATGGTGAGGACTACGAACATGCGTATGATGAATATGAAGAAGGAGGAACTAAGGAATCAGCAACATGGTTTGAATATAAAGATGAATTGGCTACTAGTGAAAAAACGATAGAAGAATTTAAACATACGTATACTGAATCACACACTACCCCGGCTGACACAACGAAAGAGACCACGACTATAACCACTGAACCCACTACAACTACGGAAACAACCTTTCATGAAACTACAATAGAGGATGCGACGACAATCACGTCGCTGGCAAGTACAACAACAACTACTCTGGCAATTACAACGGAAACAGAAAGCCCAACTGTGGAAACCACGATCGAACCAACAACCACTACGGCTACGCCCACTCTAACTACGCAATCATCTGTTCTGGAAACGACAATGGAGGCCACAACGATGACAACGTCGATAGCTACTACAACAACAACAACTACTCTGGCACCTACCACAGAAACTGAAACCACAACTGTTGAAACTACGGTAGAACCAACAACCACAACGGCTACGCCCACTCCAACTACGGAATCATCTGCTCCCAAAACAACAATGGAGGCCACAACAACGGCAACGTCGATATCTACTACAACAACAACAACTACTCTGGCACCTACCACAGAAACTGAAACCACAACTGTTGAAACTACGGTAGAACCAACAACCACAACGGCTACGCCCACTCCAACTACGGAATCATCTGCTCCGGAAACGACAATGGAGGCCACAACGATGGCAACGTCGATTGCTATTACTACAACAACAACTACTCTGGCACCTACTACAGAAACTGAAACCACAACTGTTGAAACAACGGTAGAAGCAACGACCACAACGGCTACGCCCACTCCAACTACGGAATCATCTACTCAGGAAACAACAATGGAGGCCACAACGATGGCAACGTCGATTGCTCCTACTACAACAACAACTACTCTGGCACCAACTACAGAAACTGAAACCACAACTGTTGAAACTACGGTAGAAGCAACGACCACAACGGCTACGCCCACTGCAACTACGGAATCATCAGCTCCGGAAACGACAATGGAGGCCACAACGATGGCAACGTCGATTGCTGCTACTACAACAACAACTACTCTGGCATCTACTACAGAAACTGAAACCACAACTGTTGAAACCACGGTAGAAGCAACGACCACAAAGGCTACGCCCACTCCAACTACGGAATCATATGCTCCGGAAACGACAATGGAGGCCACGACTATGACAACGTCGATAGCTACTACAACAACAACTACTCTGGCACCTACCACAGAAACTGAAACCACAACTTTTGAAACTACGGTAGAACCAACGACCACAACGGCTACGCCCACTCCAACTACGGAATCATCTGCTCCGGAAACGACAATGGAGGCCACAACGATGGAAACGTCGATTACTACTACTACAACAACAACAACTACTCTGGCACCTACTACAGAAACTGAAACCACAACTGTTGAAACCACTGTAGAAGCAACGACAACAACGGCTCCGCCCACTCCAACTACGGAATCATCTGCTCCGGAAACGACAATGGAGGCCACAACGATGGCAACGTCGATTGCTACTACTACAACAACAACTACTCTGGCACCTACTACAGAAACTGAAACCACAACTGTTGAAACCACGGTAGAAGCTACGACAACAACGGCTCCGCCCACACCAACTACGGAATCATCTACTCAGGAAACGACAATGGAGGCCACGACTATGACAACGTCGAGAGCTACTACAACAACAACTACTCTGGCACCTACCACAGAAACTGAAACCACAACTGTTGAAACCACGGAAGAAACAACCACTACGGCTGCGCCCACTCCAACTACGGAATCATCTACTCAGGAAACGACAATGGAGGCCACGACTATGACAACGTCGATAGCTACTACAACAACAACTACTCTGGCACATACCACAGAAACAGAAACCACAACTTTTGAAACTACGTTAGAACCAACAACCACAACGGCTACGCCCACTCCAACTACGGAATCATCTGCTCCGGAAACAACAATGGCGGCCACAACAACGGCAACGTCGATATCTACTACAACAACAACTACTCTGGCACCTACTACAGAAAGTGAAACCACAACTGTTGAAACCACGGAAGAAATCACCACTACGGCTACGCCCACTCCAACTACGGAAACATCTGCTCTGGAAACGACAATGGAGGCCACAACGATGGCAACGTCGATTGCTACTAGTACAACAACAACTACTCTGGCACCTACTACAGAAACTGAAACAACGGTGGAAGCAACGACCACAACGGCTACGCCCACTCCAACTACGGAATCATCTACTCAGGAAACGACAATGGAGGCCACAACGATGACAACGTCGATTGCTACTACTACAACAACAACTACTCTGCCACCTACTACAGAAACGGAAACCACAACTGCTGAAACTACGGTAGAAGCAACGACCACAACGGCTACGCCCACTCCAACTACGGAATCATCTGCTCCGGAAACAACAATGGCGGCCACAACAACGGCAACGTCGATATCAACTACAACAACAACAACTACTCTGGCACCTACTACAGAAAGTGAAACCACAACTGTTGAAACCACGGTAGAAGCTACGACCACAACGGCTACGCCCACTCCAACTACGGAATCATCTACTCAAGAAACGACAATGGAGGCCACAACGATGACAACGTCGATTGCTACTACTACAACAACAACTAATCTGGCACCTGCTACCGAAACTGAAACCACGGTAGAAGCAACGATCACAACGGCTACGCCCACTCCAACTACGGAATCATCTACTCAGGAAACGACAATGGAGGCCACAACGATGACAACGTCGATTGCTACTACTACAACAACAACTCCTCTGGCACCTACCACAGAAACTGAAACCACAACTGTTGAAACCACGGAAGAAACAATCACTACGGCTACGCCCACTCCAACTACGGAATCATCTACTCAAGAAACGACAATGGAGGCCACAACGATGACAACGTCGATTGCTACTACTACAACAACAACTAATCTGGCACCTGCTACCGAAACTGAAACCACGGTAGAAGCAACGATCACAACGGCTACGCCCACTCCAACTACGGAATCATCTACTCAGGAAACGACAATGGAGGCCACAACGATGACAACGTCGATTGCTACTACTACAACAACAACTCCTCTGGCACCTACCACAGAAACTGAAACCACAACTGTAGAAACCACGGAAGAAACAATCACTACGGCTACGCCCAGTCCAACTACGGAATTATCTGGTCCGGAAACGACAATGGAGGGCACGACGATGACAACGTCGATATCTACTGCAACAACAACAACTACTCTGGCACCTGCTACAGAAACTGAAACCACAACTGTTGAAACCACGGTAGAAGCTACGACCACAACGGCTACGCCCACACCAATTACGGAATCATCTACTCAGGAAACGACAATGGAGGCCACGACTATGACAACGTCGAGAGCTACTACAGCAACAACTACTCTGGCACCTACCCCAGAAACTGAAACCACAACTGTTGAAATCACGGAAGAAACAACCACTACGGCTACGCCCACACCAACTACGGAATCATCTGCTCCGGAAACGACAATGGAGGCCACTACGACGGCAATGTTGATAGCTACTACAACAACAACTACTGTGGCACCTACCACAGAAACTGAAACCACAACTGTTGAAACCACGGAAGAAACAACCACTACGGCTACGGCCACTCCAACTACGGAATCATCTGCTCCGGAAACGACAATGGAGGCCACAACGATGGCAACGTCGATTGCTACTACTACAACAACAACTACTCTGGCACCTACTACAGAAACTGAAACCACAACTGTTGAAACCGCGGTAGAAGCTACGACCACAACGGCTACGCCCAGTCCAACTACGGAATCACCTGTTCCGGAAACGACAATGGAGGGCACAACGATGACAACGTTGATAGCTACTGCAACAACTACTCTGGCACCTACCACAGAAACTGAAACCACAACTGTTGAAACCGCGGAAGAAACAACCACTACGGCTACGCCCACTCCAACTACGGAATCATCTGCTCCGGAAACGACAATGGAGGGCACGACGATGACAACGTCGATAGCTACTACAACAACAACTACTCTGGCACCTACCACGGAAACTGAAACCACAACTGTTGAAACCACGGCAGAAGTAACGACCACAACGGCTACGCCCACTCCAACTACGGAATCATCTTCTCAGGAAATGACAATGGAGGCCACGACTATGACAACGTCGATAGCTACTACAACAACAACTACTCTGGCACCTACCACGGAAACTGAAACCACAACTGTTGAAACCACGGTAGAAGCAACGACCACAACGGCTACGCCCACTCCAACTACGGAATCATTTACTCAGGAAATGACAATGGAGGCCACGACTATGACAACGTCGATAGCTACTACAACAACAACTGCTCTGGCACCTACCTCAGAAACTGAAACCACAACTTTTGAAACTACGGTAGAACCAACAACCACAACGGCTACGCCCAGTCCAACTACGGAATCATCTGCTGCGGAAACGACAATGGAGGCCACAACAACGGCAACGTCGATATCTACTACAACAACAACAACTACTCTGGCACCTGCTACAGAAACTGAAACCACAACTGTTGAAACCACGGTAGAAGCTACGACCACAACGGCTACGCCCACACCAACTACGGAATCATCTACTCAGGAAACGACAATGGAGGCCACGACTATGACAACGTCGAGAGCTACTACAACAACAACTACTCTGGCACCTACCCCAGAAACTGAAACCACAACTGTTGAAACCACGGAAGAAACAACCACTACGGCTACACCCACTCCAACTACGGAATCATCTGCTCCGGAAACGACAATGGAGGCCACAACGATGGCAACGTCGATAGCTACTACAGCAACAATAACAACTCTGGCACCTACTACAGAAACTGAAACCACGGTAGAAGCTACGTCCACAACGGCTAGGCCCACACCAACTACGGAATCATCTGCTCCGGAAACGACAATGGAGGCCACTACGACGGCAATGTTGATAGCTACTACAACAACAACTACTGTGGCACCTATCACAGAAACTGAAACCACAACTGTTGAAACCACGGAAGAAACAACCACTACGGCTACGGCCACTCCAACTACGGAATCATCTGCTCCGGAAACGACAATGGAGGCCACAACGATGGCAACGTCGATTGCTACTACTACAACAACAACTACTCTGGCACCTACTACAGAAACTGAAACCACAACTGTTGAAACCGCGGTAGAAGCTACGACCACAACGGCTACGCCCAGTCCAACTACGGAATCATCTGTTCCGGAAACGACAATGGAGGGCACAACGATGACAACGTTGAAAGCTACTGCAACAACTACTCTGGCACCTACCACAGAAACTGAAACCACAACTGTTGAAACCACGTTAGAAACAACCACTACGGCTACGCCCGCTCCAACTACGGAATCATCTGCTCCGGAAACGACAATGGAGGGCACGACGATGACAACGTCGATAGCTACTACAACAACAACTACTCTGGCACCTACCACGGAAACTGAAACCACAACTGTTGAAACCACGGTAGAAGTAACGACCACAACGGCTACGCCCACTCCAACTACGGAATCATCTTCTCAGGAAATGACAATGGAGGCCACGACTATGACAACGTCGATAGCTACTACAACAACAACTACCCTGGCACCTACCACGGAAACTGAAACCTCAACTGTTGAAACCACGGTAGAAGCAACGACCACAACGGCTACGCCCACTCCAACTACGGAATCATCTACTCAGGAAATGACAATGGAGGCCACGAATATGGAAACGTCGATAGCTACTACAACAACAACTACTCTGGCACCTACCACGGAAACTGAAACCTCAACTGTTGAAACCACGGTAGAAGCAACGACCACAACGGCGACGCCCACTCCAACTACGGAATCATCTACTCAGGAAATGACAATGGAGGCCACGACTATGACAACGTCGATAGCTACTACAACAACAACTGCTCTGGCACCTACCTCAGAAACTGAAACCACAACTTTTGAAACTACGGTAGAACCAACAACCACAACGGCTACGCCCAGTCCAACTACGGAATCATCTGCTCCGGAAACGACAATGGAGGCCACAACAACGGCAACGTCGATATCTACTACAACAACAACAACTACTCTGGCACCTACTACAGAAACTGAAACCACAACTGTTGAAACCACGGTAGAAGCTACGACCACAACGGCTACGCCCACACCAACTACGGAATCATCTACTCAGGAAACGACAATGGAGGCCACGACTATGACAACGTCGAGAGCTACTACAACAACAACTGCTCTGGCACCTACCTCAGAAACTGAAACCACAACTTTTGAAACTACGGTAGAACCAACAACCACAACGGCTACGCCCAGTCCAACTACGGAATCATCTGCTCCGGAAACGACAATGGAGGCCACAACAACGGCAACGTCGATATCTACTACAACAACAACAACTACTCTGGCACCTACTACAGAAACTGAAACCACAACTGTTGAAACCACGGTAGAAGCTACGACCACAACGGCTACGCCCACACCAACTACGGAATCATCTACTCAGGAAACGACAATGGAGGCCACAACGATGGCAACGTCGATAGCTACTACAGCAACAATAACAACTCTGGCACCTACTACAGAAACTGAAACCACGGTAGAAGCTACGTCCACAACGGCTAGGCCCACACCAACTACGGAATCATCTGCTCCGGAAACGACAATGGAGGCCACTACGACGGCAATGTTGATAGCTACTACAACAACAACTACTGTGGCACCTATCACAGAAACTGAAACCACAACTGTTGAAACCACGGAAGCTACGACCACAACGGCTACGCCCAGTCCAACTACGGAATCATCTACTCCGGAAACGACAATGGAGGCCACAACAACGGCAACGTCGATATCTACTACAACAACAACAACTACTCTGGCACCTACTACAGAAACTGAAACCACAACTGTTGAAACCACGGTAGAAGCTACGACCACAACGGCTACGCCCACACCAACTACGGAATCATCTACTCAGGAAACGACAATGGAGGCCACGACTATGACAACGTCGAGAGCTACTACAACAACAACTGCTCTGGCACCTTCCTCAGAAACTGAAACCACAACTTTTGAAACTACGGTAGAACCAACAACCACAACGGCTACGCCCAGTCCAACTACGGAATCATCTGCTCCGGAAACGACAATGGAGGCCACAACGATGGCAACGTCGATAGCTACTACAACAACAACTACTCTGGCACCTACCACGGAAACTGAAACCACAACTGTTGAAACCACGGTAGAAGTAACGACCACAACGGCTACGCCCACTCCAACTACGGAATCATCTACTCAGGAAATGACAATGGAGGCCACGACTATGACAACGTCGATAGCTACTACAACAACAACTACTCTGGCACCTACCACGGAAACTGAAACCTCAACTGTTGAAACCACGGTAGAAGCAACGACCACAACGGCTACGCCCAGTCCAACTACGGAATCATCTACTCCGGAAACGACAATGGAGGCCACAACAACGGCAACGTCGATATCTACTACAACAACAACAACTACTCTGGCACCTACTACAGAAACTGAAACCACAACTGTTGAAACCACGGTAGAAGCTACGACCACAACGGCTACGCCCACACCAACTACGGAATCATCTACTCAGGAAACGACAATGGAGGCCACGACTATGACAACGTCGAGAGCTACTACAACAACAACTGCTCTGGCACCTTCCTCAGAAACTGAAACCACAACTTTTGAAACTACGGTAGAACCAACAACCACAACGGCTACGCCCAGTCCAACTACGGAATCATCTGCTCCGGAAACGACAATGGAGGCCACAACGATGGCAACGTCGATAGCTACTACAACAACAACTACTCTGGCACCTACCACGGAAACTGAAACCACAACTGTTGAAACCACGGTAGAAGTAACGACCACAACGGCTACGCCCACTCCAACTACGGAATCATCTACTCAGGAAATGACAATGGAGGCCACGACTATGACAACGTCGATAGCTACTACAACAACAACTACTCTGGCACCTACCACGGAAACTGAAACCTCAACTGTTGAAACCACGGTAGAAGCAACGACCACAACGGCTACGCCCACTCCAACTACGGAATCATCTACTCAGGAAATGACAATGGAGGCCACGACTATGACAACGTCGATAGCTACTACAACAACAACTGCTCTGGCACCTACCTCAGAAACTGAAACCACAACTGTTGAAACTACGGTAGAACCAACAACCACAACGGCTACGCCCAGTCCAACTACGGAATCATCTGCTCCGGAAACGACAATGGAGGCCACAACAACGGCACCGTCGATATCTACTACAGCAACAACAACTACTCTGGCACCTACTACAGAAACTGAAACCACAACTGTTGAAACCACGGTAGAAGCTACGACCACAACGGCTACGCCCACACCAACTACGGAATCATCTACTCAGGAAACGACAATGGAGGCCACGACTATGACAACGTCGAGAGCTACTACAACAACAACTACTCTGGCACATACCACAGAAACTGAAACTACAACTTTTGAAACTACGGTAGAACCAACAACCACAACGGCTACGCCCAGTCCAACTACGGAATCATCTGTTCCGGAAACGACAATGGAGGGCACGACGATGACAACGTCGATAGCTACTACAACAACAACTACTCTGGCACCTACCGCGGAAACTGAAACCACAACTGTTGAAACCACGGTAGAAGCAACGACCACAACGGCTACGCCCACTCCAACTACGGAATCATCTACTCAGGAAATGACAATGGAGGCCACGACTATGACAACGTCGAGAGCTACTACAACAACAACTACTCTGGCACCTACCACAGAAACTGAAACCACAACTGTTGAAACCACGGAAGAAACAACCACTACGACTACGCCCACTCCAACTACGGAATCATCTGCTCCGGAAACGACAATGGAGGCCACAACGATGGCAACATCCTTAGCTACTACAGCAACAATAACAACTCTGGCACCTACTACAGAAACTGAAACCACGGTAGAAGCTACGTCCACAACGGCTACGTCCACACCAACTACGGAATCATCTGCTCCGGAAACGACAATGGAGGCCACTACGACGGCAACGTTGATAGCTACTACAACTCTTCTGGTACCTACCACGGAAACTGAAACCCCATCTGTTGAAACCACGGTAGAAGCAACGATCACAACGGCTACGCCCACTCCAACTACGGAATCATCTACTCAGGAAACGACAATGGAGGCCACAACGATGACAACGTGGATTGCTACTACTACAACAACAACTACTCTGCCACCTACTACAGAAACTGAAACCACAACAGTTGAAACTAGGGTAGGAGCAACGACCACAACGGCTACGCTAAGTCCAACTACGGAATCATCTGCTCCGGAAACGACAATGGAGGGCACGACGATGTCAACGTCGATAGCTACTACAACAACAACTGCTGTGGCACCTACCTCAGAAACTGAAACCACAATTGTTGAAACCACTCTGGAAACTACGACATTCACTTTGATGCCCACATCCACGACAGAAACAACTGCTGTTGAAACCACTCTGGTAACTACGACATCCAGTTTGATGTCCACATCCACGACAGAAACCACTACTGCTGAAACCCCTGTGGAAACGGTGACATCCACTTTGATGCCAACATCCACCATGGAAACCACTACTGCTGAAACCACTGTGGAAACTACAACATCCACTTTGATGTTCACATCCACCACGGAAACCACTACTGCTGAAACCTCTCTGGTAACTACGACATCCACTTTGATCCCAACATCCACAACGGTGTCAACATCTGCTGAAACCACAATGGAATCTGCGACAACAACTTCGATGCCCACATTCACGACGGAAACTACCCATGCTGAAGCGACTGTGGAATCTAGAAGCACCACATTCATGCCCACATCCTCCACGGAAACCACTACTGCTGAAACCACTCTGGAAGCTACGACATCCACTTTGATGTTCACATCCACCACGGAAACCACTACTGCTGAAACCACTCTGGATACTACGACATCCACTTTGATGATCATATCCACCACGGAAACCGCAACTGCTGAAACCTCTCTGGAAACTACGATATCCACTTCAATGCCCTCGTCCACCACGGAAACCACTACTGCTGAAACCACAATGGAAACTGTCACAACCACTTCGATGCCCACATTCACGACGGAAACTACCCTTGCTGAAGCGACTGTGGAATCTACAAGCACCACATTCATGCCCACATCCACCACGGAAACCTCTACTGCTGAAACCACTGTGGAAACGGCGACATCCACTTTGATGTTCACATCCACCACGGAAACCACTACTGCTGAAACCTCTCTGGTAACTACGACATCCAGTTTGATCCCAACATCCACAACGGAGTCAACACCTGCTGAAACCACAATGGAATCTGCGACAACAACTTCGATGCCCACATTCACGACGGAAACTACGCTTGCTGAAGCGACTGTGGAATCTACAAGCACCACATTCATGCCCACATCCTCCACGGAAACCACTACTGCTGAAACCACTCTGGAAGCTACGACATCCACTTTGATGCTCACGTCCACCCCGGAAACCACTACTGCTGAAACCACTCTGGAAACTACGACATCCACTTTGATGATCATATCCACCACGGAAACCGCTACTGCTCAAACCTCTCTGGAAACTACGACATCCACTTTGATGATCATATCCACCACGGAAACCGCTACTGCTGAAACCACTCTGGAAACTACGATATCCACTTCAATGCCCTCGTCCACCACGGAAACCACTACTGCTGAAACCACAATGGAAACTGTCACAACCACTTCGATGCCCACATTCACGACGGAAACTACCCTTGCTGAAGCGACTGTGGAATCTACAAGCACCACATTCATGCCCACATCCACCACGGAAACCACTACTGCTGAAACCACTGTGGAAACGGCGACATCCACTTTGATGTTCACATCCACCACGGAAACCACTACTGCTGAAACCTCTCTGGTAACTACGACATCCACTTTGATCCCAACATCCACAACGGAGTCAACACCTGCTGAAACCACAATGGAATCTGCGACAACAACTTCGATGCCCACATTCACGACGGAAACTACCCTTGCTGAAGCGACTGTGGAATCTAGAAGCACCACATTCATGCCCACATCCTCCACGGAAACCACTACTGCTGAAACCACTCTGGAAGCTACGACATCCACTTTGATGCTCACGTCCACCCCGGAAACCACTACTGCTGAAACCACTCTGGAAACTACGACCTCCACTTCGATGCCCACATCCACCACGGAAACCACTACTGCTGAAACCACAATGGAAACTGCGACAACCACTTCGATGCCCACATTCACGACGGAAACTACCCTTGCTGAAGCGACTGTGGAATCTACAAGCACCACATTCATGCCCACATCCTCCACGGAAACCACTACTGCTGAAACCACTCTGGAAGCTACGACATCCACTTTGATGCTCACGTCCACCCCGGAAACCACTACTGCTGAAACCACTCTGGAAACTACGACCTCCACTTCGATGCCCACATCCACCACGGAAACCACTACTGCTGAAACCACAATGGAAACTGCGACAACCACTTCGATGCCCACATTCACGACGGAAACTACCCTTGCTGAAGCGACTGTGGAATCTACAAGCACCACATTCATGCCCACATCCTCCACGGAAACCACTACTGCTGAAACCACTCTGGAAGCTACGACATCCACTTTGATGCTCACGTCCACCCCGGAAACCACTACTGCTGAAACCACTCTGGAAGCTACGACATCCACTTTGATGATCATATCCACCACGGAAACCGCTACTGCTCAAACCTCTCTGGAAACTACGACATCCACTTTGATGATCATATCCACCACGGAAACCGCTACTGCTGAAACCACTCTGGAAACTACGATATCCACTTCAATGCCCTCGTCCACCACGGAAACCACTACTGCTGAAACCACAATGGAAACTGTCACAACCACTTCGATGCCCACATTCACGACGGAAACTACCCTTGCTGAAGCGACTGTGGAATCTACAAGCACCACATTCATGCCCACATCCACCACGGAAACCACTACTGCTGAAACCACTGTGGAAACGGCGACATCCACTTTGATGTTCACATCCACCACGGAAACCACTACTGCTGAAACCTCTCTGGTAACTACGACATCCACTTTGATCCCAACATCCACAACGGAGTCAACACCTGCTGAAACCACAATGGAATCTGCGACAACAACTTCGATGCCCACATTCACGACGGAAACTACCCTTGCTGAAGCGACTGTGGAATCTAGAAGCACCACATTCATGCCCACATCCTCCACGGAAACCACTACTGCTGAAACCACTCTGGAAGCTACGACATCCACTTTGATGCCCACGTCCACCCCGGAAACCACTACTGCTGAAACCACTCTGGAAACTACGACCTCCACTTCGATGCCCACATCCACCACGGAAACCACTACTGCTGAAACCACAATGGAAACTGCGACAACCACTTCGATGCCCACATTCACGACGGAAACTACCCTTGCTGAAGCGACTGTGGAATCTACAAGCACCACATTCATGCCCACATCCTCCACGGAAACCACTACTGCTGAAACCACTCTGGAAGCTACGACATCCACTTTGATGCTCACGTCCACCCCGGAAACCACTACTGCTGAAACCACTCTGGAAACTACGACCTCCACTTCGATGCCCACATCCACCACGGAAACCACTACTGCTGAAACCACAATGGAAACTGCGACAACCACTTCGATGCCCACATTCACGACGGAAACTACCCTTGCTGAAGCGACTGTGGAATCTACAAGCACCACATTCATGCCCACATCCTCCACGGAAACCACTACTGCTGAAACCACTCTGGAAGCTACGACATCCACTTTGATGCTCACGTCCACCCCGGAAACCACTACTGCTGAAACCACTCTGGAAACTACGACCTCCACTTCGATGCCCACATCCACCACGGAAACCACTACTGCTGAAACCACAATGGAAACTGCGACAACCACTTCGATGCCCACATTCACGACGGAAACTACCCTTGCTGAAGCGACTGTGGAATCTACAAGCACCACATTCATGCCCACATCCTCCACGGAAACCACTACTGCTGAAACCACTCTGGAAGCTACGACATCCACTTTGATGCTCACGTCCACCCCGGAAACCACTACTGCTGAAACCACTCTGGAAACTACGACCTCCACTTCGATGCCCACATCCACCACGGAAACCACTACTGCTGAAACCACAATGGAAACTGCGACAACCACTTCGATGCCCACATTCACGACGGAAACTACCCTTGCTGAAGCGACTGTGGAATCTACAAGCACCACATTCATGCCCACATCCTCCACGGAAACCACTACTGCTGAAACCACTCTGGAAGCTACGACATCCACTTTGATGCTCACGTCCACCCCGGAAACCACTACTGCTGAAACCACTCTGGAAACTACGACCTCCACTTCGATGCCCACATCCACCACGGAAACCACTACTGCTGAAACCACAATGGAAACTGCGACAACCACTTCGATGCCCACATTCACGACGGAAACTACCCTTGCTGAAGCGACTGTGGAATCTACAAGCACCACATTCATGCCCACATCCTCCACGGAAACCACTACTGCTGAAACCACTCTGGAAGCTACGACATCCACTTTGATGCTCACGTCCACCCCGGAAACCACTACTGCTGAAACCACTCTGGAAACTACGACCTCCACTTCGATGCCCACATCCACCACGGAAACCACTACTGCTGAAACCACAATGGAAACTGCGACAACCACTTCGATGCCCACATTCACGACGGAAACTACCCTTGCTGAAGCGACTGTGGAATCTACAAGCACCACATTCATGCCCACATCCTCCACGGAAACCACTACTGCTGAAACCACTCTGGAAGCTACGACATCCACTTTGATGCTCACGTCCACCCCGGAAACCACTACTGCTGAAACCACTCTGGAAACTACGACATCCACTTTGATGATCATATCCACCACGGAAACCGCTACTGCTCAAACCTCTCTGGAAACTACGACATCCACTTTGATGATCATATCCACCACGGAAACCGCTACTGCTGAAACCACTCTGGAAACTACGATATCCACTTCAATGCCCTCGTCCACCACGGAAACCACTACTGCTGAAACCACAATGGAAACTGTCACAACCACTTCGATGCCCACATTCACGACGGAAACTACCCTTGCTGAAGCGACTGTGGAATCTACAAGCACCACATTCATGCCCACATCCTCCACGGAAACCACTACTGCTGAAACCACTCTGGAAGCTACGACATCCACTTTGATGCTCACGTCCACCCCGGAAACCACTACTGCTGAAACCACTCTGGAAACTACGACATCCACTTTGATGATCATATCCACCACGGAAACCGCTACTGCTCAAACCTCTCTGGAAACTACGACATCCACTTTGATGATCATATCCACCACGGAAACCGCTACTGCTCAAACCTCTCTGGAAACTACGACCTCCACTTCGATGCCCACATCCACCACGGAAACCACTACTGCTGAAACCACAATGGAAACTGCGACAACCACTTCGATGCCCACATTCGCGACGGAAATTTCACTTGCTGAATCGACTGTGCAAACTACAATCACCACTCTCGTCCCCACATCTACGATGTCAACCCTTGTTGAAACCACAGTGGAGACTATACCGACAACCTCTTTCATGCCGACAACATCTACGGAAATGGTTCCGGTGGTTACCCCATCGGTGTTCACGACTAAAGCTGTTGTGCCAACGACGACTGTAGTGGAGACTATTACTACGGCACTACCTAAAGAGCTAACACCCGAAGTAACTACGGTAGTTACTGTGACATTTCATGATATTGGTTATGAGGAGGAGTACAAAGAAGAATACGAGGAAGAAGAAGAACCTACTGAAAAGTTGCCGGAATGGGTCGACTATGAAGCCCAACCAATATCTACAGTAACACTTAGGGAGGCAACTGATGTATCTCTTACAATCTCAACACCATCACTATTAGTCACTACTGAGCCTCCTCTCTGGGTAACCACGCCAGTTGTGGAAATTATAAGAAGCACGGTATCTACAACGAAGAGCTCTGTATCTGCTACCACTGAAACATCAGAAAGTAAAACTGAATTTGCTATTGTAACTACAGAACCAACATTCACTATACAAACCACTGAAGAAACCGTAATAACCTCTCCGTCTGTGGAGGTAGAAGCCACTTCACCATCCCCTACCACTGAAATCGGAATAACAACCATCGAAGGATCCACTTCTACTGAAACATCAGAATCGACAACCGAATCCACAGCAGTAAGTACAGAATCGCTGGCTGTCAGTCAAATTACAGATCTCACAACTGAATCGGTAGAAGTCACTACAGAATCAGTGCCAGTAAATGAAACGATAGAAGAAATAATTACGTCTATGGAGACAGAATTTACTTCTTCATTACCTACCACAGAAATTATAATAATAACCACGACTGAATCATCTGTCGTCACTAAACCATTGCCTCTTGATGAAGGAACAGAAAGTGTCACGATAGTCCAAATTACTGAAGTCACCAGAACAACTACAGGAGCTCCCACCAATATGACTGAAACAATAGAACTGACAACTGAATCCGTAGAACTAACTACAGAATTAGCGGCAGTGAATGAAACGACAGAAGAAACCACTACGTCTAAGGAGACAGAATCAACTTTGTTCCCTACTACTGAAATTACAATAATAACTACCGAAGAAGTACCTACTGTTACTGAAACATCAGAATCTATCACTGAATCTACAACAGTGACTACGGAATCGTTACCAGTTAATGAAACCACAGAAATGATAGAAACAACTACAACATTTACAGAAACGGAGATTACTTCGCCGATATCAATAACTGAAGTAACAAGAGAAACTACAGAAACTTTATTTAACATTACTGAAACATCAGAGTTCACAAGCGAATCCCTAATAATGACTACAGAAGCATTGTCATTTAATGAAACCACAGAACCAATGGAAATGGCAACTGCATCTGTAGAAACAAAGACTACGTTGGAATTCCCTATCACTGAAGTAACAAGGGCAACTACAGAAACTTCATTTAATATTACTGAAACAATAGAGTCTACAACCGAATCCATAATAATGACTACACAGTCGTTGCCATTTAATGAAACCACAGAAACGACGGAAACGGCAACACCGACTGTGGAGATAGAGACTACTTCAGAATTCGCGGTTAGTGATATAACAAGAACGACTACAGAAGCTCCATTTAATATTACTGAAACATCAGTGTCCACAATCGAATCTATAATAATGACTACAGAATCGTTGTCATTTAACGAAACCATAGAAACGAAGGAATCAACAACTACGTCTGTAGAGACAGAGACAAAATCAGTAATAATAATAACTACAGAAACCCCCTCCAATATCACTGCAACGACAGAATCCACAATGGAGACTACGACATCATTAGTTGTTAACGAAACTACAGAATCTAGCACAACCTCTGTAAAGACAGAGGCCACATCGCCAGTCCCAGTCCTTGAAATAACAAGATTAACAATAGAAGCACCATTTAATATTACTGAAACATCAGAGACCACAGAAACGATGGAAATGGGAACTACATTTTTGGACACAGAGACCACTTCCGAAATTTCCATCACTGAACTAACAAGAGCAACTACAGAAACACCATTTAATATTACTGAAACAATAGAATCTACAACAGTAACAATGGAATCATTGCTAGTTAATGAAACTATAGAGACGTCTACAACAATTACATCTAGAAAGACAGTGTTTACTGATTTGCATATTTCAGAAGAGTCGACCACAATTCTTCCTCCCGTTACACCCGAAAACGTAACTACAATTTCCGAAATAGAATTAACAACGGAATCACCCACACCAACTACGTTTGCTACAACATACTCAGCCACAGAATTTATAACTGTCAGTATATATAAATCGACCGAATTGATTTCCCTTCCTTCCCCTACATCACCGCCAGAAATGACAACAAGATTTATTGAAATAACTACGAAGCCATCAACTGAAGCTGAATACACCGAAGAAACTGAAGAGTATCCTGGTACAGAGTATGAAGAGGAATCTACAGAGGAGTACGAGGAGGAAGAAGAACCCACTGAAGCAACCCCAGAGTTTGTTGAGTACGTAGAAGAAGAGAATATTACCAGTGAAGCAACAGCTAAAACAACAGAAGCAATAGTCACCACTTGGCTTACTTCAGAAAAGTCGACCACCATTCTTCCTACCGCTGCACCCGAAAACGTAACTGCAATTACCGAAATAGAATTAACAACAGAATCACCCACACCAACTACGTTAGCTACAACATACTCAGCCACAGAATTTATAACTGTCAGTATGTATAAATCGACCGAATTGATTTCCCTTCCTTCACCTACATCACCGCCAGAAATGACAACAAGATTTATTGAAATTACTACGAAGCCATCAACCGAAGCTGAATACACCGAAGAAACTGAAGAGTATCCTGGTACAGAGTATGAAGAGGAATCTACAGAGGAGTACGAGGAGGAAGAAGAACCCACTGAAGCAACCCCAGAGTTTGTTGAGTACGTAGAAGAAGAGAATATTACCAGTGAAGCAACAGCTGAAACAACAGAAGCAATAGTCACCACTTGGCTTACTTCAGAAAAGTCGACCACCATTCTTCCTACCGCTGCACCCGAAAACGTAACTGCAATTTCCGAAATAGAATTAACAACGGAATCACCCACACCAACTACGTTTGCTACAACATACTCAGCCACAGGATTCATAACTGTCAGTATGTATAAATCGACCGAATTGATTTCCCTTCCTTCCCCTACATCACCGCCAGAAATGACAACAAGATTTATTGAAATAACTACGAAGCCATCAACTGAAGCTGAATACACCGAAGAAACTGAAGAGTATCCTGGTACAGAGTATGAAGAGGAATCTACAGAGGAGTACGAGGAGGAAGAAGAACCCACTGAAGCAACCCCAGAGTTTGTTGAGTACGTAGAAGAAGAGAATATTACCAGTGAAGCAACAGCTAAAACAACAGAAGCAATAGTCACCACTTGGCTTACTTCAGAAAAGTCGACCACCATTCTTCCTACCGCTGCACCCGAAAACGTAACTGCAATTTCCGAAATAGAATTAACAACGGAATCACCCACACCAACTACGTTAGCTACAACATACTCAGCCACAGAATTTATAACTGTCAGTATGTATAAATCGACCGAATTGATTTCCCTTCCTTCACCTACATCACCGCCAGAAATGACAACAAGATTTATTGAAATAACTACGAAGCCATCAACCGAAGCTGAATACACCGAAGAAACTGAAGAGTATCCTGGTACAGAGTATGAAGAGGAATCTACAGAGGAGTACGAGGAGGAAGAAGAACCCACTGAAGCAACCCCAGAGTTTGTTGAGTACGTAGAAGAAGAGAATATTACCAGTGAAGCAACAGCTGAAACAACAGAAGCAATAGTCACCACTTGGCTTACTTCAGAAAAGTCGACCACCATTCTTCCTACCGCTGCACCCGAAAACGTAACTGCAATTTCCGAAATAGAATTAACAACGGAATCACCCACACCAACTACGTTTGCTACAACATACTCAGCCACAGAATTTATAACTGTCAGTATGTATAAATCGACCGAATTGATTTCCCTTCCTTCACCTACATCACCGCCAGAAATGACAACAAGATTTATTGAAATTACTACGAAGCCATCAACCGAAGCTGAATACACCGAAGAAACTGAAGAGTATCCTGGTACAGAGTATGAAGAGGAATCTACAGAGGAGTACGAGGAGGAAGAAGAACCCACTGAAGCAACCCCAGAGTTTGTTGAGTACGTAGAAGAAGAGAATATTACCAGTGAAGCAACAGCTAAAACAACAGAAGCAATAGTCACCACTTGGCTTACTTCAGAAAAGTCGACCACCATTCTTCCTACCGCTGCACCCGAAAACGTAACTGCAATTTCCGAAATAGAATTAACAACGGAATCACCCACACCAACTATGTTAGCTACAACATACTCAGCCACAGAATTTATAACTGTCAGTATGTATAAATCGACCGAATTGATTTCCCTTCCTTCACCTACATCACCGCCAGAAATGACAACAAGATTTATTGAAATAACTACGAAGCCATCAACCGAAGCTGAATACACCGAAGAAACTGAAGAGTATCCTGGTACAGAGTATGAAGAGGAATCTACAGAGGAGTACGAGGAGGAAGAAGAACCCACTGAAGCTACCCCAGAGTTTGTTGAGTACGTAGAAGAAGAGAATATTACCAGTGAAGCAACAGCTGAAACAACAGAAGCAATAGTCACCACTTGGCTTACTTCAGAAAAGTCGACCACCATTCTTCCTACCGCTGCACCCGAAAACGTAACTGCAATTTCCGAAATAGAATTAACAACGGAATCACCCACACCAACTACGTTTGCTACAACATACTCAGCCACAGAATTTATAACTGTCAGTATGTATAAATCGACCGAATTGATTTCCCTTCCTTCACCTACATCACCGCCAGAAATGACAACAAGATTTATTGAAATTACTACGAAGCCATCGACCGAAGCTGAATACACCGAAGAAACTGAAGAGTATCCTGGTACAGAGTATGAAGAGGAATCTACAGAGGAGTACGAGGAGGAAGAAGAACCCACTGAAGCAACCCCAGAGTTTGTTGAGTACGTAGAAGAAGAGAATATTACCAGTGAAGCAACAGCTAAAACAACAGAAGCAATAGTCACCACTTGGCTTACTTCAGAAAAGTCGACCACCATTCTTCCTACCGCTGCACCCGAAAACGTAACTGCAATTTCCGAAATAGAATTAACAACGGAATCACCCACACCAACTACGTTTGCTACAACATACTCAGCCACAGAATTTATAACTGTCAGTATGTATAAATCGACCGAATTGATTTCCCTTCCTTCACCTACATCACCGCCAGAAATGACAACAAGATTTATTGAAATTACTACGAAGCCATCAACCGAAGCTGAATACACCGAAGAAACTGAAGAGTATCCTGGTACAGAATATGAAGAGGAATCTACAGAGGAGTACGAGGAGGAAGAAGAACCCACTGAAGCAACCCCAGAGTTTGTTGAGTACGTAGAAGAAGAGAATATTACCAGTGAAGCAACAGCTAAAACAACAGAAGCAATAGTCACCACTTGGCTTACTTCAGAAAAGTCGACCACCATTCTTCCTACCGCTGCACCCGAAAACGTAACTGCAATTACCGAAATAGAATTAACAACGGAATCACCCACACCAACTACGTTAGCTACAACATACTCAGCCACAGAATTTATAACTGTCAGTATGTATAAATCGACCGAATTGATTTCCCTTCCTTCACCTACATCACCGCCAGAAATGACAACAAGATTTATTGAAATTACTACGAAGCCATCAACCGAAGCTGAATACACCGAAGAAACTGAAGAGTATCCTGGTACAGAGTATGAAGAGGAATCTACAGAGGAGTACGAGGAGGAAGAAGAACCCACTGAAGCAACCCCAGAGTTTGTTGAGTACGTAGAAGAAGAGAATATTACCAGTGAAGCAACAGCTGAAACAACAGAAGCAATAGTCACCACTTGGCTTACTTCAGAAAAGTCGACCACCATTCTTCCTACCGCTGCACCCGAAAACGTAACTGCAATTTCCGAAATAGAATTAACAACGGAATCACCCACACCAACTACGTTTGCTACAACATACTCAGCCACAGAATTTATAACTGTCAGTATGTATAAATCGACCGAATTGATTTCCCTTCCTTCACCTACATCACCGCCAGAAATGACAACAAGATTTATTGAAATTACTACGAAGCCATCAACCGAAGCTGAATACACCGAAGAAACTGAAGAGTATCCTGGTACAGAGTATGAAGAGGAATCTACAGAGGAGTACGAGGAGGAAGAAGAACCCACTGAAGCAACCCCAGAGTTTGTTGAGTACGTAGAAGAAGAGAATATTACCAGTGAAGCAACAGCTAAAACAACAGAAGCAATAGTCACCACTTGGCTTACTTCAGAAAAGTCGACCACCATTCTTCCTACCGCTGCACCCGAAAACGTAACTGCAATTTCCGAAATAGAATTAACAACGGAATCACCCACACCAACTATGTTAGCTACAACATACTCAGCCACAGAATTTATAACTGTCAGTATGTATAAATCGACCGAATTGATTTCCCTTCCTTCACCTACATCACCGCCAGAAATGACAACAAGATTTATTGAAATAACTACGAAGCCATCAACCGAAGCTGAATACACCGAAGAAACTGAAGAGTATCCTGGTACAGAGTATGAAGAGGAATCTACAGAGGAGTACGAGGAGGAAGAAGAACCCACTGAAGCAACCCCAGAGTTTGTTGAGTACGTAGAAGAAGAGAATATTACCAGTGAAGCAACAGCTGAAACAACAGAAGCAATAGTCACCACTTGGCTTACTTCAGAAAAGTCGACCACCATTCTTCCTACCGCTGCACCCGAAAACGTAACTGCAATTTCCGAAATAGAATTAACAACGGAATCACCCACACCAACTACGTTTGCTACAACATACTCAGCCACAGAATTTATAACTGTCAGTATGTATAAATCGACCGAATTGATTTCCCTTCCTTCACCTACATCACCGCCAGAAATGACAACAAGATTTATTGAAATTACTACGAAGCCATCGACCGAAGCTGAATACACCGAAGAAACTGAAGAGTATCCTGGTACAGAGTATGAAGAGGAATCTACAGAGGAGTACGAGGAGGAAGAAGAACCCACTGAAGCAACCCCAGAGTTTGTTGAGTACGTAGAAGAAGAGAATATTACCAGTGAAGCAACAGCTAAAACAACAGAAGCAATAGTCACCACTTGGCTTACTTCAGAAAAGTCGACCACCATTCTTCCTACCGCTGCACCCGAAAACGTAACTGCAATTTCCGAAATAGAATTAACAACGGAATCACCCACACCAACTATGTTAGCTACAACATACTCAGCCACAGAATTTATAACTGTCAGTATGTATAAATCGACCGAATTGATTTCCCTTCCTTCACCTACATCACCGCCAGAAATGACAACAAGATTTATTGAAATAACTACGAAGCCATCAACCGAAGCTGAATACACCGAAGAAACTGAAGAGTATCCTGGTACAGAGTATGAAGAGGAATCTACAGAGGAGTACGAGGAGGAAGAAGAACCCACTGAAGCAACCCCAGAGTTTGTTGAGTACGTAGAAGAAGAGAATATTACCAGTGAAGCAACAGCTGAAACAACAGAAGCAATAGTCACCACTTGGCTTACTTCAGAAAAGTCGACCACCATTCTTCCTACCGCTGCACCCGAAAACGTAACTGCAATTTCCGAAATAGAATTAACAACGGAATCACCCACACCAACTACGTTTGCTACAACATACTCAGCCACAGAATTTATAACTGTCAGTATGTATAAATCGACCGAATTGATTTCCCTTCCTTCACCTACATCACCGCCAGAAATGACAACAAGATTTATTGAAATTACTACGAAGCCATCAACCGAAGCTGAATACACCGAAGAAACTGAAGAGTATCCTGGTACAGAATATGAAGAGGAATCTACAGAGGAGTACGAGGAGGAAGAAGAACCCACTGAAGCAACCCCAGAGTTTGTTGAGTACGTAGAAGAAGAGAATATTACCAGTGAAGCAACAGCTGAAACAACAGAAGCAATAGTCACCACTTGGCTTACTTCAGAAAAGTCGACCACCATTCTTCCTACCGCTGCACCCGAAAACGTAACTGCAATTTCCGAAATAGAATTAACAACGGAATCACCCACACCAACTACGTTTGCTACAACATACTCAGCCACAGAATTTATAACTGTCAGTATGTATAAATCGACCGAATTGATTTCCCTTCCTTCACCTACATCACCGCCAGAAATGACAACAAGATTTATTGAAATTACTACGAAGCCATCAACCGAAGCTGAATACACCGAAGAAACTGAAGAGTATCCTGGTACAGAATATGAAGAGGAATCTACAGAGGAGTACGAGGAGGAAGAAGAACCCACTGAAGCAACCCCAGAGTTTGTTGAGTACGTAGAAGAAGAGAATATTACCAGTGAAGCAACAGCTGAAACAACAGAAGCAATAGTTACCACTTGGCTTTCTTCAGAAAAGTCGACCACCATTCTTCCTACCGCTGCACCCGAAAACGTAACTGCAATTTCCGAAATAGAATTAACAACGGAATCACCCACACCAACTACGTTTGCTTCAACATACTCAGCCACAGAATTTATAACTGTCAGTATGTTTAAATCGACCGAATTGGTATCCCTTCCTTCACCTACATCACCCTCAGAAATGACAACAAAATTATTTGTAATTACAACGCTTCCTACGATGCCATTAACCGAAGCTGAATATATCGCAGAAACCGAAATGTATACTGATACAGAGTATGAAGAGGAATCTACTGAAGAGTACGAGGAGGAAGAAGAACTCACTGAAGCATCTCCAGTGTTTGCTGACTACGTAGAAGAAGAGAATATTAGCAGTGAAGCTTCACCTGGGTCAACAGAAACAACATATACCACTTTATCATTTAAGACGGAGCATGTAGTTATCACTGAGAGCATTACTGTCTCTACCGAGACTCCATGGCTCACTACAGAGTCCCTAACCCGAACCAGCCCTGTTACCACAGAATGGAACGCAACTGAAATCATTACTACTTCTATAGGAACGGTAGAGTCGACAAGTGGAACCATTAGTGGAACGACTAGTTGGATTCTGACCGCCGCGACTTCAGCGATAACTACTAGAACAGCAGAGCACACAGAATCGAAGCTGTCAACTGCAATGATACATGATATGAATACCACCGAAACAACTAGTCTCTATACCGAAACTCCACCAGCCACTGCAGAAGCAATTGGTGTGAATACTTCACACATCGCGACACCAGAAGCGATCATAG
The DNA here is from genome assembly GCA_963855975.1 of Andrena chrysosceles. NCBI lineage: Eukaryota > Metazoa > Arthropoda > Insecta > Hymenoptera > Andrenidae > Andrena > Andrena chrysosceles. Next base: position 1,384,946 of record OY979769.1, on the reverse strand, counting down.
TAGTAGTTACCATTCCTAATATAACAAGCATGACGGTTGCTCCTTACCTTCCTGAAATTACCACAACCGCGATCACTTTCACTGAGAGCGTCACTACTACTGCACGGTCCACTGCAACCACCGAGGAGGAAGTTTACAGCGAAACAGAGAAAATGGTGGACGACGAGTATGCCGAAGAGTACAAGCTAGCTTACGAAGGCGAAGACGAGGAGGAAGAGATTACAGAAGTTTTCACTCCAATATGGCATGATTACGTGGAAGAGAACTTCACCATCCCAGAAATAATGGATAAGCCAACCACAGAAGTGGTTATCCATGTGGAAGTATCTATTATGACCCCCAATGAAACAATTGCACCAGAAACGCCTGAAACAACGGCAGTATTCAACGTCACAATGGAAACTTTAAATATCACAACCGTAGTGTACACGTTGCCCCCTACTTCTGAATATACCACCGAATATCTGCCAGTGGAGTATGTAGAAGGTACTAAGGATCGCGAGTCGGAAGTTACGACTAAAGCAGGCAATGATACTTTGGCTGAGCACACGGAAATACCGATGGGAACGTTGTTTCCTCAGGAAGCTTTCAATCTCACCACGGAAGCGGCCACGCGTTCGTCTCTCTTTCCCGAGTTAACTACGTACAAATTCAAGGTGCCAACGGATAAGGTGCAGCAGCTGATTCGTCACGAGGAACTGAAGAAAGAGCTGCTAGTGAAGCTCGACGAATTGGAGAAGAACGAGGAGAGGCTATTCGAGAAAGAGGAGCAACTGCTAAAGGAGGAAAAGATTTGGCAAGAGGAGAAGACGGCGCAGATGGTGATGATAACGGAGCTGGAGAAGCAAATCGAGATGTTAGAAGTGACTACTGCTTCGAAGCCTGAATCTTTCACTAGGCAGCCTACCTCGCCAGTCATGCGCGAGCCAACGGTTTCCCACCAACCTACAGTCCTCTCGACTGCTTCTTTAACTCTGGAACCCACCACAGTGATGACAACGAAGGACATGCTGGAGAAAGAGGTGAGGATGCTGGAGGAAGAGCTGTCTCACAAGGAGGAGAAGCTGAAGGAGAAGGAGGACAGCTTATCGTCGAGGGAGAAGACGGTGCAGAAGGAGAAGGAAGATTTAGAGAAAAAGATACATACGTTACAAGATGAATTAGCCGCGAAAAAGATGGGTGTCAAGCCACCCGGTCATACAGAGAAGCCAGAAAGTGCAACGAAGTCTGTAACTCGTACGACACCTTCTATCACGCTATTGCCTCCCACAGAGAGGACGACAATAGAGATTAGAGGAACAACGATTCGAAGGGTAACTTTGCACGGGGAAGAGGAGGAGGAAATGGACGACGAGGATCACCGACCGCAGGATGCCGCTACCTCGAGGATTTGTCTGAACGTATTGAAAAACGCGTCGCTAGGAAAACACGCCGAGAACTTGGTGGCGGAGAGGGTTTGTCTGCCATCCGTCCCCGGGAATGTGGGAGTTAAGGGAGGTCGGGATGAGAAGGGGACGAAGATTGAAAAATTGCACCTTGGAGGACTCGAGTGGGGGGAGGGCGCATTCACGGAAGGACACGGCAGTACCGAGGAAGAATCTTTGGATGACGAAAGAGACAGAAGACGGGAGATTTCGGACGGCAAACAGGATCGATTTAAGCGGAGCGACCAACAGCCGCTTTCTGGTGGCATCGGAGGAACGGGGACGTTCGTTCAGCCAGGGGAAATGGGAACGCAGGGTTATTGTAGCTCTCTTTCGCATCCAAAAATTATTTCCTTGGGGAATAATCGTAGAAGACATTGTCGGCGTGGCAATGGGGAGTACAAAAAACGATCGATCTTGAAGATTAACGAAGAGGACGACGAAAGGTTTATCGGGGAAGGAGAAAATAATGAGGGTGATTCGTGGGTGGAAAGAGACGCTTCGCCGTGGACAATGGAAAGTATAATGGCGATTGATCGTGACTCGATGATGGCCCAGACTGCCGAGAGGACACCTGCTAGGGGAAATAGTCCTTACTCGAGCGAACAGCTTCGCGCGTGGGACGCGTTAAGCCCTGCATACGATGGAAAGTGGGAAGCTCCTCGAGGGAAAGAGATTAATCCGAGCAGGGATAATTCGTTAATCAGGGGCATACCTGACGGTGATGTAATCGAATCAGTTGCAGAGTTGAACGAGGACGAAATGCACGAAGTTACAGACGCTTTGAATTACCGGGTCGCGGGTGATCGAAGTTACACGGTGAGGAGCGCGAACGAAGACTACGAGGATGAAGATCCTCCGAAAGTAGACAGTAAGTCGAAACGTTTTACCTTCGCCCTGCTTTTTTGTTTTAACATGCCTCAGCACCCGCGAAACTGTATTACTCAAGAGATTAGATTTAGGCCCTTTTTAGAAAATATTTCTGACATCTCGTGAGCATTCTAAACAGCTTTATTAATATAACAGGAGGAAACATTCTTTGGAGCTGTTTGTCTCTCAAATAGGAAGCTCCCTAAGTCCAGAATTATAAATTCCTTTCAGAGAAAGCTGGAGAAAGGCAGACTCCAGGGCCAGAATGGCCGACAGAGCCGGTAACCCAGTATCACGTGGGTGGTACCAGGACCTGGACTTTGATGTTCCCCGAAGACGAGCTTCGAGAGGAATTACAGGGTGGACAGAGGGACAGTGGCAGCGACGACGAGGAGGCACTCAAGCCCTCAACTTGTCTCTATGTTATTCTCGGCAGAGGAACTGAAAGTCCCGAGGAAGATTACAGCGACGAACGTTGAGTTTAAATCGCCCACCATGGACTGCTCCTGCGAATAGTATTTTAAAGCTAAATATACAATAGACACGGTTGTAAACGTAGGTCGCATATAAATATTAGGGTGAGAATTATAACGAGGCAAAAAGGCTAGCAGAATTTTTTTAAAATATTTTTCCGTGAGAAAATACACAGACGGAATTCATTAAAAACAGGAAAAGAGAAATGTGATATACACACCAATGAAACTAGCAGTGAGACGTGGCACGTAACGTTGTAAAAATTGTACATAGTATGTATATAAGATTATACATTAATAAACTCGATTAGATGATTAATTTGAAACCCGCACAAGCGGGATGTTCGCTAATTGCAGCCGTCGGAAGTAAAGACTGTTATCGCTGCTCTTGAATCTCTTCAGCTATACAGATAGTTCTGTCGCGGTGGCTGCCGTAACCGCGTTACTGTAACAGGAAATTCTCAGTGGTATCTAAATACTGATAGCAGCGTTTATCTAGCGCGAAAGTGGTCTGTTTCTAATTAAAATGTCCCAAAGGCGTAATTCTCGACAGCATAGGGCAGAAATGGAAGGAAAAAAGAAAGGACAACGAGCCAGATAATTAAGGAGTTTTACTTCAACTTCACTTGCAAGGTCTTTGGAAAATTACTGCACGATTGGCTGAGAAATGTTGCGATAAAATCGTTAATTATATAGGAGGTCCATAATAGCGTTACAGGTTTTTCCTCGTTCGATCGCCATTCTTTCGGGACCATTTTGGATTGCCCCTTTATCGTGTAGGTTTCACGAGGGTTCCACGATTCTGAGTGGTGGGTCGTCGCTCCTGGAAGTGGTTTCGACTATCAGGAATCAAGACAATGGAGCGGATGTTGACGATAGCGGCACGCGAGGCCGCGCAGGCCTCGAAAAACGCAGGATCAGTCATCGGAAAGTCGTCCATACTGCTAGTTTCGTTCTCTAAACGCCACCGTTTCTGTTCACGCATAGTTGAAAGTCGCGTGTACCTTGGGAAAGAGCTAACTGTTACAGCAAACACGGGTCGAGCCGAAGGTCCCAAGTCGGTCAAGGTTGAAGCACTTGGTAGAATTCAAGTGTCCATTCTGCATCCAGAGAATTGAACTTGAATCGATAGAAAGGAAGTTACATCGGTTGTTGTAAGATGAAAGAAGATAGAAATGTGCTACCGGTTTTTAAAATCGTCATCTTTCTGCTGGTGAGTTGCACGAGATTCTCATTAAGGGGACATTCTACTCTCTCGGTCGAAAAATCCGCCACTTTTCGGTGATGATTTTTATAATGAAATACACACTTAACGTTTTCGAATTTCGGGGGGTATATTATACCACTCTTGAAATACAAGAACAAATTTTTGTTGTTTGTTTATTTGACTTGTTTACTTAAATATTTGGCAGTGAAGTTGGCAGCTTCAGAATTGCTGGCGGTTGAAATTTCGGACGACTGGATCAACGGAAACAAAAAACCAAACATATTTTTAATTTGCAGGAGTATGACTATCTCGCTAACTACAAATATCTTAAGATTTTTTAATATTTTCCCACATTTTATATCTATTAAACAGAAAAGAAATGCCCTTTTCGGTACTTTCAACTTTGATCGACTCCCATTTGAATGATTTTGATCAAAATTGTTCTTTCGTGGTAAGCGAGATAACCATACTCTTGCGAATTAGAAATATGTTTGGTTTTTTTATTTCCGATGATCCAGTCGTCTGAAATTTCAACCGCCAGCAATTTGGAAGCCGCCAACTTCACTGTGAAATATTTATGTACAAAAATGAAATAAACAAACAACAGAGATTGTTTCCTGTATTTCGAGAGTGGTAGAATATACCCCCCGAAATTCGAAAACGTAAAGTGTTTATTTCATTTTAAAAACCATCACCGAAAAGTGGCGGATTTTTCGAACGAGAGAGTAGAATGTCCCTTTAAACCGGTAATACGAGATAGGTAATTATATTTGTCAGTGTCCTTGGGATATTTTATTTCTATTTTATTATTCGCTGTAATTAGTGTTTAGAATAGTGCTACCTTTCGCGATTGACGCCATATCAAATAATTCTCGAGCAAGCGAATGTTTGAACGGGAATAGGTAACGATTTAATCTCGAGAAATTGATCAAGTGTTATTTATCCAGAAGGTTAATTAAAAGGCACGCGGGACAATTCTTTGACGAGGTAAAGTCCGCTTCGAAAACTTGAACTTTGCAGCAGAGTGATCTCAGGTCGCCAGCTTATTGGAAATCTCAAAGCGAGTGTCAGCCTTTGATTACAGAGGAGTTTGACCTCCTCGCGCTGACCATCGAGGAGATTAGATACTGTTTTAACGGAACATAATTGTTGTACGTTTTCTTCCTTCTCTTGAAAACTTCGAACGCGCAGAGAAAGGGATCTATAACGTTTCTGTGTCATTATTAAGTCTATGGGACGTAATTTTGGTGAAAAGTCTTCGATAATAAACGCAAAAAAATAGTTCGAATAAATATCCCACTGTTAAACAAGATAAAAGCTTACCAGGCCAAGGTAAAATACGACAATGGCCACAATGAACTACGAAATTGAGGAAAAGAGTTTGTCACATTTTTAACAGAAACGAATATAAGAAAATTCGAATCGATTCTGGTACTCTTTCAAGTTGAAAACGTTCAAAAAACAAGTCGCGGGACGTGAGAGAATTACCAGCACGCATATATATTTGCAGATTGTGAAGAATGCGCAGGGTGACACACGACAATGGTACGAGGAATCCCGTCGAAATTACTTCGATTACGGTAGGCCTGACAGCCAATCTTCGACGTTCCGCAATGACAACACCGCTTCCCCAAGAATCGCCTGGAACTGGCCCTTCAAACAGCAAAATGCGATGAAAATAACGCAACATCCCTCGAGCAGTCCCATGAAAAACGGTTTGCCATTCTCCTCCTCGACGATTGTCCTACGCAAAAAAAAAAAAGAAAAGTGGGAACACAGTGTGTTTAACGTTTTCCAGAGAACGACATGCTACCGAACGACAAGTATATCTTTTCTGATCGGGACATTGTAAGAAACCGCGTCCAGGAAATGTACGTACCGAGAATCAGGGAGGTGCCTGCTTGCAGGGGCAAAACGTATTGTGAGGTCGTTCCGAATTATCCTACGAAACATGTGAATGAAGTGATCAAAAATCAGAACCTTGGACGCGTTGAAATCGTGGACGCGGTTAGTTGATTGTTTCTGTTTTATGAGCTAGTTTCAGAATGGGTATTATTTCGATCTTTCATTGTAATAGGGCGATTCGATTGTATGCGATACTTACCACAGATAGGTTGTACCTTTTAGTAATTTGATTTGATGTATTTTTTCTGCTCGTTTCAGGTGGATATTGGTTTCAGGATAGCCACTGCTTCAACGGAGTCATTTTGCGTGTCCACCGTAGGTTTTTTCTTCGTCGCTAATTTCTCGAATCCCCTTTCTCTCCTTCGACCGATGTTGAATAAACGCATACGTACAAAGGCCACCCTTCCACGTTAAAAATCATTTTATTATCACTAATAGTAGTGTATGTGTCTAGCGTTAAACCATAAAACATACCAATGAGCCACCGAACAAGTCGATAGCAACATAGAGAATATTAGTATTCTCTAACTCTAACACACAGTTAGGATATACTCTTAGAACAATTTATCTAACTGCCTCTAAAAATATCTCAGGAAAGAATCGTGTACCCACAAGCAGCCAAGGACGTGGATAACCAGTGGTTGTACGTCGTCAACCACCCTAACTACACTCAGGGGGTTCGAGTAGAAACATGCACGTGAGTAAAGAGTCGAATAACAAAATTGATAAGCAAAAGATCTAACATTCGTGATTACCGCGTGACTGTTTTTTATTGATTTTTGGATTGGTCTTTCAGAAATGAGGACCGGCCATGTAACCTGATCACTAGCTTGCCTGCGGGTTACGTTACCACTTGCGAGCAGAAGTACATTTCCCGTCCGCTCACAGCAATCGTCAAGGATGGCTCGATGAGCCACAGGGTCTTTCGGTTCCCATCCAGCTGCTGTTGCCAGGTTCAATTCGATGGCTCCCCGTTACAATTTAACTTTGGCAGATCCGTTGATTCCCAAACGACGGAGGACGACGTGGACACGGATTAATCTCGCTGATTTTATTCGCAGCTCCTCATTTCGCATGACTCTCGCTTATTTTTAATATTGGGAGGTGTCGTACTAAGAAGTTAGAGTAATTAACAATGCTCCTGATTTATTATGTGCTTCTTTATGACCATAAGGATTTCACTGCGCGTAACATTTGGTAAAATAGGCGGGTATAATGTTTTTTCATGGTTTTTAATGCTTATTTTTTGAATGCGTTATGGAAACTGAGGGAAGATTGAAGGCAATGGAGATTAGTAGGTAATTTGAAGAAAATTATAGAGATGGAGAAAAATAAATTTTCTTGTCCATAATATGTATTTATATGTATATTCGTAATATATTTTGCGTTAGACTTTCATCCATTAGAATTTCCAAAGCTCCTGCTGTTTCTTATCACTACACTGTGCACTATTTCGATTTTATCGTATCAGTTCATTCAATAGGAAACAGGTTACGTGTGATTTTGATACAATGGGCGTGCAGCATTCTAACAAATTTTTTCCGCCATGCCCTAAACCCGAATTAGAACACTTTAATTGTTCTTCGGCTTCGTGCCGAATTTATATTCGATTCGCACGTTCGCTCTGCTCCAGATATCATTGTGGTACTAAGGATTAAGCATTTCGTGAAAACGAATCCCGCGGGCGAAATTTACGTAACAGTAAAAATATTTGTTCAAGTGCTGACGGCGATGCTTCTGTAAACTATGGAGTCGACGAACCGTGTATAATGTCACTATGTTCTCATGTAACGCGTTAACAATAATTTTCGATATTGTCGCGCAGAAAAATTTACATATGCACCACGCAATACCCTTTCTCCATGAGAATCGTTTCATTCGAGATACAAATATTCATACATCGAGTAATTAATATCGCCACTGGAAATCTTTCCTTTTCTTTCGCAATCGTGAGACAAAATTTTGAAAGAACAAACGGTAAAGATTGTAAGTAACTGCATAAAAAGTGTTTTTTTACATGAATAGGGTGTACTAGAAGTAAATGTAGATGGAGTGTATTAAAAATAAACAATAAGATTCGTGTTATAAATTAAAATCGTAGACTAGCTCATGGACCGAGTATTCACAATTTTGAAATGTACATAATTGCCATCGCACTGGTATTCACCTAACAATGACCTAAACATAAAAAGAAATATTACAAAATACAACTGATATCGCGATTAATGTATGGAAAGGTAAATATACTGCTCTCTGCCTCTCGTTAAATAAAAGTGACGAATACGAATCGTCATCGCAACACGTGTATCAGTAGTCATTGACTGCTGTATACCGGATTGGGGCGGCATTCTCGCACAATGATTATATCGTAATCATAAAAAATGAAGAAGCAGCAATAAAAATACCTCCTACGCGGTCACACATGCCTTTTGCAAACAACCAACAGTAACTGTCGCGTAAGTATAAAACTTGCGATCTTGTCACAGTAAAGCATCAGTTCGAAGAGAACAGTTATGAAGATCGCAATAATATTGGCATCTGTGTTGCTGTGCTGGCAGTTAGTAGCTGCTAGCCACGAGCACAGCAAGGAGAAGAGTAATAGACACGGAGAATGGAAATGGCCTAACAGGCTACATAGAAAAGGTAGTCATGAGGATTCGTCTAGCAGCGAGGAAGGCAAACGTGGTAGTGAAGAAAATAAATCCAAGCACCACAGATCTCATAATGCAGTAAAGGTGATTGAAAAACATCATGCCGATAATTCAGATTCGGCAAGCAGCGAGGAGAACAAATCTGAGAACGAAAAATCGCAGCGGCTCCGTGAATTCTGGGTAGAAGTCTCTGGCCGTGGCCAGAAATCGTCTGATAGCGAGGAAGATAAGTATGGAAATGGAAAGTCAGACGAAGATTCAACAAGTAGCGAGGAAAGCAAAGGTCGGGATGGTCAGGATGGTCAGAAAGAAGGAGAATCGAGTGTGAAGGCAGTGGAAAAGTGTCAGTCGGAGAGCGACGAAAGTAGCAAGGATAGCAGTGATTCAAGTAGCAAGGACAGCAGCGATTCAAGTAGCAAGGATTGCAGCGATTCAAGTAGCAAAGACAGCAGCGATTCAAGTAGCAAAGACAGCAGCGATTCAAGTAGCAAGGACAGCAGTGATTCAAGCAGCAAGGACAGCAGCGATTCAAGTAGCAAGGACAGCAGCGATTCAAGTAGCAAGGATAGCAGCCATTCAAGCAACAAGGATAGCAGCCATTCAAGTACGAAGGACAGCAGCCATTCAAGTAGAAAGGACAGCAGCGATTCAAGTAGCAAAGACAGCAGCGATTCAAGTAGCAAGGACAGCAGCGATTCAAATAGCAAGGAAAACGATAAGGAAGATAATAAGCATTCCACTAAGAAGGAGAAGAAGGAGGAGCATGTTAGTAGGGAGGTGGAAACGGTGGAAGAACACGAAAGCAGGGAGGAAGAAAAGGATAGCAGGACTGAATCGAAAGAGGATAAAGGCACCACTGGATCAGAAGAGAATGATAGTACTTCTAAATCTGATAAGGATAACACGGTATGATGGTAGGATGGGATAAGGAGGAAAGCGCTGAGAAAAAAATATTAGATAGATGAGATCAAGGTGAATATGTAAATTAATAAAGCAGGGGTATAATGAACGGTCAAAATAAATAGGCTTGGCATATACATACTTACCTATATTATATAATGGTATTCAAGAATGTTTTTTTTTAATAATTATACTTTATAGGAAACACGTGGAGTTCTAAGTCTAATATTTACAATTTATTACAAATCGATGTATTTCCTTTGTATTCTGTTTAACTTACTCATAGTATCGTTATATCGACCCACGTGTTTTGTTTTAAAGGATTATAATGTTACATAATGCAGAATAATAAAAATAGTATTGCTTCAATTTTCATTAAATACGTAAACATTTCTTCATCCCACAATTTTCGCGTAGCGTCCTACTTATTCACGAGAAACAATCTCTGAATTAGCCATATCTCTTTAGCGTTAAATATGCATGTTCGCTTGGCGGGGTGTTAGCTGCTGAATACCGCACTGACAATGAAGTTTAGTTCCAAACAGATTGCGTACAATAGTGTATAACACTCTTATTATTGCTAGAATCTAGCGCATCAAATATTAGACTGCCACACATCACAAGTACTTTTCGATCTCATACAAGTTCATCAACATTCAGCCAAAAATCGCTAAGTTAATATTAAAAAAAACTCAGATTGGTCTCTATACATTTTAAAACAACTGTCAACGATTGTATACAATTCGAGAATCTTTGCTGTCATGGCAGACCACCTACGTCATTCTATATCAACAAAAAGAATCGCGCTGTATATTGTTTACCGAGAAAAGTTAGAAAACTCATCGATCCTTTTCGATACCAAACAATTCGTCGAATCTAGGAAAAATACCTATTCCGATTAAAACTCAATCAACTGTTTCGTTGGCAAGGACCTTGATCGATGAATTGACCGAATTCAATTTGCATACGATTTCGCTGGTATTTCGTCGAAGATGAAAGGAACGCAGACCATCGGATGCTCCGGGAAATCAATGGAAATCACGACGGAAAATATGGCTTCGGGGCTGCAGTATGAATGCGAAAACACACGAAGCGTTCAAACAAGAGGCCATTTAAACGTGAAAAAAGACTACCTGCACGGACATATTACACACACAGTTCGTTTGATAGTGTTTTAAAAAAGAACTGTTTCCACGTGCACACTTTTTCACTGAACATTCTGCTATAACAATGTGAAATAGTGCAATGATACAAACAGCTAATAAATTGGGGAGGGACACATTCAGGATCGATATCACATGTTAATAATACGAATATTAATATAAATATTCATCTGTTCAATAAGATTTGATTTTTTAATTATGCGTGATTTCTTAATTATGTGATTTCTAAATTATAAAGACCTCCTATTACATCAGTATTATGAATAATATTTAATTCCTCGTTAATTAAACCTAGGATCTCTTGATCCCAACCATCTTTAAAAATTTGCTAGTTAAAAGCATCCAATAGACAATATTCACAATTTGAATGTTGAAATGTGAACAGATGCTTTCTTCGTGGTATAAAGTATATAGTTTCAATTAAAAAATCTCCACGAATGGCCTTAAAAATCCCGCAAGAAATGGACCTAGTAAAAGGAAAACAGAGTGATGTCGATCACGTTCGTCCTTAGGGGCCATTCAAGTTTGTGTATAGTCTTTTAGCATTCGTAGCAGTTGCACGATCTGCTCACCCGACAGACGCTTTCGATTCTTTCCGCCTCACGCTAATTCGATGCTGTGTAACTGCTTCAAATGAATACCAAGTTCCTCTGGTAATTTGTTACCCACAACGCCAGTGTGTACTTTAAAGTAGATCAGCCTCCTGTGAGACTGATATATCTGCTGTTCAAAATATAAGAAAATGCAAGTTGTTCCTTTCAGTGCTACTTTTCGCAACGCGCGTCGGTATGATCTGTCGAATCCGAGCATTCATTAAATCCCATGCATTCGGTATCATTTCATGCATGTTTAGGAAATATAATTGAAAACAAGCGACCTGTTATTTCGCGAAAATGAGATACAGAAGATAACCACGTTCAAATTAGGATAAACAGGAATTGCATTAATAACACACTTCCGGGACCCCTTATAGTTCCCCCACCCTCCTTATCAAGTACTAATTAAAATATTGAAAGTTCGTAAACAACGAAGTGTGCAATACACTCCTGTTCACTACAAATTTTAATTTCTTAAAAGGATTTCTGATACCACTTTCCATCTTCATACGCGTGCATTATGTCGTGCAATTTCCAGAAAAATATTTCTCAATCTCGAGTCTTTCACTTTGCAATTAATTAGCAAAACGACCGGTGTGTATTCTGCACAAATAGCGCGGTGTACTGAAAATTCCCGATGAAAATCGAGTTCCCCAAGTAGGAGTACCCATTACGTTGAAATCGAAGAATCTCTGCTTTTTAATTAAATAATCTTACGTGTTACATCCCAGCGAACTGATGCCTCAAGTTCTTCATCTACCACATAGTATATTAATTCCACCACAAATTGATTGTGATAAATATTTCACAGAATGAGAAAAGTATCAAATTTCCTCTGATAGATCAGCAAGCTTAGAAGCTCATTCTGTATTAAAATACAGACCTATGACTTTCCATCGAATCTTTATAATAATACCAGTGAGGACCTTATTCGACACAGAGTGAATAGCAAGATGCCACAAAAAAGGGATAAAGAAATAAAAAGAAAATATAAAGCACAAACTTCTGGCTCTCAATGGCTTCTTTGGCCATTAACCTAATCTGTTCTAATTCATTGTTAAAAAGCGAAGACGAAAGTTTTATAAGGGCGCTAATTACTTCCCTGTAATTTGGGCAGCGATCTTTAATTAAAACCAATATTTATAGACTGTATTTATCGCGCTGAATAATGGCGTTCGTGGTTATCTTTCGATGAAGAAGCTCCTTCGCGAGGTCGATCGATGCTTTATTAGAATAATCTTCCTCGTTTGGGGATGACACTGTGTCGAAGGAGTACGGCCAATTTAATTCAAGACGCCGGGGAAAGAGCAGCTCGTAGTTGAAAACAATTTTGCATGAATGCACGGTATAAGTCCGTGTTTCCGCTCTGACTGGCACGCATAGAAATACACCAGGGGTGTTAGTCGCGCCGACAGGGGCTGATGTCGGATTTGAATTGGTAAACGTCGGGAAGCGAAGGTTTTCTGAATATCTGAGAGACCGGGAATCTCGGAAGGATAATGCATTCTGTGAGAAAAAGCGTATATCCTTCATCTTCGTCGACTGCCAATTTCTCAAGGGGCCGTACCATTTCTTGAGGATCAGCCGACGAATTTCAACGAACATCCCTTTGTCTCTTATACTTGATGTGTTCTACTATCCATGGCTCAGCCCCTCGAATAAGTGTACGTAGGATTCCCTGAATCATTTCGGTCCACTTGTCGGTCCTCTGTTTGTCCAACGAGCACAGTTACGCGTCGAAGACTCTTAATGACAGTTTCTGCGGCAATAGGCGATGTGATACAACTAGGAAGCAAATGGTGACTTGGGCATAAACTTGAGTGGGACAGTTTGTAGGAACTTTTCCTGTTACCTTCGTTTCTTGAAAAATTGTATTAATTATCGGAAGGAAAAGTTGCTCTTCAAATTGATCTATTACACATTTGCAACTGAATCCTATCAGATTAAACTCTGTTTAAAATGGCTAATTCAGTGACAATAGACGAAGCAACTATTTACTGCAAATGTTACTTTATTATTTTATTATTAATTGCGTTACTCGTAAGCAACATTTTAGCTACGGTTGTCCCGTTTGTGAATCCGCTTTTGAATTTACGCTCACATCTTGGGCTTTGTATTCCAGTCGATAATCGATTTCCCGATACGTCAATTACGAGGCGAATAATGTACTATCCTCGAGAATAATTGTATTTATTATTCAAACGTGAAGCTTATGAGCAATACCTGTCACAGTTAACAGGGGATAAATCAAAAGTGAAAATTAAAAGAAAAATTCAACGAAGGATAGAATTTGAAGCCCATTTATCCACAGTTACCGAACAATATTTACTTTTGTATTTATAAAGTGCAAACTCTGTTAGGAAAAGCAACTAGCACATAAGTCTTCGCTCGACTTACCGAGGCTTACGCTAGCCAGACTTAGGCGTCCAACACTCGAAGTCTTAATGAACTCTTCTTTCTATCTCGAGAGTGAAGTCGACGTCGGTATTACGTCGCAAAAGGGAAATGTAATCCGGTGATAGGACGATTTCTTTAACGATAGCCTTTTTTCCCCTAGCTCCTCGGCTTTCCGGAGCTAAGTCCATTTAAGTGAATTACAAGGATTGCTGGAATTTATACCGATAACATTTGATTAGCTCTAAATGATAATCAATGATAAAAAGGCTCGGTGGAATATTAAATTGCAGGTAGGTACTTGAAAGACGAAAGAAGTTCCTTCGTCTTCGTGTATCAAAATTGAAGATTCTCTTATATTCCACAGGGGGATAAAAAATAAAAAAATTATATAAGGTATGTGCGGGTAATAAGGCCCACCTAACGACTATAATTTAAAAAAAAAACCTGTACATATTCTTGAAAACTTTTTTTATAGAAATCTGTGGACATTAAACTGTAAACTGTAATATTTGTAACAATATATGAACACAACAAATATGCAAATTAATAGGTTTTTAAAAACCTTGTAAACAGGCTTTGTTTCGTGTAGTGTAGGTAACAAGGCCCACCTATTTAGTATATACAATTCGGATAAAGAAAGACATCTTATTCCTCAGGTGTGAGCCCAACGCAATCCTCGTGTATCCAGGTGAGACACATGACACACTGTAGCATATTACTCTTGAATGCAGTTCTGCATAATTTGCAAAACCAATTGTCTGCAGAGTTGTCGTCCACGTTTTCTCTGGAGGTGGATGGCATGGGCTCTTGTTCACACAATCTTGTCTTTTTTCTTCTGGTTCAAGTGACACGTGCTTTGGAGCTCTTCTCAATATCGTTCCTGCTTTGGAGGGGGTCTCTGGTTACTTCCTAAGCCTTAAAGCCCACTTAATATTTTGATGGGCCTTATTATCTGTTTCGACACTTCTTCAGTGCCGAGGTTATATGTTAAGCGTGCACTTTACAAAATCATTAATTTTCTGAAAATATGTTGCCAACATATGTACTTACCTATAGTTGTATAGTAATTGGATAATCAGTATTCCCAATAGAAAGCCAAGAATCCGACGTAATTGTTATAATTGTAGCAACGCTAGTTGCCGGCGAAACATTTCTTGAATTTCCAGCCAACTCTTCGAATGACATTTTCCTATGTAATAAAAGTAATAAATGACACTACCAGTATTGTACATTGACCTACCAAGGAGAAATGACACGTGGGTCTCCGTCGGGCCTTATTACCCGCACTTACCTTAGTGAAAATTATTGGTAGTCACATTTGAAGAGCAAATCATTTATTCCATCGATAGTGTTAATTGTTAAACTACCATGCGGATATAATAATAATAATTTTTTCAAATATTATTTTTTATTTGTCGAAAAAATGTATGTAAGTACAGGACAATGTTCGAATCTAAAAGTAATAAAATTTTAAAAATAGAATTGAAACCAAACGTTAATGAATGATCACTCATGTAAAGCAATGATACCTGGTTAAACACGGCCAGTATGCATACAATGTTAAACTTTTGTCTGCTGTTATATTGTTCCATTCATTAGGTTCGTGACGAGGTCCACACGTTATCAGGAGACCTTGAATATAATTTCCTCGGATCCGGTTTAATTCATCTCGCAATAACTGAATCGGAATTAAATTTAAGGATTGACGTGAGCATGTCATTAAATGACTCTGGCTTATTCAACGCAGATAAATAGCCTCGGCGGAGCTTGTTCGTGTGCTTTGGAATCTTATCCCGTTGGAAAGAAAATTCTTATTCTGTAATATTTAATCCAAACTGCAAGAGGATATTTTGCAGTATGGTTCTGTTGCTTCAATTTCTTAAGCTTTTCGCATTTAATGCACACTAAATCTGCATATAAACAGGAAAAAGTGGTGGAAAGTTATAACTTACTAAGTAAAATGATTCTTAATTTCACAGTAATTTCAGAAAAAGCGTATTAACGAGGCCAAAGAGGAGAAGTTGAGAAATCCT
This sequence comes from Andrena chrysosceles, assembly GCA_963855975.1. Classification (NCBI taxonomy): domain Eukaryota; kingdom Metazoa; phylum Arthropoda; class Insecta; order Hymenoptera; family Andrenidae; genus Andrena; species Andrena chrysosceles. Next base: position 1,369,327 of record OY979769.1, on the reverse strand, counting down.
TCCTCCAGGTCGTCAAACGAGAATCTCATTATATTAATTAAATTCAAGTCGGAATGGGAACGTGTTGACACTAACGAACTTTATTAACAGGTATAATTTCCATTTATCATTACCCTATTGGAAAATCATAACGATATTATTATAACACTGTTATAATGTCAAGTTGCATAACAGTCCTACTTGTTCCCTTCTTTATCTCTCTTCTGCGCAATAAAGATGTTTAATAATAATAATAATAATAATTAAATCATAGAAGTTTTTCGAAGAATTAACTTATATATAAATTATTGAGTTGCAATACATAAACGGTTTCTTTTCTTTCTAAAATATTGATAGCGAAAAGATTTCGTTTCTTTGGCGAGAAACTCCATCCACCAGAGAGTATTTACAATTCAAATCAAAATATTTTTCTGTAAGAGTTTACGAGAGTTTCAAGTCCATATTCTGCGAATTCTAAAATGGCCGATTTCTGTAGCCTCACGATCGATGAACATGTTCCCCCCTTCCTGAAAGAATTCTTTGCATAGGGAAAACGAGGAAAAAATGGTGATATCGATGGAAGATAAATGGCGAATGTGACAGAGTTTTATAAGCAAGCGATTCAGTTTTCCTGTATACCAAATGCGAGATACGCGATCTGGCGTTTTGACAGAGAAGAATGAGATTCGGTATGTTGACCAATGGCGCGGCTGTTCGCCACTTTCGAAAAGAATAAAAATTACTCTTGTCTGCCCCAAAGTAGTACAGCAATAGGCAAATCATATATTCACTCCAAACCGCACAGGGGTGGTGAAAAGAAAGATTAAAACATCCATCTTTACGTAGCTGCATAGCTAACTTAATACTACTTAAGCTTTACATATTACGTTCCTATCGCTGATCTATTTTACAACCCCATCCCCCCTCCAATCCTCGGAATACAAATTTTAAAAACATAATTCTTTTCACTTTCGTCACCGTTCAGAACTTAAACGTTCTTTTAACCACTACTTACTGCAAATAATAACATCCAACACGTCAAACGTCATACAAATACCATTCAAAGTATGATTTTAAATTACCCCCAACAACATTAAAGTTATTAAAGAATCGTCACCGATGAATCGAACAGATTACTCTGCCTCTTTATCACGACATCCCTACACCATCGTCTAGCGAAAAGAAATCTCTGGGACACCGCTGAAGCCCCAATAACCAACAGCTAAAAGCTGGACGCTCTCCTATAAACCAGAAGACAGCGGATTTACTCCAACCGTCCGACTTTGTTCGTTCCGAGGGCGCTCCTCTCCGCGCCTCCCGCCCCTCTCGCCGAAGAAGATTGCATGTGGAAAGTAGATAGATCAAACGCCGTTGCTCGACATGTAGATACGTTGAATCTCTTGCCTCTGACCCTGACCCGACAACATCGACGACGTCCACGGAACCGACGTCCCAGAAATAACAGGTTCCGTGGCTTCCGCGTCGCGGGAACAACCGTAACTGAAGCGTGTCTGATTTACACGAAACGTGCCACAGCCTCCCCCCCCCCTTCACCCTTATCCGCTCTATGCCCCTCTTCCATTCCTCTATCTGCCCGTTCAATTAACATAACAATGATTTAACGCGAAGCTGGCAGATCCCGCGTGAACTCTCCGTGACAGGCAAATATAAACGGAACACCGTGTTTACGATAGGGGTGCGCAGCGAGGGTGCGCGCTCCTGGACCGCCGTTTGGTCCTTTCGGCAAAGTTCGCAGTCTGCCGGCAGCCGCGACTCGCGAAACTTTCTTCGCGCGCCAACCAACAACCCCCATAAGAGAAACTTCGACCCGTGATTAGTGGGGCGGTGTGTGCGTGTGTGTGCGCGTGAGGTTTTCGAAATCGTCAGCGTAGTGAAACCTGACACCTGTTTCACGGGGAGGAAGGATGGTGCCGCGCGTGAGGTGACTTTTGAATTGGAGTACAGAAGTGCGAGAAAAGGTGAAGTGTGGTCGGAGGATGGGGGTGAATGTGGCTCTTTGCGAAGAGAATGAAATGAGTTTGGAAACAGGTGATCGTGGTACGCGGTGTACTGTGTTTTGGAATAAAAATTGATAGATGGTAGTGGATCTTGCTACAGGTCATATTTTACTTGTTCTTGGCTAATGTCAAAATGCCATTTCTCCAGAGTTTCTATAAGAATAGTTTTTAATGGAATGGAACTGTGTTAGCTTCGTGTAGGAAGCACATGTTAAGTAGATTTACGGTAGTTCGATACTGGCGCGGGGGTCGAAGGGGCGCAAAGGGTATGTGGTCCGTAACGAGATTTACTGGATCGTGGCAGTCGTTATTCGACAAATTTCCACGGAACAAGACGAGAATCATGAGTAACGCCAGTCCGATCGCCAATCGATATTTTCGCTGAAAAACATTCGTAACTAATTGACCGTCTAACGCCGCCTCTGCACGAACATTTGGTGAGCGTGGAATAGTATCGGGTAACGCGAAAAAAAACGTACCTATCTAATAACAAAAAGAGTATTGAAAATAAATAAAGATCAATAGTGCCAGTTTCCACCAAATCAGCATGGAGAACCATTGAGACGTTTAAATATCTCCTTGGAAAGAAATCCATCAAAGATCCAGTGTGCTCTGCAATAACCGGGATCGATTGAATTTGGAAATTAAATTTAAGTGTTAAGTAGCGAATAGAGTCGATAGAAGTTGAAAGTCGCGATGGATCGTTACGGTTGGTTAATTGCAACGCGTACAACCGACCCCGAGGTCAAACTTGACTTTTAAGTCCCTGCGAACAGTACAAAGGACATTCGTTCGCACGAGCAAGAAATACAGGCGAGAGATATTCCTGATCATATCGCAGCACAAGAAATCAATGCAGAATGGAACACAATGAAGGCTTTCTTTAAAACGTTTCCCCAGGTGGGACGTCGAAATTTCAATCCGAAGTAGAGGAACACTGCTGTGGAGGAGTCAAGGAGAGCTGAATATGTTGGAGGAGGGGGATCTGGCAGGTTCGTCGACTCAACAAGGTGTGGAAAGTGATAAACTTTTTCTCCTCTTTGCATCCTCCGCTTCTTTGAAACTTCCGTTTCCTAGCTCGAGACGTCCTGCCGCGCCACGTTGTGCAGCCAGCAAATTCTTATTCGAATAATAAAGAACGGAACAAAGCCAGCAGCAGCGATTCATTCGCGATCTACGAGTACATTCTTCTTCAAATAACAGCTTGTTCATTCGAGCTGCTTTTCGCCATTATCAAATTCTTTCCTTTAAGCAATTCAAAATGCAATGATATTCTTGTCCATTCTTCGCGTGAGTGTTAACGCTTTAAGGGAAATTCTTTTCTGTTTTACAGTATATAACTGTTGTCAGTTATGTTGGAGGGATTTGTTTAATATTAATTTCTGCAGCTTTGCACTAGTAAGTATAATGTAAATAACAGAGAGCGGTACGTTACTAGGGATACAATAAAAAAAAGTTGACTCTTTGTGTACAAATATTTCAACCATGAGAAGTAAAGAATCGCAAATGAAGCCTCGTTTTTTAAATAGTTTGAAGTTCAATGGGAATGCTATTTTCTGCAAGTATTTGAATTTCGGTCAATACGCGATTCACGCTTGTTGATATGTTTATCTCTTTACTATCTTGGCTGTTTGCAAGATCCACTGATAGCGTCCACTATTTGTATCGCTGTACATCCGCCGAACGATGTTTTATCAGGATAATTGCTCTCGTGCTCGTGTTTTACAAACTGCGACATGAGCTCATTATGATATAGAGTGATTCATAATCAAACAGGAATGCTTTGAAGTGTAAATTTAAGCCACAGCAGAAATGTTGTACTGGTATACAATCTCCAAGCTTCGCAGTTTAAATCAAGTGAAATCGAAGAAACTAATTGAAATCAATTTCTTTTATGCAAGCATGGGCATTTTCGATTATTCTACCATCGAGTTTCTCTTGGCGACGATTTACTACGGTCAATGAACTTGGAGTGATATTAAAGTGAGTCCAACCACTTACCTAATTGTTAGAGTTGCATGTGCAGTCTGCCAATAATTAATATAACGATGCTTTTTTGCGACGATTGCTTTGCACAATACATTGAATTTTGACATTCAGGAGTGTGTATAGACACAGTAACGTGGCAAGGTAAACTTTGCTTATCTCATATTTGTATAAGATAACAGAGGTTGGTTCACGTAAATTACTCCAAGGTGGATTTAGAGGCTCTGAAATAAAGGATCAAACTTTAGGTTTTTTGTGGCAGTTTGGGAAGCAATTGTGCTCTTAATGTGACGTATATTGTACGCTTAATGGCTTCCCGCAGGGAAAAGGGGGTGGCAATTCCTTCGCCCCCTGTAGGAGAATCAGTAAGTCACTGGAGCTCCCTTGACGGTAGTGAAATTCATTTTGAATGTACATACATTATGCAAAGCAGTCCGTACTTGCGCACTTACAATTCATTGTTGAGAAATATTTTAAGTTCTCAACTATCGTTCGTCGCTTTGCTGTTATGTGTGTGCCGAATAGGGGTGGGCTATTTTGAATGGCATACGCGCATGTTTTTCTTAAATTTGAAAATACAAAAAATAATGTGGGACATAGTATCGACGATTTTGCAAAATACCCCCGATGGATATATGTTTTTCATGAAAGGTGATTTGTTTTTAGGTATTTGAAAGTGTTTTTTTAATGAAATTGCAGGGTGATGGAAAACACAATCTCTCAGTTTATCAATTTCGTTTCGTCGCATATCTGCCAATTAATTCACGCAAGACGTGCGCGAGAGTGCAGACATTTAATTGAAATTTCAACCTACACACACCTTGAGGCTATACTTCAGAGTGCCAGATGTTCGCCATAATACAGCTGAAATACAAGCCTGCCGGCTGTTTAACACATAACATTCGTGGGAGACAGCTATGTCAGCTCTTCCATGGGATGCCTACTTAGCTCTATGCCAAAATTCACTCCATTTCTACGAATCGCAGGAAGGGGATTATCATTATTTATTCTAATAATTGTCTCTTGGTAATTCAATCCGTGCAAACCAGAGTACAGTAATTCAGAAGTAGAGGGTGACTTTTCCACATCCTGCATACTAATTTCTTAAAAGTCAATAAGAATAACTATTTTTTTCAAGAAATATTTGGACCGAAGGAAGAAAAGGGATCGATATAAAGAGGGTCACAAGAACGATATGAGTAATAGAATTTTTTCCAGAGAATTACTTCCACCGATCACACTTTAACGCGCGTAGTCGAAGCGAGCTCCCCGTTACAGCCTCGAAACCTGTGATAATAAAAAAGAGAGGCTCTGTCTATACTGTTTATAGACTCACATTTGAGGGACAATTCGCGAAGCTGCCAGTTCCGCTCGAAAGGTCAATTAAAGGTACCTACATCGCGGGTGAGTTGTAAAACCACGTACTTCTTCAACTTCGGGAAGCCATTCAACCCCCCTCCCCCTTTAAGAATATCGTGAAACCGAGTAGTTGGACTTAGATTCCATCGCAAAACTTACGTTTTCGACACGTCGTCTTGATAGCAGGTGGATTACGTGCACGTAAACGTTTGCGGAACTGGATCTCCTGGCTTTTTCAATCAAGTAAAGTGAATCGACAGGGAATCTTTGTGTGTAATATATTTGCACGAGTACATATCGCTAAGCACTTTTTTGCTGTACTAATCGAAATAAAATTCAGCAACGATATCTAGCAAGAAGTTCTCTCTAAACCACTTGTCAAATTCTCATACGAACGATAATCGCTATTCTGGTGAATTTTAAATGGGTAACTTTTGCAATGCCTTCCCTAGGTATATCTTTTCACGAGCTATACAATGCTGGTGATAAATTTCCCAATGTTAGCAGAGTAAAACGAAATTCTTTACCCGAGCGCGTAAATCACTTTTTCGGCGGTGAAATGCTGGCGATAAGAAAAAGTAACGCGCCCCACCCGAACGAGCCTGTGCGTCTAATCGAATTTTCAGAATTATGTGTACGCGTTTCTTGGGCCGGAGTAATAATTAGCCCCGGGCGAAACGGTTTAATCCGGTAAATAGGAACGTTATCCAAAATTGCAGAAATTTCGCGACGCCCACGCGTAGGGGGAGATGGAAAGTAATTTTCTTGGGGAAATTCTGGCTACATGGTGAAATAATTTTTAGCTAGGCGTCGTGTTCGCAGCTGTAAATGACACCCTCCTCGTAGCTTTAAGCCTCGAATAAGGTGAAATTGTGCGCGCACGTACGCGGTATGCCTCCATTTCCGCGGGATGAAGAACAAGCTTCCTCGTTCCAAGCCATCGTTTTGCAAAATTGCGCGGTTAACGCGACAGCATTGCCAATCCTCGTGAACGGTTAACCAGCTTCCCCATTCTTCGCGATCACTTACGAGGAGCAGTCAGTTCTTCGAGTAGTGGTCGTGAAAAAGATAAGGTAGTTAACAACGAGTGCAATTGAACACATGAAAATGATAACTTTTCGTAAGCTATTCAACCGTTCATCCCATTCAAAATGGATCTACAACTGTGATCGCCATGCTTTCGAATCTCGCTGTTAACGGTTACTTTTACAGGATTCTTAATACACCTGAAAGCCTTAATACACCTTAAAACAATCTACACAATTTCTTAAGGGGTCATGCCTAGTTGGCAGGCGTGATTTTCGGGAATTTTTTGTGGAAAATCTAATGTATATTTTTTCAACTATTTGCTTACTTTAAAAGTACATACATTCCGCAACTTTCAGTAATTTTGTTATAGAAAAAAAAATAGAAAATGAACGAATAACAGCCACTCTCCCGGAAGCTATTTTTTTCGCGGTGAGCACGATTTCTCAAAACTGGTTTATCTGAAATCGAAAAGTAAAGAAGATTCTATTAGTATATGAGTTTATCTAGTTCGTGAACAAAGGATTTTTAGAAAAAATGATTTCAGACAAAACGGCGGCCGTTTAACGCAAAATCATGATTTTTCGATGTCTGAATTGTTCGTTTTTCGTGAATTAAAAATAGAATTTTCATCAAAAACAAAAATCCTTCGTTCACAAACTAGATAAACTCATACACTAACAGAATTTTCTTCACTTTTGGATTTGAGAAATCGTGCTCACCGCGAAAAAAATAGCTTCCGGGAGAGTGGCTGTTATTCTTTCATTTTTTAATATTTTTCTATAACAAAATTACTGAGAGTTGCTGAATATATGTACTTCCACAAAAAATTCCCGAAAATCACGCCTGCCAACTAATCATGACCCCTTAATAGGGCGTTCAAATCAGCCATTGAAAGAAGCCATTTAAATATGTTGATAAAGAAGCTTTTCAAAGCTTCGCGATACAATCGAGTTTCCATTTTGCATTAATGCTTGCTCAAGTATACATAAAGTAGGTATCCTTAATACCTAGAAGGACGAATGAAAGCACGACACAAGGAGAAATGTGAGGAATGAAATATTGATAAAAAGTAGATCGAAATGAAATGCGAAAGTAATTTGGGAACTCGATCAACGTTGACACTTGAACATGTAATCGCACTTGGAATGGTCGTTAGCACCTGGAACCTAAAGCCAAGGGGGCAGAATTTCGTGTACATTATTAAAAACACGTTATTCTCGCTGTAATTGCATTAAAATTCCCGCATGAGACATTGCGTGCCATTGTGGAACTACAGCCAGTTGCTCCTGTGCACCATTTCAGATCGATTGATTAGAATTGCGTGCGCTTATTCCGAACTCCCCCTGATAAATAGAGCCTAAGCACGCGTCTTTTCACGGCAACTGCTTATCTGCCGCGATAAAGCCGAAGAATCGATGATACTCACACGAACGGACATGATTTAGGGTAGATATTCTTGAATCTTACAGAATTTCCAACAATCCACAATTTCCCACATATCTGAATATTATTTCTCTCGGAGAGAAAATATTCTACATCTCTCTATGACACGATTCAAATAACTCGCGCTAAAGAATAAAATGTAGCACGTTAAAGTAATAACCGCAGTTACTGGATCGCAAAATCGGAATCAGTCGATAAGCTGCGTTCCATTTTGTTCCATATCGCTTCTCCATTAGCTGAACAAAGCTGCGATTCATTTCTCTTAAATCTTCCTTCATTTTTCTTCCTGTGGTACCAACGCGGCGTTTCATATCTCGTACTTTTAATCGCACAACACCGACCTGAAAGCAGAATTTAATTTATGTAATATCGGTTATACCTACTTGTGCATTCTATCTGGAATTTTCGATTGGGTAAATAACTCGATGCGGTATGGAAGTATCCATGCACTGTTCCACTAATTTATTAACATGCGCTCTATAAATATTAATGAGTGGAAAGCGAGCACTGGAGCTATATCTCTTGTAGGGAAATTGGTTAAACGCTGCCTCTCGTAATTTATCACGATGCCAGTCGTGGCAAATTAGTGCAACGATTTTTCATTTAAAACGCATATAATGAGGCATAATCGGCTGCAAACGAACATGATCTCTGCTCGCTTTCCACTGCAGACGTAAAGCCATTCGTTATGCTGATAGGTAGGTAATAAATGGCACTCCTTTGGCTCTTACTTAAAGTGCATAAGAATGTGAAAGGTTGTATTTTGGAATATATTTTCTTCTGCTTATACCATGGTATATTTATGATTGCGTTCGTGTTTTAAAATTTCTTTGTAGCACCGGGGTACGCGTAATACATATTCCCATTCCGAAGGTCCATTATTTCGCGAATTTGCGCACACCTTGCGAAAGATGCCCCTTTACGAGCGAATTTTAGCAATTTCTTGCACTTGTGCTCGGTGCTCCTTACCATTAGTCCTACGAACCCTGACTGCTCTAATGCGAAAAGTTTGGCAACCTTAATCAAGACTTTGGTAGCGTTTGGGCAAGAATGCCACTTGTCTCGAGTTTATCAGATTCGGAATATAATTTCAGAATATTTATAAAACGAAGCCTCGCCTGTTTGCATTGTTCCTTCCTCCGAGCTATTGTTCTTTAACAATTAAAATCTTAAAACTAAATTTATTTAGTTTCAGATCATTGAGGAGTAGCAGCTCCTGCATAACTAGACCCCTTTCTAACTCTACTATTTTTCTCTTCCTTGTTTTCTTATATGTACTCGTTTTTTTTATCTTCTTGTTATTTTCCTAATGTCTACTGCTGTAATTATTATTATTACTTTATTGCAATTTCCTTTGAATTAAAAGTGCAAACAAAATTGATTACTACGACCCCAGCCATCCTACCATGGAAATTCACAAAGTTTGCCAGCTACCATAAAATCAGCCTGTCAACAAATACGCGACCACCGCGATGTATAAAATTGGCAGTGCCATACCGAATGTTACACTCGTCCGAAACAGGTATACCAAAGGTGCTGCTCAACGTGCTCGCGTTGTTTACACGCCACGCGGAGACACACCCGCGGCGACTTAGATTGAGGCAGAAACGATGGCCACCGTTTCGAGGCATTAGCAAATATCGATCGTTTATCCCTGCACCCGTCCGCAGTGTAATTTACTAACACGCGATATCTCGAGTGTTATGGTTACGCGTTTAATGTTGTGCACGTTGCCGGGGTTTACGCAGCGGCTACGAGGATAATGCACCGTGTAAAATTCACCTGCAACCTGTCTATAACACGTGTCTACCCGTTCACGACATGCACGCCCGTATGCTAATCCGTCGAATAAACGTAATTGATTTACGAAGGAACGGAAGAGAAGGGGAGAGGGCGGAGCATAGAGAGGTTTTTGCATTGTTACAGACAACACGATCTTCGAGATTCTAGAGAGTAGAGTAATAGAAGCAGAGTAATAAGCACAGGTTGGGGTAGTAGGAGTCAATTCGTTGGAATTGGATAGTGTTTGTGGAAATCTTGTTACTTTAATTGTCTGATTCTTGAGAAGTGTTTAATGGATATTTATTGTTGAGTGCAAAGGTGTTGTAGGATAATATTACTAAAATTGAGAAGGATATGACGTCTGTAGTTTGTTAAAGACTTGGGAGTTAATTTTGTTGCGCATGATGGTATATCTTGTTTTTTCACTTATAACAATGTGTATTTAAGTAGCCGAGTTTGTGGTTTATTTATCGGCGAGTGAAACGATTGCATGAAATCGAAAAATAATAGGTGCAGAGACGAGATAGGACTTCTGTTCGGGCTCCTTTCGCGAAGTGCTTCACGGCCGCATCGGATGGACGAGTAGAAACGACCAGTATATGGTCAGACACGTGTCGATACTTTACGACGCGGACGTGTCTCGCGTTGAACTTCAAATTGGATTACAAGTGTATCATCAATAATAAATAAACCGTGTTATACCAATCATTATGTTAAAGGTGCATCTTCGAAAACTCATTGCGCCCCTTCCAATCATAATTAAGCATCTTCGTTTCACTCGTGCAAAACGTGACCACAGACATAAGTATTTAAGAACATATGTTATCCCTTAGAAAAGTCAAAATCACCCTGGTGCGTGACATGCCTGCGCGTCCAAACAAGTTCAATTTCTTCTCATCACGTCTCCCTCGAGACCAAATAACCCCCGAAACAAAGAACAGTTAGTAATACCTTTCAAGATTGAGGCGCCAAATGTCCCCATCGCTATCTCGTTCATACAATACACGAAGAAGATCAGATTTGTCGTCTTAGCGTCAAGAATTTCGTCAATGAAACCTTTATGAAACAATATGGTGTAATAAACATACATATAAACAATATGGTCCCTTCATATTTCGTGTAATTCTAGAAACACTAGCGTACAGCACTCTAATTTACACCCCGTGTAAAGAGAATAACTAACCAGTCTCGCGAGAGCACAAAACCCGCAGAAACAGGAGGAGTGCGTTGAAATTATGCAGCGCAACAGCTTGCACGTTGGCAAAGTAGTGGCACAAATTTTTTGCCATTAATTCATCAGGAGACGTTAAGGCACTGTTTCACGTAAACAGTGCTCCGCGTAAACAAGAGGTGTACGCGAATGCAGAAACAACGCGGAAATGTGGAAATTACGCGGTGGGACGCAGCGCGGGGTGCAAAACGTTGCACGTGGAGCAAGGCGAAAGGGAAAAACGAGACAAGCCGCCGCGTATCTGGTTAAATATTCAAGGGCGTCGCTTTGCAGAGCTGGCTTTCGACGGCTTTGGTGAAACGGCGCAAAAACGCCTTAGACTTCGTCGCTGCGAAATTAAAAGTGCCCCTAAAGAGATCGACGGATGCTTCTGCTTACGCTGCTGTATAAAAAAGTCACCTTTGAGTCTTTATCCGCCTGACACTTTCCTCGAGCAGAGACCGTCGAGGAAATAATCCTTTATTCCGCCTTCCAAGCAAGAAAATAGATTTTTCCGTTCACCTTGAGCGTTTATTTTAGATACTCGTCAATTCTCTTCTAAAGGAAGGTTCATCGATGGTTATTTATAAAACTGTATCAATTCAGACATAGATTTGGTAAATTTATGACAGAGGGTTGGGAACTTGCGTGTTTGAGGATTTTGGAAACATGTCGATGGCTTAGTGCACAAATATTGTATGTCCACTTTTTGTGAAATTTGAGTTTTTATATGCAATAAATAGTTCTTTACTGTTATGACTGTATCTTTATACTGTGTAAAAATCACATTTGTATCTATCTACTTCACAAATTTGTCAAAAATAATATTCTTCTTCAGTGATGTCTCTGAACCTTATGTACCATTCCACGTTTAAACCTGTTTTGCTCGAATACGCTAAAAGTGGAAATGCAATATTTGTATACTAAGGCATCGATGAGTTTTTGGAAAGACAGACTAATGTAATAATTGAAATAACTATATTTGTATTATTTTTTATTTTGAAATTGTAAAATAGAGGTATAACTTAGTTATGCTCACCCTTAAGAATTTACCACCCTTTGAAAGTTTAATAAGTTACATGGAAATTTCAGTAATTCTGAAGTTGAAGAACCGTGGAGAAATGGACAATGGTGTGACAGTGTAATGAACTTAGGATCTAAAAAGCGCACTTGAAACAAGCATGCAAACGCGCAAAAACGAGTTTCGACGACGCGTAAATTCGTTTAACGGTTTAATACTACCGCTGCAAATATCTCTTTCCCAGCCAGTTAAATAGTCCATGCTCGTTACGAATGGAAATCAAATTTGTCTTCGAAGTTTAACCACCTCTAGCTAACTCATGTATCTCTCAAATCGCTTTAAGCGACAATTTCCTGCGAAATTTAAAACGACCCGGGTCGATATCGGAAACTAAAAACGAAAGTACATGAAAATTCAGTTACTTCTCCATTTCCCGGCAAATGTTTGTCAACGTATCAAACTCGACACACAAAATCCTTTTAATATTTCGATATCACATACATTTCCGTGCTAAGGGCGACAGATTCTTGCAAAAAGGACCTTCGTATGGAAACTTAATCATCTACTTCGTATGGAAACTTGATCATCTGCTTCGTATGGAAAGTTGAAGTGTGATCATTTCGATCGAAAAAAATTACACCTTGTGATGGAAGAATAATTTGAAGCGTCGCGCGTAAAGAATAGTTTTTAATGGAAGTTGTATAGGAGCACGTTGTACACATAATTGACTTTTGCTTCGCTTACGTTCTTGTTTCGATTTAATGGGATATCAAGTCGGCAAACGTGTAATTCCTCCGGGATTAGAAAATAACTGCGGTCAGGGGCAAGAGGAATAAAAAGTTCTTAGAGGACATCCAGATCTTCCGTTCGAAAGTAACGTGATGGAAATGGGGAAATGACTCACCGAAATCCCATTAAAAGATAGGACATCGTTCAAACACATACGTTCCTTCGTGTGTACATGCATACGAGACGAAAAATCACGCAAAACGTGCCCTCACTACTTCGGTAAAATGAACGGTAAATCTTCCTATTCCAGTAACATTATCTTCACTTTCGACACGCAAGGAATTAAAGTGCCTGTTATCTCTAAACCTTCATAGTTTTAAACTGCGGTAATTTACATTCCACGGAGTCGAAGTCGGGATGAAACAGAAAAAGGATATCACGAAACAGCGCCGCAAACTTCCAAGGATATTCGTAGGATATGTACGTGATTGGCAATAAAGCGTAGCTCTAGCATCGCGAACGTACGATGCTCGATTAGTTCAAAGTGTGGTTATACCCCTGCTTAGCGTTGTTGGCAACAGTTGCTGAAATTGTAATCCTAATCCTTCCGAAAGGACGTCCGAATTCGTCGTATATACGCGATATAGCCTACAGTAAAGCCTTAGACATTTCCCTGTACTTTGGAACGAGATTAATGAACTTGGTGTGGGATATCTAACTATTGCTAACATAGCGTTATAAATATGCAGTCTGCAAATATGCAAATTCGTTTGTTATATCCCAAATGGTAAGTAGCCTGGTAGCGAAACTTTTCCCTACTTAATTTCGTGTTTCGTAAAAAAGTTCAAGGATACTGATATAAAACATATTTTCGCCTCAAATTTTCTACGTATCATCTGACATTAACAAAATAAAATTAAAGTTAAATGTTAAAGTTAAATTCGAGGTATGAAGCATTTTCCTACGCAGTTGCTGAAACATAAATGGGAGATGTCTGAGTAACAAAATTGATTGATAAATATCGCGCAGTTATTACAGGCAGATGTTTGCAAGGAAAAGAGGAGAGGGGAGGACGAGAAGTTTGTGGTAGAGTGCTAGTTTTTATTTCATCTCGTAAAGGGTTCCGCGCGACTAGCAGAAATATTGCGTGTCAGGGGGGACATTTGGCACACGTTGATTTGCAAAGTGCTCCCTGTCCACAGACGTTTGGACCTCCATAGACGATATTTTCTGAAATGTGAAAGCAGAACGTTGAAAGGAAACGGGGTAACATGGAAACGTACTATCGATACGAGTGCTAATGCTGCGTATTTCTGCGCACGCTGCCATCGTCGGTGTGAAGAGCACGGTTTGATAACGTTGAATAATTTCTACGCTCGATTCCGTCCCTCTGGACTATCCACACTGTGCTCGTTCCCTTTGTACTTCTCCTGCTGTTAATTTGTTTCCGCGTTTCTTTATCTACTAGCGTTGCAAAAGTATAATGTGTGAAATTTTAAAATTAGCACGAACCGCTAGGAAGTTCGAACTAAAGTTAAATTCTTATTCAAGTTCTTCAAATAAGCATTGGCATCTTAGTTCCACAGCTTATTAAAGAGCGACGAAGAAATTAGCCAATGAGCAAAAATTGTATCACAACTTCAGCCCCCTGGTGCTATCTATTCTTGAAACGTTTCGAGGCAGGACTAACACTAATTGATCTAATTTTTAAAAAATTATAACGATTTCAATATCAGGTATATCAACATTTCTATAAAAAAAACTTTTCCTATGAGACAATGCAACGTTACATGGAAAGCATTCAACTTGTATTTCAACTTGCTATCCAAAAAGCTTGGCCACATTAATTACAATCGGACACCCCGTGTACGCAAATGGATCATTTATGCGACGCTCATTTTTCTTCTCGAGGAAGCGTCACGCTTCTAACTTGTATTTAATGACTTCATCAATCTTGGCCTGCTCCGTTTTACGCGCCTTTCGAATCATTGCTCCTTACGTGTCCCTTTCACGTCATTCCTCCGATGTGTCATGAATATGGTAAACTCCCTCTGGTATATAATGAGTTTATTAATCTTGCTTCGTACATTTTTTCCTCCATTTTTACTTTGCACAGTCTCGCTCGGTTAAGGTTTCGTGCGCGTATAATTTATGGCCTGTATGATATCAGTCCCCCCTTTGCTGCACGACTTTGCGAAATATCAGCAACCCCGACTGTTTCTATTTTTAGCACTCTATTTTCGTTGCATCATGCAAAATTCCATGCGTCTCTAATTTCCGTTTCGAGGGATCTCTGTTTTTCCCGTATCCCATCTATCCTCCCAGTATTCTAACACATCGTGCACAGGACTCGACAACACAACGAATTATAATGAAATCCTGCCTGAAAAACTCTTCTTACATTTCTAGGTCTCGCAATGCAGTTCGTATTACCGTAACAGACGTATTCCTGTATATATCTTTGTCAACACTCTCTGTGAATAAAACTGACACAAGGCAACATTCCCAACACGACAATTCTAATTTTAATGAAACATCGCGCGAATATGCAAATAGCAATTCTTTTTTCCTGCAGAAATGCCGTAGAGGTAAATTCAGCCCTTAAAGTTATCCCGTGTTTTCGTTTTTTTAATACAACTTTATTTTTCTTTTGGCAGGGTGATACAGCATAGAAGGCTGAACAATTCTTATATTTAAAGTTTTGTTCTATTTCACAACGCTACAAAGTTATATTAAGAAAGCTACAAAACATGGTAACTTTCTGCTTTAAGGGGGTATACCCCCTTAAGGGCTGATTTTACCCGCAAAAAAGAAATTGTTCCTTGCCTACTCCAACATGTTCTACATTCACGCGAGGTTTTATTAAAATCAGAATTTTCGTGTTGAGAATGCTCCTTTGTAAAACAAAAATGTTATAAGACGAGTAGCTTGACGTGGTATCTTTTTGCTTGCACTTGAAGTGCCCGTATCGACTATCGAGAGCGTCGATACGGTGCTCGATGACAATCTGACGGGGGAATAGCTACTCTACATTTAGATGTTTATCAAGAAATCAATATCGGAGCCCCACTTTGTGGTACACTGTCATGCCCAACACGGTGTCCTTTTAAATCACTGGGATCTTCCCTAGATTGGTTTGATAACATATCTTTTATCATGGACATCTCCACTGGCAGCGCCGCGTTACATAAGCTTATATAACTTAATGAGGGTTTTATTTCTGGACCGCCCTTCCGAACGAACAGCCGGATATAAATTTTCTCAGCCTCTGTTTTAAGATAACACAGAGATCTCTGTACAGATTTGTTCGCTCGATTTCCTTATCTTACTTATCTCGATGGTAGCTGATGGTTCACTGATGGCAAAATGAACCAACAATTTCAGATATCTTGGATATAAAACGTGAGGCAATAAGCATTATTAGATCAGTTTTGGGAACATATTTGATTAGTTATACAAATTATTTATGGAATTATGCTTTCATTGCTATACGACCGTGAGATTGGTCGTGCACTTGGGGAATCGCTTGTGTTATATGCGGCACAGTGGGGTCCCTGTCCGATATTAAAATAGTCTACTGAAAAGATATGGTGAAGGTTAAAATATAATGTTACACGTGTCCACAGCCGTGAACTATTCGGTACGTCTGACCAGTCATCGAGTGTATCTACTTGCTCGTCTAATCCATTAAGCCATTAAGGAGTGGTTTCACGAAATAGGGCTGACAAGGAAATTTTGTGTCTGCAATATACTTATCATTTTCCCAATATAATTATTGTATCACCCTGACTGTGTAGAGTCATATGACTCGTCAATAAAATGGCTACAAGCGTATGAACTTAAAAACACGTCTTTTCATTTAAAGCAATCAAAATCTCCCCCATCACTGAATACTTTTTATGAAGCAAAAATTTCTTTTATTTATACACTATATACATGAAAATCCCATTCGCACCACTTCGTCCCTCCATCAAACTAATGAAACGAATAACGGCGTTATTTTCTAACCAAACTGTCTATTCAAACATCAGCCGAAACCTTTACCCACCATGTAACTAAACAAGGGGTCCTGTCGAGCTGAAAATCGTGTCAACAATCGCGCAAAGTGAACTAGAACCGTGGAAAAAAGCGACGGAAACTTTCACACCATCGATTAAACGATCGCCGATTGCATCGCGGAATTGCTTCGCGAGTTCACTTCAGAATTCCACACGTGCTCCGCGGATGTAACCGTTTTGCATCGAGCAATGTTCATTTCTTCTTCCAAACACAGTGGCATCCAGCAATCAAAAATTGCGAAATGAAACAACCTCCGTTTTCACGAGGCAATCTTTCTAATTAACGAGAAACGTCAACGTCAACTATTTCACGATACAATTTATTTATAATTTCGTAATTCGCCGTTTACCCTCGCTTCAACGTCATTAGACTTTTCCATGGCGTTAGATTTACAAGCACATGGCCTTTCATTCCTTTTGATTATTTTAAAAAAATTACTGCGCTGCGCGAAGCGGGCATAAAATAAATTGGTGTTTCAAAAACGAAGAATTCAACCGTGAAATGAATTACATTTGTCGCGTGAAATTGCTTTTTCTACCCGCTGAATTTTTCCAAAAACCATGTTTTTTAGTAGTCTGTACCAGATATCAAATTATTTCGAAGGTAGGAGCGAGGAATCATGTGCTTCTTCCTGTAGCCGTAGCAAGCAGAACGTTTAATTGGATAACTTGTTCTGTTGCACGATTCTTAGTCTGCAAATAATTACGCGAAATGATATGGAACATAGACTGGAAATATAAGAGAGCAAAGGCTTGTTAGCAAGTACCTAAATGGAACAAGAAATGTACGAGCTCTATAATAATCATCTTCGACTACTACTTCGTTCTCAAACACATGTCTACACAAGTGCTTCTAAACAAGTATGTGAAAATAAAATTAAAAATTTAATTTCGAAGTTATACCACAAACTAAATTAGAATATACTTTGAAGTTGCAAAAATACTGTTACGTCCTGAAGGGACTGTTGCGAACCACCCCGAGCGGTTAGGGTGATCAGCAGGGTTCGCTGCTCGGTCAAGGTGCTAAAGCACGCCTTGACTATACTCGCGGGGAAGTGAGGAAGGTGAAAAGGAGTAAAATCAATAATACTCAGGATTTAAGGAAGAAACAACAAAGTAAAATATATTCTTTAGTAAAAGATAAAAGTAATTGTTAGACATACCCTAGGGACAGCGCTCCGTCCCTGTTATCGCAGTGCGCTCGGGTTTCGGCTCGCTTGCCGAATATCGCTTCGTACAGGAGGTCGCTCAACTTAGCGCAGGTCGTGGTCGCTCGCTCTGTGCTCTCGGGTAGCACACGGAAGTCGGCGCGACTGAAGACCGTCGAATCGCACTGTCTCTAATCGTCTCTTATTCTACGCGTTCCTACGCCGAACACGAGTGACGCGCAGGGGCTCTCCCGGCTATGCCGTTCGCGGTATGTTGGATGGAGTTACCCTTGCACGGTTTATTGACGGCCGAACGTATTTCGCGGACTAGACGCTATGACGTGATCGCGGCTTCTTGACGGCTCTCTGGCTCGTCCTGACTTCCTAAGTCGAGTTCCCGAATAAGAATGAATTTTTCGCGGTTCGCGATCGCGGACCGAACTTCGAACGACCCCCACGAGTGGGGGAAACTGTCCCGTCGGCAGCTGCCGCTTGCTTAACCCCTTCCTCGATTATTGAGAAATAATCGGGGCCCGGGCTGAGCGCGGTCGTTGTCCCCGACGCTCGCTTCACGTTTTGTCACAACGTGACCGACACGCGCGAGGCGATTCCGCTGAATCGCCTTAGGAAAAACACGCGAGGACAGTCAGCACGGAATGGACCTGAAGGGCCCATGTAACAATACCTAAGTTATAAAATACCTAAAGTTATAAAATACCATATTGAATCAATTTTTATTCCCCACGAAAGGAAAAGAAAATCCCAAATCATTTGCAGAATTTCCATTTCATTTTACTTTCCGCTTTCATCACACCATATATTCATATTTTACTCAATTACAAGCATCATAGTCTTTAATCGTTACCCAGCAGAATCGCGTGTTTGTTTCCCCCAGTAAAAAGCAGCTCGCGTTTAAACAGGGCGTATCTCGTCCGCGTTGCAACTGTGAACTGTTATTTCCTTCACCCCCAAGCACTCTGTGTACATAGTTAATATTCCATGCGCAAAATTGCACGTTTTGGAGCTAACGAGCCACGAGAACGCCTCGAAACTTTTTCTTTCGACGTGAACGCGCGAGAACAAAAAGCGCGGGCTGCGCGCTGCATTATCGTTAACACCAAACGGTAATTCATTTACCTGCTTGTCACTAAAATCGCAGTAACAGGGAATGAAGTTTGCACTCTAAATTAAATTAGGCTTGATAAATTTCGCCTCACCACCTACTGTAACAACATATTCATTCGTCGAATGAGTATCCACAGCATCATAAGCAATTTAATTACTAAATCGTCTTCGTGGCTTTTTTTCCTTGCAATCCTATTGAGTAATCACATTGGCTTCCGGTATAGCAATCTCAGCAACCTCGAGTCCTTGAGTACACCAATTAAGCCTGAAGCACTGTGCTCGCCAGAGATTTCAATTTTAGAACACATTACTTTGAAAAATTTCTTTTCCCCACTCTGTTTCATTCCCGCACAGTATCTCAATTTAATTAACGCCGCCAGGATTAATCAGATGCTGCTAGGCGAACTAGATATGCGATGGCCTATCCTAGCACTTCCTAGATCATTTTATTCTTGGCAACGCCATAAACTGGGATTCCTGAGGAACTTTACGACCCGTGTGCGTGGAGCCTGACCATGTACTATTTCCACAATTAATCGTTTCAGTCGGATTACCAAGGATCGTAGGGCAATACGGACAGAAGGAAATATTTTCTGTCTTGAAAAGAGAAATCCATCGACCAAATGAGAATAAGCATGAAAGATCAGAGCCTCAAAAATTAAGTCTGTTAATAGGAGTATTTCGAGAATATACATAAAAAATAAGGCGGTGCTCGTTACAGATTATTATTATATCCGATAACTGTTAAATGATTTGATTTCAGGTGAAGATGTTCTACTAAGGCAAACCACAATGAACGCCAGCCACGAGAACCAATCCGAGGGGAGCCTGTTGAACTTTACTGATCAACACGGTGCAATTAGCTGCAACCACTTCCTGGGATCTTACAGTATCTTTTCGACGAGCTGGTTCCAGAGCATCATTTACTTCTCCTACAGCCTCGTCTTCATCGTCGCCCTGACCGGGAACGGCCTCGTCTGTTACGTCGTGCACAGCAGCCCCCGCATGAAAACCGTCACCAACTTCTTCATCGTGAACCTCGCCCTCGGGGACATCCTGATGGCACTTTTTTGCGTGCCACCCAGCTTTATTAGTATCCTGATCCTGCAGTACTGGCCGTTCGGCCAGGAACTTTGCCCCACTGTGAATTACTTGCAGGTATATACGTACGTGTAATGCGTTGAGCGTGAGAACGCGGGGGGTCGACGAGCTTTGTATAGCAACGGGGTTGCCTCGTGAAAAAGAAATGCCTCGTAGAGACGGGGCAAAGGTTGCTTAATAAACGTAGGTCAATAGACTAACAACGAGGAAAGAGTCGATTCATAAACCAGGAAGAAGAGAATCGAGGAATCTGTAGATAAAATTTCGCGTTCTTAGGAATTTATGAAGGTAAAGGAATTTCCTTGGGTGGTTCTCTTTCACGAGATTAGTCAGACTATTACAGCACGGCCAAAGAGTTTCTGATACATTGCTGAACCGTGAGAAAGGCTACGATTTGCTGGAACGATTTGCTGGAAAGTGTTCGCCCAGGGAGTACGAAAAAATGGATGCTGAAGTTATCGTTACAGTTGCCCTCCATATTTCTCCTGCCGTGACGCGTAACTTTAATATTTCAGCACCATATGTTTTATTCTTCGCTGTGTTCCCTCTTCGCGGAATTTATAGCCGCCTCGGCTGAGGCAGTTGCTGCATGCATAATTCCCAGTCTACCAATTGGACTTATCATGGAGTCAAATCCATTATCGCTGGTAGAGGTTCGAGATTACAGCCTCGTTATTTGAGACCCTCCGATTCAACGCTGCTGAGTGCAAACATACCGAGCCTACGCGATTCCATTCTCATGGCTGGCGGATTAGTAGAGCCTGCTGGTTCATGTAAGTCAGGCGAAAAAGGTGATTTGAAATCGAAGTTTTAATAAAGAAACATTATAATTCTTATTATATGATTCGACATATACTTAACCCTCGGATGGCGGAAACAGAGTCCATTCGGATCCATTCTCTGTATAAAAAAACATTTTTTACTTTTATTATTACATCCCGGCGGAGATATTTTAGAATTTTGAATGATAACAAGACCGGGATCTAACGTAAAAGCTTATAACTGAGGTGTGTATGAGTACCATTATGCTGCCAGACTATTTGCCCTTCAAGGGTTAATCCTCGTGACCCATTGTATTGCAAAATCAATCTTGAATGGCGTTGGCGAAGCCGGGGGATCGGTTGGCAAGCAGAAAATCGCATCCGTGTAGTAAATCGCTCGTAGGAATTTCATCGAATCAGCCAGAAGCAATTAGTAGTTCATGAACAGAGAGCAGCTGCATCAGGAACATCTAAATGCAGTTTCAGTTACGGTGACGTCGTTAACAAGCATAATTGCTTGCCGCTGGAAGAGAGTGGTGTTCTATCGGGACGGGGACGCTTTATTAGTCGCATCGAAAGGTCGAAACCTCGAGTAGCATTGGAAAAGAAGTGGGCCGGCTCGTGTGCGTATCGCGCCGCACCCTCTCGCCTCCTGAATCAGAGGATTTAATATCGCGTCACTCTCATTTATCAAACGTGAAGGCGCCGACGGAAAAACCATTGGATCGTTGGGGATTTTAATAAATGGCCAATCCGTCGGCAAAAATATTTTCTCGGGTTAGAAGAATAATTTGTTTCAATGTAGCGTGGACGCAACAGAGAACCCTGTTCAAGCTTCTAGAAGTTCTTTTCAAAACCGACGGGCCCGCATAAATGGACACAAAAGCGGGCTCGCGTATCTGGCTCCCTTTATTTGGCCGATGAAAAGACAAATCTGCGGTGATGAGAGATGGCGGTAAAAAGTGATGGTGGTAGCTTGGAACTTTGAGTATTTGGTAGGCAATCTGCTAATCAGAGTTGTGTGGAATGTGTGAAGTATTCCACGATTTACATTTTGCTGTGTGTGGAATTCCACATTCAGGGATTTGAAAGGCATTTTACTATTTTGTATTTTTTTTACGCGCTATATTGTTTCTTAGGTTGTTGAAATTTGATCTCTTTTAGTTCATTACTCCCCCGCAACTCCAGACTCGGGGAAAATGTGCTCCGCCGATCCTGCGCTGAAAGAGATACATGACATGAACAGGGAGGGGCAAGAAAGTTAGCGGTTCAGAAGGAAGAAGTTTTTAATTGGGAGTGTTCTGGTGGCATTGTGCTAATAACGAGCAGAACACCGTGATGTCTATAACTACTTAAATGTACTACATGAAATGCACAAATGTACTCTGAGTGATACTGACTTTGTGGTTTGGAAGATATGAATGCTGCAGATCGCCTATTGCTTAATTATGTGCTTCAGAATTCTACCCCTTATCCATCATTTCATAATGACTTCTGTGCTTCCATGCAACGATTTTCTCCCGTTATTTATCACTTGAAATTAAAGACAAAACACATTCAACATCTCGATTGTGGCGGAAAGGATTTAGGATTAGAATTTGGATTGCAGTATTGAATTATGATGAAAGTGGAATAGACGTTAAATCCTTTGAAACTGTTACACGTAACTACGTATGCCAAAGTAATTTTAATTAATTTCGGTGATTGGCGCCATTAGTAAATTGATTCGTAACAGAATCCGAGCCCCGCGGCGGAAAAAGTCCTCATTACAGCTGGCCCGAATTCTCAATTTCGCCTGGCCATTATCCTTCAGTTTGCAAACAAATTTACATAAACATTGCTACCATGGAAAACCAAGAACGTCACTAAGCGCGTTCTGTCAGTAGCAGCCTGAACTTTCCTCGAAGTTCATCGCTGACTCTTGATTCTGTGTCGGGTCGCAATAGCAGTATCGCAATAATACCCGCCACACTATGCATGACAAAGGAGCAACCTGTTATCAGCAACGACGACGAACATTGAAACTGCAAGCTTGCAAATAAAGCAAAGTGACCCCTGAGGACGTTCTATCTCCACTTCCAATGCTAATTTGCATTTAAATCAACCGTGTTGCAACGACGGAGCATTGGGGCTGAGACATTTACTCACTCGTATTTCATGCTACTTAGAAACATCATTGCACTCTGATCGAAGAAGTCTCCTTTGCCCGGTGTCACTCGTGCAGGGCCAATAAGCATCGATTATATGATTACTCTGTTTCATGGGATCGACGACCAAGAAACGCGTTGTGCCTACATTTGTTTGCTCAAGTATCAATGAAAACAGGGGGTTTCCATGAATATCGTGACAGAGTTTGAAGACCGCAGGTGGAACACCATTTATCATACATTGGACGTGAAGAATAATTAACCAGTTCTGCTTTAACGGCATCAGGAGGAGGAGTTGCAAATTTCTTAGCAACTTTATTAGCAAAGAACGTGTATCGAGGGTGTAGAGAAATTAATATAAGTCAGTGAAGTCATCCACGTTTGCCACGTGATATCCACCTGAAAATACCTAATTTGCCGATTATCCACCCAAATACTTGCGCAAGGTTCTGTTCGAATGATAGCAGCTCCCGGTTACGAGTCGGACCGATCATCGTTTGCCGAATAACCGCATCCTAGAGCGAAGATATACGTGAATACTTCGGCGAACAGTTTGCCGAATGCCGAATGCGTGGTTCCGCCTTAAATTTCAGGATCTGCGGTCGCACGGGCACCGAATGACTGGAAAACATGAATGAACGTTGATTTGCAGGTGGTATCAGTTCTGGTGAGCGCGTACACACTCGTGGCTATCAGCATAGATCGTTACATAGCCATTATGTGGCCCCTGAAGCCGAGGTTCAGCAAACGGCAGGCGCAGCTCCTGATTCTTGCTGTTTGGACGCTCGCTATGGTGATATCGTTCCCGATCGCTGTGGTTTCCAGGCTGTCGCAACCCTCGCCGCGATACAAAATGTGCAACCAGTATGTTTGCGAGGAGGTCTGGCCGTCGATGGAGAACAGGTAACTTCCCTTCCCACTTCTTAGCCATTCTCCTTCTCCTTCTTCCTTCCGGTTATCAGAATAGAATTAAGTAGTACATGCGCATTGCATTTAAACATTTGAACGGTACTTTCTTTAAAACGTCAGAAAAATTCGATAGTTGCCATTTTTAAAAGTGTAAACAAATGTTCAAATGTGAAGCCTGCGTGTGGAGTGGTTCGTGAATGAAATGTACGAAAGTACAATGCGATCGTGTGTCTCTGTGTTACAGGTATTATTACTCGATCGCATTATTGGTTCTCCAGTACGTGATACCGATAGTGGTCCTCGTGTTCACGTACACCAGCATCGCCGTGATGGTGTGGGGCAAGAGGACTCCTGGAGAAGCTGAAAATGTCAGAGACCAGAGAATGGCTCGATCAAAGAGGAAGGTGAGATGTTTCGTGGCATTCAGAAAAGATTGAAAATCGAATTCGCGGGAAGGCAAAAAGAACAAAGAATTTGATATATAAAACCCCATTTCTGTATCCCTTTTACGCTTCAACAGAAATTCCGCTCTGTAACACGGTTATATCGTTACGTTGGTAAATATCAAAATTCAAAATGCTTCGTTAGCCTGCGCTATTTAGTCGGGACTTGTTATGATAGAATAGGGGTTGAGCTGAATATATAGCATCTTGTTGGAGGGTACAATGAATTATTATATGCTTGTTTAGTGGAAATTACGCCGAAGGAACTGGATGAATAATGGTTGTAATTATCTAAGGAGTTGGAAGTGCATTTACTGATGCTTCAGATTTTACCTACTATTGATTTGTTCATATTTTCACTCGTCAGAGTATTGATCGGAGACATTGGGAGCTACGGTTAGCTAAAAGGAATTGCTTATAAAAGCTCAAGACAATCTAGTTGGCAATTAAAAGAAAAATTTCAAAGGGTAACTTAACAAATATTTCATCTTCTTTAAAATAGAGATTACGAGTCAGGTCTAATTTTCACGCATAGGTATGTATTTTTAAAAAAAATCCCCGATTTCATCAGTTCTCCTCCAAACTTAGGACCAAAGTTTCTCGGGTTCCGAACTTTTGAAACACGTCCATCTTGGAACCGCGAACCTTACCGTTCACGTTTAACTTGCACGACTGCTGCCTATTCTCGAAAGTGAAACTCCGTTGAAGTTATTACGGTAATAAAATACCAATCCAGGAAAGAGGCAACTAACGAACGACGAAGGAAAGCAGGGACAACTATTTAGATTGCAAGTTACGACGTCAGTGGAGTAACAGGCCGCTTAATGTTACTAAAGTTTGAAAAGAACAAAGGATAAAGTTAATAATGATTTTCGCTTTGTACCATCTTAAAAGAAAACTTTCCCCAGTATTATCCTGCGAAATATAATTACTCGTCGTAACTAACATCCCTGGTTTAATAAATTGTTACAAAGTCCTCTTTGGAACACAAAAGAACACAGTCACTGTAACATAGGGATATTCGCGTCACACTTCGCGCATTCTGCCCTTAGGTCAACATTTTAAACTTGATTTTTATTGAATTTTTAATCAACAATAAAGGTACTAGCATTAGTGTGAGTTTAAATATAACTCGTACAATGTAGTTTCGCGGTGGTGAATTGGTTAAATTGATTTTAATTAACGTTAATTATACAACGGTGGCGAGGGATTGCGATGAAAGCACGCCATCGAACATTTATACCAAACAGAATGTCGTCAACAAACCGATTGTTTTCAAGCGGCGCGAGATCAAAATGGCATTTATAGTGGCAGGGCTCAAATCTCATGGAAAAAAAATGATTGTGAAAGGGGATGAAACGTAGTGAAAGGGGAGCGCCGTAAGAAATTCATTTTCCTTCCAATCCCCGAAGTTACCTTACACAATTTCTATAATTATTGGAGCAATGATAGGTCGTTAGTTGTGTCCTCAGATTTTCCTGTTTAAAACGACAAATTTCATCGTTGGCGAAAATAATTAGAGACTTCTGTTGACATACTTGTAAAGCTTGCTATCAGGTTTGTGACAAAAAGATGAACGACTTTTATCTCTCAATTTCAGGAAGATCTACTTATCGTTAGTTGTTATTTAATTATTCCACGCGCACGATAGAACGGATTTTAGAATTCATTTCGCGCTTAAAAACAAACGGTTCACACTTCAGACCCTTATCTGCGCTTTCCACCTGGATTGTCGTTTTGTGAGTGATAATTTTTTCAAGCATTGCCTTTTATGGTTCATTCGTCCATCCCAACTGATACGAAACTGTCGTTACATTTACTATGCTTTGCAATGTACATTTTAATAGGGCGTTTGAGAACCCAGAAATAAATTGTGGCTGTTGGGCGAGAAGGCATGGAAATGTTATTTTGCTAGTTACATTCTCATAAATTATTTATATGGCCTGCTTATCGAATAAACAGATCGATATATCTAAGATCGTTCATTGCTTCCGCGTAAGGTCATGAAATATTTGTGACATAAAGAAACTTATACCACAACATCCACAAAATCGAGGCACTAATATATTATTCATCGAACAACGATTATGCCAAAATAATAGCCCGCGTGAGATTCTTTTACTACTCACACAATTCTCAGATTGCAGTCCAGTGAGGAACGGATAAAAAGAAACATCCATAAACGAGGAGGTGTTACGGGCTGCACTCCAAAGAATAAATCTGATTAAATCAGGGTCGATTTCAAAGAAAAATTGCACTTCAATCAAACGAACACGGTAACGGTACCTACTTTGTAAAATTGAAAGGAAGACATAAAGTCTCGGGTAAACAGTGAGTTTAGTCGCCCCCTGGCTATCATTGGGAATGAAAAGAATTTTATATGAGATCTTAAGATATACACTCTGTTATATCTCCTACCCTTTACGGTGGCTCCGCTGTTCCTGAAAAGTAAGAATTCATTATTATTCACGGTATCGTTCTCCCTTCCAGAAATGTAAGCAGTCTTAAAAGTAGGAATTCCTGATATTCACAGTGTGTGCTACAGATTTAATAAAAAAGGAACTCAAAAGAGTAATCTTGAAAATTGGAAGCGTTATTCTGATTCGTATTAATATTCGTCAACGTTAAATCGGCTTAGTGTCTATAAATTATATCAATTACGGTTAAAACAAAAATTAAGCCACCCAAAGATGTATTTTCAAGATGTTTATATCTTTAAGAACACACCAGAGTTGTGCATAATAGTTTTTTTTCATTTCATTTGCTCATTAAGGGGGGAGACCACTGTCTCGGTCCGAAATGTAAGGG
This sequence comes from Andrena chrysosceles, assembly GCA_963855975.1. NCBI lineage: Eukaryota > Metazoa > Arthropoda > Insecta > Hymenoptera > Andrenidae > Andrena > Andrena chrysosceles. The sequence continues at coordinate 1,342,271 of OY979769.1, read as the reverse complement.
TGTTTTCGGGAATTTATTACAACCACACGATGCAAGCATCTTATGCAAATTAGTATCTTTTATAACTATCCTTAGATAACTATCCTTTAGAAATTTCATTTCGACAGAATGCACTTTTAGTCCTAGCAGATTTTAATCAATTTATCGAGTACTAAGCTCTATGCCCTGAGCCGTTTATTTGAATATTTTAGCGACCGCCTTCATAGTAATTACACGGCTTTGTGATAGGACCATAACAATATATCAGTGAAAATTATCCATTGTGGAGGAAAACCAGGTTTCCCTCCTCATTCAAAGGATGGCCCGTAATTTCTACCTTAGAGGCACGACCGCAACTGTGCTAACAATTTTACACGTCGAAAACCGCGATTTTAACTCTGGTAATGAGTTCTCTATTAATTCCCGAGCGTAACATAAAAACCATTGCAAGTGTACATTAGATCGGCATTACCAAGCACACAACTTTTCACACTATACCTATTGCCATGAAACAATTCCACGGCAAGCGTAGGTAGGTATAATATACGTGCTCCTTTTTAAATTGCACGGAGTCGATTTTTCCCTCGGTTCGACGTCGAACAATATGAAATTTTTTATAAGACTCCGAGGAAATTGGATGCTTTTATATCTACTTTCCAATTTACGCGACACTATCCGTAACCCATCCGAGCTGTCACACAACTGATGGCCTGGAATGATGTAAGGACTCGTGCCGCCTCAAACGACACGAGGCCTGTTCAGTGTTTCGACTTGTAAAATTTATAACGCAGTACCTACTATCTGGGAGAGCTAGCAGCCCGAAGTGAACGGATATCGACGTAAAGTTTTCGAAAAGCTCGTAAACCCGTCGTAAAATGGAATCCTGGGTAAAGTACGATCGCAGATCAGCTTTCATTGTCTATACTATACGGTCAGTTTTGTCGGGAAACGAATACGTTCATCGCCCCATTTTCCTGTTACCACTCACCATATCTCGCCCTCTCGCTGTAACCGGAAGCGTTAAGTTGGAAGCTTTTCGCTGCGATCATTCGCCAAAGTTTCCTCGAAAGCCGTAACGTTTTAAAACTCTCGCGTAAGTTGGAGAAAATCCATGCCAAGAGAATAATGCCGACGAATCGACAGCCCGAATGGTTTATTAATCCGTTCCTTGTAGCGATCGATATGCTGCAGTGACGTGACGGAAAGCTGTGACGTTTTATATAGCTTCCCACGAAAGAAACTTATACAAACTGTGAGAGATTGCTGTTTTGATAGCAGTAACACCAGAAATCACTTACAGATGCATTTATTAAGCAGACGGTTTTCAGTGAAAAGGTAATTGCCTTTAGAAAGGAGCCAATCTGGGATAGAGAGGATAATTGTATTGGAGGAATTTCTGCATTGAAGATAATTTGCACGGAGGAATTTCTACATCAAGGAAAGTGTTTGTCGCCTGGCTACCATTCGGATTACAGGAATCCTCGACTCTCTGTTAGGAAGCCATTATAATGCGTTTAGAAGTCAATACGCCATCGATAAACCATAGAATACAAACTTCCAAAGGCAGTTTCCTTTCAAGAAGCTTCGTTTTTATACTTTTCGAATAATTCCGAGGAATATTTTTTATAATTCGTGTCTGTTTATATTTGTAAGGTTATACTGGAAAACGTGTGTGCAATCAAAGAACGGGAGAACAAAGCCACGTAGAAAGAAATTTCATTCCATGCGTTTCACTTTATTTTAAGCTGATTTTATCGCGGCACAAAGTGACCACGATACACGTGGGGGAGTATGGAGATCCCTAAATCACAGGTCCAGGAATTAAGTCCCGTATATTCCTTTCATTGTCAGTCAACGTGAGTTATTAAACTTGCTTGCCATCGAAGGTCCTAGTGGCTTCAGTAGACGTAATAAAGGTACTGAATGACGAGGGACTTCTCTCTAGAATATAACGTGATCTTTGCTACATAAACGGCACCCTCAGACACAGTCATTACCATGCGCCGTTACCAACACCGGATGTCGCTTTAGGATAAAGTATTACACTCCACATAATATATTGAAACCAACGTTAATATTAGAAATTCTTTCTAAACTTTTAATAAAAAATCTTTCATAAAGCAGCATAACATTTAATGCTAGGTATGTTCAATAAATCATAAGTAGTAAGATCGATTCGAGTGAAAGAGCGTTTTCAAACGGGAGCCTACTTTATGAGCATACAATCCATGCTGATCTCCACCTGTCCGTCTTTGTAAACCCCTTTGAAATTTGACATAAAAGGCTGCAATAAAGTGAATTCAGTCAATAGTTAGGCCGACCATAAGAAAGAAGGCTGTCCGTTCAGTGACTTATGAATTCCCTTGGAAGAGGTCTTCTACTTTTGTACTTCAACCGTGCAGGATTCATATGAAAGTACCTAATAGGAATAAAGAATAAAGGGATCGAAGAATATAATATTTATTTTCCGCGTATCTCATGAAATATATTATTCATTACATTTAGATGATTTCTTATTTACGGGACTACATTCAACGTTCGATGCAGCACAAGCTACAGCCTCTCCCTTATCTCGACCATCTTCTGGTATCTCCGTGGCTTTCTCCTGTTACGTGGCGTGTGCCATATATCTTGCTCTTTATGTCGTACAATATTAACGTAATTAACGGCGGTAAATTACGGAATAATTTAGGCAGTCGATAAATGACCATCGCCCCCTTGTTACAACCCCATAATTGCTCGAGGGGTCTGATCAGTTACACGATCTAATACGAGAAGATGATAGCGTCTGGTACAAAGATTCGTTACACTTTGCCGAATATTATCGTCGATAATCACAAACGACACGAGCTTCGTTGTTCCGCCGAACGATGAAATCTAGAGCTCCACCTTCATTTCGTCCTTTTGCAATGAAAGGCACATAAATATTTAAGGAGCATTGGTCTCGCGAGATTATACCCCGCCTTCTTTCGTTTGCTGCTACAGTATCCCTTAAGTCCTATTTCCGCGACCTTTTTGGGAAGCAACCTCCGTCGGATGATAACACAGCTCTCGATTCGCGAGCAAACGGATAAGACGTAGAGAGTGCTCGTTCTTTATCGGAGGTGTGTACTAACGAAAGGGAGCTAGCATGGCGAGCGAAACGAAGGTGAAAGTCGTGAAAAAAAATGTGAGGCAGAGAAGAATTACAGGGGGCAAGGAAGGAAGAGGTCGAACAAAAAGGAGCGACATGAATTTCGGCGAAGATGGCGAGAGGGCTGAGTGTCTGAGAAAATAAGAGCAAACGAAGGTGTAGTAGTGAGGCACGAAGGTAATGGTAGAGGAGGGGTTGATCGCAGGAAGACAGAGATATATTATTTTGAAAGGGGAGCATAACTCTCAAGTGGCAGGTTTAGGAAGGGCAGTCATAGAAACAAGAACGATAGAAATTCAACAAACGCGAACCTGTCAAAATGCGGTTTTGGTTGAACTAGAAAAGAGGGGAAAGGAAAATGCTTATCGGAGCTCGAGGAATATCGGCCTCTAAGGACACCTGAGCTAAGCTTCGTGCTTTCCATCGACCGTCCTATTGATCAATGAAAGCCTGCAGGGGGGAACTTGTAAGATCCCTTCTAAGCGGCTTGTCGTTGGAATTATTATAAAACGCCTCGTGTAGGATGGATGTTATTTGTCATTTGGCAGTTCTACTACAAATATCCTCGAAAATTGAAAATGGCGAAAGGGTTCCCGTTGAAAGTGCCATTTCTCACGAGGGTGGGACTTGTAATTGATGTGCCAAATGGAAGAATGACGATGTTCGTACAAACTGGACGTCCGTAAAACTAAAAATTCCTTGATATACCAATTGCGTTTAACTTGCTGCATTTTGTCCCTTGGGTCCAGCTTTGGCGACCTTCGATAAGAGGGGAGAAAGCAACGAGGGGAGCTTTAATCTTATTATGTAAAATTATTTGGTCGTTTGAAAAGGGAGGGGAATTAAACCGCGATCCATCATGGTTAGAAATTTCCTGGTGGGAATAGTGTACGCGGTGCAACGTCACCGCACTGTAAAATAAGTTCGCGCTGAACTGACCGCGGAATATTTACGCTAACATCATATGCGTGTTCAACGTAACCGAAAATAGGGGTTTCGTGACTTACGGTCTGGTAATATATTGGTCAGCCACGCGTTTTTCGCATATTTCATTTTCTCATTGCGCCCCTCCAATGCTTATTACCAGCATAAAGCTTGGAAATAAAATTTTATTAAACAAATGCCAGAATTCTAATAGCTCGGTATAATTTAAGAAATATAGACATCGTAGAGAGATATAAAAAATTATTAAGAAAGATGAATAGTGTTTGAACATAATGTAAAGTGTTTCACGTGTTTCAGATGGTGAAGATGATGGTAACTGTTGTAATAGTATTCACCATCTGTTGGCTCCCATTCAATATTCTAATCGTAAGTAGACTATGTATCCAATATGTTTCTAATTCACACACTCCGCGATAAAATACCGTACAATTTCCATCACAGATATAAGATCAGAGAATAATGTTGATTAAATGGGAAATTGCTCTAGCGTTCTCTGCCCCTCAAACGTGAATTCACTTTGAATTCGACTTATATTTAGAGAGACATAACATGTTTCACTTAACTTTGTTACAAAGAGGACATAGAAAATGCATTAAGTATATTGGCATAATTTTCATATTAAACGTTGTGGTACGAAGAGGTCTTTCGTATTACATAGAACAGAAGCCTCGATGTCTTTTCTCAAGGGATGAGCAGGGGTGTAATCGCAGAATCTCAAATGGAATTGCTACCGAACGCGTGTCGGTTTCCAAAGCTCACGTTAACCTGAATAATTCTTCTCTGAAACAATTTTTATGGACATATTATAATACCTAGCATTCCACTTGCGTATTCGGTTGGAAGTCGCGTCTGACCATACGCAGCTCTATTCCACTTACCCCCTATGTTCCAGTCTCTTTCGTATGTATTAGAATATGTATCGTAGATTAGTCATATCTTTCTTTACCTCCTCATCTCTGTTAATATGTTCGATATTCTAAAAATTGTTTCGAATATAAATGGTCCACATTAATAAAACTTTTCCGAGGATGTACTAAAGTCGGTATCAGATATATTGGCCGGTGAGTTCCGTGAGGGGTATTCTGCCCTCCTTAGTTGAAATGTCTTATCTAGCATTTTTTCATTTTTCACGTCTTTTACCCTTTAAGCAAAGTTAGAAAACCCTACGTGTTCCGTAGAGATCTAGAAACAGTCTGATGTATTTAACCTAACTGCTTTCCAGATGGTTAAAATATCCTACCTAAAACAGAAACGAAATAGGCAGTGGTACTCTACAGCGGCGGGCGTATCCATTGCCACTCAGCGTAACAATCGGCACCGCACGTTTCGCCAAACCATTTCGTTTCTGTATTGAAAACAAAATGTGGTTTATGATTGCTGTTGATGTTTTCCGGAGGAAAAATGTCTGTTGCATCGTGGGGAGCCGTCAAATTTTCTCCTAGACCCTTAGTTTTTTAAATAAATTGACAGATATCTGAAAAATTTGTGCATTTCGGGGGTCCTTTTCCCTTTGATCGTTGTTTAAACAATGAGTAACTATTACTGTTTGAACTCAGAAAATGTTCAAAGTTGAAAATTTGAATTTTTTTCAAAATCGAATTTCTCAAAACCTGAGGGTGATGGCGATAAAACGGTTCGCGGATTCGTATTCAGCGCACAGAAATCTATACGAAACGGGTATTAAAAAGCCAGACGGCTGTTGGACAGGGACTATCGGCAAAAAAATATGTCGCTTTGAATAGTCACTTGTTTACTCATTCTTAAATTTAAATCAATACGCCATCTTCTTCTAACTCATAACTTATAATTTATAACAATGCTATTTATGTATCAGATGATACACTATTTACTTTACATGAATTTCTTTTAACTTTTCGCGTGTTATATAGCTCCGAAAAAATTCAGAAACTTTATTAGTCAGAACATTGATTCTTTCTCGATAGCTTTATTTCGTGTTGGTCTACGCATAGCTTCGTAACACACACAACTATTACGCTAAAAATAAATAACAGCCAAACGGCTAGGTTCAGGTGAAGCCGAGCAGCGTTCCCGTTACCCCACCACACCCTGCGAGGGCCACGCAACTCCACCTGACAAATCCACGATCGTCAAATGGTGGTGGCTGATTTCTCCTCGATCGCTGTTCCCGAAAATGAATTCACCGGTCAATAGGTATATCTGATACCGACTTTAGTAATTGCATTTATTATTCCTCAGCGGGAAGAATTAATACTAATATTTCTCAATGGGAGGAAAGTGTGATTATAGAACGCCCCTTGTTACCATTAACAACCATCGATTGCTATATCTGTAATAGCGTGCATAAAGGAATTAAAAATATTAGCGTCAATGGCATTCTCACAAGCAGCAGTTCCATTTCTGGGATCCATCACTGGCAGCTATTAACGTCACTTACTGTTCGCTTTATTTCCGTTTTCTCATTCCACCGCCTATAAGACATTAATTACCAATTCTCTGTCTCATCATACGCCACGCATTGCAGTGAAAGAAAGTTAAAAAGCCTTGCAGTGGCTGACAAGCAATAATTAATAACGAGAAAAGAAAGTAACGCTTCAGGATTTTCAATTCAAAGTTTGAAGATTCGTTTTTAATAGGTATAGTCGAAATGAAAGCACGAGACAGTAGAATTTCGCATACGAAAAGCCTATACGTAAGAGCGAAACAGTATCTATCACTAATCTCTGCTTTTAGTTAATAATGGATAACAACGAGTCATTGAGAAGATGGTCAGGGCTTGCCTTTGTATGGATGGGTCTTCACTGGCTGGCTATGTCCCATTCTTGTTACAACCCAGTAATTTATTGCTGGATGAACGCAAGGTTCCGAACTGGCTTCCTAACAGCGATCGGACGCGTGCCTGGAGTACATCGATTTCTTCGTAACGATAGACGACGTAATAATAATCAGAACGCTAGTATGATCGGAATCCCTTTAACCGGTAACTAAGTTCCTAATATTGTAATTTAACGTTTTCAATCAGTTCGCAATCGAAAACACCTGATACAGTGTTAATCGTTGGAAGACACGAGAGAACAGAAATTGAAGCGAGATCGAAGTAATTAGGAAGCTCGAAGTGTCACGGTTCTGATTTTCTCGAAACACGTTTCCAAATGGACACGATACGTTTTAATTATATTCCAGGTTTCGATGGGTCGAGTTACTCCGCCCTGCGACGCATGAATACGTGCACCACATACGTCAGTGTTCATCGCAAGACGAACGGGAGTCAAAACGCACCAGCGAGAAGCGCCAGTTTCCGCAACGACACGTTTCAACCAGCCACTCAACAATTGCAACGACAATTCACGTGTCTCGAATCCCACTCGGAGGAACAGTTATAAAGGGTTCTGCGATGGAAGTAAACGGGGTTGAACATGTCGAATAAGCGTGTAGGTAGAGTGGCCGAATATGGAAGAACTTGAACGAGTGGGAGGATATTTAGAACTGGTAAAAGAATTTAGAATGTAGAGGAAAGGAAGGAAGAATTTGTTCTTGTAAGGAGTCGTATAATTTTTGGCGAATATCTCAGGATAAGAAGAATGTTAATTTATGAATCAGATGAAGGGTGATTGTAAGAAAAGTGAAGAATGATCTTGTTCTTGTAAATACTTAAGGTCCGAAGTCGTATAACTTACAGAAGACACACTATGGATCGAAGCGTACATTCCACGTAGATAGAGATTTTAGAATTTTATTTCCAAGCTACCTTTTCCTATGTTTTTTCGTATGTTTTTACGGTTGGGACGGATATTAAAGAGCAAAGAATTCCTTAAATCATAGGCTTGCTTAAATTGACAGGAGGAAATCAAAATTTTGTTGTAATCCTCTATCTAGGGGGTGGCGATTTGCTACGCTTTATATTAAAGTCTTTTACGATGTTGCTGGCGAGCACTGTGGTGATTGTACATAAAACTGTTGGTGTTTCTTGTATAAGGATTTTCACAGTTTAATTCGGTCTTTAGATATTTTTTTATTCGTTAATGTAGTATGTGTTTTTTTTTATGTAGAATTTAAAACATCAAATGGAATATTTTCCATTTTAATGCAACTGATTACTTGCATTAAGGGGTTACGCCACTCTGAAAGTTTCGAAAAATCTGTTTTTTGCTGCCTCTGTGTTTTGTGCCCAACAAAAGTAACGCGTTCTCCAAATTGGAAATAAAATCTAAGAGTAATAAACTCGATAGAAACACTGAAAAGAATACTGTACAATACGAAATCACATATTAGACATCAAAGAGGTAATTTAAAATTCGCGGTTTCCAACATATCAAACGCCGGATGTGAAGCGACATCTGTAGATTAAGCAGAAGTACCAAAGTACTGAGAAAGCCAATCAGAAATTTAAGATTCAAAATTCGTGCGCCGAAGGTAATTACGGGAGCAATTTGTTCTTGGCCTTTTTGAATAATAGACGCGGACTTTAATTTAAATATGCGTTTACCTGCTCGGTAGCACCATAACAGACAGTTCAGGCGCGGTGTCCACCGAGTAAACATCTGTGCTAAACGCGTCAGCCAGATTCTCGTAAAATACTAACAATTTGGCGACGCGTGATTCCAAAATCGGCGACTTTCGAATAGTTCGCAAGTTACATTCAGCGAGGCTTAAATCGAAACGAATACAGCGTGCGTTTCAATCGAACGAATGCGAACATTTTGATATTCGTGTGCTGCGTATGTATTTGTTAATCGTTCGTACTATTAAGTGTATCGTGTTTTCGGTTATAAGTGATTGTGATTTTTTAATAAAAATCTAACTTTGGAAGGAGCCCACGATGGAACCTGTGATGGATGAATGTCGACTTGAGCGAGCAAAATAAAGAGCTGCAAGTAAAAATTAAAGAATCTTTATTTTTCATTCTTAATACACTCAAAAAGAAATGACATATCGTTTTGCCTTAAGTACTATTCATACTTTTCGATAGAGTTTCTGAGATTTCACTTAGTCTGCTAAAAGCTTAAGTCACACTGAAGTATTTGATGTAAACTTGAATTTTTTTAATTCTATGCATAGAATTACGCGTATTATATCACATAAAAGCATCAATAACGTTTAAAATGGAAGTATAATATATATTAACACTTTGCGGTCCTATATGGAAACTAACTTGGCACATTTCAGTGCATTCACTTTTATCGTCGTTTTATTAAGTACGCGGAAAATATTTTTCGCCGTCATTGAATTTATATATTTGCTTTGGACAAGTATAAACAGTTTAATACGAAATGTAAAAAATGAATTGGACCGCAATGAGTTAAATTTGACACAGTTGCATATCACAGAAGAACGACTTCTTTTTCTATTATTATGCCTTTCATTGAAACGATTCTATCGCATATTTGCAACATTGTCCATTCGAAAAGAGAATCACATATAGAAAAATGAAAGATAAATACTACTTCACAGTTTTTGATAAAATACGTATTGCACATAGTAAATATGATTAATGTTTAATAACATTTGCTTTGGAAGAAGCTGTCTGTCGTGATGGAAAATAGAATCACAGTTAACAGTAAATGCAACAAGAATAAATTCTAACAATCATTATCACAATATGCAAAGTACCTGCATAAAATAATTGAAAATTAAAACTGAATTACTCGCGTAAAATGGATTTTAAAGTTTCCAAAGTTTCAAAATTCCGATATGCCACCAGGCCATTCAAATTTGAAAAATTATTAGCCGTAGATATGTATTTCACATCTGAATAATTCGAATCAGAATTACTTATGAAGCTTTGGAATTCAATGATACCCCCACCTAAAGAGCGTAAAAGGGCGTGTGGGCCACAGGTGTCCCACTTATATGTGGATGATTTCGATAAAACATAAGCATCGGCTTGCCCGAGAACGACGTTTAAAGTTTTATAACCAGCTCCTGCTGCCTCTACTAACGTGAAACCAGCACTTAGTAGCTTCGATTTTATATTAGCATCTTCCACTCTGCTAAGAACAATTATCTTCTTATTATTTGATTCTTTGACTACGGAAGATTTTCCAATATTATTTCCCACGAATCCCCAGTAACATTTCCCCTTCCACCTGTTAAAAAAATAAGAAAATGCATTTGAACAGTGATCTTCATAAACTTACGTTACATATATTTCCATTTTACTTACAACGAATCCACATTTGTATAAAACGGTTGGTTTATTACTCCCAAGACTGGCATGGCTGTGCTCTTCAAGTACGCTCCAATTAAGACAGTGACACACCGCAAACCACTCAAATGTATACCAGTATCATCGTCCACCTTTTCACCGCCATTTATGTAATCTGCAGTTGAATCTACAAAAGTTCCATGAATTGCTCCTCAGGCATGCTTTATTAAACTACAAAACAAATAGAGATTTCCACAAGTATTCTAACTCCTTCGAATAATGGCACGAGGTGACATTATTGAAATAATATTTTGCCACAGGAAGAAAAAGTTTAATTAGTTCGTGTAATCTTACCATACAAATTTCCCATAAGTTGTTTTAACCCTCCAGCGGGCACGCTTTGTTGAAACTAACTTTATGCCGCAAACACAAAGACACCAATATAGTTCAATAATAGTAAAATTTATTGCATAAGTGACAAGAATAGTAAAGTTTGAAGTAGTTTCGTATAATAGTCAGCCAAGCATATCTCGATGAACACTGGCATACAACGAAGAATATAAATGAAATCTCTAAACACATAAAAATGTGGCATAAAAAGGCCACGGCGCGCCCGCCGGAGGGTTCATATGAATAGTGACATTAATATTACACGTCGCATCTATCGAACGTAAATTAAAGCTACTTGCTTTAAAACACAATCATATTATTACATGCCTTACCAATTGGATCTATCCATATACCAAGATCGTCAACATTAATATCGTAATCCAATGGTAATTCTGGAATCATTGGAACATCTAAGAATTCGATATCTTTATGAACCTCCGTGGCTAACAATTCTGCAGTTGCAATATCGCTGCCCATCACTTTGGCTAGCAATTCAGTTGTTTCCTCGCTAGTAGGGCAAACTCTAACTACTATAGATTCACCCATAGCATTGCTAAATGTGTTCGTTTCTTCTCCCAGCACTACCTTGGCCAATTCTGGAAACTAGTTCTCTATAAATGACATTGTATTCAGTCTGGTCCTCGTAATGCTCATTTTGATTTTTAAGTTACTTCTCAAGCTCGTACCATGTCGTCTAAAAAGCTCGAAGCTACCTCCGTTTCTTATCGGAGGAAAGTATTCTGAACATTTTGATTATCGCAATCTGTTGTCTATGGAACATATTTCTCTCGCAAATTATGTGTGAAAAGCTGTTGGGAGTAGCTCAAAAATTATATAGATCATTACGAGACCCATTCTATATAACTTTGTACAATTTAATGTAATCGCATTGATATCTTCCAGTTAATAGCAAATTCCATCGCCTTACCTCTACTTCTATGTCGTGTCTAATTGTTTCTTGTATAAGAACATCAGCCAAGGTTTTGAAGTCTCGGAAGAAGCGCGGATTCTTTTCTTCCTCAAATTTCTCTTGCACCAGTAATTTGAAAAGGGCATCATTTTGCCTACAAGCTCTCGCAATGTTTGCCGCTTTTTCGGAAACTTTCAAAAGGATTGACAACAACCTACTGCCGTTTTTCATTGTACTACGATATTTAAAATATTCAGAGGTATAAAACCATAGTAGAAAACGTTTTACGGTGCTCGAAGTAGCGTAAATTATACTGAATTAGATAAAAAAATCGATTTGGCGGGAATCCGTGTAAAATCTATTATGTAACTATAAAATATTGATTTCGCGCAATCTCTTGAACGGGAAACGCAGCGTTCGATATGTTCGATGCAAACACGTTCGCAAAGTAGAAACATTAGAATATCAAAATCGCTCATGCATTATAATTAGTGATTGACGTAAGCGGCTGGCATCTCATCACACCTCATTTACGTCCTATAAAACTTGAATGTTGATGAGAAGAGGATGCAATAAAACATTTCAAATAAAAGTAACTACATTTCGTGTATGTACGATCATTTTATCCCAATTTTTCTAATCAAGTTTATAAGCAATCTTTGGAATACTGTCTCTGAAAAGTTTGATTAAATTATTGGTGATTCGATGTGTCAAATAAGTTTAGTGAGAAATATACGTATGTAACTTTATCAATAATCTAAAAGCGAAAGCGGATAGAGAGTGAGTTTTAATTTCAATTTGTGTCACTTTGTTTAATAATAAGAATCATCAATTTTTTTACATCATCCCTTAATCTAGTATTACATAAACCGTAGATAATACTTATGTATATTTAACAGACACGTCGTCTATTTAACAGTAGACACATAACCTCTCCTAGTGCCGACAATACGCTTCATTTGCCATATTGTGATAGACTCTGCCGAATTGTATTTCAAAAACATTAATCCAGTGTCAGGTCATTAAACTTGAGTAAAGTAATACATCTGTAATTTAGAAATGAATGATTCGTATTTGATTAATACAACAGGAAAAGAATACAGTCATTTTTAATTTAGTTTATTATTTATAACAAGTATAAAATCGAGGATAATTAGATCTTGATAATTTTAATTGGTAATACCAATACAGTTCAACATGACAGCAATATTAGGAGCCGGTATGTCAGGCTTGTCAGCTGCATTTTATGCGCTTGAAAATCCAAAACTGTCTTCGATAGTTATTTTGGAGGCTTCGAACCGTGTGGGTGGATGGGTACGTTCTAAACAACAACCTGATGGAACGATCTTTGAACAAGGCCCTCGAACTATCAGACCCATAGGCGCGAGTGGGAAAAACACGTTAGAGTTAATGGAAAAGTTAGACTTAACGAGCAAGATCATCCCTATTAAAAGAAGTCACCCTGTAGTTCGATGTCGATTAATTTATGCAGACAATCAATTACATTTATTACCCAATACTTTGAAGGGTATCATTAAAAAAAATAGTCTATTAAATCGTTCATTGCTAAGCGCAGTATGGAACGATTTGTGGGCAACGAAAGTTACTAAAGAAGACGAAAGTATGTACAGTTTTATAGAAAGGAGATTTGGGCAAGATGTCGCTGATAAGATAATTAGCCCGATGGTTTGCGGAATCTATGCTGGCGACGCACGTGAAATAAGTATAAAGTCTATGATGAAGTTTATGTTCGAAGCTGAACAAAAGTACGGCTCTGTCGTAAAAGGCTTAGTGTACGGAAAGATTTTGGACGATGCAAGTGAGAAAGCACAAAAGAAGAAAGCTGAATTAGCGGCTAAAGATAATATTCAATCGAATAAAGAACCGAATATACGTACAAGTTTAGCAGATAGAGCTAAAACAGAAATGTGGAGCATTTGGAGTATGGAAGGAGGCCTTGAACAATTGCCTAAAACATTAGCTGATAATATCACTAAACGTGGAGTAAATATAAAAATGGGACATAAATGCGAAGAACTTAGATTGAATAACAATCATGTAGAATTAACTGTGAATGGAGAAACTGATAAATATTCTAACGTCGTATCGAGCTTGCCAGCAAGATGTTTAGCTGACCTGGTGCAAAAGCAGCATCCAGAGTTATCTAAAGAATTAAGAGGAATACCTACCGTAACAGTGGGTGTAGTTAATCTCCAATTCTCTGAAAACGCCTTACCTATAAATGCATTTGGTGTGCTTGTTCCGCCGAAAGAGGAAATTCCAATTCTTGGCGTGATATTTGATTCTTGCGTGGTCCCTCAAAAGTCCAAAGCAACAGTATGTATAGACAGAAATTTTTATTACCCGCTTTCCTCCTGTCAGAGTCTCCACGCTTCATACTTCAATTTATTGTCGCTCTTGATATTGAATGTAAAAAAAACTTTATTTTTGCACTGACACAAAATCATTCTTAACACCTAAGTAATCTCATACAAATAGACATACAGACTAGAAGAGCATCATAATGTTGAATGTTTACAATTTTTTAAATTCAGGTACTAACAGTAATGATGGGAGGGGCATGGTTTGAGAAATACTTTGGTAAATGTCCATCGAAGGAACATTTGTTGAATGTGGCGGTCGATCAAGTAAGAGAAATCTTACACATCGAGGAAGATCCCATGGCATTTAATGTTTCCATTCTGAAGGACTGCATTCCGCAGCACATAGTAGGTCACATGCAACGCTTAACCCGCATCCGAAATTACATCTCCACGCACAAAATTCCTTTAGGGTTGTGTGGCTCTTCGTACCAAGGTGTAGGACTCAACGATGTTATTCTGTCAGCAAAAGAAGCTGTTTCTGATATCAATTCGTATGCGTCATAGTTTAATAAAGTTCAAATGCAGCTTGGCCAGGCAAACGTTGCAATGCTTTCCTCTATGATTCGAAAAGGGGAAAATAACACACAATGTACACACACAAAACGATAATGTAATTTTAGCTACCAAACCAAAATAAATCTTAATGTATAGATGGCATTTAAAACATGCATCGTTGAAGTTAAATGCTACATTGTAAAAACTTAAACAGTAGTCGGTAGAGTACTATGATAAAAGTAGTAATAACTCGGAAAGAAAGTGTACACAAATTTAAAACGTTTAATATGAAAACCGAGCGATAAATAGCGACACAGTAAATACATGAACATTTTATATAAATAATTGCAAAGTGTATAATTATTGTATTAAACATAATTTTATATCACGAGTACTTTGGAACAAGAAAATATACAATAAAAATGTTATTAGTTACATAATAGTAATCATTCAATTTTGCATACATAACTTGGTATTTGCAATTCTTTTGGAAAATGAAATAATTAAGAGAACTTAAATAGATAGCACTCTCCTGTATGTCCCTAATTGCTATAAACAAGCAAGCAGAAAGTATTATAAGGATGCAGCATAAGAGCACATAGCATTCCATACTCGAGAATGAATCATAATTAATTATGCAACTACTACAATACGATATTTATTTTTAATAGTAGTATTGCACAATTCCAACACAACAGTTCGGAACATTAAATAGTTCGCTTATGTTAGAATAAATTCTACTTGAACTCTTTCATCCGCGCTAATAAAAAATATTGGTCCTTTACAAGAAACTTGCAGAAAAGAAAGAAAAGAAACGAGTGAAAAATATTAAGGAAATCAATCAAAACTCTAATAAGAGCAATAAATTCAAGTAGAATAAAAATTGCTTGTCATACATTTCGATACTGACAATGTCAAAACAATTCTACTGATTAACAGTACCTGCATATTTAACTTCGTCGAATGCTTTCCTAGCTTTCTTTAGTTCTTCGTTCATTGTTAGGAGATCCTTTACTCTTGCATACTTTCTTGGATCTTTCCTCACTGTAAAAGAAAACTTCTGTGAAGTTAAATTTTCGGTACATAGAATATTATTCGAAAGTTTGCAAGTAAAATGAATGTGCCAGCCTGTATAAGAAAAAAGTAAAAACACAGAAATGTTTTGATGTATATTGACATTAACGGTACCTAAAAATACAATATCTTCTACTTGAACACGGCCAGTGCGTCCTATTTCCATAGCTCTGTGCGTCATTTCGGTAATAAACTCGATAACAAGGTCTTCTAATAAATCCACGCTCTCTGTATAAGGATTTTGATCGTCCCCAAAACCGTACATCATGCAGCGTAATTCCTTCGAGAATAAACGCTTTCTTCCTCCAGGTAACGTCCCACCGATCGGAATTTCGGCTTCTTCATCTTCGAACTAGTAATTAAATTATTATTTGCAATTTCCATCAATAACTTATTTCGTTAAATACATTTGACACACACGTAAATGAATTTCGAACATATTGTAAACAAGCGACAATCGAGGTTAGAATCGATTTCGCGGATTACTATCGAAAGTGACATTATACACTAACATCCATTAAAGTACTTAAATAATATTTAATAGTCAGAAAAATACCTGCTCAAAACCCTCCTCTGCGGCCATAATTTAATATGAATTAATGGATTCTGTGAAGTTTTCGAAGGATGCTTAATATAACAAGAGAACGCAAGATAGAAATACGTAAGTTGCCAGGTGAAATGAATTGAAATTAGTGTCGAACTGTTTTGTAAGTTCCCGACGGTTTATCTCGCGCTCCGAGGAAAATAATTTAAGATCACAGAATATATTTATAATAAATGATAAATATCCTCGAATTTAGTGGAATATTGTTAAAATATTAAAGAACCATGTCGGCAGTTATTCCCGCGACGAAAAGTTGGAAAGAAACCAACCGTTTACACAAAGAGCAGCGAAAAAAATGGCGAGAAGAGAGGTTAGCAAAGAAGTTCAAGAAAGACGAAGCTCGGAAAGAATTAGAGAAAGAAGCGACGAAAATTGTCGAAGAACAGCATTTCGAGAAAAGAGATATCTCGACCGTGAGTATTGCAGTTCCTGGCTCGATTTTGGACAATGCACAGTCTCCGGAATTACGAACGTATTTGGCGGGACAGATAGCACGTGCGGCGTGTGTTTACAGAGTAGATGAAATTGTTGTTTTCGACGACAAGGGGGAAGTAACCGAGAGTGAGAAGAAGAAAGTGAAGAGGGACGAAGTATTCGGCGAAAGAAGAATCGGATGCCTCCAATTAGCTAGAATATTGCAGTACCTCGAGTGCCCGCAGTATTTAAGGAAACATTTCTTCCCGATTCATAACGACTTACAATATGCGGGAGTGCTGAATCCTTTAGACTCTCCGCACCACTTGCGCCAACAAGATGTATCTTTGTTTCGAGAAGGAATAGTTACAACCAAAGCGGTTAAAGCTGGCAAAGGTTCTCACGTTAATGTGGGATTATTAAACGACGTCCATGTGGACAAAGTATTGACCGCTGGACTAAGGGTTACCGTGAAAATACCAGAGGGTCAACCGAATCCGAAGAAGCTGAAAGGTTACATCGTGCCTCCCGATGTTCCTAGATCTGAAACTGGGGTGTATTGGGGATACACGGTGAGATTGGCTGATAGTCTTACAGAAGCGTTGACGCAATGTCCTTATAAGGATGGTTACGATTTGACAATTGGAACTTCGGATAAAGGATTATCCGTCGATGAAATAGAACCAAGAAGCATGAAATGTCACCATGCTTTAATAATATTCGGTGGATTGTCTGGTCTGGAGGCTGCAGTGGATGTTGATCCTAATTTGGATGTGGACGATCCATCTATCGTGTTTCATAAGTATTTGAATACTTGCCCTCAACAAGGATCGAGAACTATCAGGACCGAAGAAGCAATTTTGATCACTTTAGCAGAATTAAGAACGAAATTGATTCCCAAAATTCCTCCATTGCAGAATCTTCGGTTTAACAGTTTTGTAGATAACTGAGCTATCAATGAAGGCAACGCTAATGACTGTAAGTAAAGAAATAGACAAACTAAAAAATTCTGCTCATTTATTTCCTTTTCAAAATATGATATACAAAGTTAAAAAAAATTCCCCCAAAATAGTAATATATATATACAACATATCAGTTTGATATTTTATAAAAATCATGTTTCCTTCTAATCTTAAATACATTGTAATGCGCAATTCACTGCGTCTCTTAAAGTTCTCATGACTTTTCCTTGGTCAGAGGAACCTATGACTGCTGTTCCGGAGACAATCATGTTTGCGCCAGCCTAAAACATATGCGTTATTTATAGTATATTTTTTAATAGCTTGTAACAATTAATTAACATGCATACTTTTGCACATGCGTCGATAGTAGTTGGTCCAACGCCACCATCCACTTCTATATCCATCGTAGGGTAATTCTTTCTTAGCCACGCTACTTTCTCCATCATTGGTTCCATGAACTTCTGTCCCCCAAAACCTGGTTCTACAGTCATAATTAATACCATGTCTGCTAAGTCGATATAATCCACAACCACATCCACCGGTGTTCCAGGCTTAAGTGCTACTCCAATCTTTCGTTAGACACAAGTTGAGTTATAGTCTTTGGTAGTGGAACATCAGGGGACTTATGTAAATTACGTACCTTCATCCCTGCTTCTCTTACTTTTCTACAAACAAGTGGAACATCTTTCACAGGCTCAACATGAAATGTATATTGGTCGACGCCAGCATCAGCCATAGGTTCTATCCACTGAAATGAGAAGAAAATACACTTGTTTTCACGAAGAAATAGAGACATTTTTAATTAAAATTGAAGTGGAGATATAATAGCGGTAATTAAGTAATTAAATTAGCCATACCCGCTCTGGATTAGAAACCATCATGTGCGTTTCCAAGAAGGCATCCTTTACTTTATTTCGCAGGCATTTTACTAATGGGTGGCCAAAAGTGAGGTTAGGTACGAAGTGCCCATCCATAACATCTAAATGCAAATAATCGGCACCGTTATCAATTAATCGTTGCGATTCTTCTGAAAGCTGCGCCAAATCGGCGTTCAAAATCGACGGCCCAATTTTTGCTGTTAATTTCTTTGCCATTTTCGATAGATAATAATTTCGAGCTCGCAACACGTGTTTCCAGCAGAAGTGATAAGGCGTTAACGAGCTGCGTTCCAACGATCTTGCTTGCAACTTGCAAGGTCAGATGCGCGTTAGATCACTGAATTCGGTAAAAACTGTAGTGGTGAAAATAAGAATTCTAGACACTGCTATATGTTTAAGCCTTACCTATTCGTTAGAAAATTAAATGGTGAAAAGATTCAGTGGAGGGATATAATGTATAAACATTGTACGAAAAGAAATACATTTATTTATACACAAAAATATAGCATTTCACAATAGACACTACATTATAATAGTCTTAGATAAATGTCAGACCAAGATACTGAAAAAATATGTAACTAATGATAATTAATACTAGTGAATAATAAGCGAAATAATAGTCGAAGCCATAAGAACGACACGTTTCCTTTTCACTGGGTGATTTATGCAACTAATCTTAACATTAAATGACGTATTTGTCATCGTATCTGCCTACATGGTCGGCTTCCACTGTACACGTATAATAAATAAATAATTAGTTAAAACTATAAAAACCTCGTTCGAGAGCCATTAAGTAATACGTAATAATTAAATATCGAAATAGCCTGGTTTCGCTATTCCAACTACAATCGGTAATAAAATCAAATACAAAATTCTTTGGCACGTTACAATCATTTAGAAAGATTTTAAGTAAGACTATGGTTGTATCGCGTTAGTAGCTAAATAAAGCGTTGCTAATTCTCGAACGCACGGCCGAGCTGTCAGTACTAAATATATCAATTCTGTTACACAGAATTGTAATAGGGTATAATTCTATAATATCATAGAATAATTCTATATTTCTATAATATCATAGAATTAAACGCAGCGTTTACACTAAAAACAATACCATTTGTCGTTGACGAACATTGAAACATAGCGCAAAAAGATTCTCTCGCACATGGCAGAATGAAAGAGCGATCCATCGAAGTAATTGAGGCACGTTCGTTAATGATTCTTTAGTTAACCGTTCGATCCACATCCGTCTCGGGCTGTAAAAAAGAATATTCGTGAGAATTTTCGAACCAATTCTTATCGTTACTTAGAACGTAGAAGCAGCATTCGAAATTGAATTTTCTCTACTCGAGGAACCTTCACCTATGATCGTTAGAAAATTTCTCCGATTAGAAGTAACAGGGAAAGTTGAAGCAATAATGTAGAAACGTACGCGTAAGGGATAGAGGAACGTGCTGACGGTTTGCTGGCGTTTCCCAGACTTGGCTTGGCAAATGTAGCCGCCCATGTCTTCCCATAGGAGCGCGTCTATCAGCAGATCACCGTTATCTAACACTTTGTGCCGTAGGTTCGTTGATAGACTTATGGGCACGTTGAAGTTGTCCACCCAAGAGATATCTGGCGTTGGTTTGCCGCTCGCTCTGCACGGGATCATAACGGTGGTTCCAATGTTAGCTACTCTGGTAGGAGAGTAGAGGGTAATAGTTGGATCGCTTTCAGAGCTGCAGTTGCTGTTACCATTTTCATCTGCAATAAAGAATTTTCAAGAAGCATCAGTAACGTTGAAGAGAAGAAAGAATTACAACGCTGCGGGTCATAGTGTTGGGTTGGTCGACTTCGACATTCCCAAAATCGCGACGAACAGTTGACTCTTTAGAAATGAATCTCGGCGAAGAGCACGAGGCGAGCATGTCACGGGAAATTTAATTATGCCAATGCAGATTGGGACGATTGATAATGTCGACGAGTTAATTGTTAATTGTATTCCACTTACTGTTAACCAGCAGCACTGTAGGAGTGGATACCTTCACCTCTCTCGCCGAAACCGACACGCAGTAGATCAATCCAGCATCATCCGGAGTAACGCATTCTATCACGAGCTTCGAATTAATTCTGGCCACTCCTTTCCACTCCTCGGATGGATCGTACCAAGAGTGCGTCCTGTCTTGAACGTCTTCAACGAGCTGCGAACAACACCGGTATTAAAAAGTAGTATATTCCACGTTTCGCTCAGCTTTTCGACAGTAGTATAATCCGATTGACGTTAGACCGTGACATTCACCTCTTCGATGCTACCGCTTCCTTTGGACCATAGAATCTCCGGTGGCGGGCTACCGCTAGCTTTGCATTCCAATTCTACCCGGCTCCTGTAACACAGAGAAGAATAGGGAATTCGATATATTTCTACCATTTCATGTATTTTCCATTCTATATTTCTCTTAATCTTTCGCTCTGGCATACGATATTTACCCGACGGTCGCCTCGATGCCGTTCACGGGGTTCTGAGTGATTTGGGTCCACGGTTCCACGGGCTAAAAATTTCAAAGGCACAGTCTGTGTTAAAAGTCAATGTTAATGTTGAAGATCGTAGATACAGGTGGGAAGGTAATTTCTGAAAGAGTGTACAAAGATTAACTTAGAATATCCGAAGAAATGAATATTTCATAAACGACGTGTCCACTGACTAATCGTTAGAAACTCTGCCTGATTAAGGTGCGCACTTATGCCGTGGAAAGATGTTAGGCGCGTAAAGTTTGCACGTTACCTTAGAATCAGCAGGTCGTCCTCTGTATTCCGTCAACGGTGTCAGGTAATTAGAGCTATGCTC
This sequence comes from Andrena chrysosceles, assembly GCA_963855975.1. NCBI lineage: Eukaryota > Metazoa > Arthropoda > Insecta > Hymenoptera > Andrenidae > Andrena > Andrena chrysosceles. Next base: position 1,321,158 of record OY979769.1, on the reverse strand, counting down.
TACTACTTGTCTGCCTATACTCCTACGTTCAGCAGCTCGCTCGACGGCATATCGTGGCAGGAACGTGAAGGGGTGTCCGGAAACCGTGCACGATATGGTGACGATGCAAACGAGATTTAGGAGCGTCGAGTACGATTGCATCTGTAAGCAGACGTTCGATTGGCAATAAGAGGACGGTATCAATCTCGCTACATTGTTTAACGTACCGCGATTATGTAACCGGTATTATTAAATAAAGGAGCCCGACACGATGATACTCGGAATGAATGTGAAAGGACGTTGTGCAATGATTAAATCAGAGAACGATGCTGAGGAACACCAAGCGTGTCACGTTCTTTTCGCAGAAATTGGACCGATTGAATATAACAATGTGGTTTTAACTGCCGGGTTAGGTGCGCAGGAATGCCGATTTATGAAATTGATTCATTCGACCTTCCTCGGGGATACGAATATAAACACAATTGGTAACAATGAAATTAAACTCTTGAGAACGCGGCGATAAGTAAATATCTACAGTTAATAATAAGCAAACGTGAATTCCGTTCTTATTGAGCTGCGTCGCCTCCCTTATCGTGCAGCGTAATACGAGTTAATTTTGCCTAACAATTTCGCCGATAACGCGACAATAATATTACGATAATCCGGGTTTGTTATTGCTCCGACCCGGCTCCGTGATTTAACACACTTTCTTCGGCGTGACCTGCGTCACGGGGCATTTGCTCAATGCCACTCGGACCGCTCAAGCTTTCCCAGGAAGGATCTCGTCCCAGCCGCCCGACGAAAATTCCACGCGGGGGGATACGGTGATTTCGAAATAGAGGAATGTCGCCGCGTTACACGGACTCGGGAACGAAATTCGGCTTGTTGAAACAGCTCAGGGAGGTACCGCATCGCGTTCCCGGTTCCACGTTAAGACGCTGGCAGATGTGCATCGATCACATGGCTTGCCGTTAGAGTGGGCATCGAAATCACCAAATTAGATAGATTTTTTTCACTTATCGATCGTAATTTATCGCCTTACAAAAAGCCCCTCTCTCTCTCGATACCTTCTCACCGCATCCTTGCGACGGTGATTGACGTGTGGACAGTCGGGCGCGCGAGGAATCTCGTTTCCGAATGCCGTCCGATTTCGCTATTATACTCCGTGCCGCACAATCACCCGTCCCTCGGTCGCACCGATCTGTGCGCTGGTAATACACATCGCCGATTAATACCCCATTTCCGCGGAGTTTTCTCGGCCGCATCGCATTGGCCAGCACCGCGAGCGAATTTTAACGCCTCCGACACCCATTTTATCTTCGGCAGCCGGTACCGTCGTCTTCTCCCCTTTTTACTCACGGATTCCGGGAGGAAGGAAGGTCACGCGTGCGGTTTAACGGAGATTAAGTAACTCGGCTGTTAACGAGGCAAGATGTTTGGAAACGAATTCGCCGGGGCGTTAATGAAACACATGTGTTGCAAAAAAATATAGGGGAGAATCGAGCGACGATACCGAGAGAGGACGCGGTTGTGTATGCGTGTGTCATTTTTTTGCTGAAAATACGCATGCAGCGAGCCGGGACGCGGTGTGGAGAGAGTTAAAAGTGGCTTAAATTTCCGAGATATTGGAGTGCTTATCTCTTACTAATGGAACGGACGGGGCCTCTCGATTTGCTTCGATGAGTGCCCAGCGAAATGCTTTGCCACTTCACCAATTACGGGAAGGATAGTTTTCTTAACGTATCTGTAGCCGGTTGTGCAAGCGGACGTGATCACGGTTATTATATAAATGAAAAAGAGACGTGACAGAAACGCGCGGCGTCGGGCAACGTTATCCGAGTGTGTCGTAGCAAAGGAATAATGTTTAACGGTTGATGCGTGACGCGCCAAGACACTTGGCCATTTTTCTCCTCCTTCCTCTTTCTCGTTGTTGCAAAACCATGGGAAAATACGACTAATTGAATCTGCCGCGAACATTTTATTTTTGGATAATCGCGGCTCTCCACTCCTTCGCGTGTAAAATTATACGATGAGAATATACCGAGAAAGCCATGATATTTACGAGATTCTAGAATTCAGATGTGAAATTACAAAGGGATTCGATGGAGGAGGATTAGTTTCGTGTCGGCGTGATCACATGACTGAAAGTAGAACTTCAAGCAAAGCTTTTGCATCGCATGTCGAAGCTCGTGTAATTCTTCTAACGGTTCGATATTTTAAAACTTCTAAATCCTCAAATCCTCGCTCCGAATAGAACTAAACGCGAATGAAACGGTGCGGTATGTAGCTCGACGTAAAACTGAGCGAAAAGGTTGAGAAAATATTGCAATTTTCTGGTGAAAATACAATATACCTACTAAAAATAGAATGCAGCACTCCGTACACTATCTTCTTCCAAAGCTCTCAAATAAAATTAAAAAAATAGAATATTTCCTCGCTATTGGCTCTGCAGCATTTTTCAAACTGCCACCACTGCTTTCTACGAGATATTTCTCACGTCGTTGCCTAGTTTATATCTAACTTTTTAATAAAATCATTTTTACACGTGGCGTAGCGCGTTCCGCAATCGCGCCAACGAGCAATTTGTATTATTCTTCGGTAAGAAATTGTTCCCCTTACCTTTGCACTGTGGAATCACGACGGATAGTTGTCACACGTAGATAAAGCGCGCAAAAATATTAATCCTGGTACCGCTCTAAGATATAACTTTCGATAAAGATACTCGCGCCGGAGATGCTTTCTAGGAGCGCACATCACGGGAGGAGGTTTCGAACCGAATGATGCAACTTCTTATACAATCTTCGCATCTTCCCTATGATCTTGCGCCCTCTTTCCACAGAGCCCTTTAACGTATCTTAATCTAGAGATGGTATCAGACAAACCATAAAACGCGATAAACATATATGCAGTGTCATAAGAAAAACACGAAAGGACCGGAAACACGTTTGGAATTTCACTGCTCCTTTCCTACATTATTACCGTGGGTAAACTCTCGCCTATCTTTAGGGACAAAATTATCGATCATTCCGAACCACGAGAAAGAAGAATCTCCTGCTTCCTCGGGATGGGACGAGGGCGGGGGAGAGGAGGGGGGACGCATATCGAAAAGGAGCACTCGCGAGGAATCTATTGTTAGAAAAGAGAGAAAAAAAAGTCACTATTACCAGCGACCGGCTGTCAAGCCAGAGAATTGGCAGACGTTCGTTTCTGATTATTCGCCCGCCGCTTATGACATCAGATATCACGAGAGACAGAGAGAGAGAGGAAAATTGTTGGACGGCTGGGAAAAGCTGCGGGGATCGCCTACGCGCCGGTCGTGACTTACCATTTCCGATCAGACTTTCTCTCGGGCGTGGAAACGAAGACAAGGAGTATCGCTCACTATTTAATCGTCAGTTTGGCAGCGGCGAATAAAAATACTGACTGAGCGCCGAGGGACAGTTATTGACACGTTTATATATTTCGAATGTAGCGATGGGCGCCCTCGCTCATCCCCGATTGGACGGCATAGCGAGGAGTAGGGCAAATAAAAAACAAGCCAAACAATTGAATTCGTTATACGCGCGGCTCGTTTGTGCACACGTAATAGTCGTACCCAATTTACTTCCACCCTCGCCTATGGGCCATCGATTTCCACTTCCAAAGGACTGGCCGCGATCATTACCTTTATTGAAACTAATCGTACCAGGAAGGAGATGCTGGCAATTACCCCCCCGACGAGGATCATCGCCGTTGGGATCTGCGGGTGTCCCGGCAGCCAAAACTTCCGTAAGGGCTGCCTCGTTAGGGTTGTTTTCGTACCGCATGAGCCCACCGAGAGTCAGCGACAAGTAATTGCCCGATAGCCAGTCAATTCGACCAACACCCTAGCAAATTAATTTTCCTCGACTATGAGGGGGAAGTCGATGGCTTATCGTGGCCAGATCTGGCGAAAAAGACGCGAGCTCTTCGATAAATTCTACGTGGTATCATCGAATTCACTTGCTTAAATGAATAAAATACTTAATTAATAATAACGAGTGACATTTCCTGTAGCATCCGTAGTTTGACATCGTGCATTCGAAATTTTTATTATTTACTTCTCTTCGATAGTTTGTTTCATCTCTTCATCGAAAGCGCTTTTGTTGAGCGTATGTTCCTTTGGCGTGGGGCTTTTTTTGCGGGCAGACAGTTTGATAACTAATACAATTTTAGCGAAGAATGTTGGGATATAGTTTTTATAATATTGAAATTATAATATCGAGTCTTGGTGACGATTTTAGATTAATGGGATTAGGTATTGTTGTGGTACTGGCACTCTGATTATGAATTTTTCATAGAAACGATTATTTTCGGAAATAGATGGATCGTAGTAGATAAGAGTCGCGTTAGTTTTAGTTAGGTTTATTAAAAAAAGATGCTTCGATCTTTAAAACTAGTTAGTTTTTTTTGTAATTTTACGCGAGGGGAATTATCTTGAACCGAAAAGAAGATTCGTGAATTGTAATATTTGATTGAAAAGAGTTTCTAGTATTTTTCCAGTGGGTAGTGCTTTTGAAGAACATTTCTTTCAAATCTATCGTGTCTCGTTACGCTGAATCGTGTATCAAGTTCTGTTTTCATCCATTATTATTTAGTTTATGCTCGGTCAATTTGATTACCCGCTGTGATAATCTGTAATCACGAATTTATTACAATCAGTCGGTATTTCATCGTTGAGGATGATTGAAGGAAAGTGGACTACTCTCAACCTATTTTCTACGCTGTTTAAAAAAAACTGATGCTCATAAAAATTCTAATACATCGCAAATAGAAACTACAATCGAATTCAAAATCTCCAAGTGTAAGGTAAGTAATAGGACCCCATGATTCGTGTTGAAAATATATAAAAACTTTATTTACATATGAGATAAGAGTACAAGATATAATATTTTAAAATTTTAAAACATTAGGACATACTGTCATCCGAAGTTGACTTCGCTTCAGGCGTTTCAATAGCGTTTATCAGTTTAACCATAGTAACAATATCGCCTTCCACGTTTTTTAAATTTTTATCAACGTCTTGTATGCCTTTTACCACGTCCTGCAAGTTCTGCAAATGAAAAAGAGTCTATCAAAAGATTTTACATATCGAAAAATTTAGTTTATGGCAAAAATAACTGTGCCACGAAATGTGTTCTATATGTATAGAACTTTAGTGCGTAAACATAACCTCTAACCATTCTTATATTTTGATAAAGTAACATAGTATTTCCTTTCTTATATTTGAAAGGAGATTCGTAAGAGGATAAAGCCGACGATACCGAAGGATTGGCCATGGCGAATGATTATTTTCTACTTATTTTTATAATACGAATTTCGCCTACTTGTGCTTTTTTTCAAGCACGACGCTGTCAACTGTCACTTGCATATTATTTGGTACAGTCTTAAATTCCCTAGTGAACTAGACTAAAATATTGAAGAATTTAAGGCCAGAAAGTTCTGTGCAAACCTGCCTTAAAGATATTTATAATTTTGTCATCGTAATTACAGTATATAATAAAACAAATTTAATGATCTCAATTATCGTATTATGTAACTATTATTCCAACACAGTGATATGTAAAATATACAAGCTGCATTTTGACACGTAGTATCTATAGAGTCGCCAATCTTAATTGTCGTTAATCTATGGAATTTGTTATGAGTAATGTGGAGTAGTTTCGAATAGCTTTGTAAGAGTGCGTTAGGCTCAGTAATACGCACATTCTGTGTTGACTTTCTAAGAAGTGATTAGTTCAAATTGTTATTATGTTTGCAATTTTTAAAAATGTTTAAATAGGCTTATAAGATAATGTTAGACGTGCATAGAGGTTTCATGTTAGATACTTAAGTGGCACCTGCCTAGATGGATATTTATAAACCGCTCTGACGTACATAACATAAAAAATTTAGAATGGAAATGTAAGTTTGTGTTTGTGTATGATCTTTAATAATCAGCGTTTCTTTTTATGAAACAGTTAGCTGAAACGCACCCCAAAGTATGAAATAAACTGTCTCAGGTGCATATTTAAATATGCCATAGTGACAGAGGATTTAAAAGTGCATTGATAGATATGTATTTTCTTTCCTTTTAGATTTTGTTGCCCGTCGCCGCTGTGTATAAAATTCTACCTTCTGTGGAAATGTCTACAGTCGTATTTATAGTTGCAAGCACAATACAGCGTTCCTGACGCAATATGAGTGTTGACGAAAATATTAAAGCAGAAGCAATAGTGTAAAATATTTGTGAAACATTTATTATGGAGGCGCAAACAGATATTTCTGTTTTGCGACCACCAGTTAACATAAGAAATACAGGCAATGTGTTTTATACACCTTTAACTTCATTCGCCGGTATGTAGATATTTATTAAAATAATCATACCTGTGTATTACGCAATCGATACAATTATCACAGTTTATTGAATATTATAAATTTGTTAGAATGATTACAGCATTGCCTTTCGTCTAATTGTTGCAGAAATGTGGTATCAAATATTTTTATGGGCTCTATTTTCGTCCATTTTTGTTCATACCATAGCTGGTGCAATTTGTTTTGCCACATTAAGACAGCACAAATATGGAAAGTATGTAACAGTTTATTATACTATCATTGTAAAGAAAAAATAAGTTTGACGTTGTAAAATGATAAAAATATTAATAGCATCGAAGAAAGAATATAATTAAAAAATTTATTTTATTAGAATTATAATTTCCTTTTATACGTACCTTTTTAGAACATAAAATAACTGAGTAATTTTTTATTTAAAGATTCTTCCCATTGCTGATAATAATAATGGGTGTATTATTACCGCTAACATCAGGAGTACTTAGCTCCGCTGCTGTTGCTTTTGTATATAGAGCATCGCGTTATCCACTGCCACCATTGTATGCATTGTTCTGGGGTATCGGGCAGACTGTCGTAGCAGGATGTGTTGGATTTACAAGAATTTTAGCAACCTTATAATGCAAGAATTTGCAAATGAACTGTGTACGAGGCATGTTGTTAGCGAAGGATGTGTGTGATGTATGGTGAGCATTTTCCAAAATCAAGTGAATACTATTCCACTATATAGGTATCCAGTATTGCTGGTAGATAATAAGGTATAAGAAAATTTGTACATATATGAATGTATAATATTGCACAAATGTAATGAGAATTAGAATTAAAATGACACACATATTACGAGATTTTTAAACCAATCAGAAAAATAAAATTATTGTTATTAATGTAGAATACATATATAGTATTTAAAGTTTGAATGGAGTTTCTTATTCTAAGTCATCGCACATAAAATAGCAGTTTTTAATGCAATTTATTGTAAAATATAGTATAAATTTCTTCAGTAAATTTTTATACAAAGTAGTAATATTTATCTACAAATTCGTTCAATCTTGCGATTTGTCAGTTTTCAATTGCTGTTTAAAGTCATTTGCAAAATTCTTAATTTTTGCCAATCCAGCTTCCAATTCCTTGTTGATCTCGAGTTTTTCAGCTTCGTCCGAAGATGTTAAACTCTTCAATACCATATCTGTAACACAAAGAATGATTCGATACAGCGACAAGTTTATAACGTAAGAAGGCAAACGAAGTTTATAGCGAGAGGTTACTATATATTTATGTGTATGTGTGTATATATTTTTTCCTGTGAAACAGGATGGCGTTTCAAGCTTTTTTCGCTTATATTGCCCAACGAACTATAGTCCTATTTTTTTTTCCCTCCTCTCTCTCCTTCGAGTCCCAGCAGCAGCGGCATACCAGGAGAAAGGTGGTCACCCATCTTTCCGCAGTACCCGCCCCGTGATGCTTAACTTCGGTGATCTAACGAGAACCGGTGTTTTCCATCACGGCCACGGCCGCTGGTACTATATATTTATATCATAAACATTGTATTAGTTTATAAAGTACTTCATACCATGATATTTGGACAGTACTGCCACTGTAGAAGGTTGTAAATGAGGTTGAAGAAACGAAAGAACTGTAGACACGTGTCTTCCAGACATATATAGAACACTCTGTGTTGCTGCAATAAATAATATACTCGTAACTAGATGCAATGCCAATGCAGGATCTTGTGTCGCATTAAGCTCTTCCAACAATGCTTCTCTGTGGCCCGAAACAAATGGCTTCTCCTTCTTTTTGTCATATTTTTTTAAGACCAAACAACAAGCTGTCATTGCTGCCTCTGCGCTGGTCAGGAAGTCATCTATTGAATTTCCAGTAAGAGATTTATGCGCGTTGTTTAATGGCTCTGTAATGTCTTCTGGAAAATCCTGTAGCATCTTCTGTCTTGTTTCAGTGGTAATATTGGTGGGGACTTGAAGTATGTTTTGCTGCGCAGCTAACTTAAATAACTCTGTTATAAAATCAGTGCAGAGAGATTTTAGTAAGTATTTCGTTAAGAGAGGTTGATCCGCTTTGTCCATGTGTTTAATGCCTTTGTCGAATATCTTGATATTTGTTATGAACATATTAAGACGCTCCTCGACTTCGCTCAAATTAGTAGTTTTATTACTCTGCGCTAACTGATTTACAATGGACAACGCGTAACTGTTTATTTCCGGCTGCAAATATAACGCCAATTCCTCTGCCAAGCCGTCAACTACTGCCAAATTATCATCCTTAATGATCTCGTCCTTAATATCTTCTAACGACACAAGCTTAAGTTCCATTTTCTCTGACGCGGCTCTTGGATTCTCATCGTCAGAATCGTTATCTCGATTTCTTCCCTGCAGGTACTTCCTTTTAGTAGACTTTGTTTTTGTCTCTCGTCCTTGGGCACCGCCACCCGATTTACCAGTCGCGGCTTTTTTTCGCCGCTCTTCTTTCTTACTTCCTTTACTTTCGATCGTTACATCCGCCGACTTGGATTTAATTCTGCTCTCGCCTATAATTTGAAACCATTGTCCACTAGCCATTGCCTCTCTGGCTTTGGCTTCTGCCATTGCCTCGAACGACTTAGACAAGGATTGCAAAAATCCAACGGACATCACTACCGTGTTCGCGAATACGTGCGTATTGTTGTGCAACTTCTTCTCTACCGCTTTCAGAAGCATTTCCATGTCTTTGTCAGAGAATACGGACGGCAGGAAAGGGCTTATATCAACGATAGACCTAGTTGCAATAGCTTCCTCGATATTTGCATCCAGTTGATCGGTGATAGTTGCGCCTACAGCCACAGAGTCTAGAAAGACTATATTTTCATTTGGGAAGTGACGCTTCACAAAGTTTGGTGGATCTGATATGCCAAGACGAGTGAGCGCATCATATTCTGATAACATAAAGCGCACATAAAACATTTCCATTTTAAATTTTATCGTCGTTGCATTCCTGATATTATTTTTTAGCGTGATATAATACATACCCAAATAACCATTCTGTTTGTAAAAATTTTCAACCCACTCGTTCTGACTTTTAGAATATATAGTAGGTACGTAGAGACTATTTGTTCCCTGTTTCCCCGCCACAACACCAGGAACTTCTTTCATTTCTTGCAAACTATCTAGAACCGCTGCAAATTATAAATGCATATGTATTAACGTATCGAGGACCTTGTAACGATAGAAATTTGTATTGTTCACTCACAAAAAAATATTCTTTCTGATACTGCACATTGTCCTAAAATAGCGGACAATGATGTGGGCTTTGTGATAGCGGACAAGGCTCCCTTTACTTTAGCTCTATTTCTAGCTATGAAGCTTTCCGTATAAAAGATCCTAAAATTTTGGGTGTCTTGTTTACCAAGTATCGTCTTTCCTAACTCCTTTTCGATAAGCGATTGCAAGAACTCTGCTGGCAGATTATAATGTACCATTAACTCTGCGACATTGATGCTACCATGCTGGATTAGTTGGTCATTGATTTCTTCGGCGATTTTATTCGTGTAAGTTTTGTCGATTAGCTGCCCGAGTATTATTTTAAGCCCTTTGCTATGCTTCTCTATCTCAGTTGCCACCTTAGATACTTGAGACAGATTGATGTTAAGGACTTGCGCCAAATCGACCAAACTGATTCTTCCACCATGAATGTACAATTCATCTTTGATCTCCTTTCCCAGATGCTGGGGTGTAACATATTCTTTACCATCGTTGGTAAATATTACATCTAATAGTTTGCTTTCTATTAATTTCGTTATAATTTCCACACAATTTCGTTCCGACAACCTATTCGATTAGAAGCAGTGGCTATAGAAATTATAATACAACAGTTTATTATAATAAATATGCTAGGAATTATTGCGCAAAAATGCTAAGTGGATCGAAGTATTACGAATATAAGCTAAATTTCTTTCTTCTCAGAAATATTGCAATTTCATTCTACAGCTGTCTGAAATTCATTCATAATAAATGTCATTGGTGATACGAATTACCAAGAAAATAGATAAGTATCTTTCACGGAAAGAAATCGTACTTTTGTAACGTGGAGCTTAGTTGAGCTTTCTGAAAATCGGCGGCCAATCTTTTAACTTCATCCCAGTCTACAGTGGTCATTTTAAAATTTACACTTTCGCCACCAGATTGTACGGCAGAAACACTTGACCACACTTGACACCACTATTTAACAATTATTGGGATTGTTAAGATGGTTAAGATAAGATAACTTGAATTGCGACTATGGTCATGCAATTTAAATTCACCCACCAGAGGGCTATAACAGCAGTCGATTCTCTCAAGTTCTTGATCACATCCGTTCTTTTCAAATGGCGGCATTCTTCCTCAACATTTAAAAGTTCTCATACCTGAAATATGTAAACCAATGAAAAAAATCAAACTAACCTAACTTAACCACATCTGAAATAGCTTCCGTTAAGTAATAAACATTATCGATACGTTTAATTGTATAGAAGATCTGTAACTGAAACGATTTCATTATGATCCACAATTTCCACGGACATAAAGGTGAATCCTAAATAGCTTGCGTGAAATTCAGTGCTTGGGCAGAATAAGTAGTAACTTGAAACGCCATCGTGTGATATGTAACACAGAAAACAATAAACCTAAACCTAAATTCAGTGCTGTGTAATGGTAACTGTATCAAAGTATGAGAGTGAAAGAAAAGGAATGTTCGGATGAAGAGAGAGGAAATGCCACTTTTGGTATAGGGTATGTATTTTTGTAACTATATGCCAAAGAAATAATAAACCTAACCTAACCTAAATTCAGTGCTACCACAGCCGAGGTATAGCATAGACTTTACATCTTATGGCAGTTCGTGTTACAACTCACACGAACTGAAATACCGACTTCGTAGAACATCAGAGACTTTGACGCGCACGCTATATTTAAGAACGGTGACTCTGGGAACTAATACAACACAATCACTGAGTCGGTAAAGTTAGCAAAGGAAAGAGTAATAACGGTGCGTTCACAGTGTAAATTGGCCTGGTTCCTGGTTCCTATGTTTCTGTATTGACAGAATCTAGATCGATTCACATCTGCGTTTTTCGTAGTAATTTTCATGATATTTAGTTTCGATTGGTATCGCTAGTGGCGCTGCGATAGTGTTCTATTACGAATCGATAAGATCGAATGCGACACGAAAGTGGTATTAGCGCTGTAATAGCACCGAGCCGTGTGGCAAAAATTTACATCGGATGTTAGGTCTATCTTATTCCTCGTCTATGGTAGAACATAAGGTTAGATTGTGCATGTGTTTTATTGATTAAACTATTTGTTCTTGACAGCTGTTTTGATGTGTTATTACTCTTTTTAAATATGTTGAGTGTTGAATAATATTATAATTAGTGAAACTAATTTTACATATTAATCTTACGAAACATGTGCAATTGTTAGCTTATTGTGTAACAATGTAGTGAAACTACAAGAAGATAAAACATTTTTAATAGTAATAAAACGAGTGGACAATGTGGGCTGAATAAACGTGCACTTATTATTGTTAGTTATGTGTAATTAAGGTACATAATTAATCATGCTTTTAGTTTAGCAGTCATGTTTATGAAAACCTTTTGCGATTTCTTACCTTACACGATATTCAGTGAGGATTATTCATTGAACATTAACAGAAGATACTGTATGCATTGTGTAAAATTAAGATTACAGTGATTTGTAATTTATAGTACACCAGAACCACTCGAGATAAATAAATTATAATCCCACTATAAAATCGCATAAGGTTGACCTTATCAGTGACATTATATTCATAACACAGAAGTAGCACAGAATACCAGACTTTACAAAGTAGGATGTTCTTGAATTCTAAGCGTTATTAATTATGATGCAAAATCTACTTTATACTTTTTATAAAGGAATAATGGTATATAATAAATGATCTTTACACATGAATATTCTCCTCTCAACGCAAAACAATAGTATATAAGTAAAAGCAAGGAACGTTGAGAAATAATGCGCTTTATAATGCGCACAAAAGCATTTGGTTCCTACTATTCTAAATGCAATATACAAGAACCAACTAAAATTACAGCTTATTCCCTTAAGTTTCTGAATTTATAAACTTTTATAGAATCCACTTAGCAAATACAGAAAAAATTGCATTAGTAAAGTAATATCTAACTTTCATAATCGATGAATTAAAATGTCGATAAAGAATAAAAGCTGACCAATAAGATAGAACTCAGTTGTTTCTTCTTTTTAATACACAGTACTTACGCTCCAATTTTCCAGAAACTATCATCTCGTACGATTACATATTATTATGCTCTGTTTTCGCTGCATGAACAACGCGCGGTAAGTTTGAAAACGGTCGATATACCGATCCATTTAAAATGCAAAAACGCAGTAAATCGTACATTGGATAATATTTCTTGTTCAGACTTCGTCCTTATTTCATCTAAAAATTCTACTTCTACCTAAGGTATTACCCAGCGAGTAAATTTTTAATCTCTGTACTTTCGATCGGGCGTTAAGCTTCGACTTTTTTGCGTATTTACGCCAGCCATTTCCTCTCTTTCCATGTTTTTCTTATCAATTCTTTGACAAGGAAAGCCTTTGAAAAAGGAAATAGACAAACAGGAAAATACTGCATTTTACGCAATTCTAACGCAACAATTATTAAAGAAAACTGTGTCGGTATATTCAATTTCTGCGAAAGTACCTTCCAACGAAGTTACTCTGTTAAATTTATCAAGGATAAGCGAACGCAACAGCGCGTGGAAATTTTTTGAATAATTTATCAAAAACTTCGATACCGGTTCTGCCATCGTGGTAAGGCAGGGCGCGCGATTTTTTCATACCAGTAGAATTACAGTGCACAACCAAAACAGTGTTTATATTTGACACATAAAAGATATTATCTCACTTTTGGTATAACAAAGGTTACAAAATGGTATTTTCATAAAAGGTTTGATTTCCTCGCTGACTTCTTAAACTCTACACTTATCATTCAAGGAGTAAGTACACGGAGCATTCTCATCATTCCCCGAACACAACCATCAGATCACATCTCTACCAGAAAGCTAGAAGTGTTTAAAAAAAAAAAAGGTGGGTAACGAAACATTACATTTCTAATATCTCACTCTCCTTGCCCGTCCCGAATCCCTCCGAGCAGTCGCAAGAGCATCTCTACCCATCGACGCGCGCACCACCTCACGGTTAATTTCATTCCGTCAATTTCAATTCTCTCTTGTAGCAAGTACTGCAATAAATGTATCAACGAGCGTGGCTTGCATTATTCCCAATAATGGGGCCTGAAAACCTTATTTACCCAGTTTCGCTGCGCAAGGAAACTCGTCACTATTTATCTACTTACTTTGCCAGTTGGAGCGAACCTGCGCGTATGAAGTGATCGCTCAGCATCGGGCCCGCCAAGCCGGGAAAGTTAATTCCCTTGCCCTATCGTCTGGCAAGGGCGTGGATTTTTGATGGGCTCGCTTTAGCTCGCTCGGAGAGCGAGAAACTTACTTATGACGGCTCGGCGTTGTGCGGGACAGCGGGCAACATGATTCGTTTAGCGATACAACACGGCCAAGTCTCTTCAGAGTCGGGGCAGGCCGCGGTCGCCAGCGCGATACCCCTTTTCCTCTTCGCCTATCGCTCCCCGCGCTCGCTCTCTCGCTCCGCTGACCGCTGGTCGGTCCTCTTCTTAACGCGGAACTTTCGACCTCTCGCTCGCTGGCGAATAACGCCGGCCACTTAGTTTATGCCCGACCCTGTCGTCGGTCACATCGACGGAGGGGACGACGTCGGCTCCAGAAGACGATCGGCGAGGCGAGGCGAGGCGCGTGGGATCACGCTTTATCACACCGTGCGACGAAACGCTCGAACTGGTAACTCGAACGAATCCTACGTTCTTCCCACCTGCGCGTCGATCTTGTCTACGCCCTTGCCGGCCGCTTCCTACATTCCGAACACTCTACTCCTCGTGGAACCGTCTATTCCCCCTCCGCTCCATTTATTCGGTGTCTTTCACTGCTTTCGCTCACGCAGTCACGTTTATTGTTAGATGCCCGCGGTAGTGCACAGAGGGAATACGAAGCCGACCTTCAGCCGTGAACTCCGTGGAGTACGTTTCGATGATGATTTACTAGTGTCGTTCGCTGATCTTCGCGCGAGCAATAGCCTTGGTGCAAGATTAGGAGAAGTTGCAGTGGGCTTACGGTCGGAGAAGCGCGCGAGCTCTTTTCCACGGCCTGTCGTGTGCGCGATAGATCGCGCGGACCCATTCGAAAGTGGGGACGGCTCGCGACGATCGTTCTATTATTTTCGGTTCCACGGTTCGCCTAGTCGAACGTGCGCGCGAGCCTTTTTCGCGCGTCGCGGATGCCTTGCACGTGCAACGCTACGGGCAACTTTTCTTTTTGTGGCCGTAAGTAAGCGGCATTGTTCGCGCGATGACATTAAACGTTGAATGGAAGTTACGATTTAAGTGTTCGAGAGTTATCTCGCCTTTCAGAGTGAAACGACCTTAGGAACTGATAGTTGGACGCTTTTCTGTAGTGCTCGGTGAGTTCCGTGACTACTTCCCGTTCTGCGCGATTGCTTCGACGAAGAAGCAGTCTCGGTTCTCTTCCCGTCGCTTCTTCTTCGCCGGGTCGATTAGTTCCGAGGCTTGATCGATGAGTCGTTGAGAATAGCGTGATTCGAACGTTCGAGCGATGCGATGATAAGTGACCGTGTAAAGTCACTAGTACTCGGGGTAGATCACTTTTAAGTCGCCTAAGTTCCTTGTCGGTCGATGGACAGAAAATTTTTGAAAGTTCGAACACTCCAATTGCCACAAAAAGGACATTTTCTCAGTGAACACGACACAGAAGAGTGGTTCTAATTGATAGCAGTCGTGAAAGTACAAGGCCATTTTATTTCCTGATTGATTTTCAAGAAAGAACTCTGTCGAGCTGTGGGAGATTGTTTCTTCAACTTGAAACGCGTCGGTACCAAATGACTCCCGTTTTCCATGGAGATGGGATTCGTTATTTGTTATCAATAACGACCGATGCGCAAATGCGTGAGAGGGTTAATCGATGGTTGATCGACATGGAAGCCAAGTGTGATATCCTTCTACATTCCTGAATCATTCAATTCGAGTGCAGATTAGTGTCAAGGTTGACGGAGATTTTGAAAACAGATTTTATGGTTTTGAGCAAACAGCACAGACCTACGAATCGATAAAATAACTGCGCATCTCCAAATTGTTTCCCGTTTCGAGGGCAATTTAAAAAAATCTTGAATGATTTTATTCCCCGTTTGTATTATTATATAGAAGGAACGACGAAAATAGGAATAAAGTTAAATTTCTGGGAAGTTTATTTCATCCAATATTTTCTATCGGCCCTCCATTTCCTCTGTATATTCTGACGATTATGCGTTCATTAAAATTCATTAAAACTCCCGGTATTTATTAATTTTAGGCTGCTTTATTCCGCTACGAGATAGCCGAATTTTTCTACCTTCTTCTTCGAAGAACTTTACAGGACGTCCTTCGTCCTTTTGTACGCATTCTCTTTTTCCCCGCGTACTAACTCCATTATATTATAATTTACTTACTCCATTATATTATCATTCGCCTCAGGGCTTTGCTTGAATTAGGCCCGGTCGTTTAGTATTCTTAGAAGATGCATTGCCACTTCGTTGCCACTATAGGCTTTATTTTTAGAACGAATTTCTTTTCGATAATTTATTTTTAATATTCATAGCCTAGTATGCTAGATAAAGTGGGGACTGAAATGAATTATTTAAATGCCACGTTTTTGACATTTAAGCGTAAACCTGTTTTAGTTGTAGATTCTACTTCGTCCCAATAATCTCTTCTTTTTTTTTTTCATAAAATTGGTAGTTTTCGATTTTTGTGTATCTGTTAATAAACGAAGAATACGAAGGGTGTCTCGGAATTATAGGAGACAATGAAATGGGTAACCTTTTTTTCGTGAAATTAAAACATTATTTGCAGTTACGTGATCCGAGGCTCGGTTTTTGAAATATGATCGATCAAAGTGTCCACGCGCAACTTTCGACGCGCGTGATTTAAATGCTGAGCAGTCAAGAGTGTATATACCTACACGTGCTCCAACGTGAGATGTTGTAGCAAGAGAACACTGCTTTCTCATACACAGGTCTGTGTTTACCCATTAATGCGTTAATTCAGGTAAATAGCGGAATGAGAAATCAATGTTTATTTAGTGAGATCCAGCGAAGTGAAGATATAGCAGAATTGGAAGACACCCGTGAAGAGAGAATATTTTCTAAATATTATTATAATCTTTATTGAAAACACGATACACGATTAAACCCATTGCTACTTACGCCAGTGGTTTCGATATACTGCCTCTAATCGTCACGTTGAATATATGTAGCTTGATGCACATTTATCAGCACGTGATAAGACGTGCAAATTGCTTAACACCGCATATATACTGTTTTGCGTGGAGAATCCTTGTCGTTCTATTTTCCACTGTCTTGTGTTCCTTTCCCGAATGCGGGCTCAAATTGATTTAAAACGAAAATTACATTTTTCCACGATATAAGTTCATTTCAAATTGCACTTTCGAAGATGTAGGACAAATTCATTGCTATCGAGGATTGGGACAAATTCATTGCTATCGAAGCACGTGCGCATCGCCTTCTTATCAAGCGAATTCTATTTCGTGCTTCATTAAGTGGGGCATGTCACTTGCATTAGAGCATACTTGACACAGTGCATTTCGTCTCGCTTTCCGATCATCGTTCATCGTTTGATCTTACATGGAAGCTTCCATGTATGAAACTGGAATATTATTCAAAGAATTTATTAATCTGTCGAACCTACCGCTTCGCTAATTCTTTAGCATTGCTAATACTTCCCCTCCTACGTGGTGGTCACTGACAGATTAAAGTTTACGGTCTCGTGGTAACAATCTCTCGGTGTTCTTAATCCATTTGCATCACGAAGCAAAATGTTCCGCGAAAAATGTCTGCTCTGTTTCACCAAACGCGGAACAATCCACGGGCAATATTCCGCAAATTGATATTTTTTAAAAAATGAAAGAAATAGAAATGGTGAATGACTTGGTAAATTACATATGACGAGTCGTGTATGGTCAGGTTTACTGCTGTGATTATAAGAGAAGGTCATACCAGTTCACAGCCGCGATGAAAATGGGTTCATTTGAAATACGATTTAATTAAACATAATTTTCCACCTGAACACGTTGAATAGAGTTTCCCTATTATATAGTCCACAAACTGATCTTACTTACTTTTCATTCGCCACGATGTTATCCCATGGCGGACCGTGAGAGATAACACTATTTAGTTTCCTGGTTCTGCTTTATGCGCAGCTCGTGAACGCTCGATAATCCGGCGGAAAGTGTGATCAGGAAGCCAGCGAACGATGACGATCGCAGAGAACGTGGATCCGAAACGGAGTTCCAGTGACCTCTCGAACGCGATAGACGAGATCGTGGATCGACGCCCAATGAGCGAGGACGCGCAAGACGTTCAGAGGTCAGATGACGCTACTAACTCGAGCACAGAAGGGAATCCGCTGCTGGAAACGGACAGAAGGTCCGCATCGGTGAAAATCGACAGCACGATCGGCAGATCGAAGAAGGCGGATAAGGACGAGGATGATCGAACGTCGATGAACAATCCGAGGAAGGATGTCGAGGCGAACGATCAGAATATCGTTACGCCGCCGGATGGCGGGCTCCGAGCATGGATGGTCATGGTCGGCAGTTTCGTTATCAACGGTGTGCTCTTTAGTGTAATTAATACGTATTCGTTGATCTATCTCGAGCTTCAGAAGCGGCTGCTGGAATCTGGGGAGGCCGCGGCATCTTCCAAAGCGGGTGAGTCTTCCTGCTCCTCTTAAAAATAATCGATTAGAGATAATGCACAGAATGGTGTAATAACACCGAGGGACGAGGTTCTCTGTTGGGCGAATTATCTTTTTGCATGCGTGGAAAGGACTTAATCCGTGCCAGTGTTTTTAGTAAGGACCCTCTCGTTACTAATCTTATGGCGCAGTGAATTGCAGAATCGAAGAATAGCTTTTGATGGGACGAAATAGCTGCGTTGCAACTTCTGTAAATTATGAATGCTTTCATCTCGTTGGAAATGATATAGTGGTGTGACGTTTAAGCTAGAGTTAAAGTTTTGACTCAGGTTTTTTGTCGCATACAATATTGTGGAAATATTATAACAAGTACGAGTATTAGCGCGTGTAGAAATGGTTTTATTTTTTGTTTCGATGCGTTGATGGTTGATAAATTAAATAACTAAGGTAATGATAAGATAAAGCCGAGATTTGAACGTACATATAGGTACGGTCGGTGAAACAGATGTTAAGCATTAATGCTTCGTGTATTTATGAATACCGTTTTGCTGTTGTATAATTGGAAGATAGTGGCGGTTCAATGACTGCGTTACTACTGCCGGTTCAATATTTGGTTTCCAAAACGAAGAACCTATTTGCAAACAAACAAAAGCTCCGAGAAATATCTTGCATTTAAATATTATATTACAGTATATTCTGTGCAAGGACAGTAATAACAAGAATTACGTAGAATATTTTCAGATATTAGATCTACATTTTCGAAGTATGTAACACAATAATTACTGTTTCAAAGTTTATTGTGGAGAACAACAGAAGGGACTGCATGCACTTTTTTCGCGACGTTTTATTACACCATTACGCGACAATAGCAAAAGGAAACGAGGACGCTTGATTTATGAGATATTAGGAAAATTCTAATTTTTCGTACGTGCCGCTGTAAATCTTTGTTAGATGCTCGGTACAGTCAATGAACCGCGCTATCTTACCGTTTTCTACATTTACCAATTCTTATTCCGATAACACATTATCTAATAAGTTCCTTTTAGCGACAGGTCGTCGAACTGTCTACGTTTCATTCATGTTGTTGTAACAGAGCAAGAGATTTGTGAAAAAATTTTTTGGCCAACCAAACCTTGCATTCATCGTACTATCAACGCATCAATGGTATCACAGACTCCAGTATCTTTAACTCGACATCTTTACTTAAATTTAAAGAAAATAATTCAACGAACAGATCCGCGACCTCGATGGTTCCACGATTTTTTCCACGGCACAACAGTGCTCGTGAGTGAGGCGTCGCTTTAATCCATTCAGGCATATTCACGATTGATTGATGGCAAATGATTCTAATTACACGGACCCTGGACTGTTAAACTTTCTGATAAGAATGGACCCATCGTACGATATAATTCCACGGTTAATTCGTTCGTGGCCTAAATAGGCCTACATATGCTTCGGACAGCGAATTCTGCGTATCGACAGTTCCTTAGGCTCGATCGTTGTTAAATACACCATGGGCTAATTACTTCGGGCAGCGTATCAATTAAACCGATCGATCAGACTAATCATCCGCAGAGTCAATGCCCTGGACAACCTGGATCTGAATTAATCGACAATTACACGGGTATTAATAGTAACGAGGGTCAAATAATACTAATGTAGGGGTAGTCATTCTGCAAAAGTAAAACTAGGTCCTTAACAACGAGAAATATCTGCGACATCTTCGACGCCGAATTTGTTGAGGCGTCGCAGTTACACGGTACCGCGAACAAACAAAATTCGGGGTATTCTCTTTTCTAAGGGATGAAACTACGGAGGGTAGTGCGATGCAAAGTTAGTAAGCTACTGGAGATACAAGAACGCTTGTCAGGCTAGTGTCGAGGCGTCTTCTTTGCGAGGAGCAACGGGAAAGTGGACACTATCACGTTCCCCACGCTGGTTTTCGGATTTATTAGCATTTTCGTAGCGGAGAATACGAGCTATTTTTATCCTTAACTGATATCGCGTGCATGTTGACAATTAATAAGGAGGAAGCGTTATCTCCTTCGTGCGTGCGTCTGAAAAGCTCGATAAAAACATTTATCTACTTGATATTCGCCATGGTTCAATAGCGCACACTGACTTCTTACTAGGAATCGAATGGTGCCCCGCCTGCATTTCTATTCGCGCAGAATCGTCGCGATGCAATTGTTAAAAGGGTTTCTTTGCATTCTTTTTTGTTTCAGCCTTGGTGGGGTCGCTAACTATCGGCACCACGTTCTTTCTATCGCCGATCTCTGGCATTCTCACCGATAAAATCGGCATCCAAATGACCACTTTTCTAGGTGGCGCCCTCGCGTCCAGTGGTATGATTCTGTCGTCTATATTCTCGAGCAAGGTAAACAGACTTTTATTCCATCATTACTATTTGCAACTTACCAGATGCTAATCAGAGTCAGCTTCAATCGGTACTGGCTAAAGAGACGTTGCAACTACAAACCCTGATTTTCTCTCGAAAATTTCGGCCCCCGACAAATTTCTGCTCCTATCCACACCTAAGCGGAAACGAAGGCAGTGTGATCTCACTGAAACTGTTAGAGTAGACAATGTCGTAAGTGCACTTGATAGACATGTTTGCCTACTATTACCACTAATGGACTAAGTAAAGGAACACTTGCAGCTACTATATTACGCGGTACACGTCTTCTCGGAAAATGGGGAAAGACAGACAAGAACGCATCCTTAATTCCAGAAAGCCTTAGCCTTTGATACATAGATAAAGTCTTCCCAATGGACTCGATTATATTCTCTATAGAGAGCACTACTTAGTCTGTCTTCCTAAAAAAAAGTTTACCACGATTCTCGCGATTTCGTAGCCGACTCGAGTTATGTCTAGAATCGCTGTGCTTCAGGTGGCGTTGCTCTATCTGACCTATGGAATCATGTACGGCCTTGGCGCGAGTCTTGCCTACACTCCGAGTCTAGCGATCCTCGGGCATTATTTTAAGAGATATTTGGGCTTGGTGAATGGGATCGTGACAGCCGGCAGCTCGATATTCACCATCCTCATGCCATACTTCATGGAGGTGATACTCCGCCGTTTTGGGTTAGAGGGGACGTTAAGATGCTTGGCGATGCTCACCGCCGTCGTTATGGCATGCGCCATACTCTTCAAGCCCATTCCACGTGAGTACGATCTTCCGTTAATTATTTATTCGTTCTTATTTACACAGGAAGCTAACGAACACAAAAGGGTAAGGAACTAAATTAAATCTCTATAGAGTTTTTCTGAATTCATGCTACTATTACTCCAGTACTCCACCCAATCTTTGTACGATCAGTTATTGCTTTAAGGGAATGTTAATCGATCCTACTTCTCCTTTAACACGAGCATCGCGCTCGCATGTCTTGATTTTGAAATTACATTTCAGTCGTGTCTCCGCCACGGGATCAATTAAAGTCCAAGTCAAGCTTCCGGAGTTGCCTGAAGGCAGTGGTGAACGTCTCCATTTGGAGGAAGAAACGATACGTGGTTTGGGCCAGTTCTATCCCCATTGCTCTGTTCGGGTTAGTACGAAGCCGAAGCCAGCGAGAAATCATTTACGTGTTAACGCTTTCGCTGCAAAACGAGCCAGCCCCTCGATATCGGTGTTGCGTCCCTCGCGACCCGTTAATACAGAAACGATACCGCTTGTCACTTAAAACGATTTCAGTCTCCCGCAGATGTTGCGGCTGGGGCTTGTAGTCGGGCGGCAGGTTGCGAAAGAGGACTCGTTTCTCCGCGGAGACGTCAAGTTACACGGGCGGTGTAATTCAAACCCACCGCGCGAGAAACCGCTGCAGCGAAAGCGTGTAGCGTCTAACGTCACATGGCTTTTCAGATCAATGAGAATGTTCATTTCAGGTATTTCGTGCCGTATGTTCATATAGGGAAATTCGTTGAGAACACGTTCAAGGGCGCGGACGGAAAGCTACCAATCATGTGTATCGGGATCACGTCTGGCATCGGTCGATTGCTATTCGGTTATATCGCCGACTTGCCGCGGGTGGACAGGATATTGTTACAGCAGGTAAATCGGCCCATAAATTCCCTTCTAGTGGAACAGCTGGCGTGTGCGAAGCAAGATCCCCTTATTTGGATCGTGGAGTTTATTCGCAGTGTCGAGGTTTAACGATTTTCTGTAAACGAAGCTATTTGGAAAGTGTACTGATTTCCTTTAAACATTACGAGGGTATTTGTGCCATTATTGGCGGGACTTGTAGGATAGAGGAATTTGAACAACTGGAAGGACTTCATTTGCGTGTAACAGATTTATCGAAATCCTAGGCAACATAAGTGGAGGAAATAAAATATTCTATTTAAAAAGCCTCCATTCTAATAATACGACTTCTATTTTCTTCTTCCTCAGATATCTTTCGTTAGCATTGGCGTTCTTACGATGCTTCTTCCTGTCACACCCTCGTTCACAATATTGTTACTCATTTCTTTGGCTATGGGACTGTTCGACGGGTGCTTCATATCACTGCTGGGTCCGATCGCCTTTGATATATGCGGTCGAGAAGGAGCAACTCAGGCTATTGGGTTCCTATTAGGCATGTGCTCGATACCTTTGACCGTGGGACCGCCGATCGCTGGTCTTATATACGATCATACAGGTAATTTCATGCTCTAATTACTCTACTTTCAGATTCTATGTCCTCCTGTTTTTAGTTGATCAGAATTTTCAAGTCGATAAAAGCACGACGAATTAAACAAATTCTACTAATTGTAATTCGACTAATTCTACTAATTTAATAAACCCCCTTTCCAATTTCACAGCTTCGTTCACAGGTTCCATTTAATATTAAACATAATCTCCGTGTTGAAACTTTCATAAAAGTTTCTATAACAAATTCTCGCGATAAAAGTATTAATGCTCCATATCATCCGATTTCAATTATCCCAGAATCTGTCCTATTTCCCACGAAGCATCTTATGAATCTTGTTAACAGATACCTATATATTCATTTATTTTTTTAGGCAGCTACGACCTGCCCTTCTTCTTAGCGGGCATACCACCCATAGTGGGGGCGCTCACGATGTTCCTAATAAAGTTCGTGAAGGAGGACGAGCAGGGTCCCATCAGAGAGAACTCGGGGAACAAGGCCGCTTGTCAGAATGGTCGGTAAACAGGTATTTGCCCATGGTTCACATCTAACTAACAGAGTCTGTTTCCCCATGTGGTATCGAAACACGTGCGCGTCGGTTTGTAAACGTTTATCACGAAGGCGTTTGACACTTTCCATGGAAAGCTTTTTGGGAAAAAAAAAGAATAATAAAACACGAACCCGCCTGCTGTCGAGGGGGACACAGCAATTGGTAAAACGAATCCAACAATTTCGAGAAAATCTCTCTCAAAATTCTTCGCCTCTATGCTCTTCTTTTCAACACTGCATGCGTTCTCTATCGTTGCGCTAACACATTTTCCTGCACGACATTTTTTGCACCAGCATGGGAATTAATATAAGTTAGCCCAGACGCTCTGACTAATTGTAAGTGGCAATAATGGAGAAATATTCTTGACAATGGTAGCAACAAATATCGTTATGCTTGCCATTCTTTATCGCCGATTGTTCCGTCTAATGGCGATAAATGAAAGTGTCTCGTGGAACGTGACGATGATGCTCTGATTTCACTTGTCCGTGTTCCCTGTTTTGCCTACTTGCAGCAACGCCTAGCGCGATAATTGGAATTAATCGCGACAACGCGACGTTGAAACAATTAATTACTTATCGCGCCCCGAGGTATTAGTTTAATTGTGCCTTGGCTGGTTGCGATATAACACGGCTGTCATCCATTATCTAACCGAATGTTGCTATTCATAGTTTGCATTCTACTAGAAGCTGTTCGCTTACTTTCTCGTTAGTATTCTGTTCGGGCGGCCTTAATGTGCTCCTCGGGACGAGTGAAATGTATGTCGCACAGAATCCAATTGCTTTTACTGTACATTTAAGTGCACTTTCATTCACGCCGGTTCCATGCTCGAAATAGTGAAATTCGAGCGACACTTCTATCCCTCTCGATGTTTTCAGTCCATCAATTTCTAGAGGTATCTTCTATTGGAAAAATAGGGGCATCGAGTTGAATCTGTGATGTACAAAAGGAATTCTTTGTTACACGCTGTGCAAATTTCTCAGCAATTTGTTAAATAAATTAATTCCGTATTTCTTTGCAAAAGAGCAATGCGATGGTTCGATACATGATTAACGACTTTTGTGGATCAAAATTGTAAAAGAAACGGTGGCGCAGACACGGGTAGAACTACTTCAGTAGTATAGGTCCGGTTTAGTCAGACAAGCTTCGAATGCATCTTACGTTCAGCTCGAGCATTGAGCACAAAGTGCCTTCGCCACTTTATAATCATTTAAACTATTTCTGTTATTTGTTCCACAATTCTTTTCTCTATTTACTAATACGATCCCTTCGTATACACGACAGACAGTACGACTGAAAACCAGCTATGCATCAGATTTTTCCACAGTTTTCCTATCGTGTATCGCTCTGTGTATTTTACAAAGAACCAAATCGTCCACGGGTGAAATGTTGCGTAAACTTTATCGTTTCGAATAGATCGAAAAAACAGTTGATAAAACAATTCCATTTTCCATTCTCCGTCACTCTCCATCAATACCCTCCAACCCAAACATTTTCACTCGAACAGAACAATTTCTACCGATATCAATTAGTCGAGGTATACGTCCATTTTCTTCTAACACTGCATACACTCGTCTCTTCGTCTTCGCTTAACATAACGTAGCCACTTTCCTAAGTACATATCGCTGAAAGCTGGTGGAGGGGCTCGGAGGAGCTTCGCGAACTCTGTTAAAAAAACTGATCCGTTTGCGATTCACAGGGTACTCGAGCATCGACCTTCTATCCCCGTGCTTCGTGGCGACCGTCGAACACCCGCACGAGCAGTCCCATCGGCAGACGATGCGTCGAAACGTCCACAACCACTACTCCGGACGCTGTGGATTTAGGGAGGGCACCGTGTACAGGGACCGCGGGGCGAAGTGTCCCGATTGTAAGAAACATTCGGAGAGCGTGCCGCTGTTACATGGCGAGAACGAGCCGCTGAGACTAAACGCGGGTCTGTTCCAAGGGACGCCGCAGTCGTCGAAACACCTGACGGTTTAATTAAGGAAGAAACGCGGGTGACTTGACGACACAGATCCCTGGGTGGTCTCTGGGATCATTTGCATTTAAAATCGTCGCGGGCCTTCGAGTGTAGGCCGTCTACTTTCGCAAGGTGATGTTAACGTTTCGCTACGCGCTGCCTCGTAACAGGGGTTCGAGCGGCGGCGAGGTGCGCCTTTTCGCTGGGTACAGGGTACAGAGGAATAGTAGATTTTACATGGGAGGGTCGTAGAATGGGCCTTGGAGCCGTGGTCAGGTCTCAGGATTTGACGCGTCGCGTTCACGCCGTCTATTCAGGGGTTTGTCGTTAGTGCGAAGTAAGATGGTGGGAAGGGTAGCGATGTTCGATCATAGTAGCGTAACGAAGTCAATTTTACTTAAAGTAGAGACGTTCGGTGGCAGACTAGGGGGTGGCGGCCAGAAGTCCGTTAGAGGAGCTGGTCGCCCCTCTTAGCTCTCGTTCACTGGTAGACTCCGTGTTCTCGATCCGGTAACCGATATCCGTGACAATATTTTTCTGGATCAAGGGCGTTGAGAAGTGATTGTTCCTCGAGCGTTGGTTGAATTTCTACGGTCGTGGACCATGGATATTTTCTGGATGGTGCGCTGTACGTGTTCGAGACCGCCATATTTTCTCTTAAGCATGATTCCTTCTTTTGTTTTATACCATTTCTTTTCTGAATCTTTTAACGGAGCACGTGCTTGCACCAATAGACTTGTACAAAATGCAGCGATAAGACTAACGTGGTCTATCTGCAGAAGGGTCTTTCGGACGAATCACAGCCACTATAGTTTTACTTTTACAATGCCATTTACTTTTTGCCTGCCAATTTGCGACACGACGGCATTTCAAGTTGAACAAACAGGTTTTTTTTATTACTTCGTCTGATATTTCTAACGTCTTTTCACGCGACAGGAGGAGGGCGCAATATTTTTGTTGTATGGAAACGACTATAATGTAGATCTTTAGAGACGTTTAGACAGAAATATTTTAAATAATCACAGTTTCGTATTACCTGATACTTAACACGGAATACAGTGATGTTCCGTGCTTTTTTTCTACTTCGTTATTCGGATTGAACAGAGAATTCTAACATTTTATACGCCACGATGTTTGTTTTATTCGAATGTCGACACGTTTTACGACTCATTTTGCCATTTTCAATTAGCTAGCAATAATTTAGAGTTTCGCAAGGTACATATCAGACGTTCGATCGTAACGTATGCCTGAGAAATTCGATTATTTTATTTAACAGTTGTGGCTAGTTTGCTCGACTGAGAATTAATTTAGCTTATGTAGTTGGACTTCGCCTGAAGCATTCTAAGTTCTTTTTATACGTAGAAATTATTCGACCATGACAGGAGTAAATGATATAAAGTACTACATTTTCTTACCGTTGAAAAAAGGGAACAGACGGAAGCTATTTTTCCCGTAAAATTGTACCTACGTAAAGTAGTTAGTCTGTTGCCAAGTTATGCGAGAATAAATGGACTCAATAAATCAATGAAAATGTTACAAATATCGTGTCAATAAACTGAATCTTCAGAATGTTAAACCCGGAATACTGCGTATTTTACACCTCCATGCACTTTCTCACGCTTTAATTTTGTTTAAAAAATGCGATAAGTCTTAAAGCGATTTAATTTCTTGCAGAAATATCTCTGGATTATTGAAATATATTTTAACGCAGTTTAACCTTATTACTTTCTAATCGACAAAGAACGAATAAAATTACCTACTATTACCTTTCAACTGTTACTCGAAACTAATCTGAATATAAACTTTGCCTAGCTCTGCCGCACCATGTAGGCACCACTGTTCCTCGTCGGATCATCTAAGTTAAGTTGCATTTGCCACGGTCAGTGCTTACACGAGTAATCATCTAGGTCCTAGAAGCTCCCATGTGCTGGTACGCAATGGTGGTTGTGAGCTCACCCGAAACTGTAGATCCCCGGCTAATGATCGACCATAGTGGTCAAGATGGAGACTAACATCGAGGAATAAACAGCGCACCAACGCCTCAAAGGGGATACCCGAAGAGCTATCCAATAAAAAGGTAACAGAGAACGTCGTCAAATATGCGAGCTTCAGACTTCTTTGATCTCGTCCAGTTTTCTAAATATTGAATCTACACTAGTGTTCTCCAACTTCCAGCAGTCTAGCTTCAGTCTTTTATTTCCATCAATCTATATACCTACTATATTGAGCCCCCAGAGTTTTTCTCAGCCCCTTCCTGTCTTTTTTAACCAACTTTAGTCTCCTTTAGTGCATTTCATCAGTCCCGTTTCATTGATCGCAGTCTCCTTCAATCTCCTATAATTTCTCTCAAATCACTTCACCCTTCCTTCAGCATTAATAAATAACTGACAGATGCTAAAAGCGGCGAAGCTATAATCATAGTAATTAACGATGCAAAGTGATGCCTCTGAGTGACCTACATACGTGCACAAGTCTTCGCCCGCCTAGTAATAGCAGTTAGGGAATCTATCAGCGAATTATTAGCCGAAGATCATCGATCGAGCGCCCTGTACGCTTCCATTTGTTCGAGACCGGTAAGAGGGAAATTAGTCGATCGTGGGAAGAGACTCTCCCCGTAATCACAGTTCAATTTGCATCGAAAGCGTCCAGTAAAGCGTTTAACGACGTTGATTCTCCGCTCCTCGAAGCGTCGCTGCGGTTTTTATCGCTGCTGCGGCGGTTATCGTCGAGAAAGGCCATATCGGGAAACGGAGTGTTATGTTTAAATTCGAACTTAATTGGCGAAATTTCCGTGATGCATCCGGCATCAAGCGGGGCGAAACTATGCTGTAACCGAGACGTGATGGCTTTTAAATCCCTTCTATTCTGTACTCGCGCCTTTCAATTTTCTGATTAGGTGACGGGTGCAAACCGATCGCCAAATTCTTTCGTTTATTCTTCCTTTTCCTTGTTTTTTATCAGCACGTTTTTTTAAAGTGCGGCGTCGGAAAGGGTTTAAAGATTAACGTGATAAAGCAGACTGAATGGAGGACCTTGCAGCGAGAGGGGTGCAGCTCCATATTTACCAACTTGGAGTAAATTAGAAAAAGCTGTTTATAAAATTATTACTTTGACTTAACATTGAAGAGAGAAGATTAATTGCAAAATATATTTTTTCACATAATAAGTAGTAGTTACTGAGTTTATAAGTTTTTATTTCTATTTCTGGCGAATTTTTCAAATCTGGAGGCATTTGTATTGCGCAAAACAGTAATGGGCGCGGATTCAAAATTTGAAATAAATTGCTCATTTGTTATCGGATTTGCATCAAACGATGTAATTTTTTTCACATATATTACACGTCATAACTAAAAAACTCAAAAAATAGAGCTGCACCCCTCTTGCTGCAAGGTCTTCAATCCAAAATGCACGCGGTTCTTCCGTCGAGAATATAAAAATTGAACGACGATACCAGTTCCAAGGAGTATCTTCAGAACGTGTTATAATTTTTAAATAGCACCAGACGGTCATATCTGTCGATGATTGAGAATAAGTTCTCTGCGAAATTTCTAAAATGTGAATTTTATGAGCCGATAGCAGGAAATGATAATATGATAATCAATGATCGGTAGTCTCCAGGTTAAGGAAGGGCACTTGACAGACATTTTTGGTAAAGATTTAACAGCTTATATGTCGTAACGCAAATGTTCTCAATGGTCGAGCGATTTATTATATCATTACAAAGTGAAGTGAGGCGGTTGGTTACCTTAGAAACCATGCGAAGGATGGATTTAGAATTTGCAGACGATTACTTGAACGTGACAAGTGTTCAAGCACTCGAGGTGTGCCTGTTCGAACAGAAATCGAAGGGAAGGTTAAATCGCATTCCAAAATCAGAAAACATGGTTTTCTCAAACATTAGACGAGCGAAGGCACTTATGCTCGCGATTCACAGGATTTCAAAAGCTTTATTTCCAAAATCAATCTTCCTCTGATTTAGCCCATTTCTGGTAAAGAAATAAGCACTCCTATGTACAACACCTAAAATAACTTTCAGCAACAATATGCAAGCAAAACTGTACAAAGTCGGTTTCGATTAAATTACACTAAACTTTAAAAAAGATCCAGCAGGCCAATAATCTTCAACCACCTAACATGATTTCACTCGACGCGATCTCTGACAAATAGCAACGACTGCACCGTCTCTAGTAACCAGTAAAACAAGCTCGACATAGGAACCATTTCAAAATTCGCTAGGTATTACACATTCACGGATGATTTCTTTTCAGCAACGTAAGGACGATCCTCGGTGCGCCTTGCGCGATCATTTTACCAGGATCTGGCCAGGCAAGAAGGGGAAGGTGTTGTAAATGTAGACGGGTCGATTGAAGGCGAAGGAATTGGCGACGGCCAGCGCTGGGTTCCCTTCGAAGTCTTCTTCAGGGGCGCTTGAAGGGGTGGTCGGTTCCCTGGTCCGCGGGGTGGTGGTGATTCTCATCGTTGTTGTGGTGGTTCTCGCCGTTGACGTGGTGGTTGGGGCCGGCGTGGTGGTGAAAATTGGGGGGTGGCTTGTTGGCTCCGGAGGTCCATAGGCTGGTAATCCAGGGGGCCCGTAATACGCATGCAATCGATTGCTGGTGGGATTAAAGCGTCGACCATTAGGACGCCATCCCCTTGGCTTATATGGCGATAAATCTGACGTTGCCAGACCGATACAGAGTAGCACGAGGGTCAACTGGAAAATGGAAAAGCAATTAATGGCTTAGCTGTCGCGCGCTTTTCCTGCTGTCGATTCGGCGCTGCCTTTCGAACCGTCACGAAGAAGAGGCTAGTGGAAACGATCGACAGTTCATACTGTTATTCATCCCGCTGTCACGCGGACCTGCATTTCATAAACTGCTCTCGTGAACCGAGGGTGTTTGATATCGCGCGTGTAACGTTGTATTTTACAAATTGTATTTTGGAAAGACGTTTGTCACTCCCACTCTCTTTTTTTGAAACTATCAGGAACGTATTAAGGGATTATGCCAATCTGAGACGCACAAAACAGCACTTAAACGATTTTTTTTTTATGATACTACGAGGTTGAAAATTATTTCTCTACCTCTTATGTTTACGGCATGTATTAATGAATATATCGCATACAAAATTCGTCTAATTTGGTGCTGCTTCGAGCGTTCAGGGTGGCCTAACCCCTTAAACTGATCTGTAAGGAGCACTTTTCGTATTAATACTTTACCGAAGCATAGGATTCGGTTGGAATGTTTATAAAAAGGAACAAAACTAATTCAGATTACCCGCAATCATTAAATTTTAATCGCTTATCATGGCTAAACTATTTGTCACTTATTTTCATTTCAAACATCATTCTTACATCCGCGAAATTCTAACTGGATATTAAAATTCATGAAAATATGCAAATATTCATTTATATATTACCAATAACTGCTTGGTTAAGATACTGAATTTACGAGCATCCTCTGAAGATAGAAACAGTGTTGCTTATGTAAAATTCAACCTTACAGATCATCAATTTACCATCGAAGAAGAGAATATCTAGTTTAAGTGAAACAAGACTGGAATAAATCAGGCTTAAAGAAGTTGTCTAGACGACCGTGTCACCGCGTCCATGTGTTAGATCGAATTAAATCGATATTCCCCGTGCACAACGAATCTATCACCACGTTACCGTTTTCCTCATTCTTGCTGGCCCGCCACCGTTAACTTAGCGCCGAAAATTTTGACTGGCCTTTGTCCGTGCCTTTCGTCCGTCTTTATATGCGGCCGCGTGTTTGAGTCGGCGCCCAAGCATCGTGAATACGAAGCGATACGAAACGATTTCGTTTCGTTGCTTATTGCTTACCGTTTCGTAACCACGAACGTAGACCTATATTACGTGACGTGACTGGTGATAGGTCAGCTGAGAAGTGTCACGATGGCCACGACGTTCTCCTCGACGTTTGTTGATGCCGCGGTTCTTGTTCTTCCCTACGTTCGCTCAGGTTTTATCACGTGGGGTGGCCGAAATGCTAGTTTACCGAGTGTACGTTGAAGAAACGAATAAAATGTACAAAAAAATAATATTTGCCATTGAGCGACTTAGATATTCTTTCGTGGACAAAATTGATTGTGTAGTTGGTATTAAAGTTCAGGGGTTGGAGAGCGAATGGTACTCACTGAATTAAGTAGGAAACGTTTGGTCGATAGAGGTTGAACAGTAACTCCACCGGAGATAAGAGTGATTTTCGTTTGTGGTAACGTTGGTGACTCATTCTCACCCTCGTATTACAGTTAGCAATGCTAATTACAGTATTACTGCAAGAAGCAACAGTTTCTTGCTTTGTCAGTAGAAAGTGCCTGCCAAGCGCGGACCAGGAATTTATGAAACACTCGAGTGTGGAAATGTAAAGGAGATATGTACTTAGAACTCTTGCTATATACATCATGCTAAAAACAATGCAAGATAATCATTCATTAATACACCACGGATAGTGTCCTTAACCAAAGAATCCATTGTACTTCTATCAAAGTGAACCCCTTTACCCACGTTACATTATCAAGTGCTATAAAAAATTATTCCAAAGTACAAAATCGAAAAAGAGAAAGACCAGCACTAAGTAGCTCACTACTCGACCAAACGTTACCATTAACATTCCAACAAAAAAGTCCTCTCTTTCACCAGTATAAAACCATTCGTTCCTCATCGACATTGATAAATTGCCAGTTATTATTTCTGTCCTCCGTTTATCAATCCTCAACGAATAGTTCCCAGCGGGCGGGTTATTTGCGAAGCGGCGGATCGTTTCGCCCTTAAGACTCCCCCGGCGCCGGAAAGTGGCGTATCATCCTAGAGACGGGATATAAAGGGAGGGTGGCTTCCTTCCCGGTCTACGACGCTTTAAAACGCACGGGCGAAAGCACCCGTTGTGGTACATAATTTTGTCATGGCTTACGTGAGCGGCGGACGTGTGACGAATCCGCGATGCATTATGAATTCGCAAGATCGGCGGACGCCGGCGCTCTTGTGCGTACGAATTCGATTCGGCCCGCTCCAAAAACGTGGCATGCAAACTAATTACCGGATTGACAGTGAACGCTCACCCGACTGCGATCTGGATTCCGTCTGCGGCACGCTTAGAACTTGTCGGCTGCCCGACGCCGGCGACGGCTCCTGTATGCAACATCCACGGGATAAATCAAGCTTTTCCGTTCCAACCGGATACCTGGACACCAGGCTCACCTGGCTGACCAGTCGCGGGCAGAACTGACGGAGGAATTGTACGGAGAGGAATTCTCTCGTCGACTATAGTGTGTTAGTGTGAGTTACTGCAGGTGCATTGGCAGCGAGGCTCCCTATTGCGCATGTATGAACAGGAGGCGATGGAGGGGATGGAGGATGACTAGTTTCGAAGTTCGGGTGGAGATCTAGTGCGGAGGTATTACGCTAAAGAGTTTTTGATTCAAGTTTTAATTTTTGTAATATTCAGTTCCAACTTAATTTGTTTCTCGGTGTCAAATTGACAGAGTGGTAAACAATTGCAAATTCTTTTATTGAAAATAAAAAATGAAATTTCTGTATCTTCAGGCATACGATTTTTCGCATCGGTCGCACCTAACATAGCGGTGAGGCATATTGCTTTTTTACATTTTTCGCAACTATGTACATTTGCATTTATGTCAAAATTGACATAGGGGACGGGTGAGGGTTAAGTATTTTGTGTGTTGCATATGCTTCGAAGTGTTTTTTGGATGTTTGAAGCGAAAGATCTGGGAAGTAAGTTCATTGGAGTAGCAGTACCAAAGTAATGATAGGATCAGTTATAGATTCCTGAGTGTATGGGAAGGTTGATTTATAATGTTGTACCTGTTGAGGATTACTATGCCGCGGGGTATAGGTAACACTGGTTGGAATGAATTTCTGTTTGTGAAATTCAGGGGGATTTGAGGGAGTGCAGAATTATATAGAGAGTGGTGTGGAATATTTTATACAGAATTGTCCATTTATCATCGTCGACGAGCGTGTGGTCCGACGAATTAAACGGAATCTATCGATCTACGTCCTCGTCCCGTCCACTCGACTCCGTTTGCGGCGATCTGTCGTTTCCGCTTTTCATTCTAGCCCGTTATCGATAACCCATAAGTCCCTTTGTGATAATCGCAATCTCGACGGATACGAGGGTGACCCACGCGACTCATTTGAACGTGTATGTGCTGTCGATAGATCGATAGGTTTTCTAGGGGATGCGTTTCACATCGCTTGCAACCGCGAAACATATGATACTTACAGAAGTCTCTCAAAAAAGACACACGCGGGGACTTGTTTACGATGACTCTGTGGAACTACGTGGAAAAAATAGTGTGTTTTGATATGGCTGTTTTGGAAGGTCTGTAAATAGTAATTGTAAAATTATCCCGTCAGTTCTGCTCTTCGATCAATCTCACTTGCACTCGGATGTGTCGATAAAATTGGTTTAAGAGTATGTGTTAACTATACATCCAATGTTTTATTTCCACTGCAACGAAAATCCGATAACGAGCACACGCCGCTAGGTTTTATAAACTGATTAGATTGTACAATTTAATTTAGTTAAAATTGTTAGTAATCTCGCAGAGCAGTTTCCAGCTCTCTAGGGACTACCAATAATTTTATCTAAATTGTCTTTCAGAAAAGAAACATTATATTCAACAATGATTCAGTTAAAAGGGGAATAACATGTTGTGTTAATATGAACAAATGAATATCTAGCACTTCTATTATTCACGTTATTATGGTAGGGATATTTTCAGCAAGTATACAGAAATTCAGGGGAACAAGCAGTTAGAGGGGAAATTGGGGTTTTATATTTCTACTTCATAAGTTTACAAGGAATCATCGCATCTGCAGTATTCTAATAGAATTCTCCGTATTTCTAAATACGAGTAATCATATCGTTTCGGTGTACGATTTATTATTCTACCGAGTCGGAGACAGTGTCCACTGTTTTCTATATCCCCACTCATTCGCCGAAATGAATTATCAACCGCAGGCCATAGACGAAACTCGACGTGGATTTCAAAGTGGAGACACTTTCACTTATCGCGTGTCTGTGATAGAATAGTCCCCGCATTGGGTACTTTTGTTCTCTGATCGAGTATATCGAGTATTCCGGTCGGGTAACAAGTGGTGCACACGTCATGTCACGTGTCAGGCGCAGCGCACACTACACCCTCGGCTCTGTGCCTTTTATTCGAAAACAAGGACGAGTATTCCTTGTCGATAAAAGTCCACCCTATTCTGCCCGAATCTTCAACGTCCGTTGTATTGTTTCTGGCACGTCCACAAATTTGGCATGAGCGACCTCTTCGATGAGGTCTCTTTTTCTCTGGGGGGGGGGGGGGGGGGGTAGATACTGCGCGAGGAGCATGTTGTAGTTGATCCTTGACGAACAAGGATCACATTTTTGGAGATGTCGAGTTACTATCAGTAATTCTGTAACTATCAATTGTATATCCTGTTTGGAGTTCAGGGCTAAATAGTTAATGTGTATTTTAAATAATGCTTAATATGACATATAGTAATTGAATGATGTGAATATTTTTCGAGACGTTTCGTACTGAAGGTATAAACGTACTAAAATAAATTAAATTGGTTCTTTAAGTATTTATTAGTAAACGAATGTATTAGAAAGAATGAAGGGTGGTGAATTAGCACTATAGTATACCTACGGTAAAATTCATGATAAAGGAAATACGAGTTACGGAAATTGTGTGTATTTTTACCCACAGCGACGAGTTTTTATTAAATTTCACCCAGTCGTGAGCGATACATCGTGAAAGTTGCGCGATTTTTATTTTTTACAATTGACAGTTCAATTTTACCGTGCTTTTGTAGTACCCATTTTATCGCGTGATTGGCGCGTTTGTTTTAGTCTGAATCTTCCTCAAACGCGGAATGCAAATTTAAATTGCAGCATTCTGGGGGGGTGGAAGGAATATTGTGTTGCAGGCAACAACAATGGAACGTTGCCCCAAAAATGCAGCAAACCTGGTCGAATTATAAAATTAAATCAAATTTTTAAAATCGAATAAAGATTTCCAGCATTTTCAAACACTATTATTCGCGTTGGTATTTAGAAACGTATCGACTAAATTCTTCTTCACGACGATTACTAATCTGTGAAATTGCGAGCTACAAATATAAAAAAGTATCCAAGTAATTCTTCACACCTACGTTCGCATTCCTTAAATATTTCCTTCAGCGGTTTGTCCATAGATATACAGGCTACTACACAAACTATAGTACACCTAACTACGGAAGTATCTTCATCTAACAATAAAAAGAGGACACAGAATACATACATCTCCATGGGAAATTACCGATCCGCTTAGAAATTCTTCAGCGTCTCTACTTCCCTCTACCTTCCACGTGGAAATGTCCAACGACTGTGAACACTTTTAAAACATCACAAAAGGTCGAGACTTTACCGTCACGGTCGAGACTGAAACCGGGTCTCTTCTACGAAACACACGATCCTCGAGCTGCTAGATATTATCGTTTGATCGAGTAGTCATGCTCAGCTCCGTTGCACTCGTCAGGCTTGTCACTTTGACGGACTCCCTCGTACCGAACTCCTTTCTTCGCGTCCTGGCGCCTCTGCACGTCCTTTGTCAGCACGGTCATTACAAAACCGACTAGGAGCACCACACACAGCCCTACGTGGACTGGAACGTCCCCATGGGTTTCCAGCAGCCTTCCGAATATCAGAACGAGTACAATGCCGTAAACGTTATTAGCCACGTTCAGAATTCCGGCCGCTAGCCCCTCGGACTCGGGATACGTGAATTCCGCGCACATCTCGTATCCTAATGCTAGGTAGCCCGCCATGAAATACCTGCGAAAAGTAATTGCGCTTAAGACAGCGAAGGATGAATCGATTCCTACGAGGGATATTAAAATAATCGTGGGTTTCCAATGATTCCTCTCGTTAGAATAGATTCCGACGCACGTGAGAGGAAAGCATTTGATTTTATCGGGCCAGAGAAAGCGCGAGTCTAATCTGGCCTAAATTGGATAGAGAGCTATCAAGAACTGATAGAACGTTCTTTCGTTGATTTATTGTACGTAGCGTAGAATATGTTGTACCCCAGGAAAGTGGCGGACAGGTACACCATCCATTTCATTTCGAGGCAAGTGAACGCGGCGAAGAAAATCTGGCCGCACAGCGAGAGGAAGTATACGGCCACTGTTGTTTCCCTGAAAAACACACACGTCTCTGTTACGCTGGGAAATGGTTTAGGAAGAGGTGCACCGCGTAAAGAATATTTAATTGCAGGCACGAACGATGAGCTTTAATTTTAATTCAGAAGCACACCGAGTGGTGGTTGAGACTGGAAGAAGATAGAAGATAGTAGAGAAAGACAGAGCACAAGAGAATAGAAGAGAATGAGAGGAAGCAGAATAGAAAAGTGAAAGAAGAGTTTCACAGCGATGCTTGGAGGATCAGCTTACTTGAACTTTTGCGTTTTATCGAGAATGACTCCGAAACTGATAGAACCTATCATTCCCATAACGATCATGGCCAAACCGATTCTACCCGCGTCCTCCTCGCCGTTCTGCAAAACACAGAACGTCCCTCGATTAGTGTCTTCGTATCTTCCGGCTTAACATCCCTTGACTTTCCCTACAGCGTAACCGAATACCTTGGGATCGAAAGAACCCTCTTCCTGTTCAGCTCACCTCAAAATGTGCGAGGTAAATTTGATTGAGTAACGTCGCCACTGCGTTGAACACGCCGATGTTCAAACCATACGTATTGCAGAGCAATAAATATTGTCTGTTTTTGAACAGCCTTTTGACTGATTCTAGGAAGTTATCTCCTCCTTCGATTTGATTCAACTTCTGCAGAGCTCGCGCCGTGCTCGGTGGTAGCTTTGGATCGTCTTCGAATACTGTTGCAAAATAATCATGTTTAGTGGAGAATAGTAGTTGCTATTTAAGGAGTTAGAACAAAATTTGATATAATAGCATGGACATAAAGAAGGAAACATATTATACGACCTTCATATTCTTCGGATCTGTATGTGTTAATCCGTCAACTGACTCTGATTTATAAATAAGTGTAATTGGTAAGGGGTTCTATAATTATTGAAGTCTTCCGGAAGACTTTAAACATTACTATTCGTCGTGGAAAACTTACGTGTTACGACTAGAAACAGCGCGATCGTTATGATGATGGCAACGGCCCAGAAAAGGTGCGACAGATCGGTGGCTATGTCTTCCAGATTTTCATGGTTCTTCACGACCATTGGCGTGATCAAGAAGCTTAAGGCTATCCCCAACTGATTACCGAAAATGCTCAAAGACGTAGCAGTGGATGTCTCCTTAGCGTGGAACCATTGTGCTGATATACGTCCAGGCAAAGTCAGAGTTATTGTCTGACACGGTACAATCCATTATTATCGTCGCGTATTCAGGAGCGGATTTGGGTATAGGCTAAGTAGGCTCCAGGGTAGAGCGGAGAATTTGGAGGAGTATCAAATTTTGGGGAGCGATAAAGTTTGTGGAGCGGCAAATTTTGGGGAGCGATATATTTTGTTTTAAATTTGGGTGAGCGACAAATTTTGGGGACCATCCAAATTTGGGGAGCGACAAATTTTGCGGCCCATCAAATTTTGGGGAGTGGCAAAATTTAAGGAGCGACAAATTTTGGGGAGCATTTAATTTTGGGAAGTGGCGAATTTGGAGGAGCGACAAATTTTAAGCGAAAGGAATTGGAAAAGATTTAAACACCGAGGCTTGAGACAACTTTAAAAATAACTCACTTCTTTTCATGTATCGAATTAGCGAAATACTAGCGAAATGTTAGCGAAATATTTTATGATCGCAGCCTAGGGCCGCCAAACCTTAAAATCCGCCCCTGTGCGCGTTCTTATTATCTTGTTTAAACGCTGCAAACGTTTCTTTATAAACACTGGGTATTTCAAAGATCAATTCACAGACCATAAAAGGAAACTATAATAATATAAAAGTAGATCCACGAATCAACAATGCTCGAGATGTTCACTGATGAATGCACTGGCTCTAGATTGTTGAATAAATATCCTTTAGTCAGATATCAAAGATTATTTCAAGTTCGAGATGCACATGGCGAACGTGCAAGCATAAATTCTACCAAGACGCTGCGCTCAGTTCGATACTCTACTCGCAGCTTAAGCTTCGCGTACACAAAGTTCGACTAGACTCGTAATGCCTCGTATTAGCAGTAATTTACGACAGATTCTCGCGAGCTCGTTTATACCGTGTCTGTGCATTTATTTAACTCTGCTTTTTCCTAATATAACTCATCGATTTCAGTGTTTGTAAGCAGAGTTGTAAAAGGGGCGTTGCAGCGCGAGACGCGCTTCTGATCACTCCCATTGAAAATTCTTATCGCAAATGATAGCTGCGAGTACTCGTGGGTTAGGCGAATTTATAATGAGTACAATTGATCGTTTTTTTAACCAGTACATCGCCAGCATGTGCTAGATAGGAGACTGATTTATTGTATAGTCAATGTTGGTTCGCGCTACTTGGAACCAGGATGGTCTGACTTATATGGCACTATACTACTGGGAGAATCTTGAAATACTATTTAAAACCTCTTTTCCACTATGTACATACACCGATAAACATTGGCACTGTGAATTGCATTCTCAGTGCACTGTCTTTGCTTAACTTCATGCAATGTGAAGTGACGATTAAAAAGATGGCGGCTATTCTGCGACAATTAAGAATTTCTTAAGGATATCTTTGGATTAGAATTATCTATGACTGACCGTGACTGAAATGTTTAAGAATGAAAATTCTACAGCTGATAACTTTGAGTGACGTTTGCACGTATGTCGCTTCTCAGTGTTTAAATCTGTCCCCCATCGAGCTTTGTTTTTTAAAAGAGCACAGGGAGTTTAGCAACGGATAATTCGAGGGTTCTGGACTTATTATTAGACTTCGGTAGGTCTGACCTGCATGGAACCGACCAAGGACTGCCCAATGACGGTGACGTAAAACCTGTCAGGACTGACGGAGAGAACTTTTATCCACGAGCCGAGGCAACAGAGTCCACACCCCAAAATGTTACTCCGCCTGAGCCCCCAGCGGTCTGTTATGTACGTGGCAGGGAATACCAAAATCACGTAATAAGCCATGAACGACATCGCTGTCCAGTCGACAGCCAACGAGGAGACGCCATAGTACCTGAACAATGCGTTTGTTAAATCCAGTGGAGTTCAATGCTAAAATTTCGCGATGGCACAACGCCACTTTAACGTGGACCGCACGTTCCGGTAAATGAGTGTCCTATTTAAATCGATCCGCGCGAATATCATTGAAACTCTTGGCGATATCGAAGCCATATTTATTTTAGGCACAAGTTGAAGTGGTTTAAGTGGGAGTCTACTTTGCAATATATTATTTGACGATGTTCTTCATTTATTAATAGAGTACCTTAGGTTATATGCGATTAATTTGAATTTTAATATGGTCAAATTAAATGGCTCTTAAAGTAATGGATTTCTAGCACAAATACCTTACTGTTTCATACTGAGTGAATTATACATTAAAGAGGGATTCTTAAAATTCACGAAAATGGAAATGTAACTACCTGACCACTATGTTGTTGATTATGCAATACTGCACCCACTGGAAGGTGCTCATCCCCGTGTACAAAATGAACAGGCTGAGCATCAACCATCTTCTCTTGTACACTTTCGTCTCCAGTTTCTCCAGACTTTTGTCGCCGTTTACCACCCTCACACAATTCTTTGCGCACACTACCTCCTTCAACTCTTTCTCCTCCGTCATCCTCATGTTTCTTCCTCGATATATACTCGCACACTCTTAACGATCAAGTGACGAATAACTAAGCCGATCTCTTCGAACGCATCCAGATTAAAAAGTGCCCGGTGAAATTTCTTGTATCTTCAGTCACTGGTCTTCTCGAGTCTCGGCTTTCTTTTTGCCATTCGCGGTAAGCAGGAGGCTCGCACTTCGCCGATTAGCTTCATTCGATGGGCACACCACTGCTTTGAAATAAGTCGATTTGCTGAAAACGACTGTTTCTCGCGTATCAGCTTCCACCTCGGCTCTAGTCGAACTGCGTCTGCCGCGGTGTCATTGCTTTTTATTTTATCTGTGTAGTGGTGATTAAAGGAGATCGCCGTGTTTGCGCCGAGCATTCGCTGCCTGCTACCTTCCGTCTTACTCGCTCGCCGTTATCGCGATTCTTATCGCGATTCTTGTCGCGATCCACGGCGCCGTCAAACGCCGTCGAATTTCACTTAATTTGCCCTTTTCGCGCGTGATCTTCCGCTTTGATCGATCGCCGATTACACCACTGTGTTTCTAGGGGGAGGGGATCAAACTTGCCTCGGCGATACACGCGGCTGACCCCAGAGAACTCGGGCAAGTATCGAGGTACTCTCGGCTGCGTGATCCAAAGGCAAACAGCTGGTCGAAGTGTGCTTATTAATCTCTCTTATTCTTGGAAAACGAGACTGTTGTGACGAGAAAGTCTCTGGCGCCAGATTACAGTCGTCGAGGTTTACCGGATGTTGCAATTCGCGATCATTGGCGGCGAGGGATGCTTTTAGACTCTCGCCGGATCTAGACGTGTTTGTGTTTGTAGGATCCAGTTGTATAAGTGAGACGTTGAGCAAATGTTAGTATTCTGACGTTGGGCTGTTTAACTACCCCTGTGGTAAAAGAGGATACAGTGCGGACAAAAGTATTGGGACAGCCTTTAAAATGGAATAACTTTTTTAAAATTGATCCAAACTACTTGACCTTTTTTGAGAAGCTAGAGGGATTAGTTTACTTAGGTGACGCGTTTCGTCGATTTGAAAACAATTGAAATTGGTCGGAATAGCGAAGAAAATAGTGAAGCTCGCTTTTTCAACATTTTATCCGAGCCTGTAATGAAAATTTAAAAATCCTAAGTAAGTTGTATACTTTGCAATAATTCTACATGGAACTTAGTATGTGTTACATGTTTCAATTTTCTTAGGTCTGCTTTATGTTCCACGTTTACACCGTTTTCGGCAACCTGAAAAAGTTCAATGTCCCACAAATAAGTGAAGTGACACGAGGTAATGTCGGAATAGTGTGGAAAAGAAGCTTTATTGGAGGCCGAGCTAATCTCTAATTTATATTGGGTTTCTCAGAAGTTCATACGTTATACAAGTATTTGGAGATAGAAGACAGATTTCTGATAAGTTATCTAAACTCCGCCAGAATCATGGCCGTTCGATGTCTAATTACGATTTCTATTTTGTGTCTTTCAGGTGTTCCTAAGTTTCAGATAGCTTAATCGTAATTTTCAATGATCGTCGCGATAAGCTATCCCTGAATCTTCAATTACCCACTCGCTGTTAATTAGCCTCTACCACGCATTAAACTGCAAAGTACGACAATGAAGGGATATAGTACAATGAATATAACAGAAGTTTTATTAGATATTACACTTTAACAATAAAGACAATGCAAATCTGACGCTCTTCGAGTTACATAAGTTTACAATTTATTACAAAATTAAACATCTCCGTCATAATCCTCCCCGAAAACTTCGCGACATTCTTAAATGCATCGACTTCAATGGTAACATTAAAAAACGTCGGGATAAACTATGACTGACTGAAAGGTGAGCACGGAAATTTTTTCATTGTAAAAATATGTCACGTTCGCCTGTGGTAAAGTACCAAAATTCCGTTCCAGCGTCCAACGAATTTCCAAATTAACATTTACCTTACGCCGAACAGAACGGCTATCCTCTTTACAATTTTATTTACAACGTACGCCCAGACAGACTGCTCGCCCAATTTACACTAAACCTTTTAACGAAACGTACATTAACTTACGCGCCACCGAATACTATACCACCTATCTCGAGGATCGTTCTATTCTCGACTCTTCCTCTGTACACAAAGTTCACGCGAATTTTGATAATTTACCAGACCGCGAGGCGGTTACACTTTACATCATACGCAACGTCCGCCCCACTCGCTCGCAATAATCACTCCAATTTATACACTGCACCATGCCCTGCGCTCGAATCCTCAAAATCCTCAAATCATTCGCCCACGAAACAAGCCCTCGAAAATATATTACAAACGACGGATCGCTATCGTTACACGAAGTCGAAAGAACAAGTTCTGTATGGATGAATTATTAAAGTGTCTCGTTTATGTATACATATACATATCCATATATATATATATATATATATCTATACACATAGTCTAACGATTAATCGACTCGTATTGTATACAATTTATTGTTTAATAGTACTATATAACGCTTTGGGGACCGTAATTCGATACAATCGATATTTTAACGTGTTTTAATGTATGTATACAATGCACGCGCGCATGCGTACCTGGCTTTTATGTACGTGTGTGTGTGTGTAATGTGTGTACATATTAAAAACTATTCAATTCACCGAGCAACAGTTCACAGGGCGACACTCTGAATGTAAAAACATGTGGAAAAACACTTTTTACACTCGCATTCGCGTCGAACACCGCGAGGAACGTACGCAGTGCCCACGCGAACAACAATCGGTTATCTTTGGCTAGCGTTCAGTAACGTTCGGTTAATTTACTTTCATTCCAGGCGAACGATTCGCCCCGAACGGTAACTACTTGGGCCGTCGTTCGCGGTCAAGTCAACTTCCGGTCGAACTGCTACGTCGACAGCCTCCCAGCGCGAACGCGACGGGGATGAACTTATTTATACCCTTTACAACCAAATAAATAATTCTTTTTGTACATTACTATTTCATTTTCCATTCTCTTAGCTAAAAAAATAAATAGGTAAACGGGTGCGAATGAAGCAGCATGCTCCCATAAAATTTGCACACGAATCTACGAAGATTTCTCGAGATCTTCTTTTCTGGATTCCGTCTCTAGAGATCGAATATTACCGACTGGTAACGACGGTTTGATCGTTCCGTTTGGTTAACCAAAAGGCTGTCGACGGGAACAACGGGAAGAGCGTAGAACGGAATACGGTAACGCGTGTCACCGCGGAAATCGAGTTCCGTTCTGAGAAATGGCGCGGATGTCGCGACGGCACCTCCAGCGTCTCGGCGGGCGTCGCGTAAAATCGATCGAAAAAATCGCTGGATCGTTTCGATAATATGATTTGGCACGGTTCGACGTACGCGCGGAGGCTCTCGTAGACGGACAATGGGCCCCTCTCGACGTTTCTGGCGAATTAAACACCGCGAGAATGAACAATCGATTGTGACGAAGCCATCGCATTTCCATCGGTGACGTCCCTAAAGATCCACCTATTCCGTCGTGCTCGTCAGCGAAATCTCAGCCGTCACGGATGGATCCTTCTGTTCCCGGACAGCCAGCGCAGCCGCCGAATGGAAATTCACCGTGACTGGCAGCGCCTCGAACTTGCTGTCGCGCCGAGATTCAGCACGACTCTCCATTAGAAGTTGAAATATTTTGCGCCGATGCTCGACGACAACTTCCCGCCGCCCTTCCGTCTGCAAGGACTAGACGCGTCTAATTGGATTTGTAAATTTCCCCGCTGACGAGATCGCGAATAATAAATTCTTTGGAGTTTCGGAGGAATCCTTGCGAAACGAGATCCCTCGTTCTCCCTTTCGTTCGGGTTCGTGGGACGGTTTGCAACGTTCCGTGTGAACGATTAGAAATTGGAACGATAATCGTGCGAATTGCTTCGAAAATATTAGTCGGAGGAAAATGAATTTTGTGAAGAGCTCGACTAGAACTTCTCAGATGTGAAATCAGCGATTATGTTGCTTTCACTTTAGAAAATCCGGGAGGAACTGTTTTACAAAAATCTATCAATGGTGGGATAAATTTGAATGTAATTTGTTCATTTATCAATTCTTCAGACACTATCGAGAAACTGAAATACTTCAGTGCCACGGGAACGTGTTAATAGTGTAATTCGTATTCGTATTAATATAAAATAATAGAGACTTAGGTTTCACTGGATGTGCCGACGATTCCACTATTTAGAAACTATTTAGAGTTTAGAGAATTAAATTTCTCGAGGAAGCGCCAAGACGCGACGCGACGGCGGTTTCCTGGGAAAAAGTACTATTTCATGGGGCTTGCCATCGATTCACCGATAAACCGCTGCTCCCCTGGCTGTCCGGCCACTTCCGCTTTAGTGTCACATGTTACCATACGCGATACTACGTGGCAGCTCGCAAAAAAGGAAACAGAAGGAGGAAAACATTATTACACGAACGTCACGAACGGATCGTTAGTATTGGGGGTCGCGGGGCGCGTTATCTTCTTCCCCTATAAAACAAGGACGCGTCACGTCCTCCGCGAACGTCACATCGCCCAGTTCTCCTCGCCATCGTCGCCATTCTTCTTCTCCCTCTTCTTCTCGCGTAACGTATA
The DNA here is from genome assembly GCA_963855975.1 of Andrena chrysosceles. Lineage (NCBI taxonomy): Eukaryota > Metazoa > Arthropoda > Insecta > Hymenoptera > Andrenidae > Andrena > Andrena chrysosceles. The sequence goes on along the minus strand of OY979769.1, from coordinate 1,276,435 downwards.
AACTTACAAATGGATTCGGGGAGAGAATTCGCTTTACAAAGTGGGTAGAGAAGGAAGGAGTCCATCACGTTTAGTTTAGTCGAATCACTTGGCAATACTTTATCTGTACACGATAGAAATACGCGCGATAGCTCGATTAATAGCTGCGATATGTGTAATCTTTACGTTAACGCGTAACGAGATACTCTACGTGTCTTGTCGATCACCGACCCCCCGAGCCGCACTCTTTAATTAGACAATTTGATCCCAGAACACATGGCAATGTAGTTTATAAACGTACGATTTTATTTATAATCCTCCACACACGAATTTATGTATAAATTTACAGGTGTCGTGGCCGGATCCCTTCACGCGGATCCAAAACGACTATCTGGCGAGCGCGTCCTTCGAGCTACAACATCGACGTGAATTCGATCGCGGGGAAACTGAAAAGGCGAGCGGGAAAAGGGGATTCGACTCCCTTTTACCCTGTTCTGATTTCAAAGAGAACTTCCACTACACTGTGATAAGGAAGCTTCGTAGTCGTCGACAGAACAAGGACACGTGCGAGAGAATTCACGTTTCCCCTACGACTGACACACACACAAAAAAAAAAGAAAAGAAAAAGAAAGCAATAAAGCAGCGTCCTCCTTGATGCAAGTCTCTCCAATACACAGCTAAAAGAACTAGATTTTTCTTTGGTTTCAAGGTACGCGCATCGACGAGCCTCGCTGTGACCGTGTAACCAGGATCGAAGCTTTAAAAACAACCCACTGTACGTTTAATCCTGTCTGTGGCACTTACGATCGAACTGAAATAGTAACTGCCGACGAGTGCGTCATCGGTGAACGTAGATTGCGAAACGGAGAAACCGCGTCGATCCCGTCACAGCGAAATTGTCAATGGAGCGCGATTAAAGAGAAGTTTCCTTTTTATGGAAATGAAAGTACGAGCAGCGCTGAAAGCCCGCAGGAGGTGGTTGCATAAACGATTGCGAACGACAGCTTTTTACACGCTTCGAGAAGTGTGTACACGGAGCGAGTTAAGGAGGGGTTGGGAAGTGGGGTTAAAGAAGCTCCTCGTTCTCGTCCGTGACACCGTACATCTGGGGCCGTCGTTCTTGAAGCTGCTGTTGCCTCTGTTTCTCGACCTGCTGCTTCTGGAGGAGCGCGATGCTGGCGGCCTTGTAGTTGATCGGCCCGTAGGAACGGTAGTCCACGTCGGCGTAGTCGAGATCCGAAAATTCCGGCCTGAAGGGCTGCGTAAACAGAACATTACAAACGAACACCTTAGTCCACTTTTGGCTGTACAGTAAGGTCTTGCGGGCGCGTTGCACTTGTCGCGATCGTTTCACCGCGACGAAATCGACTCAAACGGGTCTAGTCTCGGTGCAACGGCTTGGTGGGAATGAAAAGAGAGCATTCCTCGGTATAGCTTTGCGCTATGTGGTTTCGTGGCGGGAATAAGGAACCTATTTGGGGGCTTTTAATGAAAATGTACCGTTTCAAATCGTTAGGAACGGGGGTAGTGTTTCTTTGTGGATGATTTGAGAGAACGAATTGAATATTGAATGCGAGGGTTCGGAGGAATATTGTGTGTCACTGATATCTTTTGTATATGTTTTTTTGTAGGAGTATCGAAGCTGTGGGGTGTGTTGAATTTTTCTGTGGAAAGTGTAGGGGTGCAGAGGATTAAAAGCTACTACTATATCGAAAGCCTCTTCTATGAATAGAGGTCTGTGCACGCTGGTACACGTTTTCGGATTGCTCGGCATATTGATAGAAAGTATCTAAGCAATACGACGTAATTCATAGAATACAATGTACCTACAAGGCATGTCGGACGCCAAAATGTCCTAGAATATGTACGTATCGCTCTTTGTCTGCTGACCCTCCTACGAACAAACATTTAGATACAATTGTTATGTATGTCAGCAACGATGCAAATTTCATTATTCAATCCTTTCATTCACGCTGATCCGCGCAAGCTCCGTATCGCGCATGTTGTCTGTTACAATCGGGGGCAGATTTTTCGTTGCGTTTAATATTCAGTTTTTGCGCGCGACAGGTTCGTTTCTTCGTTTGTTCGCTCGGTGATGAGATTAAAGAATTCTTTGAAAAATTTTGATAAAGAGAATTAGTCATCGACTACTATGAAATCTATGGAAGTCTCATTTCATCGACTAGAATTGAAATAATGAAATAATTCTGCGGTGCTCTGCGAGCTACTGTTGCATCGATCGAAATTATGTAATTTCTACTTCAAATTATGTACCGATTCTTCTTTTATTATCACTGACCCTGCCATTGTTGCAAGTGAAGTGGTTGAAATTATTGAAAATATTTTCAAACAGAATTCCCTCGGTGAAATTGTAAATTGAGTTTTGGGAATTCTATTATCTTTATCGCAATCATGGGACACATTTAGTCGGTCGTGAAAATTGTTAAATTGGTCCGAATGAAAATCGTTTAAAATTTGTTCGCGGCAGTAAATGTTTTCTTCAAACAAACAGCATCGATCTCTTTGTATTCTTTCAATTTAAAACATTTTATGTACCCATTACGAATTTACATGGTTCCATCGATTTTCAGTCGACTGGTTTCAATTAAGGTACTTACCAATACTGTGACGACCGATAAAAAGAAACAAAGTAGAATTAAAATGATAAGTTCGTTTAGCCACAATTATATTAAATAATGCAGAATAATACGAAGGCTGTAGAGAGCAAGCTTGAAAGTTAATTTTAAATGCCGTCAAACGTAAAGCAAACAGGAAACGCAAACAGACGTGAAAACACAATGATGATCAAATGCCACTGCAAACAAGGGAAACAAACATTTAACAATAAAATAATGCAAACGAACAAAATTCTATCTCCTTCCTACCTGTAATTGCGTCGTAAGATGCAGATTAAACCCAAAAAGTACTCATCAGTGACGTTGGTTATTTGATTTTTCTAAGGACTTATAACCTTTCGAATCTAAAACAGCGTCGCACTAAGATTATAACGCGTATCTCTCTTTAACATGATAAGCTACGCGTGCAAACCGTGGGGTTAATTCCGAAATGTTCCGCAAACGAATGGAAATGGAAGGCTTCGATAACGTTCTTCCTCAAAGAACTAGCAGTATATTCCACTTGCACAAAAATTACCATCGAAAAATATGAAGAAGGTCGAGCGACTAAGCAGAATTTCTAGAGCTAAAACGTCTACCGCGCATCGAATACTCCCTTCTAATTATTTCATCCCAACTAATTCCTTCTAATTACTTCCAACTATAATTTGAAACACCTAGCCAATTACAGAAGCAATTTTCCTAATCATTGAGTAACCCTGATACCACTCTGTTCAAACTTTCTATCCTCTCATCACGTACAGCACAAAAAGGACTCTACCTCCCACAAATTCAATAATCAAACAGAATATCCTTCTATACCATCTCTAAGATCCTCAAGCATTTCTCACGCCCTGCGCCAACCTATCGACCCATCGATCCCGTTGCCCGCTTGGTGATCTTAAAATCCTACGGCCCAGCCAACCCCATCGAACTTTAAAAAAGATACACCATAGTACTTCGCCCGATCGTAGAAAAATTTGCAAAGCACACTTCCCCTTTCCCTCGGCTCGACCTTCTTAACGCTACCAGCACTCGATCAAGGCCCACGACGCGCGACGTGGACGGCGGAACTCTCCGCGGGGCGCTCGCCCCTCGGCGCCCCCTTTTCCACTGACCTTCTTAGACATCGATCTCCTGACCGACGTCCCGGAAGTGCAGCTCGGCGTACTGCATTATCGTCGGCGCGGACGGCGATCGTCCGTCACTGATGCTCGACGACAGTCTCTTCGGCTTGTTGCGGTTCTTGGCGTCCCCGGGGTCCGCGTAGTGTGTGCCCTCGGCGGGGCCGCGGTTCGACTGTCGCTCCCATATCGGCTGGCGCGCGTTCGGCGGGTTGGGCCTGTGATAGTCGGTGGCGCACTCCGCGATGTCGTCCTCGTAGTAATGGGGGTAGGAGATCTTGTACGTCTCCGGTATGCCAAGCTCCTGGACCTGGTGGAAGCTGGTCTCGCAGGAGGGCCCGTTGAACGCGTCCGAAGACCTCCTCGCGTCGCCGCCGCGCCGTTGCTTCTGCTTCCGCTCCGACCTTTTGTGCTTCTTGTACTTCTGGCCCCGCTCGTTGCCGCGGCTGGCGTGACGCCGCGGCTGTCTCGTGTCGTGGTTCGCGTAGTTCCGCTGCTCCTCCTCCGGATGCGCCGCGGACAGGTGATTGACGGACTCGTGGCGCGCCAGGGGGGACGGACGGTTGTTCGCGTGAACGAAGGATGTCTGCAAGGGGCTAACTATCGAGGAATGGTAGAGGCCGCGCGTTAGTGGCAGTGTTAGTTGGCTGGAACTGTTGCTCGGTAGCGGGTAGCTGTACTGCTGCATTTCCTGCCGGTGCTGCTGTTGGTAGTGTTGTTTGTAGTTGTATAGGCTGTCGGTCTGCAACAGGCCACGGGGTTAGTCGTTGGGAATCCAGCCACGGGGACCACGGACGGGGGAAGAGAGAAGGGATCGCGTTAGTAGTCGAGGACACGTGAACGTCGAGGAGGTAAAGTGTTATCTCGCTCCTTTTTATAACTTCCTTCGTGTCGACTGATACGAGTTTGCACGAGAAGCTTGCTTGCTCCTTACCCCCCTCTACCCTTAGTTTCGTGTCGGCAGCCAATCAAGGGTAGCGAAATGACGATGCACAGTCTGTCGCGCAAGAGTGTACCTACTAGTGGCATTTGAGGAAAGCGAAATTTACCCAACTCTGCTCGAAACGACGTTCACATTTATCTTCTTCAACCAAGCTCAGCTTTTTCTTAAATCTGTCCGGACGTGGTACAGCTAAAATCTCTAGCAATGCTGAATGAACCAACTATTGACAACTAGTACGTGTACTCTGACGTATTATCCCTTGCGTGACGGACCCAACGTTTTAAAAGACCGTTTGAAGCTCGCATCATGCCCCTGTAAGGAATCTTGTACGGTGCTCTAGAAGAGGCTCCCCAAAGTGGAGCGTCCCGATCCGCGTGCCCATGCTTTAAGGAGCAAACCAAGCAGATATCTCTTCAACGTTCCATCGAGATAATAGTAGCCTCGGTCCCGTACACGCGAAAAGGACTTTCAGCGGCGCCCGCGAGATAAAAACACCCTGGCGGCGTTTTTAAAGGACTCGAAATAATATTTTACCTCCTTTATGGACAAGGTTGAAAAGCTCACCGGTAAGCGCGCGTACATGTATGTGTGGCTGTGCACGTGTGTGTCTGTGTGTGAGTGGGAACTTACTTGATGCGCGGCCGACATACACAAGGACGGTCGCTACATAGACGGCCAGAGATCCAGCTTAGCAGGGAAAATATGATTTCCGATTATAACTCGGCTTCCAGCAACTCTACCTCCTATTTGCCCGAAGCTGCTGTTTTATATCTATTGCGGACACGTAAATCGTACTCATGCAGTAGGTGCGTTGCTAATTATTACATCGGTGCTTAAAGGAGAGGATTTACTCTGCACCGTTCGACTATCGTTGCTGCTGCGTCCCTATTACATACAAGCCATTGAATTCCTGGCTTAATCGGTGCTGTAATGCGATCTTACAATGATGCACTTGGAATCACCCCTTTGCTAAGCGATAAGGGGGATATTGTACAAATATGGACCAATTAGTTGGATTCCTTATTGTACTTGTTCCGCTTGTTCGTGTTGGGTTGGAGCAAGTTGAAAGAAACTGGCGAAATTGTTACTCTAGCCTATCGTAATTAAATTGCTCGCTGTTGCTTTACAATTATTCTCCGCTGTTTGATTAAAGGAATGTACATACGAGCGAAATATGGTGTAATTAAGCGAGTTGCTTTCGCGAATTTTCCCGCGCTATTGTGTTTATTCGCGTTAGATTTGCACGCGCTTGAAAGAATTTAACGGAATTGCTGCTGCAGTCGGGCAAAATTAAATTGCACGTGTCTTGGGATTCATTGAGGATGATGTTTTACGAGGTGTTATGCCCGGGTGCAACGAAAATTATAACATAATAAAAGACAATAGAATCCTCGTGGGGCGGAGAGATTGGACTCATTCTGCAGAGGAAACGAAGTTTCATTTCGCAGTATGCGGTACGTTCGTATTTGCATCTCCATATCCTCATCGACGTTAAAATATGCAAAATGTATAGACTCTATTTAAGGGAAATTAATATTGAAAATCCTGAGTCAAGTGCTTGAAATATCAATATAAGATGATTCAAGGGGGGTGCAGCTCCATCTTTACCAACTTCGAATAAATTAGAAAACACTGTTTATAAAATTATTCATTTAACTTAAATGAATAAAGAGAACGCTAATTGAAAAATATATGTTTTCACACAATAAGTAGTAGTTATTGAGTTGAAAAACTTTTACTTCTATTTCTGGCGAATTTTTCAAATCTGGATCTCCCCGAAACAAAAATATTTCCCAAAACAGTAATGGGTGCGTCTCAACTTAACTGAAAAACTGTCTAAAATTACAGCTCAATTAAACCTTTAAACTCTGCAAGAACTTTGAAATCTTAGAATCGTTAATGTTCCCCAAATCTTCTAGCAAAGTGGATCAACAATTTAAACTAAAAACCATTCTACGTTATCTGGGCCACGGCACCTTCATCACGCGCGATTATATTAAGGAACAATAGCTTCTACAAATTGCTTCCTCCAACAGCGAATAAAGCCATCAGTTTAATTATCTGCCGCTTCCCAACAAACTTTCGCGAGACCCCCATAAACGTTTCTAAACGCGCCCGAAAACCTCGTTCCTCTCCTTCATATTCGCAACAGCGAACGAAAAGCACTGATGGAAAGCCTGAGCCCCCAGGTCCAATCGAACGGGTCGCTTAAACCACGATCGATCCAAGTCCGAGTCTCGGGAAAGAAAGGAGCAGCGTCTTGGACGCAGCAGCAACGTTCTCGATGGTCGAATGCGGGCCATCAGCAGAAAAGAACACGAGTAGTCGACAAACCTTAGTTCTAGGCAACGAAGCGGCGTTTTTCGGCGGGAAGACGGGAGGGGGGACGTTTTGATACGTGTGTTTCGAGGGATCGGTTCTCCTGGACTTCCTGGGCGCCGGGACCGGCGGCGTCGACGCGTCCTGGGTCGACTGATTCGATTCATTCGACTGATTCGACTCGTTCGACTGCCCGGTCGTCAGCGACGGTGTGTCCGGCCGGACGATCGTCGCGATCGTGCTGGTGCTGCTGTTCTTATGTGGGCACTTGTATATCGGTATAGCGTAAAGCTGATACTTCCTGTGGGCGTTCTCGTGTTTCCGGCAGAGCCTGAGCGAGTAGAATTGCGAGCGTTTGTGCTTCCTTCGGCGGGGCTTGAGGCTGTTGTACTTGGGCACAGGCGAGTTGTTCCTGGGCACGTTATAGTCGCTGTAGTGCGGCCCTAAGTGGCTCCTCGTCGACTCGTAGCCGGAACTGGCATCGCAGAGCGACGTGCTCCTGCTCAGCGGCCGCGAGGGAGACGGCGAGGTCGGTACGGAACGATGCAGCGTGCCATGCAAAGCCGAAACTCGAGCAAACATAGGGGAAACCAACTAAAACAAAAGACAACCGGCGGTATACTTATCTTCGAGCTGGATTCTTTTTACTTCCACCTGCGAATGGGCCAGCCTCGCCCTCGGGGGCCCCTTCCTCTGGTCCGCGAACCTTAAGGGCTCCGGAAAAATGTCCCTTGCTCTCTTGTCTTTTTTACACTCTGCTTTTATACGTAGGTTCTAGCTTCAGATTACACGGTTCTTTTTTTTTCTCACTCTGGCGAGGATTAGCGGTTCTGGTCTGTTAGCTTACCGAAGCTTCGCAACGGGCAATCAATTTCTACGTTCGAAATCTTTCGGTTTCAGGTCATGGTACTCTATAGGGCTAGGGGTGGAAGATAGACGGTTCTGTTAAGGAAACGGCTAAATGTTAATGATGTTCTGAGTTATGGGAAGAATTCAGTTCTTCGTAGTTGCTTGTGTCTTTGAATTAAAAGCAGATGTTTGGGTGTCTTGTTTTTGGGGACGGTGTGCGCGATGTTTATGACACTTTCGTTTATATCGTGCTGCCTGCAGGTAGAGAGTCATTATTTTTTATCACGTGTCGCCTTTTGGTTATTGTGTTTTATTAGAATCTCGTCTCTGTTATAATTTCCATCGCGTTCCAAGGAAAATGTGCTATTTTCAGGTAGCTTAATGCTAAGAAACATTCGAATACATCTCGACTTTCATTCAACATCTTATTAAATATTTTGCCGTGTGCAGGGTGAATTTCAAGCAGACATCGCGATGAAATAAAATACTAGCACTAGTTATAAATAATCCCGTTCCCTTTCTATCAACAATTGTATCTGACATTTCTTCTATTACATTGAAACACTCATGGCCAGTGACTTCTGGACAAGTCATACGTTGTTAAATAAATCACGAAGATCGAAAGGTCCAAACGTTGGAATACTTCCCAATATCCCAATGATATCGCGCGAGCAATGTCCCACAAAAATCGCAAGTTATCGTCGATTAAACTATCGAGCGTAGCGATAAATCAAATTCAGCGCCTATGATGCACAGTAGGCGTTTGCTGAGCAAATTTGCAATATCCACGGTTCGTGGAACATTTAAAAGTGCCGTCAGAATTATATGGACCCCCGGGGTATCCGTTTCACCGGCTGTTCATATTTAACGAAAGCCAGAAAGGAAATACTGCCGCTGATAAATAAAGCACACGTGAAGTGGGTGCCGTTATTACTTTCCAGTGTTTCAAGAAGGTACTTCCACGTTCAATTTTAGATAACACAGGCACGATTGAAAGTTTCTACGTAGCGGGCACTCCGGCAGCTTACATTCTCACGGATCGAAATAAATCTCCGTAACTTTAAATGAATAGTTCACCCCCGACGTACGCGAGTATCGTGCTGCTGGATTTATGTTGGACAATTTAGGCGATATTTGCGCCGAACGATTTCACACTTTTCCTCAAATCATCGTCAAATTATAGCCGGCGTCTTTAGATAGAACGAAACTCTGAGGATGAATGAATTGGTAGTTTTTGGGGAAAAATGCTTCGAACACTTAAATAAATAAAAGTAGGTACATTAATTTTAAATTATTTCCTGCAATAATCTGCAAATGGGTTCAAATATATATACCCGCAAAAAGTGCGCGATGGTAAATATATAAGCCCAATAAATCCAATTGCAATTGAAGTTGGCCCAGGAATTTTGGAAAACCTATAGGATCTACGAAAACCTGATTCTCAGTGCCTACTCGACGCACCCCGCAGAACATAACATTTTTTCTCGACAGACTTGCCCATAGTACCCAGAAAAGAGGAAACCGAGCTACTAACCTCCGTACACCAAAATTCCGGGAATCTATTGAATCATAACGAATCCAACTCTGCACGCAGAACAGAAGCCTCCCGCGTGCCTAATCAATGCCTCCTATTAAGCCAGAAAACACGCTCGCCCATGCATCACCGGTTATTGTCGCCCGAACATCAGCTGCGTGTCGCAAACCAAGCCAAACAGTGGCGTGACAAGTTCGAAACATTGGCTGCAGAATGAAACACGGTCATCGAGACGGCTATTGTCCCCTTTGCTCCATTTCGATCTCACTGGGCGAGAAATCGCTGGCCAGGCAGGCTCGAGAAAAGTGCACAGGTGTGTCGAGGAAAAAGAAACAAGCAGGGAAACAAAGAGCATATGACGCTTTAACAATTTTGCATGACTTTGCATCATCTGGGAAGAATCGAAGGTGACTGGCTGCGAGTTGAGCAAAATTTCCTCCAAGTGTTAATAACGCGATCTCTATCCAAATCCCCGTAAACCGCACGGCACGAAGGCCGTCGAGGCACGCACTTGTGCAGAACGAAAGTTTCCCGCGTTGGAGATAGATCGACTCGGCCCGAGATCGATAGATCCGCTGAAGGCGGGGAAAATTAATTCGTTATCTCGCCGTAATTCTGACAAGGAGGCCCTGAACGCTGTATCGATCAATCGCCGCGGCGCGATCACGATTTATGACGCGACCGTTCCAATTGTTTCCCGCTCGCTCGGCCACCGATGTGACGGCTCGTGGTTCGCGCGAACTCGCCCGGAATATCCATTCATTAACCCTCCGCACGCACGTTCGGCGCCCCGGCTACGTTCAGGGATGGTTTTATCGATGCCGCAATTCGGTGCTCGGTTCACTTTCACGCTCCAAAGTGCACGCTGATTTTTGCTGCTCGCGTTTTTCGCGCCCTTTTCATAGGGGGAGGGTAGTGATGCTTTTGACAGGGGAGCGCGGCGAGTCGCCCGCTATGATACAATTGCCACCCCAGGGGCGGTAAATTCTCTGTTTAATAAATTATTACCGACAGGCAGGGTGGAGTTTGTTCGTTCGCCTTGGAATGAATTTATGGACGGGAATTTCCAGCTGCATTGAAATTGCTGCTGGTGAAAACATTCCACTGGGAACGTCCCATTCTGTGATCCTGAAACCCTGTGTCGAACGTAGGTACTCTTTGAAATTGTGCGATCGAGGAATTTTCACCTGTTCCTGTTACGATTGTACGTGGTGAATGTTGCTGGAATTTAGAAAAGCTCATGCCTTTACCATTTACGTGGTCTCCAACTAATTGGATAAATCCAATCAACTACTTTTCAATGCTATTTCCCAAAACGATTCCAGTGCTGTATAAATATTAGAAACTTCCACTACCATAGTTCCAATACCACCGATGAAACTTTAACTGATCTCGGCGACCGTTAAACTGTTTTCACTAGTAATCTTGTCACGTTCAATTATCTACGTTAATCGCGAATTCATTGACATGTACCAGTTTGTTGGTTAGCGTGGACGAGGCTGTTGAACGATGTTCAGGTGCGAAATGTTCGCGATAGAAAGAGTACGTCGGCTCGATTCAAGGTCAAGTGTTAATTGTAAGATTTGTAATTATTGAGATAGATGATCGATCGCGGGGGCGAGCGTGTATCCGCGTGAAGCGGCTTTGAGCGCACCTGACGCCGCATTGTATCTTTGATCAGCCACGGGCAATTGTGTGTAATCACAGCAGCGTAACGCGAGATGCAAATTGGTCAACATTTATCGACCGGCTAATTATTTAGCGTCCGGAGGAAATTGATCACTGCCAGGGCGCTGTTTTCAGACCGCGACGATGATAATAATAAGGGTCGGAGACGATGCGAGGTGCAGAGGGGTTTCGGAGTTCCAAAGGCTATTCAAGTATTTTTAAACGAACTGCAATTAGTGCAGACGCAAGTATGCTTAAAGAATCAGGTTTCGGTGGATGGTTTCGTTGCAACTATGGAGAAGTTAGTCAGCATACAGAAATTAAAATACTAACTTTAATCTATGCGATTAACATCACAACAATTTAAGTTCGTCATTATCTTTCCCCCTACGAGAGATATAGATTTTCGATGTCCATCTTTTTTTTGTACGTGCAATAGGTGGATGAATTATTCCTTCGCATACACCCAAATTGAAGTTTCATATTCATACCGTTTCACTCAAATATACACTGGCTTTTGGCACAGCCTCTGTGTAATCTGTGCCCTCTAGAGCACTTGAAGTCTTCTGTGTCTAAAAAAAAAAAATGGACAGAAAGGAAGAAAAGGTTGCATAGAATGAGAGCGCAGAGACGAGAAAAAGAAGAGGTCTCGTTGTATACGTATTACATTGTTTACACAGTCCCCGTCCATCGAAAGGACCCCTTTGTTCCCTCTTTTTTCGTGACTTTCCCGTCCCGTTTCGACATAATTCAACGTTAATGGATTTTCAGCCTAAGAGGAGGCCGAATAATACATAATTATTCATCGTGGCATTGTGTGACGCGAACCAGATCGCAATAAAACGGAGGATTGAAAAGGGAGAAGAAGGTGGATAAGAAGAAAGGTTGGAAGAGGGTGTACAGGGAAGGGGTTGCACTTAAGAAAAGAATTATTAGAGAAAAGGAAGAAAAGGCGCCCCACGACGGACATTATATCAGGCTTATTTCAAATTAATTAGGCGATCGTCCAACACTCCTCGGATCGCGTTAATTATTCCATGGGACGATAAATACGCCGACGATTAATAAGATCGACAAGAATCCTACGGAGCCTAGGATTTTATCGTAAAATCGACGTTTTTAATCGAACTGCGTTACGTAAAAGGCTTGCCTCCGGCGTTATCGTTTCAGTACAACGGTTGGAAATTCTACCTCTTGAATAGGTAGGAATTCGGGGTGTACCTCCATATTTAGGCAAATATTCTCAAGTATTTCATACTAGAATCCCCCTTGAACAACCCTTCCTAAATACACAGAGGCTTTTGATATTCAACGGTGTCTTACATAATCCACTTGCGCGAAACACAATTCTATCCCATGATTAAGCTAACATCTATTGACAAACGCAATTTCGTTTCTTTCCCATGTTACCAAATACACTCGTTTCGTATAGGTAATCCTCGAATGGTTTCATTGTAGTTACGCAGCGTCCACGGCAAGTCTAGACATTCGACGCACAAAGGGTGCGCGGATCAAAGACGAGACTGTAATTCCCAGGGGAGCGGCGATTATTCGTGATAAAATGGAACAGACAGCTAATTATCGCAACCTTCTATTCTCCAGGCTTTGAGTCCTCCCTGTGCCTTTTTTTTCTCTCGTAATAAATACGTCGCGTCGAAAGCATCGAAAGCATCGAAAGCAATTGAACGTAGTGGAAAGACGAGGGGTGGGACTGGCGGGGAAAGAACGACGGGGACGATTTACGAAAGCGCAGGGATGATGCGTCACTGTGATTCCCCGTTTCCCATCGATGAAATGGGATACAGGTTCAATTTCGCCGTGCTCGATATTCTTCTCGATATTCAAATTAAAGTGGGAGTCCCCGCGCCCCGAATCCTCTTGTTCGACCTCGCCGAACGAATGTCTCGCGCGATGGCGGACTTATTCTTAGGGGATAAGCTGGATCCTGCGGTTAACACGTTGAATCTTTTGGATTTCCCTGGCGCGTATGAGAGCGCTATAGTGTAAGAGGTTTATCTTAAGACGTTCTTTATAGCAGCCCAGTTTTATTGGCTTGTGACGTGGAAGATGGACGTTCTTCTTAAGTAAGGGCATTTGTCGTGGGAGACTATGGCGGGCTGGAGCTTCAACTATGAAAATAGGTTTAGTTACTAAGCTGATGTGGTTGGTTTTAATTTAATAGACTAGGCGAAGTTTACACTAATGCGTAGGAATTATATTTTATGGATCCTCGTGGATGATATATGCGACTATGACTTCTATTAGTTCGAACAATGTTTATTCTTCCAGTTTACTCTGTCTGGGAATTCTGCATTGTGGGAATTTTTCTTGGTCGTCCATGTGGTATTTATTTCCATAATTCCAAGCTGAATAATTCCAGGAATGATGAGAAGTTACTTTCGACGTCCAATGTTGCCCAACTTACGAAAAAGAATGGTACGATTCTCGCTCAGAAGATACAGATTCGAATCGTCGAGGGAAAGGAGTTTTTCCCAAGCGAAGCCCAACAGAAATCACGTTACAGTGGCCTGGCAAAGTTCAACAGCACGGTAATGTTTATTATAGAACTTCGATATCGCATTAGAGTTCCAGTAGTGTTGCAGAATTGCGGAGCAGTTTCGCCGCGAATAATTCTCCTCTGGGCACCAGCTGGAACTTCAAACATTACGGAGTTCGACGTATTATTTCTACGATATTTTCGCGTTAGAACTGTTACCCGCCGTCGCTAATTAATGCGCCAACTTCCTCGTCGAAAAGTGCCACTCGGATGGTCGAACATCTTCCTAAAGAATCATTCGGAAAGTACCTCAGCCTGTTACAAATTGGGATTTGTTACTCGTTCACTTTTCCTTCTGCCTCTAACTAGCTTCACAAGCTTCATTTCAAGGAAACCACAATTATAGATCCAGAAGATACTTCCGAAGCAAGGCATTTCCATCCTGTTTCACCTTGATCCCCAATATCTGATCAGAAAAATTCCACGAAGCTCTGTATGCACTAGCAAAGGAGAGTGGAATAATCAAAGAACATAATAGTATTGGAAGTCCTGCCATGATTATATGGATTATTAAACTGCAGATCGAAGAAGTGTTCGTTTCTTTAAACCTTTTATCGTTAATTACTCGGGGCAGCGAAAACTAGAATTCCATCGATTTCTAAAAAGTATACATACCTCGACACTATCCCAACATGCTAACGCCGCGCACACGTGACACCACCAATTGTGCATGTCAACCTCGAGGAAGCAAGCAGGGTCTAGTCCCCTTTGAAACTTTGATATCGGACAGCCCAGTGGACATTCAGAACCAGCTTCACGTGTCCATTACATTTTTTCAGTGCCCAATGAAAGATGTAGGTATGTACACCGTATCGAATCGGACTGCTGTATCAGCAGGGTTTCTCCAAATGCACGATGCCAGTGAATTCACTAAATCGATGCTGCCTTGACGAAGTGAACATGTTTAAAATATCCCGGACAAGTGGCACTAGTGTCCTGCACGAGGGGGTCCTCAATAGTTAATACCTAAAGGACCAACTTCCCGAGAGCTTCGAGTGTGTCCTGACCGAGTCCGGGAGGGACATCGATCGAGGTTTCCGCGCGGTAAATAATAAAAGTCAGCTGAAATCTGACGTCACTGGCTAATGCATCGTCTCGCGCGGAACAGAAGAAGGTCCTCCGCGCAGGAGGAGCCGTTCAGCTTTTTACGAGGGGCTGGTAAACGCTCGAGAATGGCCAGCGGGCATGGTTTATGGTGCCTGAGGGCGCGCGCGCGGCGAAGTTAATTCTCCCTCTTATTTAACCGAGTGCCTCGCTCGTAATGACCGTATCGGAGGCGGGAAGGGCTCGCAGCCGAAGTAATTGAGTATGGACAGCAGCTGAAAGCGAAGAGGCAAGAGAGGAGTGGGACATTACCGGGGCCCCTTTGTCGGCCATCTTCGGCTCCAGGAGCTTTGACACCAGACGCGTCCCCGATTTCCCACGGATCCATATTTCAACGGGAGGGCCACTCGACACGTCGCCGCCGATTAATATGTAAATTATCGATCGGGTGATTACGTGGCCCGTCCAAATGTTTATTTCACCGACCGCCAGAGTGAAACGCGAGGCATCCGTGACGCGAAAGCATTGCGTATCGAGTTGAAACAATATTCCCTCGCCATTGTTTGCTCCCTTCCATTTGCGATCCGTCCGTTCGTATAACAATATAACAGGTTGCTGCCGGGCAGACGGGTGACGAATTGTGGTGCTCATTTTAGGGAATTGAATTTCGAGAGGGTCTCTAATTATTTTTAGAATTCCTCCATCTGTGCGCCTTTTTGTATCGTATTTACTTCGAACGCTTTGTTTTTCTACCATTTTCTGATTGTTTTCGTGGAGGAATTCATTTCCCGCAGTTGCATTATATTTTCTGTTGGTAAAGAAAATTCTATTAGTTATTTTCGATTTATTTTTACACGAAGAATCTCCCTTTTTTGGCTATCCCGCCGTCAATATGTTCACGAAGGTTTTGTTAATCTAATTATATTGTAATCGAAACGGCCTTGAAATAAGTTACGAGTGTTAAATGATACGTGAAGGGAGAGGCAGATGTGGTTGATTCGTACTACTGAAGCACGGGATAGGAACAGAGCAAGTGAAAACGGTCTCTATATAGTCAGACATGTGTTTCAACTCATATGAAGGAAAAGTCTCTTCTTAATTTTCTATACATGCGTTATCTTCGAGTGAAAGTTATTCGAATTAAGAAGAACTGTAGAAACACGAGCAACTTAGTTATCTACTTTTTCACCCTCAAACAAGAAACTTATACCAATATCCTTAATACCTTGTGCTAATATATTACAAAACCCTTAATTGCAACAGACATGGTGAAACACTGTAGCTAGAGAATGTACATAAGGGTGTCTGCAAACTCTCGCAGTCTGAAGTTCCGAGCAGGGAACAGAGGGTTGAATTGTTTAATTGGGTATAAGACCCCGACTGGTTTAGGACACCGAGTAGTTTCGAAACGAGACAGATCTGAAGAACACCGACTTCAGTGTCCAAAAATCTAATTAAAATGTACATACATTTGAATATACAAACACTGCCGACAGAGAGCTAGGTAGCAGAAGTTTGGGATTTGCAGAAAATGGTCGTTTGTAGGTCATTCTAAATGCTATCCAGTTAAGTCAATTAAGCACGGTACACATCATACACTAGATTTCTCACTCCTTATCGCAACCCTGTGTTATCCTAAGCAAACATAGCAAAATCTTGGAAATTACTGCCGTTTTCAAACATTTCATCGCTAATCTACATAAATACATCCACGCGGCAATCTAAATAATTTTTCTCGGCAAATTCAGAGTCGGACTTTCTCCTAAGCCACGTGCAATCGATAATCTTTAATCGCGCACACAGGCGCAAGGGACTTAAAGCCAGGGTAAAACGAGTCCAGGTTGAATATTAGCGTGGAACCTTCTAACTTCGCTCTCGGTGCTCGAAGGCCCTCGTCTCGGAGTGCAATACAGCAACCCCTCTGGTTCGTTCCTTTCCTTCTACGCGCGGCACTCTGTGTTTCCGGCGTTCTCCACGTTCCCCTCGTAGGTGGGGAGGGGTAAGGCTCAGACTGCCGGCACTCGAGCACTCCAGCCTCTCATAATGCGATTATTTCACGGTGACTTTCCCGCGCCGCGTTTCGCGGCTGAGAGCCTCGAGTAGTCGCGTGCTCCTGATATTTTCGACCTCCTCCTTTTATCAAATTACCTTCATTCCGCCCTCGAGCTAGCCTCTCCACGGCTCTGCCCGCCACGCCTGGCGTAAGCAAAAACATTTTTCTCATTATCAAGCCCCGAACGATTTCTCCGCCGGCCAACCCTCCCCCTCGCAGCTTTGTCATCGCGACTCGATCCCATTCATTACTCCCTTCTTTCTCCCCTCCCGTCACCCGCGGCTTGTTTAACTACACGGCTAGAGTGGGGCGTTAATTAAGGAAAACGGGGGCGACCGTTCGACCCCTAGCCTGCAGCCTTCCCGGTTCAGTCAAGGAGACAGGGTAGCTCGAGAAACGCTCAACTTAACTACCGCCAAACGCTTTGCTTTCAATTAAATAATAATGGTTTAACGGTCGCCCATGCATTGTTCCGCGTAGTTGGCCGTTTCCAGCTGTTCCAGGGAAAACGGAGATCCCACGGCCTACAATCTCTCTCTGTTTACGTGTTCAGCCTCCCATGCCCCCTGCTTCAACGGCGTATTATGCGCTTCGTACGCCGAGGATTAAGAATTTTGCATTTAGCGAGCTCGGGGAATTGTTCCGATATACCGGGGGATGGATTTGTTGGCCGCCAGCGGCGTCACTGGGGTGGTAAAAAATCGGGTAACGGTAGCGATGATTACTGATATAAACTATGGGGCAGTTAAATCTGTGGATAGGTTAAAACACAATAACCATGCGGTAAGTGATTATGCTAATCACATCTTCCTAATTTCTTACAGTAAAAGTCACTTTTAAAAATGGTACCATTACTTTTCTAATGAGCATCAAAACTGGCCGTTTCCTGAACATTCCGCTTTGCGAAGCTCTTCCTCGGTGTCGCACGCGATCAAAATTTTAAGCTACAGTACAGGATTTACGAATTCGTTTAAATATTTCACTACTCCGTTACATTTCCTACGTCCCGCGCTCTGGCGATCGGCAGGGCGCGTTGTCCCCGTTATCATTATACACCGAGCCGTTCCCCTTTTATCTGCAATTCTCAGTTCGCGTCGAGTATCGACAGGGGCGCGGCGTAACGCCGGTATCGCGATGTTATTAAACAGCCACCCAGGTAACGCGCCCCCTCCGCCCCACTTTCGACATGACTGGGCGAACGAAAAAAAAAAGAGAAGGAAGCCGGGGCTCGAAACGGAGGAAAAAAAAATATCCGTATCGCTAAATGGAATATATGAATGTGGAAACAGAGGCACGCAGACGCGACGGCAGCGGAAGGGAGTTAAAAAAACGGCACCGTGCCCGTTTTATTTCATTTTGCATCCGACGAACTGCATACCGCGGCTGGTTTTATTCGTCAGGAGAAAGCGTTGTTATATATTAAAATCCTGAGGCAGAAGGTGAGCCGTCAAGGCTTTTCGGCAGCTGGGCGCCTTCGAAGTGACATTTCATGCCACGGTGTTGCCGATGGGCGCGCTTAAATGAAGAAGTTACGGCACAAAGAACTCATGCTCGAGTGGCAACACAACAAGAACAAGGCAGCAGAACGCCGTCGAGGGGCGTATCGATTCCCACTGACCTTGTTAGGCGGCGCTTGGATCCCGTGGAAGGGCAGGTTCTCGTAAAACGTCTTCGCCCCGGACTCGGGAAGGCCCTCCGACACGCTGTTCACGTGATTGTTATTCGCAGCTTGATTGGGATCTGTAAGTGCAAATGAAACGCATGACTTCGCATGATGATACCAGGGGACAGGTGAGGTCGAGGACACGCGATGGACATGGGACACGCGACGGTGTCCGTTTTCGGGGGGTGGTTTCTAACGGACCGATCAAATGAAGGGAGCCAGACAATGGACGCTCAATTCGCTCTCTTTGAAAGGTTTCGCTGCTTTTAAGCAATTTGAATATTGCTGGGATATCAAAGGCTTCGTCAGTGGATGGTCTTAAAAGTGTCGACGAGTCTTTTGTTTTGCGAGGGCGCATTTGTGCACACCGAGGGTATGCTTTGTTGTTATGTTGGAATGTGTTGGTTGAGAAACAGAAGACTTGTCGAGGCTTTTAAGAGCTGCAGAGATTTCTGAGAAATAATTGGGATTCGAAACGAATTGAAGACCATCGGTGAAGAGGATTGTTCAGGGGGTTGTGCACAAGAGAGATAGAGATAGATAAAGAGAATTTGTTTGTAAAGATCGAGGTGTAGTTGTGAATGCTATATAATCAGTGAATATCTATGTCTATATCTACTGTTGTAATTGCACGAATATGTGGGAGAGTAGATAGGCGTCCCAATTTGTTACATTCTGGACGTCATGAAGTAGACGTGTTCTGTATTCAGGATTATAAGTCATCTTTCATATTTCTAATACCTCTGGATTAATTGCAACCATTTACAGTGGCACAAATTAATTTTAATTGAAATATTTAACTGTGCTATTTTAAAGCTATTTTCAGTGTTCGACGTGACTCAATGGTCAAATTTTGGTATTAAATTTGGAAATTCTTTAGCTTTGTAATTCAATAAATACTTGGAGGCACACAATTCTCTGAATATTATAATTGCAATCACGTCGTTCGGAGTTGTTCGATGCAATTCTATTTGGAAGATCTCTTTTCTGTAATGTTTTCAGTGTACACAAAAAAAGTTTGTGAAATAAAGTGGGTTAAAAATTTTATCGTCGGTTTAACTGCGTTATTCTACCCTCACTTTGAATATTGTTTGTGTTCGACGTGTCTTACTGCAACGATCGCAGTATTTCAACGCCACCGCTGAGTTTTTAACCTGCCAAATCAATATTGGACGCGAAGAGCTCCCCCGCCATGCAAAGCGAAGTTTTAATTATGTACACAACAATCATCTAGTAGCCGTATTATCGCAAATACGACGTGCATGATATGTGCACATGAATGTTTATACGTACAGGATTTATAACGAACCAACAATGAGATTTACCACGCCAGATTCATGTTTAAATATTTCGCTATGCAATTCGATACCCTTCAATCAAAATTTCAAATCCTCTATTTACCTCACAATACAGTCATATCAAATACTAACAAGTCAAAAGTATCATGCTGCCACGTGAAAAAATCATGTAAATAATACTCTCTCGTGCTTAATAATCCTCTGTGCTTTCATACCAATTTATCGAAAAAACGCTTCTACTAACAAAATGAATCATTCACTTCAAAGGGACGTGCAAATGGACAGTTAATCCGAGACCACGTGACCATCCAATTTTGAAAATTGATTTTCTCGAAAATAATTTCATCGCGCACTGTCAACTTACACAAGGAATCATTTTAATCAGAAATTCATTAAGACGGTTAATCTGCGGAGGACTGTAATTTTTCCGATTGCTGAAACTGGACTTAGGTTTCAAAATATCATTATGATGTAGAGTCGAAGTGAGAGCTATACAGTAGATGACACGATGGATGTAAACTATGCAAAGAAAGGGGTGTTTTCAGATAGAAGGAACAGGAGAACAAATCTGCAAGTAATTAAAGAGCACCTTGTTGTCGAAGTTATAAAATTTAGGCTATAGTGTAACAGATGTGCAGGATATATGAAGAGGGAGGGTGTGTGTACCATGTTGTCCTTCCTAATTTCTCTGCCAAAGTTGTTTCCATCATCCGATATTACAATATACAGTTGAATGATAAAATTCTAAGCAGCACACTATATAACTGCAAACATTTCTGATAATTGCGCACAGCCTCAGTAGTTTTCCTGTACGCGTAGACATTCTAGCGTCGAGGAACTACCCTCTTTCTCGGTCGAATGGTTGGAAATAAACAGTGGAAAGTCAGGGCGTAGGAAGGAAAGCTTCTTTTCGATTGTCGGTAGAACTTGACACGCGAACCATGCACGTGTTTGCAAATTCTTCTTACGTACCTGCGCCTGGTTTCTTTCGCTTACGGGAGACGTTGCCTCGATTCAATTCGCACGATGATTCTGCATGCAATACCCGCTGCCGCGGCGCTATTCTTTTGTAAGTCACAGCTAAGGGAAACACAAAACACAAAAAGGAAGCGATGACACGAAACACATAAAGCCTTTCCTGTTCATGCAACTGCCTGTTACGTGCAACGTATGGCGGGAATTTTTCAAAGTTTTTGAGATCGACGGATTAAAGTTTCATTGTGGATAATTGAATAAGTAGATTGAGAGCTTGAGACTCGAAATACTTTAGCGCTTGCGTCTTTTTTACATGTGTTGCAAATGTAAGATTGTTGTGGATTCATTGAAGTGAAGAGAACGCAGGGCGATACCGCGAAATTCACGAAATTTCGACTTCATTCTGCGATCTCTAAGCGTTTATAGCTCAGAGTAAAGTTAACCGATATTGATGAAGTTTTAGGCACGAATACAAGTTCAATCTACAAACGGGTTTTTTGAATTTTCATTCACAGGCTCACAAAAAAACAGTTTAAAAAACGGCTTTTACTATTTTCTTTGCTATTCCAACCAATTTTCACATTTATTTTTCAAAACGACGAAACAGGTCACTTAGCAAACTAATCCTTTTAGCTTTTCAAAGAAGACCAATTCTAAAAAAGTTATACGATTTTAAATATTGAAATCTTTCTTTCGTCCGCCACTGTATATCACCCTGCGCGCTTCTGGACATATATTCCACAAACTTGTAAATTATTCAATACTAAATGTACACCGAGGACTGTGCAGGTGAATAAATCGCGTTGCATATATTATCAGCATCGAATGAAAGTAATTGAAAAAATGCGGGGTGAAGGGGAGTTAAAAATATAAACGGAGATCCGTGCAGAAGGGAACAATGCACTATGAAACAATGAATCACGTTACAACGCCAATTGAGGACACAGAAGCATGTAAAAATATTAATTTCTTCTTGTTAAAATATTTATATAACGTTAAAGCTCAAAATGTATAACAAAAGCAGAATACGATAATTGAATTAAATACGATTCTCTTTACGTCAATTTCGACTTAATTAATAGACTGCAAAACGAAATGAAAATTTCTAATTTTTCAAAGAATAAACGTGCATTATCTTCGTAACATTGGCGTAGCAAGTGCAGCATCTATGTTCGATGCACATGTAATGACCATACAAATGATAATAGGCGCGCTAATTACACATAGCACGCGTCAACTGTTACCTTTCTTCTGCGACGCTTTAATCCAGAAGCACGATAATCACGCGTCGTTCTGATATCGCACGAATTCGAATTGATTAATTTGCAAATGCATCTCGAATTGTGCAATAAACAGCAATGCCCCTATACGTTGTCTCATACATTCTTATACTTTTCGATTCAATGTGTTGTCTTGATATATCAACGAGCAAAGTTACTGAATTTTATACAAGTATTTAATGCACTTCGAAGTGACGTTTGCAAATGTTTCCTTGGCAAATGGAAATAAACGTAATGATTATTAGAACAAATTCAGAGGGTATTTATTTAAAAAATTAAAAACTGGAGAGACTTCTCTTCCAACTAGAATTTATAATCATGTACGATAGTTAATTGCTTCGCAAAATATCTGTCCCTCTGATTTTTTCTGTAATTAAACGTTCAATGCTATACTTTGAAAAAACGATAGCATTGCACGCTGGTAGTTATTACTAGGGATTTAAAGGTAATATACAATAACGAATTAAGCGAACTGTTTTTAATGTCGGCAAACTGGCGCAGAACCGAGAATCCGTTTAATGCAGCCGCGCTTATCAAATATTCGATAGCCATCGATAAACCTCGCGAAATTTTTGCTTGTCCGTATTTTTAATTAACCGCACGTGTCCGATAAATCGCACTTTGTTGCGTTTAATTTTGTGCCACGCCACGCTTTCAGTGCTCGATCGCGCGTTATCGAAACATGTACGAAACAAAACCGATCATGAGCAACGCAGCCCAAAATTTTTCACAGCTTTCAATGTTATCCAAATCTTCGATAACAGTGCATTTAAATATTCCCATAAATTTGCGAATTAAATGAATCGAAACGACGCAAAATGTAAATACAAACTCACTATTCCATTATTTTCCAAATTTCTCCCACCTCAACTCACATCGAATTCAACGCTCTGGCGGCAGAAGGAGGTATCGCGATGCAAACGGTGAGCGAAGCTCAAGGAAATTAAGTTAACCAACCCTGTTACGACCTGGACGTCGTAAAAAGTAGGGGGTCGACCCAGTCATCAAAGTTCCGGTTCGCGTGTCAGTTGCGCCAACATTAAAAGCGACAATCATCCCAAGGCGACTCACCTGTTTTCTCTCTGGAAATGCCGGGCAGAGTAGCCTGCTCTTTAAGCTGCACTCCAAACATGGCCTTAATTTTATTAGCCCTGGCGAGCATACCCTCGTCATGGAGGCTGACCATGGTCAGGCTCCTCTGCGCGCTTTCCTTCCTCCTACGGAACACTTTGGCGGGCGGTTTCGCCGCGGACGTATCCATGAGGAACCGATCGACCGACCGCTCGTCGTTTTGCCTGGTCATCAGTTCGTTTCGCAGCGTCTCGTTGCCACGGACGCTGAGACCCGACCGGAGACTGTGGCTCCGATTGATGTGTACCAGCACGCCGGGCTTTAGGGGCCATCGGGGCGCCGGGGTCGGGTGCACCGGGCTCTGAGCAGAGTGCGAGGACGCCGTCGGGCTCGGTGGCCCACCGTCTGGACTGTGCAACGATTACGTTTCTCACACACCGCCGTTCGAGCATTCGAGTTGACGAGGTCAACTTTAACTTTCGATTGACCGGAGCAGCTTGAAATTCGAGGCGAGGATGCCTTGAGGTTCAAGTTGACGAGGATAGCTTCAAACTTGAGTTCTTGGAAAGAATTGGTCGAGCGGTTTCTAGATGGAACTGGGCCCTAACGCGTTTACCTTCTGGTAGATACACTTATACAGTTCAAATAATCAATTTAATAACACATGAGCTGATTGACAGATGGTACATTGCCAATAGACTCCGTAATGTTCCAGACACTAATGATATTTGGTGGCTAAGATAACTAGGATGTAACTGAGGCGGCGATATTTACTAGACGATGGGTGAGGTGCTTCCCCAGGTGTTTGGTAGGACGGATAGAGGCTGCCATCGAAGGGGGATGTTCTCATGTTTACCTTTGTGCGGCATATGACCTGCGATTTTCTCTTGGTCAAGCCTGGTGTAGGTACTTTGTAAACAGAGAACCTCGGGTTTATGATTCTAGATAGGCACCTACCTTCATTTCTGGAATATATCGTTAGATAGATATTCTCTTATTTAAATAAATTACTCGCCAACTCTGTTATATATGTTCTATGCGCACATGTTTCAAACCTGTGATAATGTTGTATGTATTGAGGGGATGTGTAATGCAACAGGTTGCCTGTCTGCTACCGTACTTTTTTCCGTACAAAAATATTATTCTGTCTATTTCTAAATACGAGTTCCACCATATTAGAATATTAAAACAGAAATTGCAACATCTGATTTACTGTAATGCTCAGAATGATATTGAATAAAATATGTCAAGAAGTGACGCAAAATGAAGTCTTCCTCAGACAATGTCAACCTCGAGCTCTCTATTTTAATAATTATAAACCGAATTCCATCCAAGAAACGCTCATCCACATCTTGATCTCTCCTTTACAAGAATTACTTTACTAGATTCAATTGGTCAATTTGGAGCGATTAGGTAAGTAATAGATCACTCTGATAATCCGAAACAATACGAATACTCGACTGAATTCAATTTCTGGAGCAGAATAAATCTGCCTCGCCCTTTTTCGAACATTCGAACAGCTTTACTTTCACTCCACTCTTTCATCGCGTTCCCCTTTTCAGTGCTGCGTCTCCCGTCAGTGCCCCCTTTCAACAGAAAGTCTATATCGAGCCCTTTTATTGCGATTCGATAAACAAGCGCGCTGAATCAGCGCGAAGAGTGCAGTCTCTCATCAACCATTAATTCCTGAAGATCAATTCGATGTCTCGTTAACTCAACGCGGCCAGAAGATCTCGACTTTCCGCCGATCAGACGTTTGTCCCAAACTTCCGGCGAATTCTTGAATAATACAGCAGGGACAGTATAGACACAGCACTTAAAAAGGTTACTTCCCAAGATAACCACGGAGCGTAGAATCCTTTTGATTGCTTTCGTTCTGCTCCGCGCAAAGTCATCCGTCGAACGTTACGCGACCTCTCTTCCGAACTTT
Source organism: Andrena chrysosceles (assembly GCA_963855975.1). NCBI lineage: Eukaryota > Metazoa > Arthropoda > Insecta > Hymenoptera > Andrenidae > Andrena > Andrena chrysosceles. Next base: position 1,251,533 of record OY979769.1, on the reverse strand, counting down.
TTAATTAAACTTCAGCTGAGTCGCTCAAGGCTTCGAGTATATTCCAAATATATTTCTCGCTTCCATTGTATTCGGTCCACGCCGACGGGGAAAAACTGCCCGCGCCGGTTGCAAGCGCAGATTTCCGTTCTACAAACGAAACGTCCCAACTGTACAAACTCCCCACTATCATATGGTGCTTTCCACGATTTTCACTGCTTTTGGAACACGAGTCGCCGCGATATATCGAGCGAACGAAAGGTCATTCGCGATGACAATTTCGAAAAACACAGGGGTGGGGGGTGGGACACGCGACGCTGAGTTTAGCAATTCAAAAATATGAAAGTTACGGTATCATGATGCCTCGATAATTAAATTCGGCGCCCACCTCCGTTCTGGTACATGACAAGCTGCATATGCATAGGGTGCACGAACGGTGGCAATTCATCAAACAAAGCATCGCGCTGCGAGATGGTAGTCTGCACGGTTTTTAATTCATCAGTGCTACCACTCGAGAATCACGTTGGACGTTAGCTCGATTCTAACGCTGGGTTTAACGCGAGCAACGTGGACCGTTGACCATTGTATCGAGAATTTACAAAGGAGATAACGCTGTTTCATCCCTTTCTCTCTTGAGTATTCGTACAATAACTTTCGACGGTGTTTACTGATCAGACAAATGGAAGTACCTTCCCTTCGATAAGACACGGGACGATAAAATCGTAAAGTCGTCCGTCTACCAACTTTGTGAGTGTACATCAAATGTACCGGCATCTGAGCGAAAAATTATTTTCGTACACTTCAATCCTTCACTTTCGTACAGTAACGACGAAAAGAAAGTTTAAGCTGTGAAGTGTAACAGAAATAACATAGTTCCCCTAAAAAGAATTATATCTTAAAATTTAGAGATTGTTATGTAAAAGTATCATATCCAAAAGTACGAATTTTGAACTTTCTCTTCGCTACCACTGTATTTAATCGTCAGCACCCTCCTGTGGCACGTTGAACTCTCAAATAAAGCTAAAACCTCCGCGCTGCCAAAAGGATTCTTCGCCTCGTGTCGCGATTCAAACGATAGTTAAATACGAGTGCCTCTGTTCTATTCATCGAGCATGCAACCCTCCACCTACCTTGCACCTCGAAAACTGTCCACGCGGCGGAATAGAATGGCAACTATTGTATCGGTGACCCGGCTAGTATGCAACTAATCGTCCCCTAAATTATGCAACAACGGCACACCGCTACATTCGAATAACAAAGAACTCCGCCGCCTCTATTCATTTGCACGCGCCACCCTTACCTGAACCGCCTCCATGCAGACTTCGACAGTAAACTATTATAAGCCGGAAGTGGTCACTAAATTATGCAACAGACATGCATTCAGGCGTGGAGGAAGACAGGGCGAGAAACAGAGGGGCGGGGAGAGGGCGAGAGGCTTCCTGTGAGATTGGAGATTGGAGACAATATCGTGCACACTACACATATCATGGGGGTTGCCGTTACGTTAACTCACACCAATAAAGTCAATAAGTCATCGCACCGATAATACGTACATTCAGCGCCGCATACGATTAGCAGGGACACGTCGGTTCTGGCAGGGATGAAACGGGGGTGTGAATTTGTTATTGGTGCGCGTAGACTGTGGGTGGATGTAAAGTAGGTGGTAAATCTGTTAAGATGAAATGGGACGACTCCGGGAGTAACAATTTAGAGGAAGGTGTTCTTTCTATTCTGTCTGAAATGAAATTGGGTAGGTGTCACTTGGAGGCAAATCGATCATTTCGTGCGTTCAGATTATGATGAAATTAAGGGGCGACGTAGGGCACGTGGTTTTAGGGGGAATTTAAGTTATCATTTTACTGATTTCGAATTTGTTTAACAAATATAGGCTGTTGAAGCTTGAAAGTGCATCCAAAATTGATCGATTTGGAGTGGTACGGATCATAGTGCGTTTAGTTGTCGCGTGATTAATCAGTTCAATTTTATGTTTGAAGCTCTGTGAGGTTCGTGTGATCATGTCTGCCGTCAAGTTGAAAGGAAAATGTGCAAACCGCGTCGCGAAGAAGTGCTAGAAAATTGACTAAAAAGTAAACGATCTTGAGCGAACAAACAAACTGAAAGTGTGGAATGAAGGATTCATTCCACGGTGCTTTGTTTTTCGAGAAAGCTGATTTCAATAATAATAAGCGCATACGGGTGCTTGAATAATTTGCAAGTCTCCTTTTCATGTACTTCGATATAGATCAAACTCAGAATACAATAGAATCTTTCACCTCAAATTCGATAATCCCTGTCAACCACTCTACATCCATACGACACTTTTTCCCCCTTCGTAGTCTGAATTTATCCCCCAAAGTGACGTGCAATTAGCAATCACCCATGCATACACATAACAAACATTTGTAGCGAGACTGCGAAAGTAACGCGTGCTATACACAGTTTGTAAATCAGGTCTCTCGAAATCCAGGGTTCGCAGAAGAAGCCTTTGTTTCGTATAGTCGATCACACTTCCGAGTGATAATTTGTTTGATTGGTCAAAAGCATCTGTTAGTCTCCGTTCTGGCAATCTTGATTATAGAGAAACCCTTTTCAGTTTGTGAAATCGAGGGGGCTACAGACAGAATCCTCTTTGGGCCCGTCACCTGCTAAGCCGTCGATACGCAGAACCGATAATTCCATCGATCAATCGTATAACGAGATTTACAACGGCGAGTTAATATCCCGGGCACAGCCTGGTGCAGGACTATACACACAAACACGGCCCTACTTGTGTAGTGGGTGGTGCAACATATACAGAATGCGTCCAAAATTAATTCTACTGTATCATTAGCATACCAGAGAGGACGTGCGCATGCTGCTGTTTCATAAAGCGAAAAGTACGACTGCGTTTCCTTTGTTGGGTAAGCGGAAGCACGTCTCTGCGATACAGGGTGTTTCAGAGCCGTAGGTGCAAACGTGACTGAGTAATAAAGCTCGCAAACGGATAAATTTAAGCGCCTTTGTTCGTTGAAATAACTATTCAGTCTTCGCAGAGAATTATTTTGAATTTTCCCGTCGCGATCTTTTGTAAATTTCTAAAGAAATATTAGCCAACGAGATGCTCGGAAACGATAAAAAATATAGATCCACGATTGTTTCAAGTTCGTGACATCAGAGTGACATCTCTCCATTACTGAAAATGAAATTAAACTTGATCCGCGACTGCATTTATTATTAAATATTCATGCAGAAATCGTTAGTCAGTCCTCGGCGATCTGAAACCTCGAATACCTATAAACGATCCGTTCGCAAAAGTTAGGATATTAAAACTCTTTCCCGCTAGTTCCCGTAAGTTCTCTGTACCAGTTAAACTCGCGCGCCCCTATAGCTCTGGCAACCGCTGTACAGCGGCCATGCGGAAGCGAGCATCGAGCCGGTAAGTTAAGGTGGCCTTTCGAAGTGAAAGGAATTGGTACGCAACAAAAGACGAGGCAGAAGAAACGACACACCGTGGATAGCAACCATGACTAAACTGAAGAGGAAATAGCAGAAGAAGGAGATGACAGGGAGAGGCCGAGAGAATAAGCAAAATGTAGGGGAACGTGAAAGCGCTGCGTTTCGTACTTACTGTTCGCGTTCCTCCAGCTCGACCACCCGATTACTGTCTGTGTTTTGTTTAGCAAGTCCAAATTAAAAAGTAGAGCAGAAACGAATCAGTTTTCTGTGTTAGTGAGACACTACCGAGTACGAAGCCCGTGCCCAGCTGCTGCGCCGCCGAGGACTACGCCTCGAACCGAGTCTTACGTTTAATTGGGGACGTTCTTTTTCGCGTTCGAAGTTTACGACGGCGCGAATTTAATTAACGCTGACTAATTTCCCGGAGGATCGCTTTAAATTCAGACGGGTGGCGGGCGGCCCCGTGCGCTGCCGTGCTACGAATCACCCTTTTCTCCTTCTACACGAAAAAGGGCAAGTCCTATTGGACACTTTCATTCGACTACTTAATCGTAGTAAATTTCATTGATCCTTATGTAGCGAGCCTGATTACCATAGCCGTTACTATTCAGAATTGAAACGTTTTGTAATTGGTCAATAATCACAATGGGAATTACGTTGCAAGGTTGGGGCAGAAAATCCCTCGCTCGTTGAATATGCATTGGACCCGACGAAAACGCGAGTTAGGAGAATCGTTGAAACGAATAATTAAAATTGTTGTAATATTTTACTAGAGCAGTAATCGGATTTATTGAATTGTGCATGTTGTGGAAATTAAATCTGTCGAATGTGGCATTCTCTGGTACCGACTCACGCCATAAAAAGAATCAGAAGTCGATATAACAATTATTGAGATTAATATAATACATATTCATCACGAACATATGGAAAATAGCGATTATCCTATTGAAAGTTTTATAATGTTCGGTGATTATACGTAAACTCTGTTAAGATTAAACATGATGAATAATTGAACTGCGCGGGATATGTAAAATTGAACGCGTTGCATCGACTTCGTTAAAATTAGTCAATAAAAAGTATTAAAATTCAGTAAGCATTGCATGAATTTAAAATTCGATCGAGATTCCTTAAATTTATAAATATTCGCCCTAAGGCCATAATACCGATCGGCAGGAAATAATCGGAAAAATTTTGTTTCCTCGCCCTCGCAGCAGCACAGCACGGGTTCGTTTATTTAACAATTCGTATATGTACTTGTTTTTGCGCTCTTTAGGGAATTGTCCATCTACTTTGTACGATTACGTGGCATAAATAGACATGCTTCTCTCGTGACTAGCATGAACTATGCGATAATAACAACGCAAAATAATGTATGCAGTGCATGATTTGCGCAGGACTGGCTGCAGTCATTCGATCACACTACAGAGTCTCAATAGCGTCTCAAGGTTGTTGCTAATAGTACAGATATAACCAGTGTACCTTTATAATGACACTTCGTGACGAATAACTATTAATCTAGCAAAGTATGGATTATACTCTGCTTACGATTTTGTTTTGGTAGTAGGAGTTTCGTGAAAATGAAACATTCTTATTGTGCAGGCTGTTTCACTAACTCTGTTACAAGTGATTTGTCGAAAATGTGTTAATAAGATATGCTGAACCGACCTTTCGTACTACATACAAAATTTAATATTCGTACTATGAATTATCTAAAGAAATGAAGAATGGAATTGGATAATTTTAAACAGAAGTATTGATAAATATTTACATATTTCAAGAGTTCTTGTTAACTTTACTCAGCTTTGTTCGAAAGAATTTCTGACATAATGCATATACGTTGAAATAAAGAAGACATCACTGGGAATACACGTCTGACTATGCGCTGACTAGGTACTTGTTTTCTCATATTCTTTATCTCTCTTTCACAAATTAATCGGACCGCTGAATCCTGTCGTTTCATTTTTACGTATTCTTTAAGAATTGTACCTTTTCCAAGGCTGTCGCAAGTAAACGTTATTCAAACTACCAAAATCGCGATGAAAAGTTATTAAATGCAAACGTACAAGGAATTCTGTTTAAATTTCTCCAGTTATATTAAGTTATACATACACCGATAACAGTATGAAGTTTAGAAAACAAATTGTCAATCCAACCTGTTAAATATAATATATTTATGAAATCTCTTTGCAATAGAGTCAGTGAAACATTCTAGAGCAATAAATCTGACGTCTGCAGCCAGTCTGCATGACAGTCCATGTGTCTTATAATGTATTTTATTTATAGCCTGTTTATCCTTCTAGGGGGCCAACAAATGTTTCCAACGAACTTCTCCGCCCTCGCGCGGTAACGCTACTCCAGAAAAAGTTAGATATCGATTTGGATTTAAAATTACTTTGAATCGTCAGCCAACTTACATATTCTTGTACTGTTTCTTTTTTTTTTAATTTAATCAGGCAACATGCAACGTACAAAAACTGTCATTATGTAATTGATTCTTTTTCGAAGTTGTCATCGCGGTATCTTGCGGCGATTCGAAATAATGAAAACTCATTGGAAGGCTCGCATTCTGTTATCATTTTCTGCTGTTGTGCTTTCATGAGTGCGGCCGTGTGTCTGTGTGTCGACCGTTATGGATTGTGCTTTTTTAGAGTGGACAACGTTGTAAATAATGCGAGTAAAGTGAATGGATATCGACGTAACGAGATCTCGCAGCACAAAGGGGAAATGTATGACCTACTGCGGGGAATTTACTGCGTCGCGTTGCAAAATACAACTATTGTTACGCTTTCTTTTTTGCTCTTTCGATCTTGATAATAATAACCGTCCTACGGGATGATTTATCGAAACTGTACTTTTCATGAGCTGGTGCAACGACAAATATGCATTACATGCTTGCAGTTTCTCGCCCAGGCCAACGAAAGTAACCACTTCGTAGTGTAATTGTTGAAACACGCTGCTACGTTTACTTTCAAATTATACTCGGACGTAAAAAAGTGGACATTTAGTAAAATTCCTCCTGCAAAGGCTTCGGGGAGACCGTACCGTTTAAATGGTAATTCAGTCTTTTCAAACATCGAGGAATTAATGTGATTAAGTACTCTTGATTATATTAATTGTAAAACGTAGTTGTGTAAAAGTAACCTCAAGAAGTTTCTGTTTATGCAACTGCCAGATTATCCAGATAATGCTTATTTATCGTAAAACGTTGCGATTAAAATAAATAATTGTGTTGGATGTGTGTGAGGTAATCTTCTATAATGATGATTATTCAATAGTCATTTGAACTTCTTCAAGACTCTTAGTCTGTTTTCGCTGTTTTAAATAAATTCCAGTAAAGCATGATAAACAAATTGTTGCACGATTTGCAGTGATTATAAGTTACACATTAGAATTGTAAAGGATTAGTAATCTTTAAACTTTAGTGGCTATAGTTATGAGAATTTTAGTTTATCTGTCTTCAAAGCACTTGATGCAATTGTTTTAGTATTCTATCATTTTCGCAAAGTTATCGCGATCTTGAAGAAAGCCCACTTCAAAGTCTACGTCATGCGAATCGTTGTGAGTAACAGATCACAATGACAATCACAAAGTACGAAACTGAATGTAACTTACATTTCATCTGACTTCGTTTGCGCCGACAAACAATGAAGATCACCACGCAGATGATTATTATCACAAGTATGAGGACAACCGCGGCAACGATGACGATCAGAAGGAGGTTCCCTTCGAGTTGGTGCCACCATGGGATATGGCCTGAAATGAAAACCATTTCACACAAAATGTTAGATATATTTGGAACGAGAATCTTGCAAATTCAGATTTTCCACAAATTATACGAAAATTGTACAAATTCATAGACTTTCTATATTCTTTACATTTATTCTATTAAATTTTCACGGGTATTTAGTGGTAGAACGTAAATGGGAAGAAAAACCTTACGTGTATTTCGTTTGGAATTAAAAAGATTTCTTGTATCATCGAATATCACAGAATAGTTTTGCTGCAAAAGTTGTTTGAAAATTTCTAGATCATAAAGAAAACGATCAAAACCCGATCATCGAATTTTTTCGGTCATGGCCTTTGGCCACGGAATAAGGCAGTGCAATAGTTGAAATTTAAATGTCGGCAACAGCTGTCAAGTATTATAAATACGATGGTAAGCGGTCGATCTTGGGCGAAGATATTCATGTTTCTCCTTAGATTTAATCCACTCCCCTGGTCTATATTATAATATTTTACCGCAGGGTACCTTTATTATGTAACTTTATGTGTGTATGTATAGACGGCGCTCCATTCTAATCAATACAGTAAGATATTTCTGAAGCTAAGCCAGATATAAAATTCCTCCTTTAGCAAACTGTTACGGTATTCGGGGAAAAATGATGCAACCAAAAGAATGTTAATCTACAGTTTTAAAGATATTTTTTTTCAAATAAAACACTGCGCCTTGGTACAATAAATTATTGTTCGTGTAATAAAGTTTCTGGAAACGAGTCCTCGTTTCTCGAGGAAAGCTCCTAACAGCATCTCAGCAGAAACTTTATTCTACATTTTCAACTTACTTTTTCTTGATAAAAAATTTGATATTATATTACAAGGAAAATGCAACACATAAAAGAACAGAGTCGAGTATTCGATTATCTAAAATGTTCCTACAAAGTTTAAAGCAATTATTAAGGAAAAACTTACTTCGGTGTCCATGGTGAGCTAAGAAGGAACAAAAGATTGAAAACTTTTCTTATTCGCTTATCCTAGTTATTTAGTGCAGCGTATTATCATTACGTTTTAATTCTCGATGCTATTTAAGTTTCCCAAATATTTTCCGCCACGCTACTTCGTCGCATCTCTTCGATACGAGATACAGCGAAGCAAAATTTTAATAACTGCCCCAGAAGATGTTTATCGCAGATTTATTTAATCGCTAGTATATTCATGTCCTCCGGGGGAGGAATGCATTTCCCGAGGAAGAAATGATGACACTTAAGAAGTCCGAGGATAAACGTCCCACCGGAGGGATTTTGAATTATTTTCCCTTCGAAATTTATACGTGCTCCGTTATTTGTACTAGGGAACAGTTCGAAGGAAGCGTTTCTAATTTCTCTGATAAATTAAAGGTACAAGAAAAATAATTCCCACGCGTCGAGTTACTGCGGAATAAAAAATTTAAGAAATATCTTCTTTTCCTCTTGTTAAATATAGAAGGAAGTTCGTAATAATTATGGCGACGAATTTTAATAGAAACGATTTTGTTTGATACATTTAAAACTGCTGTAGAAGCTCTTCCTCATGATTTTTTGCTACGTTACATTTCGATGAGAATAATAAAATGGAGATTATAAAATTGAAGACTATCGAAATTATTCAATTAGAACAGCACGAAAAGCGTACTTCAATTTGATGTGGATCTCGTTAGGTTAGAGCAGCTTCAAATTACGAAACATGTAGATGAGCTTGCATCGCGGGAAATGCTCATTTAGATTTAGCCCCACTTCCCTCAAAGCTTTGTGTTTGTTACTGAAGTTGTTTAAAATTCATGTTCCTACGTATCTACATAAACCCTAATAAAAGTATAACTTTCTCATCACCCCCGATCCTTGTCCTATTTTACATTTACATACCATCTACATATTATTAACAAAAGAAGCGTGAATTTTAATTAAAAGGAGCTCTAAATATCGTTTTTCCCTTGCTCGACGAGAATTTCTCAACCGTTTGGCAAGCTACCAGGTCTAACGCCTGATTAATCATTTATTACCTCACTGGCAAAATTGACAATTAAAATACACGTGAAATTAATAGTAATAATGTAAATGAAGGATAAATCGAATCGAATGAAATAAATTGAAGTTCTGAATTTGAATGGAGATCCTAACAATGGTAGAAGAATTTAATTCAAGAACTTGGAGTAGATACAATGGTGAACTCTTCACTCCAAGCTTTTTTTACTTCAGAATTATTTTTGTCAAAATCTTTCAGCACGTGAAGTCGTACTCATAATTTATTCAAAGCAACGAGATCAATGAATTGTCGAAAAGTAACTAGCTTCTACCCCTTCTGGACAGTATTAAATTCCAGTGGCATTGGGATAAGAGGAAATTGATCACTTACACTCGGAAGTGTAAGGACCTTTATGAACTCAGTATTCGCAAAATATCGATCTATGAAGGTCTGGCAAGATAGGCAGAAATATAATTTCGATTTCTTCAGTCTTATACCCTGTTACAAATACGACTGTCTACTAATTAAAAGGTCTGAGTCGAGAAATAACAGTGTGACAGTAAGCTGACGTCAAAAAGAATGTTAAATGAACACTTTGAACGTTGACACAGGCAGATTGCCACAGCTTTCATCTTAATACGCTTCCCTAGCATACACTAGGTCAGATGACTTTATTCTTTTGGGTAATAGTGTATACCTTGCCCGCAGAACCATGCAAACCAGCGTCAAACATTGGCTTTTACCACAACAATGACACTGTACTGGGTGGAATCTCCTCCTTTGTACGTGTACTTCTAAATTATTTATTTACATACTCTTTCCTCGCATCGTCAGCACCCTGATACGCTTAACAAAGTTGTCAGAATAGGAGTAAACTTTTTGCGAATATTTAGAGAAACTCCAATGTAATGTTTACCAAAATGCACTCAATCCCGAATACGTATTACTTATTTTTCAAGTATACATGATACTCCCATAGAGGGTGCATTTTCGAAAACATTGGTGAAGCCGCTTTTCTAGCTTTCTGGCTGGCATAATCTCACGCTTTCAAATTCCCGCTTGGGAATTACAGCCATATAATATAATACGAGGAATTATGGCGGGAATGTAATATCAAGGGACGAAAAATAACCGCGGTGATGAAATTCGCTTTGCGTAAAAATTCGCGCTTGTTTGGAATGGAATTTTCTTTATAATTAAATCGCAAATTTTAAAGTCTGCTGTCGTCATAATGTACCAGCCACCATTATTATGAAACGCTGGTAATCTTGTAATCAAGTGCTGTGCTGTTTTTTAGTATACAGGCTTTCATAGCGACAGTCGTTATTGATACAGTGCAATACGGGAAATATTTATTGCATCACTCGAATAAACACGTTATGACCGATGCCTCTCTTATTATATTATTAGCACTGGGAAAATATTATTGTAAAATGTATTTATTTTTAAGGAGAGAGAGGGAGAGAGACATTGCTGTGAAAATTTTTACCACGTAGGTACCATGAGAACATTTGAGAGTGATAGAATAAATATTTCCAGCGCTGTCTAACACCGATCATTTATCATAGCTAAAAGTGTACGAAACAACACCTAGTTCTCTACCATTATTTTTTCGCATAAAGAAAATCGGTAAATCATCTTTGAAGCGTACCTGGAATATCACGTTCACAAGGGGTTGAATGGCCGATTGAGTTGTTCGCAACGCAAACGTACGTCCGAAAATTGGTCACCGATGTATCCAGCCGAATATAGCTCTTCCCGTTCCGCGTTTCGGCAGTCTGCTCTAGCGTGTCGTTGTCACTCTTCAAAGACCAAACAAAATCGGTCTCCTTCGGATTAGCTATCGCAGAGCACACCACGTAATCCTCGCCGTCTATTCGTTCCTTCTCCACGTGACACTCGGGCTTAACTGTGGAGCACAAAGCAGTGCAAGTGGTCGTTAACCTCAAACGAATACACCGCCGTTATTTTACCGAGAGTAATAGAAGTTTTATAAAATGTGGATAGACGAGACAATTTGCGAAATGCTGAATTTTAAAAAAATTCTTATTACAGATTTAGCAGAATTTTGGTTAAATAATATCTAATATCTAGAGTAAAACTATACAATACACCCCAATTGACAAAATGCCCCACCATTATTTTACGCACACAAACATGGATGCATCGACGCGATCATCAGATTCGAACTTGCGTCAGTATTATTATTGCGGCAGTTGTGGGCAACTGAGGCATGTTCGAATCTGATGATCGCGTCGATGCATCCTTGTTTGTGTGCGTAAAATAATGTCGGGCCTTTTGTCAAATGGGGCGTATTGTATAGTTTTACCCTACATGCTTCTAACTCTCCTAATATTTCTTTAGAAAATTCCATGTTTTGAGAATCTTTCTTTTTATTAGCAAAAGATCCATAATTCTTCTTGCTCGCGAGATACGCCGCTGCAGGGTCCTGAATGTCCCTCAATATTTGAATGTCACTCGAAACGACTGGAAGCCCGCGCGGCAGAATGTTGCTTTACTTACATTGAACATTCATGACCATGGAAATGCTCCGGTTCCCGTGGCGATTCGACGCCTCGCAGTAGTAAGTCCCGTTGCTGCGCCTCGGCACTGGCATTTTCAAATCGAGAACATGGTCATGGACGATGGTGTCCGTGGATCCCTCACGAAACCATCGGAAGGTGGGCTGTGGGCGTCCCTTGGCGTTGCAGTCCACCGTTTCCGGGATTGTGTCGACAGTGACGTTTATTACCTTCCTCGAGATCGTCATGTTTTCCGGGGGAACTGGCGAGAAGAAAAAAGGTAAATGCCATCTATGGTGAGCTGTAATTTCTCGACACAAGTCCCCATTCGAAATTCCCTCCCCCGAATACGTAGTTAAAGTCGATTGAAAAATCGGGCTACACATTCAATTACGGAGTTATCTACAACTGTATTGATTTCTATTGAAAGCTGCCCAGTCTGAACATTTTAACCAACTCTGTCGAAAATATCTACTCAATCCCCAGACTTTGTACTGGCTACGCCCAGAAGATTAGCGAGAACGCCGAAAGCCTGATTGCTAAAATGCTACGAAACAACTCTAGAAACGGTACGTAACTCTGTAATTGTACTTGAACGTGCAAGACTCTGTAAGACTCGTCGAACTACCCCAGTGCCCTCCACCAGCCAGTCTGCCGTGAAAGGGACTCTGTTCCGTCCGAGATGAAGAGGGACTTACATTCCACGTGAAAGTGAGTGCTGCTGTTCACCCCCGGTCCGATGCCGTTGCTGCTGCTCTCACAAGTGAATTTCACGTTGTCTTCGACACGATCGAGCTGGCCACTTGACCAGGCGGTCAGGTTCCAGACCAGGGTCGACTGGATGCTCTCGAAGTCGTTCGTTCGCGGATCAGGGGGATGATAAACGTTCGACAGGTAGTATCGGTTCGTTTTCGAGAAGTCCATGGGTATGTCGTCCTTGAGCCAGGAAATATTGCAAATGGGTGCGCACTCCACCCAGCACATGATGCTAACGTTCGGCGAATTGTACACGTAACCGTTATAAGGGACCAGCTTCTTGATAAACGATGGCGCCGCTATTGACAATCAAAGGACAAGTTTAACAGTGCTTTCTGCCGATGGCAGGAAGGTAGGGGAGACATTGTTGCTCGCGAGGGAGAGATAAGGGTGGCCACGATCGTCCCGTCTACGCGAAACTCCCTACATTTTCTAGCCGAGAATACGCTATCGAGCTTGGAGATACATTAGTTCGCAAGTATGTCGTCCGAACACGTCGTTCCCCTTCATGGTATTCACATCGGCGCGGTTAGGTGGACTTTCCAGATACTGTTTTAGTTTTTCTACGTTTCGAAGATCGAAAAGTAGCGCTGGGTGTTTTAGAATCGTGGATTGCGTGGGTTTAATTGGGAGAAAATAATCTTAAGGGGACATATCATTTTTGTTATCGTTAAAAAGTGGATTTACGGACTTTTCTTAGTACGAATTATGAATACTCATGTAAGTATCTCGAAAAACTTCATTATCTAAGATAAATTACTATTAGTATTATTGCACAAATTTTCGTTGAATATTATATTATTATTTCACATGTTTGGAACAGAGCTACCATCGACCGAAGCTTCTATTACGTTGCCGGTAGTATTATCATGTAAAATGCGGGCAGAAACGTAACACAGTACAGGTTCCCTGCATATGTATACGAATTAAATAAAAACGAGAAACGCGTTCACACTGCTCCCAAGATACGAATCGTTAATTTAGATACAGCACCCTCTCGGAAGTAATTATAAGTACACTTTTGTACGAGGCAACTACGAAATTATACAGCCACGATTCCTTTTTCCTTTTGCTCCCGAAAAATTCTAATGGCCAAGCTCGATGAATAGTGAAAGAAAGGAGGTCTCCTCGAGCCATTTCCTCCAATTCTGAACGAGTCCGTGTGCCTTTGACCGGCCAGAAGCCACGGCGAAATTAACGTCACGCGGAAGACGAACGGCAGGTTTATTCGTCGCGGGGGGAGTGGGAGCTGGAAACTTTTTCAACTAACTTTACAACTCACCAGACACGTCGATAAACGTGGTGGCCGGGTCGCCGTCGCCAGCCTCATTGTACGCGAGACAAGTGAAGTTCGCCTCTGTTTCCAAATTAACTGACTCGATGGTAAGGGTGGCGTCGTTCTCATCCGGAAGTCTGTGAAGGCCCCGTAACCATTTGAAGCCGACCACCTTCGGTCGCCCTGGGTCCTGGACGAAGCACGTGATGGTCAACGGCCGCTTCTTAATCACCTGCTGGGGCTTGTACGAGATCGAAGCTGGCCCAGGTTTGTCTGTCGTTCCAGGCACCATGGAAACCGTATTTATATTAGAATTTCAATAGTTTAACATAATTTGACATTCGTGTCGAATAATTTTAGTGTATCTAAGAGTCCATTTGTCGCCAGAGGTAAGGGGGTAAGAGCGTGAACTTTGATAAGCTTTCCGCGTAAGATCTTCCTTGTAACGTAATCAAAGTTCTAAGGTATGTAGCTTAACACAGAAGGACAATATACCCAAGACTGAGCTTAAATATATTCTGTAGAAAGGAGTGATGGTCTTAGGGGTGAGAAGACATTTAATGACTGAATTAATTACTCTCACGATTCATAGAATAAAGAGAGATGATTGGATTAATCAGAAATCTAAGAGATACCACAAGAGAAATAAATTATTAATGCTTGTAAAGCGGTGGATGGGCAGCGTTGATTCTGTAAGATTAATCGAGGAGCAAATACGTCAGCATAGTTGGTAAATTCGCCAGGTTAACGCGCTTGTGTTGCGCTAAAGGCTGCCGTTCTAATTAAAAAATAACCATTTCTGGACGGTCAGCAAGATCGGCAGACTTAAACATAATAGAGAAGCGTTGAGGGAAATTGCAAAAGCCGTATACAGGAACCGAAGGCAATTTTGAAACGGAGAAGATTCGAAAATTTGCATTACACAGGAATAGCATTAGCTCCGTCAAAAGGGTTCAAACATTACATAAATCGTTACTAGAAAGGATGACGAAGCCGCTGTAATAGAAGGCAGGGTCTACGAGACACGAAACTAAGTAGAAACAAATTCATTTATATTCTATAACAAGGGAAAATTATCATCCTAATTTCCTTAATCAAATCGACAGGACTGAAATCACATTTTCCTTTCACCCCATATTTATTCCAACGTAGAAGAACGATCTGCCGCGTTAATTATCGGAAACAATGAAATTTCCAGCCTCTGCCAGCTTTCGTTGTATCAAACGGAGGAGGTCCTCGTGAATCTTTGCTCGGTTAAAATAATTTAGATCAACCGCCTGGGAGACCTGTGGACGTTGAGGCCAGTGGCGAAGGAAAAAAAGGAGGATCGGATCAAAGAATTAAAAATTAAAGAGGGCTTACAATAGACTATAACGGGCGCACTCGGTGAAAGTGGTCCCCAGCCAGCGTCGTTTCTGCCCTCGCAAGAGTAGTTGCCGTGAAAGGAACGTCCCACTGCTTCCAGCAGCAGCTTGCTCGGATCGATATCGCAGAAAATTAAAGATTCCTCGGTGGTGGTGGTGGTCGCCGTGCTATTTCTCGTGCAATCCGGAAGTTCTTTCAGCAGGTCCCCGTCCAAGTACCAACGGACGGCGCCCAGGCTTGCTGGATTCCCAGAAACAACTTCGCAGGTCAAAGAGACGTTTAAACGGTCTGCCTCGTTCACTGCCGTTTCCGGGTCCATTATCACTTCCACCACGGGTTTATCTGCGGGGCAAATCAACAGCCAACGTATCGAATAATTGATTATCATCGACTCCTTGCTGGGAGCATCGTGCGAGTGGAAAAAGTTCGTTAAAGTATCATCGAATTGAAAGGAGGAAAGGTTTTGGGTGAAGGTTCTTGAATGGTTAAGCTGGGTCCAGTCACTGCAGTCGGTCATTAGAGAATTTTTAAGGAGGACGAGTAGGTACAGCACTAAGTATTTGCGTACATGTAAGTGTCGTTTACCGTTGTAACAAGTCAAGAAGAAATATGCAGGCTAATTAGCATTGTCGCGCAGGGAACTTTACAGTCTTTTGAGGACGGGGCTTAGTTATTAAGTTCCATGTACCAGTTATTTTCATCTACCTTGTTTGAAAGGAAAGGAGCAGTATCATCCCACCGAGATTAATTTATCATAATAGAGTTTCCAAGAAATTCCTCCATAAACGGGGAAATAGTCTCTCAACCGATGTTCAGTAATCGACGAATGGAAAGGAAAATAAAGAATTTAATATCAGCTGCAGCACGTGATTGTTCATTTCGCAGTTTCCCCTCGATCGACGATGAAAGCTATATTTCACTCGAATGGATCTAATCAATCTAAAAAAGAAGAAAAAGGGGGAACCTCTTCTCTTCTTCAGTCCATCGAACGGCCATCCACTTCGAGAGTCTCGGGGCTCATGTATTTTTTTACGAGGTCGAGGCACGCGTAAAGATTTATGCCCGCGGTAAAACTATTCAAAATAAAACATACATATCACGCCGCGGCTGGTCGTTCGACCCGCGATTGGAGAGTCCATTTATGCCACTATTGGCCCTGATGAACAGCGAAACAAGACGGGCACGGAGAAGGAAGAGAGCCCAGGAGCCAGCGAAGCACCTGAAGAAGACTCTCGAGTAGGAGGATCCAATCAGCAGATTGGCTGGAACATTTTTTATCCGCGAGGTAATCAAGATTTCAGCAAGTTCAAAACAAAAGAACCCGGAAAGCGTCCGCGGAGTTTGTTCTGGGATGGGGAAGAAGAAAAATACAACGACGGCGACGGTGGGGTTAGCAGAGGGGTGGAAGAAAGATCGGCCAACTAATTTCCCGCGTTCGAATTCTACAGCCTCGCCCCACGGATTGTTTGCGCAAAATACAACGCCGCGAGCGGTATTAAGGCTGCAATTAGAATTTCATTGTATCGCGCGGTCGAGTTTACGGTAACGCGACGGTAACTTTCCGGGAGCCGAAATGGTTGACCCAATAACCAACCCGTGGGGAAGCTTATTTAATCCACAGTGATACATTAACGCTTCCGTGGAGCGAATAAATGGTTTCGGTTTTGACCCATTCGCCCTTCTGCCCCTCCGCTTTACTTTCCGTCCTGCCTTTGGCTGCACCCTGCAAGCGAATATCTGGAATTTATCTGACTTTGATATAGCAGATCCTCGTTACTAGCTCTCATTTTCTCTGATGTTCCGCGTATCTCTTGAGCGCCTTAAGAAAAGTGTACGCGAGTCTATGACATCAAGGTCGAGCACTAGAATGTAGAGGGATAGGGGTGTTTGGAAATAAAAAGGTTTTTATTAATATTATATGTAGCCCGATGTACAGGAGGAAGCTGTTTGATTGATTAAGGTACAATGGAAAGCTCTCGGCCTAATTTCTAGCACTCACACAATACGGAGACTTCAACGATGTCCTCTGAAACGGATGGACCAACAGTATTGCTCAGGATGCACCTGTAAGTGCCCATGTCACTGGGCGTCGCATTCTTCACGGTAAGGGCCGTTTGCTCCGTGATACCACCCTCGTAGTGGTCCTCGGTTAAAACTAATTCCTCGTCGTCTCGCAACCTGGACAGAAAGAAGAAACAACCACACGATAAATAACTCAGCGTTGTGCAACCAATGCGAGTATTATGCAACTGCTTTGAAGCAAACTTATGCTATTATTATTATTATTATTATTATTAATTGTCTTTATTACTCAAAAAAAAAAGAAGAAACCCATATTTGAATCCTACAACCACCACAATTTCATTTATTCACGATTATAAAATAGAAATTAATCAGTCAGATATTATACACCTGCTACTTGTTAAAAAAAACGAAAAAACTGATCGGCAAAACATCTATGTAGCGTGGAACAATTCAATCCCTCGCCTGGTTTGTTTACTGCCACGAAAAAGATAAAGCATTCTTTGCACTATTTTCACCTCGACAGTTATGCAATTTTTAATAGCACGCGCGCCAACGATAGACGACGAAAATATTTCATAAAAAGTCGTTTTAAAGCTGCAACAAATACACTCCCCCGCCCCTCGTATTCCGAATTCGTTCGGTCGCCGACTGATTTTTCTGGCAAAGTTTGTTGGAAATATCGATGATCCATGGCGAGCGTGAAGTAGTCGTGGAAACGATACCGCGCGATCAGCATCGTGGATCTCTGGTAATTACCGCGTTCCCAAATGTAACGGTGTTTGCTCAATTTTATCACCCCGTGCCCCGTAATTTTTTACCGAAATATCGCCGCGCAAAGCAGACGGTGAGGATCGGATCGTCGTGCGCGCCGTTACATGCATCAGCGTGAAATATGGTTTTTAGGACGCGCAGCAGAAAAATATGATAAATCATCCCCGATGGGAGCACCGTTTTTTGCTTCGACGTTTCGAGTGCAGCCGCCGAGCGAAGGGTGGATACTTTAAATCCGGGGTATTCAGACCTCTCCAGGTCGAATATCGACGCTATCGTTTGATGGTATTCTGAGATACAGGAAGCACAACGAACAGTATGTATGTATTTAATCTCTTAAGTGGGTCGATGGTACTCGTCGTTCATGAAAACTATTTTCATTACTTTTGCCGTTCATGAAAAGTATTTATACAATACGTCTGCTGCAACGTGGCAGTAAGCGGGGATCAGATGGTTTTGTATTATCTATAGACTGTGACGTTGCTTCCACGATATCGATGTGTAAAGTGCGGGTGGTCTATTGTGGACTTGTTGTATGCGTTACTTTCTTTTGTGAATAATGTTTTATTATCTCGATGGATTCTGCGGTCCTAAACTGGCTCCGACGATGGCGATGACTTGAAAATGGCATCGTAGAGGGTCAGTTGACCAAAGACAAGTAAATAACAGGAACACACAAACGCGAAAGTTAAAGGCAAAACAGTTCGCAACTTCGGCTCATCGCAGGAAACCACCAGTCAACCCAAATTAATCATACCCAGCCTCTGTTGGTTGCAGTCGGTTCAAGTTGTCTATCGGTTTTTACCAGTTTCCGTCGATCACGAACAAATAGTAAACCGTAAATTGTAGTTTATATTACGAGTCATATTTGCGATTACAGTTGGGAATTTCTTGTGAATTGGGAAATAGGAAATACAAAGCTTGATAGTTTCGTTTACTGGTTTGACGAATTTTTCTCTCATTAATTTTCTAATTAATTTTTCTCTCGTTGGTTAGATACGCGATAATGGAATATAATAGAATGAGTGATACTAATTAATTTTGCCAGAACTGAATCGTTTTGAAAAGATAAGAAGGCACGTGTTCTATGAAATTCTGTCAAAAATTTACTGTTTACCACCACTGAGCTTATCTCGAATCAGAATTAAAAATGGAGCAATTGGAATCTTAAGAGTCCGAAGATGTCTCGGTGACTATGCTGCCTGTGTTGTTAAGTCTTATCCGATTAAGTCTGTAATGACTTGTAAAGAAACCCATCCATAGGCTATACAGTTCTATGAGATGAAATATTTAAGACTCTTACTCTTTAGCCTGCATCTTAGTCC
This sequence comes from Andrena chrysosceles, assembly GCA_963855975.1. Taxonomy (NCBI): domain Eukaryota; kingdom Metazoa; phylum Arthropoda; class Insecta; order Hymenoptera; family Andrenidae; genus Andrena; species Andrena chrysosceles. Next base: position 1,232,361 of record OY979769.1, on the reverse strand, counting down.
ACTTACCAAGAGGTTTCTCAGTAATATAGCATTAATTACAGTAACCACTTGGAAGATTGGAACCGGTAAAAAATTTACAATTGGATCAACGTTTTATTTGAAGTCTACTAATTAAGTTTCCTAACGAATCAATTTCAGTAAATTATTGTCGAAACTAAGCAAAATATATCGAGTACGTTGGGGTGAAACATTGGCGCATACTGGTGTTTCACGCGTCACATTAACACTTTGAATTCCAATATTGGTTTACGGGTCGATAAACATTTTTACGATTACGTCGTTTTGTGAGCCGTAAAAAATTTTCCTCGTAAACAGCACGGTGTACGAACCGAGTAACAGCTTCGACTCAAACATTTATTAAGCATTTTTAATCCCCCACGTTGACAGTTTCCCCGATGCTGTCAACAGTATGTGCGTTCGGCTTCAAAAAGTTACGTTTGAAATGCAAACAGCGGAGACTCTAATATTCCATAAATTTCATAAAAACACGATCACACACGTTATCGCATGCACTCGCTGAAAAATTTACTACGTTCGTTCTCTCGAATTGCCTAGAAATCCAAACCTGTCCAAACTTTGACGCCTACATTTCGAAACATGCAGAAACCTTGTAGGTAGGATTGAAGTTTTATCACAACCGAGTAACCAGCACTCACGAATAAGCTGCTTAAAATATTTCCAACTGCAAACGATAATTTTTTACCTAATGACCTTCTGAATAACAAACAACTCTCTTTCGCAAGAAATGGATTCATATTTTGTCAATAATTTTTTAGAAATACGTGTCAACTGGTTTGGTGTAAATTCCACCCCCAACTTCCTGGATCATTTTGGATTAAATCCTTCCTGGATTAAATTGCAAATAAACCACATCCAGTGGCGAATTATAAATATCTTCAAACTAACGTAGGTTTCAATGCACATATCCATACACGAACAGAAAAGAACATATAGATGAATATGAAAATTTAATCGCACTTTAATCCCTTGTTAGCTCGCAACATATTACTCTATACTCTATAGTTCGTGGAACAAAGTTTAAAGCCACCTTGTTAAACGACACACCTTGTACCCGCCATACAGTATCGCATTAAGACGATAAAGAATCTGTATCGTCGCGAGCCAAGTTCAATCCAATCTTCACTAGTCGAGGATTAACTTCTCGCTACTTCCGTCCTCTTTTATAACGTAGTTAGTCATGGCTGGCCGAGGTGCTATAAACTCGCAAACACCCCAGCACCGTCAATAAACTGTACGAGCATGTTTGGCGAAAAGCTGGATTAGAGGCAAATGCTTGTAGTTCCACGGTTTCCTAACGCTTCTTAGAATAATCCGATCAAATATCATTTAACGGCCGCGTGGGACGCGTTATTAGTAGCCAATGGGATGCGTGGAAAATAAAATGGTCCGATTAGAAGCAAGTATTGGTATGAATTGAAAGGAAATGGCTGTTTTGATGTCCCGTTGTTGATCACAACATTGATGTGTCGATCCCCGAGGAAATGCCGCAGAAGAATTACACTTCGCCGTGGTAGCTTGAAAGTAGCAATCTTGATAAACGAGCAGAATCGTTCACGACAGAACATGCGTCACGTGTAAAGAATGAAAAACATGGATTCACGTGATTTACACAACCACGTGGTAAAGACAGCTAACGTAAATTCGCCGTTTTTTTTGTATTCAACTCACGTTCTCGCGCATTTGATCAATTTTCATGGCTGGTGCAGAAATAAACGGGATTTTTTCAACAGGTCAATACAATAATTCGCAACGTGGAATGATTTCAATTATGGGACCAATATTATAATTTCCTGGCAGTTGTAATTTTTGTATTTCTTTCTGGCAATCGATTTAGTGGATTAAATGGAGACTCACCATGTCACTTTCTTTAATGTAGCTGGGTTGGCATTGTAGTCGCATAATATTAGAATGTTCTCGGTCTCGTTCACTGTGATGTTTTCCGGTTTCATTCTCACTATCGGCGGATCTGCAACAGGAAAATCACTTTGCTAGTTTGATGGAGAACTCATTGAGTTTCACCCTTAATTCTTTGATATTTCCAATTATTATCGTGTAATGGAGAACACAGAATTAATAATAATTATAGTCAAGTGCAAATGTTAACCGCGAGAAGACAAATAGAATTCAATTAACAAACGCTTCATGAGAATCGTGTGCAAGGTGAGGATTATTGAACCGTTGAGAGGGACTTATTTCGCGAAAGTTGTATGCCACAGCACGTGTCCCGTAAAAAGAGATAACTGGAAGAGATGACGTCAGTGAACACCGTGCCAAATTGAACGATATACTGTCGTTGAAGAGATAAAAGAGAGGAGGCAGATGAAAATTTACTGACCCGACTGTTATGCACGAAAACAGGAAATATGAAAATATGTATATTTGCTGGGCAATCGAAATGAATAAACTTGAATTTTTTACCGGAAAAACAAATGTTCAAGATCACAATTGCCCCAAGCAACCTCGAACAAGAATATTCCACAATGCTTGTCATCGTTTCTTAAACCAGCCTACGTACTCTGCCAAGTGCCACCACCCCAAATACAAATAGAAATAAAAATGCCACAAAAATGTTCCCATAATTTGCTTTGATCCATCTCTGGACCCTCGTTCGCGCCACTTTTCCCCCATTTTCATTCACAAGTTCGAACCCAAATTTCTGATCATTCCTCTCGAAAGATCCTGCTGATGCTCGGGTGAACTAGGGTGGCGAGTTGCGCCTGTTCTCCCCAAAATACGTGGTGGTCTGGAATTAAAATACCGCGTGTGCACAACTGCACGTAGCGCGAGTCCTGGTCGGAGGCGGAAGGCGCAGTTTCGTCCGCGTTCCTGGATATGTTTAAACGCGGCAGTGCAAAATGCCCAGGCATAAAACAAAACCTCCTCTCCCTCCCCCTCTAGTAAGTACGTAGTCGCGAGAGTGGCCTGTCTAAGGGGGGAAAAGAGTAGTTGGAGCCGCGCCAGCGACGAGTTTCTCGTTTCCAATCCGTAGATAGCTTTCGTGCCGGCTACAAAACGAAACTTGCACCGTCGCTTCGCGACGTAACTGGAAACATCAACGAGATGTACGGCTATCTATCTTCCTTCCTCGTATCGGCCAGCCCGGGATCTTTCGCGCATCCACCCACTCTCGGCGCGCGTAATTGAAAGACACAAGAAGTTGCTTATAAGCGAGGGGATTATCGGCACGTCCATCAGGATTTATCCGTTTTCACGCGGCGCTATCTTCGGCACCGGCCTCCGACAGACACGTTCAACTTCCACGGTGGAAATGTAGCTTTAAGGGTCGCGAATACGATATTCGGCGGGACGTGTCGGGTTAATTAAGGCACCCCCGATCTACTTGTCCGTGGAGCATCCGTTTCCTCGGGTAGCAGTCACGACAAATTCGATTTCCCTGTTAAACTGACGGCGGACGATTGGTTCGGGGTTAGAAGTCTGTGATGCAGACAAGCTCCATTGTTGTTTCAAGGAGAAAGATGATTTGATCGAGCAAGGAGGATATCGATATAATTTTTCCACAATTACACATTCACAGGAGCAATATATCGTTGAAAAGTAGGTACCATGTGTTTGCAATTTTCCCAGTCAGAACAAAATCGAACCAGCCGACAGCAAAGTGTGATTATCGGAAAATAATTCCCACGAAATTCATGGCACAGAAGCATAACGAAATTCGATTGTAATAACCTCCATTGACGCGATGTTCGTAAAAAGTTTTTACAGCAATTTAAAAGTCGCGAGCATTTCGCGCCTTCCCATGTTTCTCTGGCTCTCGAGAATATGAGATGTTCCTTTAGTTACCGCCGAACGAACCAATTTGGTTAATTGAAACTATGATTATACCTTTTGTACGGGGCGAAAAAGCAAATTGGAAAACGGTGCGACGGGACACGAATATACGCGCCCACGGGCGATGGGGCTGCGCGAGGTGTAACTTAATTTCAGGTCGACTATATCCGGCGTTGATCAAACATAGCAAAAAGGATTCGGTCGAGGAATGTCGAGAGATCGCCGTGTACTTTTATTCCTTCGGATCGCCGGGGCTAAATTAGAGGCAATTCTTTACAGCTTTTTTTGCGACCGAGGCCCCGTTACCCGAGGAAAATTTCGTTTTAACCGTACCTTTACTTCCCTCGTATTTTGCGAGAGGCAAATCTATGGGGATCATTTGTCCGAAGAGCTTCGACGACAATGGCCCGGACAGCAAGCGGGCATTTTATCGGAAAGTGTATTTAAGCCCGATTGTTAACTCCAACTCTATACCCTTACTTTCATCCCCCTAAACGCTGCAGTTTTACGATAATGTGCTTTTTTACTATCGTAATTGACACATTCTTCTGTTTCTCATAGTTTCATACCCATTTACAGTCGGGATGACATTATCTCTTTTAAAATTAATAAACTATTGTATTTGGGATGGAGTTTAATCAAATGGTAACTATCGGAGGAGCGAAACATTTGATGGTTATTTTATCTAATACATTTGAGTTATTGTAGGTACACAAAAATGCGCGTTTCTTGCTAAGGACACTTTTGCGTGGCAATTTTTTAAAAATCGAATTCTTGTACATTTGCGTATTTAAATTCTGTATTATTTCTTGAGCCCAGTAACAGATATAATTCTATGTAAACGGTCATACTTTGTGTTAAGGTCCGAATCTACATATGAGTACCACTGTTTTCCAAATTTTTTCAAGGAATTTTGTAATGTACATCAAGTTTTGCTATCAGACGTCCTTGTTATCAGCATCGTTCCACTCCACAGCCATCGGTGGATAGAGTCGAACGTGGACGAAGCGACGCGTTTATGAGAACGAAGGAGAAAACGTTCGCTGAAAGGAATCTGCGAAGGGGGCACATTAATTGTCGATTCGAGTGTCGTTAAAACAATTCTTCTCGCCCCGACGGCGGGAACGTCGCGAATATAAATACTTGTTGGCGGACGTCGCACAAATATCATAAATCTCAGACAAAAGGGAGGACGCGTCGTTATCTTGCTCGCACCTCGTTAGAAGAATTTAATTGCGTTCGGAGGGTTGATATGAAGCGGCACAGAACATTTTGTAACGGGGACACTGCTTTCTGTCGACTTGTAAAAGTCTAATACAACGGCGAGCAATTAGGAGATCATTGTGAAAGTTCATACAACATAGATGGTGCGATATGATCGATATTCTTTTTAAGGCTCCTTCCACGGATAAATCAATCGGAAATTGCTACATTATCGTCATATTAATTTGAGTAATCGATGCTTTATTGCACCTTTCACAGACTGAAGAATATTAACAGAGTGAAAAATGTTAATCGAATCACTGGCATTCATATGCCTCCGACCTCGGAAGATTGTACAAAATTCTAACGCGATGATCCACTCCCTGTTTATCATATTATACCTCACTTTAATGTCCATCTATGCGTGACCCAAATTTTTGTACTCGCGTTTGCGATTAAAGGATTTAAACGCCGGGTATAATCCATATCCCCCTTTAATGGCCGTTGGAACCCGTTAACTGTTTTCGATTTTATTACGAGGAGAGGGAAAGAGACCCCATTAAACGAACTGCATTTTCACCCGTCCACGTGTCTCGAATTTCAGAAGCCATTTAATACCTCCAGAGGGTGAAACGAAGTGTCTAAATTGCGATATAATTTTGCGAGCGAAACCACCAATATGTCTTCATTATTCGATCGTTACGGTTATTTTCGTGATTCGACTATTCCATCAGCGACATCTTTGTATTCTACGCTACACGCAAATTACAGGAAAAAATTTGTTTCAAAGAACGAGCATATAATGGTTCCCTATTAAAATTTAACGAACGAGAATTATTCGCCGCGCTTACCATTTTAATGCCAAGACTCGCGATGTAATTAAACAGGAACTGTACGCGTAAAAACTTTTGATCATGAGAGTAACCAGGAAGATAGGAAGTAAAAAATTGAATTTGCTTTCTCATGCGCTCCAAAGTAATTTACATACCTATATGTGAAACATATGAAGCATTCTTTTTGTAAAGAAGTTTATACCGAAAGGCAGTTAAAAGTTAACGCGTGGGTAAATGTTGGTATGATTTTTTAGTGCTGATTTTACGCAGCGTAAGAACGAAAAAGTTTGTGGAAACTTCTCGGCGAGCTTACAGGTTGTACTACGGTTAATTAAAAGTTGATGTGTTTTTATTGCGGTTCAACTTTTCATTTCTGAAATACGAAAAAGACGCAGCTTCTGTAAACGTATTTAAATTATGGAAGTAAATTATTTTTTAACATTTCCTTCTCTATTTTAACTCCACATTAAACACGTAAAATATTTCACATTATATCTGACATATTCCTAAGAAGGTATGAAAAAAAAATATGGAATAAGCAAATTGGGCACAATTTCATAAGACCTACTCTGTTTTCGAAAATCTAAACACCGTACTTCTTTACTCTCTTTCTCCATATTGCAAATACATAAATATTCCTATCATACGACAACGCGCCAAGTGAATTCACATTGCTACCCCTAACATAAAAGAAACGTTTCGAACATTTTCTTTTACACTTGAAAATCCTATGCACTATAAATACAAATCTAAAGCTCAATACAGCTGTACTTGTTTCAAAGTACAATTTTACACGCGCGATCCTAGTTAGCGCAACCAAAATGCTGAAACACGTTCCAAATAGAGAAGAAAACTACATTCCAATTTTTTCCAATATGTCTACGAAAACTGCACTGTGAATCTACCTTGAGAAATAATGAAAAGGGCGCGTCCGTTCGTTACAGTTCACGAAAGGAACAGGAAGAATGGGGAAAGTTATGCCTCACTTACATAAAACTTCGATCGTCGTCGACTCCTTCATCGGCTCCAGGTTTTCAGAACGTATGACCGAGTTCTCAGCGTAACATTTGAACGTTCTTCCATTGTCGTATTCCGAGGGGGTGAAAGCCAGATAACTTACGGTCTCTGACGTGCTGTCGTTCTGCGAACAGAAGCCATTAAACGAATAAGAGGATCAGCTGTCGACATTTATCATGTTACGCTCATTGACCGGTGAGCCGTTCATACCGAAGCGATTGCTTCGATTCCATTCTCTTATCTAGAAAAAGTATACCCGCGGTTGATCGACGAGCAAATGAGTCGCGCAAGTGGTTAGCATTGCGCAAATTTACAGGCCCGCTGTGTACCTGTATCTCGAAACTGGAAAGTTATTTTAAAAGCGATGGGTTCGACGCGACTACGGCAGAACGATATTCCCATCGAGCCACTCTCGAAAATCGAACGGCCAGGAACGCGGAGCGCGTAAACTCGCTGCGCCCGCGCGTTTCATATTTCTTCGGGATCCAGTTTCATATCCCGCTGGCAGGGAAGAAGGGAAAACTATGTTTGCTTTCTGGCGGACGCGAAAAACGCGCGAAAGAGGGATGAAGACGGGTGGAGGGGTAGAGAAAGGAGGAAACAGAGAGATAGAATGCCAGAGTGGCCACGCAATCCGGGCGCGCAGTGTTTGCGGAGCCATCACTTTAATTATTTCGTGTTTTTTCACGCCGCGCTTCGGTTGTCCCGCAATCCACCAGCCGACGCGGAAAATGCTATCTTCGCGAGGCTCCGTGGCGAAACGCGCGCAAGGATTCTCGTTGCACGCAGCCCATAACGGATTAATCAAGCCTTGTGCAATCAGCTGAGTCCGATCCTTTGAGCAACACGGATTCATCGGTTGGATAATGACAGGAAATCTATAGAAATAAAATTGAAGCCCCGTTAAACTGTTCCCGAGCTGAAAAGAGCTAATTCTATTTCACGAGATTCTTTTTATATGCTGCACTCGTGTGGAAATTAATTAGAGACCATCAATCAATTGTCTGGATACAATTAGACTCGGTTATGCAGGGTAAGTGACTCAAATTTAGGATCCTAAATAATTTCGTACCTTTTTATGTAGGTTTATTAAGGGTGGAACCCTATTTAAGACGCTAGGAATAAGGGGTGATTCTTGGGAATTTTTTTTAAGAAATTGTTAAACGGATCTTTTCCAAACTTTCAGGGTATTTTAGTTCATATTCAAACAATAAAAATTAATTTTTTTGTTAGGAAGTGTTCGGAAGAAATGAAGATATATGAATACGTTTGTTAGGACTCGCGCGTCCGAATTGCAAATTGGCGATTGCCCTGAAATAAAGAAAAACAAGGATTTTCTTATTTCTAGTATAATTACATTGTCGATGAACCTATGACATTGATAAATAAATTGAATTGAACAACTCTTTTCCATAAATAGTACGAAATATTTTGGAGCAGAATCGTAACTTTTTCTTTCAAGTCCCATCAATTTGCCAACTTTTAACTTTTTTATCGTTTGCTAGGTTCATCGTCAATGTAATTATACTAGATATAAGAAAATCTTTATTTTTTTTCAGGGAAGAAATGGGGCCACTATTACAATCGCCAATTTACGACTCCGGCTTGCGAGTCCTAACGAACGTGTTCATATATCTCCATTTCTACCGAACACTTTGCAACATAAAAATTAATTTTTATTGTTTGAATGTGAACTAAAATACCCTGAAAGTTTGGAAAAGATCCGCTTAACAATTTCTTAGAAAAAAATTCCCAAGAATCACCTGATTCCTAGCCATTATAAATAAGGCTCCCCCCTTAAAAGATACATATGCGCAGGGTAGGATATGTTTTGGCTAACCGAACAGACCATTTGGTTAAAAGCAATTTACCATAAATATCATTGTTCAAGATAAAATATAATAAAAACTGTACAGCTTACAAATCGCGAATACTACTGTGTATTAGTAAATCTGCAGGAAAAGATGCGATAAAGTGAATCGTTAACAGTACATGAAATATTACTTGTTAGCAGCAGTTGTAATGACTCAGCTATGTGGAATCACGTTCATTAGTGTACAGGTCAGATGGTAATTAGTAGTAATGGCGGTCGTGTCACCGGGTAGGTCGTTTTCTAAAAATCGACCAACGAAGGTGATCCGATTTCTTATTCAGCCATCTAAGTTGAAGCGACTTTATAGCCTCAGATATTGCCATAATGGTTTTATGATGGCGACGAGCCGTACAGATCCACCACATACGCGTTATTACAGCGTCGCCGAGTGAAATGACGTATAATGATTTTTCGATGCGACAAGGCAGGGGCACGCCTTGCTCATCTGTGAAATCGCTTTTTCGCGCGTGACTAAGAGGATCCGATACCCTTCTGTCACAGACATATGAATAATCGACAGCTGATTTCTTAAAACCAGGCGCTTCTCGCGTGAAACGAGACTTCAGACTTCAAACTTTGCGAAATCTGTCAATTTGAACGGTGAAACGTGAGAGGTGTCTCATAACTTATGCAACAATTAAAATGGGGACGATTTGGGGACGCTCGTGCGAAAATAGGTTGAAACTGTGGAATACTGTTTGTACTATAGAGTATAGACAATTCGGTAGCAATTAAAAATAGTTTATAAAAATAAATACCATATGTTGCATCATGACCTGTTATTTGTAGAAATTATTAGAGAAAAATTTGGACGAAAACTGAAAAATATCTGTAATCATCTGCGAGTGGTAAAATTACAAAGACGGTTCTTCTTCTCCCAATTCCCACTTATTGGATTGCTAATGCTCGAGATTCCTGGAAAACCTCGTTTTGACTTGGTGCATTTAGCGATCCGAAAACACAATTTATTTTACTGAAGCCCTGACACCTTTTTTTTTCACAGTAGTGAAAAGTTCAATATGAACACACCATACACGCCTTTGAGGTCCATGTCGATTCGATTAATACGGGGCGAACAATTTCCCCAAAATCCATGCGAAATATACCGAAAACGTCGGACGTGTTTGAATAATTGCTTTCTCGCTCCAAGTATTACCAACTGCGAATTCTGTTTATTGCGAAGTAGTTTATTGCACGCGAACTAGCTGCAAGAGACATCGAGTCAGTTCACAGAACGAGCGCGGCACTTTGTTAGTTAAAATATGAGTTTGACCAGACGTCCAAGTACATTAACTCACCTTCAGAAGCTAACGAAAGAGAATGCTTAAAGGATTCTTAATCTCGTTTTTGCCACGAACCAGAACACATAGAATTACAAAGGAGGTCGACTTTATTAGAAGAGTTATCAAGATATTGAAAAATAAATTGTGGTCGATAAACAAGGTTCGAATATCGTTAACCATAATGGTGAAATAATCATCTCCACAACGGTATCCTTTACGAAATGGTATTACTATTTTAATGATAATCCGAAAACAATATAAAGCATTTGAAAGCAAAATCGGGCGTCCTTCTTCATATTAAAAAAACAGAAAGATCCTCTGAAAAATCCTTCCCCACATATTTACCTGAAGGAAACCGGATGGAACTGAAATTCATTTTTTTTCACTTGCCATCCGCATGTGCAACAAACTTCCCTAACACTAAGCCATTAGCAGACAACTATGGAGCGCAGGGATTTTCCTCGGGCAATGCATTTCGCTGAATTTTTCAAGTCAACAACGACCGCACTGTGGGAAGCTTGGATGCTCGCTGAAATGGACGTACTGTTTCTCTCGAAATTGAATTCCGTCGCCGGGAATACGTAAGGAGACACCGCCGCGTCGCTAACGAAGGGAATAAAATGTTGGGGCATCGGTCTGGTCGCGTTAATTTTGCAAAACCGACACGTAGACTATCGCCCTGGATCGTACTCACGTTCTCGTGCACCTCCGTCTTGAATATCTCGAATCTGTCGTTGCTCTTGTCCAAGTACTCGGTGCCGTTCTGCCAGGTGACGTTCGCCGCGGGCCTCGCTGCTCGTACCGTGCACTCGAGCAGGATCTGCGTCCCCCGCACCACGTGGCCCACCACCCCGCTTAAATCCATCTTCAACGGCCGGACTGGAAAAAGATGTCACGTCGTAGAAATATTTAAAACCGCCCGAGAGACGCGAGCGTCGCTGGAATATTTAAAATACGGTTAATGTTGGAACACGCTTTACACCGTGACACCGGCTGACCCACTTTAACAGTGGAGCGATACGCCATGGCGTCGAAATGTGAAACACCATTTGCTGGTTATCGATTTCTCCCATTCCATTTTTGAGCTTCACGTTCGGACGTGATTACATTTCATTAGGTATTCAGACGAAAGAGAGTGACAATTATAATTGTTCGAGTGGATATCAATTTGAAGCTTCGCAAGAGGAATGAATAACTTACGATAGATTAATAAATTTTTACTTTATTTTACTTTATTTTATTTTCATTTTTTTACATCTATTTTTATTTTATTATATTTATAAATGATGAATAAAAATGAAAAGATCTTTTTCGAGAGTATGAATTGCACGGTAGACGGATATGTGATACTTTTTAAAATATTCTATATTGAATTTGTGCTTCAAAAAATATAGTTTTGAAGATTAAAAGAGGTCGCCCTGTATAATTGCTATTACAATTTTCTTTTCCTCTACTTTCAGATTCCCTAATACATAACTGAAAACGAAAGACTCGTGGAAATGTCTTATAACACCGTCGTATCATGTAATAAAATGATTTGGGAGGCTCTAAAGACAGTATGCCGCACGTTAAAACGCCCATTTCAAGAACGTGTTACTGCAAACGATCAAAGTTTTCCAGTATCTTATGAATAACGATAAATCTACTTAGGAAATCACCGCGAAAGGCGGTGTATTTCCCCTATTTCTTCGTATCCAATCGCAGCTACATATTAACCTACCGAAGCGGGGAATGCCATTCAGAAAACATAGAAAGTCTGTATACAAGAAGTGTAAAAGAAACACTATTTAAACCACTACGATTATTTGTACCCCTCGGTTGCAATAATTAAGTTTGTCTACTTAAATCCTAGAAAATACACTCCTACACAATGTTAAATGCAGAAGTAGAAATAGAAAGAAGCTCTACTTATTATAACACTTTCAGTCCACTACACCACCTCAAGCTCAGTGAAAAACATATCACCAACTGAAACACGTATTATTTTTAAATAACGTTCCGCCAGTTCCTCTTTAAGTGCCAACATCGCCTCATCAATGATTAGCAACGCGAAAACTGTACCAAGTCGTTTGAAAGGTTCGCCGCATCTCGGGCCCTTAAATTTTCACGCGATTCGACTCGTCGAAACCACCCAACGTTTCATCCACCAAATTCGCTTAAACTTCGCTTTAGGACGGCGCAGCGGATAAAAGCGAAAGAAAATAAACGACAAGCCTGGGCAAGGAAGGCATTATTCAGAAAATCCAATTATTCGGTTACGCGGACTTGACATTAATGCAACCTTTACCCTTCGCCCTCTTTCATGTGGCGGGGACGCGAAGCCACAACTGATTCATGACGCGTCCCCTATGCTCTCTGCGCGCGCGCTCGTTTATGCAGGGATACATCGCCAGATCTGGCTAGTCTGGATGATCTAATGCAACAGGAGCGCTGAGCTTCGCCGTCTGCATCTTGCATGGCTCGTAAGAATAATATAAAAGTGTGCAGGCGGCAAGGCGAGGCAGCTGCGAGGGGTGGGGAGGAAGATAGAGTAGCTGGGAGGGTTGAATAAAGAGGGGTCGTCGATGGGCGGCCGAGAAAATGCAGGAAAATCAGAAAGTCAAGCTGCACGAAGAAATTCGAAGGAATCTCGCCATTATCCGGAGATCAACGCCTCCCTTTTGCGAGATCTACGACGTTTCCAGAAATATTGCCACGGAGGTATTGAATATTGTCATTGCTAAAGCGGGCCCTACACGATGAGATTTGCCTTGAGACATGCCTCGAGACTGGTTTCTCTGTCTTCTTCTCTCCACCTTGTCAGCACGAGACAGAGAGACCTGTCTCGAGACATGTCTCAAGACAAGTTTCATCGTGTAGGACCCGCTTAAGGATCATGAACTCTGAATTTATGAAACGGACATCACCATCGTATTCGTTGGGACATGAGATTTGAGTGCGCCTTTGCTTCGATATCGTCACTCTTTTCTTAATATGTAGGAGAAGGGCGTAGATTGGGGGTTAGACAGCTTTAAGCTTCTCCTTGCTTCTCAATAGCGATTGCTGCATGAGAAGCCTACGAATACTGTGGTTTGCTACTAGAATCTCAGATATATTCGCTTGGCAGAAATGGCACTAGTTTAAAAAAGATCGAAGGTGATAGAAAATGTTTGGTTACGTCAAGATTGTAGACAGCAGTCATCTGATTTTTGGCTTGAACAACGGGAAGCCTACAGATGCAATTTCATTTCCAGGTTAATATTCTCCGTGGTCATTAATTGGTCAATACAGGCACAATAGCGCGAGTAACACGGGACCATGGCTGCAGCAAATTAAAGAAGCTCAGATACCGAAACAAATTACGAGTCTGAAACTCATTACAGCCAACGAAACCGTCTGAGACGCCGTCTATCGAACGGGAACGACATATCGGATAATTGGACAAGCGGAAGCTTACGGGTGGCGGGAGTTCAATAAACGTATCAATCGATTCCCAAGCACGTTTTATTTCTCCGTTTGATATCGGTTACGTTTCCAGTCCGTACCTCCTTTTTTCCCGTTAGAGCGATTAAATGGTCTGCCGCTTTTCTGTTTGTATTTTATTCGCCGCGGTTCGCTTCGGGCCGACAACGTCTCGTTCCATGTAACTTCGATTGAACAATCTCGGGGGATAAGTCCTTTGAAACGTTTCCTCGCGTGGGTGGAATTACATATACGCGGGAATGACGGACGAAGAATGAAAGTTACGGAACTTTGGTTTAAGAGAGTATTACTATATTTATGGGGGATACGTGTCTTATTTTGGTCGGATGTGCTAAGGGGTCCACCAAATCCTTGGAACGGTAGTGAAAGAATTCCACAACTTTCGACCACCAGGGATTATATTACAGAGATCCGTTGATTCGAGTTTGTTATTACTTTTTCAGTAATGATCGTTAGCTTTTCTTTGGAACGGTACAGTTTAAGGGAGTTTCGTTCAGACGAGGAATCATTTTACCTACTCGACGAAGAAATATTCACATGGAAATATTAAACCAACAATTTACTATGTACTTAGAATTACCAGGAAAGGTAAATTGACTATATTGAATTTCTTCACCTGCGAAATTAGGCGATTCAAAGAAATCATGAAAGTCTGTTACCACAGATTCATGGCTCGCAGTTGTCGCCGGATTCGTCCCTCGTTATTGCCAAATTTATTCCTGATACATTCGGAGCAGATAAAAATGGCGAATGAGGGAAGGCGCAGAGTTTCCAAGGGTGCAAGCCTTCTATTATACTTTGTGCTTTCAACGGAGTTCACGTTTAGTGAGTAGTAAAATTTCTAAGCGCTGGTGCACGTTTATGTTCGCTCGCTATCGCAAGAATCGTAAAATCACGCTGGGATTTCGGAAACCCGTCGTAAAGTTCACGAGCGAGGGGCTTTCGTTTGTCGTGTTAGGCCGACAGGAAATGGAGAGAGGAAGTTCTAGATGGAAAGTTCGACTTCTGTCATCCCCCGACTGTCTGTGTAATTGAACTGCGACCGAAAAACGTGGTACAATTTGCGGGTCGTGTTGCAGTCGGCCCCTGTAAGCGCGAACAGCTGTGTAATAAAAAGCCGTCGACGGAAGTAATTTGAAAATTGTCAGAAATTCTAAGCCTTTCTACGTACCGCGTATCGATACGATTCGCGCTATTAAAGAACGATAGAAGAACATTGTCTTTGTAATCACATCACTGTTTTACTAAATTATCAGTTCCACTAAAATTTCTTTAATAAATCGTTGATATCATATTCATTAAATTTATATCGAAGTGAATAGCTCCTTAGACTGACCCCGACTGCCGATGTTACAAATTGTGATTAACGAGACACTTAAAAGTGATAACTAACGATCAATATTACTTTAAAAATGACCAGATTAAATATTAAAAAAAAGAAAAAACACATACTTGCAAAGGGAGTATTTATATTACAATTTAAAATCAGTAAGAAAAAGTTACTTTAGGGTAACGAAAAGTTATTTTCTCCACCATACATGTCAATTTTGTATGTATACTGCTAGGACATGGATGTGTGTATTCCAAATGTCATTCTTCATCATATATCCAAAATTTGTGTTAATATCTATAATATGTTCTGAGATATTTAACGTATTACAATCGTCCTCCTGTTACTATCGTCCTCGGTCTACCCTACATAGGAAGACACACAGAAGCGTGAAGATTTCAAGCACCACCTCGATCAGCGCGAATACCTCCCATCTTTCTTTTCAATTGCTCTTTCACCTCGCCGCGGAGGACCGTTAGAGGCAAGGATCCATCAGTCACGCCAAGGCAGTCGCTAAAACGAACTATTTCTTTGCCCCTTCCCCTTTTTGCAACAGTCGCGAGCTCAATTTCCGGCCACCCCGTCGAGATACTCGTTGTCGTCGCCTTCCGCCGCGAAGAAACATTAAAAAGTTCGCATGCGAGGATCCTTTGGTCGCCCTGAGCGCGAACGAACCGAAATTTCCCCTTCTTTGTACCCGTTTTTCCGGCGCGGTGGATACACAGAAGAAACGTTTTCCCGGGGGTGATTACACGAGAGATAATTCTCGAGCGAAACCGTGGAGCGGGCAATCAGCGAAACGACGCGGGGAGGAACGTGAAAAGAAAGACCCGTCGATTCGGAATAGAGGGCGAGCGGGAAATCTAATATCGGGGATTGCGTTTGCCTTCAATCGCGTCGCCCGCCCCCTCTCCTTGCGACGACAAGAAAGCGGGCGAAAAAAATGACAAGCCGCCCGTTCGTCGCCTTTTTGCCCGGCTCTTATTTTTTGTAACGACGCTTTCGAAACGTACGTGCCCGCGAGCACGAAACCGTTTATCGACGTTCGTTCGCGCGGTCGCGTAGTGGGGGCAGGGAAATTTTTCCACGACTGTGATCGAGATTTCCCGGGGATAATTGAGGAAAGGGAAAGCAGTATCCACGGAGTGGGAGTTAGAAGCGCGGCCCTCTTCCATCGTATCTTCTGTAAAACTTCCCTTCAGTGGTGATTAGGGTTCTTTGAAGCTGTGCTCGAACCTGTCTTTAAACTCATTTCTAAGAATCGATATCTCCGCTTTCCACGACCTTGTTGCACCGGGGCTTCATTTAATTCGGTTCATTTTGATTCGTTTCAAAGATGAAGTGACAACTGATCGATCCTAATAACCGTCGAATTTAAGATGAAGTCAATAGGGATACATAAAAAATGCACTTCTATCCGAGAAAATTACACAACATCTTCCATTTGTTCATTTGTTCGCGGCATGCAGACACTTTATACAATTCAACCCCACGGTTCCCAAAAGACGAAGTGCCCTTTGTGTTAGATTCTAAAACCCGAAAGAATTATTCGACCGTGAAGAAATCTCACTGGCTCCTTGTTCTCGAATTCAACTCCCTAACTGTTTGTTCCCCAATCAATTATCCACCCCACCCTTAAAATATTTTTCCCAGTGTGAAGGAGGCACGGGACTGGGAGAGTTGGCAAGTCCGCAAGCCGCGTCGAACTGAGTTTTTAAGTCTTGGAAACGTCAGGGACGCGATTTCTGGGTCTTGTTTGCCCTTAAGTAGAGGCGGTGTCTGCAAACTCGGGCAGGTGTCTTTCAGTACGGGGCTTTCTCCTGAGCTGACAGGTCCTGTGCCCTGACTTTTGACAGCAGTTGCTGCACCCGCCGTGAGACTTTCGCAGATTCGTTGCGGCCATTCGCGATGATTCAACTTTAAATCCGCGGCAAGTCGTTAAAAGCGGCTTACTTAATCGATTCATTCGCGCCCCCCGTCTACACCCTTTCTTCACTCTTACCCGACATCGAGAAAGAGCGAAGTTTTTTGGGGGGGGGGGGGGGGGGGACGACGAGCGACGTCGATGCACCGTCTCTATCGTCGATGCTCGATAAGACCATTCAGACTCGGAAGAGTTTGTTTCACTCTCAAGTCGTTAATTGCTCAAGAAATTCTTTTGCACTACTTTCTCTTCAGTTGGGACGAATTCGGTGCACGACACAGCTGGAGTTCGTATAAAACTATTCTTCCTAGATGTATTGTACTTCGTGGAAATACCTACAGTGGCTAAACTAAAGTCCACTTAAGTGGATGTGCAATGAGATAGATATTCTGGATGGTGCAAGATACTGAATATGTTCTTTGGCATTACTTATGGAACTGTATTCACATACCCTGGGATCTTAAAGCATTAGTGGTTGTTGGAAAGTGCAATATTATTCCTGCGAATATTTTACTGCGGAAATGAAGGCTGTTCTGTTCTAATGTCGAGTCAAGTTTCTAGAAATCGAACTGGATGTGCTTCGTCGCAACTTTCTACTTCCATCCATCTTGCACATATATAACTACGGTAACTTCAGTAAAACGATCTGAAACTCCGTGTTGATAACAGAAGCACCAATGCCTGTTCTATTACCAAAGTACCTGCAGTGCCATTTTTGCAAGATGAACAATTTTTTCTAAACATTTAAACCCCTCGTGTTCCAAGTAAAAACAAAGAGATACCCGTGGGGCTACTTTTAGCTAAATTTCGCCCCCCTCGATTGAGAAAAAGAGAAAGACTACAGCTGTCGAGCTAATCTCGCCTCGCGTGCAAGCATTATCGAAAGTTTTCACAAAAAAAAGGGGGAGGTGGAGTGCAGGAAAGTGGAGGAAACGTCTGCGATACCGATTACTGGTTCAAATTGTTCCACCCTCGCGTGCTCGCGCCGCCCTCGTTTGCGGGGAATCCAAGGAAGTATCGCAAAAAAAGCGGTCGTTGTCGATGCGTCGGCGGCGTCGATAATGGCGGCGGATCCTTCTATTGAATTCCGGATAAAAATGGTCATTATTTCTCCCCGATTAAAGCCATAGAAGGGGCCGGGGCCAATTCAGCTGCACGCCGCTTAGTAATCTTGAGTAATTTATGGGCTATCGCGGTTTTAAATGCAACGACCATCGCGAGGGTGGCGAGAACCGTTTGTATGGAAACAGCGTATCACGATGGCGCGAGGCAATAACTAATAACGTAAATAACTATATAAATAAATAGGCTTTCAGCTCTTTCGGCCGTTCTCGCCAACGAAACTCGACGTGGTTATCAACGTGGCGCAATTTTCGTGAAAAAAAGAACAAACCTCGTGTTGGTACTGTAAACCTAAAATTAATAGCACAGAATTTAATGTTAAGTATTTTAAAGTGTTCTCTGCTTACTTAGTTTGTTTCTTGATGTACACTCTCAATTATCTAAAGTGTGTCTAACGTTGGATAATCTGGAGATTAGTTCTAATAAGCACATTAAAAAAAGTCCTTTCTGTTGTTGGTAACTCGCGACTATAACAAATATTGGAATTTTAGATTGTTCTGTTTGTTGATTCCCTACCGAGCTTCGAGGATTACTGGAGCCCCGTTAATTTTAGAAATCAGATTTAAACGTTGTTAAACAAAGTGTTTACCAATGCAAAATGAAATAATTACAAATGGAGCGGGGTGCAGTATAACGAAGAACCTTTCGCAAATCGAGTGTTAAATTACACGTGTATCCGCTTTGTTAATTAAACTCTTTGTAGTCGAAATATTACAACGTTAATTGTGCACGTTGTGCAATTTAATTGGGACCAATTATTTAGCGGGCTTCGCGCTTTCCCTGCAAGTCACCTGCGACGCTATTATTCGCCAGCTAACGTGTAAATAAATAATTATTAACAAAATTTCTATCGAACGCCCAGTCCTGACGCTGGCGCAGCTTTCGAAATAGGAACAGTTTGTCGGCCGTGTAATAATAACAGAACATGTTCCAGAAATATAATATCGTTTGGCTTGATCAGGAATTCACTGCTTTCATTCATATACAGTTATCTCGAAGAATAATTGATCGCTTAGCCAAATATCCTGCGCGTCACGTTGCCTCTCTACCAATTCATATTTAACAACGATTCCTAAAACAAAAAATGTTAAACACTGATTATTCTTGAAATTGTACCTACATTAGAAAGTGGAATTCTGAATGCAAGTCCAAAACAAATTTCATTATATTTAAATCTGACTAATTTTATAGCTGCACATTAAAAAATCAAATTAATGGCGAGGTTTGTCAAGGTTGATTCTGGTATGCATACACGCGAAAGTAAGAGTGTGAACTGCAAGAACTAGAAGCGTAAGTTGATCATTATTCTCCACTATGTTCTTCCCTACTACATAAGGTAACTACCACTGAGAGAATAAACTACTCATACTATTTCTTAGTGAAGAATTAACTTCACAGCACAACGCTCTATCAAGACCAACTAATTCCTAACAGAGCAAAAGTTTGCCACCCTCTACACACCTGATTGGATGTAGTCGTCGCCATTACATTTCAATACTTGACTCGAGCCTCTATCACACACCTCTCTGATTCCATCTAAATTACAAACTCTGCCAGTGTTTCAACTTTCAGACAGCAGAGGCAGAAGCGCAATTAGCGTCGTGATAATTCTTGATTTTCCTGGGCACCCGATACGTTGTGCCCTCCCTTCGCCTCGTTCTTTCCGTCGTCGTAATCCCACGGCAATTTGTAAAAGGAGAACGTCTTTCGCTCGCTACGCGACAAACTCTCGAGTTTCTGGGATTCACAGGATCAACTTATTTGCCTTCAAGGCAACCGTGGCATCCGCGTCTCCTTTACACACAACCAGAATGCACCGCCACGAGCGTGTGCTTCTGATAAAACGCAATTATTTACTCATTAAATCTCTACTATCAGGAAGGCCGTCTCTGTACACGGGGCCGGGTAAATTATGCACCGTGTG
Source organism: Andrena chrysosceles (assembly GCA_963855975.1). Taxonomy (NCBI): domain Eukaryota; kingdom Metazoa; phylum Arthropoda; class Insecta; order Hymenoptera; family Andrenidae; genus Andrena; species Andrena chrysosceles. Next base: position 1,212,580 of record OY979769.1, on the reverse strand, counting down.
CATCGTTCAGATCCGTAATTGGTAGCTGGGAAACATTTGTCGATATCGACTTTTTCACTTTTCTCCATTCACTTCAACGGTGTTCCGTTTCCAAACGAACAGTGAATTACTTCGTACTTCTACAGTCACACTTGTTACGAATAATGGGAAGTTCCGTGTGATGTAGACTGCAATTTAATCGGTGCTCGGGGGTATTCTATTCAATTTGATAAGTCTGAATTTCTATACAGAAAATACGAAGTCGTAATTTCGAAGGTGCACATTCGCATTCATCTTTCACAGTATTCTCCAAAGAATATTTTTTTGCAAAATTGAGTTAGTAATAATGTATTCAAATAGACTGTACTAATCATATAAAATAGGAGAAATTAATTTTTTTTCAATGTGATTTAGTCCGTGTTTGCTCTCAATACCTAATTTTACACCACTGTAAGTTCCTGTCTCACCATTAAGAATAACCTAAAGCCTTCTCCTCTCGACTCTACGAAATACCTCTTTCTGCCACGAACATTATTAAAAAGAATCATGCTAATATTCCATTACACATTCTCGACAATGTCATTTAAATACCCAAGACAAATTGAACTAAGCAGCTCGCAGCATTATATTCACTCTCAACGAAAGAAGAAACCATGCATAATTTGTGCAAAATACAAATAGGTAAGTATACGACCGGGTGTTGCGAGATTCTCAGGGGCAATCAGGACCCCAGTTCCAATCGCGGTGCTGAATAAGTGATCGTCGCCGCGTGCGATCGAAGATTACCTCGGAGCCGAGATCGCATCGAGATACGATCGAGCGACGGAGTCGAGATTAAAGAACCGAGAAATCAAGCCTATCTCCTAGATTAGAATAATTTATCGCGCAGCTGATACACGTTTCTCGCGTGCCGCGAGCCTCGGCGAGGCACTCGGCCATCGTGGAACAGATCGCCGGTGAGCCATTGTAACAGCGAATAAATGGCTGGTTAGAGTCCCTCCGCCTGGATCCAAAAAGTTTTCCCGGCGTTTCTCGCACATCTCTCTTCGCGGCGTAAAGTTCGCCGAGTTATATCCGTTCGGGGGTTGGGGGCGAAGCAGGATGGCGTTGGGGCGGAGGCAGGGGGAGCGCGGACTAACGGCAAGTAGATTAAGAGTTAAAGTTGCGATGGTGAATGTGAAAAGCCTGTTTCCTACGCCCCCCCCCCCCCGCCTCGCGGCCCGTCCTCCCTCGCGGATCTTTCGTCAAATTGCGATAACGTTGTTGCGCGAGAACGCGAGGAAAGAGATTCTGATTCCGGCGCTCCGCGAGACGCTTCGCGGATTGAAGATAACGGGCGCGATGGGGAGATAGACTTTGAGAATGGCTTGCGTTCGTACCGTTGGGAATAGGAGGCGCAGGATGTGTTATACGGTGGAATCTCGATAATCTGAGGTGAACGCGTGCTAGACTGGCTCGAATTATCGGGAGCCGGGATTATGTGCGACTCACGCACACTTATGCACGCTCACGTGCTCGCAAGCTCTGGGGCGGAGAATTGGGTGCGAGTGGAATTGCTACGGGAATGAAAATCTTGGGCAGAGTTCGGTATAGGGGAATGATATTACGGCTAGTTAGGAATCATTATTAAGACACCTGTGTGGTGTAATAGTACGTACTAATGTACCACGTATGTATATCTTGCGGTATAGTAAATCTTCGTATTAAACCCGATGAACGGGACTGACGGCGGGCGTAGGGTGACCTGTCCAGTGAGTAAACACCCCTCAGTGAGTGAACGTTGCTGTTCACACTCCAGGTATTTTTATAGCTCAATGGTTCTCTCACTCTCGATCAGAGGATCCCAAGAAATGGTGGGGATAGTCATTGGGCGTATTACGCATGTAAAAACGAGGCAATAACGAGGATTTACTGTATTATGTATAGACTCCTCCAATGTAAATCGCAGGGTATACAGCGCTGGGTGTTCGATAATTCCATGCAGTAGTTACGGACTGATATAGATCAGACGTTTCGCGTGGTGCCACGTAGTGATCTCTGCTTAATGCCACCACTACGATACCTATATTGCCCTACTGAACACTGTGCAGATACTCGATACGATATAACGTATTACGAGTAGCGCTATCTTGTCTTTTACCGAAATTAAAGATCTGTATCTTTGATTCAAATGTGTAACATGCTGGTTCGTCTTTGATAAAGTGCCGCCGCTGTTCCTAGTCGAAGGGTTTGTTTGAATTTTAGTAATATCGCGTGTTTAGATGTAGTCCTTGTTAGAGGAAATTTTAGAGTAAGAACTATCTTTCTTTAAATGTAATTTTATAATAGGAAATTGTACCTTGAAATTTGTTGTGTTACTGACAGAGAGGATGCTAGGGGGCCTGACGAGAAATAAGCCCCAGTGCTCCTTGCCGGAGGACGAAATATGGTCAACACAAACCGAGGAACATACATAGGTATAGCAACTCACGCAGCCACCAAAACAAAGTAACTGAGCGTACGCTGCAGGCTTCAGTTTTCGAACCCTTGTTACGAGCACCCCACCAAGGTTTTCGTTGTAGTGGGGAGTAGTAGGCTTGTGGAAGGTGTTGTGGGATTTCACCATTCTCGGAGTTTTTTTTTAACACAGGCTTGGTTTCCAGGTGGGGAGGTAAATGTTATTACCTTACTCGGGGCAAAAAATGGTGAGCGCTGAGGGTCTGGGGTGCTCAAGTATTGCCTGGGCGAGGTCTTGTTGAAAAATCAGGCCAAGTGGGCATGTGTTTTATCTATAAAATTCATTGTAGAAATCACTGTTTTATGTATCGTGTGTTGGAGGGCATTTATGTAGAACAAGAAGAATTAGGTATATTTTGTATAGGAAACTGATGCACTTGAGAAATTAGTATGACAAATAGGTAAAGAGGGAAAGATGGAAAGTACTTGGCGATTAGTGGCGTGTAATAATTGTAATTGGGACACAATTTAATTTCATTTGTTGATAAATAAATGTTTAAGCCTCCTCCACTGTTTCGCCGAAGTTTGGGCTAACAGGAAGGCGCCTGAGTATTAAAGGATAATGTAAAGGGTAAAGTTGCAGTTTACATACTCGCGAAGTTTAAACTCTTTCAGTTTTAACAAACGATGCACAAAGAACGACTTCTTTTTGGCGCCACGGCTGGCATGATTTATGACTGCAACCAGCAAGCTCATAATTTACTGACGGTTGATTCTCTTTGACTTCGTTCGTAATTCATAGATCATACTTAACTTTCAAACTTTCGACAGAAATTGATCACAAGCTGGGACTTCCTGTATCGCTGTACCAAAAAACATTAATCTTCGGTTCACCCCTGGTCGTTAGGAGAGGGGAAATCGTAATTTATAATTTAATCCCTCCGTTTAAAGCTAGTGCACGGATCTTCGAGAAATTTCAAGCTGTTATTATGCTCCTTTGAATACTTGATATAGGCTGCTCAACAACAGTCTTTCTCTCGCGAGGGAATACTCTAGTTTCGATGATTAATATATTATTAAGAAGATGCAAGGCAGACTTGACTTGAAATTTTAACGATGCATAGCGATTGCAAAGAAAACTAAACATTGAAATTCGCTCGAATATTCCTTTCCACGAATTCCCTTAGCGCGGAGAACCTACCCTTACGAATTAAAATATCTTTCCACGAACATTCGCGCATTAATCGCGGAAAGGTGGTCCCCGGTGATCCTAACGAACGCGAGATAAGCCTTCTAAAATACCCCGGCAAGCTACGGTTGGAAAAAAAGCACAGAGCGAAGATTTTATCTGAGCGGGAAGGGGTTCATTTCCACGAGAAACAATCGATGCCAGTCGAGAAGAAGCCGAAGTAAAAACGAATCGACTACTTTTCACTCCCCTTTCGAAACTTCTCCTTGCAGCTCCGGAGAGTGCTCGACGAGATGTCCAGATAATGAATACCGCCCTATCGCGAGGGAGCTCAACTTGGCCGGGATTATTTCGTTCTCTTCGGTCGATCGAGACGGCGATAAAGAAAAGCTTATCGCCTCGAGTGATTCACTTTTCGGGGACAATAGGGTCCGCACCCGCGCGCATGCATCTATATCACTTACCGTGAACATCCAGCTTGACGTCGACGGTGAGGGGTTCGGCGAGCGCTATACTGTTGACTTTACACGTGAAAGTTGCACCGAGGTTCTCGCGAGTGATTTGCATCACCAGCAGGCTGCTCCCGCTGCCTATCCCATCGTCAGCGATCGTCGTCGAGCTGGTCGCTGAAACACACCAGCGCACCGGGCACGTTTAGGGGTGTTTTTTTTTCAAACGAGTTTGGGGACGGGGGTGCGTTGCAAGTCGATCACCGGAGGAAATTGAACGCGATTTTTGGCGCTGGTGAACGAGGCCGGATGCTGATGTTAGGGAAGGGGGAAGGGGTTGATGCGAGCGACCTCTTTTCAAATTTCAAGCTTTGCAATCACAGGTTTGCTCTTGGGTCTTTCTGAGATGTCTTTTCAATGCTACTTTTTTAAATTTAGGGGGTGGAATGGGATTTATTAGGCGGCTGTAAAGGGAGTGATTCTTTGAAAGTATGAGTGGTGTGGAAAGGAAGATGTCCTTGTCAGGTAATGGTGGTATAACTTCATTTGAATCTTACCTTCGAGTGGCTGGTCGTCTTTAAACCACTCGACCAAAGGTACTGGCTTCCCTTTACCGCTCTCGCAGAACAAGGAAATCGTCGAGCCTTCGTTTATAGGTCCTAAAGTGGCGCCCGTGCTTAGCGTGTTCTTTGTCTTTTCGTCGATGACAAGAACGAACGCAGGTTGCACTGAAACAGAAACGAAAGGACGCGGTTGAATCGAAACGCGGTCAATTACGAGGCTGTGAAGTGGCTTCGATTCGTTCTACTATTATTGCTTCTATTCAGCAGACACGGTCGCTTACGGTGCAGCACTTATTTTTTCGTCGTTTGTTTGCCCATCGGTTTTGTCGATGAGAATCGACGGGATTCGGTGCAGCTTGCGAATAGTAGGTGGTTTAATAACCAACGATGGGCTTCGAGATGCTCCAGAACGCTTCGAATATTATTACGAGCCTCAGAAAAGTCTTATAAGCTCTTCTGTTCATATAGATCAATGGATTACAGGTTAACTTATCAGAGCAGTGAATGACAAACGGGAAGACTAATCAGGACGAAAGGATTAGAGACAGGATAAGTTCCACTACTTATAGCTGATTCGATTGAAAATTATACAATAATAAATAGTAGATAGAATAAAATAAATCAGTTCAGTTAATTCTGATTCGCGAATATACGTTCCACTGTCTTGCTAAATTTAAAAAAATTTGGATGTCGATAATATATTATATTCACGTATTTTTTATACGAATAAACATCACGAATGCATTAATATGCGATTAATTAGCAATTCATCTAGACGGGCAAATATCTCATAAATTCTCGTACCTTTATTAAACTGAATTTCATCGAGTGTATCGTTTCGTGCAAACGTGAAGAATGTTTTGTTCAATTAAGGGGTTACGCCACCCTGAGGCGCTCGAAACAGCACTAAACTAGACGATTTTTTTTTACTGATACTATGAGGTTAAAAATTATTTATTTTCTTCTTATGTGTAGAGCATGTATTAGTGCATATATTGTATAAATACTGTACAAAAATATTAAAAAATGACCGAGTTATTTGTTCTTCCGCGAAGCTCGTCCGCCGTTACACGCGTGACTAACCTAACAAATTATAACGAACATGTTCGTCTGAAATCAAAAACCCGATGATTTTCGTATTCCTTAATAAAATACCTACGATGTAGCATAGGGATTTGAGAAAAAAAAATTTATTGCACAAATGAGAGCAAAGTGAAAATTATTATACGTTTTTCATGTGAAAAAACGAATTTAAACCATTAATTATATACGAATGGGGTATCGGATGGAAAAACTGATATGCTACATCGTAGATAATACCATTAAGAATATGCGTACCAAGTTTGAAATCAATCGGACAAATAGTTTTGGAGATATTTGATAGGTCATCTTTGAAAATGTAGTTTTGAGAAAAACGCAAAAGAAGAAAAGTGGAACTTTTACATGTGATAACTAAAAAAGTATTCGTGTTATCTTCAATCCGCAATTCCTGGCCCATACAGCAATCCTTCCATAGCAGAAGCAATATCCTCAGCTTCCCTTTGAACTGCCCTTTTTAGTTTTCTGCCCTCTTTCGTTGCTTGTTGTGCTTGTAAATTTGCTGCAGCGATGCGGTGCGCATCCATGGTATTGCAGGCGTGATGCGCATTTGGTCCAATGATTAAATTCAGAACTTTCATCATCAACAATACATTGTCGTAGCCGTCGTTAAATAAACTTATGGCAATATATGTTGCGATTTCGACGATTGTGGCACCGCTGGATGTCACTTTTGGAGAATTTCACTTTTCTTATTCAACGATGTGTACTCTGGCGATGTTTGCGAAAAACTGATTGGATTTTTCCAAACTTCAGCCATAGCCGAAACAATAAGCCCACGTTGGGACTGTCCTGTATTCAAATTACCCCATATAAAACAATTAGAAAAACCCAAGTAACCGTGCTTCGGAACCGGTGGCCGCTATCTGCTGCGAAATATCGACAACCGCGCCTCGTTTAAAGTTTATAACTCGGGTATTTTGGGGAATTTTTGCGTCTACCATGACTTATATTATGCTTAAAACTCCGCATAATAAAAAAATGCAAAAAAAAACAAATCCATTTTTCAAAACTTTCAGGGTGGCGTAACCCCTTAACCAATGAATAGGTAATGAGTATTTTAATAAACCTTCAACTGACAATGCAATGTTTTTCGAAGAACTTTGAGTGCAAATTATAATATGTCTACTTGTACCCACAATAGTCAAAATAAAAAAGAGAAAATAATTCGCATTCATCGTTCAAATGGCGGGAAATGAGAACTAGAAATTAAACCTCGTATTCACTCACTCACAGATTAAAACTTCTCATATTATCACATCGTATGTACCTCATATCAGAGCATTAAATCTACCAACAAATGTTTAAAATATCTACCAATATTTCACTGCACCTTTTTCACCACCCTTACCCTCCCACAAACATCTCACTACACCTTGCACCCTGAACTCTGTGCACCACGCAATAAGCACTAATCTTCCACACTGCCCAACACCACTTAAAATCCAGCATTCCAATTTCCAATCACCCATTTCCTTCTCCTATGAAAACAAAGCAACGAAAGAAATCAGCGTCCATTGCCCCCGACACCATCCAGAACCCATCCCAAAGAAAACCACTTACACATGAATCCTCCAACAAACATCCCCCGTGAAAGTCACAATAAGGAAAATCTTCAATGTCCCCGGCCCTCCGTTGTTGGCCGCGGGAGAGCAGGTCTCTTTCCACCTGCCCCTCTCCCGAATTTAATATCTCTCAGGGTGTCTCCGCAGCGGGTGCGTTTGAATCCAGTTTTTAATTCGAGTCTACCGCCGGAGGAGGCCCATTGTGGAGAGAGGAGTCACGCCCAGCGAGACCAAAGGGACGACCGGTTTGAAAACGAAGAAGAGGATTGAAGCGGACCACCTTCTCTCGGGGACGGGGCCGTCTGTGAATAAACTTTTCAACGCGTACAAGTGCTGCTTCCGGGAGCTTAACTCGCGTCGCCACTGCCCAGCCCCATTCCTCCCCCTGAATTCAGCGCGCGAGCCACTGAATGTCAAGTAACTGTTTTCACTGAAAATTCATCTTGCGAATTTACGTCCGCGGAGCGTCGTAACTTTTTATTGCGAGTCCCAGCCGGAAGTCGTTGGTGGACCCTCCGGCCGGAGGACTTGGACCGTCGGGGAATCGATTTACGGCGCGGAGTTCCGTTCGACCTGCGATGCGGCGGACGTTTTAGGCCAACCTAACTCCCTGCCGGAGGGGCATTCATTTCTTTTTTGCACCCTTCGTCCGACGATTTCCTTCGGAGTGGCTTTTTAACGCCTCGTGGATTACCGCCGCGCAGATTGGTGATCGAACGTGTTACGGCGAGATATAACGGTGAGCCCGCGATAAATTAATATCCTCGGAGCTTTCTGAAACGGAAAGCGGTATGCGCGTGTGTCCCGAAGCTCCGTCACGCGATAAATGTGCGCTTCGGATGTTCGATGCGCTTTTTTTGGGTGTCACCGCATCGGTCCTGGCGGCTGTGCGGGCGCCGGCGATGCTGCCTCTGAAACTTAATCGAATTGTAAAGCTGTGGCAAGTCGTCCTGTCTGGATGGGGGATTGAAATATTCATTCGTTTGAACGTAGCTTCAGGGAGGGGCAGAGACGTGGGGCTGTCTAGAAACTATTGCAACGGCAATCTGCGCACGTCGTGCATTCGACGAATGTTGTTCCCCGGAGTTACTAGGATCCACTTTGTTTGTGTAATAATCGCAGAACTCGACGAAGACGGCGATGCCTCTCTGCGTTGGATATAATGGAACAGAGGCATCTTACGTTTGCCTTGATTGCGATGGATCCATGTCTGTGTTTCAGGCGTAAGAATATACATTCGAATTAGAACGTAACGACATCGAATTGCTCTATCTCGTGAACCTGGAGCTAAGGAAAGCGCGAGATGCGGTTGCACGAGGAGCGCGCTACTTGTCATGGGCCACTGCGGAGTTTCTCTAATCTAGCGAATCGCTAGGTCCCAGTGCAGCGATTTAATAATACGAGCTGAAATGAGCTCTGAGAGAACGGAATGAGAACGGGGGAAACTCTGAAGAAATACGAAACAGAAAGAATGGAAGGTTCCGGGCAGGTTCAGAGACATTGCTCCCACTTGTGAACCGAGATTAAACAACGAACGCCAGAGATCTATTGCAGTGGCGATTATCCTGTGACGAACATTGATTGACAATACGAAGGGAGCAAACGCAGCGAGAATCATACTGCTTGCATATTCCTTGAGTAATGTTAGAAGAATTGTGCAACTTTTTAATAAAATGCAAATTCAATTCTTCCTTCAAGACAATTTCGATATTTTTTAATTCATCGATTAGTCAGAGCCGGTTCGCACCCTTTCACTGGAAAGGAGTTAACAAAGGGCGTGCATCATAAACCGCCTCGTCCACGAAACACACGCGGCGCGGGGCCGCTAATCTCCTTCCAAAAATCAGAGAAACGTCACGTATTTTCCACGCGATGTCTGACACACGCAGAATCTGTCTAACGCGGAATTTCGCGAAGCCTCTCGTCCTCCACTCTGTTTTCCCGCACACAGCTCCCCACTTTATTAAGCAAATACCGAGAAGAGGTCAACGCGGAGCCGCGGCTGCAAAAAGTTCCTTCCTCTCTCAAAGTCCGACCGTTCCCGCGAAATTTTCATTTTTCCACGTCCAAAAAATTAAAAAACAAACATCAAGCTGGCTGGGAGCAGGGGGCTGGTCGACTGCAATATCAAGCAGCGAATACAAACATATGACGTTCGCAAAGGCAGTCCGCCCTGTGAGACTGATTTCTAAAACGCACGATCCGACCAATCGTATCGCTCGGATGTCTGTGAGTAATGGCTATTCTTTTGAGTCGATCATTGTTGGCTGGCGAGGTCTTTTGGAATTGGTTTTAATAACGCCATACAGACGGTGGAGGAGGTCGAGTTTGATGTGTCTTCTGGTTTGAATTCGAAGGTGGCCCGTTCACAAGTGTTCGCGGGGCCAATCGAAGCCCAATGATCCAAAGGGGAGCCTGAAATCCCATAATTTCCAACAGGCAGAGGACCTAATTGGATTGGCCGCAAGACCAGTGGTCCTTCATACAATTTAAATAGAGCTTGAACTGGTTCTCCGTATAGTTCGGTACCGGTAACAGCCTTCCATCTCATAAATTGGCCTTTGAAATGCGTGGAACAGAGGAGCCCCGGGAACCCGCAGAAACGGGTATTGCAATAAGTTCGACTGAATTACGGGGCTTAATTATAATTTCACTCAGGCGCTAGTCGGCGACGCTTGGAAGGACGGTACTTTCACTGTTTTATGATGATTTTCGCGCGCTGCCGTGAGGACTCAAGGGTGGGGTAGTTAAAGCATGGAAATGACGAGCTTGCCTGCGTGATTTATAGAGATTTATGATAATTGTTAATTGATCCTGGTTCGCTGCTTACATTTCATTACATTTGTTGCTTCAGTAGATATCGTTGAGTACACTTTTCCTTATTTACTCTTCCTGTTTTCTTTGACGTTGGGGTGCGTAAAAGATCTATACGATTTGAAATTTATGTGGTTTATACTGCACGCGAATTTTTGTATGAATGTGTAGATTTTATCGAGTGTTCCTTTAGAACACTTTCTGCCTCTATTTCCATGCTGAGTGGTCCAATTTCTGGTTCCGGAAACGTCACAGAATGGAAGTTATTTCATCGTATTAGTTCCATTTTTATTTATAAGTGAAGTGACATCCCTTATACTTTATACATTATGCTAATTACATAGAAATGCTGTTAGGATGCTTTAGAGTATAAACGCACCACGCGAAAGGTAACACGTGACGGATGGTGAAAGAATCGCGTTGCCTATACCTACACGAAATGAGTTTCAAGTTTTCGAATTTCATTCCATCCACGCGAAACGCGATTTTCTTCGCCCCTGCGTTTGTATGGAGGACATATAGAAAACTTTCCAACAGGCATTAGGTTGATGCGAAAGTTCCACTATACGTTCTCAGCGTGTTGCATATGCGGAGAAGCTGAAATTCTCGTAAAATAAAATCAAACCCGCTTTTCTCTGTTTTGCCCTTTTTGAAACGTCGTACAAACCCTCACAGATGCACATACGTGATATCAACTCAACAAAATCAAAATGAGATGTGACGTTTCCGAAATGGATTGTCACCCTTGCAACTGAAAATTAGGGAATATTAAAAATGAAATTGGAAGTTATTGGAAACATGAAAACATACGATTGCTAAAATTTGCTACGTGGAAATACTGTCAAATTTTTAGTATCGCTACTAAAGAAAAATAATTAAAAAATACTGCAATCTTCCTCACCTATCTATGGTAATTATGTAGAATCTGACTGAGGCGTCTCCGTTGGTTGAATAATAACGTTCCCGAGCGGTTTTGCAATTCGTGCCGCGGCTGGTCGACACATAAATACACGAGATATTCGTCAGAATGGCTTTCACGCTAAAGGCACGTGTCATTTTAAAAAAGGAAATGAGAACTGCAATCGCCGGCAGCAAAGTTTCCGCGGCAAGGACAACGAGTGATACTCGGTGCACGAAGCTCGTACGAAAGGAGAATGCAGTGTTTAATTTCGCCCCTTAACTGTGTCACTCAGTTGGAAAATCGTGCCGAGATCGAGCTTCCACCGTCGCGTCGTTAAAGCTATCCCACACACGGCTTTTACTTATGGACGTCGAATCCACAAGGCAGAGTTAGAAACGTCCCCTTCCATCCCTGGAAACTTACATTTTTACATTTGTAATTTTTTTCGACGACGGCGTACAAATTATAGCTGACTGAACTCAAGAGAAATTGTGACATAAAAACCAAACTGTTTCGTGTACCAAATTTATATTAAAAATCGATAGAGACTGTCAACTCTGAAGCAGCTAGCAAAAAAAAAAACAATTCCCATCAAATTTGTACTTCCTCGCTTAGCACATCCCATCGACATAGAATAATGTGCGACAAGAAAAGTAATGAACGTCTAGCGTCCCCCGTTAATTATGTTCTGCTATAATAATGTGTAATAATGGAAAGCCGCGAAACGTGTCGTTAGTACGAATGGCGAGGCTCGATTGAAAGGCGTCTGTTTCGACCTAAAATAACGCTGTCCATGGAAATGAGGGACAAACGCAACGATGCGGTGCATTTACATGGCGACGCGTTTCTCTGCAAGTATGCAATTTGCGAGCTTTAATGGCAACGCTGTTTCGTTTGTTTTTATTTAACCGTATTCATGGTCGCTGACGGATCTGCCGTCGAAATGGTGAATTGTTTTTCATTTTGCGCGTCATTTTAATTTTAAGCTGTGCCACCGACTTTTGCGACGTGTTTTTAATATTTGCGGGAATTTTAACGCGCATCAAGTGAGAATTTAACAGAATTTTTGTGCTGTAGGTAGGTAGGTACTTTTGATTTTTCACACATTCGACTTTCACAATAAATGTCAACCTTCGAAGTCATAAAATTAAAATTAGCATATTTGAATCCCAATTAATTATTTCATGCGTACTGAACTGTCGGAGACACGACAACTTTAAATTTAGAAGGTGATCTAATTAACTATTTGTTTCTTCGCATCAAGCTCTTCATTAGGTTTTTTACGTTTCAAGTTCCGCCATTCCTGTGTTTCGTGTTTACTTTTGCAAAGCACATGTTGTTGCACAACCACTGTAATTACAATAAACTTTGAATGGGTGAACAGGTACGGTCGAACGAGTTGAAAACACGTCCCGCCGATAGCACGGTCCAGTGGCTATCGCAGAACCGTAAGAATATGACGAGTGTAATGGCACTTCAAGTAGTTCTCAACGTTGTTACCGCGGCGAGGACTTAACGCGAAAATTTCTGCGGTAACCCGACTGCAATTCGCTGGGAGAGCGTTCATCCTTTCGTTTCGACGTCGAAGGGAATGTTCTTTAACGAGTTCGAACCTAGCAGCTCACAGTAACTTCCACAGCGCTGCGAATTTTTAAGGAACCCACTCAACTTCGTACATTCAGAGAAATGATATTTGTCTAATATTAAATAATTTCAGAGGCGTTCGAATTCTTTGAAAGCTTCTATTTTTCAAGAATATAACGCATTAGCTTTATCAATTTGATTATTCAATATTTATTTACATTTTTATACCATTTATGCATTCCATCACAGTAATATCTTCTTTTCTTGCTACTAAATAGGTATTCTCTCGCTTCAAGCTTTGTAAAATTCGGAATGATTGAAAGTCTGGCGATGAAAATCACGGACGAGTTAATGCAGTCGAGATAAATTGCGATAATTTCGCCGTCGTCAAAGAGGGGTCCATTTTACGCTATAGAGTAACCCGATGTAATTAATTAAATTGTTTTTTTTTCTATTTATACCCACTTTTCCGCCGCCAGTTTACGGCTGTCGTTCAAACGGACATATTTATCATGGTTTGGTTCACTCCGGTGATGCCGTCGAGTGGGATCCTCGGTTTCTGGCTAAAATTTCAAAGTAATTGGCATCCCTTTCATGTAGGTAAATTCAACCGCACTTTAATGGTATGACATGTTGCGTGTGTCAAGATAACCGGTTCAGTGGTTTAGCCGCTACCACTTCGGATTAGTAGTGCGGCTTTCTCGTTTGTCGAATTACTGGGATTACCCAGATTACACGGATCGTACAAGTACGATACGTCTAATGCGAGTTATTCCGCGCATATCTTACCGCCAGAGATCGTCGACGTTTAATCGATTAATTAAATTATACGGCGTTTCGAGTTTCGGTAAATGGAAGCTCGCTAGCCCTGGAAATTACAAGGTCGTTCTTCAATCGAATCACACCGTGAAATGGAAAAGTTTCTTTCAGCGCAGCGAAGAGGGACGATTAGGTATGAAAGGAACAGCGAGCGAGAATCATAAGATTTTGTGGAGGATATCACTTGATACCATGGTGTTTAATATGGGCAAGCTACGATACTAATTTTCTAAGCAAAAGTCGTTTTATCTTTGTGCTGACTGTAGATGAGACTCTCTCTGTATTAATATTGCAAAAGGGTATGTTTATTTAGGAAGTTTAATACTACATTCTAATCGAAGGAGGACTCAGAATGAAGTGAAGGTTTCTAGAGTTGGACTTATTATTAATTTACCCTCTGTAATATATTTTATCTAGGAAATTATTTCTTCTTACTTTAACTACCTATCTCTTCCTCCTCAATATGAAATGTTGGTCAAAAGAAATTTTGAAGTTCGTATTGACTTCATTTTTTTTTAAATTTTTTTAAACCAACACTGCAATCCTAATCAACCGTAGTTATTAATATTGAAATAAAATGACAATAAGTCTTACCAGTGACGTTGAGTATGATATGCTGAACATTGTTGCACTCTCGATTCACCGCCAAATATGTGGCCTCGCACTTGTATAGTCCCTCGTCTTCCAATTTCACTTCTGCAATCTTCAGGAAAGCCTTCGACGAATTTGTCGTGTATTCCATGTCCGACCTGAAAGCAAACGATCCAAATAATGGAGAATTATTTTCACGCCTGGGGACAGCAATGGAAATTGAATAATTGTCCAATCACAAAACGATGTGTCCCGTTAATATAGCATATTTCCTGATCACACACCATTCATATTCAGAACAGATCAGTCTGAATAACAACACTAACGTTCTTACTTGCAGACAGATTATATACGGTTCACTGTTATTAATGGAACACATCTGCAATCCTATTAGCAGCGGGTAATGAATAGAACAATGAAACGCATCAACCTGCTCGTTATACTGCTAAATCGATAGTGCTTTACTTCTGCCACTAAGGAACAATGGTATTAGAATTTATACAACACAACTGTGTCTCCTATTGCCCCAATGCCATTTAAACGAAATTCTCACCTGCTGAAACAGAGTGAAGCAGAAGTGACTTCTGAAGAATTATGAAATTCATCTCACCGACACGAGCAGAGTAAGTACTTAAGGGGGTATAGGATTATTGAACGACTGAAATCGACGGTTTCTTGTCGGTTGGATTGCTTAGATACCAAATAATCACCATACTGGCACCTTTCACAGTTTTTTATGTACGCTTTTACAAGTAATGTAAAATAAAAAAATTGTCAGAATGTTGAAAATTGTTCAAGTTATTTGACGCTAAAAGTGGTTCCGCGTAGCCCGCAGCTGTAATTGGCGTACATAGTCCCAGGTGAACCAATCATCTAAAAGCAAAATGCTTTGGGATGATTAGTTTCTACACTAATACATATCGTGTGGAACTTTTGTGGTGAATTTAAACAAAAATTGTAAAAGTTACACAGGAATCAAGTTTTTTCCACATTTTTATGGAAACGAATCGTTTCTAATCAGTTATAAAATGTGTTTACAAACATCCAATGTTGATGCGGAAATTCCACACGATAGAGAAAGGATTTCTACAGCTTCAGTTAAAATTTTAAATGAAACTATTCATTCGTTCAAGAGTTATGATGTACACCGTGTTTGAAAATGTAGTTTCGAGATAAACGGCTTCAATGTTAAGTCCCATACGCCAATACCGCTCTGCAAGGCCGTTACTCAACGGTGCAGTCAATTACGTTCAGCGCTATAATTTTCGTAATTATTCGAATTTCCTCACGATAGATTGTGGTAAATGTTCACAAAGCATGGCACTTTCAGAATTAATAATAATGAAAAAATGGATTTTTCGAGATTTCGATAGTCCTATACCCCCTTAATGCAGTCGAATAGTAATACCTATAGGGCATAACGTGACTTTATTGTCCCCAATGCGCCTCAAGCAATCGTAGCTGGGAATATTCTGCGTTTATGTCGATGCTGCAGTTTCGGTTTGTTAGCATGAATGCTTAGAAGCTGTAGCTGTGGCGTGTATCTCGTGAGCGACGCAATGTCCGAATGGCCACGATAATTGTTATTAACTAGCACGTTTGTTCATTAATGCGATGCATTTCTGTTGATTGCTAACGGAATGATACACACGCCGCCTATACAAATATGCTCAACTGTATGTAAAACAGTTTGCCGGCGTTTCTATATGTGTCGGCAATCTATTTATAGACTACAAGCACTTGGAGAAATTTGTAGGTGTAGCGAGAAATGTCCAAATCTTATCACGAATTAAGGAGACAATATTCCATCTCCGCCCGAGAAAAAGTACAATTACCTTTCCGTACAATTTGAAAATTTAAAACAACATATCTGGGAGATGGATGCAATCTTTCACTTGTTTAAGGATAACGATGACCTATCATATACTATTTAAAAATTTAATAGAAAAGAATAATTGATATATAAGATTAGAAAATATTGATTCACACCCTCTTGCACGTGAGAAACCGTCTGTAAGGTGAAAAGGAGAATGCTTGAGAGATTTTTATTGTGTTCGTTGTAATTTGAAGAGAAATTGTCTTCATCGGTCATTGTTTCTTTGTGAGCTGCTTCATCAAAAGGCTGGACTTAATTCACCAAGGAATTGTATTTCATCGAGCCAGTTTCCCAGACTCTGAGATAAGTCTTTTTACGGAATTCTTTGAAACGTATGGAATTTTTTAACCCCCTCACGAAGGAAGGGGGGTTTCGCCGTGAAGCTTTCAAAAACCTTCTGCCTCGTGTTTGGACGAATCGCTATCTTTCATTAAACTTTTCACGATATTTTGTTCGGTCCCCGCGACGGAAGCTTCCCTTTGATCTCTACTCTCTTCGATAGCCAAGTTATATTACTCGACGTTACATTACGTTCCCTAAAACGTTACTAAAATATCTCCGTGGTAAAAACTTCAGCAACGGTGCAATCCAATATTACTCGCCGTTATAAAAGAAACGGTACCTTTGACCGTGTTCATTTTGTTACGTCCGACTGTAATCGCATTGAGAAGTCAGTTTAATTTAGAAATTAAGCCTGCTAACTTTATGTAATAAACACTGCGAGCTAATTTAAAGTGTAAACACCGGGAATAAAATAGTACTGAAGGGACGAGTTAAAAAAATACTAAAACTAAAATTTCTTTCTGTTAAATCTCTGTTAAATACAACCAATCGACAAGAAGTTCCATAAACCGGCTTCCATCCACCACTCGAGCACCGAATTAAGGTAAAAACTGCGCGCAATGTAAAACTAACACATCCACGTGAATTCTACGATGAAATGGCAACGAGTCAAAACGTTCCACCCGCGCCTTAACTCTCAGCAATGTCTGCCCTCAACCGCGCAGCCAGACTCGCGGATTCCGCGGGAAAGAAGCAGGAATCACACTGACTTACCACACAAAGCGAAAGCTCGCTGCAACACTCATAATGGATAACAAGTGAAACGTGGCGAGGCCTTTGATCCGCGTGCAGCACGGTATTCAGAGCGAGCAGCCCTGGCAGAGTGTATCAAACGCGGCTAAACAATCCCTCGGCCGCGATTCCAAAGAACCCAGAAAACGCCCGACGACGTGACGCGCCCCTCCGTCGTACTGGGTCATTGTTCGAGCGGGTTAGTCGCTTAAGTAAATTTTAAATCCGTCGCAGCCGTCGGCTAAAACTGCGCTCCGAATCGGAATACGTGTTTTCCATTACGCCCCCACCCCGTCGGAGATTTTCTGCTTCATCTAATCCTCTTTGGCCAGTAGCAGGGCAAAGCCGAGGCGTATCCGCGTTTATCGGGAACACTCAAGCACGGTTCTGTAATCAGCGCCATTCGACGGCCAACGAGGGACCCGAGGAGTGTCATACGCGCGACCGTGGATCCAGTTTCGAGTCGCATTGGGGGCGATTGTTGATCCTCTTTCGAGGCAGCAGCGTGTCGACGTCAGGGGCTACATTTCGAGGGAGCCCCGCATCATTGCGGCTGAGTGTCTTGACGAGGGGAGATCGGAGTTAATTCTAATTCTTCGAAATTTCCGAGTATCTTTCATTCGCTCGTGTCTCCAAGTGATCGACTTGTACAGATTCAATCCCATAGAGTTAGCCGAACAATCAGATCGATCGCGTGGAGTTCCATGGCATTCGCAGGGTATTATACGTAACGGGATAATATAATCGCTAATTATGGGCGCAGTTAAGATCATCCCATTAGCAGGAGGGGAGTGCAGAGGGCCTCTGGCATTAATCATGCGTTCCATTTGTCAGACGGTTCGTCCTAGAGATTGACGTACGAATGGCCACGAGCATTCTGTCACATCCTTTGCCAGCTACGCCGACCGATATCTGGCCGTTCAGCTGCAATCGGTTTCTAACGTGCAGATGACGAACCCTGTCAAAACGGCTACGAACGGCTGACAAACGATCCTTTCAAACACGTACGCAGCGTATTCAACGTTCGCGTGAATGCACTTCGTAAATTTGCTGCGGTGGTTGGTGGAATCAGACACTTCAAGACGAAAAGCACTTTGGGCAGAATAATTGTACTGTCATTAAGATTTTGGAAGTTCCGAGGGGTTAGGGGAACGGAATAGGGAGATAGGATTGCGCGAAATAGATGGCAAAGGGCTTGAAGTAATTTCGGCGTATCGCTGCTCTAACGAGAATTTCAAAGTGAACCTCTTTCTGAAACTTTTAAAGACACTGCGAATGTCGGGGACGTTAATTACCCGGTTCCGCGAAACTAGGCCGGAAATAGGTAGAAGGGGGGTCAGCTATTGCGGAGATAGAACACGGCGAAGAACATTCGAACTTAGCCGGTAACGAATCAGTCTGAAGGAACGAAAATTACCTGTTCCTACTTCGACTATCCTCATTAAAACGTTAGCTAACTCTAGCTAACTCTTCCTTTCTGGCGAAGGGAAAGTTTAGAGGTTTATCTAAATAAATAAGAATATTGCGGCATGTTACCTACACATTAGGTACAGATGCCTTCAGATTGTATAAAGAAGTTTACGAAAACGATTTTGTAATTGAGAATGCACAGTGGGGTGGAATATTCAATGTCTGAGAATCGTACTCTATTATGATATTAAAAAGTTGCTTATTGAAAAGTTCGTTCTTTCGTTCGCTCGTTCGTGTCTTAGTGAAAATAGAAGTCTGTCGAATCGAGACGGTTATGGGAGTATCAGGGAGAAGAATATCAGTTCGAATTGATTTTTCAGGACAGAAAGTTTGTTAGCAGCAAGTGTAGCGTGCACCTTCAAGTTGGTTGTTCGCGAAATTCAACGACATCTGGCGCACCACAAATTGTGGGACACCCTGTATTGTCTGTGCTCCATTTGTGCGCGATATTGTGTGACTATAGGCGCGTACTGTATATGATCAAAGCAAGGGAGATAGTAATCTGTTAACAGCCTGATGTTTAGATAACAACCTCTGTAGTGTATAATAGACGGTGAGTTATCAATGTTCAATAGGTGAATGGGAAAACGTAGCGGACACGTGACGTACTGCAAATAGATTCAGACACGGATACTGATGAAAGCAATACGTGGATGCTCCAGCAAAAATCGAAATTTCTATTCCACTTTCTGAAAATACTGTTACCATATTCTCGGTTTCTTACTTTCTTTCCTAATAAATTCTTTTTCTCAGTCAATACTCGGTCGTTCCCAAAAGAAATATTGGACAGCATCGAACCAGGATGAATGAGAAACGTAGACAGTTTTCCAATCGATTATTCAGTGTTCCAACTACCTACACGCGAGTCATTTTTCTGAAAATACGAACGAGCAAATCGAGAATAATTTCTCGAGAAATTATTTCGTAAATTTATCGGTCGAACGTGTATTTCACTCGTTCGAGGATAAGAACACACTCCCGAAGAGCATTCCCTTCCCCCTTAAACGACGCTTTAGAAGCCCTTCAAAGTCAGAAAGTTATTATTTGAGGTCAGCTTCCACCGTTATCAAAGTTGCAATAGCGAAAATCCTCGAAGCCAGAACACGGGTCCCGAGCTTCTTTTATCGTCCCCATCAAACCGAAGCCGCTCACAAAGGCACGGAGAGGTTAAATCCGCCTTAAATACCTACGACGCGTAATCCAAACTCGCGATTTAATGAGCTCGAAATCGAGATAGAACAGGATAATACCGCAGGTCAGGAATTACATTGAAAATGAAACGACTCCTCAACCCTTCCCGACCCGGCAGAGTTCGTGTTTCCGCTAAGACGCGCGAAAGCACGATAATAAGTTACAGATTTTATCCAGAAGCTCAGTCAGAAGAAAACTTTTCAATTATTCAGTAGCTTGCGCTAATCTCTTCGGCCGGAAGAAGCGCTATTTCATTCATGAAAAGATGAATTTTTCAATCAACATTTCAATTAGATTAGTGATTTAGTTTCTGAATGAGCCGTTAAAATTTTCTTGAAAATCAATTACTTTTGTTTTACATATATCTATAGTACAGGTAAAAATCGAACCATTGCAGAAAAACAAATGTTTTCATATCCTCGAAGAACAAATAAATAAAATCCATAAAGTTTCTTTACTGCAGGTTGTAAACTTTTAAAAAAAAAATCCTAAAGATCACCTGTTTTTTAGCAATTTGGGGGGAATGTCCCCTTAAATATGTAACTGGTCCTTTATGTCTGGAATGTGCCTATCACTTTTTAGACGTGCTTTATACGATGGTGTCCGAAAATGATGGGACACACCAACCAGGGCGAATTTAACAGACGCCACAAAGAAGTTTAGCACAATGTCGGTTGGGATGGGAGTTCAATGTACTCGAGGCAGTAATACGACCGTCAGACCCGTCTTTTATGCCCATATACATAGCCCGCTTCTATTCTCCTCAGCTGAATTCTTTCCGAGAGAGATCCATGTCGGGATTCATAAGAAATAGTGCAGCGCTAGGCAAATACGTCTCGGAAGGCAGTCGTAAGTTCCAGGCAATTTTCTTCCGTGCTGTAATCACTCCTCCTATCGCGTCTTTGAACAAGGGAGACTGGGTGTCGACGAAAAGAAGCCAGAAAATAAAGGAGCGGGCGCGGCACGATAAAGGCAGATGCACAGAAAAGCGGAATGTCAGATAGACAGTGGGGGGGAAGAATAAGATAAGCTGAATAGTATGTAGTAGGTAAGTAGAGAGGAAGGGAACGATATAACCAGATGTGTTAGTAAATTCGGAAGGGATGGTGGGGAATTAAAGAACACGAACGGTGGTACGCAACGAAGAAAGTAGTCGGAAGGAAGATACTGATGTTTTTGAATGCACGCCGTATTAATGCACTGCTCGTAGCAAGAGCCTGCACACCTTTCATGCGAGTATTCACTTAAATCCTTTGAGAAGCACGACGGAGAAGAGGGTTTAGCAAAAGAGGATAGACGAGGGGTTTTCTCAACTGTATTTCGTAAATTCAACGTTAGGAGATATTGTGATATAAGTGGTCGCCACTCAACCACCTCAAATATCTCAATTTATATTCTGCCTTGCAGAAATTCCTTACTCTCAAAATAATATTTCTGAACACCTTACTTGAACAGCATCGTTACAGTTTTATTCGGATCATGCTGAGATACTTTCAGCAGTGTTACTTTATAAAGGTAGTTATATTATGACTTGTTCATAGAAGGCATTCATGGCTGAATAATGAGGAGAACAAAAAATAATTAGTGGGTTAAGTTGTACTAATATGGGAAGAGCTTATCCAACTGTATAATACGAAATATAAACCCTTCGAACGGGAAAGTTTCGCGATGAAAGTTGTCCGTATTGCGATGGCAAACCGGAAAACGCGAAAGTCTTGGGAAAGTCAATTTCCCCGGTTGGTGCCGAGCGTATCCTTAGGCTTTCTCTCGCCGCTTAGAAATATTCTCTATGAAAGTATCTTCAGACTCATCTTAGCTTTAGAAAACTGTATTTCGAGAGAAATGCTTTCACAGAGATTGCCGAGGATAAGGAAGCGTGTTAATACAAAGATGGAGAATTTTTTCGTGTGTTCCTCCGCGTATCCAGCAACGTGCCCCACGGCGACAAGGGAAAAAATCCCTCTGAGGAACCGTGTAATAATATCTACCTTCTTACTCCTGTATCATAAGAGCCGCATGTAAGACTCTAATTGAAAACTTTTTATTAACCCGATGAAAAACGACTGTTGAAGAATTCATCTACCTAAACCACACAAATCTCCACCTAACTACGTTCCACACTTCCTTACCCGTAAAATATATAATTATGGAATTCATACCTACCGAATAATCAATCTGCACATTTATTCCCACCGAGTCAACAAAATACTCATTTATTTCCCTTTCTAACCCAATATATTCAACACGTATATCAAAGCCATCCTATTAGCATCATTAAATATTCCTGAATATCGTCAGCAACGCACATAACGAATATTCCCTCACAGCCTGATGAAAAGTTGGACTGAATAAATCTGCGTGCTGCAATTATGGATCCTGTAATAATTGCGCCGTGATTAAACGTTTTCCGTATTCCATTCTGCTTGCGTCAAGTTTTCTGACTCTTGAGTACCATTATTGTTCATTTTGCGAAGAAACCAGCAGGTGTTTTTTTTTCTCCACGGGAAAGGGAAACGGAAAGTAGGAAAGGGACGAAACAAGACGCAGTTCCATTCATGGGAGCGGCGACGTCGGGCGCCAGAAGTGCTTTCAGAGGTCGCGTTTCAAAACCTGGCCAATCGTGCTCCACTTAAACCACTGTCGCGGACTCGTTCTTATAAAATTGTCCTGGCACCGCGATAAAAACCGTGGCCGCAAAAGAAGTGGGAGGCGGACAGGAGGCAACCGATTAAATCGGATGGCGGTAAATGAGAAAACTTTCCGCAATAGTTAGCGGATGTGGTGATAAAAGTTCCGAAATGTAAATGAACATAAAGCGTTTCGTTGTCCCTCGCCGTATTTTTTCGTCCCTTTTCGACCCGGCAATCCAGCAGTGTCACGCGATAACCGTCCATCCGAATCCGCGCTGCCGTTTTCAATTACATCGCACTGCCGGGCCGTCGCAGATTTTTATCGCGTTCATGCGATTCGACGACAACCGGGGAGAAAACCGCGAGTAAAATTGTCGATCACTGGCAATGGAAACGGGGATAATAGGATAATGAAGTTCCGGCTAACTTCGCTCGTTTTTCTCGGTCCTCCTCCATACCAAGTGCGGTTGGGCTAAGGATGCGCGGTTAGATAGTTGTTTCGCTCGCGTGATCTTGGAAACGCAGCTGACGAAAGTTTTACAAGTGCCAGACATGCCAAATTGGTGTCGGGTGAGTGAGTAGGATTGGGGACGTAAATATTCGAACATTCGTCGCTGCGCTGACGGACGAAAGGACCTTATTCGTGATGTCTTATTATTCATAATGAATGTTTCGTAATGGCGGTGTTTGGCTTGTACGGCGACTGGATTTTTTCGCTTGTATAAGTACAGCTAGTTTCCCCTGCAGCTACGAATTAATGAAAGGATGTTGAGAAATAATGAGAAGTCGAAGGAATGATTCTCTGTTTCCTCGCTACTAATATACATTTACAAGAAGTCTGAACCTACCCGTGGGTAATCGAGTAATTGTACCTACAAAATGTCTCGCAGTTTAAATTGGTTCGGGTAATTGGATAAAGCAAATGAACGCGGTAAGATTGAAAGGAATTCTACTTAAGATGAGGAAATCTTACTGAAAGCAGTGTTTCGACACTTCGAATCTGTTTCGATGGATTAATTGAAAGCTGCGTCTTGAAATCACATTTCCACCTTGCAACTCTGCTCTCGAAGCTGGATTTACTAATATTCCCAGCATTTAATGCCCGGAGGAATTCCGCACGGCGTTCTCGATAATGTGGCCATCGCGAAATTTCCAAAGACCACAATAAAGCATAGGCAGAATTAATAATCTTGTTTGCCCGGTCTGTTTGCCGAATATTAGGCTGCCCTCTGGATACGGCGCGCGTTTGTGCGCTTTCCCTGAATACAAAGTAAAGCAGACTTATCCCTCGGAAACGGCCATTACGCGCAAAGTCCAATATTTAACCAAAATGCGCACGTTCTGCCAGGCGATCTATATTTTCCCGTAAAGCTGGCAGCACGCTGGGTGTCGGTTTCAAAATGCATTCCATGCTCGCGCCAATTACATACCTTGAATGTGAAACGCTAATAGTTACTGCCCTAAATGCTCAAGCCGACACAGGCTTATGGAAAGGGTAGTAATGAGAAGCCACAAGTTTTCAATTCATTGAAACGCAGAAGGAAAAAAAAATTGGAAACGTACCCCTTTCCTGTGGTCAACGATAGAAACGTTTCGATCGCGTAACCGCTGGGAACATGAATATTATATTGAAGAGATTAAAACGCCAGAATTATTATCCCTATCAGCGGGAGCTGAAAGCTTCCGGTGGCTGGGGGGTAATTTTAAGGAAACTGAGCAGGTGGTAATCCAGGGATAGATCGGGAAAGTAGGCCAAACGGGAGCGGAGTATGCGTTCTATTCCAATGCTCTTAATTTTTCCTGAATACTCGTCTCGGCGACGACCTCGGCTATCTACTAGTCAGACCAGTCGTTCCCCGTAGAAACTGCCGACTTCAATATCACCGGAAGATATTACGCCCCCGCATTAATCGCTTTCCCTGGGGAAGATCCGGCCGAAATAGCAACACCGTCGAAGGAACTTGGCTCGTCTCACGCGCGATTAGGGTTTGTCGGTTTTTAAAAACCGGGTTCAAAAACCGGTTTTTATTTATAAATTTATAAAATTCGAAAACCGGTTTTTAATTAAAAACTTTAACAATTTGACTTGAAATCGCCTCGGACAGAAGCATATTATACCTAGTAGGTAACAGTTCAGTCATTACTGTAAAACTAATCTTCATGAGTTCATATTTTCTGAAGAAAAATACTAAATGGAATAAGGATTTATAATTTTGAACCGCTGTAAAAGATTTATATTTGGTGCGGATTTTTATCTTAGTTTTTTTTTGTTAGAAGAACATTGCTCGTCGTACAGCTTAAGATACAATGGGATCGATTTGGTAGAGAATCGAATAATTGACTCTCTAATTGCTGATTACGCGGAATTTTTCTTTAGAGATAATTAGAGACATAGTTGCGATAAGAACGTGAAATATTGTTCAGGAGTTATTCAGTTCAACGCACAGTTCCGTCATAATTAGACGATCATAAAAGTGGTGAAGTATTGACAAGAAATTTAATGAAGATATCTAAGAAGCTACGGAGAGTTGTTTAAAGTACTCTCGATGAAAGAGCAGGTCGAGCATTATGTGTCTTTGTTATCAGCGACGGCTTCAGTTATAAGTTCCTTTCTCGACTAAAACGTCCTCGACTTCCTCCGGGGACACGCCGATAAAATTAAGTAAGATCACGATTACGCAGGCAATCATTGCCATCTTTTCTGTCATTCCTTCATTACTTCCCGTTCTAAAGAAGCAGCATTGAGGGAAGTAGCATTCAAAGGAGATCCGTCGACATTGGAAAATAGTACCAATAGGTAGTGTCTCATTGTCAGACGCAAAAGTTAACTTAACGCGATTTAAACATTTCAATCCTCACTCATAGGGATTATACTCTCGATCACATCGCGCCGCGTCTGACCACAAACGATCCATTCTCCTAATGTCTGACCTCTCATTTACCTCGCCCACTAATATCTTACGAATCATTCGCGCCTTTCCCTGCCACATTATTTAAAATGTGGTCTACTCGAAAAATCGCGACGAGTAAAGCCTGCTCACATTAACGAAGCATAAAGGTGAAGAAAATGGAGTGAAAGGTGTTAGTTCCCCAGAAGGTTCATCGAAAGGGGTACAATCAGTGACCAATCAATCCCCGATTGAGAGAAGCTTCCCAGCGGCAATAACGCCGTTGTATCATTAGGGATGGAAGAAAATCGCGAGGGTGACAAATAAAAGGATCAACTGCTCCAAGGAGGAGGAACGGCGTAAGCTCCCAGGCAGAAGCTTCGGCGAGCGTAATGACAGTTGCAGTGCTCGCGACACCGTGTTCCTTGTTAATACGACTTTGTCGTCGTCATAAGACCGGCAGTAAAGTTTAGATATATTTTACCTGACGGCGATGTCGTTGTTGCCACGCGTTATTCCGCCGTCCTCGCTGAAAATGAGGATACGTGTCGCGCCGCGATACCATTTGATGCTGTGAAGCCCTTCGCACTGCGGCGATTTCAGTACGCACGGCAGTTGCACCTCCGTACCAAGTTCAGCATGCTTTTCGCTCTTCCGCCACGGCTCGCTGCTTCCTGAAACAACAACACACCGAAACGCTATGAATTGTGCCCGGTTTGCTCACTCGTTTGTTTGTTTGCCCGTCTGTTTGCAAAAAGGATGATGTTCCGTCGAAATCATTCCGCCGCGCGCCAGTTCCACTGACGCCACCATTTCGAGCAGCTTCAGTTACAATACCCGTGAGAGTCATTAAAATATCGTCGCGATCCAGCAGGGGGTGAGGGATGTGGGATCTAGGGGGTCACGGTTGTCATTAAATTAAGGGAAAAGGGAAAAATGAAACCCGTTGGGGTTGGAAAGGATTTTTAAGTTTGGGAATAGAAGCGACTTATATCCTGATTTTCAAAGTTGTGAAAAATATTTCTAGTGCCTTATTTCCCTGCGAGGCTCCGGAATTCGTACCATGGAACAGTAAAATGCTACGTGCAATTTTGGAAAGTAGAGTGTTACTGTGGTATGAGAAAAGGGGAAAAGAGTAATAACGTGTAACGCGTTTACGGGTCGCAACACCTTTTAATTAGATTCCGTAATTGCGGAACTGCATTGTATCACAACTTTTTAAGTGAGATGCTTTGGAAGAACACATTTTCACCGTTCGTTATGGTCCATATGGTCCAGATGCGTTTATAAATGTTTACGGAACGTCAGTATAGAGGGGATCAATCTCGAGGACGCCAAAAACGCACTTTTCTAAATGATATACCTACATACCAAGCGAACATTCCAATATTTCTCTCCTATCGTCGCTAGGGCTATAAATACAGTATCCTTTGCATGGACGCACGAAACGATAAATCAGGAGAGAAATCATAACATACTACGGAATAGGAAACAATTCTCTTTTTTAATCTGAAAGCGTAGGTATACTCAAATTTACAACACTGCGAGCTTCGTTCCAGATTTATATTTTGCAGACAGCTCCACCATAAACCGGAATGCAGGCTACTTCAGAAGTTCTCGAATTATAAGAATTGTGTGCCATCGGAACATGCGGACACTTGAAATATAATCAATTTATTATTACGCTGCTCTTTTTACACATCGTTGTTGCCGCGAAATTATTACTGCCTCGAATATATTAATTATACTCAACGGTAAACTGTGAAAGCCTGCTCTACCAGGACTGCTCTAATCTACATACAACCTGAGATACCACGTTGTGAACGCGGCAGTAAATTTGCCAGTCACAACTTATGATAAACAAGAGCATAATTCTTGGTTAATTCGCGCGAAAACTCTGCACAGTGAAGGGGGAGGGCGGGAAACTTGCGAAACTGGAAGCTCCTTGGAAATCGACGATTTAAGATGATCTATTAGCGGTTTCTGTGACACGCGCACACACAAATTTCCACGTCGCTTCGCGAAGTTCCCCTAATTCTTAAAACTAGTTCCTTGGAACTTTTAATCAGGAAATGTTGTAAATAATAACTGGTGAATGTCTCTCGGGCGCATAACCTCCAGAATATCTTAAGCAAATAAATACGAAAGCAGCATGGCCGTGCACGTGGAACGATTCGAAATATTATTTCCCTGCATGGAATTCTATTTTACGCATCTCATCCGTTTCCTCAATTTTCCGAGGGTCGTGCCAACTGTTCCAGCAATCCCCTCTACGAGCTGCATAAACATATCGCCCATAAAAATCCCCCGTTCGCCATTGAATCGAAAAGCTGTCTCAAAGGAGACAATAATCAGACAGCGGCTTTCGCGGCTCGTATGTTATCCACGTATCGAAAGCCGATAATATTTTCATGATAAACTACACACCGGCCGAATCCATTCATGGGGAATACAATACCCTTGTAGACTGGAAGGGAATGCGCTCCAATATTAAATTACTATACAATATGCTGGGATACTTTGGTTCGCGTAATTATCAACCCTTTCAATTCAACGTTAGGTAAATTTTTTACTTCGCGTCTGGAGTCTCTTTACTTTCTCATAGAATACTAGACTACCTTCTTCAACATAATGCCACTAATTGCGTTATCTTCCTTTACGGATTCTCATATAACGATCCCCTACCTTGCCTGATTCTAACATCTGCTTCCACTTCTTCGGCGGGAATCGAACTGTCTTATGCTCCCGCGGAGAGGCATGTTACTTATATTCCACGAGGGTGCTTGAGGAAAAGACGAAAACGTTAACAAGGGAGTAGGTATCCAATACCACGGGAACGAAAATCTGTTAGAGTTGGAGGTGGGACGCGCGGATGGTAAGTGCCAGAAGGAAGGTCTGCTTATCTTCAAGGGGGATTGGGCCCTGAAACCATATCACACCGCAAATATTACGTTCAAGTGGTGAATAATGTAGTGTGTCGAGGAGGGTTCACATTACGGCTTCCTCCTTCGTCTCTAGCGACGCGCCGGAGTAGTTGTTTTACGGTTCCTAGAGCGAAGAGAATCGTACCGAGTCTCTTAACTCGTTCTCTAGAAAATGTACCATTATCTTCCTCCCTACATGAACGTTAATACACTATCCATACTCAAGAAGCTAGCTCCAGTGTCATTTTAGCGAAAATGGGAAACACGTCCCGTTAAGAGATCCACCTCTTTTAATTGCACGATATATTCTCTGTCAAAAAATTCAACCCCCAAATCTGCGAACACTGTACTTAGGAACCAGGAAATAGTGAACCACGGACATCCACAAACGCGCCCTGTTTTCTCAGCAATCACAATCGGCGGCGATCGCACACGTTTAAGGAGTTAATCAAGAAACTTGCAGTCGGTTATCGGTTCAGTTGATACACCACCGCCGCGATAAATATTTATCGCGCGGAACTGCGTGCATATATAATGACTCTCGGTGGATTTCCACCGGCAGCGTCGGTTACTTCGTTCCGAATTCCTGGTATCCTGTTGCTGCTGGCGATGCAGTTCCGTCGGATTTCTACACTCGTCTACCGACACTGTCTTATCAGAACGACGGTGTTCTACCTTAATGGTACCGCGTCAACGGGCCCTTTGTTGATCAATAGAGCATTATAGAACGAGAATGTCAAGTAAATAATGATATTTAATTCAACTTTCAGTCGGCAGCAAATTGTGCTAAAGAGAATGTATCGAAGTGAATGATATGTACCTGTTTTGAGGAGAAGTATAAAGTTTAGTTAGAATTAAGGAGTGTTTCATTGACACAAACTCACAAACTCCTTTGTGAATTTTTTGTACAAAAACGGTTCGGCAAATTGATTTCTGAATGAGCACCACCCGATTATTTTTCAACGCACTCTTTGTATTTGTCATGTTTTTTTTCCACTGCCACACCAAAATTCAGAACAATAGTTCAAAATAACAGTGGAACAGCTTGCCAAATCTGAAATTAATTTGGCGAACCGTTTTTGTACAAAAAATTCACAAAGAATTACTTATTTTTCGGCCCAACAAGACGCAAACCCCCCTTAAGAATTTTGAGTGAAATTGTTAGAAAATGGACGATTGTTAAATTCTTAGTTATTTAGCTGTCTTTTAGTCAAAGAAATTTTTAAAGTAACGCAGGATAAAAGTGTTACAAACACATTAATTTCCATGGATGACGTTTTGGTGAATGCGTCTGACCATACACAATCTACATCACTTGCTGCCTTACGCTCCGCTTGCATCTAACATTCTACTCATATTTTTGTAATATTTTTTTCAACCATTTTAAAAATATAAATATTTATCAACAATTTCATTTAAAATTCTCCACCAACATTTCTATTCCCCCTGAAATGAACGAACCATTTATACGATAAAATTTAAAGAAGAAAGTGATATTCGTAAAACCTTCTTGAGATAAGATTAGTCGAGAGCTCTACAGATTATTATCGATTGTCCCTTCAGTTTATTAATTCCATAACAGTATTTCAGCAGCCAAAGGCTGAAGATGCCCTGTCTTCTCCTCGTATTCCCCTTGGAACATAAAATTAAGCATTCCCAGTGCAAGTCCTACTTAAAGGCAAGCCAATTCATCCCAGCTCGCAATTAGACGAGGAAAGTCGGTCGACTCTATTAAGCAAGTTAATAATCGGTTAGGATCATTCAACTAAATTGATTCCACTATTTAAACGACTAAACTGTTCGCCGATTAATCGATTAACCCGGCGGTACTAATTACAGTAGAATACACAGGACTGTGCAACAATTCCGACACGGTTGGCCGATTTTCGAATATATTCCAATCGAATAAGTCGCCTTCGTTTTGTGGCTTTCATATGTAATGCCGTTCACAAGAACAAACCGCGTGTACGCCGATATAAATCCTCTTTGCCCACGGTTAGATCGTCGCTGGCGTAAAATTGAGCGAGTCGAAAACCATTCGACCATTTCCATCCGTTTTCCATCGTTTTCCTCGGGGCCACGGCGCGAAGGAATGCCTAGTATGAATTACTATGAATCGAGGAGGAAATTTCGATCGATATTCTTCTGTATTTGCAATTACCCTTGGAAATTGAAAAAGTCACTCTGAAAAAATTAATTCATCGACCTATATATTCACTCAATTTAATCCTGCCATATCCGATTAATCCTTTAAATCTTGAACTATTGTTTCAAATACCCACTGTATCTAAACCAGATACAGGTACTTAATATGTAGAAGTAACTTTCATCACACATCCAGCCTTACTCATTCACTTGATTCCCTTTATCCAACATTAGTCAACGTTCGTAGAAATTTAACATTTTAACGCAGAAGACAAACAACGAGGAACGAGCCACTGGGGTCACGAGTTACGAACGAGAACTGATTCCCAATGATCCTTCAAGTCCCCATTTCCATTATGCCACGCGACTGTTTCAATCTGGAGAAAACGAGCCTGAATTTATTAACGAAACGCGAGCATTTATCACGATCCACGGCGGACGGTTTCATTTCTGCCGGCGAAATTACGTATTCAGGTGTCTGAGCCTATGAAAAGGTCCGGGGAATCGCGCGTGTCCCCCGTCACGCTCCACGCGCCCCGCGCAACGCGTCGCTTAGGCGACTGCCAGCGGTGAACCAATTTTCGGCTGAAACTTTTTGCATCAACATGTAAATTGCCGGCAGAAATGGCTAGGCCGCGGGTAAAGACGCGAAATACTTGCCGCCGCTGGGATAATGGGGAATTAGATGATCCGTCATAGGTGGAAACGCCACGAATATTTCCCCGGGGGATTCGCCATCGACCGGGAACGAACGGTTTTCGTCGAACGTACGATCACGCTCAAATGGGAAATGGAAAAGACGTCCCTCCGTGGAACTTGAATTGAAGTTTCGCGACATGTATCAGCAGCTGAGTTTGCTAACTTCACTGGCTGGCATTTATTTACCCGATTTATGTATATGGAGGCTCGCGAGCAAACCGTCAATTTTTCATAGTTTGATGGGTACCTGGTGATTCTGTTTTTTATTAAATATAGCGGTAAAAATTTGTACAGCGCTAGTTGATATTCTGTATCAGTTGCTTTGAACGATGCTTAACAGTTAGGTATTTCTCCCAATTTCCCAATTTTTCTGGCTTGTAACTCATTCCCAAAACTTATTCTGCGACCAAAACTTATTCCCTTTTCGACAACATCTTATTACGGATTTACAATTACCGGTATGCTGTTCCTAATTTATTACGCAGCACACAGTTGTAGTAAGCTCGCATCCGTGGATGAAATTTGAAAGCTATCGCGGGGCAAGTAACCGTAGAATTCTACCTACGTCCATCGAGGCGCGTGTGGATTTCAGAAAACGCTGCATCGGTCAAAAGGAGACACGGCAGCCATAAAAGGCACAATTTCGGCAGAAACGGATCCAATAAACTAACTTCCACTATATACTCGCTGTGTTATACTTCCGGAAGATCCATAAAATCCAGCCAAGTCGTTACAGAACTGCTCGCCGACAGAGTTTATCTTCGACGCAGTTTCGCTGCTAGCAGGCATTCGCCCCTCGAATTTGCGCGTCGGTTTACTTCAGGATCCCGAACTTTCGTGCAAGCCCCCGTGACCCTGATGCGAAATGGAGCATTCGCGACCTCTTACGCAGCGGGAGAGGATCGACCAGCTGACAGCGATTAAGATGCCCCTGATACCAACGAATCGCTGCAGATGCAACAGAAACTCCCGTCGGATAAGCTTCGACGAATAAAATTGAGAAACTCCGAAGTTTCGCCCACCCGAAACCGTATCTGGATCACCGTAGGACTTGAGAACCAACGAGGTACTTGGACGTTTTCAAAATTTTTCGACATAATCTCGGTAGCGTGGATGGCTCGGCCATCCTCTCTTCCCCGAGCATTCGAGTCGGTCGATTTTACAAGGGCTCCACGCCCCGAGGAAATTATGTTACCTACGTGGCCCGCATGAAATGAAAATTTCGATCACTACCGATCGCCGAGCGGAATTTTAATCGATCTGCCAACGCTACGATATCGATAGGGTTGCGCTACACTTTGAATCGTACGGTACAGAATTAGTTTTCGATCTTGTTCATTGATCAGTGGGGGATTTGCTACAATGTTTATCTTGATATTGGAAATGTTCAAATTTTTAGGGGAACACCGTGTACATATGTAGGTATTCGTTTATATTGGAGAAATAGCAGGAACGTGAATTCGCAATAAATACGTGAGTACCTTTTTAAAATATGTCTATCAGTTTGATCGTAGGTAATATTTTTAACCGGATTTTCATGAATCATAGAAGATCGCATTTAATTTCGGAGAATGTCCAAAAATTGACAATTACATGAATTCATTTTGCCCAGGCGCACTTTAATGAATTTTTTTTTTAATATGATCATAATCAAGAGAAACGGGAGCATGGAAAATTCTGCTTCATTTGCTAAAAATACATCGTTCGCTCCAATGCACGTAATTTGATTAAAAAACTCATTTCGCCATTGCAAAGCTCGTAATCACGCTTCACCCACAGCCTGAACGCCCTTAATATATCTCGCTTCCTTTTTCTCGTTTTTTTGCACTTGCTCGAACACATACGATGTATGTACGTACATGGAGCGCATTTAGTTTAGGAAGTTTTGATTACAGGCCGAACAGTGTAACCTGCATTAATTATTTCCCTTTTCCATGGAACAAGCACTTTCAATGTAAGTACTGGGCGAGCTATGTACACAGCAATGACTATATAATTTTAGATCCGGATTCTATGACAGAGAATTTTCATAAAACGGAGAGTTGTGAAACCCCTAAAACCTAGCCATTAATTTACTATTTTATTTTCAATCGCGCGAGGGTGATATTATTCCAATTATGCGTGCCATGCAAATAATTGTTTGTATTTGGTAATTTAACGAGGAACATTATTCCACCAATATAACGTGCAGTCAAATGTGGCAGTAATGATGCAAAAATTGAAAGAATTTGTGTGGACTGTAATTGGTTTCTCATATTCTTTGATGTTTCATCTGAATACTATTTGCGCGCAGGTTTGGAAATATTCCTAAAGCATCCGACGCTGAATAGAATGAAACTTGGCATATTTATGAAATAGTTCAAAGCAGCGAGTGTGCATATTTTTAGCCACAAATACTTGAATTTAAGACGTGAAAGATTTAGCAACTAATTAAAAGAATCATTTCCGCCATCTGTATTCATCTATATATTTTTAATATTACGAATTTTCATAGAAGAATCCTTAGATTTAATATTGTTAGTATCTTCCATAGGTTAATCGAATATTGAAACACTTTTCTGATTAAGGGGATTCAGGGGAAAGGGTCCGTTTATCAAACAGTAGTTGCCCAAGTAACATTTATCTTGATAGAAACGAGGTGGACGCGTAATCGTAGTTGTTAAACGTGCCTTATTTCGAAGTTTATACTCGAGCTACATTTTTTTACGGTTTCGTCGTTAGCAACTTTCTCCTGATGGTCGAAACATGGCCGCGGAGTTAATGGACTACGGTTAAAAACGTATTCGTTTCTGCACCGTCATTACAATGTTTTGTCGGGGGCTGGACGAAGTTCGATAAATGACGAAGTTTCTTGCTGTGCCGAATTCACGATGCATCGGGGATCGGGTAAAATTTTGAGCGTCGCCGATAAAAAGCCAGTATAAATAATTCCTCGATAACCTATATCGTAAATCATAGAAGAACTGAGGCTAATTACGGGAGAATTAATTAACCTCATAATGGCTTCAGCCGTTAAATTGAGAGGCAGACTTTATAATCCTTTCGTATCATATTTCTCTTGTAAACACTCTGCTCTCCCTTCTTTAGGTCATGATACAGAGTTAAATTCGTTTTCATATTAACTGTAATATGCGCGGAATAAAAATATGTACATATGTTTCCATTTAAACGAAATATTCATAATATTGGGGTAATTTAGAAAGGCAAGAATATTATTCTGTATTGAGTATTTTATTCTGGAACAACGTAAACACAAATGAAAATACCCTGTATTTTTATATTAGTGAAAATGTATATAATAGATGGTGTGACTCACCATCAACTGAATATATGTTTAAAGTGTCGCCACAAGGTTGAAGAATAACCAGTCCTTACCTGGAAAAAAGAAAACAATATTAGCTCAGTAATTCGATGAATTATATTGAAATGTTGCTGTATTCCGTTGCATTAAAAGTAATATATTTTCAGAGAAATTACCTACTGATTTCGTGGATGCTAATGTCTCCAGGAAAATTGAGGCAATTTCCCAGCATCTGCGCCCAACAACCATACAATTGCCGCGTGACCGTAGATATGACTTTAATTTACTTCACGTTTCTATTTACCGTGCTTCCCCACCGAAAACAATGATAGCTCGAAAGTTCCATCGAGCTGCGCTTGTTTTCCGAAATTTCCGGGCATTTCTTTCCACGTCAAATGACTTTGTGCACAAGTGGTGTAACTATTGTCTGATTTTTCATAATAACAAGTGAAGGAGTTACTGTACAATAATTAGATAAAACTAACAAGAGAAGGAAGAGTTGCAGTAGATAATGCGATGAACAATAATACCGTGAAAAATTACTTCCTGACGAATATTTCATTTAAAAGAACCGCAGTTGCGTTGCAGATCCAACAAATATATCTTTCGCGTTTACGTCTAACATAGTCTAGGTCGAGTCGCCAGGTGCAAGACAATAAGCTTTCAATTTTCGCATTTCTCGATTTCATCGAGACCGTACCGTTATCTAACGCGGAAAATATTCTCCACTTGTTTGAACATTTCAATTGCAGGAGTCCTCCCCTGGAAAGTACAGTTTACCAAGCAGGTAGAAACTGTAATTCCGCGGAATTGCATGCTACCAAGCAACACAATTTTTCATGGAACAAGCAAAACGGTTTGGAATCGTTGACCGGCCACTTTCTGGCATACGCCCAAGGACGGTAAAAATATGCCTGTCCAATACGATCTTTCTTCCCTTGCAAACGATTGCAAATTGCTTACACATTCTGTCCACAAACTGAACTTACTTTTTCGGTTTACGATTCTACACAAAAATTCACTTCTCTATACACCGAAATCCCAGTACCTTATAACTTCCACAGTTTCATTTAATCACAATCACAAGTCACCGCTCTACGACAGAGATCTTCCTTGTAGGAAATCCAAGCAATTTATCAGTGTTTTCTTAATACACATTCCACGTTAAATCCACCAAATTCTTTTAGCCAACCTTCGTCTCCAGACCCTTCGTTTCATTCCAACGAAAACTTCCGTACCACCGTAACATCAAACTATTCACTTCCCTTTCTTCGTCCGTGGCATCGATTCTCGATGCCCCAGCCTACGTCCGCTGGAGTGATTCTTTACCAGCCGATAAAGAAGAAGGGTCTCGCTCAGAAAGCCCATGAAATTAGAAGGTTTTCGAAGGATCGACGAGATCCACGCGGGTGTCGGGCATTAAAATGTAAAGTAAGCTGCTGCGGCGAGAAACGAGCGTCGCTCGGGAGCACCTGCAGATAACGACGCCCCATCACGGGGCACAGAAAAACTTATCGACCCCGGATGCTACGACATCCTGCGTGCTTAACCCATTTCGGAATTATACAAATTGCGAGGGCATTAGCATAAGAGCCGATGGCGGGACGGGCCGCGGAATAAAACTTATCCGCGATCATGTACCGTCGAAATGATGCACGACGGGCATGTTAATCGCGGTAACTTGGGTCCGACGGTCTCCGCCGCGATAGTGGGTGAAATCCTGACACGCGGGCTGCATCCATTAGGCACGTCGCTCTCCTTTTTCGCGTTTCCTCGGCCCCCGCGGCCGGGGGCGACGGACTTCCGTCGTCTTTCAGGATAAATATTTGCCAACTGGGATTTGTTCCCTCGATGGGGTAATGCTTCGTCGAAGAGTTCTTGACGAGCTTCTGTTGGTTGCGCAGAAGGTTTTCGCGAAGTATTCTGGACGTTGTAATGGCTCGTTTGGTTTTGGGGTAATTGCAGTGATGAATTTGTCACCAGGGACATTGATTTATTTAGTTCTAAGAGCTCGAAATCAAATAGCGGAGGGAAAGAATAAATGAAATCAAAAGTTCACCCCTGATAACCAAATGCATAGGAAATTTGTCTTTCCTAATTAAGCGCAGCAAATTGAATACGAATAATGAATCCCCTCGAATCGGTGGAAATGAAACAATAATGTATCCCGCGTTGATACATTAATAACTTGGAACGCTATTATCTCAGTCCGACTACTCCGATTTTACAAACGATTTGTAATGGATGTTATTCTCCTCTGTCTCGCGAACGGCGAACCTTTCGATATTAATTTGAAAATGGAACGGTCGGCGCGGGGATTACCTTAGAAAGCAGAGATGTTTCGAAATGAACAGCAAATAAATGGAAATCGACAGACGGGCGAATTTTATAATTAAATTCTGTTCACTTTTCTTCCGGGATTACTTACATTCTGGATGTTTGTTTTATATCGTGATTTTAATCGAAATAAGTAAACTAGCGAATAATCTGTTGCAAGGCGAATTAACAGCTCCACCATAATAATAGTTACTTTCAAGTAAGTGGACAAATTGTCCCAGCAGCTGAATGTAACTTATAAATAATTTCCTTTTACTTGATAACTTGACCCAATGGAAGAACTATTTAGAAAATTCAATCATCTGAATAATCCCCCATAAATTCTTCTGTATTAATAAAGTACACTTATATTTACTTCTCGCTTTAAAAAGTTAAGAAACACACACTGGCTTGCAGTCTCTGGTCCACGCCACTCCAGGTGCCTATCCAACGAAAATAGGATCGTAATCGCATTAAAACCATATCTGGCCGGGGCTATCGGGTTCGAACGGAAGAAATTCGACCGGAAGCAAGGGTGAGTGTAATTGAAACGCTATCATGAAGCACATTCGGCTGTACGACGAAAGCGTGGCGCCATTGAGGATCCGATGAAACGAGGGACAAGAGACGACACAGGAACAAGCAATATGGGCATGGCCACCTGAACGAAGCCACTTATATTTCCGCCAATTCGAACTCCCCGATGCCGTCAGGAAATTCATTGTTGATACATACTTGCTAACAAGTTTATCCTCGCTGTACGCGCCAAGACGTTTCACACAATTAAATACCTAGCAATGAATCAAGGAACTTTGCTTTACTCGGCAAGGATTCTGTAGTATTGATTTGGGTTTCAAGTTATCGTTAGAAACTGAACTGACACTGGCAGCGGAACAGGCGAGCGAACTTGCTGTTTCTTTGAATAGCAATCAGAGTGGATTTGTATACATTGGTTATTAGAAATCAGAATTTTGATAATAAAATAGAGAGTTCCAACCTTTCCCATTTATTTAACTATCAGTATCAACACCGCAATTCAGTATGGAGGAAAAAGGGGAAAGGTAAACGTCCGTTTCCATTCGGTTGAATATATTTTTCTGCCTGTGCGGGAGAGGAATCCAATTCATACAGAAGTTTGAGGCTTCGATCCATCGGGAAGTAATAGCCTTGGGAAAAAGAAAATATCGTGCCCGAAAACTCGATTGAGTATCGTTGATCCGGTTTATTGTGTCAGAGAAAAAAAAGAAGCCCAACGTCTATCCCGTCAGAGTTGTTTACGTCAGCCGCCATTACCCGTTCGCAAATAAAGATCAATTTCGATTCATTTGAAACGGTGAGGCTTAGCCAGCAGAGGCACAGATAGGACTCGAACGATACCACGTATGGACACAGAGAAACTCCCGTAAGCTTAGACTTAAGCTGCTTCTGAAAAACTGCCTCTCACTGCGGCCAGGGCAGGCTTAGAAGTGGTTATTCTCTCTTTGCCAGTAGAAGGTACAGTTAAAACAAAGGAGATAAACAGGTGCCGCCATATTTTCCTATTTAATCATTTTCATCCCCTTAAATGGCCGTTCGTTCGCCCGTGTACCCGTAATCGCCATTCCCGCGATCGAAATAAATGCACCACCGTTTCTCCCTGTCCGATTGTTTATCGTTCGTTACAAAATTCGCCAGGCAAAGTGTCGCCTGAATAATTCCTGCAATGAATAAACTGCACGCCTGCTCCACGCGCGGATTTCATATTTAATTCTAAGGGGGCTTAAATTATCGTGATTACTGCGTTGTGCCACGATCACCTGAGATTTGATAAAAATTGAAGGTAGTCTGCGAAGCTTCGTTATTGCACTGTTATGGCGTTAGCTCTCGTGATTTCAGTTAATGAATGTGTAGCGTGTTTTATGGGACTTTAAATGCACGGGGTAGTTAAGGATTGTAGCTGGTAAGTAAATTGGTTAGCGGAGCTTGCGAAATGTCTTTGCTCCATTAATCCCTCAGCACCTATGCATCTATTCAATCTTCAGGGCTCCCTTTGCATCTTCCACGCCCCCGAGGTGCGAAGAAAATACAATGTACAAAAAATCCCCGGCGGCTGAGCAATAATGACATTACTATCCGTCACAGAAGAATCGTGATCCCATCGAGAAGAACCGTGGATGGAAGGGCGCGTTCCTTTGCGCCGATGGCGCGCAGACGATTCGATCGCTGATAAATCTGATTCCTCCCCTTTGAGGGAACACATTTCCGTCATCAACTGTGCCCCCTTTCACGTTAGACGCCGCGATTCCCAGAGCGAAAGGACAATACACGACGCTTTGCCACGCTATTGATCGGCCGCATACTTTACAGTCATCCCTTTTGTGCTCCCTCGCCCCGTTTTCTCGCGCGTCTAAAGAAAACGTACGCGCGCCCGGCGGAAAAGGGGTGGAATGACTCCCCCGACAGGATATTAGGCCGCGATGATGTAAACGTGAAAGGGTGTTCGCGCCTCGCTCTAATTTCACCGAGCCTTTTCTCCAAAAGGTGCATTCAGACCGTTAAAAGGATTAAGAAAAACGCGGCTGAATGGGATTGCACCGCGACGCGAGAAAGCACGGGAAACGCGAACTTCTTTGGCTACCACTCGCTTTTGCGCGAGAGCGCCCTTCCATTTCTGCGCCCGCGAGCCCAGTGATCGTTGGTGTACGATCACCGGCAAAGTGAAGAATATTTCGATCGGATCTAGCCAGGGACGATTGTCGAATCGCGATAAAGCTGCTGTATGAATTATTGGAGAGGGTGAATTTCAATGACTTTCTGTCAAGCAGCAGTTATATATTTCTGATTTGACAGTCGGGATTAAACGTAAACGTCAGAGAAGTGGTTTAATAACGAACGATGGGATCCGGTATAGTAGTATCGTAAAGAACAACGAGGAAATGTGAAAGTAGAAATAAAATACAGGGTTGTGTTATGTACGGAGATAAAAATTCTGTGGAATTGTGCTTGGCTAATTCTTTGGAAACATAGTTACCGGGAATTTTAAAATGCATTCGAGAACAATCGTTTCCAGGCGACAGGTCGCGAATTTGCCATTTTATTCCCATGCAATTCGAGGGGAGGGCCATCGCGCGGAAGTTCTTTTCATCAATAACGCTTCATCCTTTCATCCGCCATCGGATCTAAAAATCCGAGGATCATAATACCACGGTCGGGTGGGAAATCGTAAAATCGATACGCGTCCTTTCGACGCGATCGGAGGTGTAAGGATACCGAAACTGTCCGAGTGGAATCGATGGCGCGATTTTGATAAAATCCTATGACATGGATAACGGGTTATGCACCTTTCTTATAAGCAGAATTATCAGTACCATTATTTACACTGTTTTTATATTTTATTAGGTAATTTCATTACCTACCAACTTTATTTTGTGTTCGGAAAATGACTTTCGGCTTTTTAATAAGGTTGTTCGAGTATTCAAATATTCGAGTAGCTTGAAGTTCGGGCCGAGCTGAGATTTAGTTTCTGAGCCGAGCCGAGTACCCGTAAAAACCGAGTAGCTCGAAAGAACCGAGAAGTTCGAAAGAACCGAGCGGCTCGAAAGAACCGAGAAGCTCGAATTTTTTCAAACGGCTCGAATAAAATCGAGCTTCTCGATTCTTTCAAGCCGCTCAAAAATATTCGAGCTACTCGGTTTTTACGGGTGCTCGGCTCGGCTGGGCCCGAATAGTCTTATTTTATAATAAGTCAGTAGATCCTAATCTTCCTCTAAATTGTCTGTTTTTACAATTATTAATTTATAAAGAATTTCAATAAAACCGATTAATATATAATCTTTAAACTATGCCCCGCGGATTATAATATAGTGGAGTGCATTCTGAATTGTGTCATATCAATTTCTCTCCTCTCGAGCAAAATCGTTATTACGGCGATGCTATTCGCTCTTCATAAAGCATTTCGACCGCGGGGCATGTCATTTATGAAATTTATAGATTAACCAATATCGATACACTCATTTCAGAAACATCGAGAGTATGGTATAAAAATTTCAAGATGAAGTCTTTGAAAGAAGGGAGAAAACACGAGATTGATTTCACTCTGGAATACCTTATTTTGCAGAAACTGCCTCGCTGTTATTACGGAATGAAATAATGCAAGCCCGTTCTCATGCGCGAAGAACCATTATACCTCCTCATTATACTGTGTAACGCGAAACCCTGTGTAAAAATTTAATAATAATTTGTCATTTCTTTCTAAAAGATCGTGAAAATTTCAGAATGATTTTCAGTTTCAACACTGTTAATAGTACGAGTGTAATTTTTCCTAAAAATCTATTCACACATTGGTATCACTCCTTCAGCCATCATGACCCGTGAAATTTTCAGTTCGATCCACTGTTACGCTAATAAGGCTTTTATGTGGAGACCTTTTCACAGTATGCGCGGGCCAATTTATTTGAGAGCATGCTATAATGCTTTCCCTTTGAACGAGGCAATTTTACTATTAATTTCCATTTAGCTGTTAATAAACTTTTTCCGAAAAGCCTGTCGCGTTACTTGGCGGGTGCGATGACATTTCGAACAGCCCCGCGTGCACTTTACGTACGAATAATTAACGCACCGTGCATCGGCGGAACACAGGAGGGGGGCGCGTGAAAAGGATCTAGTTCGATTTCACGGATCGCTTGTATCGCTCAACAGAAAATTGTCGTTATCGTTGCACGTCCATATCGACTTTTGAAAGCTTTTCGAGCTATACCCAGTTACCCTTTCACGATAGACCATTTATTCTATGCTCGTTAATCTACCCTCTATTCCACCTTTCGCGATTTAAAACTAGAACGCGATTCAATCAGCGCCAGAACTCGCTGAATCTACAATTACTCATCCTTAGATCAATTATCTTCACTTTATATGAATCTCTTATTTCTTACTGCATATCTAACAGTACTTTATATCGTTGAAAAATTGAAATGCATAGTCTCGTTTTACGGGCCACATGGTCGTTCGGATGGCCGTCCCCCTAGACGAGGCCGGAGCGTATTCCGTGATGTAGGATCGAGTCAGATTCAGAATACACGCGGTTGCATCCGGCTGTGGCAAAGAATCGCTTGCTAGCAGCTGAAAAATCTTCCCGGGCACGTTTCCTAACGTGAACGAATACCTTTCCCGCTGTCTTCCGCCAACAATAAGTCACGCGTCCCGAGTGATAACTCGACGTCTGTTTGTTTTGGAGACAGCGTTTCAACGCGCGCGGCAAAAACCCATCGGTTCGTTCCTTTATTTTACAGCGACCGTCGAAAAGTGTCTGACAATAAAAAGATTCGTGGCCTGTTTCCGGGCAGCTTCACCCCGCGTTCGGGGCTGAATATATTTTCCTCCTGTAGTCGCGCAAGCACGCAGTGGCTCGTTATTGGCGATGAAAGCTTTTAAAGAACATATCACAAATTCCGAGTTTCAAGCAAAGTGATTACTAGGAATTTCCACGCAAGAGCTTGTTTCAAAAGAAACAGCCGTCTGCTCATTCAATTGGCGTTTC
This sequence comes from Andrena chrysosceles, assembly GCA_963855975.1. Taxonomy (NCBI): domain Eukaryota; kingdom Metazoa; phylum Arthropoda; class Insecta; order Hymenoptera; family Andrenidae; genus Andrena; species Andrena chrysosceles. Next base: position 1,170,563 of record OY979769.1, on the reverse strand, counting down.
GTTTCACGTCTATCGCACCCATGCCTTCGGCTCTACAATCAGAGATCAGACTGACGCGAACGACTGTCGCGTAAACAATAAAGCTCGAAGACAGATGCAGAAAATACGCACAAATGTGACGTCGAAGAAGTCGTATGATACCGTCGCGCAGATAGAAGCTTTCGTATAATACCGTCTGCGGGCTGTCGCGGCTGCCACTCCTCCCGAGCTAGAGACATTACTTATTTCAGCTTATTAGTTTCGTGCCAGACATGTATACATCAATGTGATTATTAGCCTAGATACAGGCTAGCTAGTCAACCAGACGCAGGGGCGCCGTAGCGAAGGAGCTGGGGGAATTATTGAAACGACGGATTTCAACATTCCGGCTCGTCCTCGTTCGTAGGAATCGCGGAACGCTCGTCGAACCGTTGAAATATTACGAGCCGAGATTAATACCCGCGAATTTCTCTATAAAAATTTCATTCCCAGCCGGCGGCACCGTAACGAAACGGACTGTACCCGTGCTGATGTATTTCTGAAGAGGAAACCCAGCCGGAGTTGTTATTACTGTGAAAACAGAACAGCAAGAAAGGAACGTTATCGAACGCCGCCTAGTCGTATTCTCGCTGTTTGCAATATCACACCCTAGAAAATTGTCGAGAGTTATCGGCGTAAGCAAATAACGCAAACACCATCGATCAGAAAATACTTCTCGCGAGAACGATGCTCGTGGACTGAGAAAGAGGATTTCTCTCCTAGGATCTTTGGTTTTTATTTCTCAGGCGTGATGATAATTAAAATTGAATGTCATGCTAATATGGGAGAGATCGAATTAGAGAATTTCGAGTGCAGCTGACACGGCTTCGTAATGCAGGATTATTGAAATTATTGTTGAATTCAGGTAGGGACCTAAAGAGCTTTTAGTGTTCGTATTAGACATCTAATTTTGGGGGGGTTTTAATATTTCTAGGAGAAAGAGCTCGTTTTCTTCGTCAAAGCCATTTTGTACGTATGGAGCGTAAAAAGAAAATTTCGCGAGAAAGAGCTCCAGACTCCCTTAAATACGAGATTTCGGAGAACACGTGCCTTGAAGAATATTACATTGCGCCACGTATCTCGTCATATTTTTTCAACAACGCGTTTTGGAAACTCAAATTACGGGGAATAAATTCTTCGCCCCGTTGCTCCCAGACGCTACCGCGCCGAGATAGCAGTGGCCAGGTTTTACGATAGCAGAGTTTTAGCACAGACTAACACGAAGCAGCTTCCACGCCATATCCAGCAAGCTCAGAAGATGTACGAACGCAAATGCGCAGAAAGCACGACTTTATAGTCAATGGATCTAAACGATCACCTCCAGACGGTTGTTTTAAATATTTAGAAAATATCCTGTTTCCTCTAAACTCTATTACTTGTTTGAAATTGACAATATGACGTTCCTCTGCAGCAAGCAGAATTTGTGAAGATAAGATTGGAAAATGCAATCACTATAAAATTGCCACTTGATATCTCAAGAATCTCTGGTTTATTAGTACGTATTAATATTTAGTGGGTATGTACGTTTGTTATTCAGCGTGTCGCAGTGATTAAGTGTCGTAGTTAAATTTCCATAGAGACACATTCATGCTTACTGGCCGTGCGACTATGTGCTAGTAGTATAAACCATAATATGTCAGAAGTGGGCTCTAGTGGCTCACGCATACCTTCCAGTAGTACATACTACCAATTCTCAGAACAAGGGAAGTCGATGGCTTTGCACATCAAAGGTAAATCCACCACTCTCACCATATTCTCGCAGCTTCTTGAAACTGCAATTTACCAATCAATAACTCTGCAGAAAAGTATATTTTTCATCAATTTATTTACCATTGATTTTCTTTTTCTGCGGACACTAAACTTTTTATCCAATAAGCGATTGAACGCGACTAAATTTCATTTTAACAATCTAAACGATTTGAAATAAATATTGAAAGAGTATCGAAGAGGAAAATTGATATTAAATAGAAGTTTAACTACCTATATTTATACTGTATTATACTTATTCAATATTTATACTTCGGTGCTTCTTGCAAATATGCAGTAAGCACCGAGATCGAATAGCAAATAATTTAATGGCATCATATCAATATAGATATTTGTTTATATCGCCTTGTTAACTGTTCTCTAATGTGTTAACATTTCAAGTTTGACTTTGATTAGCCTAGCTAATAATTCCTGCTCCTTCCTGCGTTTTCAGCTACTAGAGAATCAAGAGACGTCTTCTCGTACGATGCAAGCTTTGCAGACTTGAAATCCTACCATGACATCGTAAGTCTTGGGCTTCCACAAGCACCTCTAATACCACCGAGGAGACAGCTTTATTTTTCGAGGTACTCATTCGGATCTGGTTCGTGGGACAATATTTAGAATCACATTCGTCGACTTTCAATGGATAGAATTTTGTCAAGAAATATTTGTAACTGTCTCCAGTTAATTAATTGATGTTTCCCACGAAAAAAACATTTGAATCATTACTGACACAGATTTAGAAAATATCGAATTTCTGTATTGCTATGGAAAGCTGTTTTAGAATTATTCGATATTCTATTCAAGCTTTGAATTCACAAAAATCTGAGACAACCCTCCTACAGTCACGAAAAGATTCCACGCGGCAAAAAAGATATTCGTGTCTACTTTGATAGTGATTTTACGTTTTGTAGTACTTGCAAGCTCGTCGAGACACAGTTATTGCGTTTTATAAGCATTGCAGTCAGTATCTGCTTCCGTGAACTTCACGTTCCCTCTGCAAAGAAACTTCGCTTTGTAAGAATTCGACCAGGAAGAAGTTAAATTGTAGAGGATCGAATACTTCTGGTGGCGATCGATGCAGGGGATGCTGTGGGAGCGTGGGCAACGTGCCACTGGTCGACAGTGCCAAGGCGATCATCGACGAGCAAACACGTATCGATGAAATTAATTTCATCACGGACCATCATGAAATTAATTTCACAACGGGATTGGATCGCGTTGATTGCGCGAGAATTTCGAACAAATTCCCCACCATAAAGTAGAGCCGATTGCACGTTAAAATAAATTCAACCACACTTCCCTCGAATTTAAGGAAAGAGGAAATCTGTCGGATTATATAATATTTAACATCGATGCCATGCTCGCGAACACAAATCTCGCGCGTTCTCATTGCCATTGATTTAACGGGAGAAGCTTAGTGCACCACGAACAGTGAATAATTAAACTTTGAAAGCTTATTCTACTCACCCCGAGGAAGAAAAAAATTCCCCCGATTTGAATGATCAAATAAGTATACTTTCGTTGCAAGTTACAAACACTGATTTTGATAAGATGTACTGGTAGTGAACGATAGTAATTAATTTCGTAATTTAATGGTTCCCATTTAGAATTTCTTCTGTATTAAAGCATGATTACAAACTGCTTTGATATTTCTCGTATTATTTGTGAAATGTGTATTAAATCGTTTTGAATTAAATTCTACCGCCGTTAATAAATTATTTTATCGCGAATGGATTGAAGAAACTTCATGAATTAACTTTCAAGGTAGTCGCAATTTATTGCAACTTTCTGCCGGGAAAGTAGGGTCGTGATTTATGTTCACATCCTCCATGCAAAGGTAATTGCAAGTTTAAACAGCTTGCGTGGAGAAAAAGGAGGTGAAGTTTTCTACGAAGCCGTGCTTCGTCGGTGTTTATTCATTCACGATCACCTGATCGACTGACAGTTTTCAATCAACGACCACTTGGAAGTTTCGCAAAATATTTAAATAGAGTTAATATAGATTCAACTACGAGCAATTTCGTCCCTTTTATACAATACATTTAGACGGACCTGAGTTTGACTTGCAGTTTAAAGAAAATCCGATATATGGAGCTTCATCCAAACTGGGAGAAACAAAAGAGAATATAAACGGAAAGAAACGGAGGCTCCAAAGTGCCACAGTGTTACTCTGCTTCCCTCCTTTTCCGCAAAACAAACTTTGAGACAAACAAACACTCTCTTGCGTGTACAATTTTAGTCCCAGTTATCCTTCCGTTCTTAACGAAGATTCTCCCCCTCCCTCTTTCTTCACTGGGGAAACACCGTTTATTGGGCTACTCGAGCAGAGTGGAATTTGAAAATAATTAATTAAACTTATCACTCGACTCGTTGCATAAATGTTAAATGCCGCGAATCTGGATGCTAGAAAGGAATCGGGGGGACAGCAGGAAGGTCCAATTAAAGTGAAACCAGATAACGCGAACACTATTTTTGACATACTCGCAACAATGCATTCGGGTAGCTCGAAATTGTGCAATAAGGTGGAAAAATTGGATGGGAGCTGTGTGCACCAAGCGTCTGCCGAATAAAACAGAAATGTCGATCTCCTCTCTTTCACCTAACAAATTCGTCCCTGTCGCGGTTCAAATACCACATTCAGTAGCTTCCGCTGGAACGAGCCTATTTCATCCCCGTCGAAATCGCTCGGCGCACACCGTTCGATTGCAATCACCACCGCTATCCCCACAAAAAAGAGAGAAGGAAGGAAAGGAGCAAATCCGTCTAAACGGTCGTCGACCGGCAAGGGCGCGAAATATCGGAAGTTGAAGGAGCTGGTCGGACCGCGCCGATTATGATAACGAGGATAAATCCAGCGGAACGCGCGGGCGAAACGATGGCTCGAGGATACGAATTATTCAGCCGTCGTAATTTAATATCCCCGCCGAAAAGCGTGCACCTCGTGAAAATCGTTGAACTTCGCGCCCAGTGTCGCGGAACACGGCGAAAGCAGAGGGAAATGGAACGTAATCGAAAAAAGGCGCCGTTCGAAAAGGGACCCGCGCGCCAGGGTGCAATTAAGCGCCTATTCAGCGAAGACAGAATCGTATTCAGTACATTAGAGAATATTGACACACTTTTCAAGCTGCAACGAAGGTAGTTAGTGTCACGGCTAGTGGAGCGAGAAAGCTCGTAGGGGATGTAATGGTCCATTTCTGAGTCAAGTGGCTTTGGGGCGGACGATACTTTGAAATCAATGGATAGGTTCAAACAGAGCTACAGAGGCACTTTCGACGAGCTAACGCGCATCTTGTCCATAGTAAATGCGACTTTGCATTGCTTTTGTGTGAGAGACAATTAAAAAAAATTTCGCGACGATTTGATTCCTCATATCTGACAGAGAGTAATATTCAAATAACGAGTTAACTCCCCACTAATTAGCAGGCTAAAAAGAGAACTAGCAAATCTGTACCATGCAAATATAGATCTTCGCATGTGATAAACTTCTCTCTCTCTCATAACTACTATTTCTGATACATTCACTTGACAGAGATAGAGCAACCTATATCACACGGAAAGCAAATGAGGAACGCGTGAATATCGCTGGAATAGAAATCGTGGGGCATAAAAGGGTCCTATGTCGCCTGAAAAGGATGTAAAGTGTCCCCTCGCGTATTCATCGTAACGCGGCCGATCCGGCGTAAAAATTTCAGCGTCGAAAATATGTCAATGGCGCGATCCTTGAGCGATAGAATTGACACGAGGTTAGCGAAACTCAGAGTCTCTTGCCCGGGACCGTATATTTTGATTCTGTTTTCGCTGATTGAACGATCTTAATTGGCTCCGACCTCGTTCCATTCCGCGCCAAATACCGCAATCCTATGCAGGGGATAAAGTGGTTTCCGATGGCGGCCTATCGCTGACCATCAACAGGGTACACACAGGCGGTGAACAAAGGTTTTTCCTACCGATCACTTTAGGCTCGCCATGTTATGGCAGGACCTTCAACCATCGTCGATTGATCTTTCGATTTTGAGGTCCGTTGACAGATTGTTCGATTTCGAGGCTGATCGGTTACGAACTGCTTTGCGATTACGCGGAATGGAGAGGTGACTGACACTTTGGGGGAAGTTTTTCATGGTGTTAATGGAAGCTTCGAGTGTAAAGTGTTGCAGAGCATCGAAAGAGATAAAAAGTGGGGAAGCAGGTGAATATGTATGAAATAAAAATGAGTTGGATCCGCGGTGATGTATTGAGAGATTGGGAATAAGAGTAGGTACTATGGAAAGAGAAGTTTATAGAGTAGGGTGGGAAGCAACTTTAACACTTTTTCAGATTGCAATTCAGTTTCCCTTTTAGAATCGACGAACTCTACCTAGGAGTTTTTTTAACAAACCATTACTACTAAGTTGTGAGTTTATTGTCAGCGAAAATACTCTGGTAGATGGAGATTATTTTTCAGAAGAAAGTGACGTATTGGAGAGAAGATGATGCAGAGCGAGTGAATCGGGAACCACATACTTAGAATGTACAAGCGTACTTGTTTCGAGAGGGAGAGGTAACATCGTTAGATTCAAGTTTCGTCGAAGATTTATTCTGTAGTGCCTGCTGTCCCAAGGAAACCCCGTAAGATTATACCGTCGCTGCGGAGCGATGCTTCAGTTAAACAAAATTGTCTCGAGGAGAATTCCATCCTTTGTATTGAATACCAAAGTAAATTGGAAAGAGAAGCAAGTACCTATTATTTCCACCTAGTGAAGAATTTCAAAAGACAAAATGTTTCTTTCCATTACACCATCTCTTCGATTCCATCTCATAAATTAACAATTTCAAATAATAATGCTTCAGAAGCTTTATGTAGTAACATGCCTGCCATGTAATAACAATTAACTATGATAATTATTTGAGCAGAAAAAATGTTCACGTTCATTAGTCGTGTACCAGGATAACTATAGCGAGAAATCACAACGTGTCAGTTACAATTTTCAGTCAAAAGAGAGTCTCGTTACCTCTGTCACAATGTTACCATTTTTAAAATTAATATTTCTGTTACGGAGAAATTTTTTCCTGTCACACAGAATAAAAATATATATATTCTTTTGAAATAATATGACAGTTTCGTAAACGCGTTTGACCACATACGGTCCACATTCACTTGCTTCCTTACACTTAGCTTTTTCATCGTATGGCTATGTAGTACATAGTTCAAATCAATCACAGCTGCCTGCACCACACTACAAGTGCATAATATGCCTATTGTTTTGAAAATTGATTCGCGTAAAAGCTTCTGAGTTTTGTGAAATCTTTTTGCTACTGATTAGCCAAACAGTTTGTACATATTGCCTGTTGCAGTATTATGAACCAGCATTTGTTTGACCGAAGGAGGTCAATGATTCCCTGTGTAAAAGTAACGCTACTGTTACTCCATAACTTTTTTAAAAGCTGTAGTATGCTAATCAACGGCTCCACAAAAACTGTTATATTCCTGAAATTTTAATTAACCCTCAATATGCAAATAATGCCGCTTTCCGTATTGGTGCACAAAGCCCCGCGAAAATATAGCTTTTTATCGGATAAACGGGCGATCATCGTTGAATTTCATTTCAATGGATTAAACAAAGTGAAATGCAAATCGGAGGGGAAAAAATTGATTCATACAAGAAAATTGATGGGCGAGGTATTTGTACGTGAAATCGAACTCGCAATCAGTCAAGAAAATTACAACCGCTGGGTGCCCTTTCAGCACAAAGCCCCGTCCGATCACATTTTATTTAACTTTAACATTTAAAAAATTCAAAGGATCGAGCTCATCGCGGTACAACGAGTCTCTCTCGCTCTCGTCCTCTCTCCCTCAAGCACGAATTAATTGGATAAAAAAATCTTTTACCTCGGAGGTAAAAAGCTTTCCAACGATTGAGCGCCATTCTTTCCGCGATGGACGGAAAATTCATTCTCCCTCTTCAAAAAATGCAATTAGAGCATCGCTTCGTTGAATGAAGTCGCGAAGAAAAGATACTCACAGTCAACTACGTTCGACTTGTACTTCTACTATCATCGTTTAACTAACAAAAAAGGGACGGATCCTCTTCTCCAGAAATTCAATTGAATATTTCTCTGCGTCGTCCGACCTCTCTCTTCCACAACCAACAAACAAACACCATTAACATCTTTACGCAAGGAAAACCTACCGATGACAACTCAAAAGAGCACTTAACTGGATCGACTATACGCGTGACAATACCATTTTAAACGTTTGTTTACATCCAAGTAATTATCTCGCAGATACCAAGAATTGCTTTCGAGTGAAGACTGTAAGGGCGAATTCCACTTACACCTAAACGCCCGTGAATTCCATTACCTATCGCTACCGCACGGGCGATTTGGGCGCAAGTGGAACGCACCCTAAGCAGACTACCGAATCTCGCGGTTCGTACAACTGCCAATCGGAATAATTTAATTACTGTCGATTCCCATGCAACAGCTCGAGCAATTCTCCGTGTTTATTGAACTACAACAACTTAACTTAGTGGGCCGATTTTTCCGCGGTCCAGCCGTCGTAACGATAACTGTGAATCCCGGTGACTACAGCGCGCGATTTCATCAATTCGCGCGCTTATTAAGGCAAAAAGTCAACTGACCGTGCAGTAACCGGCAATAATAATACTCGTAAGCGTAACGTCGCCCGACCGTGACGTCGTACCGACGACCGTGATTACGCTCTTCGATTTTATCGATCCTAACCCAGCCCGAGCGGCAACTTTGTCGCGATAAGAAAACCGGGACCCTAGCCTAGACGTTGCACAGTGGGACGGATCGACATTCAAGTAGGCATTCACTTCATTTTTTTTACATATTTCATCATTTATTGATTATAATCTAAGATTACAGGTAATATATTGTATAATAATTACAATAATCATTTTTTCTCGCGTCGCTCTTTTAAAAGCTAGTAATCACTAAATGATGAAATATGTAAAAAATGAAGTGAATGCCTACTTAAATGTCGATCCGCCCCACTGTGCGATGGAGCGGTCTCGCGGAAGGAAAACACGCGCAAAAGGGACTAGATTTTCCATTATTCGTGAAATAGATGTAATACAGATCCGTCGTATTGCTTCTGTCCATTTTCTTCAAGAGGGGGAAACACACTGTATCCACCATTGTTCGATCGTGCCCCTCGCGCCAGCTTTCAACCTACCTGTAACTTCGTCGCGCTGTCTTTCAATGGGGAAAGCTTCTCGGTATCTATCGAAAATACATTTTCCATGGAAGACCATGGTAACGGAGAAAGAATTTCTGGAAACGCGAGGCTCCCACGCGAACATGTTGAGTTATTGTTCTAGAACGTGCATCGCGATGACGGCCGTGGGACGATTCTGCTGAATCGTTGAATATTATTTATCTGGAATATAGAGTGTGCATTACATGGATGCTGTGTGATGCTGCGCATCAGAGAAGAAACGTGTTCCCCTAATTTCTTTGTAAGGGGTCTCCGTACACTTATTAGTTTTGGCAACCGTCTGAAAATTATTAGGGAATATCAAATGCTTCTAAACTCAACAGATAATACAAAATGCGACATCGTGAAGTTTACGAGGAATCACTTAAGATCCATTCAAGACAGAACAGCCGGATATAATTTTAAGCAGACTGAGAAGCGATGGCTCGACTATGAAACGTTACTTGCTATAAAAGAATCAAGTACAACGTCTGCAGTCTTCGAAATAGCTATCGTTTACAAGCGAGACCGTACAATCTCTCATAAAATATTATTGTTATATTTGAAAGTAACGTTAAGCTGATCGCTCGCAAACTAATACCGAACGGGGGATATAAAGGAACGCACGCGAATGAATATTCCTTGGTATGGCGTTCCATATTCTCATGGGTACGAGGGATCGTTTGAATTCGTATTATTAAGCTTCGAGGACATCTTGAATTTGAATAGCGATCTCGATAGTACGATTATTAAAGAAGCATCGCTGATCTCGATCCTCGGGAAGCACCCATTTGCCTGTGAATAATAATTCGTCTCGAGTCGAGCAGATGTTTCCGAGTTTCTGATCCTCGACGAGACGGTAGCGAAAAAACATCATCAAGCACAAGATTCGTATTTCCCTCGTCCCGTCGAGCCTCACGAAAACAGCTCGTCAGGTTTCTTGTGGATTCTTTACTACCAAACGATTCGAAGGAATCACGATCCCAGAGGAGTAATGTTCAAGGGAGCATTCAGAGACGATCGCGCGGATTCTGACTCGCAATTAAAATAATTCAGGCTGAATCGAAGCCCGGGCGCCCGCATGCAAATAGTCGCAGGGTAATTTAGTCGCGTTTATTTGCATAAACGTTGCGAAATTTACAAACTCCATCGGCCATCGCCACGGGCGAGCATTTTAAACGACGTTTCCCAGCGAATACCGGATGAATACGCAAACACCAGACCTGTGAATAATAACACGGAAAACCGCTAAACAGATAACGTTGTCAGCATTTATCGCACCGCGAACGATTCTTCCGCCCCTCGATATTTTCTTCCGCCGACATTTTCGGGCGTGCAGAAATCTCTGCGATTATGGCGCGCCAACTGACTATCTTGGCAAATAAACCTGTTTCGCTGGTACGGGCACTGTGATCAATGGAAACGATCACATGTACATTACTAGTGCGCTATCAGGCTGAAGTCGTGACAAGGAGGTATAGAAAAAGGGAAATTGCATTCCTCTAGTACTCTAATGGGATAGAAAGTGAAATTGCTGGTGCACTTTTCGTAGTAAAATTGTTGACCTCGCCAAGTTGGTACTCCAAAGTTCTACATTTTATTATTCTAGGATTCTATCAAGTCTGGTACAATCAAAGTAAAAAAGAACTTGCTGTAAGGGTAAATGTTGATCAGCAGTTACACTTGATTCGTTTTTAGTTGGGAATTTGAGATTCTAATCGGGATTTAGGAAAACTTAGTGCTCGTTTCTACTTTTAGCTGTGATTGACGTATCATAAACCCTCTTGAAGGACAGCATTGGATTAAGGGATTGCGTTTGCCACATTCCACGTGGCATGTAACACGTTTGTGTGCGATGTACGCAGAATTTAGGAAACTGTTCAGCAAATCCCTATTCGTGTTCTATCATTTCCCTTTGCTACCATAATCCTACGGGAATATTACAGAAAAGTGTTATCTACATTTGCTATTACCCTGAGGCTAATCTTCGGATTTTAATTCGTTGTAGGTATATGTAAATTTATACATATATTCGAAATCTAAATCACTTGAACTGTATGAAGAAGAACTTCACGAATACACGTGTTTCCAAGCTTGAACCAAAATTTCTTTGTTGACTGAGAATATTATTTGAAGATTGGAAACTGGTTGAGAGAAAATAGGTACCTAAGATGAAAAGGTGGTTTAAGGAGAATGAGCTTCGCCTTGAGATCATTTCTGAATTCGTCAGAAGGACCATACATATACGTAACAGACAAATGCACCTTCGTTACATATTATTTTCTCGACAACGCAAAACTACATAAATATGAGGAGCGTGGCGACGCGACAAAATCGTTTCAATACAGTCTAGCGAAATGAAAATCCATCGCAATTACGCGCAGGGGATCGTTAGTCGGCACAGTGTTCCTGGTACTTTATAATTCTCAATTTGCAGTCGCGTTGCTAGCACCGTTGCTTTGTGCACGACGAAAATGAATCCCATCAGTATTGCGTTTGGCCTGTGCCGTAGATATACATACGATTACGTACCTCTCAAAGGGTCGAACTATGTACGTACGAGGAGAAACGGGAGAACGGGAAAGCGACGAGGGTACGATGGGCGAAATATATTCCAAGGTACGATAAATAGAAAAATTCCTGTTGCTCTCGGACGAGTGACATGGGAATGGAAGTTAACGTGAAAAATCGTTCTACGGTAACGCGTAGACGTTAACGGACTTTAATGAGACTTTGAGGTGTATTCCCAGTGAATTACGCGATAAACTTATATTTGCGTGTACAGATTTTCATGGTCCGGCTAGGATTATTCATGTCTTCATGGTGTTGTATTAATAATCCTTGTGAAGATCATATCGAACTTGTGTTTTCTAAAGGTGTCCCAGATTTTTATACCAGGCAAAATGGTTACACTACTCTTCAAGTCAGGTCGTTGAATACGACCTAAACTATTAGCTAGTGGAGAGGGAACATCAGTTTTTATTTATTAAAACGCCGTAACCATCGCGTTCGCGATTACCCCGCGTTCGTGTTTACCCCACTCTCCCCTACTAACGAATAGTACATAAATATAAGGTACCTTTTATTTTTTCTCAAGGCACCTCACCTTCCTTAGATGATATTCTTTTATTTAACTTCCAATGTGGACTTCCTTTCCTACTGTTTCCCTTCAATTCAATCATTAATTGCTGTTTGGTGGTTCCTGTGTCTCAATCGATTTCATTTCAACTGCTCAGTTGAACCTTTCCTTTCGGCTATTCATTTATCGCCTATTAGATGCACCGTCCAATTGTCCACGTTCAACAGAGGAATGATACTTGGTGAACACTGGTTTAAAGGGATGATTGATGGCGACGGCGAAGTGACCCTAACGCTTTGGAATTAATTAGCGAGTTTTCGTGATTGTCACGTTTTCTTAATTAATGTTTCCTGAGGACGAGACCATCTTCGTTCAAGCAAATTCCAACTTCCTGCCCGGCTGTCTTTAAAATCCCCCCTGTTGTAGTCCTAGGAAGTCACTGAAATCCCACCCATGAATGATCCTCATTACTAACAATAAGTATTATTGATGCATTCTGCCAGGGCAGCCAAATTAATAAACTGCTTGAAAAAACTGCCTGCTAACAACCTGTCACTAGATATCATCTCCTTGCATCCTTTCGAACCCTATTAGCCACAGGAAAATGAGTACACAAGACACCAAAATTAATGTTCTCCAATATCCAAGAAAAATTACTAAACGTCTAATAAGAACGCGAAGCAAAGTACCTTCCCCTGTAAACCTCGCGACACAAACAGCACACGAATTAATGCACAACCAGTGGAATCATTTCACCGACCATCAACTGCTAGAAAAACTCACCCTTAACCACCCAAGAGAAAGGAGGGCCAAGTAAAGGAACAACCACCCTTTTCCAATCAACCATCATACACCATTCACTGGAAACTGAGCGGGATTTCAAGCGGGGTGGTCGACGAAGCATCGTTTAAGCATATATTGGCAAACAAATGCGCGAAACCCGATGAAAGGGAAATAGTCTGTTTTAACCAGCTGTAATTGAGAAATCACCCCTCCGCAGCGCGGAGGGTGCCCGTCAATATTTACTTGCGTCTTGTTCCGAATAAAGCCGATGTTTACGAAGCGTCAACATAAAGGAGATGCGCATGAATTCATGGCGAGAGACGTACGCGCGTATATGCATGTATGTATCCGCTATGCGCGGGGCTTGTGTATAGAAGGAAACGAGGCCGCGTATCTGTGCTGATGGCGGGGGCTGGGATAGAGGCCGAGGGGGTTGAGCGCGGGGTGGGCCATGAAAAACGCATCGTGTTTTGCCGGAAGCGGCACGGAATAAAAGAGCAGTAAATGTTGACAAACACGCGCATCGCGCGACTACCGTCGGCGCAAGATCTTCCTAGCGGCGACAGCCTGAATAATTCAACGGGCTTATTAATAATTAATACTAACTTTTTCCGGGTCAAAAAGTAGCGAGTAGGGAGCCCTCGTCCTGGTAATAACGCGGACAAAGTGGAGGGGTGCGTCTCTCGTTGAAATTTTATTAAAACGCAGAGCCGCCCTTTGGCCGTGCACCGCTTTAGCTATTTAAAGTCACCGGAAGCGTCGCTTTCCCTTGAATCTCGAGCAAGAAAGAGGGGGGAAAAAATTGCTCAGTCAGGATCGAGACGAGCCTCTGATTTTTTGGGAACAGCTCGTCAAGGGGTTTTATCGTCGGGTGGATATTGTTAAATATTTTGTTTTATTCCGAGACCGTAACGATGGAGGGAATTCTTCGAGGGCTGCTTTTTTATGGTACCTATGTGAGAAGCACTCGCGGCCTCGGTAGAGACGAATAGTTACTTCGCCTTGCTTATTGCTGGATGCTGAATAATTTTCCTTGCAATGTGTCTCGTTCGGCAAATAAGGTCTCCTTTATTTCGGGGAATATTGAAATATTTTCATTCACGTAACAGAAGGATGTTTCATACCTTTCTATGCTTTCTATGAAACGTCAGGCGTCCCTTTGCTACGCGAGATCTGCATTCAAAAAAGAATGTGATATAATGCGAAGGTATTGCGTTTCCAGAGACAAACGCACGTGTAGAAAGGCATTCCCTAATATTCATAGATTCGCTTTTTCACAATCGCTAGTCTTAATTAATATTTCCGCTAGTGAAAATGAAAAGCTCTTTTCGAATGTAAGATTCTCAAATACTACGAATTCGCGAGTATTAAATAAGTCTCTCCTTCCTTTGGCTTTCCTCCCCAAACTACGAAAGCCTCGAGTAAGATTTCTGCAACTAAAACGGCAAAAATTTCTAAGTTAGTAACAGCTGGTGCAAACTTAAGCGCAGATGTGGTGAATTGACACGAGCGCGTATGCGTAGGTACAATGGGCCATTTGCAATTCCAAAAGTTCCAGGTCTGTCAAGTTTCTATATACGTCTTGAGGGTATACCCCTCTTAAAAGCGAATTTTCATCCTGAACTGCTCTAAGTTCTTCTAATTCCAATGGAAAAAAGACTGCCTTATCACTTCTTAAGCAAATTGTTAACACGTATTTCCTGAGTACCAATGTATATTGGATAAACTGATGCGCATTAATTACAGTAGAACCCTGATCATCCAAACTAGCAAGTAAACAGGATATTCCGATAATTGAATGACTACGTTGCAACAGAGACTACAAACCTTGAATCACATCAATATAACACGTGTAAACCAGAAATTACAATAGTTTTCTGTTTCCTACACTGTAATTGCCCCATTCTTACAAGTAAACATTCACTTGTAGGGAAAGGAGTTTTCCGATTTGGAATATCAGAAGAAGAAAGTTTAATGAATGATAAGGAAGATATCACAATTTGACAAAAAGGAACTATGTATATATTTATGCATCTGAGATTATGTCAGTAGGCACAGAATAGACCAATGAAGATCGAAATTATTTATCCACGAGTATAATGTCAAGACGCCCCTGTATAAGTACCTTATCCACATTTAAAATTAACGACCAACAAGCCCGAACCCCCGAAAAGTAATCTAAAGAACCATCTGACCCAATGTAACTACGAGAACCCACAACTTTACCCATCAAAAGCTCCCATTGCCACAAAATCTGAAGAGGATGCTCGGTTTCCTGTTCATCGGCAACGACCCTACTCTGTTACTCACATCCAGCCTTCTCCAGTTCCTCTGGCAATTCAATACGACAAGAATAATGTTCATTCGTACCCTCAGCTTTTGTCTGTCGACTAATCCTACCCTGTATTATAATACCCACTTACTCGATTTCCTACCAAAAAAGGAGATCGGTTACCCATTGTCCAGGACCCTTGCCATGTTCGCTACAATCTCGGGAGGTTTTCCGTTACTGTTGATTGTAACGCACAACAGAAGCGCGCGACAGTGCGGTGCCAACGCATTCTGTTCCTGCGGATGGGACTGTCAAGTCTGTTCACAGCGGTTCATTAATATTTTCTTCGTGTCGGGAAAATTGATGAAGGGCTCTCGATTATCCCGCGACAGGTGGGAAATGGTTCGCCAGGTAATTTGCGGGGTGACGGGAGCGCTCGAAGGTAATTGAGGTGAGGCCCTGCGAGAGACAACGTCTACAAAACACGCCGAATTTTTACGAGGCCGACACTCGACGCGGGAAACGAGCTTCCCCCTGTTCCCTTTGTTACGTTTGCCCCTCGATCGAGTAGGCGTAGGGGATGGCGCCTGACTGAACTAGAGACACCGGTTGACGTTTGTAATTCGTTTTATGACAGCCGCAAACGATAGACGGGCTTAAAAGCGACCCCTCGTGGAAAGTATTGTAATGCGAGTCAATTTAATTTGTCACCTAAATTAATTGGGATGACAGTTGTACCTTTAGAGGATGAGTTGCTAGATGAAATTCTCCTGAAATTGTCTCAGAGCGATGGGGGTGCCGCTTACATACCTGAAACATAAGAACAGAATAATGTGAATACTGCTCATTTGCTTTGCTACATTGTGAACGAGATATACTAGCTTCAGAATGAAAGGAAAGGGATGAGATTTGTAGTAATACGTGGTGGTATCGTGAAACTATTCCCAGTTGATTAAACGATGCACTGGATTGCGTAATGTAAACCTGGGAACTGAAATTCGCACCACACAACAACTCCTTCGAATTTACCAGCAAGGCTTGTTCACTGAATGAAGAGTCGCGTCTGAATTAATCAAAGCAGAAACTACACGTGTAGGTGCTGCGATCGCGTGCGCATTGCCATCGAAACAGTGAACGTCCTCCGTGAAAAATTGCGAGCACGGCTCGATTATCGTTCAAACGGCCTCGTCGCGAATTAATAACACCGCCACATTTAACCACAGATAAAAACGGCTTTCGATTCGGAGATTACACGCTGAAAATACGCGATTCACGTGCCTGATACCATCTTCCCCGGCAAAATCCGTTCCCAGATAAAGCTGTGCACAAAAGCTTTCCATTCTTCCTGTCATGCCAGGATTGGCTGTGTAAAGCATCGATAAGCAGAGAGATGATTCAAAAAATAAGCTTGCCTCTCGAAACAAAGCACGAGCAGACCTGTGCACGCTGACGAACTTTTTAGTTTCCATGATAAATGGTAAATTTTCCATTATTCGAAGCCGCTTTCCAACCTTCGTCACCTTTTGATATTTTGTAAATGGAGCGTTTAATCGAACGAACAACTTCCGTGGGAAATTCTCTTTGAATTGAATTGAATTGAAATTCTATGAGAATTACAGAAATTTTTCGTGAATCATTGCGAGAATTTACAGATAATTTTACGGTAAGGCAAGACGGTGTAAAATAGAATTCAGGTGGAATTTTCTCTGAATTATAGACGTCTTCTGGCTTTTACAATTTATTTTGAAACTGAGAATGTAATAGGATGCTGGGGTCTCCTAATATTATTAACTATTGAGAGGAGCTCGGCTCATGTTTGTGCAATCTTTCTTGACGAGTGTAGGATTAAGGTTTCGCCCGCATTCCCATTTTCAGGCAACACCCACGGAATCGTCGATCGAGCCAGACATTTGTCAGTCACGATGGTACACACTGGCGAATTGATTTCGCATTAGCGCGGATTATAGAGAATCGATGCAATTTCTGATATCAATCAGGCTATTTCCACCTTGTTTTGATTACCTCTGTCCAAGTGGCACGGTATGCAATTTTCGTGACATCCTGTTGCTACGTGTTCCCCGTTATTGACGAACATGCAATTACCCCCATTGTCTGCTTAATTATAACTGTCTAAGCTGACGAGGTGACTTTAATAAAAGATTGAATGCGCCCCGAATGTAGTGGACTAAGGTGGGGTGTGAATAGGGCTGCCATCCGTCCGGGTTTCCCCGGATTAGTCCTCTTTTTTAGGGCGTCCGGGGACGGTCGGGGGGATTTTCTGTAGTGATCCGGGTTTTTACCGAAATTACCAAAGTATTCTATATATCTCCCAGATCTCATTCAGATCTCATTTAAACCTCTGGACATAAATTGCAAATTGTAGCACATGTACATCGGATCTTCCATCACGTTTTCGTTAACCATTTATCTTTATGGAGTATATTTAATACGTTGCAACGTTGTCGCTGTACAAGAGAAAAAGTCAGCCACTTTCGAGATGCGACGTTCTGTCGAAAGAAAGGGCCATGGAAAAAGTAACGTTAGGAAGCATCAATCGATAAGAGTGATAGATCGACGGATGAGTCGTGATTGTATGGATCCTATCGGTCGACGAAAAAGAAGAAAAGAAGGAACGGGAAGAGTTTGGAGAAAAGTGAGAGGCGGACGATGGAGGAGGGCGCGTGAATGGATTTGTACATGTGTACCTATATACGAGCTTTTAAGAAACTACCACAATGCTCGTTCAATTAATTCCAGCGTTCCCTATTCATCTTCAATGGCATGGCACGCGAAATCCGTCGCAAAGTTGCGGTGCTCGTGACTCGTCACTTAAATCGTCCTTCGGCTAAACAAAATTTATATCCGCGAAAGAATTTCTCCTGGTACCTTCGATTTGCGGGACCGCCTCGCAATAGACGTGCTTTCTGATTTACGGTATTTCTCTATATCTTGAATTCCTCAATTTGAACGGTTTGATAGAAAACATATGGCGAATTAGCGCAGAGAATTTGAAGATGTTCCATTTGACGGCGTGGAAGTTGATTCATAGAGTTAAATATTATTAAGCACTATAAGATGATTAAACCAATTCCTTCGGAATTGAGCAAACGAGTCGTGAAACAAAAGTTCAGAGCTCAGTCATGTAGTGGCTCGCTTATTCGGTGAATTGAATACAATTTAATTGACTGTAATCTGGTAAACGGTAATCGTCACGAATGGAGCAATAAGAGTCTTTATCTCCCGTAAAGGAATGGCCAGGGAGCAAAAACGACTTGGCGCTATCTCGAAACTGACAAGCTATTAAAAAGACTGATGAACGCGAATAACGCGAAGCGTTTCTTGCTTGCATTTTTCACCTTCATCCTCGTCGCAATTACCGCGGAAAGTCCGCGATACTGCTTCCACACTCGAGTATTCTTTCTTTTCTCTCTGAACGTAGAACGCGCCATTATTTTGCATATTATCGTGTGTGCGCGCAAGGAAAAGGTTTCTTTGTTACAGGGAAATACAATACCGACGATAATGTAAGAAAATCATTACTTAACGAGCGAGTGTTATTGAATACGAAAGTGCAACGCAATATTTTTGCGCGTACGTACAGTGTGTAGCGTGTACAATTGTAGAGCGTCGTCAGTTGGATTCTCTACTAAAAATTACATGTTTATTCATGTGAAACGTATCTGTTCCACTGACCACTGGCACACTTGATATGAGCCATTACGCATACGAAAACAGGTAAAATAATAGGTAAATGTTCCTATAACGAATAAACGAGTAACTCAAGATATTAATAGAGCATTCCACTCACGAGTCAGAAATAATTTTGAAGAGTTTAATAAAGGATCCAGTTCCCTGACAGTATCAGATTATCCAAATAAGGATAGGCAAATATTTCTCATTTCGAAACACCCTGTACTTTGCCGGGAGGTAGCACGAAATGAACGATATTGCGAAAACGTTGCAGAATATTGCGGAACGTGATTGCGCCAGGCAAGCCCTTCATTATGGTAAAGTATAAATATATTATATCAAAACTATAATCCAGAAGGTAGCTAAAAAATTAACGTGCCGCTTCAAAGCGCCACTGTTGCGGAAAGTAATAGCTAATAAATCATTCGTAAATACATCTGGAACCCGTCTCGTGTCAATAATCCCCCACACGAGGAGGGGGTTCGTTACACGAGGATAGAGATGCATCGCATTTGTTTAAACGGCTACTCGCGCCCTGTCGAACACCGACGGGCCATATTTATTCAGTGTCGCCATCCTTTTTTTTTGTTCTTTCTATTTCGGCACAGAATAAAGAACAATTTCATTAGCCGCCAACTGTACCCGTAAATTGCAGCTCACGGCTCCTATTTTAATCTTTACCTCGTTCTCTTTTATTTACAGATTATCGTCATGTGATATACAGCATTAATGCAACAATTTAACGGGGGACGGAGATCCTGTCCGCCACTCGGCCGGTCACTATGAGTTATTTACGAGAAAAGCGGGCCGAGTGTACGTAAAAGACCGATCGTAAAATATCCGATTGTGAAACTGAACACGCGCGAGGAAAGCCTTACGCCCGGCCAACTGCGCGCACATTGTAAAGAATGAAAGTGGCCGATGCATGGCAGCATTGTTCTCGATATTCAACACTCGGAAATCGCCTTTCTGAAACGAGACGAAATGGAGAAGGGAGTAAACGCGGTTCCGTTCCGATGACAATTGTGGCGCGGGCGCGAATTTCATTTATTCTTTTGCAGGTCTTTTTTCAGCCACGAACATGCATCGGGTAGTTTCGGGTGCTATTTACGATAGAAACATGTATTTACTACCTTCAACCCCTAAAAGTACTGAAATTTTCGCGGCAGGAAAGGGGCATGCAAATTTATTTGAAATTTACGAGTCAGAGGTTGGCTGGCGCTTTCTGCGTGGCAAATGGACTCTTTCAAAAAGTTCTCACGTCGTTGAGGAAGAAGGAAATGTGCACGGGAGGGCACTCGTGAGCAGTAATATCCTTCATTTCGTTTCGCGCCCCACACTTTGAAATTTTCAGTTGCACCAAGTGTTTCAGCAACTCTCCCCAGCCTGGTTAATGCCACTACATATTTTGGGGACCAAGCCTTGTACAAGCTCAAGTACAGTTCCTTGCTTCTTGTACTCTTTCCACATTTTTCTCGGCCGTCCAAATTGCCCATGTTTCTGTAGTCATTCTTCTCCTACCCTACCACTTTTTTCCTTCCCGCTGAAGACTTCTCTAGCAAGCGTGGAATTAAAAAGTCAGCCTGATACACACGCGGCAACGAAACATCCACCCGCGATGAGCAATCGAATTCAGTTTATTACTATCGAAGTGTTTCTTTACTACGCACGCCCCGAAGTAATTATGCATAATTACCACTTAACACCGGGAATGAAACACATTTCAGCGTTTTAATACTTCCGCCGCGGCAAACGAATTTTAACGCGACTAATGGAGAGGCTCGAGCCCGTAAGCGGCAAGCTTTTCACCTTGATTCGCGTTTTCACTTTGACCTATAAAATATTAATCGAACTAATTTGACGGCCATTTCAGCGGAGGCTGTGAATCCTCCGCGATAAGAGGATTTTCTTCCTGGAAGGAAATTAAGTTTCGACCCGTCTCGCTGAATGCCGAACGCGAGCGTAGCCGGCGGGAATTTTGCGGGGGTTGGGGGGCGTTGCACGCAGCAACGCGGTGGATTTATTCTGTTGCGAAACTAGCGTCCCTGGCCCGTGCCCGATTGTAATCTCCGGACAAGTCGACATCCGAACGAGAGAATCTGCCGGTATTACTGGATTTCGGCTGGTGATTAAGCGTAACGCGTTTTCCAAAATTCACCGAGTTAAATTATGCCCAGGAGAAGCGCCACGTTTAGGGGAGTTTTAATCGCCTCAATGCGACGGAATTGTAGCACCCCCGATTCGATTAATAGCGGAAAAACGGGCGAACCATTGAAGATCGTTTTGACAGTGCAATTATTCGACGATCCACGGACGTGGCACTTTTATCGATAAAAATGGTCGGGGACGTAGTTATGGATTCGACGTGCCTGATGCTTGACACGCGGACACTCGATAATGTTCTCGCAATTCTCAGTGTTTTATCTGCAGGTACGTGGATTTTCGCGATAGTTCATTCTGTCAGACGTAGGCGTTTGTTCGATAATGCGAGTTTGACAGTTGGTATTATATGGATGCCGTACGTGCTTTTAAATTTAATTATGCCACCCCGAAGTTGATCAACTATTTCAACTGAAAAGATTTGAATTTGCTTCGGTCTGCCTAGTGAAATGCTGCTTAAACATTTAGTGATGTGGCGGTCGTGCGCGGGGAAATATTTCTGTGGTTGTAAGGAAAAACGACCCATGTCACAATTTAAAAAAATTTGAGTTTATGCATTAATTCAACTGTAGAATATTGGATGTGTGTTTTTATCAGAAAAAAATGCATGAAAACGAATTTTATACGTTGAAAAAATAATGCAATTTAACCGAAGTCCAATATTCAATTAATACGCATTTGGCAAAACAACCGAAGTCCACAAAATTTGGAGAATACGACGTATCTTTCCTTTGTGATCGCTTTTTATTTTCTATTTTTACGTATCTGCATATACTATAACGTATTTTGTGTAAAATAAAATGAGCAAAATTATATTTCATATTTTTATTTTACTAGAAACAGCACATTATGAAATGCCAATAATACATAAATGTGTAACTTGTATTTTACAAAAAACAACGCAAAGCACAGAAGAAAACGAAAGAAGACAAAATAGAAAGTAAAAGAAGGAAAAGTAGTCAGAAAAACTACTTAACTGCGACACGTTCAAGCAGAACAACACAAGTCCAGTGGACTTGTGTCGTTCTGCCTAAAGTGTATGTAAATTATTACTATTTTGTTTATTATTATTTACGTTAATTATACGAATATTGAATATTATGCAAAGTGAAGGAAATATACTTTTATATCGTAAGAAGAAAACAGGGAAACATTGCTAATAAGAAGAATTGGTGTTTGGAACTTTCAACGACAATATCTCGAAAGTGAAAACATGTGACATGGGTCATTTTTCGTTACAACCACAGATTTATTCGTTCAGCTTCGAAATGAATTTAAAGGAAAGACAGGTGGTGTCTGCGTGTTAGCATTGATAAGGTGATAATAGCGAGGATAAATAGGAGTCACCGATGGGCTTGCAATTTAGATCCATTACAGTATCGCTTGATGTATAATCACGTTACAACGACTGTGCAGCCGGCCCTGTTAAAACGTTACATTTAGCGAAGCAACCGGTCGTTGTACAATCAGGGTACGTGGGTAAATGGCAGCAAATAACGAAATCATTGCGTGTACAAGCGATCAGCAACGTGAACGTTGATATTATCGAATCTAACCCGGGGAGTAAACTGGACAAGCGTTTGTGTCGGATAATTATAAAATGCTTTAGAATCAACCGGTCACACGTTAATGGCAAACTAGGTACAAGTAGGGTCGTTGCAGGGTGTACAGTGACACGTACACGGTGATTAATCAGAAACGAAACAGCACTATGTGTAAAATGCAGACAAATGGTTCCAAAACAAATTATGCTTCTGAAGATGATATATTTCTTAAGGGGTCTCCCTATTTTTACGGACGAAAAATGATGCGACTTTGAGAATTTTTTAAAACAAAACCATTAAATATATTTACTTCTAGCTTTGTGGCCTTATTTGTCAATCTTTAGAGTATATGAAAAAAAAATTGTACCTATGCCAAAATAGTGATTATATCTGGAGTTATAGTTCTTCAAATAGAGCGTCTTACAAAAATCATATGCGCATGGTTAGCATAAAACCAGCCATTGTAGTTGTCTGACATAGAAAATTTAACATTTGTGTAATCTGTATGAGTGTTGCTATGGTCTGAACTAGATTAAATGAGAAATACTGAAAAGTAAACAAAAATGTCAGCGTCCAAAGCAGACATCGATTTCTGCAAAAAATTCGCTGTTTTTTTAAGTCGCAATAGTCTAATTTTGCAAAAACCAACTTAGTTTCAGTAACAACGAGAATAGGACATCTACTGAAGATATATAACAAGTTCGAGGTAAATCGCGTGATTGGTTTTTCAGATATTATGCTAACCAATTCGAAAAACATCATTTTGAGAAAAACGCGTTTAAAGTTTTAGGTACGATTTTACTTACTTAATTTGTTTTAAATGTTGCTTAAATATGTATAAATATAGGCATAAAGTTTTGAATTAATATAATTTGAAAGTTTCTCTTAAAAACAATCCCAAATATCGCGCTCCTTTGCAGGCCGTCAAAATAGGGAGACCCCTTGGCTTAAATTAATAGGTTCATTAATGATTGTTTTTATGTCCAAAATTAAATGGATTGAACTACCTACTTGAAAATCGCAGGTCATTGCGCCAAATTCAAACGAAAAAGCAAATAAAGCGTTCGCGATGAGTTCGAGGATGCTTCGTACAGGTGATAGTTTTCTGTTGCCACGAGCCACCACGATGTTTGACCGCGTTTACGCAGCGATTGTAATAAATAAAGGCGTTCCGTGTGAACTGTTACGCGAACCGGATGGGATTCGTACGGCTTCCTGTTATTGGCTTACGAAATCTCCACACGAACGTGGCCAACATACGCACCACGTTGTTACGGCACAGTTATCTGATTCCAAGCGATTCACCGCAACACCATAGCAATTGAATAGCACCATTCTCATTATAAAAACGATCATAGATTTCATTATCAGATAAGTGTGTTGCAGCATGTTTTCGTGCAATTAGCTCGACTCTGAGTTTCTCAAATTTTCCGTGAGATACCGTTCAAGTTTTAATCCATAATCTAAATTAATCGTTGAATCAATATATACAAGGAAACTGTGAAACAAACGCATATACGTCAATAAATATTTTATATCGCGAGCAACGACTAAAAAGATGGAAAAAGGGGTAGAAATTAAAACTCCATCGATCAACTCGAACTTTATCCAGTTTTCAAACTCTGTACCTATCAAACTCTCAAACTCGACGAACTTTCCCCAATTTTGACGAAATTTCTAGTAGCCGGAATGAAAACCGATACCAAAATCTCGCGAATTCCTTTATCCAAGTTATTTAGCAAATATCCGAGAGCCACTCATCTTTGAAGTCTTCCAACCAATAGGGAAGCAGAAAGAACATTCAAAAGGAAGACCGTTGTCTCCTAGCAAGATCGGTTTCATAAAATTGGTTATTGTTATCGCGATATGCTGAATTTTTCGCCCACGCGGTACACGTTGCCTCCGTTAATTTTTCAGTTGTTTCGCGCGCCGCGAGGACCGCGAATAAATCACGTGTCATCGATTCCTTGCGATAAATTCGCGATCGAAACGTTCTGCAAAAATCGGACCGGGAACAGTCATAACGGCGGACGATAAAGCGCGGCGGCGTCCATTGTGTTTGGTTACGTCGGTGGTCGAGCTGCAAATAAACGCGAATAACAGGGAACGTTATCACGACGCGCGTTTAATGAGCCAGAAGCTCGTCTAGCGCCAGTCGAAATCGCATTTGAGCACGACGCCGCGCAAAAAGGGAACGGCGAGCGCAATCGACGGGAATACGTCGCTTAAAATAAGCCACTCGTGAAGCCCAACTATTTGATGAACACCTAAAAATACTGGCGCGCCTCGCGCACTAGAAATCGTCCACTCTCTCGGCTTCGCCCCATTGTCGCCGGCCACCGGGACATTTTAAACACTTGGTGTCTCGCGGTTCGCTGAAAATACGAGCAACTTCGATTTCGACCGGCTCCAATTCTCTTATTTCCACCGACGTCTATTCGTTCTTAGACCTGGCGCGTTCAACTGCTGGAGGTCTCAGGATTCAGGAACGCTAGAAGCTGGAATCTGCTCACGAAATTTGTAACTGCAACTGCTCGAGATGATTCGAGGATCCCTTGTCTGGAGAATCGGTTAAGTAAATTGCAATAGGTATTCGTGGCTGCCACGCTTGTACGGACAATTCAGTGAATATTTTATATTATTCATAATTTTAAGAAGATAGAAGGTGGTAAAGGAAATACAAATGTGGAATGGTATATTTTTGCTGTGAGTTCAGTGACGAGTGGAATTATTTTCTGGCTCTCAAGTTTCGCGTGCATAACATAGGTAGAATGGCTGAGAAAAATTTAAGTTAATTCGTAGTTTGCAGAATTTCCACGCCGATGAAGACGCAAATATATGAAGCTGAATTGACGGTTCCGCTGAAATTCGCTTGAAATCTACAAAAAGAGACTTAAAGCGAGGTTGCTTCCAGAGCTGACCAAATATAAATGGCAGACGTATGCAAATTGGATGCAAAAAGAATTCCACGTCGCCAAATCTACCACTAGGAATCCGTTGATCCTCAAACAGTGGCCTGCTACAACGTATGCACAGACATGTTCGTCGAGTCAAAAAGTCTTCTTTGATTCTACCTACTCGTTTGCGATATTTCCGACATCCCATTTTTATAATGCATCATAGCATGAAAGGAGTTAATTCGACCGTAGATTAGAAGCAAGCAATCGATGTCTCGTTTCTATTTCCACACAATTGATGTGACCTGATTCAACATCATCCAATTATTTCCACCTCGAAATTATTACATTATTATTATTACACTCCCTGCTAATTGACCAAGGTCGATTTCAACGAAATAAAGAAATAGAATTTTCTTAGAAATTGCAGCTTGTTATCTTTTGAATTTTGTCATACATCCTAAGTGAATACTCTTTTGTGAGTCATGAGTGATTGACAATGGATACATGTTTCACATGCTATGTAATTATATATCATTTAAATATAAAGTTAGAAGTTCAGCTAATCACAGCTGATCAAAGACAAGAAGTTTTACGTGTAGTATTAATGATACCTCATTTTCCTAAAAAAAGAGAAATCAAAGTCCCTGTTCATTGACCCGACGAAACAATTCTGGTTTATCGGTCGACGAGCGGGGTTAAATAATACCCCAGGGTACTTATTACGCCCGATTACACCTGAATGTACGTGCTCCTATTCTGGAATTATTCTTTCGTAGCTATGAGTGACATTTATTAGCAGTGTAATGAGAGAAGCAGTAGACAATTTTCTACGATTAGTTAGAAATTGTAGAATCTCATTTAGGTGCAAAAGTGTAACTTGGGTTGATAGACACTCATTAATTAGCTTCATTAGAGATACGTTTGTTCATTGAAATACATGGAATATAACAGCAGGTTCTTGGATGTAGTAAATTTTCTGACGTTTGTAAGTCGACATTGAATCATCGTTGTAATTTTTTTGTTAATTAACCAACCATGGTAATTGTAGGCCCAACATTGAATATTCCTTGGTAAACTGTCGTAACTTTTTTGCCGTGGGCCCTATGTTGGGAATTTGTAGACAAAACCACTAACTATATCCCAACTAATTGCCAACTGTTGGCTACTGTTGGCCAATCAAAAATGCTGCTAGGGAAGGGCCAAGTGATACTCGAACGTCTTGAAACAGCTTGCAGGATTTATAGTCCACTGGACTCGCTGATGCCCTTCGAAATGCCTCACGGCAACCACTATGCGATTACTGTTAAATTGCTTAGAGCACCGATGGGCAAGAGAGCACAATGATATTAGTAGGTATTTGTAACCATATTTGGTTGTACTATATTATTTGATTGCAAAGAATTTAACTTGCTTAACAACGAAAAGAGCAAGGATCTTATGCGAATCAGAGAATAAGGGTTGTGAACCGTATCCATATTCAGTTGTAATAATCATTTCATCTTTTAAATGTCTGGAGATGAATTTAAAAAGTTATTAAACTTTTTATGCAGTTTTGATTGGGTATGCATGCATAGAATTATGTCGCGCCAAGCGGTCTACGAAATTATTCATTTTTTTTCATAATTACCTCCTGCAAGAGCATCCTAATAGCATTAATTACTTCACTTGTTGCATTTAAATTAAGTTAAATGTGACATAAAACGTTGGCATCCTCGTAGTTGAATCGATCCAAAAACCTATTAAACAAATTGCTATAATGAAAATGTGGAATGATAGCGACTGCGTTAACTTGTTAATCAGATATAACGGCCAGACTTTGAGGCACTGATTATTATAATGAATACATTAATCATCCTGCAATATTGGAGACGAGTAATTTCGATCAGCGTATTAATAGTAATTCCGTGTGCACATGTTTCACGTAGAATTAATAATTTCACAGAGTATAGTTAACGAAAAAGTAAAAAAACCCTCCTCTTACATGATAAAAAACCTGACCAACTCTGTATTGATTTTACGTTTTCTCTCTAAAAATGATTTTGCCCCATGTTTCGATCGTTAAAACTTTTCGAAGCGAACGTGATTTTGTTTATTAAAAAAAATAAATTAAATCCCCGCGCGGTGGTGCACTGTCAGAAGTTCGCATCATCGTTACATGGCAGGTTTCGAAAAATTTATTAAACCCTATGGCCTATACCATAGGTCTGCAGTGTGCTCTCCAAAATTGAAACGGAGTGACAAATTCGTTTTTTTCTTGTTTCTGTCAGTATAAGAATAATTTTCGCGAAAATGATTAAACCTCGTTTAATTCATTTCCCTAACGAACTCAATCCATAATTAAATAAAGTAGACCAATATAGACACATCCTTAACATTTTCAATTCAGGACGAAACTTCCAATCATTATTGAAAGGAAAAAGGAAAATCATGACTGAAATCATGATTGAAAGGAAAAAATATGTGCCTATCTATGAAACGTTTGCTACGTGAAAAAATTCCTCCCATTTTAAACTCTATTAGGAATATAGGTATAAAATTATCTGAAGCTGAAAATATTCTACGCTACCAATCATTCATTATTATTGTAATGAAATCAAGGATCGCGTTCAATTTACGATGGAGAGATTGTCAATTTCACATTTGTAACACAAGTTGATTCGTTTCATGTGAATAGATGCCGTGGGTGGTTTGTGCATCGGAGAACAATGACTCGCAGCGAATTTAACGATCAGGAAGACGGTCCACCGTCCTACGAGTAATACGATTCACATTTCCTCGAGCGACAACGTCCGCAGGGGGACTTTTGATAGTCGCGTTCCTCTGTAGCATCGAAAGCTTTACAACTTCGGTCGAAATGTTCTCTCCCCTGCAATTGGACTACTTCCAAACCATCGGCACTAATTCTATCTGACTTACAAACCACGTCACCGGATTTGCAGAATTTCGGAAAGCGAGAGAGCAATCGACACATTGTACCGGGGACAATCTGATTGAAGTGCACTCGAAACGTACTAACTAGGTAACTATTCTGTTCGACGTTAATGGAATGTCGGATATCTTCGTCGTTGTTGATAGAATTACATTCTGGCTGAAATTACAAATTCTATAGGCTGCAGGAAAAACATGGCGAGAATAAGTGGCTGGGAACTTGAATGAGGCACAGTGCTGGATATAATACGAAAGAATCGTTTATCCGAATAATTTTTTGGGTTAACCAGGTAAGTACCCAGAATTTTAGGAGCTTCGGTATATCATCTATATTTGATAACCACTAAAAATATTACTACGTTTTTAATGTACAATATTTCTCTCATTCTGCATGTTTGCTGTAATCGACAGAAGCAAAAATGTCCATACTACAGATTATTCGGAGAAGTTTCTTCCTGCAATTGTTACACAAGTCGATTTATGGAGTCAAATTTCGTTAAAAATGAGTACGGTTTCACACTTTCGGTATTCGTTTCAACATTTCCTTTTTTAAACGATTTTATTTTAATGCTCGAATTGTTGTACAGTGAAACCCGTTTTTCTGTAGGGAAATATGTTCCAGCGGTTGTTTCCAACGATCGTGTTAGAAATTCGACCAGGCACAGAGTACGGCGACCGGGAAATCTCGATTACCCGGATGTGATTGAACACACTTTCGGATATCGGAACTTCCATTAAGCGAACATTATATTATCTGCGCGTGCAATAAAACGGTAACGATCGATTATCTGTAAATAATTTCGCGAATTAACGTTTATAATAATACGCACACTCGATCTGATAAGTCACGTCGCCTACGATTTTAATTGTTAATTACCATCATAATTAGTTCAATGTTTCAGTAGACGATCCGGCGGTGGTTATTACGATAATCACGCATAACAATTAATCGAGGGCCATATCTCTCGCAGATTATCGATTAGGTACTAAATTCGAAAAAGAACCGATTTAACTCCATAATACTATCATTGTGATAATACTTGCATTCTCATTAATTCCTACCGCAAGACCAATATTAAATCCTCCCTTTTAGCCACACATGTGGGAATCTATCGGGCGCAAATTAATAAGTAATAACAGGCTTCAATTTAAAGTTATTTCCAAACTTAAACTAGAAAGTATAATATTAGAAAATTTACCACAGTATCAATAGAAACCAAATCGTCAAAAAATACGGAAATGAGCGCGAACATGCAACTGGAAATTAAAAACGTACGCAGCATTGAAGCATCGACAGAATCTCCGCGAACATCCCGACTTTCCTCAATGAAAGGGGGACCTAAATACATACGCCGTCGAAGTCCACAGAAAGAAAATTGCATTTCCCTCTGGGGACGATTAAAATTTCCAACGGCTCCGAGCTTCTATAAACTACGCATATTATTCATCGCTGCTTCGACGGAACTTCCACCCATCCCATTCCCCCTCATCCGTAAAAAGTAGAATTGAAGATATCAAAACCGTAAAGAAACTAAGCGCGGGAGCACCGTGAAACACTTCCTTCGCTACATATTATTCCCTTGCCGGCTTAAAGAGCCCGACACCGGCTTTGGAGCGGTCTCTGTAAAAAGGAGCTACAAAGGGGAAAGAATAAATGAACTCGGATGCTCTCGCGACTGAAGCCTGCGCCACGTAGTATTGAATACCTCGCTTTAATAAATGCGCTCGGGGCTGGGCCAGGTCGGTCGAACGGTCCATAAATTGTGATACCGTGACCGGAAGATGTTTAAACGTTATTTTGGCGGTTTAACAAACGGATCGTCGCGTCGCCGTCGTTGTCGCTGTGACGATGAATGATTTCGTGAGGTCGGTGCACGTGAAACGGGAGGCACTCATCCTTAAGGGATAGCCGGTGCCCGTATGAAATAATTGTTACCAGTAACGTGCGCCTCCCCGGTTTACCGTATGAGGGCAAGTAATTACCCGTTTCGCATCCGCAACTCCATTAATTCAGGAAGGAGAAGCAATTACTAGGAGAGAAGCTAGACCCAACTTCCAGCACTTTGCACGGTCCTACTAAACAGCTACTCCCGAATTACTTTCGTATTACTATGCCTTTGTGGCGCATGGTAATTAATCCTTTCCTCAGGGCGGCCTCAGCCCCTTTGCCGTCTGCCAACCTGGTAACGGGCGGAGGAAAAATTTCGCCGGACAACGATCAGGCAAAAGCGGAGCTCCGATCGGGGAGATCGATGGGAATGTCGATTCGCTGGGGTTCCACAGTTTCCACGGTCGATTTGGGCATTGAACTGTAACGATGTAATTGGAATTGGGAGATTTGGGAGAATAGAAGCTAGGCCGAGTTTTAACGAGCAGTCTTTTGGTATAGTTGAAAATCGACCCTTTAAAGATAATGGAATTTCGCTTTCAAAAGTACTGTGTTTCCTGGGGAACTCTCCTCTCGTGGGGCTTTTGAAATATAATTGGAGCTATCTGAAGATGAAAGATAGAGAACAGCGAACACTTTGGAAACTAAAAGTTTCGGTGGACGTAGTTCAATTTCGGTTACATAATTGGGTTATGCCTGCACCTGAAAGTTAAGCGTTTGCTGCACGCTTCTTTATTTTATTTATATGCCGAGCTCTTGTTGCATGGTTGTATCTCGAGTAATCGATTTTCGTATCTATCGAACGATTAGGAATAATGAATTCAACGAGAACTGATTTCTTTCAACTATTCTATAATAAACTGGTTGTTATTCATTTCACCCAGCAGAGGCGGATTTAACAGTAGGCGCACCAAGCGTGCGCCCGGAGCCCCGACTCCAGAGGGGCCCCACAAAAACCAACTTTCCACTTTTTTTTTAATGACACCAAATTTGATTTCATATTGTAAGCGGATCGTAAAATTGTAAACGAGAAAAGTAGGTATAAGACTGTGCAACGCTGCGCAATTTTGAAGTAACTGTTGCAGTTATCAGTAACTTTTGTAAGAGGCCCAATATTTTCTTTTGTGCCCGGGGCCTCAACCGACTTTAATCCGCCTCTGTCACCCAGGTAGATGGTTCGTCTGTGAAGCTTCGGTCGAGGCTGATCAGTTAAAAATACATCGACTATTTTCCTACTTTATCATATCGTTGACATTCTACGAATGCAACTAAGAGAATGTACCACACGACGGATACGATTAACTTGCACCCAGCAGCTGAAGAATTTCATTTTCAGCGCCTCAACCATGAATGAAATTTAAAAGAATGGGGCATTTAATCTACCACATGACTTTGCCTGGTGGGGTTATTCCAACAGAGAGATCTTCTCCTCCCGTGGAATTACTTATCCTTCTACAATTACATTTCAGCTACGAAAATGAAACGCTCCAGCCGTTTTATTCCCATAGTTCCCTCTTAATTCGGAATTTCACTTGTAATTTCAACCGCGGAACGAAAACACGATTCATTCCGTGTAAATTTCGCTGAATGCTCGACTGATCCCGATAACCAAACCGTCAAATTATGCCGGCTCCGGTACCCACCCCCCCCCCCCCCCCAATGATTAGAAGACCAAAGGAGTAACTTCTATGACAGCAGGTGAAAAAATATTTTGCTAAAGATATTCCACATTGTTGGATAGAGAATTCAGAAAAAAGATATCAATTTCAAGGGATTATGGTATACGGGTATAATCGAATATTGAACTCTACATTTCTTTGTGTTCCTGTAGAATGAAAACGTGGCGAGCACATCTACACTTTTAAAAGCGGTGCGCAAAGTGTCGCGAAGTATCAAATTCATCATTTTGTTCGGTACATTTCTCTGTGCATTGATCAGTTTCCGCGTATACGATCGCACGTACTTATGTAAGTATGTATATCTATAGACATAAGATCGGAAATTCACGTGTTACGTTACTGCAATCGTCCTTTGTCCCCTCGTGCACTCTTTGTCACGAATTCCTTACACTCTCTGGCCGTATTATCGTCGATACACGTTGCCTTTTGTTTCATTTTCGCATCTGAATCTGGCAATTGTTTCACATGTTCCTCTAGTCTCCTTAGAGTATCCCGATACCCCGTCAGTCGCTCGTGCTTTCAGTTCTCTTTACCTTGTTGCATTGTTCCGTTCTTTGTGCCGGCGCCTCTCTAGATTGCTTTCGATGCCGCCGCGTGCACCTTCCCTTCCCGACCCTTTCCCCCTTCGATTTCCTCTATCGACAACCCGTTTTTCTCGCAGAGTTCCACTCTCCACCGATTCCCCCCTGTTATTTTCGTTCGCATCTTCGCGTCCCATATCGACGAGCCAGAATCCCAGGGAGCATAAAAGCGTGCCTATAACCCGATACAGCCATCCGAAACGTACGAATCGCGCGTATGTGGCGCCCGCGATTGTTTTATTCAGCACCCGACGAAATTATGTTTTTAATCGACCATCGTGAGTCAGAGCTATTCCAAGAACGAAAGAGACAGAGTGGCAATTATATCTGAAAATTAAACTTTCGCTGATACGTAATTAAAAAGGGAATATTTAAGGGGACAGCTGGGTTCTATATATTATCGATTTTTAACAGTATTTCTCGGGAGTTGAGCTCTTGCCACGCCTGTGATTTTCGAGTCCCGATAAATCGATATAATTTATTAATATCAAACAGGTCTACCGATGGAATATTTATTAAAATGCATTAATTATATTGCAATTCATCATAAATCACGAGCACGCCTTAATTACTTAATAATTAATGAAACCCAGGCCCGTTGCTAAAGGTTATACGTGAAAAAGCATTGGGAATTCTGTATACGGGCTTCTCATTCTTTAATTATTCATTAGCCATTATCTGGGTCAATTCTTTAACGTGTCAATCGTGGAGAGACTGTATCATCCCTCTGTTATAATTTGTTTCAACCACTGACAAACGGATTCTAATCGCGGTTCGGCGAGCACTCGATTACACGGAAGATTTATTTCGATCCGCGTACCGCACGGAATTCAAATGAAACAAAAAATATAGCGCGTTCCTCGCAACGCAACAAAACAAATAATTCGTGTGACGGAATATGCAGCTTCTAAATCGACACGAGTGTGCATTCAATACCATACCTTTTGCTTCCGCAAATAGGATTATACGAATCAAGCGCGGTCTTGTTTAACAAGCAGTGTGCGACTTTTACATTCTATTTTTTTCTGTTTTAATCAACATTTTCCTGTGAATTAATTACCAATTTTCAACTAGGCATGATGACAAATAATAAACACGCGACCACTCTTGTCAGAAAAATGAAGAATGAAAGAGCATTAGGCATTATGTTTATTATAAATCTACTTTATAGAAGTACATATTGTAGAAAGAATAAAGCACGACATTCCAACTGCTAGTAGTTCGTCTCAGTGACCGCGCAGACACGTACACATTAGAGACTTCTCCGGGATTTTTGCGAAGGCGAAAGTGTCGTTCACTTTCGTTACGGCCACCCAACTTTTGGAGAGGAATTCTAGGGCCACGCTCGCGCGTCACCGCCAAAAAATACTTGACCCGAGAGCAAGCAAAGACAATTGGACCGCGAGCTTCAGTGACCGCTGTTAGCCGACGTACACACGCTTCAGCTTGGGGTGGTTTTATGTCGCATCTCCGCTGGCCGGAGTGGGTGAAAGCAAACATTCATTCTGTCCCCTTTATGCCTTTTATGTCCTCCCGTATTCGCAAAGATGCGTTTCTTCGGCGAGTCAACATCACACGAATCCCAGCGCACGGAACGCTTCATTATTGATAGTGCTTTTCTCTCTCCGCTGCGAAACTCCTTACATTCCTCCCACTGTTTAATTCCGCATGCTCCCCTTTCAAATTGCGCGAGAGCTTCGTTTATCTACGGTTAAGTGGCTCGTGGCAGCGCGAAACGGCTCATACGAAATATCCGTCGATCTTGGCATTAAATTCCAGAAGAACGAATGCGAAACTTGTCTAAACACGTCGATTCAGAATACTGCCAAGCAACCCCGGCTCCCAACCGCAGCACCCCCATTTCCCTTGTCAGAGACGCAAACAACGCCCCTCCATAATCACCCCTAATCACTCACCATCAACAACTTCAAATGCTATCCCTGGTGTACACACTCTCCTTATCCAAAGAAGTACTTTCCTGTCGAGCGTGCAAGCACTCGGTAATCGCCGCGCTAAAAGGACTCTCGCTCACGGTCTCGGACAATCCCTCGTAACTGTCGTCTGTCGAATACACGCTCCCAGCCGCTGACGACGGAGTCGCCGGTCGTGTGACGCCTCGACTTACCCTTTGGGCCTAATAACTCCCGTCACCGTCCATTTCATGCAGATTCCATCCGGCTGTAAAACGTTGCCGTGCCACGGCAACGTATCCGCGGTTCCCCCATGGGGGTATTACTTGGCATCGGCGTGTCGCTTTGATGGCGGGCCTCTTTACGCGGCTAGAACGAATTTCCCGACACTTGGCCGAGTGGAATCGCCGTATCGCCGGCCGTTCCCGATGCTTTATAGCCTGGCCCTTGGTATTGTAGCAAAATATTAACGCGAAATGGTATTGCTGGCCCGGGGTCAATGCACTTTTGGCACGCGGGCCTGCGTTGCACGGGCTGCACGAGGGATCGTTACACATGTACGCGGCGCACACAGACACCAGACCGTGGAGACTGACAATGAATAAGTGCAGCCAGCGTCCTGCGCCCGGCCAATGTTTGCTGCACATTTGTCGCCCAGCGACATCGACATCGTCTTACCGCTGGCAATCTCGATGAAACAACCGCGCCCGCTTATCCTTCCCTGCCCTGGAAATCCCTCGTTTTTTCCCGGCGAATCGAATGTTTCTCGCCTTCATCGACACGGTATATCCGGTGATCGACGTATGTACTGGTCTTGCAGGACGATTTTGAAAAAAAAAACACAGTGGGGGAATGCGGAGAGGGATTTTCTCGCAACAGATGTATCGGACTCTAGGGTGACGTTGTATAGGGAGTTTCTTGTGTGAAACTGATCATTTTTAGTCGAGTTAGGTAAATGATAACGGAAATTGAGTTTTTGTTGGGCGAAAGTTTGAAGAGTTCCGATGAGAATATTTATCTCCAGTGTTAATTAAATAGCATTGAAATGGCACCGATTACTTATTGATATAGGCACAATAAAATGAAAGAGTCAGCTTAATAGTTGGAGCCTCTAATTTTATATTGGCCATCTTTGATTAGATGTAATTGATTTCTTCATTTCATTTTTTTCAGATGTAGAAATTTACTAACATCGACAGATCGAACGCCGTGTCTGCTTCTAATCATCCTGTTTCAGATTTCCACTGATTACATCGACTTCAGTTTAGTTCCGAGTACTTCCTAAACGTTCTCCCTAAGTCGATTAAACATAATAGCTACTCCGGAGTGCCATTCTCGCGGCGAAGCCACGAATTCGGTAAATTCGATGCAAGGTTACAGCCCGAAGCAAATTTTCTCCATTTCTCATTGCACCTTTACCTTCGCAACCCGACGATACTCAAACAGAAGCTAACCAACACTAGCAGCCAGTAATTATTTCATTCAACTCTTGCAGAGAAACAACCTGCCCCCGAAATCTCAATCTAAAACCCATTCAATCAAGGATTACATCTACACCAAGAGTTTCGATCTACCAGAGTCATGAAATCCCTTTACTTCCATTACGATTCGGAACGGTTTACTAGTAATTAATCACTAGAAAACCGAGACCCGTTAAAAGCTCGATAACAGAACCCCAGCTAATAGAAGCGGTGCAGCCGCGCACGGGCTCCAGGAAAGGCTGGCCCCGTTTTCTCGGCAAACAATTAGCGACAAAATGACAGGGATAATTGAAGCGATGAAACGGTGCGAATCATTGACGGGGGCAGTTCATCCGACGTGGCTTTCGGTTCGATGGAGCCGCGCAGATGTTATGTGTTCCGACGGTCGTCGACTAATGAACGTCGTCACAATTTTATTATCGCGCTGTCCGTCCGCCCGTCAAATCCATTATACGTCATTTTCGGGAGGGGGGTGGCCGTCGCGTCGAGCGCGTCGAAATAGAGGCGCCCCGAGTTTCGCGTTTTAATCGAATCTATCGTTCTCGCCGTGGCGAAATTATAATGTTTTCCAGCAACGTAAACGCGCTCCCACTCGCGCCATTAACAGGCGACACCGATCGGGGTCGGTGTAAAATGAGTTTCGACGATGCGACTAATTTCATCGATCACACCGATACGCGCGTGCACGCCGCGCCGGTCGGGCCCGTGTTTGCATTTTTCCGTATGGCGGCGAAGGCGCTGCGGGGTTCGGCCGCTGGTAAATTGAAACCGATCCCTCCGGTTTCAATCGAAATTTCGATTTCGCGGATTAATCCCCGCGCGACGTTTACGTGTCACGTGTTCGACGGGTGGCCCTCGATTTTACGCCACGCGTGACAAGGCTCGCGAATAGCGCATTACGTTTTTCCAAACAGATTACTCTATCGGTGTCAGCTGGCGTAATACCATTTTCTGGACAGTATTTTCTTGTCGAGGTGTTGGCTTAGGTGCTACGTTTACAGCAGCTGTGTTTAAGCCGAGGCGTGTGTGTGAGATTCTCTTCAATCTATTCGAATCCGAGGCCGAGTAGTGGTTTGCTGGAGACTGGGTAAAGTAGTGGAAAGTAAACTCGGGAAATTTGGAATAAACGAGAACCGAAGTTTTTAGAATCGGATGTGTTCGATTAAAGTGTGAATAAAATATTGCTCGCAAGGGTAGGGAAATGGATTTGTATCGGAATATAAAGCTTGCGTGCTCGAGGATAAGATATTTGTGGGAATTTGCAATTTAAATTCAATACGTTTAAATGAGCAGAATACGCAAATAGACTCGAGCCTCGTGCATTTCACTAAAACATATTTGGTAGAATTTAGAAGGTAAATTAAATACCCTCGCGGTAGAATATTCAAATCAGTCTTGACACTAGTATATTTTAATGCAATGCATTCGGAACTATCTGGAAGTTAAATTAAATACGCGTGCATCGGAATATTTAAATTGCCCTTAACGTTCGTATACTTCAACGCAGAATTCGCGCAGAAACTTCCAAGTTCTGGGACGTTAAGTAAAAGAGTAGTTCAAAGGCAGTGAAAGTAATTTTCAAAAAATGGCAGCCCCCTTTTTGTTTCAGAGCAGCAGTACTTTATGAAGAAGGGAATGCCAAAGAGGAAGAGGCTGCCTTGGAGGTTCAACCGAGTGCAACTCCAATTTCTTTCCTTCTTTTCAAGGAGAAAAGGTGTACACTTGTTGCAAAGCAAGCTAAGCTATTCCAATGCAAATTACTCCAACGAAAACGATTTCAACAATTTTACGCGAAGCTTAATTTATAAGGACGCGGAAAGCACAAAAAAGTGAAAGATCGCAATTACAGATTTCCTAACCCTCCGTTCCGACAAAACAATAGAAAGTATCATTCTATCGAATTTCCAACGAAACCATCAGCTTACGAATTAAAAAACTGGGAATCCCAAAATCTAGGAATCTGAAATCTAATGAATAAAAAAAACTGAACAGTCTATGGCAAAGTGTAGAATTTTTACTACGAAATAATTTATATGGAAAGATAGATTTCATTATACAGACGCTCGTAACAAACCATACCCTTTTGCACTGACATGAGGGAAACAAATTCTTTTTGTGGATTATGTCCTCATTAAAGCAACCAACTTCCATATCATATTACAGCCACATATCATACAGATGTACATATTAAAGCCATCTCTCATAAGCAGGACTGTGTACGAAACATTTCTTCAGACCTCGAATACCTTTGTGATGGCTCTAAAAAGATACGGAAATGCTGCGAGACCGACAAGCAGCGGTGACTTTATTACCAGGACTGTGTTTGTCGAACGTTATCACGCTGATGCAATGCAATCTGCTAAATTGCCAATCTAGGAACTCTTTAGCGTCGTAGAATCCAGAACGTCACTGTAAATCTCCGCTAATGCGTTACATCAATTCGCAAGCTGGCGCACGGCATTCGTGCTATAATACGACGAACCTGCAATCTCGCAGTGCAAGCTCCGCGATTTCCACCCCCAAGCAGACTCCGGGACGTCTAATAAACGAGCAGCGACTAATTCTCCACCGTTAAATATTAATTTGTTAACGCGCCGCCCGCGCATTTCGCGCGGAAATTAAATTGATCAAGAGCGCCTGCCGTTTCTCGCGGAAATTCGCATTTATGTTCATTCGGGGTGCACGTTTTCAGCGAGCTCGAGATCCATTGATTGGTATCGAGAATGGTGTCGCTGCGGTGTAAAGTAAATACTATGTCCATTATCGAGGGCGTAATAATAGAATCGCTTGAAAACGAATATTGTGCCGCGTATAAAAAGGGTCAGGGTGAAAAGAAAAATTTGCGTCAGTGGAAATTATTTTTTACGACCCAGAAGAGATACCTTCACTGTGAATTATGATAATATTGAGAAATGTATCTTGGGAGTAGCTACGTTAATTTTATAAACATTCTTGTTGTGCAACAATGGATTGAAATAGACAGTTACGAGTATAACATGTTTCAACGACTACAAATTGTTATTATTACTATGTAATTTATCCAATCTTTCAAATACTGATGCGCTGGACAAAATCTAATTTTCAGACTGCTATGCGAATCGATTTATTGATCTACTTCTACTTAATATTTATACTATTCTAACGAAAAATTCGATAATTCTCATCTATCAGAACAAGAGGTGCATAATTTTCTACTTATGCAGGAAAAATTCGATCTCCTCGTCTGGTTAAATTATTGGACATATTTCCATGACTTTTTACTCTGCAAGGGAATTTTCAGACTGAAATTATTTCTGTGGTATGATAATCTGTGACGAAAGTGATGTTGCATAGGGGCAATTCGGATGTCACCCTAGAAATATGATCGGAAAAGCAATTGCTCGCGTCTGACAGCCACGCTACAAACAACATATCGTGTTTTAGGTGCTACATGAGCCAGAAAATGCTTTTCCGTTACTCCAGGAAGACCATCAAGACGTTTGTCGATTGTTGTCGTTTCATGGGATTCGTATTCCTCAGCGTGCCATACTACTCGCATGAATTGCAACGCAAGATTAAAAAAATTAAAAAAAAAACGAATAACGCGATTTTCATAGTATTTTCTTATTTATGAATTACAACAAGTTACGTTTTCTGTTTCGTTGAAGATACCAACATAAATTAGATAAGATGAGTTGACTAGTTCGAAAAGTGTACGTAATGAAATGAATGAAACAGATTAAATCATATGCTCCATTAAGAAGCCATTTCACATCAAATCGATCACATCTCGCAGTCGATGTCAGAGAATTTGATAAAACTGAAATATGATATACTACGTGAAACTATGATGGGTTTGGGTCATCATTTCACTAGTTGCGAAATTTTTTAAAAATTATTCCTCTGCGATATCTCTCTGTCTAAAGGCCGCCATACACGCTCCTTCTTGCCGTTCGATTTGCTTGTTCACTCAAAAGTTATAATGCAAGACTGAGCATGTGTGTCCACAAATCGGCCGATTTAGTATTTATATGCGTACTGTCAATTTCCTGGCATGAATGCAATTAGGTACAACTTTTGACTGTGCAAGCAAATCGAACGGTAAGGAGGAGCGTGTATAGCGGCCTTAACAAAACAAGAAATGCGCCTCCTCCACATTATGTGATGCTCCCAGTACAGTAGTCTGCAGCGGTTTCGAATCCAGTGCACGCAGCCAGTAAAAATACGCATTCTTAAATTCTGTTTGGCCCACGGGCGCGCAAACTTTCACAAATATTCGCTGCGACTACTCGTGGCGAGTGAAACTCGCGCGAGCAACATCTCTCTCGAAGAGTTTGATTAAAAAAGGACGAACGAGGAAAAAGGAGTTGACGGGGAGGCAGACTCTCGCGAACGTCAAAACTGCCAGGGGTAACGCCTACGGTTCTGGATGACGACGCTTGAATACTAATCCAGAAACTCCGCGGAATAACTTGGAAATTTAGTTTTGGCCACGCGATATCCGAAACGAGCTCGTTCCACGAGACGACTGCCGCCTGTACACTTTCGCGCCCCGAATTAAGCTGTGAGGGGAACTTCACGCGATTAACATGTTTATAAGATTCGCGAGGGGGTGTGCGTCGATCGCGTTCACCATTAGCGAATTGTTTTCGCTCGTCCTCGCTCGCCTGAACTGTTGCAATCACGAACCCCGACGAGACTTTAAATGGGAACGGAACGTTTCAATGATTTTCCCCGCGCGAATAATTGAAAACGATTATTTCGTGTTCACTTCGCTGAACGCTGATCATCGGCCTACACACGTGACCACGCAGACAGGAATGATTCTGTACCTTTTTAAGTAATTTTCCTTCAAAACGAATTAAGAGGAGTAGTGGATACAGGGATACAAGAACCCAATGCTGGTACCTCGGAACTTTCTAGTTCTGATCGACAAACTTTCCCTGATTATTTGTATTTCGTCATAAAATTGTCTTTGAACGTTTAAAATCTGGATAGACGTGAATGCCAGGAGAGCGCAAATTTTTAATTCGGGGGGGGCTCTTTGAGGAAATTGAGAAAGTTTCATCTTAGAAGATATGATATTAGAAGATTAGATTTTTCTGTGGGAGAAGTGGAAAGTTGGAATAAGGGACTCTCAAAGAAGTGAAGTGGCAGAAGGCCACTGCATAATGAGAGAAAAGTTATGCTGTCAGTGTGCACTGCCCCATATAAGATGCAAATAGTAGATAAGAATACCTATGGCAACGAGATTAAATCGTTTATCCAATAATTAAACAAGGTACGCGCTTATATATAGGTATGTAACCAAACAATAAGCGCTTGCATGGCATGTGTGCATGAACGTCAATTCAATCTAACTTTTTTTAACGTTTTTTAAACTTGATCTCTATAATCAACGAAGTCTTCAGTATATTTTACACTTTTTCCAAGAATCCTCGACTTCGTCATTCCAGCTTAACAAAAAAAATTCTATTTTCTCTTCTATTGCGGAAATAACCCAATCAGAAGCATATCTGGGTCCGGATTTTTTTAAGGGAAACAAGTGCTGGATCTCTTGAATTGTAAATAGCAAATCCTTGGTATCGGACGTGGCTGTCTCTGGCTCGACGTCCAACAGTAGCCGTTTCTGACGTTCCCTGTCAAAACCCATAACACGCTAAATTGAACTTTATGTACATTTTTTCGAGTCACGTTATTGCCACTTGCAGTTGCATTGGTATACCTTCTGGGAGAATATTCCGCCGTCAGAAAGAAAAAATAACTGAACAGTACATTCTACATTTCGCAGAAAAGAACTACAACCCGAATAAATATTAAAATCACACTATGCAAACAGAATGGTTCACATGGTTCTCCCGCACCATGGAAGAATAAAAAGTTTTTTAATTGTACGCACTAATGAATATTTTACCTTCGACTGCGGGTGTTCACTTCGATTCGCTGCGCTCGGCCGATGTTTCAGAAAAATTAAATTCTGTATTCTAAATCGCATTGATATGGAACTGACACCGATGGATTTGTAATCTCTATCCGATGAAAATTATACCAAATGACATGTAAATCGGACTATTTTTAACGAAGTTAGCTTGAAATTATGCAAATCAATTTTTCATGTGATTTCCTTTATTAAGGTCCGAATTACGTCGACCTTGGTGTTATTTTCATAGGAGAAACGTGAGGTATCGATTGGCGTCGTTTTCGCGAAGAACTGATAAAAAATGCGAAATTTGTATATTTCTCAATTTTGAATGGTATTCCAGCCCCTTCGAGGGTCAAAAGCCATAACCATCGGTGAGGCCTCGGGCAATGTTCATTTCTCCACGGGGTGCCGGGCGGTATCTGTGTGAGGAAACGTGAGAGAATCACCCTGTATGCAGAATATCCGAACCACGTTCGGAAATGCGGACTTCACCAGTCGGATTGCTCGGAATGAAATTAAACCCCCGCTATCTTGCTCGCGAATCGTATTTTTCACTTAGCTGGCCCTAAGTCCCGCTGGAATCGAGTCAGCCTCGCATGATCTCAAACATTTATGAATTCCCGCGGAAGAAAAGTTTCAGAAGATTATATAAAAGTTAGAGAAGATTAGTTCCCCGTGCCTTTCCATGTTCGCCCTCCCCCACCCCCTCCCCCCGCCCCGGCAAGGAATTATGAACGGGGTTTGTAACTCGGCCGATTTCCCCCCCGTACTTGTTCACGTGTCAATTAACGCCAACTTGTTAGCGTTACGTTTCCACCTGGCTCTCCGGTGTCGTGTATCCGCAGCTCACCAATTCTCTTATACACTCGACCGACAGGCAGAATGTGCGCGCGTGCGCGCGTTCACGCGAAACACGCCGTGTCGAAAGGCGCC
Organism: Andrena chrysosceles; assembly: GCA_963855975.1. NCBI lineage: Eukaryota > Metazoa > Arthropoda > Insecta > Hymenoptera > Andrenidae > Andrena > Andrena chrysosceles. The sequence continues at coordinate 1,127,865 of OY979769.1, read as the reverse complement.
AGGGTAAATACATACTTCCTACGGATGTGTAGCAAAGTTTTTCGATGCACGGAGGGGCGTATAAGGAATAAAATTGAACGGACAGGTGAAAGGTGAAAGGTGAACGACCTTTTTTATCGTGGTTTCCTGGATACATGGGCATCGTCGCGATGAAGTCAGCCACTTGGGGACGGGTTCAAATTACCTTTGGGACAGAATACCTTAATCGATGTAACCGGCGCGGCGTCCGATAATTGAGAAGAGTACAAGAGGAAGCCGATGTGCAAATGCCGTTTCTGTCCAATAAAGTGCTATTCAGCGTATCGACGTACGTGCAGCAGTGCCTAAGTACTTCTTGCAATGGATTCGTCGAAACTTGCAGGGTTGTTGGTTGAACGCATGAGAACTACAGGTGCATGGGCTCTGATTAAACCAGTGGGACCGACGTCCGCAGCGTGACCACGTCTTAGTTACAAGTTCCGTGTCTTGCGAGTCTTCCGTGCGCTTCTATTCCGCCATATGCGATTGCATCGGTATCCAATCACACGCTCGATCAACCAAACCGACGGTATCGGTTTAATTATGGCGCGCGCGATGGAGTATTGTGCGGAGTGCTGGGACGTCTCTGCCTGCTCGGACGCCCTTTGTTTCCGCAACCGTTTCAGAAGTTTCGAGCTGGTTTAGCCGCTATCTTGGCTCAGACGGTTCCGCCGATTGCACGGTTTTGCATTTCACCGGGCGTAGCTCGACCCAATTTGGAAAATCCCGCAAATCGGGCCGCGCGCCGTCGATCCCCACCCCTCCAGCTAAGGGGTTCGGGATCCTCTGCGGGAATCGGACGACAGACGCTACACCGATAAGCCCATTACGTCGACGCGAACCTCGTCTTCTGGTTAATGAACTGAACTTCGTTTACACCGGCACCGGCCGCTGCCTCCTATGGGAACCCTGCTCTATTTTCTGCCAGCTGCTTTGGAGCACGTTATACGTGCGTTTCGAGTAATTCTCGTTATTCTACGTACTTCTTGTTGAGGATCGCGACGTGGAGTGACGAGAAGAGGTTTCCCTCCAAGGAAAGGAGGATTTGAATAATGCCAGTTTTGTTTCAATTAGGTACGTTTCAGCTTCCTCAGTTCAGAGATCAAAGTGTGTGGTTTATTGCGACGCCGCGCCGTGCAAATATTTTGCTGGAAGGAAGTCGCGACTTTATGGTCGATATTGTTTATTCAGCTAACAGTTAACTCGTAATTTCATCGCCAGATATAGAATTCGATAGGGAAGTATAAGGATTTTTATTGCATATTTTAGTGGATGGGGCTGTTTTGGAAGTTTAAGTGTAATGCAAGGATTTCGTATGTGAATGAGAATAGGGTATTGTTTCTTAAATAAAATAATCTTAAATACTATAATCTTAATTAAAGCTATAATTCATTCAGTAATGAGGACCAAATTGAAAACAGACGACGTGGAAAATCAGACGTTCCAGACCAATTCCGCGAATCCTACTATTGTTAGCGACTGGCTTCATCACGTGCTGGTGATTATCATTTCACTCGATTTTTAATTAAATTAAATGGAAATTACACGTCAGCGCGCGTAATCGTATTAAAGCTGCGCTACTACGAATGTTTCTGTTTTAAATTCAATAATGAATTCAATTATATTAAAATCCGGATAAATTGTAGAAAAACATCCGTTTGCACATTAAAGCTACCGAAAATAAGAGAAGCACTTCATAAATAAATGTAATGTATTGCAAAACTTTTAAAAAGGACACTTCTTGGCAACAATTTTATAACACACGTCATACGACGACCTAATTGCCATTTCCGATTTAAAATTTCTTCACCTGAGTAACATATTTCAGTCACGTCTTGAAATGTATTTATGTCTGCTCACCTTCTGAATATTTAACTTTAATTTTCTGACGCATATTCTATTATTAATAATACCGTTCTTACAATTCCTCCAAATAAACAGAGGTTCAATTGCGATCTCTGATGACTCCATTGCAAAAAAAATTAGACGGTTGTGGTTGTAATAAACTCGGTAGACATTCCAAATTTTCAACCATTCTAAAGTTGTATTTTAAATATTCTGACGTGTCAACAAATCGCCTGTTTTATGTTTTTCGCTATTGCCAAGTGCCAATTAAAGATTTTACGTAAAAAAAACTACTTAGTTAAGCAAAATCTTATCAAATTAGCCCCAAAGATTGTTCTACTAGGTACGTTAAAAAAAAAAAAAACACGTTCTAGTCGCAATTCAGGTATTTGATATTTTAGTAAATTTAATCCCCGACAAAACGAGCAAAAAAAGTCAAAAATCGGTTGGGAATTGACGGAGATACGGAATTTTGTCCACAAAAAGGCACTTTGGCACCACTGTGCGACAGAATGGAATGATATCTCGAGACGGAGGTAGCAGGGGGTCGTTCGCTCGACATCATAAAGGAGAGGGCTTTCATAAAGGGAAAGAATTCCTATACGGCATCAAGCGCGTAATTTTCATTAACCCCGAACGCCGATAATAATTTCTTCCGCGCGTCAATGAGCTTCAGTCAGGTCTCGATACGACGATAAATTCGCCAGGGGCGCTGACTCAATGAACAATACACACGGCAAACGCACCGACACGCACGAGGGGGTGTAAAAACAACCCAGGCGAGAATAAAATCCCTCGACGATTTTCGTGGGACGATCAAAAATTGAAGTCTTTTCCGTTCGTCCCGGTGTATGAAAATATTGTTACTCGTTCCCCAGTCCCTGTGTGGCGCGCGCGTTGTATCACAGCCCGTCATCCGTTCCCGCTTTAACGCCGTGTTCTTTGATCGAGAAAACTGTCACGTGTTGTTCCATTCGAAAGGAAGAATCAAATTTTCCGGCTTTTCTGCCGCCGAGTTTCCAATCATTGAATAAACCCGCAGACTCTCGTACAAACGGCCACTCTGTCCTTTTTAGCAGCCGCTCGCAGGAGGTTGCGTTGTTTCATCGATGGCAGGGGATTTGGGACAAAGAAGAACTGTGACAGCCGCGATGACGTTTCCCCGAACGGGATCCATGATTATGGGTGGATAAGCCGGTGCTCGCGCGAGTCCCAGCCCTCTGCGATGCAACGGGGTGCTAGATAATTCTATGATTAAATTGTAGGACGGAGGTTGATCATAGGAGATGTAATAGACCGGAAGAACTTTTGGAAAATGTTTGAATATTGTAATAAGTACGATCATCAATGAAAATGTGAGCATACAGTCGCATGATGGCTTTATCTCTGTTCATTTATATTTAAATTCTATAGATTCTTTAGAAACCTAAGTAATTTATGATCGTTTCAGTTGAATTTAAAGTAGCTTTACTCATTTTCTTTACTGTTTTATTTTCAATGCTTTTGAATAAGCATATCGCTTAGTAAGGAAAGCTGCTTAATTTTCCTTAATTTTCAAGTAAAATTATGGATTGGTGCATTGCAACAATTATGCCATGTGGTAAGTATTGCAATGCATTCTCTTTAATATCGCACGTCGTAAATTCTCCATTAGCAGAATCATACATCAGCTAGGTCCAGGCACCCCGTCAGAACTATTTCGATCACGACATGTACATTTATACGTAATCGATCGTCTGCTTTATGCAGTGAGTGGTTAATAAATCATACTGCAGCTGAATGCAACTGCACCTCGTCGCCCATATTGACTGGCCGGTTTCGTGCTTCTCTAATTCGTCTTCCATCCCCTGGCCGCGATATTTTTTACTCTCTCTCCCTCTCTCTATTCCCCTTGCGTATTACGATACTAATGGTCTTCATTGTGCTGGTGTTGCGTCGCTCCGTGAAAAATATCGCCCGCGTTATTTATGATTGCCCGACGACCACCGAACCCCCCATTCCTCTCCGCGCGGATGCCGAAGGGAAAGCCACGAGTCTCAGATTAAGACGGTAATGGAAGGGAAACCATCCTTTTCCACCATCCCATGATCGATGATCATTACACTCGTTCTCGGAACAAATAATGCAGACATTGAAATGGTCTTCGAAATTTGTCGTTCTTTGATTGTGTTCAAAAAATTTTAACGTGATTAAAATTTTCTTTATACAATACTGAACCAATTGCTTTTATAATAATTTACCACATAATCTATTTTTTAACGAATGTTCCAGAGAAATAATACTGTTAAGATAAATATCCAAAGAAATAATACTGTTAAGTGGAGTGAATTGAGCTCGTCGAATCTCGGGCATATAATCAAGTCTTTCATGCAAACTTACCGTGAACCAAACAGGTAAATAAATTTACCGTGTAATTAAGTATCTGCAAGTGTGACTTGTAGTTACGTTAGATGTAGCGCGCTCGAGGAGTTAGCTGGGTTTATACAAAAGTTTGCTCGATGCATAGAGTACAGATAATCTGATTAAAGTGCAACTAGCTGCTTGATTTCAGAGTGAGAGGGAAACTAGCCTCCTCTATGTGTAAAATGCGACTAGTTTGTTGAGATATTGATGTGCCTATAATTGAATGGTTGCAGTTGCAAAATACGAGGATGACCTACACCGATTAATATATATAGAGTTTCAATTTGATGATTACAATATGTAGTTTCTGTATCGTACTCCTGACACAGAGCTGTAACTAAATATACATATAGGCAGCATTGATTGCCTTTACGGTACAAATCGATAGAGTGAACTACTTAAATGTGTCAAATCCCCCGTTTATTTATTAAGCCAGCTATAAAATAATTAAATTCAACTTTTCATCTCCAGTAAAGTCAAATACAGAAATCGAGAAATTACGACTTGCAGATGGAGTGTATTGATATTCAAAACCTCCTGCTAAGATTTTACTGGTAAAATGCTTGATTTCTATTTCAGTCGTCACAGTAACGACATTATGGATCATGAAGTTACTACACGATTGCACGTATCGAGCTACTTAAACGATAAAATCTGTCGCGTAGAACCGCATAGCAGCCCTGTAAACGTGTCCAATTCTGCCGCAACTTTTTCCAACTTATCTTTAAATACGTCGCATAAAAATGTTGCAAGCGACTACAGCAACAAGATAATCTCGTTGACCGTGTATAGACGTCCGCATACATTAGTCCGACTCATTTAACACAAAATCCAGCTTTAAAATATTCCAAGCTTAACAAATTACAAAACTTCTTATTCAACTAATCACACAATTTTCCTGCAAATAATAAAACCAATCTTCCACGGACCTAGCCAGAAATATTTCACTGATATCTTGCACTTTCATTTCAATCAATCCCACCATTCTTCTCAGAAATTGATAACAACACTTACGTCGAATAATTAAACTGAAATACGTCCCCGCAGTCTAAGCATCATCCCTTCGTGGTTCCGCCAAAAAGTCACGATACCCTGTTCGTGAGAACTCAGCCAATGCCTGACCCCTGTCACCCCAAGTCACCGCGGGGTCGTTCGAATTCACCGGACCGAATCTTCCCTGATAAAAGAAACCGCCGTATTTCCTACGGCCGCGAGGAACCACGGACAGCGGCCCATTCGTTTCTCTTATCGTGCTCTCGATAAGGTTTACTATTCCGCGCGTGTCCACTACCGCAGCGAGCCGTTGAAACAGATGACGAAGGGTCCCACGTATCCCGTGGTAAATATCGCCGGCCACGGCGCGGCCGCTGCTCTATTGTGGAGCGAGGGGGAGCCGTGTAGGAGGATATTGTGGCGTAAGTGGATACCCTGTGACAGAGGGTTAAGGTCGGCGACGAGTGGAAAGACGCGGGAACGTGCGCGACGGATTCTCGAGGTTTGACGTGCCCGGACAAAAAGAATGGGGGGTGACGCAGGCGATGCCCGTTCCTCCCAGAAAGAGTAAGAACCGAGCTGTCAGTAGGGCTGGTCTCCATTGTTACGGGGAACAGAGAGGCCTCCAACACTTTGGAGACTGGATTCCAACGATTCTTCGTTCTCGCCGACCTGTCACAGGATATCGGCCACGGATCGATGGACTGATTGATCGTTCTCCCGCCGAAGATATACGGGAACTTGCATGAGCTGCGGGTCGCCGATTTGGAGCGAATTTTGCGTACAGTTGAAGGAAGATCGATACGGTTCGCAGACTACGACTATCGTGATCATTCTCGGGTGTAATTGAAATGTCGAGTTGCTTGGTAAAAGAATATTCTATTGAGTCGTTTCGCGGGCAAATTACCTATGAATAATTCCTTCAAAGACACTAGATATTACTCACAGGTATCACTGGTATCTATGACTAAAGTAACTCGCTAACCATCGAATCAGATCTTCCATTCAACCCCCCACTAAAAATACCATCGATTGCCCGCAAGGAAAACTGAGCACGACTATAATCGATCGTCTTCCCTGAATCACGATGGCATTAATAAATTCAACCGGGGACGGCAGTCAATCACGGTGTGTAATGAACGAAAGAATTGAGTCACCGTTCGAACGTGGATTCTCTAAGGGGAGGATTTTCATTAATATTTCACCGGCGGTACGCTCTCTGAATACGCGATCACCGAACGCTGATTAATTTCTCGCGAATGAATTATTGTGTCCGGGCCGATGGATGTTGAAATCGGATTGGTGTGACAATGGGGTTACTCTTCGCGATAAGAGGCTTAATATCACGACTGCCCGAGAAGTTTGCCAAGTCTGCGAGTTTTTGCCGTTTTTATCTCCCCTTCCCGTTACGTTCTCACCGATCGAAGTGGGTCAGACCTTCTAGCTACGGAGCCGCGAGTAAGTCAGCTATTTCGCCGTCGATCCCTTCGCGCCCTTACTGGCAATTCATCCTAAATCAGTTACTCGAGCCGCTGTTTCCAGATATCTCAGGGCTGTGGGCAACATTTCGAGTATGCAAAGGCCGTGCACGATCGATCGGTAGTTTGACACCGTTCCTTAGTGGAAACTGATCGTTTTATGGAAATTTAAAGCCCTACACTTTTACATTAAACTGATCTTGATACCGTCACGCGACCTGTGTCGAGGTGAACTCGACACGACGTTTTACGCCAGTTACGCAAACGTTACTCGATCATTAAGGGCGCAAACGTTGAGCAAAGCAGTGCTATGTGGCCGAATTGCACTTAGAGGAATTTCAGTTTCAATGTTTTCCACCGTTGGGACGTGAATTCAGGGATTGTGCTTAGAATTGAAACGGACTCCGGGTTGAGTCACTCGATCACGACTTCTGTTTCTGTGCTGCAGCAAGCTTGCGTGAAAAGAGGGAGGGTAGAGTTGCATAGAAGCCAAGAGTCGATGGTTTGTTTCAATTATAGTTCATAGTGTGTCCTCTTTAAGTGCCAAGATGACTAATAGACTTCAGGAATGCACACTGGAGTATGGCATACTGTATTTTTAATCGTTCAGCATGCTGGTAACGCAGGAATGTTCGATGAAGAGTTAGTATGCTGATAGAACCCTGAGAACCCTTGATATTTAAAGAAAATTGGTAAAATTACTGACAAGTTGAAGCAAGCTAACTATGATGGTTTATTTAAGAAGAATATTCAAAGCAGTTAAATAGAATAATATATATAACAAATACCATGCAATCTAAGAACGATCGCTCTGCCATATTGCAAATAGGACGAGGACACAGTGCCAATTAAAATATTTAAGCGATCGCGAGAACCTGCCATTAGTTTCACGAAATTCATCTAATTACGAAGACCCATTGACCCGAAGAACGAGGGAATCGCAGAAGTTCCCCGTTCCATTGAGAATTTTCAACTAAGTTATTTTCATTATTTAATCAGCCCGGGCCCGGAGAAAGTTAATTAGCCAACGGCGAAGAAGATCGGACGTATTTAAATTTTCCCGGCAACTTTGTAATATAATATCACGCGGAAACGCGATAATACAAATCCAAGGGGCCATCAAAATGTACCTTGGCATTTTAACACTTTCAGCTTACGCCGTAAGTCGTACCTCTACTTTTCTTGCGTTACCCGAGGGCTTAATTCATAACCGGCGCGTTCGTTGTGCAAACTGCACCGCCGAGATTCGCGGGCGTCTAGTTTCTTTACGTAAACCACGCTCTCACGCCCACGCAATTTCGAATAACCGACAGACGATTCTAGCGCAGTAATAATTTATTGGCCGCTGGACGAATTTACGCCGATCGCGGCCGTTGAGAAACAATAAAGAATCAATACGTTCACCATCTAACCTGATATTTCCCATCTAATCTAACAGACATTACCCTATCCCGCCATTAAGTTGTCGGTGAAGGCAAAGTGCGAATTACGCTCGTACGTTGCGGCCAAAACTCACGCCCCGTACGCTCAAATAGAATATGTGTTTATGCATTCATAGGGTATTCCTGCTTCCTTCTATGCTGCATAATAGGAATTTGATCAGACGAATTGCAGCTGCGTGTAATACTCCGCCTGCAGGCGTATGAATTGTAACACTGTAACACTCTGGTATTCGTAATGAACTTTAGTCATGAACAGCGGAATATTTTCATATTCCTCGATCATATTAATGATACCTGGAATATCGTGAAGCTTGAGCGGTAAAATTTTTTCACGACCCTTCGGGCGATGCATACCTATTGAATATTTTTCTCGTCTACTATTATATTTATGTAGGTATATCATTGGAATTTCAAGAAATTATTAACCGGCTATGAGTAACATCCACCGCGTTTCGTTCGTGAATTTTGTAGGTACATTCTAAAGCCAATACGGATATTATGCAGAAAATAGCATTGATGCTACTACTTTTTTTTAATAATACGTGACCTACTGAATTATTAGGATTGCACAATAGGAGACACGCAATCGGATTTTTTTTCATTAACAGCTACGTTAATTACTTTTCGATTAGGAAGCATAATTATTTTACGGGATTATTACAGTGCGAGCTGCATCGTTCCGCAATTTCGCAGAACTGTCTCACTATTTCACCGGTATTTTAAACTCTCGTTAGTTTGTAGATTAACGATACTTCAGTTAACCGGTTTTTCGAAAAATATCGAATTTTCGTTGCAGCGCAAACACGATTGCAGAACTAACGAAATTTACCGGGGTGGACGTAATTGCGAAAACAATAACCGCCATGCTGAACGCGGGAGACGAAAATTTCGTCAACCCGAACAATTTTCATTCCCCGTGTCGCCAGGAAACCCGTAAAAGCGGCTTGCAACGTCCCATTTATCGTGTTTAAACAGAATTCAGGGGAGACTCGAGGCTCGTCTCAGCGCGTTCTCATCCATAAAATAATCGCAACCCCATAAATTGTATAGTTTGTCGGTAGCCGAACCGTAACGTTCAGGTATTTAATTATTCGGGAAACAGGAAGAAGCTGTATTTAACAACCTGCAGCTCCTTCAAAACCAAGTTTCCTACTTCTAGGCTTCAAGCATCAGGGGCATAAAAACGGAGTCAAAGCGACGTCATATTCTCGAATAACGGGCATAACGAAGCAACATTCTTCATTCGTCTCCTCGGTATGCTACGTACATACACACAAACTCAAAAGGTATTCGTGCGTGGAGAACGTAAAACGAAAAGAAACAAGGGTACACTATTCTGTTCGACAAGATAAAGCTTCTTTTCACGTCCAAAAGATCGATACGTCTAGAAGAGTGCTACACGTCTGAGCTGGTAAAACTACACATGCATCTTCCCATCGCTTTTGCTAACAAAAGCGCGACATCTAGATACAAGGTATCTGTCACCGACGCTTACAAATGCGCGCATTCATCCTATCGAACTTTCGACTATCGGTAAAGTGGATCAAACGAACCACCGAATGAAATTCAACCGAAAACAGAACCTACTGCGATCAGAATGAGACCGCTTGCCAAACTTTCTATTTAATACGCGTATGCTCTGCTTGATATAATTTTTTTCACAACCATCCACAATACGTACATACAAGTACGAACCACGACGAATGCTTCATACCAACAGTGCATCTATCTCATATCGATTTCATCAGACGCCCAAATATCCCTTCGGGTTCAGCAAACTCGCACAACCACCCAATCCCTAGATATCCACCAATACCGCACCCTGAGTAACCGATACTCATTCAAATACAGAACGCAAATGCTCATTTCCTCGGTAAGAAGCAGCCACACCTCCGCCTCGACTCACCCCTCGCCAGGTCACGCGTTCCTTGCAGCCTGCAGCCCCCATTCGCCTACTTGCCATCCAGTGGACCCTATCGACCCCGGGAACCCGCCGGGGCGGTCGCATCAGTCTCATAAACCGGCGTCTGTCGTTAACAGCCGGTGTCTGCGAGGAAGTCGCGCGATTCTCGTCCAATTTCGAGGCTGGATCTGGAGTTTCCGCTGCTGGAATTCAGACAATCCGCCGAATCCCGTGCCAACGGCCAGCTTCCCGTCGACGGGGAAAAATTCTCCCCCTACCTTGCCGCGTGGAGCGACTCTCGTGAAGGGCTACGAGGGAGCAGAGAGGATCTCCTCGATGGGGCGAGAAGAGCGTCGATTCGCGTAACCTTACACCCCCCTTCACGGGGAATAAAAGTGCGGCGGTCTATGGGCGGGAGGGGAAGCGACTCGGTGCCAGCGATGTATCAAATTTCTTCTGGAGATCGGCCGCGCATATGATGCGTGAAGCCGTAACGTTGCTCCGGCGCACGGTTTCTCGCAGCTTCGCGGCCTCACGACGACACGAGAGGACGAGTCGGTCTCGGTTTGCTTCCCGCCCGCCCGTGGGAACGGAACTGTTTCACGAACGGCCCCAAGTGCCATTCCCGCCCGAGAAATATCGCTTTATTTCGGAGCGGAGCCAACGGATATTGCGGACCGTTTACCGGCCGACAAGCCGCCCGTTAACCTTTATCTTATAGGCTGGAAAAACGGCTGCTCTGGGGGAAACGGGGGCTCGATACGCCGGAGCAGTGAAATATTCCTCTGCTTTCGACCATCAGATCCTCAGGACGAACGTTGGATTCCTATCCTTTCGGACTTTTCGTCCTGCTTTCTGCAGGGCTGTATTTAGTGTGGGATTAATCGATGAAGATCCAGGGGATGGTTATAGGACTGTCCGTTGTCGCAGGGATGCTGAATGGACTGGCGACACTGACGCAATATCGTGGATTCGTGTAACAGGAAGTCTGAGGTGATACTGTTGAGCTAGATTCAATTTAACGTTCCCTTGGCTTTAGGTGTGTGGTCGGGCAAAAGTTTCAAGCATTGTAGCCAGTAATTCCGCTAGCAGTGCAAATGGAAATGTTAATGTAACATTGATGAATTCGGAGGTTGCGGATGGTAGAAAGAATAATATATATGGAGGATGTATGCGATGGCAGTTTAAGTCACACGGCCAACGAACAATAAATAATGGCCGCGCACGCATAAAATGTGACGCAAAAAAATTACCGGATGAAAGCGCGTAAATTCGGCCACGTCCGAGGGTAAAAAGCGCAGATAAAAATGATAAACGTGTACGTGGGACGCGTAATAAAAACGAAAATTGTAGGCTGCCCCGGCGTAACGCGAGCATGCAAACGGATGCTCGAGCACCAGTCCCTGTCCCTTTAATTTCCAAGCGATATTAATTACCAAGCAAATGTAGAAATAACACGTGTTGCTTGCTCTCTGGATAATACCCTGCTACCCGTTCCGCGGATTATCCCATCGCCGCATTGAAAGTTGCTAAATTATTATAAATATTTGCGTACGGCAGCCACCGTTGTTCTGGTAATCGCGGAAAGCTTCTTTGCTATCGATTGCCAACAGAGCCGGGGAGAAGAGTAATTAATATTTCACACAGCGACGCGTGTCCCTCAATTTGTCACAAATTTAAAAAAAGCATCATTAATCTTCGCCGTGGTTCTGGTATTCGCTAAAATATTCAGAAGATTTTACCTCACCGAGGAAGAATTAGGGAATCCAATATACATATACAATGTGTCTATGTTTCTCTTAAGTCTTAACGATCCCAAGTACCTCCAGTATTTTCGATTGTGCGATAACGTTGAAATGATCGTCCGATTCTGTTAGCTGTTCCCCCTTTAATACAAACAGTTTAAACGCCGTACACGTAAAGGTGGAAGAACTTTCTCACGGGTCTGTGCTTCAAAATGCTTCAGAACGCTTCAACGAAGTTACTGGAACGTTTCGAGCGCTGCGGGGGCCTCTAATGTCGCCTATTTCATTTACTTCTTCCACTAGTTCATTCCGTTCGCGTCAGAGCCAACGGTAAATCTCGTCTGCGCGATGGAACAGTCGCAACTGCGGTATCTATTCTACCACGGTGACAATGTACATGTTCGAAGCGCGCGGAACGTCAACGCAATTATGCGTATGGATTTCGCAAACCGCAGTGACATCAGTAAACCATGCCAGGCCGACGAGGGGAACAATCACGTTAAAACCCGACACCTCACGCCGACACGTTACTTGACTCGTGTCAATTCGATGAAAAATGGCTTCCGCAGAACGCGCCTCTCAATATCGGCTGCTTCCACGTTCCCGTTGAAAGTGGACGCTTACCAGGAGCGCAGCAGACAAACCGTAATGAATCGACGATAATAAATAATTTATCAAGCAGGCGACGGTAAATAATGCCTCAGTCGACTACCAACACCGCCAGTTGCCGATGAAAATTGACCAAAAGGTACCGCGAGTTTGCTTTCGGTTAGGTGGAGTTTACTTCTGCTCTTACTGAGAGGCAGTTTTCTCTTTTGAGTGCAAGCATCGGCGTGAAAACGTGGGGCTTCAGTGTTATGCAAAGATTTGTCGACGTTTAATAAAATTGGGTACTTGGTCATTATGGGTTTGTATACCGTGGAACTAGTTCCAGTGATTACCACTAAATTTGCTTTCAAGGAAAAATCTGATTCGTTGAAATGTTTCTGAAATAAAATTGTTTTAAAGTTGACCAAAGGCGAACTGTTTGGTACAAAGATTTTTTAGAATTTAAATCAACAAGATGTCGGGATTAGGTTTCAGAACAATATTCAGATTTTTGTGGAATAGAACTTTTTTAGATCAACGCAGCAGGCCATACAGAGTTCTAATTGAAATATAGATTTTCTTGCAAACTTTTGCGCGAGCAGGTTCCCCTTTTAATACCCCGCAAGCAGAACGTTAATTAGAACGATTGTTTTAATTATTTTGCCTGTATCAATTTTTTGAACGTACAGTTGCGATAAAAGTTAGCAGCTAGATGAAAATAGTTCTGTGAGCCTTTGTGAACAGGGAAAAAGTTTCGACGAAACTTTAAGTCGCAGAACTATTTCATAATTTGCAATGGAATTTTCAAGCGCAGAGAATTGGAGATTTCTTGGGATACTTTTGAAAACGGAACAAAGTTTGTCGCGCAAGTCACTTTTAATAAAAGTAGCTGCCTGATTCCAATCTCATGACGCTACCAATATACATCAGAAATGTGACTTATTGTTAGTTTCAACGACTGTTGAAAAGCACACGCGAAGAAGAGGCGAAGGTAAGAGAAAGAGAATAAAGTGAGTGCACTCTTGGATTTCCGCCTTTTATGTCGCCCTATGATTCACGTATAACCTTAACAGCGCACATTCGTCCTGAGAGGGTGCGTAATATTACAGAGCAGGATGCGAAAGGTGTGTTGCGTACTACTCGCAACGGCACGCGTGCTCGCCTGCATGATCACTGAACCTAAATAATAGTGCAGCCGCTTGAGAATGATGCGATTATTATAGGATGTATCACGTGCAATCAGCTCCATGTTTCTAGGCCTCGCAGTGCACCACCGACTTGCTCAACCTGAATCGGGAATATTGACGAAATACATGGTCCCTGGGAAACAATAACCATACCGTTCCTGTTTTCCTTAACCGGCGAACCAAATCAATGTTTAACGAGTTCGTTGAAGGTTTCTCAGCGCCACGCAAAATCGCGTGGTGGATGTTTCGCGATTCCCTTCCGAGATAAGCTGCTCACGTGGTTAGCTTAATTCCTGAACTTCGTTTACGCCAGATTTGCATAAACAATGGTGTCGAAACACGTCCCGGTTGAGAAGGTTGTTTTAGCGCAGAAAGCTCGTTATATCTAAAATATCATTTGTGCCCCCTTATAACGCGCCAGAAAGGCAAACAGTGGATGCATTAATAATCGCTGAAGAATGATCCAGTTTCATTTGAGTGAAATTAATCGGGGGAAAGGATAATGTTATTTGACGACTTTGAGCCCCGTACCTTCGGAAAGTGAATTAATTATATTAGTGAATTAGAAGCATTCCGGAAGGATCTATCATTACACAAACTAAGTAGAATAGTATCTCGATAATTAATCTCTAGAGTAGTATCATTTCTTTAAGAGAAAAGCATTAAAAAAACACGTAGATTTATTAGAACACATTAAAATACCCTGAAGAGATTTAAATTTGGTTGTTGCCCCGAATACAATTGGCGAAACTACCTACCTTTTCATCTGTCTCCTGTACATTTCCACGCTCGTTTCCTTAATTCTGCACTCTTCATCTCCGCAAATCGCTTCGCTCGTCTTCATTTGAATGTACAATGAGAGGAAATTCATTACTAAATTGGCTCGGCATTTTTGGGCAGCAATTTATCTCCGTCTACTTCCCCGTCCACTTAGGTCAGTTGACACGAATTCGGTAATTAATGTATCTGATGTTTCTCGACTGACGGCGCTCTCAGCTACCCATTATTTACTTTTCACAAGCAGGAATTACGAGCGAAAATTTGACAGGGGAATGACCTGGCCACCTAAAATTGTCGGAGACATCCAAAATTCTTCGGTATGACATTAAATGGTGGAACTTTCGAGAAAATGACAGTTTCCGACTATCAAATTTGACCCACTTTCGTACTGCACACCGAGGCAACGAAAATAGCGTTATAGCTGCTGGATATTTTTCAACCGAGTGTTTAAACATTCTCTCGGTAGGAGTGTGTAGGTACTCGTTCCAATCGACAGCAGAACGCTTTCAAGGAAAGTGGCAGAAAATTGGACAATTTAATTGGGTCTCGATTATTGCCACGAAATCACTGGAGAGGGGGACAGAGTCTCATAAGATTAGCGGTCTTAATATCTGTCTGTATCAATATTTTTCACGAGACACGTCCTTTTATCGACCCTTTCTCGAACAATGTATTGCGCGGTACCGTTCTTTATTGAGTCTAACAATGGTCCTTTGTCATGGCTTCTGCATTCTACGGGTCGACTCATTCACTTGAACCGATATAAAAAGTTCTCCACCAAGGGGACGTAAATATCTCATAGCCATCCAGTCAAGTGGGCTTCTTAGATACTCCGGAAAAATATTTTTCCTTACCTATAGCTTGAATACTTTCCTTCAGCGTGTTTTAATGTAATCCTTCAGTCCTTCAGGCAAATATTCAAGCTAATACAGTATAAAAATTGTATGATTCATAACACTAAGTAGTTTACAGTCATTTCTTGATGTAGACTCCGCTATGAAATTCATATGTAAGATGGTCCTCTGAACTCAAAAATCGACATGAGACGAAATCCTATGCATACGTTTTTGAGGTATCGCCCGATGAATATTTTGGTAATTTTTTAAAAAGACGACCCGACGTTTTTGGCCATATCTCGCGTCAGAGTTAACCGATTTGATCGCACCAACTCCTAAGTTAAAGGTAATTAAATTGCATACAATTCTTTCATACAGTGTTTTCCAATCGGACCAATAGTTTAGGCGGAATAGCGCAAAACTTAAGAAAAATGTAATGTTTTGGTAATCATTATTATAGCATGTAAAAATACAAAAATGATGAAACGTCAAGCTTCTTCTTTTGAAGATAGTATATGCTTTCAATACATCGCGTTAAATGTGGCGTTTAATCGCAGCTTATATAACTCAAAAAACTAATTTGCTAATTTGTTATGCTTTTGTCGGAAGCACAAATGTGTGCGAATCGTGAATAAATCATAACCAGTCAGATTTAAACGCACTGTAAATTTGCCAATTTATCTAACGCGGACATGTTCGCCTGACGTGCACGCATTCGTTACACGAAACCGTTGGGTTGGAGTCGGGTCTGCGTGACTTTTAACTTTACTTATTTTTACCCCTCCTTTTTTCCTCTGCCTCTACTCCATTCCGCGCACGAAGGACACGAAGAAAATGTGTATCTCGAACGGGAACGGGCACAGTAATGGAATCGATCACGTGGCACTAATATATTCCTGTTTAAATTCAGCGAGGATAATTCTATTTCTCAGAAACTTTCCAATAACAGCCTCGCGAGGTCAGAAAGACTTCGTTCGATCAGCATAATATTTTACGCAATTCTCCGACGACACATCATTTAATGCTTCGTGAATGGAGGCATTGAGAGCAAACAAAAATTAATTTCTCCTATTTTAAATGGTTAGTAGAGCCTGTTGGAATACATTATTGCTACTAATTCAGTTTCCCCCAAAAATGTGGGTTAGTCCGTTTTTGTTCTTAATGCCAAAATTCACGTTGCACGTGAACCTCGATAACGTTACCAAAATCTGGGCGCTCCACGATCATTGCACACTGCACAGTGCTCGGCGTTTCAATGACAGGAGAAGTGGTGTAGTCTCGTTCGATTATCCCCGAAACGCCGTGCAGATTATTTGCACCGCGGAAGATTATTTCAAAGGAAAAGGGATTGCGGCCTCCAAGGTCCCTTCTCGTTTCACAAATATCCCGCTTGATTTTCCGGTTTCAAACGGCTCTTCCTACTCGAGAGCCGGACCAACCATTTCGCGACGATAGATAACGAAGCTCAAAGGATTTTTGGCAAATCTACGTCCGCTCGGGCTCTCGACGGTACCGCGGGGAGACCGACATTGAAAACTGTCAAATGTTTGTGGCGTATTGTCCTGGGTTCCGGCCCTCGGCCCGCCGTGGATTAGTGCATCATTAAAGGATCTGGAAACGCACAGAATAACGAGATCTTCCTCGCAGCGCTGGTCGAAAAATTGACAAAAGGAGACTCGGTCCTTTTGCGCTCCGAATGCAACTCGTTCCCTCGGCTGTTTGCACTCCCGCAGGGACTCGCTCTTCATCGAGTTGCCAGCTGGGCGCTCTGATGACTCTTTTAATTGCAGGACAGTGGAAACGTTGCTCCAGTAACTGTGTAGTTCGTGCAAGTGGTACATATGCTAAATATATTCTGTGCAATCGGAATCGTGAATATGACTTGGAAGATTACGGCGTGACGACAACGGTAACATAACTTGCGTTGAAGTTTACTGCGACCGGTCGTTTTCACTGGTACTCACCTTTCTCCTCGATACACTATTTCTTGGATTTTATGTACACTCCAAGAAAAATCCTGCTGCACGTGGCACACTGGTATGCGACGCAGGAAAGCTGTCCAAGTTGCTCATGCCGAGGAGCATGGACCCGTAAATCCTCAGCCATTTCGACCGAGTCTGGCCTTCCCATGGATTTAAGATGGGTTTACGATACGATAGGGGAAGTTAGTTGACATTCCCCAGGCATACCCAAGTTCTGAGAATCGTACGTTACCCCGAGATGCAGGGGATGACTGTCCTCGAACTGACGGTGTCCTTCCGTTTGCAACGTAAGGTCTACCCCATTCGATCTTGACAGTTCGCGGAGGAGTATGAAATGCATTGCTTCCTGCTGAAGCCAAAAGTAAATTAAAATTGCCTAACAAGGGAGCGTGGACCGGCGAAAGTGTAACGTTTAAAAGGGGATACAGATGGAAGCTTCGATTCTTACCTACGAATCTCGCCTCCATTTTCCAAGAAATGGATGGGTAAGCAGACAAATAGACAGCCAGATAAATAGGCGAACGGGCTACGTAGATAAAGAGAGAGGCGGATCGGAGGTGGAAGTAGTTGTGTTCTAATTAAAACGTACAAAATTGCATTGTGTACTACGCCGTCGCTAGCGGCGGATAGCGCAGCAGCTGCCCTTAAAAGTTCCGATAACTTCCGTTGTGCTCCTCCACAATTCCATTCCATCTCTGTAATTGAAATGGTAAGTTAGTTCGACCTCAAAACAGCCTCTTTGTATTTCCGTAACGAGGAAGTTCGCGGCGCTATTAAATAACGCCTTAATGATCGCCGAGCGATAGGGGCCCTTCTCTCTAACTGGTTGAATTTTTGCTCGCTGCGAGGCGCCTCCTAACGCCACCAACTGAACTTCGAACCCGTGCCTGCAAATTGAGCGACGGAACTTACGGACATTTAAACCGTCGCAATTAAACGGGGTAACGCGCGCGACATTTTAAAAAGGAGCCAGCCAGTCCCTTCTTCAAGATGTGTATTTTAATTAAAACCGGCGGACGCATCTGATTCGTTCGTATAAACCGTTTCGCGTGGGGAAAAATTAAACGCAGCCCACAATTAAATGCACGCTGGCCTGCCAGAAGTTGCCAGGGGAACAGCGTTCTTAGCTCTGCTTGACGGGGGGCTCAGATAAGTTTTTGACAACGCGGGGTTGCCGTGTAACCAGGAGGAAGGAATATGACCGAGGAACATCCGTTTTATTCGCGGGGGCATTTGTAAGCTCTGCTGTTTATAACGAGAATCTTTTTGATGGTAATGTTAGGGAGAAGTTGAAGATTATGCGAAAGAAAGTTTAATTTCAGCGAAGTAGTTACCTCTATTTAAGTGACTCTGCTTGCTGAATATCTTTTGATATCGTGATTTATAGTGAAGGTGAATATGAGAAGATTTTATCGAATTGTATCCAGTCATGCGCTTCACTCTGTTTGCTCAGTGAAAACGAATAGAGGGTACAGAGGGATTTTTTTTTAAATTCGTTTTTCAATCACGTTAACAATTATTCGTGTAACTGCTGTTAGGAAAGGTTCGTGTTTCGACGACAAATCCCCACAGTCACGTGCCAACAGCGGTCTGATAGTATCGAGCAGCAAACTGCTTTAAAACGCACTATAAATGTGCACGTCCTGTGTACGCTGTAAAATATACGTTGCGGAGTGTGTACACTGTTATATAGAATGTTAGCCCACTTTTCCTTGTAATAAAACGAAATAGATGGTACACATGGAAGCTCATGGAAATTCTTAACTCATAACGGCATATTTAGCTATAGGTACATAGATTCATTTCCCCATTCATATTCTGTGTTATCATGTTATCAATAACATCCATTAGGTGATTGGAAGTTTACATACTCGGAAGAGGGGAGAAAACTGTGGGATATGCTAACTTGGCAAACAGACGTATTCGATTGAAGGAACATGATTATATTTATGCACCCTCAAAGAATATACTTGTTCTCAAAGAAACAGCTTTGGAAATAACGCCTAAGCTACCGATACCATAAAGTAACGCCAGAAGAAGTAACGAAAGATTTTCCCACCTTTCAGGGAAGATGAGACTTTTATAAGAATGCTATACTATTCGTGTATGTGCGAAATCAGAGCAATTGGTTCCTATTTCACTCAATACACACTGAAACCTACTCGTTAACGGAGCTACAGTATCCGCGAAATTTAAAACCTCCACGTCCAAAGACCGTCAACAACATTCATAAGGATTTCCCCGCAACGGCAACAACGAAACCCGAACTGCACTCGCCGAACGCGCCGTTGCATCTCGTAGTGAATAACAGGAAACACCTCTAAACACCGATAAACCACTCACCGATGACCTATTTCTTATTCCGCTGCACCTTCGGAGATGAAACCAATCAATACGAGTGGCCAGTTGCGCGCTCACAATCAGCTCACACGTGTGTCTCGTTGAAGTAATGATCGCGGTCGCGATTGCATCGAGGCTGGCACACTCGTATCTCCTCTGGGCCTTTAATAAAACAGCAACAGCCTAGGCGTAGGTGCTCGTAAAGCCTTGCAAAAGGGTATCTTTCTACCGGGTACACACAATACCAGCCGGCCCGTGTAACATGGCGGCGACAGTTTGATCAGGAAAAGCGACGACCACGTGTCGGTTATAGATTGATAACGGGCCGAAACGAATTACTGCAATCCTCGATCGTTTGGCCGCGATTAATATCCGATTCATAACGGGCGCGGAGGAGCGACGCCCGCGGATTGCGAATTGCAGAAATCGCATCGCGGAGAACGGCCGAGGGAGAGGGCTCACCGCTGTGTATTCCATTCTACCAGCCCGCGGACTGATTGCGGCCCGCTTTCATTCGGCTTGTTGCACGATTGCTTTCTGATTTCGCGCCATCGAGATTCCGATATTTTTACGATCGCGGATTATCGTTGCATCGGCCGAGACAAAGGATTTCCAACGGCACGAATAAATTTCTGCCATTCCCAGACCGTTGCCCGGTCAATGAAACCATTCCGGACAGGGATCAATGGTTTCCGGGGGCGGAGTGTGTTCAAGTGTCTAATCCAGCGGTTCTTATTTTTGCTCCGATATATCTCGCAGCCCTTAGACATTCTGGCCACCCTCGTGGATGTCCCTTTAGAGTGATGTTTCTAAATGTACAAAATAAATAACACGGGATTGCAAAGTAGATGGATTATAGTGAATTTGTGGGTGGAGCTCGGTGACAGTAAAGATGTTATTTTTTTCCCCGAATCCTGAATTTTTCCATCGATAGCGAGTTCAGAACCGTTTGTTTAATCAAACTATTGATATATCCGAGTGAATTGTATGCCTTGAGTTACTTTGAAATTGTATGTGCTCTCGAATATTTAACGAATATACAGTTTATACCTACATAGCAGTATTTTGTGGAATTTTAGTGCAGTTCCAATTTAAATACTTGTTTAATTTGCATTTCCAAAGAGATCTAAGTCACGCGTCACGTGTTTTCTCTACTTCACGGCGCATTTATTCCCCCTGGTTTCATTCTACACCAGCAAAACTATACTTTTCGTGTAATCGAATTACCTTCGTGTTCCTCCATGACGTGCTGTCACGTTGCTTTTTTATCTCCTTCAAATTTTCGCGTGAAATGCTTCGGACATCGCGTGCTTTCGATACGCTAAATCAATGGAGGAAATTCATTCGCGGCACGAACGTTTAGAATAGAATCCGCAGATTTTCGACCGTCGAAAAAATAAAATAAAAAACGAAATGCGATAGAGAAAAACGTACCTCGGTGTGGTGATACGTGTTTCGTGCTGTGGATTGTTTTAACACTTTCGCCCGTCGATTCAACAACAAGGCGATAAGTGCGCTTCAATTTTAAAAGGATTTTATAGGTAACCAGGACACACGCTGTGATAATAAAATATAACAAAATATCCATATGATGCGGACTTTATTTCAAGAATTCAGTGTAGGGTAACTCCGGGTGAGATGGTCATAGTTTCGTTTAGAGTCTGCTACAGCCAACCTATTTGAAATAAAGCAATAAAAGCAGTTTACTTTCTAATAAATAAACGTACCTTCCCGAACACCGACGTGTTTCCTCAGCAAGGTATGGTATTTTCCAAAATCACTTTCCGTCCAAAATTTCGGCCACTTTCTTCTTGAATATGCGCGCTGCCTGCTCTCTATGCCCAGTGTACTTAGTCCCTAAACACCGGTGCATTGTACATCCTTTGTACTTGAAGGTACAATGCTCTTACCTCCTGAAGTTCGGAGAATTTCCATACCAAAGTATAGCGCGCTTACTTCCTAAAGTTTGACACACTTCCTCCGAAGATCACGTTCTTCTTTCAAAGTTCGACACGATGTTTCCCTAAATTTCCTTGCATTCCCTTTTCTAAAGTCCAGTACGTTTCTTTTCTAAACATCCCACCGTTTCTCCAAAGTTTCATCTAATCTATAACAGTGTAGGTACATTCTTTTCAATATTCCAAGTCCTTTGGCTTTAAATCTTGTTACAACCATCCCCTAACGTCTAAAATATTCTCCTCCCCTAATACTCACGATACTTTCTGTTAATATATCGTTGAAATTTTTTCCCTCAATCTCTGTACATTTCCTCGCCTCTCCGCGGGTTACTGTACATTTCCTTTATAAAGTACTTCCTCTCTTTTCAAGGTTCCACTGTTTCGTTTCGAAACTTCACTGTACCTTGCTTTTAAACTCCAATGCACTTTCATTTTAAATTCCGTTTCCTTCTAAGTTTCAACTAATATCTTCCTTCTTTGAATTCTACACAAGGCTCCTAAAATGCTGTGGCATCAAAAGTCCTTTATAAAAACGGATCTATGTTAACCAGAATACAACCGCATGGTGGATATCTTCCTTTTCGTCTAACTGGCAAGTCGTTCCTCGCGACGTTACCTTGTAAATGACAATTGTCCCGATTGATTCAAGCTCACGGTCGTCCACCAATGAATATGCATTCGAAGCGGCAGTGTATAATCGAAATAGGGGCAGGGTATTGAAATTTCTTTCCATCTGCGTTTGTTAAACCAGTAACGTTACTCACGGACCCATTCGAGCGAAGTGGACGTGGAATTGTTAATTGAATATTACTTCAAGCTTATCGTGCTTCGTTTAAGCCGCTGGCGAATGCTGAAATGGAAATGAATTGGTGATACTCTCGTTAAGAGCACAGTGCGCTCGTACCATCGCGTAACATTTTTAGAACGAAATGTAAATTTTATTACACTACCTCTGCAATAAACATTAAAATAACGGCGGACGAGTAAATTCGCTCCAGAGGAATGGAAAGTATTAAATCGATTCTCACGCCCTTATTCACATAGCGACTGGACTAACAGAACATTTATTTGCGCTGGCAATTTATAATTAAGCAAGCTCAGGAGAAGATGGATTGTAACAAATATTTTCAGCTGCACCATTAACAGCAACGTCGCTGTATATTTCTTCAAGAAGGAAGAAAAGTGGAAATGCTTGTTTACCATGGTCGAATAACGCGGACGTGGAAGTGTAACAGACTCCCAGACTCTAATTTTCATGGACGACATCACTGGCGTCATTTTCAGCGGCTTAATGCATCCGGGTCGCTTCGAGGGAGTGGAAAAACCTGTGTCCATTGTTTGGCACGTAGAAGTAGAAAATGTTGGTTTATGGACGGACTTTCGAGAGTCACGTCCCCGTACGCGATGATTTACGGGGACAGGGGCGACGGGGGAGCGAGATTACTAAAAGAGCAAAAGTCCCTCAAAGGACGATCGGAGTCTGTGCAGCGTCTGGAAGGAAGATATCGAACTCGAGCAACTGGAAACGCCAATGTTTCTATCATCAAGCACCCAGCGCGTGACGATAGAGGAAGCAAACGCTTATTACATTTTACAGCCCAACTGTTCCAAGATAGAGGAAGACAAGCATCCGCAAGTAATGTGATTCACCTGTTCAATTGTGATATCTTTTATACTTACAAGGGCAAACTATTCGTGGAATAAAATACCTGTTATCATTCAGAGTATCGAAATCATCCATTTCCTTGGGAAGAGATCTCTTCTCTTCTGTTTGTAGAAGCTGTTCTAAAGATAGGAATCCTTCCCTAGGGCTGTGATAAACATCCTTATTAATTTAAGAAATTTACAAGCATCTAGTGATTCATGCCTCTCGGGAGACAGGTTTAAGGTGCAGTAGACGCAGACGTTTAACGACCTAATAGGGGTATGAGAAAGGCAGGACACGTCTGAGAAGTGGAAGAATCCTAGTCGGTGCACTTGAGTCTCCAAACGAGATTGCTTGCTCTCAACAGAAGCCACCTTTCTGTGGTCGTCTGCTCCGACGGAGACGGGGGGAGAAATGGAGGAGCAAGTACTAGGTTGCCTAATTGCCCAATGCTGACATAAACCGCTCCTCTTCTCTCATAGAAATGGCACGAACCGCTTCCCCGATCCCCTTCAAGAGGTGCCGACCACTATTCTGATATCACCGGGGTGAGGGAGGGGGGCAATGAACAGCCATAGGTGATGAATTACGAACGAAGATCAAAGACGGCCGTGGCACTACCAGCGTCCAATTCACGGGCAACTTTCCTCTCCACCGGGAACTTTCGCAGTATTATTTTTATTCCCCTCCCTGTGATTATACGACGGGTGCATCAACAAAAGCTGCTTCAGCGGAGTTTAATGCTTTGCGGTGGTAAATTTTCGTTGGAAGTTGAAGTGAACGTAGAATTAGCATGAAATTTTCAAGCTATTGATGGAGGAGCACCAGAAAATACCTGGCAATCTAAATCTGCTCGCCGAAATTTAGTTGAGTTCTATGGAAATTTGCTTTCAATGGAAGCAGTTCAAAACGACAGGTGCATAGAGCCGAGGATATTTATTCCCACGTGGATCCATCCCACCCGGAAAGAATACTTACCTTAATAAACACTTCACGATAGAAGCCGAATATTCTCTTTTCAGTAGCCTAAATTTTAGAAAGTCAGTATATTACTGTCATCGAGTGCAGAAAGTAGACTTATAAAATATCCTCTTTATGCTACCAATATAAAAGAAAAATCAGCCACCGGAATCATAAATATTGATGACCAATAATGCTCAAGACTTTCCATATAAATCCTGAGTCCCTCTACGGCCACCAATCCCGCTATAGCAAGTGCTTCACGAACGCACCAAATGAAATATTCATTTCGATGAGTATCACTCGATTCCAGGGAAAGGATACATAGTCATCGGACTCGTGATTTCAGATATCGCGTGGCTCTGCATGGGATAAAAAACGCCGCGAAATTCGAGGAGTACCTTCGCAGCGGGATCCGATCGACGAACGCGTGGCAAGGGAAGAACAAATTGAAACGCAGCAGCGGTGAATCACCGTCAGAGTTCTCGGTTAAAAAAGCCCTCCAGGAAGCCATCCGTTCAAAGATCCGGGTATTATAATTCAAATCGTGCGCGCAGCCCGCGAGCATCTAATTCAGCCGTGCATTGTGGCCCCTGATAGAGAGCGATTCGCGTTATCAAGGGTTCAATTAAACCCCGCGTAATAACGCTAGCGACGAAATCAAGCCGACAAGCGTATAATGAAACTAACCGCGAGCCTCGTCGCAGGTGGAGCGGATGGGAAGTGGGTGGCCGAGGGGAGGGGGAGATCGTGGCGAGGGTTGAAGGCTGGGTATGAGAAAAAAAAGAGAAAAAAAAGAATCGAATTCCTGTCGCTGGTATTCCGCGTTACGTCACTTCATTTGGAAATTAGGGAAATGCCGTGTGAGAGGCGGTCGCGAGAAGCCTCGAATATGCAGATACGAATTAGCGATCCCGTGCTATTTTCACATCTGCGAAATGCAGATGCAGCGGCAGAGGCGTTGGCGCCGCTCCAAATCTTCGCTGCACCCTGCTGCATGCCCGCACAGTGCACACGCGTGCGCGCCGCCTTCGAACGGCGTGCGTGTTGTTTTCGTTCCGCTGTGTGCAGCGTACAGCCGAAACGATCCTCCGCTCTTTTTTCATCCCCTTCTACCGCGAACTCGGGCAAACGGCGCGGCGCCCGTAACGCTGCGAGACCCCATCGTCTGATTTTTCAAGGTCTACGGTTCGAGAGGCTCTTCCTTTGAAGCGGAAAACGGATGCCAGACGCGCGGAGCGCATGGGAGAATAGATGATTTCGGCTGCTGAAATATTTCCGTACCCGAGGTGAATGGAAAATGTTTTTTGTGTCTAGTGAGCGTTTTTTTAGCTTCTGTTTGTATCGCGGACCATGTTCGGTGCCTCCGGCCTCTAGTACGTGTGTTCGACGTATTGTAAATACGTGGAAATTTTGTAGTTTCTTGTCGATGAAACGTGCGAAGTGACGGGAGGTTCAGCTTTAAGGCACAGTGTTATAAATACGGAATTGTTGGACGACGACATCAGCCATGTACTGGCTCTTGGCACGCGGATGGAGTTATTCTCTTGCTCTGGCCTTTGAAATACAATACAAAAATGCAGGAGCATTAGACTATTACTTGCGAAACGGGCTTTTGAAGAGCCTGAGCAAAGGGAATGTTGATGTAAGCTTCGTTTAGGAAACTGGCGCTAGCCTTCACACCTCTTTGAAGAACCGCGGACAACTAAGCACATATAATCTTTATAAATTATATGTGCCTGACATGATTAAAATATTTTTCGTGGATCTTTTAAGCTCGAGCACTTGTTACTGTAGTTAAAGGTTTCATTCACAGTGTACGACAGCACTCGTTTATCTGAGGATTTCTGGCATACGTAGCCATGCTTATCGCATGAATCAAGACATTTGGCACGAGTATCCTGCATAGCAATAATTTCTGGGTATCGTTTTACCTAATTGGCACGCTTAACTGTGAATAAGCATGAAAAATATGGTATGAATTTGTGCTGCTTTATATCAATGGTAATTGGCTCTCTTCTTAATGAACAGTCATAATGGAGACTCTGTAACTTTGAGATTCTTACTTCCATCATTTAAATTTATCCTACTTTGTTTAATTTACAGACGGTGAATACATTATGCTGGTAATACCTTTGGGGACTCGCGAGAAGCCCCTTGAATTTGTTATAGATGTTATACAGTCCTTTGCTGCTTGAACAAGATGGATTTTGAAGTGCTTCTCCCGCCCGATGTTGTGCATTGACGTTAATCCCCCAGCGTTACATGTCGAAACATTGTTTTACGTTCACATCGTACCTGCCTGGTAATCGCCCGGACCTGACACTGTTTTAAAACGTTTTACTGCAAGCTTCTCCCTGTTTGAAAGGGAATCAACATCAAAATCGTTCCGTTCATCGGTGAAATATTAAAGCCGAGCGGCTAGTGTTTCGCGCTGAAAGATTCATCGTAGTCGTTTCTAACGACACGTCTCTCGTAACGCGACTTTGACTGCAAACAGGTGGAGAAAAAGTTGAAATACTCTGAATGTGTAGATTTTCTGTAGACTGACAAATAAAATATCAGTGTTAAACTGTTATATTATATATACAGAATGTTTCACTAGCTCAGTTATAAACATGTCGAAAAGAATTTAAATGGAACGTCGAATTGAAAAGAATAAATAGCGCTGTACGTTAAGAATTTTAGAATGAAATGTTACAAAATTTGTAGGGTTTCTAAATTTCTCCTTAATTTGAGTACATTGTATTAGAAACAGTTTTTTAAATAATAAATAGGACACGAGTTAGAAAGGTATACATGTAGTGATATCGGTTTAAAGGCGTGTCTGACCATGTACAGTCCTTCTCTACTTCCTGCCTTACACCTTGCTTCTCTCTCCCATCCCAATCGTATGGATCGTTATTTAGCTACGTGCTTTATTTACCACGAGCTTTCAAGTATTGTCCCCAATAAAATTATTCCAACTGACGGAAGCTTCCTTTAAGATTTTCACGAATTATCTTCTACGGAAAAGAAGTTTTTTTTAAACCCCGGAAATAAATTCCACAAAATCGTACGTGAATGTTAAATTATTCTGTCATAGCTCAGAGTTTTTATAGTACTGCTGACTGTTTCATGCTCTTTCATGCAGCTAGCATTTATTTTCCAACTCTTCCTGAGTGATATTGTTCCACTCCGTCTTTGTTCCCGCTCAGTTTATTTCTAGAAGCTTCTGTATTCCGGATACGTGAGCGCACGAAACGATAAATAATGTAAAGGCTAATTTAATCCTGGACGCGATGACGACAGTCGAATTTTTACCACGGTTCGCAGAAAGAAGCGTTTAAAAACACGTTGCAAACGTAATTCACAGAAAACAAGCGTGCGAAGTTTCCGCGATGTATCTTCATAGTATCTCCTACCATTCCTGCATGAATATCTATCACAATAAACCCTAACTTCCTTTAAATAGATTTACTAAGAGCCCTCCTTAATCGCCAGAAGATTTTCACGATTATTCGCCCGAAGCTGCTGAATGATCAAGGCTTCCAAAGCCACGCGTGCTGAGAGCCGAGAGGCTCGAGGATTAATCGAACGATAGTTACATACTGCTCGACATGGGATTACAAGCGACGATACCTTGCTTACAAGCAGACGTCGTAACCACGGTGCACCGGCTCTGGCGTTGGTCTCAAGTCGCCGATATCTGAGGCAAATCCAACTATAAATATACGAACGTACGACTCTTCAGCAAAATCGACCTCGGCTGCTACGTTGGACTCTTTGGGGACCAGACGCCCGCGTACGTTTCGTATCCGTCCTCGGATATCATTTTGCTGGTTGTGTCTGACATTTGACTGCGTTTCACGCGGCACCGCGATGGCAGCAGCTGCGAAATCTACACTCGCTGCGCATAGAACGATCCCCGGTGGTAGGCGAAATGAAAATGACGCGTGACAGAATAGGTGAAAAATTTCGAGTCTGATTCATTTTGGGAAATCACGGTACAGAATGGATCAGATTGCCAAAGATCGAACTAATGTATTATCTTCTTTCAATGGTGGATGCTCTAGGGGTCGAATGGGAAATAAAACTGTCGATAGATTGCAGGGTTTAGAAGATATATGAAGCTAGGAATTTTTGGACTGAACAGATTGAATAGCAGCTTTTACAGAATTGACTTACTAAAGGGACGGAATGTGAGGGTTCCAGCTTTGATTTTCCGGCAGTTTTCAATCCAGATGCCAAAGTATTCATTGCCAAGCCTCCCTTACCTGCAACAAACAGAACTGAGTATTAGAATGTGGCACTGTAAATAGTTTCGAAGGTATCGCAGAGAAAAATAAGAAAAGTTCGTTCCAAAATTCTTACGTTATCGATTCTGAGTATTGCCAGTAACTTGACAGAGTTATTTTGAAATTCGTGATCACAATGTCCCTTCCTCCACTTAACGAAATGAGGACTGTGATCCAATTTATAGTACTTTCTACTGCTATAAAATATTCATGTCCGTGATACCGTCCACCTTCGAGTTTACGATTTGGGTCGCCATCCAAACGCGAGCTTTATACGGCGATATAAATTAGACCGTATGCAAATGGACGTTGACGAAAATGTTTGCGTACTTTCGGTGCACCGATTTGAACTTAAGGTTTCCATCACTACTAAATGTAGGTATCCATTTAAAAACATTCTAAGTTATAGCGCAATCATCAAAATGATTACGTTCAACCTTCAATCATCAAAATGTAGGGCAGAGTTGCCTATATCGTACCACTTCATTTTAAGTTATATTGC
The DNA here is from genome assembly GCA_963855975.1 of Andrena chrysosceles. Classification (NCBI taxonomy): domain Eukaryota; kingdom Metazoa; phylum Arthropoda; class Insecta; order Hymenoptera; family Andrenidae; genus Andrena; species Andrena chrysosceles. Next base: position 1,098,983 of record OY979769.1, on the reverse strand, counting down.
ATATTTGGTACTAATTTGAACGCAAATGACTATTGCATATTGTAGCTTGATCTTTTAGGCACCTACTATTATATGCTTTACCTTTTGTTCAGCACAAATTAATTTGTTATTAAGCATTTTTGTCACATACTGTAAAAGGTGCGATTTAGTCAACTGGTCTCTTAAATCGTACCTCTCGGTCTCCTAAATCGTACCTCCATTAAAAATAGTATCAATTTAAAAATAGAGAAGAAAATATTCAACACAAAGTAATGATTATTATATAGTCATATATACATATGTATATGGATCGCACACAGGCCGCAATAATCTATGAATATAATATACGTACATAACCTATATAACATACGAGTTGTCAAATCCTACTGGTACGATTGTAGTGGTATTTATTTATAAATATCAATTTAAACTTTATAACGAATGTAATATGTACTTAAAATGAATGTAAAATATTCTACATTAAACCCGCTTTTAGAAAAATACAAAAATACAGAACAAAATTGCATTGTTTGATGGTAAACTGATAAAAAGTTACATCAATCATACCTGATTTTTTTTAAATGTTTATAGCATGCACAAAATAGGGTTAAGCTCAAAAGGTTTTGTTTCTATTTCTTATTTCGCACTTACTTGATATTTTTATTGTCAGATGTCGTTTACATTAATTAATTACTGAGAAATCGATGAGGTACTATTTAGGTGACCAGTACGATATTGGCAACTCTCCCCTATTAAGTTTTATTTCTAATTTCTATTTAGGATCAGATCGATATTTTGTTTCATTCAAAATAGTGCGATCATAAACTAGGCATTGAAACATTTCTATTTTCGACGTGTTGTTTACTCGTCGGAATTCAATTTGCCCGCCTCTGGGTAATCGTATTAAGATAGAAACGCATTTGAAACAGTAATTCTTTGAAGTGGGTATATTGCGCTAATGGCGTGGAATGATTCGTTTTATCCGTAACCGTGCACAGCTAGGATTATATTATGGCGCACCTATCATCCTTGCCCAATGCTTTCGCGCGGACTTTTCCTGCTCCACAGGCAGAACGGTCCTTCGATGATACGACTTGTTAGCCGGGGTGCGTTTGCGAGTTGAAGCGTAAGCAGTCGGCGAGCCACGGGATTGTGGGAGTTTCTGATTATATTGACGGATTAGCATAATATACGTCCGCAGTTGCACCACCAAGGATTTAACTTTCCCGCAACTGCCGCGTGTGACTGCCAAATTGCCCCTTATTACCTTAATTTCCAAGTGAGAAGCATGGGAAAGTGTAACGCCGCCGAGGCGCAGCCTCTGCATTAAAGGCAAACAAGCATCTCGCGACTTATTTTGGCAGGGGAGCACGGTTCGCTGCGTCGTCCCCAGCGATCATTTCGTAACGTTCCCCAAGGATTTATAGGGGTTGTTAAACGGGGAACGCGTTATCCAACCCTTCTTTTTCATAACACTGTCTGCCAAGTATATGCTTATACTTTCCACGAAACACGTCCGCGTAATTTTTTTTCGCGATAGCATCCATTTTTGTTCCGCTTCGGCCAGCTGGAGGAAACCGCCCCCTTTCGGGGATATAATTTGTAGTACAATTGAGGAAGGAGAGACGAGTTTGTCTTTAGAATATATTGCGTTACTTTGGAAAAAGTTGGACACAGTTTCCAAGACCAAGAAGTAGCGCTGCTGGTTTCGAAACACAGTATCTCTACAAGCATCTCTTTGTAGTGTTCATTCATTATCCTACTCGACTGTGAAGAATGGTTTCCGACTGAATGGGTTGTAGGAGAAAATCAGGTTCGCGCAAAGGGTTACTAGGCGGGGTAATAAAAAGTGGCGTGAAATCTGTGTAACTCAGGAGAAACGATATTTGGACACGACCCCATTTTCTTCGGGGCTGAAATGTGATTTTCAATCTCTAAAAGTGGCCCTCTACTTCGCCGAAATAGCCAGCTCACGCTCTTGTTCCTATCAGTCATGAATATTAGCTTAAAAGGGTCGAGATCCTTTATAGCACGGAACACACAGCACAGTCACAAGACAAGTTAGTTTTTCTAATAGCGGCATCGGAATTACGTAACTGATCATTGCGCAAAATATTTCGATTCGTAGATGAATGCATAGAAGTATCGCCATTTGGGGTAACTACCTACATAGCTGTTTAACCGTTTCCGCCACATAAATCTGCGAGGCAAACGAAAGTGGTCGACTTGCTCGGTTCGTTTGATACAACGACCATTTTCATAATAATCGCTCCATTATGTTCTCTCGACTGCAGCTAAATTGTAAGGAGCTTCGCTCGAGGCAAAAACGGGTAATTACGATATCTCTGTCATGCGTGGACCGATTTTATTGAATTTGGTCTTATACGAAAGCTTATATGCGGTTTAAATAAGAAAAATGCCTTTAAATTTAGAAAATATTGCAGGCGTGATGAGATATTAATGAAATAAGTTTCTGGTAAACTTGGAATAGCAGTGTTTCGAGTAAAAGGTACGTGGCAGCGACATTCGACATATACAGGGTGTCGAAACATGTACTTGGCGTCGAGACGCTACCGCGTCCCTAGATATACAATGGACGTTTATAAACTGTTAGAAAATAGATAATTCCTACGATCATATCTTAAGACTCCTATTGAACTTCCACTCACATTTAATAATATACTATCCCACCTCTAAATTAATTCTATTATATATTCGTTAGATTGACCAACTCAAAGATACACTATTAAGTAGCTATTCTGTATCCAACTTTCTGGGAACTTTATTAATATATTTTATAGTCCATCCTGTATACAATCCGCTCAAATTGCAACCATTTCATTACATGTGGGTTCTGCGCTTTAACAATCAGTACTCGGAATCCAAGCAGGCGAGTATTGACTCCTGGATAAAAATGGCTCTTTCAAGAACACACTCGTGATCGACTGCCGCGTACAAATGGTGCAAATAAGAAAGTTGATAGCCTCGATCGTACACTGTAATATTCCCCTGTCGTCGCAATCGCTTTCCCCGATGGAAACTGAGGGCGCAATTCGTGGACGTCGCTTAAGTGTAACACTGAAATCGCGGAACGTCGTCCTTGAAATCGCAAGGGTCTTCCAGGTCGTTTCTTTTGTTCATACTTCGCCATGCCCGTCTGGGAGAAACGGCCTACGATTTTCCACGATCAATTTAATTCGCTGGCCATTATTTCGGTCCAGTCATTCTACTTCACTCGAGATCCACGATCTACTACTACTTCACTCGACCTATTCTACTGCAGCAATATAACGTATAATGAAAAGCACATGGATAGAGTGTTATAATTTGGCAGCAGCAGCTGGGAGACGAAAATATGTTGGTGTTTTAATAAAACATGAAAAAGAAGCTTGTACATACGCTCTAAAGTTTGTGGAAAGATAAAATCTTTGTGCATTGAATTAATTGGGGTGATTAATGCGTATGTTAAGTTTTTATATCAATACATTAGTTATTCCATGTTACTGCAAACTTTTCGTTAAAGTTCATCGCGAGCACAGAGCTAACAGTTCATTTCAGACTGGCACTTCAGGTGTACAAGGGTTGCGAAGTTTGTTCGACACTGTATGAGAAGCTCAAAGCTCTTGAATCTTGATGAACCTTGTTGTACCAAGTTCCAAAGTTTTGGAATCTGATAGTCGAATTAAGATTGCGAAACCCGAAGAATTTCAAATTCTGATAACCAAATGCGATACACAAGAGAGCTACAAGACTATCGCGTTGTGGGAGGCTGTATGCTGTTGACACGTATCCAAAGTGAATGAAGATTTTATCATTAATTGATACTAAAAATCTAACGAAGCACGAGGCTTAATGGTTTACCATTCTCCTTTCCACCTTGCTTCTACGAAGTTCCCCGCGTACGTGTAACAAGGGACTTTTATTCCACCCGACACTTTTCCCCGCGAGCATACTGTACAACGTTTCCACCCCCTTTCCAGATGCAAAATGCTTCTGTGTAAGCTGCGATCAAGCGGAGGATTTGTCGCTTGTACACCAGGCGTTATGTAAGCATACCTTATGGCTTATCTTATAAAATTCCTATCATATTACTTTGCATGCACAACACAGGGAATAAGTTCTCAAACATGCGGACACTCAGGGTATTACAGGAGAAATATACCTGGAGCCATTAATGTACCTCCACGTTCTTATAAAATCGTTCTTCGTTGTGCCGGCCTCTATATGGAGTCAATTATAACGAAATATTCAGTACCGCGAGCAGTCGATCTCTCGTTACTGTGCAATTGTTACATCGCACGCAGCAGGCAAACGCTGAAGCGCCGTTGCGAGGAACACTTAACCCGATAGAATCAGCTGGTTCTATCAGCCATTGCATTAATTTTACCTGCTATCTGCCTGATAGAATTATTCCGTGGTATACATATGAGCTTCCGCGGCTACAACCTGAATTTTACGTTGCCAGCCTTTATCCTAGATATAGGGGTACCCTTCCCCTATTAGGTAGATAGTAGATACTATTGTCAGGCAGACCGTGGGCACTGCTCCTACGTAGATAACAGGATCGTAGAACTGCACCCCCGTATCGAGATAAAGTCTAGCGGCGTGAAATTTCAGATAGCAGCCAGAGGACCTCCTCGACTTCCTTCGATCTGCCACATCAGCTTCGAGGTTTAGGATGTATCTAACAATAAGAATTGTTCGGCTGCGGGGCACGGCTGCTCGTCTAAATAATTACGTCAACTTCGGTACCGTCCGTCGGATTTCATAAACAGAGGAGCGATCCAAGGCGCCCAGGTCAGGGTTGCGTTTCGGCGAACTCGCCGGGCGGTATTTATAGGGTGCCGGGTTTCTTAGAAAATCGAGAGAAAACGTGACGTAATGTACGTAATCGACGGTGGACGTCAGCCACGATGAGCTTGTCGGGCGATGATGGGTACGCACGGGCGGGATGCAGCTCTGCGGCTGTGGCTTCATGCCAATTTCTTGCTACACGAAAATAGGTGGAGGTCGCAGACCAGAGACTGTTTCCCGCCTCGCCGCCAACGTATAGCCGTGTCATGAAACCGCACAAATGACCGATCGATGGACGGCTCGCTAATCTCCGCGCTCCTCACGGTGTACATCAGTTTTCCTTGGTCCTGGCGGGTCTCAGACTTTCGGTGGTTGGCTAATCGGCTGCTATTAATATTCATTCGGGGAACCGCCATGCTTCAACCACCGCAACAACACGTGCAGAGGGGGAGTTTACACGTTACGGGCGATGATGTAAACGGTGATGCGATGGAATTCGATGAAATTTCCGGGGATTGAAATTAATGAAGGAAAGTATGGGGTGAGGGAGAGGAAAGAGTGGATGGCGGAAGGTGCGCGTAGACGAAGAGGATGAATATTGGTGTGGATGTGTTGTTTCTCAAGTATAGTTTGTGGAATTATCCATCGCCGAACGACTGGTCGAGGATTGTATAAGAAGATAATTGAAGGGAAGAGGTATTAAATTATATCATTTACTAACGTTCGCAACAATGGTGAGTTTTGACAATGAATATCCCGCGGTACGTATACTATTTTACGGAGCACAATGGAGCGTGTCCGATGCGACAGTCGCGATAACTTAATTTACGGTGGGGCAAGTTTTTATACAGACTGGCTTACAACGTACGACGAAATCGAATAAACATTTATCGTGGTATGTATCGGGGGCAATTTATATTATTAAACTGTCGCTCCGAAATAGCGGTGGATTTAAATTTTTGCTCTCCAGAGCTACGCTTGGAAAAAGCTCGAATTGCTCCGAACGAAACGCGGCGGTGCACCGGGGCTTTTACGAATTCCGACCGACGCGTTTTCTAACGAACGTTGATAATTTCACCTAGTATTAAGTAAATAAAAAATTTTTACGATTTAATCGTTCACGTTCGAACGATTGGAATACGTTCCAAAAATGTCCGATTCGCGCAGTGACGTACTAGGCAATCGAAACGGTGAATTAGATTTTTCGCGAGGCGATCCGAAAATATGAAAAAATATATACCGTCAAACTCTAAAGGCAAAGAGTATCTCTTATGGAATTGTGAAACGTCAACGAAATTTAATTTCCACGTTGGACATTTTTCGGGTAATTTTATTTGGCGAACACAGCGGGACAGATTTATTCTGTTAAAGGGGGGGTTTCACGTTTTTCCTTTAATTTCATTCGTAGTTAGGTCTTTCCAGCACGTGAATTATTATCTCCCAGCTGAGTCAGCTGAATGATTTTTCATCCGAATTCCATTGAGAATAAATGCCACCGAGTCGCTGGGATTTTATGACATTCTGCTCATTTATACGCTTGCACTCCTCTGAATATTTGACGATGCGTATAATAAATCGAGGAATTGTCAGTGTGTGTGTCGTAAATTGTATGGTCGCAATATCATTGCCCTACTTTTATTCAAACAAAATTGGTCCCTTGGAAACAATAAGTACAAACTTGAACGATCCATAAAGTGGTCATCCGTCCCAAATAACAATTATTTTATACGTTCTTATAAGTGTTTTATAAAATTCTGAATAAATAAAGTGACAGACTAGTTTAGCAGATCCCATAAATGGCTTGTGCTTCAAATACGAATGACGATAAAAAGTATTCCTTCAAAAGACATACTATTTAATTCCTATACGCGGAGTTAATGAAATCTAAAAAATTCTACCAAAATTATCAAATAAATTACAGACTCCTCAGCCAACATTTGATTATGAATTCTATCAAGATTCTTAATCATTACCTTAAAAAAAAAAACACGGTAAACTTAACACCCCAAAGGCTGCATTATTCACGATATTCTTAAAAGCCTTGGCACATTAAAAACTCCCGTTCTATCGTGTTGTTTAGATTGGGGGGGGGGGGGGGTGCTATGGGACGATTATAATGATCTTTCGTTATCGTTGCGGTAAGAAAGCAGCCCAAGGCTGACAAGCGCGGTAAAAAATGCCAGGGGCGCGCTGGAAACCGTATATTATTGAAATTCCAGAGGAATGCCGGATGCGACAGACCGCCTAAGACTGTTTCTAACAACAATCTCCCCGGAGGTGTTCTGCATTTTCCCCAGCTTACTTACCACTGGCTCTGCGTGCCGCGTAATAACACAGCGACGCTCGGCCGGAATGCTGATCGGTATCGAGATTCAAACTCGCGAAGATTAGTTCCGGAATTGGAAATTCTGCATAGTCCCTGGGCCAGGCAGCGAAAAGATACACCCTGCTCAGCCGACGACGGGGGAATCCAGATGCGTTCGGCGGCAACTCGTGACGAAGAATTTAAACGAAGCCTTCGTTAACCCTTGGTCGCCCGTCGATGGAACTTTGGACGAGGGGGTTTGCACGAGTTGCTTTTATTTTCACTTAAATCGCGGAATCGGGGGATCTGGTCGGTTCCGGGGGAAGATCGATGCTCAACTTGTGGTTGTATAGCGAGATGCACCTTGAATAAATGTAGGGTCCGAGTGAAGTATTAGATTCGGGCAGGAAGTATCAGAGTAGGTACTCAGCCAGTGGGATCGAGGCATTGGAAAAGGTAAAGCGAATAAAATGTTCCTTAACGGTGAATGTAATCGATTCCTCTTTACTGCCTCTGTTTTTAATTTCCACCTTAATTTATTTTAAATTGTCAATATCGTTTATTATCTTCTGATCCTGGATCAGCGATTGGAAGCCAGTTGAGGCGATGACATTCCTCGTCTATCCGACTACTTATGCGGGGCGCAGGGTGAAACGAAGCGACACTTTGATTGAACATCTCGCGATGTCACGCGCATTCGGCATGCGCCCTTTATACGAGGGGTTGCTCGTTGTCATCGGATCGAATAGATATTCATGGGAAGTCAGACATGATGCCTGTCGACACGTGAGATCGATATCCATTACGTATCTTACGGGTTTACTCTTCTATAGGATCGTTGCGAGTAATTACACGCGTTCGACGCGTCACTGATGAGAAATTCTCCATTATGGAGTAAGAGGATTGAAGGTGGATGCTTCTTCAGTGCGACGCCGACACTCGGGATACCCGAGCTCCTCTAAAAGCAATTTGTAGCCGTAAACTGTGATCATTGTAGACCACATTAAAGTGGAATACTTGGACGCAGCATCTTCCAAATGTGAATCTTTGTTTTCAGCGACGTACATAGGTACTTAATATTCGTGAGGGATTAAGTGAAATTACTTTCTGATTGCACTCTGCAATGAACAGTGTTTATTTTTCCATTGATTCCACATTTATTAAACCAATTGTCGTTGTATAAGGAACGTGAAACCGTGAAAGTAAATATTTCCCATTCAGTTGTGCTGTTCATCTACATTGCGTCATTCATTTTATACCGAAGTACCTACCTGCAAGCCATTAATTATATTCATGGCAATCAATTCCACGAGGGTACGGAAGAAACAATAATTGATTTTCCAATAACAATTAGCGGAGGCAAACACTGGCTGCGATGAAAATGCTCGAAACCTTCGTCGACTAGAACTTGTCGTAATCATCGGGTGCAAACGTTTAAATCGATTCGATGCTGAATAGGGAAATCAAGGCAATTCCAAGTTCTTAAATAAATACAACTTTTCCCCCTCTTTTGTAAAAGTAACAAAAACTCAAGGAGTTCATCGCAAATAATTACGAAGTATTACTCTCGATTGCTCTTAACATCTATCAGATCTGCCCTCGAATAAATATTAATTTTCGTCCGCCATTCAGTACCTTCTCGTACTTCTACGATTGGAAAATTCTCCGTTACCAACTTCAGTAGAAGTTTCAATTTCCAATTTCAACTCCGTCCTGCTGGCTATAATAATACTTCTGTGTATTCATACTACAACAACACATTATTGGGTACGATTATATTGCGATTGCCAATGGAACATTTAAACTCTTACTCTTACCTTAACAACGACGTAATGTTACTTTAACAAACTGTGGTAATAACTTGACATTTGGCAAATCTTAATATATAAACCAGAATGTTTTTATATGTTTGTGTGTTTGTCTGTCGCCTAAAAACTTTCGAACGATAAATTCTGGTATCACGAAATGTGCCTCAGCTTATTACGTCTGCCTAATCCAGATGAATGTGACTTTCTGTGATTTTTCACAAAAAAAATAAAAGAAAATATATTTTTCATAAAATCAGAATCTAAATTTCTGACGAAGCCGGGTAGTAAAGCTAGTCCTTCATAATCCCCGAATAACCTTACTCCCTCTACATAGATACTAGGCATTCCAAGGCATAGGTATACATAAAGTATTGAGTAAAAAAGGCAACTAGATCACTTTGAGAGTACAAATAAATAGCAATAATATTTGGGCAGTTATTACCTTTTAAGGATCGTTTAAAACTTTAAAACTTGAAGAAACGACTTCAAACTGATACATCATAATCGACCACCGTTCAACAGTGCCTATTTGAAAGTTGGCGGAAAAATGCTTCTGAAAATGATCGCTGCTGCTAGCATCGTGGTTTTGGAAGACGCCAGGAACCAGTTGGATGGACCATTTGTCTCGAAATCACCTTGCATCGGGAATTCCGTGGGAGTAAGGCACCGTGCAGCGTTCGTGTAAACTCTGGAATAGCGCTATCATAGAGGGAATCGAAGTATTCCCCGAGCCAGTACTTCGATCCGGTAACGAAATTCTCTCCAAATGTTTGCCATAAGAACGCTCCCGCGGATCTAACGACGCCGAGTTTATGCCGCATGAGAATAGGACTTTAAACCAAACGACGTCTACGATTCCATCGTTCGCGTATGCCTCCCAGGAAGAAGGAGTCTCGTTGATTTCCTTCCTCGAATCCATTTATTGCACTCTTATCGTGCATTATGGCGTCGACCCCCAGATTATGCGCTGCGATGGACTGGATTCCGCGTTGTTTATTTAATCAGAATTCCACGGCGCCTTTATTATCTCGGCATACTTGTGCGCAGCGTGCTTCGTCAAACTATTTCTGCCCTGTGATGATCACTTCATCAATGAATTATTTCATTCATCCATGAGTAATTTCATTCCATAGATTGGTAACTAAATTAGGAGATCCTAGCAATTAATTGCTAGCGATAATTTCAACTGCGAAATGGTGAGTTTCCAGTTTTGACAAATTTCCCCCCATACTTGTTTTACATGATCTGCCCTTTACTCAATTTCTCGGTCATTCATCGGCGATCATTTCCACAAATGTCACAAATCTGGCAGTGAATTTTACGTTCTATAAAGTTTTTCTTCTATAAAGCTTTAGCAATTAACTTGCTCACTTTAGATCGAAGTAGCACGATAACAAATGACAATCGAAAACTGGCAACGCGATGTCTGGCTTCGCTATCAATCACTTGAGGTCACTGCACATGCACAATCGCGATCTCATTATGTGCGCGATTGCTATGCGCCCCTCCTTTCCTAGTGTCCATTGTGATGCAACAGTTTCATTGTATATCTAATTTCTACCACGAACAGCATAACAATACATTTATTCAATGTCTTACCGAGTGATCGAATCAGTAATTCCACGGACACTTAAATGCTTTCAAAGAGTGTGCAATAAGCCAGCTGCTTTAAAATGCACGGGTTAGCACAGTGGTTGATAGTAGCCGTCACGATTATGTCCATTGATGAGAATGCTAGGAAAGTCTTAAGAGAATCCGTCAATCGCTTCAAGCTTTCAAAGTCCCCTTGTCAGCGAAGGTATTATCACAGAAACAGGGTAGAACGGGCAACTTGGCTTCTCGTTGGAACTCCCATGAATCACCTGACATTTCCCGCTATCCATTCATTTTCCAAAATCTTATTCACATTTTCTCCCGTCCTCGCGCATACGTAGAGCCATTTTGCCCCTTGAAATTTTTACGCCCCGAAGTAGTTGAAATTTATTGCCCGAGGCTCTACTTTATAACACTTTATGTGCCCGTGATCAAAAGATGCTACAATGCGCGAGTAATGTCTTATATCCTTCAAGTGTGAATCTAATTTCTTTGTTCTCGGAGGAGCTTGTGCGAGAGCCATCGCTTTGTGGAGTGGAGGATCGTGCATATCCCAGCGGCTTTAATACAACTCTTAATTGCGCGGGGAAATCGCAATAGCCGTTTTCAAAATTGCGCGTAACACGTGTGCTGTTTAATGCACGAGGCGCAAGAAGAACGTAACTGCGGGCAAATTGGAAAAGTTTATCGATCACGGTCACCTGCGCTAAATGCATTATGAAACTTCCACTTTTGTTTCGAACATGACGAAGTTCCATGGTGCAAGAAAAACGCAACACTGCTGGCCCGAAGATGATGGTGGTATCCGTCTGAAACAGAACCCATTCCCTGTGTCAACTTGAACTCCTTTATTGGAAGTAACATCAGTATTAAGGTGGCTGAACTTCCTTCCACTAGTTACTTAAAGAAGACCTTGAGCTTTCTCGAAGTACCGTGTCTTATAACTTGTGTCTTCACTTTGCGGACTTTTGGGATGTTAGGATTATTCGATGTGTTATTACATGCAACTGATTAAACTTCGACGATGCTTTATTTAACAGGATTAGAGTGTAACTTGCGAGTAAACTGATAATTGGTACACAGATACTACATAGCTTCTGATGTACATATGTAACTGTATTACTAGGGTTTATACGGATAATCGACTTTTGAAAAAACCGGAATTCGACTATTTCCCCCTCCCATTTCAAGTAAAAAATTAACGTTTTTAATTAAATAATTAAATCATTTTAACATATTAATTTTAGTAGATTTTCGAATTTTATAAATGTACAAAAGACTAGTTTTTAAAAACCGATAAACCCTATGTATTACGTTACTTCGTTATATTTATTTATTTTTATTCAAAGATCTCTGTGAACCATTTAAAAGAATAAGAAAGTAATAATTGGAAAGATAAGAAAAACTTGCCCCACATCAAATAAGCAGTTGTAAAAAAAGATTAGAAGGAGATTGAAAATAAATTCCATACAACAATTCAACTATGAAAATGCTCATACTTAGAGGACCAGCAATCGTTTCACGTAATTTTTTAAAGTCAAGTACACAATCTACATCTCTTTCAACTAAGTATTCACACTGATCCCGGGAGCACTCTGCGTAGCTGACTTTTATTTCATCCCTGCAAATAGAGAGTAGCTGCAGCAAGAAGCCCAGCCCTCCGTAAGGTTCCGACTTCAGAATTGTGACGGCATGAATATTCTCGAACTTTGGCAACAAACTTACTCGCGAATCATACGAACAGCATCGAAAAACGAGATCAAAGAGAGAGAGAGAGAGAGAGAGAGAGAGAGAGAGAGAGAGAGAGTGAGACAGTTGGGACAGTTAGTGCAAGCTCCTAGCTTGTAGAAGAGGCTTAGGAGTGACTCCCTGATTAACATCGCCGGCAGGTGAACAGTTCGTTCATGCGGGAATCGCAATCAGTTGAATCGCCGGCTCGCATATCTCATAATCAAACTGGTATCGCCAATTTAAGCGATCAAGCATATGATTGCGCGCGGCCTAATCACGATCGCCTGTCGTGCAGGATGGAAACGAGTAAACAGAGAAATGTCCGAGTTGTTCGGAATTAATCACAATGGCGGGACGCGTTGCTCGATGCGATTACTCGGTGAAATACGGTTGGATACAGAAAGAACACGGGACCACGAATCAAAATCTGTGCATTGGGTCTGCTTGATGAATGGGTTTCGCGAAGCACCACCAAACAACACTGAACAACGCGCCACCGGTGCTTCTCGAAACCAGTGATCTCTCTAACTATGTGAAAGAGTCGGTATATCATTAATGCCTGCTCGATTCTGTATCGCGAGTCTAGGGAAAGAGAAATGGATGACGTTTGACAGCATTGTCACATAAAATATGCTGTAGGGATCAAACTAAGTGATTCATGAAGTAAGAAATGGAATCTGTGATGAGGCATGTAATCTGAAAGGATCCAGCTTGAGCACTGAGGGTGGGCAAAAAAGGGAAGATTCTGAGAAATGAAAGTTTAATGTAACTGTCCGAGTTGCAAGAATTTTATTCTGCACTAACCTGTTTGCAAGCCGTTTACTTTATGATATTTCAAATGGTGCGTTATGATCTTCAAGGTTTATCGTTCGATAACTCTTTATGGAGCTTTAAGTTACAAAGGGGAGTATCAAAATGGCCAATGAAAGGAGGATTGCTCTTTAGTGATGAAATTCCTGCAAGTCTTTGGTTTACAGGCCGCACCATAACGTCTTGATCGATCAACGATTAATTAGATATTAGAAAGCAACAGGAATATTTCGCGAGGATGAAAATGGTTGCCCAAAATTCTAAGGCATTACGCGCAGACGTTCTCCAGCTTTGAGCTACGAAACTCTAATTAGCAGGAGTAGATTCGCCCGTCTATTCGGATAGACGTATTAAACATAAGATTCAACGAGGCTTTGATAATGTCCCGGTGCTCCAGAGCGGAAGAACACTTCAGGGCAATTCAGCGTGCGCTTCTTTCGCGTTTAGTAAATCCAGCTTTTAATCTGCTCGCTCGAGACGCAGCAAGAAAATTGTTTTCCCCAAAACGAAACGAAGGCGTCCGTCTACTTTCTAATTAGCCTCAGTTGCGCGAACGTATTCTTACGAGCTCAAAGGGGAAGGCTGGCCTCGTGGTGGCCTTTGCGAACGCACGAGAAAATTGTGCGCCCAGGAAATTCACGAGAATAACTGGCAGCAACAGTAGAATCGAGGTAACAATGCTGTATTGGACGGAAAGCAACTGTGATGAAGTGGCGTGAGCGTTACTTCCTGAAAGCATTAGAATTATCTTGTTAAACGCTATTTCATTAATACCGTATTATTCAGTGTAGCTTCTAAGTGGGTACTCGTTTAATTTACCAATTCGAGTCATTCCACTTTCCTCTTTGAAAGTGTAAAATGCATTCTGGGAAATGGCTACCTAAGAAGTAGATTCCTCTATGCAATTCAGAAAGTTGAGGAGCTCGCCTAGGAAGTATTCGAAAAAAATGAAAGGATCTCGCGTGGCAACGTCGCCCTAGAAGATAGAAGCGATAAATTCACGGATATTCTGATGAGATACTTGAAAAATGGTCAAGAATTATGCATTAAGTGGGGACAGGGATTCACATAGAAGGGACGTTCAAGGGAGGGGGCACTGGGAAACTTTGAGAAGATGAAAGCTGCTGGTTCAATCTGTGACACGGTGCTACGTATCGTTTCCATACTTGAAACGGTCTCTCAAGTTTGCAGCGCGGTATTCGGAAACTTGGCCAGGCAAATAAATTTCAATCGTTCTGAAAAATTGGAGCTACGAGTTCAGAATTAATATATCTCGTTGGGGAAGGAGTGCGGGCAACTACCCCAAAGACGAGTACTTTTGTTTAGGGTGCACCAGAAATACAATTTCAACGAAAATGTTCTTAGAAAGTAATTATGTGTTATTAAATTGCCTGTGGCGATCGTATATTCTACTTGTTGGAAAATTTTCGGCTTCTTGGTTAATCCCTGCTTAATTTCTACGAAATTAGAATGCAGTGGGCTCTTTAGTATTAATACCTGCTGAAGAACACGTTATTTGGAACTTGGACGAATAATTCATTTATCATCTGTGCGATGTTAGATTTTTTTCTTGTGTAAAACTAGTTACAGGTATGGAAACATATTAATCCTGGTTTGCTACGGGACCAAGAATTCATCCAGACATTATTGTTCAATGGTTAAACAGGAAATTATACATACGCCGTTAAACAACTTGAATAGATAAAGTAATCGATACCAACTGCGTAATCGAATTGGTATTTGTATACCCACTGAATAATACGGTCTGCAAATACAAATACTTATTCGTGATGCTTTGATAAGGTAATCCAATCAGTCTGACGCGAAATTATATATTTCGTTTATGTAATATTTAACCATCAGTTGTACGAGGTTAAACATCAATTATTAACAAAAATGTTACAATTCCGATTATCATCGTACTACATCACATACCTACGAGAAGCAGTGTAAAAACGACTTTCTTCATTCCTAAATAATTTCTTAATTAACATTTCCCTTACGTTCCATCCAAACATTCCAGCAAAACTCAACGAATAAACAATAAAAATCATAACCACAATGGGCTCAGCATCCACCTCACTCTATTAATTCTTCGCGAACGTTTAGCGTGAAATGAGTCAGAAAGAATTCGAAATCCATAGATGAGAAATCGAACGAACGGGGTGCTTATTTAATACCGCGACGCGGCAGGCGTGATTATTTCGGGGACCTGCTGGACCATTCGCCCCTTTGGCCGGGCAGCTTCGTAAATCGAAGGGGCGAAGGGCGAAAATTTATGCTCGAAACGTGGAGCTGGCGCGCGATCAGGTCGCGAGCGGTGCTCACCAACGGGGAAGAGCGTACTCGCGTGTCGATTTGCATAAGTCAGCTGATACGAAACACTGGCAGATGACGGTTCCGTGACGCGACTCGTCGTAACGCGAACGGGAACGATTCCCGGCTACCAAGTTCCATGCATGCCGTGTAAACGCAAACAGTATGGTGTTACTGCACGGATTGAATTGCAGATATCGGAAACGCGATAGAGGGAAACTCTACGAAGACGAGAGCTCTGAAGGTTTCTTTCTTGCAATCGAGACAGGATTTCAACGCATCCAAGCAGTTGCAGCTGGATGCAATTCCTCGGTTTCAGTTGTTATGGGGATTCGTTTGCGGAACTACACACGGCGTGGTTTATTTTTTTCCTCCTTGAATCTCGGAGGAAACAGAAGCATCGGGAACCTTGTGTGTTATTTACGTATTCCCTATATATAATCAGATTGGTGCTCAGAGATTTAAGTAGATTTTTAAGGATTTTAAATGGATATATACTTCGAAAATCGTTATAAATGTGAACAACTTTTCCTGGAAACGGTTCTTGAAATAATGCAGCTATGATAAAATGACGAAAAGATGGCTTCGATTGCAACGGTTGGAAGCGCGTCTGGCCATATATGATCCATTTCCCCTTGCACCGTTTCCCTTCCGCGTTTTAGCCGCATGGATCAGTCATATGTACATTCCAGAGGTGGGCAAACAATTATTTGAAATAATATTTTTGTGTATGAAATTTTTATTTCGAATAATTTTTTATACGAAAAACGGGACTTTTAGCCGCACCCTATCCTAATCAAAGTTACAAGCAACCATCTGACAAATGTAACAAAACTGACAAACTGAAAGTGTATAAAAATCCTTCATTTGAAAGGAAAGCTTTACGCCATGCCTGTATCAGAAATTGACCCCACGCGATTGTCCTTAAAGCGTTCCGTTTCGCGCCGTAAGTTAAGCCGCAAAAGCGGATTGGAGGGACGATTCCGCTCGACAGTCACAGGAAAAGTTCATGGACCGAGCAGATAACGGCACACCGTTTATTAGATCAATTGAATCGCGCAGGTCCACCGTGCAATATTCGCAACGCAACGGACACGTCTATGAATGCATACCGAAAGCCAAAACATCGCTCCGACGCATCGTTCAGCCACTCCCCGAATTTTCCATCCTCGTTAAATCGAATCCGCGCGACCAGCAAACAAACGCGCGAATCGCATAGGACGCGGATTCCTGCGGACCGAAGAAGAAGCGCGAAAATTTCGCACCCTCGGCTGGAACGGTGACGAATAATCGGTCGGCCGGGGGCGCGAAACAGATACGCGTAAACGTATCGATTCAACCATGCGCCAGGTAGAACTGCAGATATTCGCGCGAGATGCCGCGCGAGCACAGAGTGCTGGAATTATTTCGGAACTGTCAAACGTGAAGAATGATACGAAAACAGAGCGCGAAACCCGTCGAACTCGTTAAGGGTGCAACGATACAACGCGATAAATGTCGCTCGAATTTACCGATGAACGACACGCAGATATGAATGTGACGGTAAAGCACAAACGGACGAGATGATCCTAGTTACTTGAACGATAATATTAGGGACACCTCTGTGGAATAAATTTACGACCCTCGCATTAATTACTTCGCTGTTTCCGCGTTTCCTTTGTTCCTGTTTTTTTTAATGCTTCTTGCACAACTGTTGGAACAGAGGAAGTTTGATGTTACTTAAGGGACTGGATGCAATATGCTGGTTTCTTTGGCTGTGTAGACGGAAGAAAGTCGTTGAAATTTTCCAGAGATGTCTGTCGCAGAAGGCTGTAGGTTTACAGGTTTCCGCGTGGCTTCGTCTCGCGTTGATTTTAATCCCTTTAACACTTTTTGCCGCAACCCCGCTTTCAGACCCTTTGGTATTCGATGGAAGCGACTAAGCGGCTCCACCAAGTTGTCTAACTTTCCAACGTATAAACCGCGTTAATTTGATCTACAGCGATGAGAAACCGGGCCAGGATTAACTTGCCTGTCTGACATGTGGGTCACGGCTTGTGCACGCGCACAGCCGCTCCTTAATCTGCGATTAGACATATTAAACATGCGTAACATTTCATTGATCACAGAATGTTCCGGACTTCGTGAGCTCAAACAATACCTCGCCATCCGTGGCTATAGATTACAAGCGTCTTGTGTTGAATAGCAGCAGGAGTCTTGGGGGGTGGTTTCAGCTTGCCTACAGGAAAGGGATTTCGAATTAAGTTATGATCTCCTGCTTCTACGAGTGATCGTTAAACAGTGGATACGAGTAACGCTGTTTGACGATCTAAGTCGTCTCCGTTCGTGACAAGAATTTTTAATTACCGGAAAACCCTGCTTTATTTCATATAGAAGAAAGGAAGGAAAGATTTATTAAAATATTTCACGTTACATGTATTCTTACATTCTATCAAAGTATTGCAAATTAAAGAACTTGTTATATCTAATTAAAATATTATTTGACATTCGTAGTCATCGCTCGGCTTGGTTTTTAGTTTTCATCAATTTGAGAACAAGAATTTACTGTAAATTTCTGTGCGGGGGGTAAGACAATTGTCAAGGAAAATAGGTTCCAGAAAACAATAGGTTAATTATCATTAGTTTACTAAAATGTTTCAACAGTGCATTAGGAACTTTGTGGATTATATCTGGAATTAACTGCCAGTTCAATTTAATTCAGACAGTAAAATCCTAGGTCTTTGAAATTATTCACAAAGTTACTGTGAAATTGTTTATATATTCGACTAAGGGTATAATAATTACTCCGACCTTTGTTAACCTTATATACCCTTTGCACTTTGCAAGAGAAATTAATTAAAATTCTATACGGTATCCTCTATAGAAAGCAAATTATTCTTCTAAATATATCTACAGATATACCTGCAAGCACTCATTTACACGGAGTCGAAGTAAGAACTATTTAAACATTATGGTTAATACTTTGCAATACGCATATGCATCAACATTTATAGAACGTTTAAACACTGAGAATGCAGTAAAATTCATTCGGCGTAGAAAATCATTTCAAAGTCTAAGTGTTGCTACATAATTGCTTTATATTTCGAGTTTTATTGATCATAGTTAATAATAATTTATACTGGGCGGTTAGTGTAAATGTTGTAAACAGCATTTATCATAGTAACAGTCACTTGAACGAATAATTTAGTTGAAATACCAATTTATGTCGACTAATTAACTGGCTTTCGCAATTACTGACATTAACCGTTCACATTGTTGTGATCGCCGGCTGTTGTTCCCCGAAGTGGGGAATCCTCCAAGTATTAGCCTCTAAATTCTCAGTCGTCGTCAGTTCTTCGGGCCGACAGGACCTCCGGGGACCCGGGATCGGATGAAGAGCCGATAGCTGCGATTGTCAAACATTCTGATTGTAAGTAGTTAAATGTAAGAATTTCTCGAACTTGGAATACTTTGATAGAATATAAGAATAAATGTAACTTGAAATGTTTCAGCCAGGTGCTGCAATCCATGGGATTTTTAAATTTTTAAAAGTCCTCTCCGCTCCAGCACCTTCATGGAAAATACCAAATTCCAATTCCTTGGCGAGATATCCCAAGTTGCGTTTACCGAAAAGGATCAGGACCCCACAAATCCGGGACAGAAAAATGCATCGGATGTTAGGTCTATTCTATACCTCGCCTGTGTTTGAGTCAGCGCGTAACCAGACCAAGAATGGAGAAAGAAGGCCGACGGTGTTATCGAGCAGAAAGCAAGGGGGTCTCTTTGTTACAGCGATTCACTGCTCCAGCAGAAGGGCAAAAAGGGAGATGGGAATGACGCGGAGGTCTCCGTTGTGCCGGCGAATATTTAAACGTGTAAGTCGCGATACGTGATATAATTCCAGGTATTCCCAAGACGCGTCTTTGAAGCCGGGCATATTGTTATCCGCTTGCATTACGCCGCCGCGGTGAAACATCACTGAAGGGAATTGGCACGGGCGAACTGGAAAGAGAATGGAGTTTGCCTGCCTGCGCTTTGCTGCAACACACTTCCACGCTTTGCTCGGAGATGTCTGACGTCAATGCCGCCCTACCACGGGACAACCGTACCACGCAACGAATTTCTCGATTCTTTGAGCAGTTCCTGCAAAGGTGGCCCCAACGAGCGCCTCTCCAAACTTGCCATTCCATTGCCCTTAAATTCGTAACGACTTGGCCTCATCAAAGGGAACGGCGGGCGCGTACCTCTTCTTCATGGAAACGATCGAATAATCGAACGGAAACTTTACAATTATTCTTCAAGAGTGGATGCTTGAGCAAGGATAAAATTTCTCGAATCAATGACAAGGTGCGCTGTAACGCGGCCGTACAGCTTGTCGAAAATAAAGATTCTCCAATGTACCGTGAGCGAAAGGCTACATCAGAACTTCCCAACACCTTTAGGGAGGCCTTTCCAGTTTCAAAC
Organism: Andrena chrysosceles; assembly: GCA_963855975.1. Taxonomy (NCBI): domain Eukaryota; kingdom Metazoa; phylum Arthropoda; class Insecta; order Hymenoptera; family Andrenidae; genus Andrena; species Andrena chrysosceles. The sequence continues at coordinate 1,079,204 of OY979769.1, read as the reverse complement.
TACTTAGTCACGGATGTCACTTATCGACGAAGTGACTTTGCAAGATGACGGAGCATGTTGCTACCTGACGCCTCGTATCAATTTATGATTTTCGAGATGGCGGAAAGTTCATCGGGGGTTCTGAGTCTCTGTGTGTAGTGGCAACACATGCATAGATGGGCTTAAAATCACTGTCGAGTATAACGCTGATGTAATAAGATGAATAATGTAGGTACCTCGGTGGACGAAGCGAACTGCTAAAAAATTCTTTTACGTTTCCTAGTTATTCAGAGACAAGCTTCTTAAGACGATTATCAGTGGAACACAGGTATTCGTCAAGTGCGCGGTTCGCTGCACTGATTCGGATATAACGTTTCGAGGAAACACTGCTGTGCGTTTTGTCCTCGTCCCGTCAATGAGGGACGAAGGAAGTTTAACATCTACTTCCGTACCCTCACGCAGCGGGGGGTTAATGATCTTTCTTCACGTATGGTATGTATAAAAGCTCGTTTCGCGAAATGAAGTTTAAAGAGAGACTGTAGCGGCTAAAAATTCCTTGCAACGAAGTTAGCAGGACACTTTGTATGCGCGGAATGAAACAGCGAAACGTCTCCTTTAATCGGCGAAACCTTTTAGAGAGACATAAAGTTTCTCGTAGTTTGCTGGTCACACAAAGGAGGAGTTGTGTGTCTGAACGAAAATGAGCGAGAAGAGGTATCGCGTAGGAAATTACTTCGCGGCACAGGCGGGTTTAAACAAAGGGTTGCAATCGAGAATCCTTGTTTTCCAGTCAGCGAGCAGGATTACTCTTCGGATTTGGTAGAGGGGAATGAACGTGTGTCTCGTACAATGACAGCGAAACGGGAAATGTTTTTCATAATCTTCGCAGCGCAGTTATCCTCTTAAAATAGCTGAATTTTCGCGACTGATGGGACGCATGTAATTAAAGACTAGCTGTGCACCGTGACACAGTCTTGTATTCGATTCTGTCTGTGAAGCATGAAATCATACATTCCATCGAGATTGAAGATTCAAATTATCTGTTACATATTAATGTCTAGAAAGTGAGAAGATTCAGTTAGCCAACTTTCTGCGTACTCGAATGCTTCTACGGTAATAATTATGTTGGCGCCCGGCAAACACGTGCAGCCGAATTCGTACATATGAAGTGGGCAGGGAAGTGGGAAGGAGAGGAAACGAGGCGCCGCAGGGAAAGCAAGCGAAGGAGGAAGTTACACGTGATTTCTCACGCTTTTCCGTAGCACCAAAGTTGCGTAACGCTGCGGGGCCTGTGACGGCAACAAAGATTCGACAAAGCGGCTTCCCCGTGGCAGAACGTGCGGCTAAGGTGCGCCTTAATAGAAACAATACGGGGACCGTGCGCGAACCAAGTTTCACGCAGCTAGAAGGCACCAGGAAGCCGGCATAAATATTTCAAGCTGCCACGGCACGGATATGATACACGCCCGCGATGCCTTACGACGCCAGAAGAAGAGTTCGCGCGCCTGCGAATGTTGAGCCGAAAACACACGTCGCGGCGGTCGTGAATAAATCACAAAAAGCTGTTGTACGATTCGCGCGAGTGTTAGCGACGCGAGAACGCGGTAACGCCTACGAGAATTTCTCCTCCGTTTCCCCGAAAATGAACGTGGGAGGAATGCATTGGGGCGAAGTTTACAAACGCCGCTGTGCCCCGTAATAAAATACACAGTTCGTTGGAATGATTGTTCAGACAAAGCTGATGTTCTCGTCCGAGCTTCGCGACGGATTGTTGAACGCTAGCTAGGGAAAAAGGAAAAGGGCGGTGATTAAACCCCGTTTTTCGCTCGCTGTCAGAAAGGAGTATAAGGGGAACAAATTCCCTCTGTACCCGTGCTTCGCCAGTGTTCAGCAATTCTCTATATATTCTACTTTTGGTGCAAAGGTATGGAATAATGAGAAAGTCTCATTGGTACTACCCTTTTAACTTTTCTCATCTCTACTTGACTTTATAATGTGGGAACGGTATATAAAGGCAATGTGAATGCCTGGAACCGTACCGTTTCTTAGGCCTTAGGATTGAGGCATGAATTTTTAAACATGTCATCAAAACCGCTTTCAAATGCATTTTAAAAGCAATAATTTTATTACATTTATATTTTTTATTTACTTCAGAAATGTAGTTTAATAAATAGAAAAAAGTTTTATTCCATTATTATAATTATTTTCGCCGCAATAAATTAATTCCCATAGTCCAAAGTAGTGTACATAGCGTGTATTGTTGGAGGATCGTAAACGAAACCATTATTAATGCTATGTGAAATGGAAAAGAAAGTTATTAATGGTCACAAACAACTTGATACACCTCAAGGAAAATTTGAAGTGGCAATCACAATCTTCACCCCTATATTCAAATAGAAAATGGAGAAATGAAGACGGAAACATGTAGAAACCAGCAGAACTGGATTTTAGTTTCTACTGGAAATAGTTTCACTTTTAGCGCAGTTCCTAACATTCCAGGGATAATCTGAAGCATCATGTTGCATTGAGCGCTTTACAAAGTGTCTTAGCATCCAATTTCTTCCCAATAAAGACATGTACTTCATCCTTTAGAATCCTTCAGACATTCGGAGCTCACCTTTCCACCGAAACGCCGTCAAAAACCCCATTGCATGCGCGGCAATTCATTTAGATGACGGGTTTACGGCTAACGAGAGACGGTCTTCATTTGGCGTTGACTGGCAGATGAAGAAACTTCCTCTGAAATGAAACGTAACGATGTCACCGATGCAACGGCGAGTCCAAGAGGGTTGCCGGCAACCCATCCCAAGGAGCGTTCCTCTGCCGAGGCAACCGCGACGGCTAAATCCGTTTAAAAAGATTCCTCTTTGCAGTGGCCGCGTTAAGCAACGACTGCGTTCTCGAAACAAACGTCAGTCCAGGTACGTGCGAAATTAGTAGATCGCGCCGCGCCGCGGAGAGAGGCGGCGGCCCCCTTCCAGCGACATGGCCGCTGCGCGCATTAATTTCGCAAAACCTGCTGCCTTCGTGGAGCTTCTCGAGGATTTCGTCCGGCGTCGGTGCGCGATATTGCGCCCTCAAGACGCGACGTAGCACCGCGCGTAACGAGCGCGCACGAAGGTGTCACGGTTAATCCTGGGATGAAGCAGCGCGCAAGCCACTGGCTAGGTCCAAGGCTTGCTCTAACCCAGATTTCCTAGCTACGCATCCCGGCTTACATTCAGGATTATTTTTATTTATGCGTCACACTTGTCTCGCGTTGTACATACGTACGCGTGACATTGGCTTAAAACATATTTCTGGTAGATGGGGTAGGTTATTACTACGTCCTATGACACTCCTATGCAAGCGTTACGGATCCATAAAACTACTATGAAAAGTCAGCACCCTCGTGGCAACTAATCTTTGTCAACTCGAGGGGTTACAGAACGGCAGATCGGCCGCGAAGCCGATCGTCGCAATGTGGCCCGAGGTAAACAGCTCCGTCTAAAGCGATCGTCTCGAGTGACCTGGGTCCTTAGTCAGGGGGATGGTTAAAATGGGATCGGTGGCCGCGCGTTCAGTAGAAAATTGACCGTGTCACCCGCATTACGGCATCGCGTTTTTTCCCGCGCCACGTCCTACTTTCCCGCGGAGGAACGACTTTAATCACCCCGCTGGCCCCGGATCACTTGTTCCTGGATCGGCCAGGAATCAGCCCGACTTCATATTCATTACTGTCCATTGTTCGGCGCCGCTGGCCCGATAAAAATTTATCTTCCTATGACCGCGATCGATTACCACCGCTGACCCCCTCGTCTCTCATCCCCCTGGCACACGGGGTCCAGGCGTGCAGACCGCGCCCCGCTATATAGGTCGGCCTAAGTTATTGCACCGGCTACGTTATAGGCGTCGAGACATCGGAAATTGGAAAATTAGCACGCCCGCGGCGCTGTTGTCTCGAGCATGTCCAATTTAGAAACATGAGGACGGAACGGTTCATACCGAATGCACCTTGTCCACGGCATGAGTAATGGCGACAGCTTCGAATGTGACAGACACCGAATTTGACGACACTTGGACGGCAACGCGGGCTGCCTATGAGGCGGCATCGTACGGGCCGCGTAATTTCGTTCGACTCGTTCGATCGGGATTTAAGGGCGTGATTGTAATTGGAGCAACGCGGAACGCCGATAAATGGATGAACGGCTGCTTGCCACGGCTTTACTACTGATTCTAGTTTATCGTTGTAGCCAGAACGTCACCTACAGTTATCGTGTCGACGATTGAGCGCTGATCATGATCGCAACCAGCGAACGGCTGTGGTCAGAAGAAGATGATGATTGATATTTTTCATCGTCGCATAGTGCCCTCTTGTCTAAATTAAATTGTACATCCAGTTCTTGTTAATAAGTCTTTTCCATTATGTCACGTAGAAGAGTTTCGAAAGTGCAGCGATTGTAATTACGGTGTAGTAAATAAAGCGCTGAATTGTTAGAGGGACGAAGCTGAATAGTACTCGAGATAATTTCTTTTCGTGTTTGCAGTAATTGCGATTCAAGTTAGCTGCTGGCTTATCCTCTCCGTTCTAAATCTAATAAATTGCCGAGAAAATGTGCCCTTCCGTTCCATAAAAGCGAGACTAAGTCGCTCAAGTGCTTTAATTAAAATATCATTTAGCCCGGGGTATGACGTACCTACTTACGTTATGATAGTTTTGCTTGTTTCAAGTGTTTTGTTAAACTCTTTGTACAGACTGATGAACAAAGGGGTCCCAGGCAAGGAAGGAAATAAAAGCTGCTGTTGTGGCATCGGTGCCGTCATTAAAGGATATTTACTCCCGCGACTACTGTTCCTTGAAAACTTCATATTCCTATCGCAGCGTTGAATCCACAAAGAGCTAAACAACCTTACGTGAAATTATGGCTAAATATGTGTCCTTGCTGAACCAATTACATGTATGTCTGACTATACACGCACCTCCTCCACTTGTTTTCTTATACTTTGACTTATTTCCGCATTGTGAATCTATAAACTATACCTCCTTGCATCAGAGTGAAATAATTTAGTATGTGCATAACGTGTAACATACTTGCAATTATTTTTCTATTAAACATTCCTTAATATTCATTGTTATACTGTTCATTCTGACTGACGTGAAAAAAGCTAGTAACCCCAGCGCTGTATACATACCTCTAAAATCTTAAAAGGGACAATAGTAATACCAACACGTTGTATATGTACTTCCATATAATAGAGATAGCCAAGGGAGAACCAAAGTAATCCAAACGTATTCTACCATATTATACTCGCTATTGTACTCGCTCGAAACAGCAACAAATTCTATATCCACGTTCCAACAAGTATCAGAACATACAAGGCCACCATCCGCGAGCTCTAAATCAGCCAAGGGAACATCGTGTATCACAAATGAGTTCGCTGGCAACCCATCATTCCCTCGGTCAATGCACGTAAATGTTTAGGGAAACAGCGGCCCGTCATCGCGAGCGCGAACAGCTAATCACCGCTCGGAATAATGTAGATTACTATTAGACCGATTCCCTCGAATCGGGATTACATTTTGCTACATGCCACCTATGGATCGATCCTTTGGCCGTGGACGACAAACAGCTACCTCGCCGTGACGAATTAATCAATCAGCCTGTCGATTGCGCTGCTCCGGGCGAGCAACTTCGATGGAACTTGGAAAGCGTGCTGCGGTCTCCTTCGTGCAGCCATGTAAACGCTGTTTAACTCCAGGGGAAAGGAACGAAATGGTAAATCAATCAGCCGCGACGATCGTCTCGCGGGGATACAGTAACACAGTAACAGGCAGATCAACCGCGGTGTTCTCCTGACAAATTGGCTGCGAGCAGCACCAAAGTAACAATGGCACAGGCGCACGGAACTGTTTCCACCATGACGCTTTCCTGCCTGGCGATTAGGTACTACTTGGAGCACGATCCTGCAATTTTCATTTTCTGCTGTTTTATGCTTCGCTCTTCCATGTAGGATGGTGAGCACAGTACAGTGTGTCTGCTCCGCTAGAAGGGAGGATCACCGATGAGGGATGCAGTAGTTTGATGACACTGTGTGTCATCAGTGGTATTCGTCGGACGAATTTACGAAAAGTGTCTCGTCTAAAAAGGCCCCAGAGGTCGATTCCATCTTGCCATCAGCTCGATACAAATGCGCGCGACGTGAGGGTGTGCGCACCACCAAAGGATTTTTCCTTTATCGCGTCGCCAGCCAACCGAATCGAGCAGAAATTCTGTAAAAAATCGCGTTACCTTCGCGTCTTCGACGAACGATTTGTCGTCCTGCCAAGATCTATCGCCGTGAAAATGTGTGGCGCGAGAGATGCTTCCTTTCTCGTGTCACCGGCACGCGCTTCCCAGGCGTACGCTTCGAATTTATTCGCGTAGCGACTGACGATTTGCGTTTCTCTTTTATAGAAAATACGAGTGGTGTGAGTAGGAAGGAAGTAATGGTATAATAATAAAGGAATGTGAAATTTTCGCAAGACTGAAGTAGGTGGTTGCGTGCATTACGCATCGACGTTCCTTTGCAATGAATAACATTGTCAGTTACTAATTGGCTTCGGAATTATATATAACTAGTAGCATCATATAACTAATGTAACTCAATTAATAAATGCAAGGCTAGTAATAAACGAAATGAAGAAAAATAAGTGACTAGTTATAAAGATTCATAACAGAATTAGAAAATTCATATAGTTATCTTTGTGTACTACATCGTGGTCACGTAGAAAAACAAGGTAAGGAGACCTGTCCAGTAAGTGAACGCTTAAGCTGCATGTCTCTTAAAATTAGTATTCAAAAGTCATTATTTAATCCGCTGAATGTTATTGCTGTAAGCGAGCTGTTTTATTAATAAAGTCAGATATCCCGAAATACAATTATAACAATGTTGGATAGTTATGACTTTCATTAAAAGTCTGGCAGAGGATTAAATAAAAAATTGGCCAATGACCAGTGAGTGAACATAAATTTCTAGCGAATGAATAGGGGTACCCCAGTGAGTGAACGGGATAATAACAGTGGTTAGGTTTCCAATATATTTAAACGATTTTTTATGTAAATAATTTATCATTCCCCGATTGCAATAATATTATTGATTTGATACTTTACTACTTAGTCTTATAAGATTATAATTATGCATAGTTGAAATTTGGTTTCTGGGGTGAGTTAATCTAACCTCCACATTGACGGCGAAAGTGTGAAGAGAAAAAAAGACCGGATAACCTGTTCATTCATTGATAAAGTTAGAAATGTCAGCGAAATACGAATGAACGGTCGTTTACTCATTGGTATTCATTGGAAGGCATTTTTTAAATTTTTATTATGAGCACAGACAAAAAATTGAAAAACACAACGTTTACTATTTTTTTCGCTATTCCAACCAATTGCAATTTTTTTCAAAACGACGAATCACGTCATTTAGCAAACTAACCCTTCTAGCTTCTCAAAAAACTCAAGTCATTTGGACAAATTTTAAACAAGTTATTCTGTTTTAAAGTGTGACCGAATACTTTTGCACGCCACTGTAATACTGTGACGTATACAAAAATGTCTCATCGGGAATGCTGCTTCGTGCTGCAGTTTTAATTATGCCTGCATTCTCAATTACACGTTGAAAGTTCCATCAACTTTTTCCCATCCCTCGGTTTCCTTTTATAAATCATCCTTCCCCCAGCTACGCGTACACAGAGAACAACGTGTATTCGACAGACTGGCTTCAACATTTCCATCCGCCCCGCATTTCCACCCAAAATATCCATCAAATGCGCGCGTCCGCCGCGACGTGTAACGCTCGCAAAGTAAACGAATATTTTTCGCGTGTAATTGCGCGGTCCAGCAAAATCGACTCGAAAAATGGCTGAATTCGTTCCGACTTTTCAATCGATCGCCGTTGCGGGGAGAAATGCAAAAAACCGCTAACTATCGCGTATTGTACCGCGGATGAAAAGCATCGCGGGACCATATCGACTAAGAGGGAACAATGTGATGTTCGGAACGCAACAAACGTTGACGCGACGGAGCGCTGATTTCCAGGGCAGGCCCGACAGCAGTTGAACTTGACGGGAAAGTATGAAATTGGATCACTGGCAAACATCCACGTCACGACAGGATATTAACCAGGATGCAAAAAGGAAATGTGCCCGGGAACGCTTTTACTTGCAGCGACAATACCGCTGCACGCGGCCGACGGAGACTGAATGAGTTGCCAACCTTTTATCGCTCGTGCTTCCTCTTTTTTACTTTTCTGGAATACGCTCCGCACATTTACGCGTCACTCAGCGACGCTAAATTTCGGTACCCGCCGCCTGTCAGCAAAGGCTTTAATACGCTGTCAATTCCCGTCCGAAAGACTTCGGACAGGTTCTTACGCTTCTTCGGATCGCACAATTTCCGAAGAATTTCTGTGCTTCGTACGGGGGTGCAATTTTTCACGAACTAGATCTTCGCTCAATTATCAGAATTACTACCAAGTAATTAGCAAATGTTCGCTGTGACTTCGTATTTCTGGTGGTTCTCACCAGCTTCCGAGTGTTTACGAATTCCCCTTGGTCTTCGACTTTTTTAAGAAATCTGTTCAAAAATGGGGACATTGAATGGGAAGGAAGCAGGAAATTCTTTGAAAGCTGCTTGTACATATATAAATTTCTTGGGTCTTCGTGAATTATTTCAAATCCAAGGAATGTCTGCAAATTTTCTCGAGTTATTAAAATTCTACGAAATTGCAAAAAAGTAAAATCCTTTGACGAGGGAGTTTCTTCCAAAAATTCAGAAACTACGTTTATCTATAAATGATGGTGCCTTTAATCCTCTTGACTCCCTTCCATCCATTACAGTAAGTCCGCAAGGGATTTGCACAGCCTTTTTATTCTCTCCCCATTATTTATTTCGCACTGACGTTGAATAGTAATGTAAAGTACCATGTTCCATGGCTTGGGGGAGCTAAAGTAGTATCAATTTTATTGATATCCACCAGATATAAAACTTCTTCTGTTACAGCAATGCTACAAAAGGAAACACAGCAAAAGCCTCCAGCTAACAACATTCATTAAATGTAGGTGCATATAACGTAAAGATAGAGATATAAAGAATTTACCAGAGCTGCAGGTTTCCCAAGCTTGGAGATTACAGTCTAACTTCAAGATCAGTTTTTAAGTTTATGTCGAAAAGCTGAGGTTCTGGAGAGTGCACTGAACTTGTTAAATAGTTTGTACGTAACACTGGCAACTACGGCTAAACGATGCTCAACATTGCCTTTCTAGTAGTAAACTACCTATAAGTGCGTAACATTGGAGCAGAATAGGAAACGGCTTTGAAAATGCTTCTTGTGCACGCTCGTTTCATTGAAATATCAGAAAGTGCACTGGCTGCGTCAAGTGATATGCAAACAGCCGCGTGCGTCAGCGATCATATAAATTTTCAGTAATTGTGTTAATGCGAATCCCATGTAAATGATCGTTTATCTTCCACAAAGGAACAGGATACGGGGTCAATCGTTAGGGGCCAATGTCTCGGGAGGATACTGGCGGAGACGATCTTGCAGTGACATATCGGGCCACTGCAGTGTGCTGCGGCAAACGCATAGATCAGCGTTGGAGAGCAATTCCAGAAGATTCTGGCTACGAGGGATTGAAGACGCACCAACCCACGATCGTTACCCGCTCCGTCTCCATTCAGATGACTTCCATTAGCAATCTCAAAATTCTGTTACCGATTATTAATTCTCCGCGTGCTTGACTACCCAACGAGGTAACAGGTCAAACACTTAATTCTGATTGTTACACGTTCAAATACTACTTGCACCAAACGAATTTGTAGCGAAAGAACAGTATCGATCACTCGAATAAGATCTTAGATATTAATATCGAATAAGATCTTACTTACTCCTTTTAAAATTACACGACAATCCATTCAACGGTCCACTAGCACAGAAAAATGGTACAAACCTGCAACAAAAAAAAAGACAGTATTAGAGATGTGTGTTGCTAAATATAATATTCGTACAGTTTGAAATATGTAGTTAGATCACGAAGTATTTTACATCCTCCAAAATTGGTAGACTACAATCCTTCGTCTACAATTATTATACACAATCAGCAGACAATTTAAAACTGACGATGAGTATTAAAAGCTCCCAAATTTCAACCCCAACTTTCTGCAAACATCCTGTGCATAACACGCACGATTACAGTACTTCACCCGCAAGTTTTCCACAACCACGAAGCACGTACCATCTTGCACAGATATAGTGACTAACCCGAGACTCACTAAAGTGGGAAGCAACGCGATATCCCTAAGGTGCGAACCACCAAACGTGCCCTTGTTCACCTACACTACAGGACTGCACTTATTTGGTCACATAATTAACACAGTAGTCCCCAACAAATACGTCGAACACGTCTCCAGGTTCTTCATTGATTTCATAAAGCTTAAAGGCGCTATAGGTTTTATCCCCAGCTGTTGTTGCGTCGCAGTATCTCTACAAGACAGAGAACTCTGCATTATAATTGTACACAGAAAGAAAACAAGTCGAGTGACACGCGCGATTAGTCGACGATTTTCGCAAATTCAATTAGGTTCTTCTGAAACCGAACCGAGTGCCATTTATTATCGTGCACGATAGAGGAAGGTCCTCTCGAGGCGGATCCCGAGCGCGGATGGCTGGCGCCATTTGGCCTGGCGAAGTTTCAAACCTTTAAACGAGCGAAAAACTTTCCTGCCATATTGCATTAAGGCAGTGATTAATTCATTGGCGATAGTTATGCATTTCAATGAGGCGAAACCTACCAGCAACCATTTTTCTTCGGGCTTTTTTGTTTGGAGAATTAGCCGGATATGCAGGTCGCGTAAGCGGGTCTGGCGGAAGTTTCAGCGCGAGAAGATCGAGAGATGTTTAGGATCGCAATAAGCTGCACAGAGTTGACGCTGTTTTCCCACGTGGCAAATAAATCCTTCTCCTTTTTCAGTGAATCTGGGTAATGGAAGGAAGGAACTGTGATCCTGCCAGTCGTTGCTGTTTTTATGGTGCTTCCTCTCTACAGTTTATAGGCTCTGTTAGCATAAAATTACTCGAGAGCTATACGTGTTGAATCCATGTAGCATGTAGCAGTGACCAGGAGATGGATAAATAAGATAGTTCCATTGGTAAGAATAATTGTATCTTAAAAGTAGCAAAATACCCCCGTGCTTCGCTTCAAGCCTAAGAGATATTAATGATTCTATGAAAATACATTTCATTCCTTTTCACCACCCCCTTAGGGGTTGATTAGGGCAAAATGCTTAATGTGGTTTTTAGGCATTTGTGCGGATAACCTTTCTAAGTAAAAACCAAGTTGATATCTAATCAGGCCTAAGAAATAATAAAGAGTCTGAGAAAACATATTTCTCCTCTTTTTACCATCTTCGACTTGGAATTTTAAAAAATCCAAGTTAAGTTAGCCATGCAGAGGAAATGTATGACTTGTGAACTTTGCTTCCACCACCACTGTGCATTTATTCACGATTTGAATTACATCTTCCTCCTTTTATTTTAATAGATTCCTAGTTATCCCCGCCCTACCACCTAACACGAGTAACCCACCCTTCTCCGAGTGTTAAAACCATCAAGTAAATGGATCAATTGCCAACATAACGTGAATCCCGCAGCAACGGTAACCGCACACCAGCATTCCGCCATCTAAGCCTCGCACGCTCCGAGGCACTTTAAACCCAGCCAAGGAGAACAGCGAAACAGGCCACAAAGCGTAAAGCACATCTAAAAAAGCCGCTACTAACAAAGGAGGAAGGAGAGAACGAACCTGGGTCTCCTCCAGTCCGTTCCATTTACTCGCAACCTCTACGTGGAAGACCCGACGGAAAATCAACGGAACGGCTCGGAATCAGGGGGCCCGCTTTTAAGCGGGCCGGGACGGCCGAAACGTACAGCCGAAAAAAGAGACGAGACCGGCGAGTACGCGGCGGGAATCCAAGAAGGTGAGGCTGCCCTGGTTCGCGGGGGGATCGTCTTGACTCGCTGTGATTTGTCCCAGGTCCCGGAAGAACGATCCTCCCGCTGTCTTGATGAATAATTCATCAGCGAGGCGCGTAGACCGCGGCGCTTCCGCAATTCGACTAGCCGGTAACGCGTCCCAAAACGCTCCGATAAATCCTCCGTCGTTTGTTCGCGCTTCTGGCACCCTCGTTACGACCGTTGCCGGGCATTAAACGTCAAACGGGTCCGGCCGGTTCATGAAATATGATGAAATACGCCTGGAACATGGGTCTCAGCCACGTTCCGCCGGCGCGGGCGATCGTCTTTTCATGAATTCTAATTTGCCGGTAGCCAGGAGTTATCAGGCCAAGATTAATGCGTTCCAGCGCGATCGACAGCGCCTGGATAACGTTTTTCCTCCACCCCGTCCACTCCCCCGCGCGCGGATCGAATGCGCCGCATTAAGAGCAGGATGCGCTCTGTTTTTCGTTCGGTTTGCATATGGAAATTCGGTGGCAGCGAGTTCTTCTGCTTTCCAACGGGGAAGACGCTTTTCTTGCGAGCACTTTGCCGGCAGCCCCGTTTAGCGCCCCGCGCTGCTTTAATTCTAAGGCTTACGTTCCGGGGCGCACCAAGCGCGTATTAATACTTTAAATAATTAAGATCCGCGGCTTCCTCTGCGCGTCTCCTGTCTGTTTGTTAACGGCGTAATCTATTCTGATTTATATTTGCGCGACAGAATTAGTGACTACGTTTAACATGCATTCTGTACACGTTGCAAACTGTTGGATAACTGAACTGAATCGATAATTTTCGAACTCCACGCGACGATAAGTTTCAATCGAGTTTTCCTGTTTCGATACCGGTAATTGATTTCCCCTGACGTGTTCTCAATATGCGTTAATGTGGCAGGGCTCCATGCGAATTTCGGGCGTTGTTCGATGCACGCGCGTGCCGGTTCTTAATTGCATCAAGGTAGCCTGCGAAATTAAGCGTTCATCGGCTTATTCAATGTTCATTTCCCCTTCGAGTTCCCGTCACAACCCGTGTAAGGTTTCTTTTCTGTAAATATTCCGATTATTAGCGGCGGGAAGTACAGTACCAAGATTAGCCAGTTAATTGACGCGGGAGGAGTGCTCGATTAATTATCTTCGCTTTCAGTTTGATTAAGTTTTCTTTCCGCCTGTCACAATTTATCAGAAGGATTCTACTGCCCGTGGCACTTGGACGCCGCGGGACGATGAAATCCTGGAAATCCATCTTCCATTTCTTTCCCAGTCTGCCTTCTATCTCTTGGACAATTTGGGCCAATCCCGTATTCTTTATTTTCCCGAGCGAGGATTATTCGCGACTGGCGCTTAGCTTGCTCGTCTTCCTCTAGTTCCCTGCGTCAGTGTCAACTACTTGGCGTAAAAGCTTTAGAAATTGCTGGCTACATCTCACCTACGCGAGGAAGTTCGCCACGCAACGAGGCATCGAGCACTTTGAAACTACGCTCCCCTAGTTAAAAGCTAAATACTCAGCAGAAATATTGCTCCGTCAAATAACTGTGTGAATTTTTCGTTCGCTCTCGAAAATCATTTAGAAACGAGCTGTGGAAACACGCGTGTGCATATTCACAATTACAGGGGGTATTTAATGAAAAGGATTTATGATTTACGGTGCTAAATAATACCTACTGTAGCGAAAGGACTCTGACGAACGTACTTATCGAAGTTAAATTCTCGGTTATAATTACGCGTGTGGTTCGCTTGCTTTCGCAGTGATACAGTAACAAACTTCAAATGGATGATATTTGTAAATACCCTGCATGAAAGGTAAACTGGTTTAGTGTATACGATGCGTACAAATGTAGCTGGCATAAATTCCTTGGCAGTTGATCGTCTGTCTGCATGAAACAAACGAGGAATTAATGTAAAAAAGGAACGTCGTGAATGGGAAATAGGCATTGCTCCAACGTAATAATGGCAAGCTCTACAGTGCCAAAACGATGTTGGCAAAAATCAGGGAACTAAATTGTGAGATTATGGCTCGTTTGCTTTATTGTTCCTACGCTTCTCCCAGCGATTAATACTCTGCTCGAGGGCTTCATAAATATTCAAACGCCGAGGACATTGGACGGCCATCGCAGCTAAAAAACTCGAAACTCTGTATAAACCTTAACGAAAAAGAAAGTACGAGAGACATTATTTTCATCGTTTCCGCTGTAAATATTCTCCAAGATGGCCCCGTTTCTGTTCCAATTCACCAGTCTACCCAGCATTAATGTTGCACAGAAAAACTGCAGTTAGTGGTCTGAAAATAAGTGTCTGAAGTAGGACGAGTCTTAATTCAGTCGTCCCGATAAGAAATATTTCTATTTCACAATCAAATTATCGCCCATTACACAAACATCTGTCCAACTGAGAATAGAGACCGATGAAATCCAATTGCATTGGAATTTTATCGAGGGTAGAAGGCCCTTCATAGTTCCTGCACGGTTGTACGAAATTTTGGCGCTGCAACCAGAAGCATTTCGCAGCTAAGAATACGCAATGTCGGTACACCGGGCGTCGGCGTTTCAATTATTAAGTTTCATTGTCAGTTGAGTCGAGTTTCCGGGGATTAAAATGTAAACTGCGTTATTACGTCCGCCGCGCAAACACTACCAAGTCCTGACACGCTTAATCCTTCGCGCGGCGAGCCGAAAGGTACACAATTTTCGAAATTGCACGAGCCGCGACGCGCCATTAAAAGTTCCTCCGCGTCTTAGCACGTCCCACCACGGGAAAAAGGATTTATTTTCTCGCTGATAATTCAGCGTTCGTATCTGATGACGTACGCGACAGCCATGCTGAATATCAGGTGCAGAAAATGGAATACAAGGTTTGTGGATGTATATGAGAGAAATCACGGTTACATTCTTTTAGACTGTAAAGTAATTTCAAGGATGGCAAGTGAATAATGAAGGGAGGAAGTTTCTGTCGTGATGGCAACATTATCCAACTAGACATAGCTCTCTGCTTAGGTATATAGGTAAGCGTGGGTAATGTGGGTGCGGATCGATAAGCCAGAGAAGAAATTTAAGAGTAAATAATCTAAGTTTGCATTGCTATTCCTGCAATTTCATAAAAAATCGTATAGGATCCAAAAATAAGGATACATGTCTCTCTTATCGACGGCAACCCAATTTTATTGAGATGAAACCGTCTCTCACGAAAGTCGATCCTAAAGACGGATACTTTCAGACACGGTCGAATTCCGAATGTAGCCTCTCGCGATTTTCTATTCCTATGCAAAGCTTGATAACTTTGACAGCAAGAGTCGAAGGACTTTCCGGGGCAAAAATCAATTTCCTTCGGACCCCTGCTGGCCACTGGACTGGTGTACGTTAAAACGCATACAATTTTCCTGTTGGGAGGAAGTAGATAGATATACGTATATTGCAACTGGTCCAATAACGCTGAACGCGCGATAAAGTCCCTCCAAGGCGCCCCCGTTCTTTAGGATTGAATTAGAATCAACAGAGAGCCTTTATTTCGTCGCATTTTCTCAGCAAGTGGAAAATCCGACTGACGATATACTTTATAGGGTCACACATGACAGGCTCGGAATTCGATTAAAAGTGCCAGCAATATTTATTACAGATTATTCACGTCCTTCGAAAACACAGTATCAGACATATGCCGAACGTCACACAATAATTAGTAACCGGGCAACGAAGTCCTGACCGCAGTTTTGTCAACGGACGGCGAGCGTTCCGCGGCGATGTTTTCGCGCATCGTAACATCGTTATTCGGATTTCGTCTCTGCCCGATTTTCCTAAGTTAATAACAAACTGTATAATTCGCTTCGCCGTGCTCATCCCATTGTTGCGTCGATTCTATTTGTCGCACGGTATCGATAATGCCCCCTCGTATAATGTGCTCGTTTAAATTACGTCACGGGGGATTAGATTTCGCACGGATACGTTCATTCTGTGTCAATACGGCTCGCACTGCTTTCAAAACAGACGAAACAGGTGTAATTTACTTCGCCCTGGCAAGCCAACACCCCCTTGTTTCGGCTGCCATCGCCAGTAATCGTACTCCAAGCCGAGGTGATGCCTATTAGTAGCGACACCCACGAGCGATGTTCTTTTTGCTGTTGCGATTCAAAGGAACTTGGAAAGATTAACGTACGTTATTTGACTGGAATTTGACAGGAGGGAACGGCGTGTCTGCGTTTGTGCAGTATCATGATAAGCGCGATATCAACGTAACACCGTCGAATAACACCATTACGAAACGGTGATATGCAAATATGCTAGAAAAAAAGAAAGTAATCGAGTAAGTGGGTTTGCCTTTAAAATAGCTCCCGCCGCAAATCAATGCGAATTCTCTCCCGTTTCATTTTCGTTGTAATATTTTGTGGCAATTGAATATTAATAGTATTATTAATGGTATATTTGTATTTCAATTACTGTAGCGTAATAACATATTCAGTATTGTTGGCCTAATGAACGCACAGACAGAAGAGTGTATCAGATTGTAGAAAATGCATTTCGAAAATCGTTTTCAGAGCAGATGTTGGTTCCTGCATATGAACATGACGTTCAAAATATTGACAGGCATTGTAAATATTTATGAAACACTGCTGTAGCGGATAACGTGGCGGAAGCGGGCGATTTTCTTCGTTTCAAATGATTCCTCCGATTCCGTGATGAACGAAGAAAATTAATTCTCGTACCATCTAGTTCTTGTAATTTACAATCGTATCCTGATGACTGAATGAAAGTTACATTATTCTTGGTTTAAGGGGTTATGTCTAGTCAGCTTTCGAAAAAAACGCAATTTTCGGGATTTTTTTGTGGAAAATCTACTGTATATTTTTTTACAATTATCCGCTTATTTTAATTGTACATACATGGAGAAGCATTCAGTAATTTTATTATAGAAAAACATTAAAAAATAAACAATAACAGCCATTCTCGCGGCAGCTGTTTTGATAAAGGCACTGTGCGGTAAGCAAATTTTCTCTGAGCTGGATCATCTAAAATTAAAAATTCAAAAACATTCTGTCGATATATGGTTGTATTCAGTAGATGAACGACGTTTTTTCGAACAGTTGATTTTTGACAAAATAGCGGCAGTTTAACGCAAAACCACGCTTTTTCCATATGTGAATTGTTCGTTTTTCGTTAATTAAAAATAGAATTTTGGTTAATGTAAAAAATCCTTCGGTCATCTACTAGTCTTTGGTATGTAAAAGAAGTCTGCAAAAGTTTAGGCAAATCGATACAGCTGTTTACGAAATGTCTTGCTCACCGATATCAAAACAGCTTCCGCGAGAATGGCGTTATTCGTTCATTTTCTAATGTTTTTCTGTAACAAATTACTAAGAGTTGCTGCATATATGTACTTTAAAGTGACTGACATAACTAGGCATAACCCTTTAACTAAAATGTCATTATACTTCCGGGTTGAAGAAGCACCCTCTGGCTAATCTCTTTCCCCCGACCACATTTAAATTCTCAAAAATCGTACAACCTCTCCGTTAACCGTTCACTGATCCCACAATAAGCATAATTCAATTACACTGAAATCCGTGATCACATACCTACACCTCGGCAAAATACCAACCACGACTGCCAGTCATGTCTACCATGGCACGACTAATCGTTTCGTCGAAACGTGGTCGCGACCGCAGGAGGGTTAACATTTGCTGACGGTTTCAAAGGCAACGGTGATACTCAGGTGCGGCCCCCTGGATGCTTCTCATCCCGCACAGACAATCCCTTTCCTTAATTACCGACTCAAAGCTAGGGCAGCTGATTTACAAGCTGTTATCAGCGGCGTGCATGAATTCGCCAGTACGTTGGATCCCCCACCGATCGTGCCCTTCTCCTCTACCCTCCCGCCAGCAACCCCTGTGCCCCGTAAAACTGCAGCAGCCGCGCGCGGTGCTGCACCGGCCGGGAGTAATCGCGCGAGATTAATTGCTCCTCCACCTTGGCTGCGTATGACTGCGCCCGCCGCGGGAGGAACAGAGATGATGGCAGAGGAGTGCGCAGGTTTTAGTATCGGAAAGTGACGGTGACGGTGACTGTCGAGGTGGAGCCTCCCCTCGAACGGGGGGTGCGGTGGTGGTCTAGAGCACGCGGTGCCGCCAGCATACGTAAGTGAAGTATATCACGGAATTCAGAGCAGGAGTCTGCCGCACACCCACGGATACAAATCTTCTCTAAAATGGGGAAGGAGAGGCGAAGAGAGGCAGTGGGAGGACAGGGTGTCTGACAATGAACACGGGACGCCCCGGAGTGTTTCCCTGTACGAAGTTCTGCAAACAGCGGAGGAACGAGTTTCCGAGCGGGCGGCGGAAGGCAGACACTGCCGTGGCAAAGTGAAAAAGAAAAGAATTGATTTCGCAGGACGTCACCGTTTCTTGGCACCGGCCACTGGCACCGGCGTCCCTTCGACTAGAGGGAGGGAAACGGTCGAGGGACAACCTAATTGGAAAACAAATAAGCCCCCCGCACGGTTTTCCTGGGGGTGCCAATGTCGCGGTCCAAAAGCTCCTTTGTTCAGTGAATTCTTAAATGCCATGCACAACCGCATTGGCAGATTGTCCGTGGTTTTCATTATTTTCGTTTAACGTATTCAGACTCGTTTCTGTAATTCGAAACAATCTCGTCCGAACTGGGCAAGTTGAGGAGGGGGGGGGGGGGAAGAACTGAGTGAGGGATATCAACCCCTAATCTATGAAACCATCTAGTAGTAGGGGACGCGCTCATCAGATAAAAGTCCCTATTGTATTCAGCAATATGAATATTCAGGCTTCCAAATTTTTTATCTACTACTTCGTGTCGAGGTAGACCCTATTACGTTTTAACAGCTTCGTTTCGTTACTGCCACTAAACTGTAACTTTTGATTAATTTTTTATGAACCTACCACGGAATATGCAAAAATCTTTGTCCTGTTCATTGTTCCTGAATAATTTGCAAAATTTTGTTTGCTTTTGTCACAGTCTGAGATAATAACACTGAATAAACATTTTCCATTTATTTTTGTAGAGCAGGTGTCTATGTTAGTCAAATTATTCAGCAGCATATATATCTTTTTTGTTTCTGCAGATATAAGAAAGGGCTGTATTTCTTAAAAGTGAGCAGTTCGGTCGCCCTTTTAGCTGCTACATGCGAAATACGAAGAAAAAGCAATTCCTTCACCCTCCTCGCATTTACATATGGGAAAACTATTTTCTGCCTTCCTTTCCTTCCTCTTTCGGATTTTCCCCACGTCCCTATCCTTTCTTGTCGTTACACGCGACATCTGCCTTTCAGATTCAGGATCTCCCATTTAAGCATCAGAATACTTCGTATTTTTAAAGTCAGGCTATGAAAAACAAAACTCTGGCATAAAGTAAAATAATGAAGTAAATTGTAATATCGAAGATCTTGAATGTTCATATGCAACAAAAATAAGTATAGGTACTTTATGTTACAACTCCCTGATAGGATGAAAATTTTTTCCCTCAATGTACTGTACATCTTTCTCGTCCATTTGCAATCGATATTCGCCTATGCCTTTCTCCCGCGCTAATTTTTCCATCACGCCGCGCCACGAGCGCACAATTTCATGCAAGCAATAATTTAGCCCCGCGGTGACTTCGCGACAGGCGTCGAAAATTATCTGCCCGTTGAAGCAATAACGTGCAATTAATGTCATTATTACTACGTAATTGGGAATTTGTTCCGGTAAATTTCGGTTCCATATACCGTGAAGTAATATTGACGCGCGACGAGCGATGGGACAACATCGCCCTCGTTAATCGAGCCTACTTTTAAACACTGTCGTTATCCGCAACTTTTTCTCAGCTAGAAAGACAATTTCGGCGTTTCCATAAATTGCATACAAAATCGTATTGATTTCTACAGAAGCTGAATAAGAATAAAACTATAACTGGAGTACCTACTGATCTCTTGCAATAGCCCAAAATAATTACCATTGTACCGTAAAAGTCAGGCCATCGTGAGGCATAAATCTAGGTCCCCCTCCGCTAAACACCACTCGACTATACCACTTGGAAGTTTGAAGTTCCGAGGTCGGTAAGACGCGACAAGAAAGCCGAAGCGAGGGAGGGAGCAAGCGTATATCATGCTGCGGCAATTTTTCGTCACAGCAGGCGACGCTCGGTGATCGTCGTTCCCCTAATTAATTGAAAAACAAGAGCAGAGGAGCAGCGGCGCTCGCGTGGCTGCAAAGCGCTCACCGAGGCGACGCGACGCATCGCGTCGCGTCGCGCAGCGAGCCTTCAGACAGTGTTGTTCACGGTACACAAATGCTAGCGCGACGAGCAAGGAGAGCCGTAATTGTTTCGATGCTGTAATGGGGATCCTTAAGTAAAGTAAGCTACGATGTTCCCACGTGCGGGTTTCCTGCAGCTTGTGTATATTCGGGCGCAGTCAACGACACGTAAAGTCGCGTCTGGGGTCAGGCAGGCGCTCCCTCATGCGTGCTTCCTCTGCATGGTTCCCACCCATTGACAAACCGAGGAGGAATACCTTTCTCGGTAGACTGGCTACGTGCAAGGAACTTCCGATGGCCTCCAACGACCCTGCCCCCAAAACTTGAAAAACTCTTAAGCAGACGGGACACAGAGTGTTCCTTAACGCTTTATCAAGGGACCACGGGATACATATTCAGCGTCCTTAGATCCAATTTGAATATATCTAGTCCCGGTGGATATACTCAAGCTAGATACATATTTATCCGTCCTGTGGCGTGCTAGCTCAGAGAACCAGCTGCTTTGAACCCCGCCACAGGTTACAGGATTATCAGAAACGTTGTTTCACATATTCATGAATCGAATGCAATTTTTCCTTGGATTTATACAGGACTCGGTGACTTCTGCTGTCTTCTGGAGATAAAATTTGCAGCTCGAAACGGCTGGCAGCAGCCACTGCGTTCCTTCGCGCGTTGAAAATCGATAGGCCGCCTCGTGCATGACTGTGAGCTGTATAATCGTCAGCGAGCCAAAAATTCTGCCTTTTACTGAGACTTAAAAAGGGACTTTCGCTTGGAATGTTGGTAGCTTTCTGGGCTGTTGATTTGGTAGCTGGTTTCACGTAGAATGACCGTCGCGAGTTAATCTGGGCATCTTCTGTTTGCGCTCGAATATTTGAGGTTCAAACGTGAGCGTAGCTTGTAGCTTGTCTGCCAGTAGCGTATTGGATTGGTGCACGCGAGATCGTTAACGCTGGCCCACTGCTCGAGAGATGCCACAGAAATGCAACGAACTAAAATAAATGAAATATTTAAAAAGCAAAAAGTATTTTCATTGAAACTTCCATACGCGGAGCGGAAATTCCATATGTATCAAGCGAATATTTCGAAAACGGGCTGCTTCGAAGCGAACGGAGTTGAGAGAGTTCTTCACCTGTTACGAATTATACGATCGCAGCACGCGTTCTTTTTTCTTCGGGTGTAACGCGTTATTCGATGTAGTTAGTTTCACGCTCGGAGGATCGTAGATTTTCTTCCATCCGTGCTCGGGAGCTGTTTACCCGTTTGTTTAGTTTCTTATTTGTGTACAGTGTGCAGATGAGTTTCGGCAGCCTCCTAGCCCGATGTTTGGCCAGTCTGTCGAATTCAATTAAAAGGATTCTGCAGATTGGTTCGGAGAAGTTGTGCTACCGTGAGTTTGTTATCAATTACGCGAGATAAATCGAGGCCACGTAGCTCGGCAACTGGTTTTTACGTCCAAGATTGTCGAGGCAAACTGACTGCTCGGAAATTACCCACTTAATCGAGTTCCTCGACAAATTTACATACCGAGAATCAACATTCCTAAGTATTCCCCAAATCACACACGTGAATGGCACAATCATGTGACCTAACGCGTTTGAGGGTATCAACCCTTAATTAGAACACTTAACTGCGTATCGATCAAAGTATCTCAATGTGGTTACACGGGCAGTGCAGGAATTTGGTGAAAGGGAACGTCGAAAACTATGAGCCACAGTGACACAGTGTACAAGTTGTCCGTTTCCAAGCACGAAGGAGCCGAGCGGTTCAATTTCTCCGAGCGTATCAAAAACTGTCAGACGTGTGTTGGTCGGCTGATTGTCGTCCCCGTTTTATTTCACGAAGTGAAGCTGTCTCCAGTTCCCCAAAGACCAGCCCCATTCCGCGGCCCCGGCGTGCACGCCTTTGGAACGAGGAACAATGTTTCGCGCCATACAAAGAATTCCACAGGAAGAAAGATGTCGTCGGGCACTTGGCGCTTTTTCGCTCGTCGAGACGGCGTTGGAACAGCCGCGGCGTATCAACGTTACGCCCGCTTCTTGGCGCTGTAACATCCCCAGCAGGGAGGAAAATGATTCCGGGGTAGGCGATGGTCGATCCTAATGAAGATAGAATTAACCCCTCGACTCAGAAACCGTGAAAGAAAGAAGAAATTGTAACGGCACCGCCAACGGAGCTAAATAAGGGAAAGAACGATGCAGGTGAAAAAGAGGGACGACGCAACGTTTTTATATCACACCGCGGAAATACAGCGTTATAAACGATGAAGTGGCGCAGGTCGCGGCCACGCGGATCAACGGACGCAAGCCCCGGATCTACGCAATGGGAGATGCGCGGAACGTGGATTGCTGGGGTATAAAGGTTGATGGGGAGGGCAAGACAGGGTGTTAGTGGTAACCATGATGAAGGCACGAATGTACGCGTATGATTCGGGAATTGTTATTGCTGAATGTTCCCTTGCCTTCAGGGGATAGTCTAAACTCTAAGCGGATGCAGCTATCGAGTGAAATAAAAGGCAAGGGTTCGAGTGTTTCGTTGTTACCCATATTGCCTTAATTTATATTCTTACTTGTCACATAGTACATATCACAGAAGACATTAAACTAATTATTCAGGGAACGATGATTCTTGCATGTTCCAGAGTTTGTTTACCAAGTGGCCCGTGAGGGATATAAAGAGACGAAATATGGTAATTCCAAAGGCAGAAACTCTGCTGTACAGTTTCTATTAAAACCACCCTCTGCAAGGAGAAAAGAAGGGAAACGTTGGCGCCATGGTCAGATGAACATTATGCAAAGCCGAGAGTAATGCAGCGAGCGATATCAGCTCGTGTCGGACGTGTTAAATGACATGCGAGCCTTTCCCACCGCGAGCAACACGACCAACGAATATACCGACATCGTTAAGGGAAGCACCGCGCCTAAAGGTGAATTCTCATTAGGGGTGGTGCAACATGTCGTTAGCAGGTGTAGTGTCGATTTTCGCTGCACGTCATATACACACTCGAATTTCGGCTAAACCAGCTGAATCCATTACACCGGGCACCTCGCTCTCGAGAAACTTTCCACCCTAAACGCGGGAGCTGCCGAACGTTTCCTCGAACGTCGACGCAATTCGCGACGAACACCTTACACGGGAACATAATGACAATTTCGGAATTCGGGGGCGTTTCAGGGGGAAATATGAATATTTTGGCAGCAGGTTCTACAACTAATTTTCAGTAAAATTCGTGACGCGATTGCGGGTCTGATTCTCCGTGTGAAATACCTTGTGTAGTGGGATTCGTGTGTAGATAGTCCACAGGTAAAAAGAATATAATAAACGTTACTGTTGTATACATTGATTTGTGAGCCTGATATTTGTAACATATTGAAACGGACCTTCACAGACATTGAGAGTAAAATGCATAAACTTTAATTAACGATTTCTCCATAACTACGTGGTAAATCGATTTTAAACTTTGTACAAGGGTTTCTCATATTCCAAATTAGTTTTGAACGAAATTTCAAAGAATTCTTGAATTTAGTAGATTTTTCAGGAACTACCTTAAGGCTGCTATCGTGCACACAGTTTCCAAACCAGGCTGCACTTTCATCGAGCACCCACAATTGCCTCGAAGATACTCGTAAACACTTATCGTAGTTATACTAACAGGGGGTTTTGGAGCAATTATGTAGTTAACAGCCGCGATCGCGAAGTTCTGAGACTTCGATTAAATAGAACGATGGGCGCTTAGATTATTGATCGCTAGGATGAAATTCTGTGCGTGCGTATATTCGCCCGCTAATGCCTGCAATTTTCGCGTGTGCATAATTAAGATAATCATCCTCGCGTCGCACGTAAAAATAGCGCTCGGTTTTACGAGAAACTTTCTTTCCTGTATCACGGAAAATTGAAATAATTCTCAGATAACGGCGGGTGCTTAGTACCGTCGTAAACGATATCAAGAGTCGAACAAATATACCTATATCGCCATCTCGCTATCTCAAAATCTTGGACTTGACTCCCTCAGAATTAAAAAATAAAACGCCCAACACTTCCTTCAAGAATATAAGAGCAGTCTGGAATGAATTAATAAATAATACAGAGCCTCGCCAAGCAGACACAAATTACGCAGCAGCCTGCACGCAGACGTAATGATGTTAACATGGGAGCATAAAAGAATCGGAAACCACTCGATTTCACGTTATCATCTTTCCACGTAACACCCGATTACTCCAATGAAGTACTTCAATCAATGCACGGTTAAAAATGGTTTCGCCATTCGGGCCGACCTTTAATTAAATCACTAAAGTAAATTAACAAATAAAACGTTGGAAACGTCAGAGTCCAATTAAAGTCCGGACAACTGGCATTGCGGACCGCTTCTGGGAATTATTCGCGCGTGAATATCGGTCAAGGATAATGGTCGAACGCGTCGCCAAGGGGTGGCCGCTGCTAAGTGGCGAGGGGTAGTTAATTTTTTGTCGGTCGCCCTTCTCGAGCAGCGGAAACTCGATAACCGACGGCCGTAAATTCCGTGGAGTGAGAGAGTTTCCGCGAGAAATTGAAGAAATGGCCCGCGGATTGTCCTCGCTGGTAATTTCTTGGCCGACGTGGCCAGCAACAGGAAGCACGGGGTCGACCCGACCGCGAGACACGCTAGGTCGTTCCGATTTAGCTGCAGGCTCACCGAACAATCGGCGGATTTCAAGACGCGATATAGGTATGCGCGAATTCGTCGGCCAGGGAATAGCGATTTTGGGGCGGAAACGCAACCACTACCTCTCGATTTCCGCTTGCAATTATTTCGCGAAACGGATCGCGATAAAGTGAACTTCGTACGAACAAACTTACTGCGCCGTGGACGTTGCTGTGGGCAAATATTTACACCGTGAAATTTGTTTATTCGGTGGGCTCCGCTAGACGGCCTTTAATACACGCCGCTGATCATGGGCGTTACAATAACGTCGAATTTTCGATGAGTTTCGATCGGGTGCATTGCTGCAGAACGAATTGACGGCTTCACGCTGCGAGATTGGATTGAATAATTATCGATGGGTGTGTTTAAAAGCGACCCTTAGTGAACAGTTGAGAGGTTGAATGTTGGGGAGCCCGAAAAGGAATAATTTGCTTTTCGATATAGACTTCGCGTGAGTGTGCTCAAAGTGGTGCTGCAAATCACGGAAAGAGAATCATTTAAGGGGGAAGCCACTGTGACGGTCGAAAATAAAGGCTATTTTCAAGATATTCTTTTATAATGAAATGTACCTTTCTACGAAAAATCTTTATTACCAACAGAAAATACATATATTTAACTAATATTTTATGCTCCCAGATTGAAAAAAATTTCATCAGTATGGCCACAGCGTACGATAACGTTAGGTTCTGCAAATAAAAAATACAAAACGGGCCCTCGTGTAACCTTCCAACATTTGCTCCAAATTGAAAAATTCGAAAAGTTTCTTAAAGTATATTACAATAGCTTCAGTTAAGCTTATAGATTTAAAAAAATATTAATATTTTAAGAAATGGCGGACTTAAGAAGAAATCTGGAACAAAAAGTATAAAAAATCAACAAGTTTTTTCAATGTTACGATTAAATAAATTATTCGATCAAAAAACTGGTATGCTTGACTGAAGATAATTGTATTACGAATATTCCCTGAAAATTTCAAGTGAATCCAATAAAAATTGACTGAGTTATTAATGCGCCCGTTTGAAAAATGCCGTTTCGAGATACACGCGTTTAAAGTTTCGCGATTTTCTGCAGCTCAAAGATCGCAGCTGTATACGGTCTTGTCGTGGCCAGTGATTCTCTACCTAGTTCTAAACAATATATAAGCTCATAATCCCTCTTATTAGATACATTTGGGTTTTTGGACATAAACTTTTTGGGTGATTGACACCAAGTTACCCATGCGTGCACTGGTGCATTGCGCTACCTATACAAATCCTTCCGCAGCTCCCAGAATTTTTCGACATCGACATTGAAATTGTGCAGGTATTAACATTAAGACCCCAAGCATTAGTAAAATGCACAAAAAAATATCGGAAAAAAATTTTTCACAGTGGCTTCCCCCCTTAAAACGTGGAAAATTCGGTTGAGTTTCGTGAAAAGTACACAGAGACATTGTTGCCAGTAATATTAAAGTGTAGTGCTTGAGGAATATGGAATGGAGTCACTGATATATCTACGGTAATGTAATTACTTTCCCACTGATACAGCGATGCAAATTGAGTCACAAAGAAAAGGCTTTTCAACCTGCTCTTGTGTATATGGAAAATATGAATGGTGGGGTAGGTTCTGGACAGAGGAGGGGGGTCAGCGTGACGGGTGTGCATTTGGCCAAAGTGGTTCGTTACGCAATTATACGGTTAACGTCATTAAGCGATAAAAATGTTTCACGGCAAAAAGATGAAGCGCTGACACAACAAAACGTGGCGACCGCAACCGCGTGATCGTTTCGAGAAAATTATTTTACTCGCGTACGTGCTGTTACGCTCACTTCACCGGTGCTTCTCGTTCCATGCTGTAATTCCACACTTCCATGGACCGACAATGCTTGTTAAATATCTGTTTCAGGGAATGAACCGAAATAACCATACATTTTGTGCACATTTTCTTTGGCTCGCGATCAAATTCATTCTGATCGTTGTTTGCATCACGCGGGAGCCTCAAAGAGTGGGAAAATGATTCTGCGAGAGCACACATATTCTTTTGGTAGTTTAAGCCGTAAATTCTACTTCAAGCGTTCCGTTACACGCGTGCAAGATGCGGCGGTGTTGTACGAATATTTCATGCACCGCGAATCGATGCTGATTTTAATTAAACGTTAAGAGCAAAGAATTTAATTATAATCACCAGGCGAGGTTGTAACGAGCCGAAGTGCAACTACTGGCCGCGACCCCACGCAAAAAGTTTCACGGAACGCGACCGGTAAATCGCACGCAATCAAAATTCAACGAATCGATGCCAATTAAGTTGATGTACGCGAGGCACGCGCGCACCAACTTCGCACGATTGCTCGTGCCACGTCGCGGGAGCGTAAACAAAAAGAAACGAGGAAAAATAGGGGCGAGTCCAAAAATGGCCGCTATTTATGCATTTCATTATGCACCGACCATACCACGCGTTAAATAAATATTGCGTGTGCAAGTTTGGCCCTTAATTAAATCCGGCCGAGCCACCGCAACGCCAAGATGTTTTATACGAGCTAACTGCCTCTGAGGGAGAGAGTGGTGGAATAGGGGTTGAAGGGGTTGTCGACGAAGGAAGGGACAGAACACAATCCACCCTCTTAGAGTTTCATCAAATGCGTACACACGCGAACAGACTGCAATGAACACAATGACATAATAAAATAATGATTTTTATTCGGGATTTAGTAATAAAATAGAAGATTCATCCAACGATTTCTGGAGAAATGTGGATACTCTAATATTCTAGTTTGACAAAGGGCATTCTGTACCAATACAACAGAAGATGTAATTGCATGTATTTCATAAGATGACTGCTTGGAGTAAGTGCTACGAATTTGATGGAATATGACAATTTTGATAATAACTGCTGCAGTACCGATTTACAGAGAATGGTTCTCGTAAACTTATCGTGATCACACTGCATGCACAATTGTTTGCGATCATAAAGACTACGGAGCATCCATAAAGAAAGAGTGCAGTTTTGCGTCGCATAATTGCTTCAAGGTCCTGGTGGGCATAATAGGTTGCCAGTAGTAATTTATTGCGACTTCAAACATACTACGAATCCACCAGGTACGCCTTCGGGGCACTCTCTGAAGGTATACAGCAAGTCATTGTCGGACCACTTGTGTAACCCTTTTCCCTCTGAACGCCAACTGAGTCGACTTTATGTTGTTGAGCGTTCTACTCGAAGTGCAAAACTAATGGAAGCGTATTTTTGCACAATAGAGAAGCCACATCCTTTAACCTTCATCAATTAATCCGTGAAATCCGAAGGGTGGGAAGTTGGAGGGTTGCAATCGAAAGAATTCAAAATAAATTTCATAATTTTCGTAGAGATTGTACAAAAATGAGTGTACGTTCTCATTCGATGTTGAAGAATTTCGACAAACCCCTTCCAGAGGAACCACCCTGATTCTGGCTGCACCGTGATTTCCATCGCGCCTTCTGCCCCAGTGCAGCATAATTTAATTCCGCGAAAGTGATTAAAATTCTACGCCTGTTAAAATCCATTTGTGAAAGATTGCTCGACCCTTAATCCCCTTGCTCGCCCTATTTCCACATGCCAACCCCGTTTTTCCTCCTTCTTTATTCGCATGAGCTCCAGCCTCCCACACACCGCCCATCTCGTGTCTAGCCACGTCTGCAGACGCATCTCAGTTTTACAATCCGTCCTATTACCAGCGTTTTGCGAGAGAGACTCTCGAGCACCGCCTTGATTGCACGTAATTGAATTCCGCAAACAAGACTGAAAGCGGGGACAAAGGAAAAATGATTAGATCCTCTCGAAGCGATTCGTTCGCACAGGAGGGTTCTGATTTTACGCCGACAAGGACGCAAACGTTTGCATCGAACGTCAGGGCATGATTGAGCGCGATACTCGACGCGTAAATTGCAAGCTCCATTGGGTGGAACTAGCTGTTGCTGTTTCGTTAACTAACTGTTTGCCTGGCAGTCTAATGTTAGAATTTTCATCGACTCGCAACAGACAGTCGCGCACAAATTACTAGCGGAGCCTTCAAGTGATAACTCCTCGAATAAACTTCCTCCTACTTCGAATTTCAATTTTCTACAGATTTGTACAGATCTCTGTTCGACACAAAGGCCACTCGCATCATCGTTCGCTCCTTCCGGAAAAATTGTTGCGCCCCGGTATTTGCCATGCAGAATACAGATTCCCCGTAAATAATTCTGCAGCACAGTTCAGCGAGCCGTGCAGTTTTGCACACATTATAAGCCCGGGACGGGGGAGAGCACACCCGCGTCTCTGTTTTCCAATATTCCCCGTAAATCTTTGGTAAACAGACAGATTAAACGTCGAAAAGCGCGCGCACGATTCTCCACGCCAAATAGGTACCTGCACATCGGGAAAGAAAGCAAAACGCGCTTCCTGTCAACTTTCTGATGTACCCAGGGAAATACGGATGTACATACATACATTTAAAATTTTCAAGCCACCGCCGGCCGCGTTGCGCATCCCCCGCTACGGCCCCAGCACGACGATATTTGTTCAGGATCTGCAAACAGGGGCGCAGTTTAACGACTAAACTAAATACATATCAGGGGAAACGTGGCAGAACCACACCCCCGCCCCGCCGCTCTGGAAAGATTCAAAGGAACAACGTGGCCGTCGAAGGAACTGTGCTCGCTAGGAACTGTGCTCTTCCAAATACCTAACGTGCAAATTACTACAGAGAGATTTCCACTTGTTCGGTTCGCGCTGCACGCTCGCAACATTGTTTATCGACTGTCCTCAAACAGTGCTCGATATGTGATGGTTGTTCATGAATGTTTCATGCGAAAGTTAGGGAACCCCAGACAAGGGGTCCGCTGCCTTTTCACCGCCGCTGTAAAATCGCGTTAAAGGGGCTGTTTTCGTTGCAAGACAAAGGACAGCCCTCCGCTTTTACTTTCAAATGCAGTTTACAATCGCGCCCTCGCAATCCTGCGCGCTTAATGAAACCTGGCTGATTATTTGTCGTCGTTGCTTTCCGCGGGGATCGATAATGACTGGTTGCACCCGCGTCCTTGCTCTCCGTCTGTGCATGTCTTGCGCGGAAACGCGTCACGTAGCGTATGTAAGTCATGGAGGAAGATGGTGTGTTCACCGATTTCAAAGGAACCGATCTGCTCCCGAGCTATCGTGAGCGACACGTGCTGCTCCGCGAGGTTAGCATTGTTTGAATTCGACGAGTTTGCAAATGCACGTACCGGGAAACGCGTGATAAGTTCCATACGTGCTTGTGAGTATTCTTTACTTGAAGTCGGTGAAATTTGGACGTGAAATGAGGTGGAACAATGCGGTGCCTACATCGCGTCGATACCTCGTTGATTGGATTTTAATTACCTAACCCAGTGAATTGTGAGACAAATCAGCGTTGAAGTATCTGGATTTCATAAGTCCCTCTATCTGCAATTATAGTTATGAGCGAAGTTTACAGTCATATACCTGTTTCGCTGATAAATAATTAGCTGAAAGTTCGTTTAAAGAAAGTTAACGCTCCCCTGTCTCGTGAAAAAGTTTACCCGCTCCGACTCGCGGATTCTTTCCCAAATAGTCCGCTTAATTTAAGAACCTCGGCGAACATTCTTACCCAACTCCGTCGTGAACTTTTTCCCGTCGCATTGTAAAGTTAACTCGAACGCAAAGTACAGCGCAGAAATCTTAAACAAGAAATACGGAACATTTGAAGTCTCGGTATTCCCGTTTTCCGCGGGAAGTTGCATTCCCGTCAGAAATCTGCGGAATCCTGAAAACCACCCGAAGGTCCCAATAATTCTGGAGTTAGGTGTTTATCTAGCCCGCGGTGGAAACATTTCCACCAGCCGACCTTCGTCATTAAAAGTATTCCGTCGTCGGTTGCGCGCACGCAATTGGAAACGTCACGCGGAGACGCTAAATTATCGCGCATTATTTGTAAGGAGAACATTTAACGACGTGGCTCGTTTATCCTGCGATACGTGTGTCGCCGGGGCTCTAATTACACACGTGAATTTAAAAAAAAATACAGAAAGAGAGAGAGAGAGAGAGAGAGAGAGTAATAATAAAAAAAAGGGAGAAACGTCTACGGCTTGACGCTGGAGTGGCGCAAGAATGGGGTGGCTCGCGTTCGCGAGTGTCGATACGCGACGAAAGTTACCAAGCGAAAAAGGAGAATAAAAAAGGTGGGGGAAATAAGAAAAGTCTAAAGCTCTCGCGCTGAAAATGTCTGCCTCGGAACCGTGGCACTTGTCGTTACGCTCTCGCTAATGAGGGCGAAGCACTCCATTAAGTCAACTGCGCGGTAACTACGATAGAAACGAGGAAAACTCAACGTCAAAGTGGAATACCCTCTCGCAGGCTGTCCATCACATCGCTGCCATCTCCAACCAACTTCTCCGCGACGAATCGCCGAGCTTCTCTTCCCTAACTAACCCGATGGCGGGAAAACTGGCGCGTGTCTGTGGCAGACGGGGAACGGGGCTCAGGTCATTGTCATTGGTCAGACGGAAACGGTACTAACACCCCCGCAAGCGAATTACCTCGAGGAAAAATGGAACCGTCCAGCGACGAACGCGAAGCGGCGCTGAGAGATGAAACGATCGTAAATTCTGCGCGATGGGAGTTGAACGTGGTTTATGTTGAATGGTAAAATGTTTTGCGTCTACCGTGGTGTGAAGTAAATTATAGTTATTGCGCAAAATTGTGGACACGCTGAATATCTGTGAACTCCGCTCAAACGGGGATTAAACATGATTTCTGTACCAAAATGTGCGAATATTTAACCTCCGTGAATTACTATGCTCTTGTACGCGATATCATGGGATGCTGTTATTAATGCAAGACATCTGAATTATATATGATGATGAAAGGTTCTGATGAATCTTAAATTTAAATTCTCATTAAACTTTTCACTACGTACGCCGGATATATTCGGCATCCATTTAAAGATCTTAATAAAACTAATGAAGAATACCTATTATAGACAAGATTTATGTTTGCATGCACATGCAAACAAGGCTAGATTTACGTTGCCCATGATTCTGTGCTTCCTTCCGACTGCTATATGTACGTGTACAACGTAATACTACAACAGCGGGGAGAGATTTTGAGGAGGAGTTTAAGAGCTTCCTAGAGCAATCACGAAACAGTCAATACCATTCCCTATCGTCCTCTCGAACTCTAAGTGAAGCATGTCAAATTGGCAGCCTGTTCGGTGGATTTTGACGGCTCAGGGAAGTGGATTAACGTTGAGTTATCATATATCAAGCATGCCTCAAATACTTATCCGTCTTAATGAGCTAAAAAGAATTTCCGGTGACCGGTGCCCAATTCCCATAAAAATAATATGATGGAAAAGAGACGATAAAATGAACGGTTTCCGGCAAAGCGTGCACATAAAGGGATTTAACTTAGTACGTCAAATTTAGGAAGGATATTCTTTGCAGAAATGAAAGGAGTAGGTAATGTTGCGAACGTGCAATTAATAAAACTTTGTCAGAATGCAATAAATCGATATTTACCTTTTATAGGATATGCAGTTGTAAAGCATCTCATCGAATATTATATGAAACATTCCCTGTCACCATTAATTTAGCCTATCGCGATTACTCTGCAAATAAATAATATATTTCCATTCAACAAACCTGCCGTGAATTAGATATATTTTTCCAATTTAATGAGTTAACTGATAACACAGACAGTGCTCATTCGTTATATAGAGTTTGGAAAGAAGATTCTCACATAGAAACTGTGTCTACATAAGACAGTACAGTCATCTGTGCGAGGAGCTTTCTACCCGGTTAAACGTTGCACGCAAGTTCAAACCGTTTGCCCTAGCGAGCACTTAATTTTTCAATAACTCTGAAACTACGATGGTCTGGAATCACTTAAATTCCATCCGGCACAACGAATCGGCAAGAATTCATTGCAGTCCCGTCAACAGATCACTCAGAAGATTAGTCGTATCTTTATTGCACTTGCAATTATGAAGATACTATCCAGTAATACGTGCTTCGTGATCAATTACGTGCCACACGCCAACCTTTAGAACGGATTTTTAATGGGATCCTTGGGGTAAACCTCGAAAACCGCGAGCTCCTTGCCATTCATTTCTGCTGATGCAACGTTCATGCACAGGAAATTCGGGGAATTCTCTAAGTCGTTATAGAAATATTAAAATTGTTCCATATTATATAAATATATACCATGGAAAATTATCAGGGGGAAATACGAGTATGAATGTTAATTCTAGAATGGCCAGGAAGTAACGTTACATTTTCGTCTGTATTACAGAATTACGTGTCATCTTCTCATGTTTCCTCGCGTGACTGACGGCTGACGGACGATTGGTGGAACCCGGAATTTAATTTAACGAAGCTCGTCATTCTTCCAGATTTCGTGCAAAATATTTCACGAAAGAATCTCGTCGCCTCGAATATTTTTCTGTCAGCGTTTTAATTTAATCTTTAATTCCACCGTGGGATTTCTTGCCCACCGTATTACGCGATACCCATGCGACTGATTACACGGATTAGCGTGACGTTTATTGGGGAGCGAGCAGTTTTTCATTTCGGCCTGTCACGGAGGCGACGGAATGCATCGCGTTATACAACAGGACAATGCACTGCATACCATATTCAGATAATTGTGCACCGTAAACCGGGGATGCTGCAGCTAGCGTGCAAACAGCTACATTGATTGCGGAATACGCAAATATGTACAATTCGAGGAAATCACGCGTGCACCGCGGAAAATATCCCAGCACCGTGTCCGTCTCTAACCGCGACACTCGACAAAGTGTCTCGTGCAAACCTTTTGCATTGCAAACAACGGAGGCCAACTTGCTCCAGTCCACGCACTGTCGACACATGGCAACAGTGACATACTCCTAACGCGCAACTGCATCGAAACTTTCATTAACCCCGGCCAAACGCCTCCCAGAAACAATCCCGCGAATAACTGAATTTGCCACGGCGAAAGTGACCGATCTGTTTAGAAAGTTGCGTCACGTTCGCTGGGAACAGTGACAATAAATTCGTAATCGCACAGAGAAATGGCCAACGGAGGGAAATCAAATGTAAAGCATCTATCCTGCAGTGTGTTCAGTTGTTGTTTGCAAATCGGGGTGAACGCCCCAGCAGTGTAATATTCAGGCAGAAGTTGCTTGGGAGTTTCTTGCTTAACGAAAAAGTTTGGCCACTCCGCCAGAAGAATTACTATCAACGAGGTGTCGCAGGACGTCGCACTGCGCGGAATTATAACCGTATTCCGGTCCGCAGGATCGGAAGAAAACTGGCACGGAACGAGGTCGTCGAACGGAAAAGGAGAAACAAAGGGTGCGAGCGAGCGAGCTCGGGGGCGCGCGGCTCGAGTGCCCCGAAAGCGAGTTCCAGCGGCGTGTGCTGGAGTGCATAGCGAAATCGGGCTCGAAACGTAAGAAACGTTCCGCGGCTGCAAATTTTACCGTGAGACGAGTGCGCGGAAAAATTCACTGGACTCGAAACGAACGCAATTAATTTAAGGGTGGTTATGGGATGCAGACCACTCACGGGGTAAAGGGTCACTTG
The DNA here is from genome assembly GCA_963855975.1 of Andrena chrysosceles. Taxonomy (NCBI): domain Eukaryota; kingdom Metazoa; phylum Arthropoda; class Insecta; order Hymenoptera; family Andrenidae; genus Andrena; species Andrena chrysosceles. The sequence continues at coordinate 1,044,743 of OY979769.1, read as the reverse complement.
ACTTGTTACCGATAAATATATTACAAATTTTTTGTTCAAACGCGGGCTTCTCTTGGATCGATGGTCTCAGCGGTGATGTGTAATATCTGGTAGTTATTTTTTTAGTAGAAATGAATGGGTAATTTGTTTTAACTGAATACGCAGGTAACTCGAGTTTTGCAATGGAGGTAAATATTTGAGGTGTTTTGTTTTATTTTATTTTATTTATTTTTGTATTATGTTATATTATCTTAATTTTTCTTTTTTTGTATTCATGAGTTTTTATTCTCTGTATTCTAAAGGGTCATGCCGTCGAAATAATAATAATTATAATAATAATAATAATAATAATAATAAAATATTGATATCCTCAAGTAGAGTGCATTTTCTTGAGATCCTTCAGGAATTTAGTGGTAGATTTAATTATTATGATAAAAACTACAGGGAAATGATGTTAGACAGAATTCGGTAAAACTGATCCCACGAGAAAACGATTCTCATGTAGTCCGTCAAGGTCAAAATGGTCAAAGTATTATACAACACGATAGATGTCGAGCTCGCAGCCCTAAAGCTCACGATCTTTAAAAATCGCGTGATATTTATTTACATAATAAGTTCCCTGTAAACCCAATTATTCGAAATCATTCTTGGGAATCGCTGCGACTGTGCCGCGGGCTCTAGTCAAGATTTATAACACTTTAGTCGAATCACAATAAATTGTTCGGTTCATTATGTGTGCGGCAATAAATTAGGAAGTTCTATTGTAAAATACGTGTTTAACGCGTCGAGAGCCAGCTACTCTGGATAGCTTTCAGACAGTTTTTAACTGTCCTGGAGCCAGCACCACTCGGCGAAACTTTCGTTCAATTAATTATGCAAATGAAATCCTCGTTCCGTTCCTTATCTGCTGTTCCAATTTTCACGACGTCGCATTCAAATTGAACTTACGCGCTCGTTAATTTCTCAGTTTACCAGTGATTCGAGCAATTCTTACGGCTGGGCGGAATAGAAATTGTTTCTTCAAACCCAGATATTCTGGAGCAGTATAAAGTATTCTATATTATCACCAGGTTCTACCTCTTACCAAGTCAATTTGTTGATTCAACTACTCCTGCGCCACGATCAGAATTTATTCCGAGAAAGCCGCAATTTCTACTCAGCTTCTTCAGTTCGGGATACACTAATTCCTCGATTGAAATAGAAAATGTAATTTAGATTGCTGCCACTGTAACGACCCAATAATCCACATGATTGGAAATCTATGTATATCCTCCCTCCATTCGGACAAAAGGCCGAAAACACGATTAAACGGCCCATAAAGTAGCCCCGATTCTAAAGCATTCGCGCGGTCATTAATCACGTCGCCACGATTAAGTCGCGAATTATGGTATTCGGGATTCAGACCAGCGAGAAATTTTACAGTTTCTGGTCACGCAGGGCCTGCTTATTTGTGGAGGGGCCCTCGGCCGGATTCCAGCGAGGTTCCACGGAACAATGCGATCATTAAAAACGGGGGCGGAATTTCGTAGACGAATGAAGTCGCCATTTACTGGCGGCGGTCCCGTTAACACGGAAAATATTTACGATCCATTATCGCAAACTACATGTACGAGCATCCAGTGACGTCCATGAGATATGTAACGGATATTACATTTCCGGGTCACTAGATTGATATTCACCGATTCCGTGGGCACCGTAGCTACGGACATTTCATGAACCAGCGGGTCCCGTGCATAGATTGAAAACGGGGACCTACATTTTCGGTACGAGACCATATAACACGCGAATATTTATTTATGATCATGCACCGTGATCCACGAGCTGCGATTCTACGCGCGGCAAAAACTCCAGATCTCATTTGAAATGCCGGCCGATCCGGGCTTTTCAACGATCCTCCCGCTGATTAGGTGTGAAAGAGGATATTTCAATGTTCATTGAGGCTTACCGGTTACCGATTGCCAGTTTATTTACCATTGGCCGTGCGATTTTATGCGTGCTAAGTACTTAAATTATATGAAATGAAAATGCAAATAGAGTTTTTATAGGAAATAAAACGCTTTTAACGAGGCTCTATTATGTTAATAAAACGCGTGAAGCTTTTCCTGTGGAATTAAAATGTCGCAGGTCTCGTTAGCGTGGAATCGCGGGTAAAGCGCGCACGGCCCTACAAGTTTTACGATCGGATAAGTATTTCAAGTAGTTTATCATAAACTGCATCGAAAATTTCCACGAAGATTTATCCAAGGGCCCTACTACTGGCCGGCTGAAAGCACATCATTTAGTTAGGTCGCTCGAATTAGTTATTCCAGAGTTTCCTGGGCTGCGCCGGATCGAGTCAGTTTTTAAGTATGTTCCTACGTTGCCGCGAATCCGGGGAACGAACGCGATTAACGAGATTTATAAATTTCCCGTTTATTAGAGGCCCGCGTAATACCGCGAATGACTCGCTGTGAGACGCGACAACTTGACTTTTAATGAATTCTTCAAGTGCCTCGCGCAGCTTGCTTACGGAACAATTGCGCGGCATATTCATTAAACGGCTGAAATGTCGTCCGTGTTTTTATTTAATTAATTCCTTACGCCCTCCCCCCCACTCCCGTCTCTCTCTCTCTCTCTCTCTCTCTCTTTCCTGCCCTTCTGGAGTGCCGCGCCTTTTTCATGCCGCATGACTAGAGTGTTCTTTCCCCAGGTTTTTCCCGCTCGACCACTTGGACGTAATTCTCTAATAATTTGACGAAAACAAGCAGTCTACAAAAATACATTCCGTAATAACAGTGGACTCGTTCAAAGCTCGACGGTGGTACGAGGATAAAGAATCGACCGAAAATTTTAAGGGACACTCTATGTCTCGCGAAGCTCTAATTAAATTACCGGAGGAATTAAATTGTAATTGCATGTCAGAGTAATGGAATAGTTTTGAGGCGTTTCCCACTCGATCTGCGAACTGGAACGTTTGTAAGGTTAATTCATCGTTTTTTTCTGGGAGATAAGGCACAGTTGGTTCTAATTTCTGATGCTAACAACATGAATATGTCAATAATTAACTCGAAATGCGATGTAATTCAGTAGTCTAAGTAATGCATACGTCGGTGTGACGTCAAAGTTGAATGTATCTCCTACCGGCCAGTGGGGGTGCAGTGCAGAGCATATGACTGCTTTTTAATTTTTAATCATATAATGGAAACGCTATGGATCATGAATTATTTAAACGCCGCTTCGCCAAACGTTTGATATCTCAGCGTCGTTTACAGGAATGTTTAAAACAGTCTTCTCACAGAGAAACTTTCTGTCAGTAGCCAGAAACGATTCTGCTAAAATACATATTTATAATATCGGTATATGATTTATACCTCATCAAAAGGAAAACGCTCCTGAAGAAAGAGTGTGTCAACGAACACGCTAATCCGAAAGGAACACATAACACAGTGCTGAAGAGCTAAAGCTCCACGCATAGTTCGCTGAAATTCCAGAATTCAACCGAGCCTCGTCGCCCCTTCGAGTCCTTAGCGCGACATTACTCCAGCAATAACAGAGACTAGCTACCCAAATGTTTGCCGAAAAATAATCGTCCAGCCTGTCTAAGCTCCAATTCGAAGAGTTCGGGTCAATAGAAGGTCCACGAAATCGAACCAGAAACGCTGCGATACCACGGGCGCGAATGTATATACATTCCCCTCGAAAGTCGTGCAGAAATTGATCGAATCCACTCCGTAAACCGGTTGAACTTTTTTAGAATGGCGCAAGAAATGCCAACGCAAGTTTTGCCGAGCAAGATCGAGTGTCCAAGTGCCATTCGACTGGCGGATTATTGCGAATTTCATCGTTACTCTTGACCTCGAAGCACGCGAAGTAAAACTGTCTTATCCCGCGAATACCATCGGAATCGATAGCCTTGTTAGCGAGAGGTTGCGGTCGAGAGGGCCGTTGGAAAGCTGTCAATGGGTTTTCGACGTGGCAGCGCGGCTTACCGCGGAATTACAAATTACGGGATATTACGAAGCGCCGCTTTGCTGCATGCACCAGCTCGTTCGGAAGGGCTGTCGATTCGGGACGCTTGAAAGGGGTGCACGTCTGGAATATTGGCCCATGCGCGTCTTCGTATCCAGGCGACGCTTTTTTTCTCTCTTTCCTCCCGCCTTTTCTCCGACGAGAGGCAAAATCGTATCAATCGAGAGCCAGTGAGCGAGGGGGGAGGGAGAGCGAGCATCGTCGAGACGGGAATTCAACGATCCACTTGGTCGAACGAAGTTTGCGTCGGTTGCTTGAACCGAGTTCCCTTCAATTCGAGCTGCTCGATGCTTGATTTAGCGGTTCAATTTAATTGGCCGCGATATAAAGTTACCGGGGAGCTGAAAGCGTGTGCCGGTTGTAACTCCAAGTAAATCGGAATAGGGGGCGAAGTGATTTGTCAATTAATTAGGGGATATTGAAGGGGAATTAACCCCTTTCTTTTCCTCGCTCTTTGATCGTCCATGCCGTTTAGGAGAGGAGGGTTAGACGGAAAGAATGAATGAAAAGGTGGGCTATCTTCTTGGAATTTCATCTATCTTACGAATCAAGTGATTTATTTACCGACGTGGCAGTCGTTTCGCACTGACCATAAACGGTTTGCTTGTGAAGTAACTATTCTGCTACAATTAATTGCTATTTATATGTACCTACGTTAAAATTTATTATACATACAGTATTCTGTCCAACACCCTCCACTTAAAAGTATCCCCTGCAGATAAATTCCCGAGCACAATGGTGGCGCAAAAAGTTACTTTCGTCGCACACCCTCGACGACGTCAGAGGGTTCGAATCTCCACGGAAAAAAGCACATTCTTAGCTCCTTTAAGCTGGATATCGGATAGTACTTTGAAATTTTAAACGGAAACAAGTCTAAAGCCGGAATTCCAATGCAATTTCCCACGCAACTAGGGCCGAGCGAATAAAGAGATCGAGTTTCGCGCCAAGTTATCCCTCTGCGATTCTTGTTTCAACGTGAAATGCGCTCTCAATAAAATGAATTGAAGCGGATTAAATCCCACGGCTCAGGAAGCCCGGCGTGTACTTGAGTTTTCCTTGATTGTCTTTCACGAAACCTGAAGAGGTACATACACGTACATATATCAACATCGATGGCAAATTTTCACTTCCGAGATGAGCAACTTGCGTTGTAAATATATGTGTATAAACGTCAGCTATCGGTCTTGATGAAACTTAATCGACTAGGCTAAACTGAAGGGATCATTTCCTTCTTTATTTCTAAAAAGTGCACCTCAGCAACAGCAACTACCCCCGCGAGTTGAACAGTTTCCAAGTTACATGAAAAGATACTAGAGAACTTTATAGCGAACGCTGGGACTCCTAAAATCGAACTACTGACAAAACTAAAAAGCACCTGGCTTCCATCGGCTGGCCTTTGTTAAGGCGTGATAATCGGGCCGCGCAGCAGTACCGTCAGGGAAATAGCCGAATAATTTCTCAGACTGTGGCGTGATTGTATTATTAGCGTGGTCGGGGCACAATCGACGGTAGTCGGATAATCGATAACGTCGGGGAACGTTTTCATAATGGTGTCGAGACGTTAACAAGGTTACAGGGCCGTGAAATAAATCTTCCTCCTTGGATTCACGGAAAGCTGTTATCTTCCTGACCCGGCCATTTTTCACGCCGAACGGCAGACAGTTGCCACCTCTAAATTATGTAAGACGACTGACAATTTCATCGCGGAGTTCCACGGTTTTACCGCCAAACCGGGAGCGTGTGCGCACGGAAGCAACGCCGTGAGAGAGCTCTAGTTTACGATTCTCTTGCATTTTTAAGTCTCTGGAAACCCTGTCACGCGTTTTTATATTCGCCAACATTGGACGCACTGAAATACGGGTAGAACCTCCGTTATCCGACCTAACAGGAAGCCACGACGGTTCTAAGAAGCGAGTTTTCAGATAATGGAACGCTCCACTCTTACCCCTGTTAACGCGTAGTAGCCCTTTTCGAACGTCACGCATAGTTGGGACATTCTACGTGACATCATTTTTAATGCATAGATTTTTTTATAGATTGGATTTTTGGACCACTTAATGGTAAAGTGTTCTGGTATTACAACATTCGATTAACCAGGGGCGTTCGCAGATTTTTTCCAGGAGGGGGGGGGGGCAACTTTGGGATGATGGTAAAGAAAAATATACCTCTCTTGTTTTTTTAACCCATTCTATAGTGCCACTTTAATTAAAAATTTAAAACAGAAATTTAAAAACATGCCCCTTTTTAGTATAAACTTAATAAAGATCAGTTTTGAAAAATAAGCGACTTTTTCTCAAAAGCCAGGGGGGAGGGGGCAACTGCCCCTTTTGTACCTCCCTCCAGACGCCCATGCGAATAACAGAGGTCCAGATAAAGGAGATATTTCTGTACCGTATTTTACTTCACCCTGTTAGAATCGTAGGTATCTCAATTCGAATCATACACTGTCTCCTTGTAACAGTTGTAAAGTTTTAAAGTTATTATTACTCGAATTTTTCGTGCTACTAGCCTCATGTGCTCAGCACAGTGTACTCTTGAAAATTTGAAAGAGAAAATGTACGTATCTATCTTATGTTCCACGTTATTTGCTGTGGCTCGTGCGAGGGAGAGCGGCCTGACACAAATGCGGGTAGTAAAATGGAAATTAAACCTGTGATTTCATGCCAAAAGCAGATACGTTGCCCTGGCACTGACATATCTCGTCCCGCCACGTGACAATGTACAGGATATAAGCAGGCAGATCCCACGAAGGAGCTAGAAATTAAAGAAGAGTGGCGTATCTGCATTTGGCGTGGAATCACAGGGATGATTCCCTGCATTTATAAATTTATGATGAACGAGAAGCAAGCCCGCTGGAACAGGTCCGCGTGGATTTTGCAAGCATTTTCTCTTGCTCAAACCTTCCCTTTTCTTAAATTTCCACAAAATTCATTAAATATGAATAAACCTTGTACTTCTTCGCCGACTTGTAATAAGCTCATCATCCACAGGGCCTTCTGAATTCTATATATTTTATAGCGAAGCTACTTTTCATCTCTAGCATCCGTTTCGAAGTCTATCCAAGTGCTTCGAATTATGATACCTATTCCTAAATTCCTTATCAGTAATTTTGCCATAAGCGCGAGGATTCGCGAGGCATAGTACAAAAACATGAGTTTAATCCAAACAACGTATACAGCTGAAGACATGCGTCGCATATTAATCCGCAATTATCCCATGTATTCCTATCTTCCCTCCCGGTTCAGCGTTTCCTCACGTTGGAAACTTAGCAAATTACCTTCGCAACCTTCCACTCTCCTCCGTCCAGAAACAACCGCGCGTTCTTGCGCTTAACTATTTTCTTTATCTACGCTCGGCGGAACGGGATCATAAACAAGAAGAAAATCGGACTGAGGAGATGCTGCTAACATACTTAAACGGAAATGAATTGCTTTGTACTAGGAACAATACGATTCCACGAAATTCTTCCAGCCACATTCTCTCTCAACTTCCGGCGAACTTTGGAGAAATTTAGGTTCAACAGGAATTAAAGGATTCCGTGACTTCACACCGCCATGCTTCTTCCAATCCTGTTTGAAGCAGTGCTAAGCAGCGTAATGCATTCATTACTTCAAGTGTGAATGTATTTTATAAGATGCAGCGTAATTCGTAGTACGTACAGTTGAAAAGCCAAGGCTACGAGACAAAGTCCTTCTGTATAAAGCTTCTCTTCCGAGAACATTGGCTTCGAAAATTACACGTACTGCTTAGTTGACACTATGTTTCATAAAATGCGTCTTTTGGTGGAATGTAGGTACCTACACGACGATTTGTTAAATACAACAGTTAAATATAACTTGAAATATAACAGTGGTTTGTACGAAGAACAACTAACAATAAGACTTGTGAACTGAATCCTATTGCATATAAAGAATCGTTTTAATTTTAAATGCATCGCGAATTACCATTCACTTGGCGCGTTGGTTTTGCACCCCGAATTGCAGTGTGCAGGTTCAGAAAGAAGCATTGTACCACACAGAGTCTGAAATAGCCTAATCTCGCCCTTAGGGAGGGATTAAGAGGATTGCCTCGCTGCGCACACCTCGTAACCTAATATCATAAACTAGCATACTGGTACTTTCCAAAGTTTATAGCTTCGACCACCGAATTTCCTTTACCCACTTATAGCTACGTCGCGGAAATTCTAAACTCAGCAGAAGATCATTATTTATGATTGCACATCCAACCATTGCCATTTTTCAGCCCATCTTTGTCGTGGTCTCACTGGCCAAAGTCAGCGCTGCTGCCATATACCTACATCTATTTACAAATTGTTTTCGAATGAGCGAATCTGGCATTTAACTAATTGTAAGCCAAGTCATTCAACTGTAAGCCTATTACCTATAGTAAAAATTCCACTCAATATAAAATCGAATAAATGAAATTTTACTAGCGTTAGAAGAAGATATCTATATACATATATTGGTCACTTTTAGTTACTAGTAGTTTTTGCTACAATTGCGGCAGTCCTGTCGCCCCGAGAGATGCGTCATATTCCAAAAATAACCAGTTTTCACTACGGTTTATTTAGATACATATTGATGCACTCTCGCGTGTGCGGTATTTCAATTTGCGCTAGGCTCGCAGTATAACATTTGTGACCGAAACCAAACTCCTAACCGGAAGGGAAAAAAAATTAATTGAAAAAAAAACAACACTGGCTGGAATCCCTGTTTGAGAATTCAGAGTAAATGATGAGAATGTATTAACCTTTGATAAATCATGGATTCAATCCTCTAAGATTTCACTAAAATATTCTAGTAAGCGAAATATTCTAAAAGTGACGTGGTAATTTCAAATATCTAAACCTGTGTACTGCAGAAATATTGTATCGAAAGTCTATTTCTTCGTTAAGCAGCAGCTCAGTCAACGCCTCTACCGTTGCTTTTAACTCGACTGAACGTGACTCTGTAAAGTCGTTGGTTTTCACTTTGCTCCCTTCGCAACGTAATAAATTGCTAGCGACAGCTTTAAATATATATATCGCCGGGCAAGATTTGTCTATAACGATCGAAACGGCTGCTTTCGAGAGTCCGACGGGGTTGAATAACCGTTTCTGGCGGTGAAATGTGAAGATGAGTGGCCAAATTCCCCGTTCCTACTGATTGCGCGTCGTTCCTTCGTTGGTCAACGGACGGCACTGTTCTCGGGATACAGATGGTACGCAGGGCGTGGAACATAAATTTCTTAGGTATTGGTACTTAGAAAGTTTCCACAGGCATTCTCTTGCCACTCGTTCTCGGCTTTTCATTGCCCACTTCTTTTATCGCGCGATCTTTGATCTTTCGGGGGCATCCTTCTGAAAAGGACTTCATTACTTCTGGACTATGTACCTGTGACGTTGACCAGATAGTTTCATTCTCGTCGCGACCAATTTTCTTTACATTTATCAATAACGTAGATTTTGATGAAACGTTTTTTTAGCACATGTTTGATTCTCGAGCATAACATCACCACTGTAGTAGGCTCGCGTCGCAGCAGATACAGCGTTGCCAGACAAGCGCTGTGAGACACAACGTTGCCAGAGAAGTGTCGCTAATTGTAAGTAGGCGGTTGGTCGGGAGAACTGCGCGGTCGAGGCAGTCTGCGTCGAGACGAGTAGGGAGACACGTTATCTGTTTCACTATTAACCCAACACCTCTTTAAGAATGGTTTTCAAAGGAAGAAGAAAATGAGAGTGATTTCAATAACGGTAAGCTAAATTAATTACGATTCCCAAACTTCACTGTACAGGAAAGTACAACATAATCCACGGGATTGGAAATTCAATACCACATCGTTAATTATTACCGCGATATTTGCATAAGTGGGGTAAAAAGTACACAGCTCCTCGCTGCGACCGAAGCTCATAACGTATGTACGTCAATTAGTCGCAGGCAATTAGTCTCAAGGAATTAAACCGCCGTGCTCGTGTTTTTCTATTTAATTCTAGTTATGCGTCGGACTCGCGACTCTTATCGTTCTTTATTGCGTCCTATCTGCTCGTTAATTTCCATATTAACGTACTCCGTTTGCTCGTTCATTTCCACATTCAAATATCACACGGCTAATTAGTAAACTTTAAATGGCGCCGGCGATTTAATGAACTATAAATTTTTAACCTTCCGCGGGCGACGGTGCGCTCTGCTCGTCGGCAGAGTATAGATTTCAGCTGAACGCGGTTTTAATGTAATTAATGAAATGAGGATTCATCGAGGCTGCAGCACGGGAAACAAATACGTACGACGCTGGTTTTACATCTAAATTAAGCAAATCGTGGTCTTTATTCGTTTACAGGATGAAGGAACACTAACGTTGGCTAGTTCTTTAAAGAACCCCCACCTTTTCGAAAAACAACAAAGACGCGCGGCTTAATTGAAATGTTTCTATGATTGATAGCTACCAGGAGGACGCTCGGAAGCGACTTCTGTAACTTCCATGCATGGCTGCATCGAAAAATCATTTTAGAAGCATCTCTCCCCCAGAAAAGAGACATCGATCTCATTCTCTTAAAAAGTTTGTTATCAGCCTCCGAGGATGTACAAGTTCTATAATAAAGTAGGTACACCGTTTTCATCTTTAGTATTTTCAGCGCGGGTGCATTTCGTTGATATCTAAACGACGAGGAAACGAAATTGGAAAGTTACAGACTCCTTGAGTTTACGTTTCGTGAATAGGTTACGCGCTTGGTTTATTTAGTTTCAATTACTCTACTTTCGTGGTGGTTCTCTTTGTCACTCCAGTTATTTCCACCGGGCGGTAATTTCATTTAAGATAGATGAAAGTTTAGCAAAATCGTTTTCTTTGCTGATATCTATGCTAGGGAACTTAAAAAGAGTTACCGAAGTGCAATGTATATATTGGAAAATTGTAGGTCGAGTTCAAAGATTCTTTTCAAAAACTCTGATATCTTTTTGGAGTTTAGAGAAGATTTTTAAATAATTTTATAGCGCAGAGTGGCGAACACGAAATAACTTATCCACTTATTCGTTAAGAAAAATTGAGGATTAATTATTTGAATACCTTTCACGTGTTTCTGTACCTACCATCAGAGTAGATGAAAACGTGATGTGGATGTAATTAAGAATTTAATCAATATACTCCAACCACGCCCATTATATCAGAATTATTCAGCGTGTTGAAACAGTCTCGATTAGCGTGTCACAAATCTACTAACGAACCTGTTAATGTCTCATGAACATTTCAATTTGAGATTTCGGCAGCAGCAGGAATATCTCACCTGAAACAAACGAAAAAGATGTCATTAGTAAACTTCGCTTTTTCTTCTCATATCAAAAAACACCCCTTTCCCTTTCACAAGTAGATGACCTGTGCAGAGCAATTCATAACATCGCAGAAGTATCGCATTTAATTATATTCCCCAATCACACCAGTAGGGGAGACCGGCGATGGTTGTCTTATTTTTTTTATTTTGTTTTTTACAGGTTATAACTGCAGGGAAGTTCATTCAAACTTAGATTAGTATAAACTAAGTACGTCCGACTTTATGAAAAAAAAATTAGTCCTATGGATTTTGTCAACCAGATTAGGAACTAATTCACATTATTTGCAGAAACTATTTTGTGACAACATACCCTGAGGTCGGGTTGGTTATCCGGGGTTGATTGTCATACATTTGGATAGCTAAGTTTATGAATAAAAAGTCGATTCAATTAAGACAGTAATATCATTTTTAATTGTAGTTCGGACAATATCGCGCTAGAGTGCGGTAATTTATATTATAATCTTTTGCAATCCCTCTTATTTTGTAATTGCCCTTTTTAATCTCTCTTGCCGCACGTAACATTAATTCCGGGGGCACCTTACCTCTGGACGTCTTCTTCTTATAAGTTCGCGGCATTATTATTGAGAACTGTTGCCAAACGAACAAGAAAATATAATATCACACGATAGGTATATATAGCACGTTACAGCGGGATTAGTTGTCACATGCGGCAAATACCTAACCCCAAATGTTCTGTCACAACTTGCCCCAAACCGTTAAAAAATTTCACTTCTCTATTCATGTATTAAAAAGTTTAAAAAATGTACAAATATCATTGCAGTAAGTTAGAAAAAATTCTAAACTTGGAGAATAATGCAACAATGTTGTAGTTAATACTAAGAAACAACCTATACTTACTTGACAGAAAATACGGCGTAATTTACTTCGAGCGCACGAAAACAGACAATGACACATTGTGGCTCCATGCGACCCCACAACGACTTGTGTGACGCGGCGATATGTTTACGCATCGCCATGGATTATTAGTACATTCCTATTGTTTGTAGTTTCTTTGTTATAGGGAATCTTTGATCCCCGGTCTCCTCTACTCATAAAAATCAAGCCCTACACACATTCTGAATAATTACAAAAAACTGAGTGACTCCATTAGCCGCCAAGCCCTACGCGTGCAAGTTAAACTACACCACACACAGTTCCGAATTTCCATCAGTCTTCGAGTCGCTAAAAAGAGGAATCTTGGATTTCATATCGGGCGAGGTGTGGGTCAGAAGTTGTGGCGTTAAAATTTCAACGAGTCTCGCGTTTCCACCGGTTCCACCCGGTCAGAAGCAGCGTGGAAGCCCGTCAGCGAAAAACTTCTCCGTGCCCAGCTGGAGGTGGAGCAGGAGGTGGTCGGCGAGGAAAGGAAACGAACGGTAAGCGAGGAAAAAATAGAGAGAACCGCGGAGCGGTCTCGGCGCGGAAAGAATACGCGGCGCGTTCTTACAGGGGTATCGCTCGAACTAAAGGTAACGACGTAACAAGTCTTCTACGTGGACCTAATTCGAACCACGCTAAACCGATAGCTTATACGCGCCCAGACTGGCGCAGAAAGGGGCGAGCTGGGGCGTGCGCGCGAGCGCGCGCCCCCGCGCACACCGACACCCCCGGGCTGAGTGGGTGAACAAGGGTGAACAGGGTGAAGAGGGCAGGCGAGAAGCGGCGTTGTTCCTAAGTGGGCGGAGTGCCCGGAGCGATCCAGAATTGAGTTCGTGTCTTGAGTCTCAACCGACTAAGAATCTAGCTCGGGGCCCGTGCTTCCACGTAAAAGGAGGGGTTACATATGTGGCTGCGATTCGACCTAGCTTCACGAACAGGGGGCCGAGATATTTAGATCTTCCGCTGGCTGACAGCCCTTGATGCTCCACTAAACCCATCAGCGCACTGCGGATCCACTCTAACAACAGGGTAATCGATGAGGGCGACTTCGCCATAGCAATTTCTTCTGCGAATGCAGGTATCGTCTCCGAGAACGACTCTTCTGAGGGATTGAAGAATTGGCAACAGCGTTGAATGCGTGGGGGGAAGTAATTGATCACTCTGCTAGTTGAGATTCGAATAGTAAATTGCTTGTTTACTGGGGGATTGTTCTGTATTATCGAGCTACCCTGATGATCGGTACGATTCTTCCAGTTGGATTACATCAGGAAGATCCTGCTTCGTATCTTCCTTATGCGTTCCCTCGTCGAATTAAGTGTGTACCTGTTTCTGTATTAAAAAACATGCACCTGTCGGAAGAAATGAAAGGTCGGTGGGCCAAGGGCTGCCAATCGTTAAACTGCTAGCAGTTATGTGGAACATTTGCATCGTTTACGGCCAAGTGGCAGAGAACGGAGCTAGTTGCTGGTGTTCGCGGTCACAGACCCTCGTTCACGTTGTACTTCAGCTTCGAATTGGCAAGAATCACCGATAGGAACGCCCTCAAGGAAGTTGCGCGTACCCTTCCGTTTCTTAACTTCAGAGATTAGATTGAAGTTAGGTGTTGTGCCACACGGTGGCCACGCGATTAAAGGAAGTTTTATTGGACTGCACCAACAGCCGAGCAACAGAGAACCTCAGCTCGCGTCTCGGCGGCGCTTCCTCGGCGGACGAAAGCGCTATGCAGAGGGAGTTCTTCTTTCCTGTTTTGGTTGGTCGTTTCCGTAAAAATTGAAAAGCCACGGGAACAAGCGTTTCGCCCTCCGTTCAAGTGTAAATAAGTTAGCGTGCTGGCTTACAGTAGCCAGTGGAAAGTTTGCCAGGATCAAAAGCTACGTGGCCAATTCCGCGGCAGGTCATTTCGGAGCGGGTGGCAGGGGGTGGATTATTTTTATCAACGTAGAATGCCGTTTCACGCGGACGGAAACGTTCTTTTCGGCGTCATGAATGCAGAACCGAAATCCCCAGCTCGCCAGGGCAAAGATCATCGCTCGAATATTGGAGCACCGTTGAAATTGCCACGCCCGCCTGTGTGCGCACGTGTGTGCTTTCCGTTTTCATAGACGGTTCGAGGCGCGCCCGCACCTGACGGAGCCCGACGACAAGTTCCGGCGACGTGATGGATTCCGTTTCGATTTGGGATTCCGGCCAGAGAGACTTTACAAGAGTTATTACTCCGTGGGCGGTTGCGAAGCTTTGGGAAGCTTTTATGCTGGGAATCAGATTCCGCGGTTGTCGCTGAAGTTTTCCCCAAGGGGTCCGCACGTATTTCAGTTTCGTGCTTCGACAGAATGAAAGGGTCACTTCGATGACATTATAGATAGATACGTACAACGAGCGCTCTGGCGCGACAGACGTTGGGGAGCCGAACTGTGCCGGCTCAGTTACGCCCACCGTGTCATTACGCTGATGAATCGGGGCTGACTTTTAATTTGATAATTGAATGATAGGGCAGGTTTTAGAAAAGGGCGTTGCTACCCTAGAGTAGATCAGGTAGAAGGATACCGACAGTAATCAAAGTGCACGATTACTGTACTATCTATAAGTGTTCATAAAATTAGCTTCCCATCCCGTGCAGATTAATGAATGTGTATATTTAAAAACTTTCGCTATATTCGATGTTGATCCCATGAATTTATAGACTCACTTCAACCAAACGTATCCGCGAGAGTGTCACTACCTACGCGATTTCTTCCTGTCGTAACATGAATCGATCTGATCACGAACGCTCCCGAGGAGAATCACGATGTCATCGGATCGGTTAACGTATTGACATCGTTTCGCGATATACCTAACGTTAAAAGAGAACGAAGGGGACGCATTTTACTCCTCCCGACTGTCTGCCAAAGATTCTTCCGTCGATCTCTCGCCGTTCCTTTTGATTTTACGCCCTTCGCGATTTTATCGTTTCTATACCTTCGGGCCTGAAACTTTTATCGGGCGTTTCCTTTCTTGGCGACACTTTCCTCGGAGCGCGTTTCGCAAAAATTCTCCAAAGTCCGCCATTTCATTAGGAACATCTTTTGCTGCACTTATTTCAACGATTTCGTGAAAACACTTGGAGAAGATTTCTCAATTTTGCCCGGAATATTCGTCGTTCGATTAGACCTCGAGAAGTGGCTTGTTCATCGACCAACATTGCCCGAAACAAACGATTTGCGTTTATTCTGTGCACGGCAAATGATTCGGTCGCCAGAGGAGACTGTCTCGCGGAATAAAAATTCGTTAGAACGCGCTGATTGAATTTCGCGCGACACAGCCGTGAATTTCTCGCCAAATTCGTTCGAACGATCGGGTGTTTTCTCACCAGACCGGCTGTGTTTCCTACCGCCGGATACGTGACAGCGTTCGTTTCATTTAAACCTAGAAATAATCGAGTGACGAACAGTTGCGAAGCGGAGAGCCAGCAAACAAACAACCAGCCCAACAGCAACAAAGCACGCGGGATATCCGAAATTCGACACGCGTCCGCCGATCGAGAAAAAAGAACCGATTTCCTATGGAACGAAGAATAACGAGAGAACATATCTGCGCGCATCGCACGATTATTGAGTCGAATTTGTATGATTCGATGTCATATCATATCGAGGCAGGGTTTCCTCAAGCACAGCTGCGGAATACATGGTCCCCTGCGCGTGTTCGTTACAGTTTCAGTGGTAAATTAATGTGGCGGAGGAGGTACGAAACTCTCGGGCAAGGGAAAGATGAGATTCAGCAAACAATTGATCCTTTGAGACACAAGTTCAAAGTCCACTGTAATGGTACAGGAGTAGGACAGCTTCTAGAGATGGAATTCGAGTTAGGATTTAAAGTTGGGGGTTGATACGCAAAGTGACTGCGAGAAGTACCGTTGCTTAATTGTTATTCGAATTGTTATACGAATCGATAAACACGGAAGCATCGCAAGAAATTGTTGGTTTTTTACTGAAACTTAAATGTATACTGTTCCCGATTTTATCGACGCCTCGTTGCATTCCCGAAATTAGGAGCAACTTTCTGTGAAAGATTATTATGAAACCTCAGCGAACCCTTTGTCAAATCGAACTTCTCCAGTTTCATTCGTGGATTCGAGCTTTCGTCGACGTTCATCGATTTCCTGTATTGGGTAAGGTTATTGGTTATCGGCGAACCACCGGTCATTTCAGCTGATAAGAACAAGATGGTGGCCAGGAAAAAAGGATATCGGTTCGATCTGTCCAACGATTCTTATCAACTCGCTTTTATCGATGATGAAGAAGCTTATTCCATGGGACGAGTTCAAATATAAACCGGAACTCTTTTCTTTGCCGCAGACGAATCGACGTGAAAGAAGGTCTCTTCTATTTTCTCTTTCCTCAATCTGTACGTGTTACGAACGCTTTACTATGGGTTCGCCGGGTTTTTCTGGAATGTTAACCGTAGTATGACAAAAAGACGACCACCTCGAATCGTATTCATAAAACCTTTTTACAGGAAGTATATGATACCTACTGAGAAATTTTCATGAACACTATCGCGCTGAAGGTTGGTACTACAATTTATTTTATTTAACTGTTTGTTTTCCCTGAGATTAAATAAAAGAATTTTCCAGTTGCTCGTTTCATTTTTGAAATAATTAAGTCAGGAATACGTGGAGATGTGGGCGTAGACGTGACGAGGTTCGATGAACAAATAACATGTGAAGGCACTTCGCGAGAGGCTAATAAATTACAAATGGGGCACAGTGACGAAAGCAATTTCATTTGAAGTTTCCAGCTATTTTAATAGGAATTCCAGGAATTCGTTCCTATCCTGTACACCGAGAGTCATGATCTCCGCTACATTTAAGGTGTGCTCGTCGCGCGAGTTTGTCTCACCTAAAACAATATATCGTCACGATGCACTTTAGAGATTATAAGGGAAGTGTGCGTGAAGCAAACACATGCCGAAGCTGCAGTTAATCTCGGTAACACGCGATACAACCGGGCCCAGGAAGGATGAACATGTTATTTTCTATTTAAGAATTTATTGCCAGCGTTGAATCGCGATTATAGAATATAAATATGGCAGGGAAGTTGAGATTTACTTTTGGTCACCGTTTCGCCGAGAGAATATTTCAATATGTCAGCAAAACTTTCCTCTTTCTAAATTGAAAAGCGAAACAAATGTTAATCGAGGAAAATTTATCCCTAGGAGAGACCGGGACTAGTTGACTAACGAGGTTAGTTGACTAATTCCTTTTAATTGTTGTATTATGGAATAAATTATATGACCAGCTTGCCATTTAATGTGTTGCCGTGACAAAAACTTGCGTGTTCTATCAGTGAGAACGAAAAATCTAAAAAGACCGGAAGGAAGTAAATATTTTAGATTCGACTATTTATGAATTTTTGTCCACTAAGTACTGCTTGATGTTTTTTCATTAATATTTTGTGGAAACGTGATACATTGGCTATAATTTACGGTATTTCATTTTATCCGGTGCGTGGAGGTTTTGTTCGTACGGCCCTTAACATGTTAACAATATCAGACAGGGTTACTTGACTAAGCATAGGAATACCACTAAAAATTGCATTTTTCATCCTCAAGATGCAGTCGAGGCAAAGAGTTTAGCTGCTCAAGTCCACTTCCTCCACCACAAATCTTTCCATATTCACCCCTACCAATTTTACACCCTATCCTCCCTTCAAACTCTCAGGCCTTCCAAATAGACCATAACAAACAAGTACAAAATAATTACAGTATCTAGCACCATGATAATTAATAAATAAAGATAACACTGGGAAGAAGTGAAAAAAAAAAAAATTATTGATCGTAGTATACATATACAACTAACCCCACAGCCGTAGTTTGTTGACTTATCCGTCTCACTCCTCTAAATACAATAAAAACTACAACCTATACTCAATTAAAACGATTTTCAAAATTAAGCCTGTATATCTAATGAAATTTGTAAACTTTTAATATGCAGCAAGTCAACAAAATACCAATGATCTTTTTATAATAATTAGAAATGTTAAAAATTAGTCAACTAGCCCCTGTCTCTCCTACTTTTAGGCTTATCCCGAGGGATTCTTCTTAGTTTGCATGCTTTATTTCACTATGAAATATATGAAATCTGAATGTAACATCTACGTGAAATGATGAAGCATGAAATGAAAAATCGTACAAAAGGTCTCTTATAATGCACTTAGACTTGCAAATATTTATTGTATACAATTACGATATGGGATCTTTCGCCCAATTACATTTAGCAATAACTAAAACAAATAATCCTCTAACTCGTAACGAGTCTGCGATATCTGAAACCGCAATGCCAACTATGTTGATTCTATTTGCGAGAATATTCCATATTTTTTTTCAATTCATCGGAAACATGCCAACATTTGAACAGGAATCTGCTATATCGTTACTGCTCCGTCAATTTTTCTATTGATTTTCCATCTACACTGATTACATATTTATTTAATAAATGAGAATCAACATTTCAGATGTACTCCAATTCCCGCAATAGACAAATATCGTATCAATAATTTCAAAAATTAACTGTAAACAATATAGTAAGACATTGTATTGCAACCTTTACATGTATTACAACCGATGTCGCCAGTTTAGACGGATAAAAATGATCCCAGAACATGGACGGTTCCAGCAACCATACATCTAATTTTGTCAAAACTAAAAGCGATGGCTTTTAGTCAATGGAACGTGCAAACTAGCCGAAGAATGACGAAAAATTACAGACGAGGTCCGTGCTGCATGGACCGTTTACGTGAACGTAATACAAATTGGGCTTCTGTTAGAAAATCCAAACGAGCTTATTACTCGAACAAATACGAAGCAATCGAAGAAACCTCAGCCATAGGAAAGCCCAGCTATTCGGCGCTGCTATTCCACGGAATTCCCGAGAGACTTTGTGCGGTTGATATACCTGACAACCCAAAGAAATTAGTGCAAATACAGGTATCGTGCATCCTGTGTTGCGTACCAAGCGTACACGATCGCGTCTCGCGTGCCCCGCTATGTTTGTTTCTAGATCCCTAAACATTCGGGCTCCATTTTCCACGGTTTTCATCGTCTACCTCCGCCCTTTCTCTCCACCACCCCGACCCCCTGCTTCCGCGAGCAGAGAACGCTGGCAAACTTTCCATAACGAAGTTTGGTTGGATCTAAACTAACGTAAGTTATTTGACCTCATATCGGTCACTATTGGAAACTCAGTTATACGTCCAACTTCGTCTGATTGGTCCTGGCCGTGTATGCCTGGAGACTAGCACACTTCACCACGATTACACACGGCAGACGAGGTGAAAATTGTAACGCTATCCAAGAGAAAACGATTTCTCTGACAAAAGGACAGTCGAAATAATGGATATAATTTTTTTTGTAGGGGAAGCTTCGTTATCGAGAGGATTGCCTCTGGAGAACTCGGGCAATGATTAGCAAAGGGCATCCGTCGATTTCAACATTCGTTCCACAGGTCTGCTGAACGCAAACTTCCATCCAGGCAAGTAACATGAAATAAGTTTCATTTCAATTCTCTTTCTGTTTGCTTGCTCATGAAGAATCGTTTCTTCTTAGCAGCTGTACTATTTTCAGCCCGGCCGCGTATAAAACAGGACGCTGAAATGCTCGACGGGAATAATTGCAGCAATTGTGCCTCTTCGACAGAGGAATTGCATTGTTGCCTGATGGTATACGCAGCACACGGTGCACAGTTTCCTCGCGGAAGTGTTTACTCTGGGCTCGCATTACGAGCAAGTGAAGGGAATTCAGCTAAACGTCTATACGCGGCGCGAGTTATAACCAGAGTGGTAAATCCTAATGATATCCATCGTGGCAATTACTCGAAGGAAGAGCTCCCAAATTGTAACCATCTTGCATTTATGCAAGCATTATAATCGGCTTTCTCCATCTGCAAATACGATCTACCAAAACGTATATAAAATATCACAGAAGAAAGGGTATCGAAAATCAAGAAAACTCATCCAACTACTGTATCTTAGTTATTCGTTGCGTCACGCGAACAGCAGCAAACGTTCAACCCCCCACGATATTTCCAAAGAACACCTTCATACGTCTTCCCATAGAAATGGATCTCTTTACCCCATCGAACTACTATACTACCACAGAGGTTCAACATCGGCATAAAGTACCTTTTTATTGCTCCCGATTCGCACCCCACTGTTAACACAATCATTTCTAAGGCTGATGTTTTATATCCACGTGGGTTCTTGCGTACCAACGTAGGCATGCACGAATCGCAGCGCAGCATCGAATAACATGGACAAACTGATCGCCAGGGTTACGCAGA
Source organism: Andrena chrysosceles (assembly GCA_963855975.1). Classification (NCBI taxonomy): domain Eukaryota; kingdom Metazoa; phylum Arthropoda; class Insecta; order Hymenoptera; family Andrenidae; genus Andrena; species Andrena chrysosceles. Next base: position 1,024,263 of record OY979769.1, on the reverse strand, counting down.
TGTACGATATCTCGCGTGATGCGGCATCAAGTGACTCGTGTATGAACTAATACGCGGACGGGAAACGCTACAAATTGCACACGCGGATGGTTCGCGCGGAAAGAGCACGCCTCGCGGAGGTTGCCTCTCAAAAGTCTCGATGCAAAGATTGACGACAAAACTTGGGGGATTTTTCTGTCATATCGTGGAATTGGCTGGCGACACAAGTACTTTGGAAACTATTTCCGAATCTATTACAGAACACCTTGCTCATCGACATTCACCTTTCTCTTTGACACATCTATTCCCCCACAGTTTCGCTGTTCTCGTTTCTATGCAGATTCCCCGATACGATACCATATGAAATCGATTCCACCTACCGAAACTCTAGGATCTTTAAATCACCTCGGCGCTTCGGTTAACCAGCAGCGCTGCGATTCAATTGGCGGCGTGAATTCTTGCCCATGTTCCGCACTGCTTCCAACGGAAGGACGGAAAAAGTTTACACGATCCTTGCATGCGTGGAAGTGTCTAGCTCAGCCGGCCGACAACATTTTTCAGACCCCACAAAAGCGTACCTAATTCCTTCTTCGACGGCCCCGCCAGACTATCCCAGAATGCGTTCCCTCGCTCGGCGATTATTTATCCGCGACAAAACGCGAAAATTCGAATCCGCGCGAGTGCTGCGGCAGCGCGATTCCGCGCGAACGCATGACCGAGTGTCCCTAAAATTCCACTCGCAGCCGCGTCCACCGTTACCCACACCCGTTTCCTTAGAGAAGCGCAAGGATTTCCCGGAAACGTATAAAGGGCGTAATGCCGCGGGCCGTGTATTAAATTTAATCCGTAACAGAAGACTCTCGTAAACGCCGCGAAAAGAAGCGACCAGAGGAGACGAAAAGGTGGAGGAAAGAAGTGAAACGAAAGCATCCCGCGTACGTATGCAAATGACGGCGGCCGCGCAGCTGCGACCACGACCACGCCATTCTGATTCGCGTAGAGCAGCGCGACGAAAGCTCGTAACGATTTTCGTCGCATAAAAATGAAGCGAGAGGTATCAGAACGTCACCCTTCTCTGCCGTGCACGTAGCATCCTGGCTCGCCTTTTGCCGAGGATTTTCGGTGAATATGCGCCGTGAACCTCGCACTTTTCCTCCCCTGTTCTATGACACTTAACCCCGCGCGCCCCTCCGAACCTTACGTGCGTGCGCGCCCCCCCCCCCCCTCCCCGTTGCAAGCGGTTCAGCCCCCCAGAGTTTGCATCCATTTCGGCATGATTCTGAAAAGCAAAGTCGATGGGAAATACGTCGACTGAAAGAGGACCCGTCCTTTCAGGTGCGACGCTTGGCTGAATTAGTGATACTTTAGCTTCATAAGTACGTTTACTTCATGCTGGAGATGATTTGTGAGTGTTAAAGATATTTGGGAAGTATGTATTAATTGGGGAAGTATAAATTTAAGCAGTTTTTTGCGAAACTCAGTTAATAGCAGTAGGGTAAAACATCTATAAAATCAATATTTTTTAATAATTCTTTAAATTTTTTGTGTAAACACATTAAGTGTTCATTACTCTTCACAACTACACCGAAATTGTGATAAAAAAATAGCTGGAAATAACTGTAAATAATCATTTGCCTGAACCCTACAGGGGGCGTTTTGTAACACAGTCGTCAGGTAAAAAATATTCTAAAAAATACTGTCATTGCCCATCTCTCCCGTATGACCATTTCACCCTGACTTACCCTGTCTTCTCAATTTAAAACCATATGGCATTTAGAAAGTTTTGTGGTGACATTTGTGTGCAACATTTACTACAATTAAATGGATAATGAATTATATCTTCATTGAGAAGCATTTGGAACTGTATCAAAAACTAAAAATTATGACCGCACTGGCAACAACGTCTGCAAAACAGAATGCTGTTGAAAGCCTATTTTTTAGATCGCCTATTTCTCCGTTTATCAAATGTTAGGGTTAGTCCGTTGTTGTATTTAAGATTGTACGAATATTGGAATTTGTCACTGTTCCACTTTCTACGATGAAGAATGGTGCAATTAAAGAGTACATACTCGAAATACAATCGTTCCAGAGGAAAGTTTGTTTAAGAGGAATCTGCGAAACAGAAGCTGGAGAGGTCTCTTGTTATACGATCGATTCGAAACATTTTTTGAAACAACATACTGTGTGTTACGTGCACGTTCTTGGAAGATTACGTTCGAGCACGATATCCTCGGGGAACTTGTTCTATACGATACATGTGTGTAACAGTTATATAAAAGAGAAATATGGTAACAAAAAGTCGGTTTTTAATATAATATTTGTGAAATATTCCATTGCAGAATCTTCCGTAACGTATTATAATTAAAATTACAGTTTTATTAGAATTCTATGTATTTATTTTAACCAGACATTGGTGTTCTTATTATTTAGTAGAGTTAGAAACTATTATTCTCGAAATTCTGCTATCTTTACCTAATACGGAGATTTTATACGAAGCAATTTTGAATTAATAGCGACTTCAATATTTCCCAGCAAGCCGTTATATTGCCGCCCTTCGGCTTTACCCTCAGATATTTTCCGAAATTGCTCTGAACTTTGACCGCGCCAAATTGCTTTCCCTAAAACGTGACCGTTTCTCGTTTCAACAGGGTCGGTGCAGTGATGGTATCTAACTAGAAATCGTTTCGTCCAATTCCCGTGTTTAATCGATACACCATAGTGCCGTACAATTTACTAATCTAACCAATAATAAAAAACACACCTCCCACTTTTGCCACGACCACGTTTCAACGAGATAGGTACCACGAATACCTGCAGAGAAGTTATAATAACTCAGCGTCTGTAAAATTTCGCTTCTACCAGAAAAATTATTAGAATCGCCCCAGCCTTTATGCTTACACAGGTATGGAAACGTTACACCAAGCACACCTAAAGTTACATCAACCAGACTTCCTATTCGTATCGATCAGTGAAGCCGCAGAGGGAGATGAAAATTTCACGCGAGGCTCCAGTTACTGACTCAAGATCAATGATTTACTGGACACCATAAATTATTTCTTGAGGCAAGATCAATTAAGACCAGGTTCGCGAATAACTCGTCCTCGTCTAGAAATGCAATATAAATCAGCCCGAGAGTTTCGAGTCTCTTTGACCAGCCACGGGTTCATATTGAAATCCACAGGCCAAATGAACCTGTCTGTTACAGAAATCGCATTCGAATAGGAATTCTCAGCTCGCGGAAGACGGGATGTATGCGAACGCCATCGGACAGTCATGCATAGGGAATTGTCAGGATTATTGCTTTGATTGCGGCATCGAAACAAGGAAACAAAAATTGTGTTCTACACAATGTACATTCGACGAAGATTCATCGTGGAGCTTCGTAACTAAAATTTTTTCTTTCGGATTTAACGCAAGAAGTTTTGTGTACAAATATGATGATTGACATTTGAATAGTCACTGATGAATATTTTGTAATAATGAAGATTAGCGAGTTAAGCACACACAAATCTTCTCTTCCATTTTCTGTTCAATAGAAATTATCGTTCCGTTACTGAAGAGGTTAATAATAGCGCCTTGATTGCCACCATTAAAATGTTTTCCGTTCATACTGGCGCTGCAGTAATTGTCCTTTCTGTCGTCTCAGTTTCATCCTTCTATCGCGACAGAATTTAGTGCGCTATTGTTTCGAAACGATCTCTGCAAATTTTCATCCGCAAGGACGAGACGTGCTCATTTCGCTTCATCTGACTTAATTTCTTTTCAGAGATCTGGCCCTCCACTTCGTCGCCGTCCTGTGGAATGAAGCAACTACGCGAACTTGAAGGGGCAGTGATGAATAAGAAACAGCGAGGCCTATAATTTTGCTATTCAACAATGATTTTTCTTTAACTTCGTGGATAGCACATCGTCACATTATAATAAATATAGCAATCTTAGTAAGTCATTGTTTAAATATAAAGTGAAACACTTGCATTGCCACGGTACTTCTTTCTCAAACAACAAACCTAGATATTTCAAACCTAGATATTTCGGAAGCAAGTGCATCAAGCACAAAAATTCTTTAACAAGCATCCACTACTCCTTAATTTTAACTACCTGCCCAAACTTTTTGCGCGGTGTGCCATTTTTGAAGCCCTAATACACCGATGCAATTACAGGTGAAGCGTGATACAATGAAATGCAGATGCGCCAAGAGGGAACTTCGGCTGGTTTTATGCAATTCTTAATGGTGGCCATTCTGGTGCACCGACCGAGAATAGTCATCCCGATTAATTTAGGTCAGCTGGGCATTAGTAGTACTTGCTCGAGCCTTCCGCGTCTCGTTAACTATTTGCAACCCTCGTTACTTGATACGTTCTGACACCCCAAGCTTTTTCCTCCCCCTAATTAATGCGAACAGGCTAGCTCTATCAAAGTTCACGCCAAAACCCGCTCTCGGACGGATCAAAGGATTCTTCTTAATCTTAGTCAGTTAGCTTTTCTTGCTCATCATGGAAACAGTGGGCACTGATTCATACGAACATAACTAGGCTGCGGTCACCCGTGGCAATTTAAGCGCGAAACGCGGACCGTTCGTTCTCTTAGCAATTAGCGCCGTTAGTTACATGTGCTAATGAGAATTGACCGTCAATCATGTCACCGAAACCGTGGCAATTTGTTGTAAACGTGGAATACGTCAACGGACGTTTCTCCACGCGACATCCGCCTCGCAACAAGTAGCATAGACACTAATTAAAATCAATCCAATGGTGCTGCGGCATGGGAACCGAGGGGACCGGAATTCGCGCGGATGCCACCGCTTCTTCGCCAAAAATAAGTTAAAATACGTTATCCTCGAATGTCCGCGCGCAATCCCCTCTCGCAGTCGTCAAACTAAATCCACTTTTTTTCTCACGTTCAAGCGAGCGAGCTCGTGGAAACGCGCTCGCAACTTTCCTAATTTATGACGCGCCAATTACGGTGCTCGGTATCATCGTTTCCACGACTGCGCGTGATTCTCGTAACCCGTAATTCACAAACTAAGCCGCTTCCATAAGCTAATTTTTATCGTCCACTTTTTTTCCCAGACACCCGCGAAACGCGGCAACAACCGGAAGTTATCTCGTTCGCGTTACCAACTCCTGAATTTTAATTAATCAAGCCTCCACCGCGGGTTAAACCACGGGTTCTCGTCGTCCCGATAACCGGGTGTCGGCGAGGCGCAGCGTTAAACTAAGCGCGAAAATTAACCCCCCAACGTTTCCCAGTTTGCTTTTCATTGTTGCCCCGTGTTAAAGGCTTTTCGGGTGGTAGAGTCGATAGTTGAGAAACTTCACCGGCGTTCAATAATAAATTCGGTGAGTCTAAAAGTATTGTTTCAGTCATTCTCTCGTAGTATAGTGAACGATTACATTGTACGTCTGCGTGTTTATTAGCTTTATCAAAGCTGAAGATATCTCGACAACCAGAGAGAAATTCATTCTGAACTGGGTTAATGTATCTGATCGGTGGTTTTTCTTCCTAATGCCATCGACTCTCATAAGTGTGCGTGTCACTGCCAAGAATGAAGCAGCATGAAATGTCGAACGAAAAAAGGAACAGATGTGAACACGTCTATAATAGTGATCGTGAATCACTAAAGTGTTTAATATAAACAGGATCTTATTTCTATCATTGAGCTGCCTCTGTTAAATGCAGACAGCATTTATACAGGGAAGATAAACGAGAAATCTGCCAGCAGTAAGCTGGGCAGAGCTCATGCACCACAGTTTCCGCCTATTCATTTACGATCGTTTTAAGTTATACATAATAACAACCGGAATTGCGTGTGACGCGTGCACGCAAACCTCATCGTGCTCGGCAATTGTTAACAAATAGTAATCGCCGACAAAGCTATCAAAACGTTAATTACAGCCTAGTGAAAAAATGAAGGTGAGCGAAGCCAAGCCGAATTGCGAAATCGCGCAGCGTTCAATCGTGTTTGCGTACTTAAAGCGCGATATATTATTCAGCGAATGCGTTTTCAAATTTTCAGCAGCCCGAAAAGTCTATTCCACTACCCGGGGAATGAAATGCAAATTTGTACTGCAGCTTGTTACTGCTGAAAAATCAAACTTTAATATATTGTTCGGTCGCGGCGCGTTCTATTGTTTGCGCATTTCTAACGGTAACATGGATTTTCAAATTCCAGCGCGGAGAAAGGTTCCAATTTTTTAGTGGACCAAAGTACAAAGTTGAACGTCCTCCCTTTGTTTAAAAGCTTCAGAAAAGGGAATATTGTAGCATCCACCATGATCTCTTTCAAACGAATTGATAATAGACTCTTTTCTTCTCTAAAAAAATATTCCAAGCGAGAGCTGTACGATATTGGGACATCAAATGATGCAACAATGAATTCCTTTGGTGTCTTCCTATTTTCTCGTAGTATGAAAATTTTAGTTCACTAAATGGACCGTTCAATATTCAATTTGACACGTCTATATTCCCTTCACTTTGTTACTTCCAATCCACATTGCGTTCCGTCTATTCCTCAAATCCGTAATCCACCGTGACTCATATTTTTATCACGCGACCGCAGATTTTCTGAATCTATTCGACTGCGTTTCATTCGATAAAGCTGTCGAGAGTGTTCACTTTAACCGATAATACTTTCCAGCCTGGATCTGTACACGCCCTCGATGGAACGCGGAATACGTGTCGCGACAAGCTTTATTTTATTCCCGTGAAAAAGGGAGCGAAACGTCAATGAAAAGGTTTCCGCGAGTTATGCGCCATATCCATAAATATCTGGCTTCGACAGTGGCGAGACGGAAATTCCCCGGGAAACTATTACTTACATAGATCAATTGGGGAGGGGAGGGCAAGCACGGTGGATCGGGGAGGAAATTTTCCGAAGATAGTCTGTGTTCTAATGCCAGACTACCCCGACGATAAATCGACGTGAACGTAAAGCGACCTAATCGACTTGAATTTTCGGGGAGGTGCTTCCGTACGTTCGAATGCGAAAACACCTTAACGCATTGTACAGTAGACACATTTCATTTGCCTTTCTGCAGCCAAAGTTTCCTACGTATCTTGGAGCAAGATTTTTCATTCTCCATCACAAGCATTCTAAATCACAAGTTACTGTCATAAACAGCTTCGATACTAGACTCTACCTATCTTGATATTCTAAATTTACTTCAGAGAATTCCTTCTGTGTACTGCGTCCAGGTTGAGATACGTAGTACCTAGTTTGTAAAGTTACGGTGATTTTATTACCCTTCACCTTCCAATGTTTCCTTATAATCGCCATTCCCTTGTCTAATCTAAATCGCTTCGTGTATTGCTCAGTGTGACTTAACTGAAGTTTCGTAAAGAAGGAACGAGGAAAGTTGCGCCTGTCTACAAAATCGCAGCATGAAGGAATCTTATCAATATTTAAACTTGTAATTATTATTCTGGAAGGTGTATCGCGAGCTTTTTTAAACTTTGAAAGCCTTGGAAGGCGACACACGAGTGGAATACCGCCGGTGTAAGTAATACTTTCCAAGTCGAAAGTGTGGTCGAGGAATTTCGGTATTCGAGCGGCGTAAAGGCCATCGATATTCGCGATTGCACACGGCCAGCGGCGTGTAATAACACATTATACACAGCGGGGTCAATCACAGTTTGGGAAACTTCGAAATACAGGAATAAACTTGGCGGCTGGCCCACAGCGGCTCGCTATCCAATGTGCAGCGCGTAAAAATGAAAACTCGGCCCGCCGTATCAGATAACCACGTCCTTATGTACCATCGTATCAATTTAGCCGCAATTCCAGTGCGCTCGAATGTTTGTCCTGTAATCGTGCTCGTTTGCGGCGCGTTCCCTCGCGCAAAAATTTCCCCTCGATCCGCGGGATACGTATTCACGCTCCACCCTCGTTTCCTTGTTTCCAATCGAATTATTTCATCCTGATTTGCCTCGGGCACTCGATACGCCCGTGTTCATTCGTTTGTATTATAAACTTTTGCAGATTCTGGAATGCTAGAAGCTCTGTAGGTACTCGGAGCTGGTTTCATTCAATTATATTCGGACGTGTTACCATCGTGGCCAGGAAGGAATTACGTTGGAGACAGAGTTTTCTTCTCTGATCGGTGAATTATTACTGAAACTTGGTGACCTTGTTTTTCGATTAGACGAAATTAATTTATATATGTCCTATAATGACAGAGAGAATTTTACAAATTAGCAATCAAAATTGGCAAAAGAATGCTGCTTTAAATCCATTGTTGCACGATTCGGATGCATTCTGCATTGTTAACTACTTGCCTAGCACATGGACTTAGATAAATAATTAAACGAAGTAACATTGAATCCGTCGCGATTTTAAGAAGTAAGCTTGAGTAAGTAATACAAAGAGAACAAATTTTGTATCGCCATTGTGGAAAGAAATACGCGTAAGGCGCACAACCAAACGAATGACGAAGCTAAGAAATATACCTGCGGAGATTACCACACGATTCAAACCATACAATGAACTGACTGTGAGACGAGCAACGTGTGTACAAATCATAATTGTTTGCAAATTGTTAGAAAATGTCTTATTAGTTGATATTATGAACGATAAGTAATTCTGTTCTCCCACTAAAAATCTAAAAAAATATTAACTAGGGAAAGTTTTGCAGTTTCCACTTATCCATGTATCGATGCACAGTTACTATTACATTCTGTGAAATATCGCATGAAAATTCTTCTAACCATACTTCACTTGTTGCGAGTTTGAAATTTGAAATTCTACAAATTCTCGATTTTAAACTTAGCAATTATAAACGTAAAAATTCTACAAGTCCTCGGATTCCAATATTCCCAGGGAAGCCATTTACCAACTTTCGATTCTATAAAGACGGGGGTCTCCTTTTCTGCCCATTATTTAACCCGTTATATTCGAGTGCTCGCGTCAGAACAAGAAAAATGTGGGAGACATTGGATGCCCCCGTTGTGCTCGTGACAGGAAAACGAAAATACTTTCGAGCAATTAATTCGCCCGAGCTTTTCCTATTATAACTTATCATCCACATTCTGGGAAGATTTCACTCGCAAAAGATTTCCAGCTCCTGAATCAGTGATGCATACATTTCTCCATCGTCAGGTTACCATTCTAACACAATTATTACGTCCACCATGATTTGGAAACGGCGCAACTTCAGGGCAAAGCTTTAAACTGCATTACGAAGAGAATCTGCTCATTTCCGTTTTAATAGGGGACGAATGGCATTCGTTTGCCCCAGACCAATTATGGAAATTCTGGACCAACGGTTCTGCAAGTTTTATTGAAAGAAATGACCTAAATATGTACGACGAAACAAGGTTCTCTTCCAAGTGAAACACGTTTGCGTTTGATGTCGCTTGAGTGGTTTCCTTCGAGCTCTTCGACAACTTCCTAAAAGCGCTACAAGGGTTTCTGTGAGTCACGAGGGCTGAGTTATTAGTAACACGAGCAGCGCTCGCGTTAATTGTCCTTTCCGTGGCCAAAACCGCTATGCGAATCGAGCCACGGCGCGAACTTTCAAGGACAATTCCCATCGTGACTAAATTAGAAACACCGTGGATCGACCACATTGCTTTCGGTCACACGAGAGTCTTCTCCATGCTAATTGTTGTTATTAATTGACGGTCAGCATTGAATCGCGTCACCGTGACGGTTTAGCAAACACCATATCGAAGAGTGGAATTTTTTGCGACGAGAATTCATAAAATAAGTGATAAATAATACAAGCTATCGTAATTGGACGTGTCTTGGCTATTCCTATAAGTAATTATCTAAATTATGGGGGAATCCAAATGTGTGTTTACTTCGATATTACTAGGGAAACCTTCGATGAGTATTGAAATGGAATACTTCAATGAAACACCATTAAATGACTCAATTTTTCTGTCACACGTAGGGTGATCACTAAATGTCTATGCAATTTGAATTATTTCACGCGATTTCAAGACCTTTGGCTAGCAGCGTTGAATCCAGAAAATAACAGAAACATGTGTCAGAGTAGCGGGCGTGAAAAGTCCATTCTTAATTATTATTGTCGTGAGAATCCGCGGCAAGGGTAATTATTTCCGTCAGCAGTAAACGCTTCCTGCGAAGCGAGCCGACTGAGGCCCCACGAGAGATGGAGCGAAAGTTGCGTAAGGTATGGCATTGCTCTGTCTACTCAAAAGCCTATTCCACTTAAATTTACCCGCCTATACTATTGATGGGCGTAAAACAGCGCCGCAGTGGTTTCATTTCGTTCCATAACGGACTCGACACGCGCGGAGCGCCCCACGAAACTGGAACGGAATATACCGAAAAACCAATTAACATTCTCTAACGTCTACCCGCCAAATACATTTAAAAATGTAACTCATGAAATTGTTAATTGGCGACTAATTTTTTCCAAAAGAGATCTAACGTGCTACATTCGACAGCAGTGGAAAGTCCACCAGCGCTTTCCGCATTTGGAAACATAAAGCATAATTCGCAGAGGGGCACTGCGTAGCCACTGACTCATTTGATCGTCAGAAAAACGAGTTCCCCCCGTCGAAAATTAATTTTCGTCCCATGAATCTCGACCTGGCCGCACACACGCGCTCTCCCCGAAAGGCGTGAAATTACAAAGCCCCGGAGAATCGGGTTTCCATCAAATTTTCGTACGCGCCTGGGAAAAATCGAATTGCTATTTGCCCGAACTGAATGGCCCCGTTAAAGAGACATTTTCACTGGGACCCTGGCTAACATAATAACGTCATAGTTCACTGTAAATCATGTAAGTTACGCACGCTACCTACGTATTATAACTTATGTGATTCGCAATGAAACGCGTAACGAGCGGAAATTATTGACACCCGGTGTAGGTGAGTTATACGCAAACAAATGGCACGGCCAAAACTACGGGCGCTCGGCTGCTAGCCGGCGGAAGTTGACCGCACCTGCATCTGCGCCGGCGAAAGTTTTCGGTGGCGGCGTAAACGAACAGTTATAATTAAACAATTTGTTCCTATTGCTGCGCACAAGTTGATCCAGATACTACTACGTTTTATTTAATTACGGTTGAAACGCAAACTCCTCTAGTCGACCATTAAAACTTTCCTTTCGTTCGCCGCTCGACACTTCCATCGGATGCGGAAACACCGCGGACAGGATTGTTTTCGCGTGTGAAATTGCTGAAATATGCACCGATCTCTCTGACGACCAAGTATGTACTTACGTTTTCCTTCGCGGTATCGGGATCGATAGTTCTGTAAATAAAGTGACGTGGGAGAGGATCAGAAATTTAGGGGTATATAGCATTTGCAACAGTTAGGTGATTGTTTATGTTAGACTTGTCTACAAGTATACGTATGCGATAAGAAAGTGAACTTTGTAGAAACTTATTTAAAGAATTATTGTTAAAACAGTTGCACTGTTTGCCAAGAGAAATTATGTAAAATTCTGTTGGCGGAATAAAGGGGCAAGTGGAAAAATTTAGTGGCGACACGTAAGCTCGACACTTTCCAAGGAACTTTCCACCTTTTCAAAGCCTTGCAATTACTCCCAATTATTCAGTCGCCAGCTGGGCTTACGTATTCATGCAATTTAGGCTCTTTACGCTAATTCATTTACATTTTAAAATTCCTCGGGAGAGTGGAGACTCCAGGGTAATTTGTTGCCCGATGGAAGAACTTCTAAATCGCGTTGGGCTCTGTTTGAGTTACGTCGGAATATAGCGGAGCTTTGCGGGGCTTTTTTCATTCAGGGAAGCTCTTTTAAAATTGAAACTTCTTTAATACCGCGGGCATTAAAAATACGCGAGAATGTTCATTCACCTCGACGCCCCTACAAGCTTCTGTCTCGCGTTCCGCTCTCGTATCTCCCGTTATAATCGTTTCCCATTGTACCTCGTGCAAATTTCGCCGCGAAACATCTGTCCTGTGTAAAAATACGTGACAAACCGCGGACGTTTGAAAGACCCGGCGGGCCACTATTTATTTTCAAGCCCGCCTTCTTTGCAACACAGAAGGTTCTTGTCGCCGCGCGATTAATACCGTCTGGAAAAGTAGGTTGATGGCCGACTATTTTCAGAAAACACGGGAACATCGAGTCTCCGCTGTAAAACGATACAATTCCCTCTTCGTCTGATCAATAAACCAACGAGAGATTCAGAAATACCAATTCCACGGGATGAAAGTGGAATTAATTTTACGCGGAATTACAAATTCCTGTAATTGGCATGCTTGTAAAATAAGTGGGTCTTTGTATTCGAGATAAAATTCGAATAACAACCGATACGCCGGATCGCTCGCAATGAACGTATAAATTTCTAATAAATAATTCCGTTTATAGGCAATCGCAGCGAATCAATTGAATCCGCTTTGAAATCAGCGCACGCATTCTTCCGTACAAAGGCAATACACGCTTTTAAATTATCCTATGTACAAGTGTCTGGTTGTTAGAACATCGCAATAGATAGTATTCAATATTTATTATTCGCATTATCGGAAACCGTTAACGCAAACTGTGCTTCCCGATATTTCTTCCCAGTATAGGAAACTACCAGTTACCCACGGAAATAATGGAGGTTAAAAAATTGCCAAGCGCAACCACGATGGTTCAGCGTGTGAATTAAACGTGAAATAATCATCTCAGAGTGTGCTACTTAGAATTCGTGCTATTCTACTGGAAACGCTGGTAAGTACCTATATGTTTCCTGTTGCACTTTTAAAATCCACTACTATACACAGCCAGTGTAATTTGGTAGATACTGTTACCTATAACATCACTGAACCACTGTTTTTCTAAATATTCCTATAAAACTTTTGATTAATAATTATTATTATTATTATTATATTTATTATCCGTCTTTATTACTTAACACATACGGGGGAAAAAAATACATAAAGATTAGCGAAGGAAATGGCGAAGCTGCAGTACAATACTGTTAGAAGCCTAACCGTAACTAAATACATAACTAACATTAAACTAAAACTAATACTAGGGAAGAAAAGCAGAAACAGAAAATTAAAGAAAAATTAAGAGAGAGAATCTAAACATTATTCTGACGCATAGTGTAACAATATATATCGTCGAGCTTTACATTTAAAGTTACAATTATATCGTCCATGTACTACTTCAAACATTTCTTAATCTTGCAGAATCATTCAAATGTAGGATTGAAACGCACCCTGAAACACTTCCACATCCTGGATTTCTGTATTTCACTAACTCCCAAGATTGGAGCTACTTTGGATAAAGGTTTCCAGAGAACCGTTACAGGAACTATCAACCCTCAACGTTTTAATATCCTACGTAGGAAGTTGTGGAAAAGCTGCATGCGACTGATAAGGGTCGCCAAAGACGAGCAAACGTTTCAGAATAAAAGCTACATTTGGTTTGGAAAGTTTAATGCGCCTCTCCGATTTCGATAAACAGAACCGAGTAGACAATGCGAGACACATGATGCTGCAAGAGCTTTGCGAAGCGAACGGAACACGACGAACTTTATCGTAGTTGAACAAACGTGACTTCACTATTACATAATGACGTCTACATTCGTTGGCCCAAACACGAGGCACAGCTTGGCGAGCGGAATTTGGCCCGGGCCCCCGAATGCGAGTCGCTGGCTAATCGCTGAAACTTTCGAGAGCACCGTCCGAAATTGAAGCCATTACCGCTCGTTTCCTTCAACTCTGCCGTAGAAAAACAAATTACTCGAATTTTCCGTCGATGACAAGAATGTAAATTCATTCTGCTGGCTGGCCGACCACGGTTTTCCGCGATACAGACCTTCCCTGTTAAAATCGAATGCTTTTGCCGAAACACGTCGGGCGGCAAACACGAAAATTGTTCATTCCCACGCTTTCTTTCAACGAGAATTCACCTGGGAACGTGAAATTTAATACCGCGTTTCCACCAAGGCGAACACGAACAAAAATATTGTTCGCGAACGTTTTCGTCGGTTCTTGCACTTTCGTCTCTTTAAACATGAACAAAACTCAGTGTACGAATCGTATGTGAACGTTTAGTTCTATTTGCATTGGTGTAGACACGGCAAAAAAAGACAAAAACGTTCGCGAACAATGTTCTTGTTCGTGTTCGTCTTTGTGGAAACGCGGCATAAAAGATGGCTTGAATTCAAACCGCTTAACCCTTCGTGGTCGCACCCCAGGACATTTCTTTGCCAATATTTCTGTAAATTTTTAGACCATAATAATGAAATTTAAAAATTTGGTGAATATTAACAAAAAAAATCTAAACTATTCTAGTCTAAAACTATTTTTTCGAAGAAGACTATTAGAGCATGATTATACAAGTATTACGAATGTACAATTATTCAAACGTTCAAAAGCATTAAAAAGAAGACATTGGTAACTCAAAAATAACGTTGGAGTGCAGTGAACTTTATGTGACCAATCTATGATTACAAGAAGGTGTGACCAAGGATGGTTAATTAGAAACTTGCCCTCGGGTTAAGTCTCTAGGTGAACGCAAGTATTGGAAAGGAGCGAAAGGTGATACCATGATCTTCGCGCTTAGCGAGACAAATTAGATCTGCCTAAATTCCGCGTGAAACTGCCGTATCGAATGCACCCACTAAGCTGCGAGCAGAAGCCAATTTTCTGCCGTGATTAGATCATGCAAATAGTATCTCTGCAAGGTAAGGAAGCACCGTGAATAAGCGTCTCGAAGCGTAGTCCCGCGTGTCACGCGAAAGTGCCAATTACACTTGTGTAATTGTGCCACCGCTGTCACGCCTGTCACCCCTATGTTATCCCTATCTACTGGCATTACCCGAGAAATCTACCTTTCATCCCCTGTTTGACAGTTCCCACGTGCAAAGTATTTTTATGGAATGTCTGTGATATCGCTTTTAAATCGGAACAATACATATTTCAATCGAGCCAATCACGCATTGCTTACTTCGTAGATCTATAATACTGATGGCAAATAAATTGTTAGAGGGATGTCAAAAAGCAAAGAAATTACACGTGGAGAACAATTAAGTTAATTAAACGTTGCAGCAGCAAATGTTTACAATTTCAAATGAAACACGGTTCTTTTGGTGGCGCAGTATTTTAATTAAATTAGTCTTTTCAAACATCGATGCCGATCACGTTTTGAAAACGCAACAACCATTCAAGTGAATGAAATAATTCACGCATTGTGACGCTTCGTTACAATAATATGACGAATGTAACGCGATACGAGGCAAAGCATAATTGAACGAAAAAAGGGAACGCGAGCGAGTTGCAACGATCGCTTGGTACACGGAAAAGCTCGATCGTTCCGCTCAAGTGGGACACGCGCTTCGACATTTTTGCCACTTGACAATCGCGCGACAGAATGCTGTTCGCTTCGATTTCGTGACAATCGATAACCTTCGCGCCCACTGGTCGCCCCACACTCGTTAATTCATATTTTCAATAACTCCGTGCTCAACTTGCCCTATATGATCGGCGTTAGGGCTGTTTTCTGGGCGTTCTGTGATAATGTAAACTATATCTGCCATTGTTGTCCATGATGACTTGATAGCTTTTAGATTCGATTTGCAGTGGCTACCTAAACGTTCTGTCAATAGACATACTTTGCCTTCAATCTGCTGAACACCTAAATTTTACGTATTTCTAGGAGTTTCATTTGATCCTGAATACATTTTTAGAGGCTAAATACATTCTGCGCTTGAAAATAAGTAAAACGACAAAACGCTGGACGATGGAATTTAAACACTTTCCAAAATCGTATAGTACCTGCTTGGAATTAAAATCACCTATCTAAAATAAGGATATCATAACTGATCAGTGCGACAGAAATCAATCATCGATTTTCCCCGCAACGAATTGTTTTCTCGATAAATAACACACGACAGAGAGGGAATCGTTATCGTTACATATTGACATTAAATCGATGGCACCTTCCTGTGACGGTTCTGTGTCATTTGCATGCGTTTCGGCTGGTCTGACACCAAGTTTACGCTTACATTACGTACACGTACGGGCAAACTGTCCGAGACTAACGAACGGATCAAGTAACGCAAATTCGACGCCGGACTGGATCAATTTATGGAAATCGTTGGAAATTAACGAACGAATTGGCGATGGCTGGGTGAGGGAACGGAATTTTCAGCCACCTTTTTGCGTTCTTTCACGCCCTCGATTCGCGCATAACAAATTCGCAGCCCATCGAACACGCTGCACAAGCGAACAGTCCCCAATTTTCAATATAATTTCTCTCATTTTCTAGCGATACATTGGATTTCCTATTTCCATCAGACATATTGTTATTTACCTATTGAGAAGACAGCCCTTTTGACATGCAAGTAGGTATAGCATGAAAAGATCGCGAAACATTCTGAAATTGTATTGCAAATATCGTGGAGATAATGTATAGATTGAAGCGAAGAGGCTACTTTTAGAACTTTACGATAAAAGTCTCACACGAATAATAATTCTTCGCAAACTGCAGTCACGGAAGTCATAAGGATTATTCAGATGATAGGGGTGAATTTCAGTAAAGATAACAAGATGTCAGGTCACGTAATGTGAACCAAAAAACGGGCAGAAGATACCATATTTTAAAATTGCATTGTAAGGCAAGGAAACAAGCGTTTGCAACGTCGGCATTTTTTATGCCATAGAAGAGACCCTTGAGACCACGTGCAACCACAAATAGCAGTCTTTCCCACTAGCTGGCAAAACGGAAAAATATTTTATAGTCCTTAAGTGACTTTTCGAATAACGTATAACGTAGAACCTGTAAGAAATGCATTGAAAAAGTTCGTTAAATAATGAAAAAGGCAGCTGCTTTAGTCTAGGGCGAAGGAACTTATAATTCTTTTCAAAAAACGAAGGGAAGCAACTCGGGCGCGTGCCTTGATTAAAGAAATTCCTACCTTTAAAGTATTAAATATAATACTACAGGTTTGCAATGGAAGAGGAATTATTCATTACTTTGCCTTAAAACTCGAGAATAATGGAGCTGCGCTAACTACATATTACGTATTATTGACCACATAAATAAAATTCCTCCCCGATTGGGAAGCGAACGCCCCCTGGCTCTACAAACGTCAAGTGTACGCAAATTTACTCTTAATTATCGTTTAGTGGACTCCCCTCGTAATTTAATTCCCGGCATTCCGTATTCCATCGCGCTCCCATCAAACTACTTCGATTGGACGTTTTTTTAAAAGCGAGCCGCGCTGCTGGAGGGAAGAAAAGTCTCGGTATAAAAAGAACGCGGAACTTGCGGCGAACTTTCATAGGAGCACCTTTATTTTTACCCATGGCTGCGCAAAATTTTCGTTCAAGCGAAGGGGCTATCGGGGTGTCTTTTTCGAAACCCGGCCAACGTTATCACGTTTCTCCATAACCATGAGGAGCGTTAACTATAGGTGCGTTCCGATTCACGTAGTGAGTGCATGAAATTGGTGGCATCGTACGATTCCCTAGAATTTCTCTCACTTGCCACCAATACTTGCCACTTCCGATGCAGCGAGCGCGCAGCAAACGCCGAAACTCAAGACGTGAAGTAGTCACTGCGCGCTCGCTGCATCGGAAGTGAAAGGATTCTAGGGAATTCTCTGCACCACCAATGACGCACCTTAAAACGGACCGGTTGTCCTCTGCACTTCATGCGAAGTATGCGTGAATCGGAACGCACCCTTTGAACCACGGGCTGGCTTCTGCTTTAAAAATTTTGCCGCGTCGCCATTATCACCATACTTTGGCCTGTGGGATATTGGGTGCTCGCGAAATTCCATTTATTAACTGCGGTCAACTGTATCCAGTTAAACGGCGATAAACTATTGAGCGTTTACTCGCACCTGTCCGAAATTAACTACTTTCCCGGCAGATTTTCCAATTGCGAATTCCACTGGCTGAGCAATCTAGACAGATGCCGATTCGATCGAGCCAGAAATTTTTCGAGTTAACCTGTTAATCGCTCTAGCAATGAATTTATTATGGGACATGCATAATTGTGCAGAGTGGAGATACAAAATCGGCTGAGTGCCAAAATTAGGCAGATTGTGAGTTTTCGGTAATTAAGTACCTACCTACTACATGCTTCACGAATAATCATACGAAGAGGCCATCTACCAGCAATTCTCTAGTAATTGATAAATGTGCCTATATTTTTTTCCCTTCGTAGTAGTATGGTAAATCAAATGTCACGTTAAATATCGTTCAGTAATGATGAAGTCAATGACAATTATTTGGAGTCTTGCATCCACCGAAGCCATCCATTTTGCTGTCCGTCATTAATTCTATGCATTCACGCGTTAGGTCTGGTTCTGTACAGGCGGAACGTTTATTTTCGACGTTAGAATTCGCGCTGCTCCAGCCGCCACTAAAATACGCCTATTTTAAGCGTGTTGCTACTTCTAGGAAAGTTCATAGAGCAGCATCCCGTGGTCAACGGTGGAATATCAAGGAGTAATAATTAAATTGACTTGAGTACAATGAAAAAAGAGGGAGTTTAATGCGAATGTTATGGTAAAAAGATTTTTCTAAGCGATATCTATTCTTAGTCGTTAATTTTAATTTAAATATGAATAAAAGTGATTCTTCTGCTGAATAATCTTTCCCATCATACAATAAAAAGGTAACCATATTATTCCATTTAATGGAATCAAGTTGGTTTTTGTTTCTTTCGTGAATTATTTGATCCTTATTTGCTCCTTCGAAGCAGGTGAAACCTTGTTTATGAATATACAGGTTTGCTCCAACGTGGCTGTGTATTACAGCAGGAATGCCGCGCGCGTTCCGCTGAAGCTACAAAATTAATTAACAATGCCTTACTGTTATTGAAAGGTTTCAGCAGTCCCACGAAACATCAGCAACGACCGGAAGCACAATCCCGTGCATGCGCGTTTTCGCGTAGCCAAGGGAACACGGGCATGCAATTTCAAAGGAAAATTAATGCTATGATAATATTTACGCTTAACCTTGCGACATCGTGCTCATATTAATTACTGCCATCGATTACCAATATCGGAATCGTTCTATTCCGTCGCGCTCTGCTCGAAATTATTAGTTTTTCAGCCGACATCCCATTACACCGAAAGGGACGATCATTTGCAAATTCCTGCAGTCCCAGTTCGCTTCAATCGCGATCGTTTGCATTGTAGTTAATCCTCTGATTAGCATTGCACGCTTTGCAACAAGTTTTTTTTTACGGAATGAAAGTCTTTACTGAGCCATAGCTTCCTTCGAAGCAGTTTTATTATTAAAGCGAAGCTTTGGCAAATCTATTAGGTATTCCA
Source organism: Andrena chrysosceles (assembly GCA_963855975.1). Taxonomy (NCBI): domain Eukaryota; kingdom Metazoa; phylum Arthropoda; class Insecta; order Hymenoptera; family Andrenidae; genus Andrena; species Andrena chrysosceles. Next base: position 1,005,067 of record OY979769.1, on the reverse strand, counting down.
CTAATCTAGGATTTCAAATATTTTAACACACAAAAAGTCGATTATCGTGTTTCGAAAGGTTGACAGTTATGGAGGTCAGAGTTGATACGTAGGAGGAATGCGAAATTTTGCAAAAGCATACAAACGAACGTGAGAAACTCGATTCCACGAGTGTGCGCTGAACACACGCTGCTACATCGATTCGAGTCGAGTCGTTAATCCTAAAACTGTCAAGAACTGAAAAACTCCCTTCCCTGTACCCACTGCGCGCAGCAGGGTTGGTTTTCTAATATTTAAAAGTTCGCTTGGTGCAATGGAAAAATGTATCTACTTGGTACAGCCCGGCTCATTAAGGCGCCAACATTTTAACTCTCGCTTCTTTGGGGTGAAACAACTATAAATTACTTGTATGAGAAAAACCCTTGCCTCTACAGGGAATAATGTAGCAAGAAAGTTGTGCGTTACAAAAAATTCTAGTTTATTCAAAAGAAACTTGTCATTTAAGAAGTAGTTTAAAAACTACCATTATTTTGGTTATCCCCAGAAATTAATGCGAATGTCGATAAAACGCAAATATTTTGAAGACTGTTTGATGATTAATTGTAAGTCTTTCGTCAGATCCTAATTACATGTAATTTAGTTAATCAATAACGATCTTGTATAAAGGGGAAAAAGAAGGCTCGTTTGCGTAAGGGGGAAAGAATTTCTACACCAAAATTAGAAGATACGAGATCTCTTAAAACTGTTGTTTGCGATATTATAAAAAGCAATAAAAGAAATTGAATGTACTATTGAGAACGACGTATACGGAGGTCGACCAAAGCAGCTGAATCGTCAGGAAGGGAAGAAGCATTGTTCGAAAACTAAGGAAGAACTTGCGTACTTCTGCTCCAAATCATGCGGGAATGGCTGCTAACAATTCTAGAAGAGCCGTTCGTCCTCAATTGTACTGCAGAATTTTACGTCGCTGAACTTTGAATAAAAACCGTGCACCAATGAAGTATGTATAAGCATCGCACAGGGCTCTGTAAACAGGAGTATGCTCTTCTTAAACGTTAAACAATGCCTCACCCTTTTAGAAGGAGCTGGAGTACTTTCAACGACAACGCACAGAGACACGAATCATTTTACGTTCGAATGCACCTACAAGGATTTTTCTCATTGTTTAACCCAGATGATTCATTCCTAAATATAACCATCACCGATCCACAATTAAAACATGAAATTATTAGATTCTATCTACAAGAGATTAAAGTTTCTCAACTTCAACTTCATCTATCTACAAGAGATTAAAGTTTCTCAACTTCATCTTTTCTTGTCAAATTCAATTGAAATTGTAGCCCACGGATTTAAACCCCGGTGTAACTGCATCTATTACTTCTGAATGGCCCTGTGTAAGCTCTTCGCTCTCACGCGGAAGGCTTTCATAAGAGCTAATCCTATTCGCGATGTAAACAGAATTATGATAATGGCGTCACCTCCCGTGCGATTTGATGCAGAATTGCCGCGGGGAGGCGTCGAATGCAGGCGCGTGGAGGAAGTTTTAATTGCGACAGTTCGAACACTTCAGCAAACGGAGTGATTTCTATGCCACCCTGGATAAGTCGTAAAGAAGGTGAATTCTTCAAAGTTCATTAACTCCTTGCCAAGTGCGATACAAGATATCCGGGAATTTCTCGCGCGTCTGCTGCCTCTATAATAAACGTGGAGAATATTTGCGGTAGCGTGGCGTATCTTGCCCGACGACATGCATGCTATAAACTTTTCGCGGCGGCCACACAGCATTCACAAGCACGAAAACTTTATTTTCCCTCTCGTTTCGATTAAGCGCCCACGCGTTTGCATGCACCTGCCACGCGCAAATATTAATTCCGTGTGCCGATCTAAGTGGTCGAATTCTCATCGTCGTTCTAATTTCGTCAGCCGGAACTTTGATCTCTGATTTACGTGCACTACGGTGACGAAGACACGATCGAGATGAACATCGATGCTCTATGCAGAGGTAACGATTTCTGCGCTCGATGTAAAATATACATCTCTGAGAGACGTGGATGCAAACATCTGAGGAGACGAGAAGCAGCTACGTCAACAATTAAAATCACTGGCGTACCCTGTGTCGTCTATATTTTTCGAGAAAAGATGAAGAAGTGGTTGTTTAGTTAGTAATTTCTTTCTACTCTGTTTGGTCTTGCTCTTTAGAAGTTTAGACCTTGCCTGTAGTTTAATAACAATGTTTATTGAGCTCTATCATGGGAACATTAAATGGATTCATGTTCTTCGAACTAGTGTAATTCAAGTTGTACCTATCATTACGTTAAGAGACAATATATTTGAATTTTTTTATTTCTTCGTAGGTAGATTCAGTAAAATAAAAATGAATCGCATGGACGACCCAATGTTTGACAAGATTAAAATTCGAAGAAGTGAATCACGTTACACATTTCGCGTTTGGTCTCGGAAATTGCGGTGGACTGTTAGGCCTCGCCAGACGTTTGCAATTATGCTATTTTCGGCACCTTGAATTGCGAATCGTTTCTCGATACTTGTAATCATTGAAAAGCTTGGCAGAGGGCAGACACAAAATTGTTTTGTTTTTTGCGATAGCAAGGTAACAAACTGAAAGTAAGTTACACGATTTCCTTTCACGAATATAGTCGCAGAAAATTGAATAGTATGATTTGAAATATTGCGTGTAATGGAAAAATTGACCAGTTTATTAATAATCTAGACAAAGGAATGAAGGCCGATGATTGAAAAAGTTTCAAATTAATATTGAAAGGGATGAGTCCAATTAACAGCGTGACAGTTCAATGAGAAAATAGGGGATCCGAAATTAGCTTGTATGATTGTTTTTTCAAACATCTGCAAACGCAGATGATGGATATGAAAAAGCCTGCTTTAAAAAAAACCTGAAACGATCCATCAAAGCCTCACCGTGTGCGTTCAGAATCACGGACTGTTCGGATTTGCGTTAAACTCGAAAATCGAGCACGATACTTGCATTCAGACTGGATGATTGAAGAACAGAAAAGGTAAATGGCAAAGGCAACACCGCTACATATTTTTACATTCTATGATTCATTGATGATAACGATCATGTTCAGTCACGCTTTAAATGACTAAAAAGATATTCACACAGGATTTTTATTCTGTGTTGCATGAGAATCTGGAAACTATGACTAATAATGAATTGGCTTCACTGATTGGATGCGTAAAAGGTAACCACGTTGGGATTTTCAACAACGAATATGACCAGCATGATTTCATCTACAACGAAATGCACTAGGCTTTCCACATATTTGCACGTACGATAATTGAATGTAGGTACCGCGTAATTCACTGGCCACGTCTAGGTCAAATTATACGGAGTATCTCATGCATTATGAAATCCTTAAGTCATTAATTCGAATTATTAACAGCAATAGCGGTCACTCGAAAATTCAACTTTCCAAACTAACGATTCCCCTGTTTCCCGTTATTAAATCCTTTAAGCAAGACAAATGGAGGTTCCGTTATGATTGAAGAGTTGAAATTGATTTGTTCGTAACAGCCGCTGAGCCGAAAATTCGAATTCCCACACACTATTGATACACTCGGCCTACCGGCCTTAAATCGCACAAGTAACGCAATTGGAAGCTTGTTTATCACTCTAGAGGCCGAGTTGCACCCGACTTGCGAGGGTTGGAGAAGCAAGTAGCGCGAATGCTGGTGAAACATATTCATGGAAGGTGCCACACAACAGGCTCGCGTTTGTTTCTGTCCCCGAACCAACTGAGGAGCGTATTTTTTGTTCCCTCTTTACTTCATACAGTGGCTGTGAACTCTGAACAACTTCCCGCCCGTTCCCACTCGTTTCACCAGCAGTAAATTCCGGCGCGTATCGCGGCCCATTTCTGCACGCGTTCCTACCCCTTTTCATCAGGCATTTTTCGCCGTTCCTTATCGCCCACGCCCCCCGACGACCTCTAAATTTTCCAGACGCTTGTAACTCCCAGCGAAACGCGTAACTTGGTTCGAATTCGCGCACGACCAGTTCCCACGTCCCCTGTATATCGCGTGAGAATGATTCGTTTGCTCGCGAGCTTTTCGCACGTTCCACACTTTCCTTACGCCCTTCCCCCTCCCCCCGCGAGAGTATCCCAAGAAATCGCGAGAAACCGTGTCGACTCACCTTTAACGTTTTGAAGAACCTGGAGCGGGCCGAGGATCAGCAGGAAGAGCGTCGCTATCATCTGCGTCCAGTTAGTCCTGCGTAGTAAATCCCGTCCACCGGCCATCCTGGACGATCAGCAACACGCGACCCAACGAAACGCGACTCAATACTCCAGGCACCACATTCGTCTCACCACTAGTACCGTAATATGCGTTATGTATCTCTTCAGCCCTCCCTCCGGAATCTTCACTCGCGGCGAAAACACACTCGCGGTGGGTGGAGACGATTCCTCGAGCCGCCGAGTGCCGAGTGCCGATCTCGATCCGGATCAAGTCCGCCGCTCGGAGTTCACCAAAAGTCACACGGGGCCGGGGCCGGGGCCGGGGCCGGGGGGGTCGACAACCGGGCGGCCAGGTTCGCTGGTCCCGTGGTTCGCCGGCAGAAGTCCGTGATCGCTCTGCCGGGCATCCGATTCCGGGCGTAGGCGAGCTCCCGCGAACCACCGAGGGGGGAACGGAAGCGTGGTAGATGCTTGGCGGGTCCGGAAGGATGCTGCTTCTCGAGTGCACGGAGTGGATCCGTCGGGGGTCGGATCACGCTAAAAGCGTGTTAGCGGGCGCAGGAAGAAGGGTCGCGGAGCACGTGCACGCTCGATAAACGGCGGGCTACTCAGCAACCACGGTGTCCAGGGGGAAAGAACGGGAGAATGCAGGCGAGGGGGGCGAGAACGCGAGGGTCCAGGGCGTCGACAAGTGCCAGGGTGGATCGGTGGAGTCGAGAAAACGATCGCGTGTTATCCGCGAGGCACGGCGATAAGGTGTCGAAGTGGGGTGATTTCGGAGGAAGCACGACGACCGACCGAGAGAGAGAGTCCACGACCAACTGACGTGCCGAGGAACGAGGTGGTGGTGGCGACGGCGGCGACGGCGGCTCACGGCGGCACGACCGCGATACGACCGATTCGTACGCTTACCCGAAACTAAGCGATTCGTGGCGAACGGCGCGCACCTGTCGTTCCGTGGGTCCCTGCGCATGTCCCTACGAAGGAACCCGAGCGCCTCTGCCCTCGGTAGCTCGCCCGTCCGGGGTGGGCGCAGATGGGAAAACCGTGCCTGTGTCTGCATCAACGCGGAAAGGTGGTAGAAAGTTCTGCACTCGAAATTAAGATTTTCCGTGCGACCTGCACCCTGGCTAGGGTTCGGCGCCGCCACGCATTCCAACCCCGCCGACGCCATGGCATCCTTGGCCCTTCCGCTGCAATTTCTATCCTATAATCACTAATCAGATATTACAGTCACCCGACACTTGTCGAGTATGATGGAAAATCCTGATCACGATTTTTAATGAATATTATCCAGTGTGATAAATAATATCTTACACTATATGGTATACTTGTATTCGTGATTAGGGCAAAAACATTATCACACGCATGTATCAAAGTCAAATTTTATTTTTGTCGATGTAGACTTTTACTAATTTTCATATTCGTACGATTGATTTTTTATGGCTCCTATTGCTTAATTTATATTATACGTATTCCAGTGATAGACGATTCAGAGAATTTGAATTGGTACCCCTTCGCACCGAAACGTATTTGGTCAACATTTTCGGTAAATAGAGTACATTGAATGGTTACAGTAACCATTTACTTCAATTAATTACTCCCGAAATTTTTTTTATAAATGCAAAGTGTTTGAGAAGACTTAGTTTGACTGTTAGTCACTGAGGTTATATATTTTAGGGAGGAATGGTTGTTTTTATGTTTAAAGTGATCGTGGAAATGATCCTTTTAACGATTCCACTGGGTGTTGGATAGCGATACAACCTTTGTATTATTCATTCACTAGAATTTCGCGTCACGTAAATTTCAATGGCCCCCATTTTAATAACTTAAACGATCATCGCTGTCTGTGGTTGTGAAGTTACCGTCCTTGCGCGTTACTTGCGCAGAACTCGACACTCGCATGCTTCGAACGTTGTGTAACGCATTAGTAGAATAAAGGAAGAAAAGTTTTACGAATGTCGTCGCAGGGATTTCAGACTGTCCAGGTGCCATCAGTAGGGTTAGCCTTCCGTGCTCACTTGAACATCTGTTTCTTACAGTCACGCTATGTGGTTTCTCCCCTACTATCGCTACACTACTACAAGAAATTTCAGAAATACTCATCCGCTCCAAAACAATCGTTGTGTCACAGTATAATTACTCATTTTGGAGTTACATGAGTCCTGAACGCTTAAGAAATATTATGCCACTAAATACCAGCGTATCGATATACAAAGGTAAGTATGTAGATATGTGCATTGAATGAATTAATAAAATTCATGAAGGGATCCAGTTCTGCGTGTATAGGCTATTCAAAAACGCAATATTTCCTGAGGATGGATTTCATACGTCAAAGTAATCAGGGAAATTGGTGTACGCGTATGTCGAGCAATATTAAATAGTTTATCTTTGCGCTGCTTTGTTCGACACCGAAACAAATCCCGGCCAGAGAGCGTGATCCAATTATACTTATATTTCCTCTGTCCATATTTTCAATGATCGGTTAGTAGGAGTACTTACATTTAATCAGAGCTACCTCGGCTTCCTGTGGAGCAAATAAATTGGAACGAATGCAGTTTTCTTTGGCAAATGAATTTTTCGTGGTGTACACCATCTCTCTTGATGATATGGCCGCTTATTAGTATCGCAACGAGTGATTGGACCAGACAGACGGATAACATATATGACTTCAAATAAAAATTTCGCGTGCTGCACAATCCGGGCAGTATAAAGCAGGGCTTTTTGATTTTTGCAAATGAACCGTGCAGTTCGAAGCGAATTACGCGCTTTGTGCAGCCCCCTCCGTGAACGGGATCATTGTGGCGCTGATTTTCTCCCACACTCAACAGGAAGCAAAGTTATCGGCGTTATGAAACGTAAATTCGCGCGAAATGAAAAGAAAACACCAGCGACTATGATTAACAATCTTGCCTTCCCGTTGCCTTGTCGGGTGAAACTGCAAACGATCCTAGCTCCCAGTATTTACCGCAAATATTCACCGAATAATGATCCTCCCATTGTTATCTCTATCGATCGAACAATCGACTCGGTTGGGTTCTGCTCCTCGCTACTCGCTGCGAATTAAGAATTACATAGGTGCCTATTTCTGAACTATCGGAAATGTAGCAAACGACGAGGCTAAAACAAATCGCGTGTTTCTGCTGTAAGGAAAATGGCGTGACAAAATATTCGAGTATCTCTCAGTCTAATAATTATAGTATACCGATGAGAGCAACTGGTTAAAGTGGTTAAAGTTTTGAAATATTTTCTTCTCAACGTACCGCATACCTATAAGGTTAATTCGTTACTGACAATGCACCGGGGAATGTGAATTTGTATTGGCTATCGTCAGACCTATTTTCCATTAGACGTGACGCGAACTGTTTTAGATGGTTAACGGGCAATCGCAAAGGGTGACTTTGTGGTGGAAAGCGTGTGAGAATAGAAGGCCAAGGTTGGGTATCTTGAACGATCTTGAACGATCTCATTATGCTCTCACACGAATTTTCCGATAACGAGAGCGGCTGAAGCAACCCCTAATGACCCGGTGATAGTGTCACAACAGAGTCATCGTGTGGCCGATGAGAAGGAAATTTGAATAATTCTCGGGTCGAAAGAGGAATGACGCTTTACGGTGACTTTCTAATGGCTTATGAATAATAATAAACAAGCCACCGTGGCTGGTGGAAAATGCTGCGAAGAATAATCTCGTTTCCGCGAGAACTACAAAAAGTAGAACGAAGTGTCCAGTAAAAGGTATTGAAGTTCTCTGAAGTCAGGTTGTTTTGTACGACTGCTAAATGTACGGCACCCCATACTATATTTCTTTCGCGGTAAACATGGAAAAATCGTTACCGCAGCCATGCTTAGTGAAACGCATTTTTCCTGATGGAACATTAAAATGAACTTTTTTTTCTGTTATCTTTGAGATCAGGATGTTTTTAACGCCGTGCGAAATTATTTAGCATCGTGGAAGACTTTCCTGTTATGTAATCATTGTATATCGTACTGCACTGATCAGTTCAGTAGAAATTTTAATAGTCTTTAAAAACAGAAACGAAGAGGACGATATGCTTTAAAAGACTACAAAGATGTCGAGAATCATGTAATCATCATGTAATCTTTACAAAACGTATCATTCAGAATAAAGTTACATTTAATATCACTGGGTTCATTCAGTGGGAGAGGAGAGGTGTAAAGCTATCATGAAATGATATTTAAATTCCAGATAATTGAAGTACAGGTAAATTCAGGGCGAATAAAGATTTTCGATCGTCGAAATATGATAAGTTGGATAAAAAGAGCATAAGTACAGCTCAATTAAGAATTTTTGTAGCAAGAGGAATCAGTTTTCACTTAATTCGTTATTCCACTGTCCCAGATTTTCTCTACCGACTGTTCTGTTCCTGTAAATTCGAGGGCTCCGCTATTTATTCTCAGAAAAATAATTATCGAACTGAGATAGACGATCAGGCTTAAAGGTCCTCGCGTGCGATTACCATATTTTTCATCACGCTTTCCTACTGTTTCCTCGCAATCTGTTTAATACGTTCGCAGGACGGTTACCATTATCATTGATGGCACCGGCCATAATTCAGGTAACGCGGTCTCATTACAGTTTCAGATGAGAAATTGCGGCTAACTTATACCGTGCACGCGACACGCGCGTGATGTTTTACGTAAAGTCGAGCTGCCTAAATGTTTCACCCGCCGATATGAAATTTCGCTTGTTGCGGTGTTGCACTGTAATCAAAACGAAACGGAACGTGCAGGGCAGTTAAAGTTAGAAGGTATAAACAAGTCGCAAACAAAGCTTCGGGAACGTTTACGGTGAATTGACCTAGGAAAATAAAATAATTATTCCCCGCAGTGAGAACACGCAGAGCAACTCGTTCCACATGCAACTTGCTTTCTACTAAATTTGCAGTTCATCGTCAGCTAATAAATCTAGCGTAAAGCAACGCAACTCTCCTCCCACATCAAATCAAGGAAACTAATTTATACCCTTTATTCCTCTTTCTAAAATATTGTCTACTTGGAAGTGTAAATAAAATAAATTTATTTATTACGTTATGCAACATTCGTATAATATCGCTATAAATGTGCATATTAGCGTGATGCTTAATTAAGGAGGGAGCGCGGGAGTCGGTGTATAATCATTCTGCAAGCCGAATGGAATCGCAACGATCGTATTAACTTTCTGTTACCTTCGCGAAGAAGTTTCCACCTTTCTCCCTTCCTTCTCACTGCGAACGCGAGCGAAATATACGCGAGTTCCAAATAAACTTTCCTAGGAAAAACGACGTCTCTCTATCATGGCTCGTGAGAGCGAAGAGGTCGTTTACATTGGCTTTCCAAAGGCAGTGGAGTATTATTCCGTTTCGAGCAATGCAGTAAAAAGAAGTAAACAGCTGCTCCGCTACACTTGAAACCTGACTACTCTAGGGCGGGATCGCGACAACAGTCTAAACAATTTCAAGAACTAATTATATTACACATTTCGTTGTATCATTCGCAAAAGTGAAAGCTTTATAAAAGACAATAATTTGCGAGGGATATACCCCGGTATAATATCTGATGCATGGAAATTCATTTATTACGAAGTCGTCATTGTGTTCCAGCAGAATCGTGTTCCACCGTCGACTTTAGAATTTAAAGTACTGCAAATTCGGAAAGCTTCGAGGTACTAAACTGAATAATTGCTGCGACTTAATGAACGCAGACTGTTCCGATCTTTCGCCAAAGCAAGCGCCGTTTATATTCGCTCATCAAATGCCACCTGACTTTCTCGACTTCGTATCCACTTCGTTGTTTTTAAGTTCCAGCTTTACGATTTGGTTGCCTAGCTGCCAAGTGTCTGCTAATTGAGGCAGTCGATTGGAGTAGCAATAAAAGGCAGACGTTCGTATCGTCGATAATGGTTGTAGGTTCGTACTGTGTTTCATATTCAAAGTGCGACGAGATTAATTTTTCTTAATTTCATCGTGATTGCAGTGGCAAGTGATAGAGTAGATAATGTTCTTAAATAACTAGAAGAAAATAACTGGTTACAAATTTCTATCGCTGTCCACAACTCCAGAAACCGATTGTACGGATTTTATATTCATTTCATAAAAGCAAGTGTGAATGTAATTTTTATCGGTAATATTTGATTTAAGTGGAGGTATATTTTCCACTGCATACTCCACCGAGTAGCCCTTTACGAGTCCACCAGCAGGAGAGTAGCGAAATCCAGGCGCAATCAAAGAATCGACGTCCTATTGTCATTTCATTTTTAGGAAATTACTCTGAATTGTTTATCCTCCAATTTCAACATGCCTCTTGCAATTGGCTCTTTGTTCCCTCTTCAATTTTAACGGAGCTTCAATTAATGCAGCTATTGTACATGTTATATACGAGAATATGAATTTTACATATCTGAAGAAACATATTTAGGAAGAACTTTCCATGTACGATTTGTTGATAAATTACAGCAATTGAATTAAATTTCCTTTGAAGTCGTTAGCAGAAGGAAAGTAGTGAATTTTATTAGCAGAATAATAACATAGGTACCACATAGCTTCCTAGTTGTTATATTTCCGAAACTTACAGGCAAACAGATATGCGAATAAATAATTTGAATGGAAACGAAGTGAGAGCAACGCGCGATGCCGAAAATTTAAACAAGCCTGTTTAAAGAGAAATAAGGTTGACATTTAATTCTCGAAAGGGAGGCAGAGAATCTCGTGGAATATCTAAAGAAATTAATCCCTAACGAAACGTTCTTTATTCCTCCTTGAAGTAGATACTTGCTGAGAAAAAAATAGGTTACTTATACAATGACCTGATGTCTCGTTTAAATTACTACATTTTAATCACGATATACCTATCTAAAATTTCCAATTTCAAGTGGTGTTCTGAACCATTTAATTGGCACTGGAGCTGTTGAAGCGTGCCGCGATGAGGGCTCGCTGCGAACGAGACCCCGCGCTGAAAACTTCTATCTAGCGGCGGAGAAAAGGGACAAAAGCAAATTAGTGATTTTTATCGATGCTTCTATCATTGAAGCCGGGAGTGGAGCGGAATCTAGGCCGTGGTTACGGCACAACTCGTTCGCACGGTAGACGTTGCCACCGCTTTTTCCTATTGTTATCTCGCGGAGCTTCGAATTCCTCGAGCGTCATTCCGTTTCGTTGATTTCGCCTTCAAGCAGAATCCCGGCCGAATGAAACCAAAATTACACGTTACGAGAATCGCTTGCCGCGATGTATCACCACGGAAATTCTCACCGATTCTCGCGTGAACTTATAAAACTCGGGCGGATCCTCAGCCTCCTTGTCGCCTCACGGAATAAATGCCAGCGTAATTGCGATGAGGATCTTGCTCGCTCGCTTTTATGCTCACCGCGTGGTAAATAATTTCGCGACTTTGTTTTTCAACCATCTGACGGAGGCTCGAACGAGCTTTGCTCAATTAAGTCGCTAATGAACTTAAATGATGAGTAATGAAATGTCGTGGAAATTTTTCTTCAGTCTTTTGTAACTACAGGCTTCGATTTGGAGATCTAAGGTTTTGATATCAAATTTTGTACTTTTGGTTTGCACCGCGAATGTAATTTATTATCATGTAAAAAGCGTATTCCGGATAATGAGTACCATGTGCACAAAATCCTCGGAATTTCCTAGGTGCTGTAATGATATCATTTGTATAAAGTTTTGAATAATACCTATCGTTACCCACGGTTGCTTTCTCTCATTAATTTTCATGTTCCAGATCGGGAGCCAAGACATTAATTAATTTTCCATCCCACATTACACTGCTAATTACGCCACGAATTAATAAGAGTATTCACGATGAATTAAATTATTTTCTCCATTCCTTTGGCAAATGATGCTCCACGATAACGGTATATGTAGGTATCGGATGAAAAAATTGTTCTACTGATATCATTCTATTTCCCTATTTCCCCTTCTGATTTTATCGCTATAATACCTACAGCGCGGCGCCTTCGTTTTCCAAGATTCGCGTGGTCAGAACACGCGCGAAAATGGTTTAATGAGACACATAATTCCTGCGAATGTTTTGACGTGCCAGAATAGCTAAACGATTCAATGAACCCGCCCGATTCTTTTTGCGCCGTCCGCTCTGTTCGAGCCTGTGGAAAGTAATGGCGTGAATGAATAAGGGAACATTGGACAATGAAGGGTCGGAGGTTGTCCCTTTCGCCGGCACCTATTTGCCGAATTGTGAGGCTTTTGTCCACTTGAATAAGTCAGCTAACAAGTTTCTGCTCCCTTATCTCTAGCGCTGAATCGATGAAGTTGCAAAAAAAGATTTAACGTCAGCTCTCGGCTGAAAGGTCGCTCCTTTATCGATTACGAGCAGAGGAGCGAAGAAGGGCGAGGACAGAGGAGAACAGAAGGAGAAGGAGGCTGGGGTCGAAGTTCTCCGTGACAGATGGAATTCGTTAAGCTAGAACAGTACAAGAGATTCGCGCGAAATAGGGGTGGGAAATATCGTGTCAATATTTGCACGGCTCGTTGGCGAAAAGGGACCTTCCATGGGGTATGATGTCTGACTTCTTGCCGCGCTACGAGAATTTAATATCGGACGTCCTAGTTTCTCGAAGGGCTGAACCCACCGCATTCTACCGGGATTATTCAGCCATATGCATAAGATTTCTTTGTAGCGGAAGCAGCCGGCAACGATTTAGTGAGAGGCTTGTCCCACATCGAAAGAACGGGGTGAATGATGAAACCTCGACCGTCACTTTGCGAACGCATGCTCTGATTACCAAACGGCCACCTGACGTTCAGCTAATAGCTAGTAGGATTTATACCTACATCGCCTAATTAAATACTTTTTCAGACACTTCGTATCAGACGTTTATCTCTGGAGAATCTCATTAGTTAAATGTGTCCAATCAATACGTCCACCTCAAAATCCTCCTAGCCACTTCTATAGGTATAATCTACTCGCATACATTTACCATCTCCACTGGTTACATCGCTATGCTACGTATACAAATTCTAATCAATAGAATCTCAACCCTCGTGTATGTATACCTAAGCTTGTATAGTTACAAGTCAATATTCGATTAGATCTCAAAATTGGCGCAATAGGTATCTGTCTGAATTATTAATATAGCGCGATGTATCGTATCATGCCCGTATCCCGTCGAATTTCAACGTGAACGCCCTAAACGAGATGTATCCATTCCGCTAATTTCAAAGAAGGAATAGTCAGCGTGACGATGATCAAACTTTCGCAGCGTTTAACGGAACTATTATTCGACGGAAGATAGAATTGTATTGTAAGGGGGAAAAAGAATAGACCGATGAAATTGCTGAATCGAGTTTCCGAAACCGGATCTTCCGTTTGCTGGACGACTGCTCTGTCAATTGATCTATTCAAACCGTCTGCGGATTCTTTCTCACTAATTAATTCTAATTTTCGGAAATCACTGCCCGCTACGGTAGCGTCGTTCCCCTTATTCCTTTTTCTCGCGGTATTATGAAGTTTATCACTGGACGACCTGCGAGATAGGTGAAAACGTGCTTTCTGGGGGGTTCTTGCGTGAAATTCTGCGAGCCAACGAGATATTTAAACAGCACCTTCTTTCTAAAGTATAATTGGTTACGATTATGAATAAGGACGATCTATTAAAGGGACATTCTACTCTCTCGGTCGAAAAATCCGCCACTTTTCGGTGATGGCTTTTATAATGAAATACACACTTAACGTTTTCGAATTTGGTATATTGTACTACTCCTGAAATACAAGAAAAAATCTTTGTTGTTTGTTTATATTACTTGTTTACTTAAATATTTGGCAGTGAAGTTGGCGTTTTCAGAAATGCTGGCGGGTGAAATTTCTGGCGACTGGATCATCGGAAGCATAAAAACCAAACATATTTTTAATTTGCAGGAGTATAGCTATCTCGCTAACCACAAATATCTTAAGATTTTTTAATATTTTCCCACATTTTATATCTATTAAGCAGAAAAGAAATGCCCTTTTCGGTACTTTCAACTTTGATCGACTCCCATTTTAATAATTTTGGTTCAAATTATTCTTTTGTGGAAAGCTCTTTTCAACCGCCAGCAATTCTGAAGAGAGAGTAGAATGTCCCCTTTAATTATAAACTTATCCTCTCCCGATTTTTATACTGATAAAATTCTGCAATTTACATTCAAAGAATTTCATTTTATTATTGCACGCGTTCGCTCGCGTGCTGCGAATGCACTTCTCTCACCGATTTTGAAGCACACACAATTTAATTAATCATAGAAAAGGGATATAGCATCCACGGACGAGCGTACAGGAATTGCGAGATAATTTTTTCCAGCCCGTTCAAAACAAGCGAAATTCCGATTTCTCTACAATCTCTGTGGAAGAAATCGCCTAGGCGAAATACCTTTGAACCTTCGCAATGGAAATATGAACGCGGGGGGCTCGAAAATACGAGAAAGACCTCAATATTTATATTTCCCGTGTTCATTATAAAATTTCGCGACAAATTCCATTCGTTTTGTCAACCCTCTGCACGCTGTTTCCCCTCTTCTTTTCTGTCGTCCACTCAACACAGTGCAGCCAGTGAAATATAAAACGCGAATGCGCGAGTAATTAAAATATCTAAACGAATTCCTATTAGAATATAGTAATTAAAATTACGTAGGAAGAACAGAGCAGTACGTTCTTGTCGACTGGTTAATGAGTTCCCTTACTTTTCTTATTAAGCCGCTATCTAATTTTCTCTGCGTATAATCTACGTCCCCTAATTTTCTTACGTTGACGCGAAGCACTCTGATCTCCGAAACGTCAGCGAATCTCTCCATGGAAATGCGAACGTTCCAACAGCCTCGTGATAATTAACGACGACGATCGTGCTTCAGAAAGCAGCATGGATAAATGAAACATGATACATAACATTCTCCATGACCATTATCATCGACGAGATTGAAGGTGTTCCTAATTCTCGTCGTCCACGAGAAATATGGGAGAATAATTAGGGTTAACAGCAAATTCGTTACTGATAATAAAGCGTGGCTTGAACTTATCGTAATTTGTAATTCACGTTTCTTGTGATTAATCAGTGGTTTCGGAAGTCCACGAAAATTGGAGTAGGGTAGAGCGGGGGCGGTAGTAACACTTTGACTTTGGAATACGATTATGCAAAAACTATTAAAGTTACAACAAAAGTTTTTATACGAAAATGTTACTTACTTACACAACAGCTTAGCTATTTGTCAAGTAATATCCAGGGAAGCGGACAAAGTGTTACAACCGTCCCGGACTCCGGGTCGGTTGTAACACTGCATGTAGTCGATAGTAGCACAAATTTAACTTTACAACATTAAAATATTTATTAATTTTAATTATAATAGTAAATGGAAGAAAATTAATTAAGCCCGACTGTAACGGGGCGATCACGGAATTATGACTGATTAGGCCGATCGAGGAATGGCCTTGTAGCCGTCTCGGCGAGATTCTTCGCCTGATTGCGAAGGAAAGAATCGAGAGGACGAAATACCGTCTGCGGAATAGCTTCGTCACGGTGACGGTAATAGTGCCAATACCCTTTTCATCAAATCCCTAAAGATCGTAGCAATTCGGCGGATTACCTACGACATTTCGACTACAATCCCCTGCGGAATCACTTTCTGCCTTGAAAATTGAGACCGACGATAGGGCAGTATTTGATTACGTGGGAACGGAATGCGTGTGCTTTTTTCGTCCTGTTTTATGCGATCAGCTACTGGAATGTACTCGATGGAATCCTTCGCCGAGGATGATAATTTAATATCCATCGAGGCTTGCTTCGAAGTAAATCACAAACCCCTGAGGAGTATTCGAACCTTAATCCCGTTCCTTCCTCCAAAACTGAAATAGCTCTAATATTCTGCAATAGGAAATCTATCTACAACCTACATTTACGTTGTAAATCCATTGTACGCGAGTTCAACATTAAATTGAAAACATATCAGAGAGGAAGAGTCTATAGTAGTAAAAATCATTTACAGAATCGGTTATTCAAATGATTTAATCATTCTGTAGAGTATTGGGTACTTTGAAAGACTCAACATACTGTGTGCATTATGGTTCGAAGGAGAAGGAGAAATTGTGAGAAAAATACATTGAAAGAGTGTATTTTTGATTTGCCCAACGTGAATATTGTAGAGTTCTAATTTACAAGAATTAAACACCAGAATATTCGATGATGAAAGCGTTAGGAGAATTCCCAACTGAATCGAAATTAAAATCGATCCCGCTAGTTGTTGTCCATTAATCCACCCTCCCCGATGACCATCACCTTAATCCCGGGAATTTGGGGATTAAATTTGACCGGCTAAAACGACAGTGGAGGTATCTGTATAACTCTCCTGCAAGTGGCATGAAACTGAATACCATTTTCATGGTAACGTGCGTCGACCTCGACGCAGAGTGCGCTGCATTCCAACTACTGCTTCACGTACGTCGGTATTTCAGGCGAATAATCAATGAAATATCATTAACATAAATTGTTACGATTCTTGCTCAGAATTAGGTTGCAAAGTCATCGAGCGTAGGATTTCCCAAAGGCAGTATGCTGAATGATTAATTAATTATAGGAACAACACATGGCTGCATAGATGCAAAAATTGCAGTACCATATAGCTGCTTAAGATGGCGCTGTTAGTGGTAACATCTGTTCAGCGAGAAACGATTTGAATAATTCTAATGAATTAAACCTTGTAAATTCCGCTTGAGTGCGATATTCTTCAGATGGATTTTTCATCGACAATGTAGGTATATAATATTAAAGAAGTAAAGTAGTTTTTAAAGAAATGAATATGGCAACAAAAATATTGGAATTTAATTCGCGTGTTACATGTTACGTAGGTGTTTCCACGCAGAACGATTTAAATCCCTGTTAATTTTGCGAGCATGATTACGCGTGTGCAACAATCTGCTTACACTGCAGGAATTTGACGGGAGGTGACTTGCCGTAACAACGCTAGTTATGATAGTGTCAGTGCTAATTATGGCATACTGCGCGCGCCAAATTAATCCAATAGTAGCAGTCTACGGGCGTAAACAGTAATACTAAAGACTTGGTTCCACGGTGTTTGAGCGGTGACTGTAGGCCTGATAATTACCAGTTAATAGCATTTGCGAAACATTATTGATGTCAATAACACAAGTGATCACGCTACTTTTCTTTATAATCTTTTTTAGTATTTAACCGAACGAACCCTTGCGCAATTTTCTCGATGATTAACACACTTTTCAAATAAAGTGTCTGGCAATTGATCACACAAATTGATGAGATTTTATGAATATATGCACTTCTTCTTTCCCTTCTTGGGATAAATGTAAACGATCTTTCGAAGTTTGCAAGAAGTTTATGCATACTTTTCCTATTATAATCATCGCACCTTTCTGATGTGTGTCTGATTTTAATGAGGAGCAGAACGTGTTTTGCAGGCGGCATGCTAGACCCACCGTATCTATTAATGGGATTTGCAAATATTGAGTGCTTCAGTGCATAGCAAATCCCCCGAATTAGAACAGTGGCTCCCAAATGTTTTACTTGATGCTGTGTTACAGTTATGAATAGACTGCGTACGTTTATACACATGCAACACATGTAAATATGTGATGCATATGCAAAATGTATGCAGAAATATGGGGAGAACAGGCAATAACTATGCTATTTACGTACTCACGAAATATTAATATTCTAATTACTTTATTATGGAAAATATTTACAATAGGTATCTTCTAACAAAACAAAAATCTAAAGGCGGCTCCACAAACATCAGTTCCACGACGGTTCAGTACAGTGTCGACTGTCGACTGGAACAGCCAGCGAGAGCCAGAGCGGAGCATCTACTGCTCTGCTTGATCTAGATCAAATGATCAACTCCAAACTAGTCGAAAACTCAATTGATAGCAAACAATGCCGTGTGATTATGCTTCCCTTGCTATGACTCTTACAATAGTAATTAACGAATAACCTGTCCTAATTGCGAAGAATTTTTTACTAACTCCTACGATCAAATTAAGAAGACATATGATACTGGAGGGAACGGTTCCGCTAATTACGAATATCTGTTTCAAGGAATCGTCATTAGCTGGAGTTTCGTGAGCAAAATACTCGACGAGGAATTCACATCTATTAATAAACGTTTGCGCGAGTAGACAGGAGAATTGCAAAGTATAATTTTCTACGAATTCCGCAGGATTTCCCTGTTTCGTTGCAGTAAAGCGCTGATTATCCGGATATCGAAGATAGTAACGCGAACTTTAGGATAATATTGGTTTGAACGGTTTCATATTTTTTCGGAATAGAAGAAAATATAAAATGTCTTCAAAAGGTGAAAATACATTTCATTTAGCCATTGAATACACGATGAATTTTCATCCCCTTGAAAGATTATGAAACAACTCTCTGTGAAACGTGTTGGAAGTAAAGCGGCTTCGTACAAAGCGACGACGTTTTTTAATTCGTGAAGTTTCTCTTTTTGTAAAATGCAATGCTGTTTCTGCTAATTATGACTTTAGCCCGTGGAAATTATACGTGTATGCATTCGCAACGAAAAGCCATTGTAACGTTTTCAAGCTGAAGCGGAATGAGGGAAGAAAGAAGAATAAAGATGCGTAAAGAACGCTTTGAAAGGGTGGAAAAACGGAATAGAAAGACGACAGATAAAAGCGGAAAAGGGAAAAAGAAGTGGGAGTGTGGAGGTTAAGCTAATTAATCCAATTAAAAATGTAAATGTTGAATGCACACGCATAGAAAGGATCTAGTGTTTTCTACCCGTTTTCTCTCATAAATCTTAGACACAGTATTGCATAGCAAAAATTCGTAATTAAAAACCTCAAACTTATTATACAAATTTGGAATAGGATATATCGAAGTGGAATGTTACAATGTACCTAAGGAATATTGCACTTCCATCGCCTTAATTGTAATTAAACCATGCCTAATAAAAATCACTCTAATATTCAAATAACTAGAAACAACAATCTTAATTAACGCAATTATAATTAGAGAAAGACTTTATTCGAGATCATAATTAATTTTATAACAAAAACTATGTATAAGCGATGGAAGTAATATTTATGAAATAATTGCCATGCCCGACACAAAAAGATTCGTATCTTTACAGGTTATTCAAAAAATCATTCTAGAATACTTGCACGTATAATCTGCAAAACACATGAATATTAAACTTACGACACGTGTATGGACTATGGACATCAGGTTTGATAAGTCAGAATATCTGCAAAAACATGACTAAATATTTAGCAAGCTTTTAGCAGACTTTCGCGCACTAATCGCATTCGTTTTATTATGAGAATTATACTATTATAATGTGGTTATGGATATAATAAAAGTTTAACTCAAATTAAGATTTAACGCTTTGCATTTCAAATTGTTCGTTCGTCAATCAATTATACAGCAAATATTTTGGGGTAGGAATAATTCCAGAACCAACAATTAAATTAACCCTATTAATGATGTATCTCCTATTCTTACAAAGTTTAAGGAAATGAACACGTAACCCAAATTTAATCGGTGATATTTCTGGAAAACGTATTTCGAACGCAAAGAGTTAATTTTGTTAGCGGAGCCTCCATTTGTTTCTTATTTGCCACTACTCCTTCTGCAACTGATTGGGATAATTTACAATCTCCTGTTATGAAGTTTCCTTGTTTTTGTTCAGTGCATTTCGTTAATTCGATAATAGTTTAAAATCGTCGCTCATTTCTATATACCGGCCGTGCACTTCTCAACAATTTTACTCCGAGAACATCTCCAAGCTTTTCCTAAACGGAATTTTTTATGTTGGAACTTCAAAGTGTGATCATTAAGAGTCAGGTCAGATTTCAGTATAATACCCAGAATTATCGTGAAGATATTATCAAGCATACTATTCCTCTACATTATTCCTCAAAAGAGAGATCATTAATTTAACCACCTTGGCTGAAATTTATCCAGACCGTGTATTGGTAGTTCCGTACTCCTAATTGGCAATAGAATTCTTGATATCCACGCTGGCAGCCTCTCTTCCTCATGAGCACGAGTGGCAGTGCAGTCATCATTTCCATATTTGTAAGTAGCGGCTTGTCAAATATTATAAGTTATCGGCAGCTGCAGATGCAACATTTGCATACGATGTATAGATGCCGACCTCATTTGGAAATAGCCAAATGACGGTTTAGTCGTCGGTTACGATGGCCGAATTACTGGATTTTAACGTGCATCGATCTGTCGCATTAGTCCCCATTTACGCCCCCAACGACTGAACACTCGATGTCGCTAGTTAAAATGTCTTCAATCGTGAAACGGCTATTTAGTGGAAGGTGAAAGCCAGGAGCCAGATGATTCATTGAAATAGTGAAGATCGGGTTGGTGGAATCACGAGAGTTCAGGCCCGAATTAAATTGGGGCTAGGGGGGCTGCAGCCCCAGGGCACACTTTCTAATAATAGAGAGGGGCCCCGTTCTAAGCGATTAGCTCACAAAACCCCCCTCCCCCTCCGCTGTTCAACGACGGGAGAGCCTCGAAGATTTGATACGTAGCCCTGGGCCCCAAAAATCAACCACGGGGGAGCCTCCAAGGTTTCACAGCCCCGGGCCCCAAAAATCTTAATCCGGGCCTGCGAGAGTTGCTTCCGATTTAATTCCAAAGCAACGCAAATTCAAACGCGCCCTACACTTTTCACCCATCGCCAACCAATGGTCATTCGCTTCGGACTGAATCGTGAATTTGCTGCTACAAGCGAGCTCACATTTGCATCGCGCCTAAAGTAATTCCAGATATTGTCAAAATTCACAGTAGCGTTAAATTTCCAAATATGTATTCTTTCGTCCTGTGTATTCTATTTTTTAAGTGTAAGGCCGTCTCAATCCACCCTTTGTAGTACATTTCAAGAGGGAGCTCAGTTTTGAAGTGCAAAGTGCATTTACTTATCGCCAGTTTGTTTTGTTTGCTATTCCAGCACTGTGTTGCAACGAATAGCGTCTCTTTCCAGGAAGTAACATCACCGTTATAAGAAGACATGCTATGGTTGAAAGTGGCTCTCGTGCAATGCATTTTTCCCTACATATCACGAAGGAACGGTGATGGAAGCACAATGGAACTCATAACGTCGCGTGCTCTTTGATAAGAAATACTTAATATTTGACTACGCCTCCAAAGCGATAGATATTGATCCGTGTGCCTACGTTCGTTGATGCTTCCTCTACAGGCTCAGTAATACCTGGAGTCTTATTATTTGTACAATGGTACGAAAGGCTGCCTTTGGTAAACAGGAGAAGGAGAAGGTGGCTTTAAGTAGAACGGCCCTGCATCTTTTGTAGTGTGAATATTTTCCTTATTCGCAGAAGATGTATTTTTTGCTCGGAAATCGTAGAAATTCTCATCCTGTTCTTTCGCTCGAAATTTCTAACTCCATTTTCTTTAAAATACACACTCTCGAAGTAAATATAGGTAGATAGTGCATTAATTGAATTTCACCATTTCCGAACGTTCCATTATTCATTTCTTCCCGAGCTAAATTGGAAACACTGGTAACAATAATTGATAGCATGCCAATAAACTATCGGAAAGGGAGTGACGTAAACTACAAGTCTAGACATCTCATGTCTGGACCCAGTCACACTGCAGATCTTGTTCTATGTATAGCTGTGGTTGCGTTATTTATAAGCCTGGTGCATCTACTTTCGGATGATCCTAATTATTTTCATTGGTGCTAAATGCAGCATGCTCATTTGATCGACAGAGTGCGAAAATTAACGATGCTTGTCTATATCCATCAAGGGTGTTGGAAATATTTCATAATCGCTACTTTCCGCCGAATTGGCGCATAGAGCGAAGTGCTAAAAAGAACAAAGAGGGGGGACACTGAGGACGGAATAGCAGATGTCTTCGTCCACCCTCTGATGATTTCCATCGCCACCGTTGTACTTATTACACAGCCCGCCTAATGAAATTCTTCTCACTTGTCATTCTTGTATTAACATTTTTCCTACGAAAACCCGGCTCCTTCGTAGCCCCGATTTCATTAAAACGCCGAGCAACGCTTTCGCTTCTAATATGACGAATAAAAAAGGAAAGAGACGAAGAGAAGCAGAAAAGGCAGGCAGGAGGAGAGAAGAAATGGAAATATCTCACGGGTTGCGAAAATATATTTGATCACCGGGAGCCACGTGTTTCACGCGATTTGCATAAATCTCCGAATGCTTGAGGATTCTCGTTCGGAAGTGTCAGGGCGCTTTTAGTCGGAATGAAATTGTTTACGTAATCCGCACGATGCTTTGTAAATCTGAATTGAATTTCGAGGGGCAAAGCAACCGTGGATTTATATGAACAATTTATTTCCTCAAGCTTGGAGAATTAAACGTATGTCGTCATTAGTATGTCATCCGCTGCCCGATTATTATTCCCGCAAAACGTGGACGCACTTTAATTCCTTCAGCGATTCTACCGAAAAAGAGATCCAGGAACGCAACAGCCATTACCTACCGTCAATTGAATAGTATGTACGCGTGCCACCGCTTTGAAAACTCCTGGCCATTTAACGGATCGGGCACGTTTTCACCGTTTCTACAATGTACCAGGGTAGTTACACATTATGACTGTCTTAGGAGCCGAAGAAACACTCTTTCCTCTGATGCATCCTCATTCTTTGTTGTAATACATTTTGTCGAAAATTCCGTGGCGCGAGAAGACACATGCTTTTCAATAGGGGTGGCGTAAAGTGACGAAACGTGTCCTTCCGTTCGTGAACGCCCCGACATTATTCGGAGGTAGCGTTCGACTATGTTTTACACACACTCGAAAGCTCGCTGACAGCGTCTGTAAGTAAGGTGGTTCGTTAAAAAGTAGGATATCAGCGAATACAGAAGTAAATAAAGTAATAGTGTGAAATAGTGCCGTTTTAAAAATCCCGCGGAAAGCAATCGTCGCTGTTACGATTTTAAACAGTTCATTGCATTATGCTGTACGATCGTTTCACGCCGATTTTTTGAGAAATGGTGGCCATTTAGAGAAGTGCAGGCTTTTCTGAACGATCGCGCGAGCAAGTTTTCCCGCGGTTTTAACAGAATCTTTCTGTTCGTTGCACGTTGCCGCGGTTTATCCCTGTATGTATGTACGTAGCCTGGCATCAGTATTCGACCTGCTATCGAGGTCACATGTAAATATGACTCCGAGATTGAAACCGAACATTCCCGCTTTTCCCGCCGTTACGCGAATAATAAATTCCACGGCGCGGCGGTGGCAAAGAAATTCTGCAGCCGTCTGTTCCACGTGAACCACGACGTCTTTTGTTTAATCTGCTATTTTGTTCTAACGCAGCAAGCGTTCGCTGAAGAATTTCGTTGATTCTCGCTTGCACAGAAAGTGTATAAATAGTAACACATTCTACGACAAATCGATCATCGTTTGCACTGAGTGTCAGGGATTTTGATGAATTTGGAATATGATGTAGTCCACGTTAAATTAGAAGGTGTTTAAGTCATCATTCTGTTGGTTTCGAATTTCCTCAAGGAATATAAGAAATACCAGCAAAGCATAACTACGTTCGCGTACTATTCAAATCATATGCATGAATAGCACGTTGAATTCCCCTCGTCATTAAGATTTTTACGCGATAGGAGTGGCTGCCAGTCGTTAGGTAATCATCTTAAGTGAAATCATTGCGGTTTGATTGATGAGGACAGCTCTTTTCTCACTGCATTTTCATAGTAAGGAGCTGAACTGTAGTGGGTGGTAGGAAGAAGGGATTCATGATTAAAAATGCATTTGTTATTCGATCAATGAAATGAAACATTTTTTCTTTCTAAATTAAAATTGCGAATGAAATAATACTTCATAGCGTTGCACCTCTTTTTCTACAGATATTAACAAACTACGCTGGGTAACGTACCTATTTCGTTTATTTGCGAGCCTTGTGTTTGTTTCGCTGGAGGGTAGCAGTTTCACGATGTCGCCATCTCTGGTGCGAGGAAATTCGAATTCTCGAAGTCGATGGTACATTGTTGATTGCAATATACGTGTACCGTAAAGTCTCGACGTTGTTCGCGCGTAGCAACACCATTTAAGCTGGCCACGCGACAGATGCATCAATCTATACTATAGTATTCCCAATGGTAACTTTCGTGAATTGAAAACAGATTGAATAGCTGTGTCTATCATCAGTACTTTTATATGAAACCACAGGAAAAGGACACTACTGTCTCTCTCCTAACTCTTCTCACAGGTCAGATTCCAGATCTCAGGTTAGATAGTATATCTAGTTCTTTGACGCAAAACTCACAGGATCAGGTAACTTTATGAAGCATTTCTCTCTATTTTGGTGAAGTAAACGTGCTATAAAAAGATGAGAAACGTGCAACAGATTTACCACGATGTACTGATTCCAGAATCACAGACACAGATTTAAAAAAATTGCAAGCAAAGGATTCATTCGATGATATCGTGGTCGTGTAAACCACGGCACGATGTATCCACACAGATGACAAAAATAGAAGCAGTAAATCACAGAGTGCATCAATATTTTCTGGTAGATTTTTCCCTCGAAATTCGCGGATTACTCTTTTCAGGGTATTTTTGCTCCCATTTTTGATATTGCAGGTTTGCGCGGCAGCTGGCGGTAATGAAAAAATGTTGGGATCTGTTCACTCTAAATAATGAAACAGTTGTGTTAGCTGATTTACCTATCACAGCGGCTGGCGTGCTTCTGGATCCTAAATCAGAGAAAAGGTACAATAATGAATGAATAGTTAAGAGTGAAATCTATTAGAAACATGGCTGCAACATGTCGCACTCCCATAAATTCATCCGAACATCACACTTGGACACCGTGTCTAATCGTTATGGGCATTACCGCGCAATTTTTCACGGTGCGCGAAAAGACTGAAATAGGATTGAAAAGAGAACGAAGTATAAAAAGAAAAAAAGCAGTGACGAAGAGTGAAGAAGAAATGGGGAAACATCAAGCATAGAAACCGTTGATCAAAGCCGTCAGCGGTTTCCCGCTAATGACTGCTACGACTTCAAAAACCTTTGACTTTTCATAAAAAGTCCAACGTGTTTTGAAATCATATTCCTTCGGGGTTTCGCGTCAAGTGGAACTCCACATAAGATTTGAGATATTCCTAACAGATTTAGTTCAAAGAATTTTGCAGCAGGAACAGAGTCATCAAGTGGCTCACACAAAAATGGAAGCAAATCATCTACTACAAATGACGATCCATCGATGGCTGCCCCACTCGTGTTTATTAAAATATGAGAATAAATCCAAGTAGGTATTCACGACAAAGTATCAGCATCTAGTTCAGCTTGCAAACACACACTAAGCCACAAAAAAAATGTGAGTAAACAGATGGTAAACAGAAGATTCCCACATATCAACGAGTTAAATGAACATTCCCCCGCTTCTCCATCGAAGAGGTTTGAGCTCGCTCCCTGGCCAGTCGTGCAAATTACGAAGATTCAAGTTGCACGGCTGATGCACGGCTCCCATTTCACCAGCAAACGGTATTTCTGAAACGATGAAAAGAGAAAGGGGGTAGGCGCGTCGGGAGGTGCGAGCTTACGCGTCGCACTTTGAGCAACTTCAAAAGCATATGTGAGTTTTATTTAAAAAAAAAAGAGAAAATAGTGCGAGGGAAGGGGTGGGAGGGAGGAGGAAAGACGAGTGGAAGACGGGGAAGGGAAGGTGGAAGGAGCGGGAACGAGAAGGAAAGGGTGGAAAAGGGGTGTGAGGGGGCAGGGGAAAGAGCCGTGAACGAGCGTGGCAGCGGCGCTGCGTGTCGCGATACAGGGCTAGGGTCGGTGCTTTGACTTTGACGTGCAATTAAAAGTGCATTTTCCGCTCAGCGGACGTTTCGCGGACTCGAAGTGCCTTGGAAAAAACGTTTACCCGAACGGCCAACCGGCTGAGTCTTGAGCTCCGTGAAAAATTTTCAGACGGTTCGACGTGCGCGCACCTGTCGCGACTTCACAGGCCGCGTAGGCGAGCGAACGCGCGCGCTCTCTCGAAGAGGGAAAAAGAGTCGTCGGGGAAAGCCGAGAGGAGGAAGGGAGAAGGGAGGCGCGGAGGGAGGATGGGTGGAGGCGAAGGGTTGCCAGCAAAGGAAGAGGTGAAAAGGGCGTCGAGGAGGTGGCGGAGGTGGTGGAGGTAGGGTACCGGAACGGGGAGGACGAAGAAACGCACTTGCCTTTGATATTTATTCTCGCGCGCGTGGCTGGCCTAAATAAGCACCTTTCCGCGGGAAACGCTCTCTCGCGCAAAGCACGAAAACCGACGGTGGGAAGGATTTTTATTTTGCACCCTCTTTCGCGTTCTCCCTTCTCGCGCTGGCCCTTCCCTCCTTCTCCTCTCTTCCCACTCTCTCTCTCTCTCTCTGTCCCTCCCTCGCCCCCTCCCCCTCCGCGTCTGTGTTTTGTTCGAACGTGTAAAAGGGAGTTCGATGCGTCTACGGCTGATTCGCGGCACCGGCACAGCTGGGACTTGTTTTAGCATTGCCCTTTACGCGCCCCGCAATTTTTCTCCCGCCCTTTTGGCTCCTCGACCACGGCCCCCTTTGTTGCGAATTCCTGTAATGATCGTTCTAACGGGAAGCTTGCGTGGCACGGTCGGCTTTGTCTCCGATATACGCTACCACCCGGTCGTTTGTTTTTCCTTGTCAAGCTTTTACGAGGTAATTCGAGGACGAGGAATAACGTATTTCGATGGTTCATTTGCGGGTGCATCCTTTATCGATGGGCTGCTCCAACTGCTTAAGCGAATCTTCTTTACTTGTGTTCCCCCCATTCTCGTTCTTCTGCCATTGTTCCCCGTGGAATTCGCGACATAATTCGGCGTTATTTAGATATCAGTGCGTAATTTATTATTGGAATCAATTTCTATTTTGTTTTATTCAATTTCCCATCAGTTACAGTATGTCGCTTCGATTTTATTCCCAACCTATTGTTCGAATAAAATTTTAGGTCATTTCCGTGGGATGAAAAGTTGCTTTGCATTATACGTTAGAGAGAATTGCATCGATGCGCATGGTATGCGCTGATTTTAGAATACATACTGTTAAAAACTTTGTGAAAATGATTTAATGAATTGTGGAAAAAATTCGTCAGGGAAGAAACTTTTCGCAGTCGTATTGAGAGGATAAAGTTTAGGAGCTGAAAACAAAAGTTGCTTGGCGGGCAAAATTTGAACGACAGTTGGGTGATCGTTGAATGGAATTTTCAACTTTGGGAATATAGTAAATATAGTTTATGAATTTATTCGATGTTTGTGCAGAAAGGAAAGACCATTGGAGCGACGGAATAAAACGTACATTTTAACATGTTTGTGAAATAAACCAGAAGTTGAAACCACTGCGCAGATAAGTTTCACTGAGTTTCGCGATTTAAAACACGGGGGGTCAAATACAGCTGGTCGAAAAACGGGATATCGCGTGGAATATCGGCGGATCGATTTTCAGTCGCTGAATGCATTCGTGACACGTTTTGATCGATCTGTGATTTTTGTACCACAGTCCTTCGGTACTTTTCCTCCCCCAAGTGGGTAAATGACAATGAATGCTCTTTCTTCTCGAATACAATTCTAAACGCCTTCGATTTCATTCCATTGATATACTATTCCACTAAGGCCCATTCAATTTTGAAGCTCTATCCGTTGGACTGTTAGAGGGATTAAAGTAAGTTGTCCTTTCAGTGTAAATTCACTGGATTCGCTTGTTAATTCTCTAAAATTGACTTCACAAGCAACAGTGCTGTTAAAATCTTCTTACTAAAACAGATCTAAACTATTCCATGTATTTTAAAAGCCGGATTACTCTGACGTGCGATGGAAGTGAGATTTTCTTTTTTCAAACAGTCTGCGCAGCTTAATTCCAAAAACTTCATGTCTATCGCAAGATTTTGTTCGTCTTTATACATCGATGGACGAATGAATCGCGAGCGAGCCAATATTATTGTTGGAGCACAGCACATTTTGTCGCTGGCTCGTTGAAATAAGAAACCCTTAACGTGGTAGAAGGTTCCGATCGCTTCCTGGAAACCACGAGGAAAACGTATCGGTTCCTAACGAGCCTGGAGCAGGGAGTGTTTTTGTTTCATTCGTATTCCACACGGTTGATTTGCCTCGAGTATGGACCGCAATTTTCCAACGATACGGCCCCCATGGTTCGTGTCCGACGCTACTTATGAGACCAATCAGTGACCCACTCCGAAAGATCGAAGTGTAAATTGCCAGCTATTTCGAATTACAGCCGGAGTCTGTAAACCCGCGGGAGTTCCCTTTCTAACGACTCTCTGAGCGGTTTTGCCC
Source organism: Andrena chrysosceles (assembly GCA_963855975.1). Taxonomy (NCBI): domain Eukaryota; kingdom Metazoa; phylum Arthropoda; class Insecta; order Hymenoptera; family Andrenidae; genus Andrena; species Andrena chrysosceles. Next base: position 976,581 of record OY979769.1, on the reverse strand, counting down.
GAGTGATTTGATAAGTAACGATCGTTTAATTCGACACCAAAACGTAATCGTAAACCGTTGAATTGAAAGCACAAGCGGGTCCACACTCCACAATGCCTGCAGCAATCCCATTTAATTGAACAAATGAAAATTTGGCAGTGAATGCACGACGGCTATTCGATGGTTTCGAGGATAATGAATCCCTACACCGAAATATAAACCAGCGAAAATTTTCAAGGCAAAGAAAATGCAATGATTTATTGCCTCGTATTGTATCAACGAGATGCCTGATAAAAGTTACTTTTTTTTCGCGCGAGGGCGTGGTTTTTATTTAAAGAAAGATAGAGGGGAGAGAACAAAGTTGTAGCCTGATTAAAATGTAAATTTCCTTCGGTTTTGCTGGCTTTATAACGTGCAGGTTGCGTACAAAGTCGCGCGTCATTTTAGACGCCTTCCCCTAATTAACTCGTTTAGTTTCCACGTGCAGCTTTAATCCGCGGAGAACTCGATTACTCATAAATCAAATTCATTCGTCAACTCGTTTCTCTCCGTGCTGATGGAAGCAACGAATTTCGTATTTACATTGATATCCACGGTCAGCATTTATTTAGTTACGGTATTATTGAAGTTCGTTCCGTCAGTGGGAAAATAAATTAACGTCGATTTAAATATCATTTGCATTAACCTAATTAGTAGGTGTGTGAAGCGGGAAACTAATATTATCAAAGGAACGCGGCCGCAATGGCGGCTCGGAGACTTTTTCCGAAGGTGACTCTACAAGGCGATAAACCTTATTTTCGAAACAACGTAGAAAGAGTTGCGTTCGTAACTTTCTAACGACGTTACTCGAGTTTTGACGCCTGCATTTGGTCGAGGGCGACGAAACGCCTCCCGCTGGAGTGGAAAGGGTGCCAAAATTTGAATAACAGCGTTTACGAAACTCCTTCGATGGTGTAAAGGCACCTTGGAGAGCAATGGATATTTGTGGTAACAGATACATTATACTTTCACGCGGTCCTAAGAAACTTTTGCGAGATATTCCCACTCTTGCCCCCTTTTTCTTCCCCTCGATCGAACTCAGGCGCCGCTGTTTCGCTGACTTTCGCAATAATTTATTCCGATGAGGTACGTATTGATTTCCAGTAACAACTTCAATCCTCCACTAGGATTACTCGGAATAATTTTTTCTGCCGAGAAACTCGAAATATAGTCACGCTGAAATATTTTGTACCCACTTATAGAGAAGTACCTATCGTCATGCTCGCGAAAAATGTGTCAAGATGGTTGACATATTTTCGTTTCCTCCAGCCACGAAGAGGTTTATTACCGGGATCGGTGAAATGTATCAGTACAGGGACAGCAAACGAGGAAGAATAAATAATTCTGTTCACGTAAAAGAAAGGAGGAAAAACACAGTCATGCTAGACAAAAGGTACAGGTTGGTAGGACGAAACTTTTGAGTTACTGGCAAAATTACTATTCTTGGGGCATTTGGATCTGCGGAGCTCTCGAGTGTAGTCCCTAGTGTCTTGCAGATGCTAAACATCGTCCCTTAGCTGGCTTCGTCAACAAAGTAACTTGACTATCCGCGCGGAATAAATGATAAGAATTTTTCTGGTCATAGGGAGGATGACAGAGACGTTTTAATTTCGCGTCCCTTCGGTTCGATGTTTCATGTAGCCGCACTGCATTCCTGTCAGCTGCGGGATGTCGACTATTTGTCAGTAACAATTCATTAGGTTAAAATAATGGATAGCTGCAATTAAAAGCTTAATGGCGCCGTATTGTTTCGTAGGATTCTTTCACCGTTTGTATCAATGAATACTCATAAAATAAGAGTAAATCGTTTATTTCCCCTGATTGCAAATAATTCGCCTTTCGTGTGTTTTTAACGGGGAAATTTATTCTCGTAATTTACTGGTATAATTAGCGCGTCGCTTTTGCGCATTCCGGTAATTTGCTAATTTTCGAGCTAATTGAAGCTTAATCCGCCAACCTATAATTCGCGGTAAAGCGTTCAGCATTTTTATTGAACATTATTACCAGCTCACTATCTCGGTAATCGCCGCTAATTAAGAAGTTCGTAAGCTCCTCAGCGCGTAATTAATTAATTTCTGATACACGAGGGCTACTGGCGTGTCTCTGCAAAGTGTTGCATACGAAAATTGTTGTTAGAACTGTGATTCATCTTGAATTAAAATATTTATTGTAACAATAGGATTCTTTAGAGTTTAGACTGTTTTTAAAGAACCACGACTCATGCCGCAGCCATACATGCAATTGATAATCTATAATAAATAATTTATTGATTATTCTATTCTTGCTGTTTAACTATTGTACTAAAACACACGATCATTCATATCGATTAGATACATTCTAGATCTATTTCCTAAGAAAAATGACAGAGCATGGCCTGAGGACTACATCGAGCAGGCTAATATCTAATACCTATGTTTATTACATGATATTTCTTTTAGTGATATATTCAATAGATCTCATTTTAAGTTGCACCTTTTTGATAATTACTAAAGTGCTCGAAGAAGAGTTTATAATAGAGGACATAATGAAGTGCGTAATAAAATGATAAAGGTAGCAAACATTTGTACATTATTTTTCAAAAGACTACCAACATAATACATGATAAATACCAGATTTGACGAATGGTATCCTGACACGATTAACTTTTTTCCCAGTTTTAAATGAAGTTTATTAACTATCGATGTCACGACCAGTTTTTAATTCCACGTACACGACAAGAACGGATCGCAATAACCTTAATGCAAGGACCGTATCGAAGAATCGATGGCACGGCTTCACAAAGTTAATTAGAGCAGGATTTAAAGGTTCGTGGCTAAATAAATTATAAATGAAATTTGATTAAGTCTAACGAGACCATTTTAAACCAAATATCCCTACCTCCATATTATGTGACACGATTTAATAATAGCCCTTTGCTTATTGGTAGATTTACAATTATTTTTTCACCTTAATTTTATTCCCATTTAATAATTAAAATTATTCACTCTGCAATCCTCATATTAACACCTTTGTGCGATGCTTTCCATTTGTTTTAAAATAGAGCAAATTATTCGTATGTACTTTCATTGACAATTACTTAAAGTGAAACCGAAAGATAGAGTCACTTGAAATTTGAAATTAATTTTCGCTCTAAAGTAACCATGGTAATTCAATTTCTATTTCTTTACACTTGAAACATGTTCCATTCCATAAATCATTAACATAGATCATCCTATTCTTTATTTTTTTAGCACAGTGTTTATAAAGACAAAAGTCACAGAAGTAGTAATACATTTCTACCTCTGATAACAACTAAGCTAAAGGATCAGACAGAATGCATCTGGCACCCGCTATTTTCGCTTGCATTTTACTTTAAAGTAATTATAACATCCAGATTGCTACGTATCAGACATCTCTGCCGCAGATCACCTTTGAATTCGATCAGCGAGACGTGAATCGATTCGCTGCATCGCGGAGCAGGAAAGCAAAAAAGTGGAGCCTCGATTTTAAATATTCGAATCATTTTTCTTCGTTTTTTAATTGTACTGCAGCTCGGAATACCATAGTTCAGTAAAAACTGCTCGCTCTTTCACCGTTTGCCGCGTTGTTCACTGAACTTTAAACATCGATTTGATTGATTAGTTCACTTTAAAAAGATTCTCTCGCGTCGTTGCGTTTATACGGTGTATTTCACAGGACGCGAACGCGATGGGGCAAAAATTCGGTCGATCCACTTGACCAAACGTCCACCCGTAATTATTCGTTTTCGTAATTCGACACACGGAGATGATTTATCACCGTGAATGATTTATTATATGCCAGCCGGAGCGAAGAAATAACGCGGGCTAAAATATTGCAAACATTCGGCCATCTTTCGCCGCTGTCGACAGGAATTTTCAGAGCCAGGGCGACGATACCGCGATCGTTTTCATCATCAAAACGCACACAGGGAGGATCAGCTAAAAAAACGTGTTCCGTCTCGTTCGTTGCTTGTTAATAGTATGTTCGTATATTTCGATGAAGAGTACTTAGGTATATCTCATTTAACCAGTGTGTAAAAAGTTGAAGATCCTTCGTTTCCACGGACAACTTTAATATCACCTTGTTGGCGTGAAATTCTATGTGTTCAGCATGATGAACGTTACTAATTTTGTCAGAAATGACTTCGACTTATGTCTGCGACGATGGGTTGTAACTATGAATTCATTATGAAAAATTACGAGACAAAGTGACACGCACATTATCAACATTAAAGCGCTGTTAGAAAAGTTAGCGACGGGCATTGCAATCTCGTAGTTACGCCGTTGTAACCGACCTCGCGTGACGTGGTACCACGGAAATTAAATCAAGCCAGTTCAAACAAAGGTACACGGTGAAGTAGCTTCAAAAGTTTCGCGTCGGAACTTTAAACATCGCCAGAGTTGGCCGACGAATCGAGCATTTCATAGACAGCGTGGATGAATCGAGCGTAAATAGGATTGCTGGAATGATTTGACGCAGCCTGTAACAACAAAGTTCATTGAACTGCCAACTCCCTTCGTCGAGGAAAATATTCGACGAACAAATGTGCGTGCAAATGGAAGCGTTGCTTGTGAAATGAAACGCCCACAATGGTAACTTATTCAGGGTGATTCTGAAAGCTAAATGTGCTACAGCTATCCTCCCCAGAGCGGGAAAGACAAAGAACTTAGAACAAGGCACGCTGCACTTGGGGTTCTACCGTGGCTGCACTAGATAAATTTTTTTGGAAAACTTTCGAAACCTTCCGCTAATTTCTTCAAACAGACAGAATTCAATCGTGATTACTCTAGAAAGTAATTGCCCAATGCCAAACACATGGACAGTGGTGTACACTTCCGATAGCCAGACCATTAATTAACCAGAAACGCACATTACCTGGGCCAGTCATTAAACAACAATTTTAGAGCCACGACAGTTTATCGATTTCTCAATATACTAACGAAATGCTGGTTAGTTTGGTGAATCAATTTTGCTGGACGCAAAAAGGTGGAAGGAGCAACGTGTCGATTCGCATTAGCGACGTTGAGGAGACACATCGTGACAGCGTAGTCGTTAATAAAACTTTCTGATGTCCCATCATCCCTACTCGCTGACACAGTTTTGTTCAAAAATAAGGCTAGATGAAATCGCGAGCGTTGCTCGCCGCTAGCGCTCCGTGCAAAGTTGCTGTCGTGATCGCTGGCAACGTAGCTGGATAATCGGGTGGAGGCCTCTGTCAGCATGGCAATCTCGGATTTTCTAGAGGCCAGGAACATGATAACCTGACACGCAACAGGAAGGATACGTCGCGGGGATTGGGATAAGATAGGTGGCACGAAATAACTGTAACGTAACAGACAGAAAAATAAGGGCTTAAATGGAAATTAGGGTGCGCAATCTCGATGGGATGTTCAATCCTAAATAGTACGAGTACTCTCGTTATTGTTTCTGCCATTTCTGCGATGGAAATGGAATTAATCCTTGTCTTCGTCGAATCAAAGTGTTTCCACGAATGCAGTACTTTGTAGGTAATATTATTATGCTGCTTCTTGTTATCAAAGTTTATAGCGGTATCGAGGATGTTCTCTTTTATCTATACTAAGTTTTGTTTTTATTCTAACAGCATTCGCCGGCTGTTTTTGTAAGTGGAATATTTTGTCACAAAGATAAACCACTTCCACTTCTTTTTTTTCATATTTTGTTGAGCAGAACGCTGTTGAAAAGTTAGAATGTTGTTTAAATGTCTGCGAGAACTAGAACAAGAAGTAAAGATTTAACATCGTTTCAATCAAGTGTCACACTATGTAACAACCTCGAGCTGTAGCCTTTAGAACAAAGACTTCGATTCTCTACTACCATGAATCCCTTCAACATGCCGCGTTTTTGTTTTCGCGAAACAACAAGCCAAGGAGAAATACTTGAACGTAAATGTTGTTAAAGATTGGATGCGTCTCTGTATTGTCTCGTAGCTTCGTCGAGGAAATATAGTTTCGTTTCAAAGGAACCCGATGCACTTACCCCAGAGAGAAGGAAATAAAGTATCCAACTATTTATTGAACGGTTCCTTCTAAATCATGTTACGTCTCTATGCGAGCATTTCCGTGTTTTGTGTTGTGTGCTTTGTACAAAATCGTATCGTCCACGTTTACTTCTGCAACGTGTATTAAATAAATTCTCGTATAGAATATCTGACAGTGGCAGAAAAAGATCGATTCTAAGAATCCGAAAAAACGTTTCCTCTAGTCACTTTACACAGAACTGCAACTTTATGCTGTCGCCATACCTCCACGTTTAAGTGCTAATTCTAATTCGTGTTGCAGCACGCAGGCATCGAATTCAACTGTCCCAGCTGAACGATACAACTTAAGAAAGTTTGGTCATCGCTGCGAGACTATGGATACGCTGCGAATCCAGTCTGACCATACACGGGAAAGTATCACTTTTAGGGCGCCTGTCTACGCGTACTCGTGCATTGTGCTAATTGTAACGTCTAGATAATGATGTGGTCTGTGTTTACTGGCCTGTAAACGCCTGTTAATTCTAACACAGCAGATAGCGGCTTCGCGTCAAATGTCAATGTAATGCTATTCTTAGTGAAAATATTAGAATTTTTAATGCAGCCAAGTTCGTAAGGACTTTTAAACCTCGGTAGACTGAAGTAGTGGTAATTTTGGAAATCGTTTAATCGTGTGCCAACAATTTATTTGCAAAAGTCTAAAGCATGTAGCGAATCTTGTTTAATTGCGAAATATTCGAGGATTAAATTTTGTCAAGTCTTCGCTGGTATCTGAAGAGATCGAAGGAAAAATTTCTGGATACCCAATGGCAGACAATCGTTTGGCTCGATAACATTGATTGAAAAGCTTTATTCAGGTGTGATTCACTATTTTAATGCGAATCTCGCCCGGGGTAATTCACCGTTGTGGGTATCGAGGATCGTTATTGCCTGGGGAAACCTTATTTGTGGCTCAGGAGTCTGTTATTTACCGGATATGACGTACCTCGGAGCTTCTACCCCTTTCATGAACTTCTGATCGAAACGATAATCGTTTGTGAAACAAATTAGAATGAATAGTAGCACAATCTCTGTTCTACGATGCATTTAAGGGTATCTCAGTTTCGTGTGCGTGCAATAAGAAGGATTAACATGAAAATCAATTACACATTCAACATCATTGATTTTTTATTTAAGGCGCGTAATTAGACATTCTTTGCTCTGTTCTGGTCAGTTGCAACTTATCATCATACACATGACATTTAATTAGAGAAACGAATGATCCTCCAGTCTTTCATAGTATTCCCTGACATACATCGAGAAGTATAAAAAGCAAAAGGGGTTGAAGGTGTACGTTGTCGTGGAGTTTATATTGATTCCTCGGTGATCGATTATGATTTGTATTTTTAGTAGTTTCCAATAGTAAGGCGATATATTACCCACGTTACAGCACGGCTATTTTATTACTGTTGCCACGATATTGGTTCGTGCTCTGTTTCGCGATGTTGAAGGTTTTCCACTGACCAACAGTAATTTTGCTTAGATTGCGTTGTTCGGCCGCTATCTCCGACTTTACTCTCAATATTAATCAATCGTAATTATTCTCTATCACGAGCATTACGAATAAACACGTGGCAACGTATTTCTGATACATCGATATTTTTTCTTTTCCTATTTTTATGCAATCCACTTATTTACAACGAATTAATTCGTCCGTTCAATTTTTAACAATAATTTTCATGGATCAAAGTACTAATTATGTTTTCCAATAACACGTACCTAAGTATGAAGTATTCTATTTGAAGCAATGTCTTCGTGCAAACGTAAAAGTTTCTAAAGTAAAACATTTCATTCTATCATTTATTCAGAAACTAGTTTGACACTGCCATATAGAATTCCAGTTAAAGCTCGAAAGGAAATTAGATCAGGCCATCTCTCGGAGGACCAAATAAACAAACTTATGTTTAAATTCAATTAATGTCAAGAAGTCGACTATTGAATATTACGCAAAACGGTCGTACTTTAATTTCAGGATAAACTGATTTAGCAGAAACTGATTTAGCGGGCAGGCAAATGTGAAACTGAAGGGTATATAATTTAAGAAGCATCAGAATATTGATTTCTCGTCTCTAGAAATTGCGCAACTGAAAGCTTCGTGTTTGCGTACGCCTTTTTTGCTTTGCTCGCACGTATTAACGATTAAATTTTGTATGCCACGTATGAAATCCCACAAAGAATATCATTATACTTATTGAAAATACATATTAATCACCATGTGTATCGACGTTTGTGATCGCAATATGAAATCCTGCTTCTTCAAATTACATTCGTCGAGCATGGAAAGTACCTATCATGCGTAAGGTCGATGATTGACAAAGTTTTGCAATATTGCAGTTTATCTGGCGTCAAATAGTATCTGATTCAACGTAGAAATGGGGATAATCCAAATAACTTCGTTATTATTACATCAAACCTTCTTTCTTGAAACATATCGACTATGGAATGTCTTCCACTTAACTGTCCATGTACAACATTCCAAATAATTAACATTCCACGATAACTACGAGAGCTTTGAGTCGATGCTAAATTGAAATTCAATTGAAAAGTCTGCTCCAATTCTTTCTTTCACCTCCAGAACCCCCACAATTCACATCTCACGAACCATCACTGTCCCCCGGTAGAACGTAGAGGTAGAAGTCGTGCCTGCTATAATATAACTTATACTTAGGAAGCTGTCCCCGAGCGGTCAGTTGACAACCGTTTGCCTGTACAACTCTGGAAGGACGTATCCTTTAACCCTCCCAACTTTTGTCCATATCACAAGTTTTGCAAATTAACAGCAGGCACTTGCATCCTGCCCGATGCGTCCGTAAAGGCTGCATCTTCGACTAAATTTGAACAGGTCGCCCATTCCCGCGCACTTAATGCGAACGTTTACGATGGCTTTGCGGTTAAACGTATCAGTTTGCCGAAACGATTAACAACATGATCCGGTAACGCCTGGAAATCGATAATACCGCAGCCCCGGTGTATGTTGCCGGGCGTGCACATTCGTGGGATCGGTCGTTCGAATCTTTGCCGAAAGATTTGCCAAGCGATTCGAAGCCTTTGAAGCGCAGGATTTCCGAACGACGAGGCGCTTTAGCCCTGTCTTTCTACCACGCTCCTCCTTTTTTTTTCCTTCTTCTTCTTCTTCTCTTCACCCCCGACGCGGTTTGAATCGCCAACGTTCGCGGGGAGAAGAACGAAGGAGCCGGCCGAAATCCAGGAAATATTTCAAACGCCCTGAAAGTTCGGAACGACCGACTCCGAGGGGGAAACTTTCGCGAAGTGCACAACAACCGGAAAGTTGGTAACAGGACGCGCGACGCGAGCCCACCACCACCCCCTCTCTTGATTTGTTTCAGAAATATCGACACTACGTGTTTGCTAACGAACCCCCTCGTCGAACAATGAGCTGATTCTGTCAGCGACCGGTGTGTGTTTAATTTCCCTAAAATATACTTCATTGTTTGGAGGGTCGTTAAAACATCGATGCCCACGGAACGAGAACGCCGCGCAGGCATTGACGACAATTGATTTCATTACCGACAAGTTCATTCTCGCTGATCACCGACAACGCGATTGTTTATTCGTTGCACTGGTGACGTTTACCTTAAACGTACGTTGCGAAGAGCGCCGTGACCGGTGGCTGGAATTCCCTTGGAAATAAAATGGTCCCATCGAGGGAGACGAGTGCTGGGCCGCGAGTTTGGTATCCGCGGAGCGACAGAGAGATGCAAGTTACTTTATTGCAGGAGGACTAGCAGTGAGGATAATCAGAGAGGAGGTTAAGCAGAGATTCGTCGGGTTTCTTCTTGCATCTCTGCTGTTAATTTCGGCGAACAACATGCAGGAACAGTAAAACAATGTACGCTAAGGCCAAATATTTGGCAAAGAGGCGAGAATGGTGTTGACGTCCACCGGGGGGTTAATACAATGCAAATGAAAGGCGTGCGTATATTTATTGACCGGGGCATTCTGCGTGGAAAGGATTTCTATAATGGCTCGATGGTATTGAGTCCCTCTCTCTGTGTGCCAATGCTTCATGATAAGGCTTCGCTAACGAAGATAAACGGAGGCAGGGGTAAAGTAAAATATCAGGCATGCCGATCGTCTTCTCCGGTTCGACCATTCGTAACCTTTACCGTACATCAATTCACGCGCGCGAATATCATCCCGGGAAGTGTAAAGAAGAGCCAACGCGGGTATTGGAAATAAATAGCCTTTAACGGGGGTCATACTTTACCGCGGGGCATCACCAATGGTCAAAGCTTGAATGTCAAGTGGAGAACTTCGTTGTCGTTTCCCCTGGTTGGAGCCGTTGGAGGAGTGTCTTTTCTAAATCTACTTCATATCTTCGCGACTGGTTCCTACTTGGGACTACTTAGGCTGAGAAACAGTCTGTGAGATGAGTATATGTGTGAGTAATGCATTGTTCGATGATCTTCACATTGACTGCTTTATCGTGTTGCAATTAAATTGTAATAATAAATTTGAAGTCTAAAAAATCTAACAAATTCTCCGGCCTTTCCTTTTTGAGTTATCTTCGAAAAACCAGTATTTTATTAAGTGAACTACCTTAGAAAATTATTTTACATAAAAAATAACATCATATTCGGATTCAGCACCTCAAAAACCATACAGCTGCCAGATTTCAGCCGAGTATTCTTAAATAAGAGGATTTTGCCGTTTTTCGCAACGCCTTGAGGCTATATTGAATGTTATTGATAACATGAGTAAAATATGTCCATTGCAGATATAATTTTCAGGGTTTCTTAGTTACTATGAGTACTTTATAAATATATATTCCAAAACGAGAAACTACATTCCTTATAAGTGAATGTTTACTTGTGAGTGCGCCACTAATTGAGTGCCACTTTTTCATATATATAATAATTAGCCATACCTAGCTCCGCGCTGAAACCTCATCTCAGTATTCCAAAGAATGTATCATCTCTCACAATGATAAGTCACATGTTGTATATGGAACCTCTTACTCATGTAGGTACACTAAAGGGAAACCTGTCCCGTTTACAAATAATAAATAGAATAAGTATGATCACCTCTGTTGTGGATAGTCTTGACAGTCGTGTGCTACATTAAAGTAAAAAATTAGATAAACCCATTAATTCTTGACCCGTAGCATATACGCGCGAATAGTAGGTACGTGACCCCAATGAAACAGAGGCCTCGACGCGTTGCACGTATCGATGTCGATTAAGCGGGTTATGAAGCAGAACGAATTCAGCGGGAGGCATAAAAGAAGCGGATCGTTCTGATGAAAGGAAAAATAAGCAAGGAAACGAGGACGAATCCGCGAGATGCAGTAAAGAGCTGTCAGCGTCAGGATCGGCGTGGAGGAAGCGGCCCGCCATTGAACGGGAATGACAAATTCGTCAATACCGTTCTTGCATCGACAATCGGTGTCCTCCAAATTCTTTATTTTTAAGTATTCCGCTTTTCATTCGGAGCGAGACGCTCTTGAGAGCCTGTCACCCAGCGGCAGGACCTTCGAATATCAACGAAATCGTCGTCCATCGTAGCTCTGACGCGACAGAAATTTTTTCGCAAGCTACAGCCGCTACGCATTGGCCCAGAATATCGCGGATATACTTCATTCACAAATGGCATAAAGTGTCAGCGAACCGCTAATGGGTACACACGATGCTCTGGGCACGGATTCGTTGTTTTTACACGTTGTAAATGGTCGAACGGGCAGGTTCAAATCGACGCTAGTATCGATGGCCGTTTAGCGAGGGAAGAATGTTTAAATAAAGTGAGAAGCAAATAACTGGGACGTACAAATGCTACGTGTTTATCGGCACAAATAGGGCGAGATATTTACAATGTTTGCATATTTCGGGATAGACCATTCATTTCTGCCCGCGCGTATCGCGTAGACCTATTTCGAAAATAATGGGATTTCATCGATTTCATGGCGATAAAAAAGGGAATACTTTCCAGCGTGTCAACTCGCATGAACCGCTGATGGAAGGGTGGCACGAAGCACATATTTCCACTTCCATAATCAAAAATCTTTCTTTCTCGCGCGATAAGCTACAATCTACATCATAGGTAGTTCAGTTCTGACTGCACAAGACGACAGTCATTAGCGCTACCCGTGCAATTATCAACATCAGAGTCCCGAGAACCTCGAGAGATCGATGTGTCCTCGAAAAAATACCAGTCACCGAGAGGTTGAGCGGCATCCAAGACCCGAATCTTCGTAAATTACAGCAGCCAACTGAGCGCGGGACCGCGCGAATTCGACGAAGCCATTACCGCGGCACCAATAATCGCGGTGCCGTATCGAGATCGAGCTTCGCGGTGGTCGTTCGTAAGAGTAGAGAATTACAGCGGTATCGATATCGAATTGAGGGGGAAGCGCGCGCCGCGGAAACCGTTCGTATCGGTCTGCTCGCGATACAAACAATCGTTTCCCGCGTATTAACCCAGTTGAAACCGGAAGGGGGGGGGGGGGGCACACTTTCGCGGCGGCTCGTGGGTGCGGCGGGAACGGGGTGCGAGATACGTGCGGCGCGATAATCTGAAAAGCGCGATAAATTGACACATAGGAATAAGCGGGACCGCGGGACGAAGAGAAGGGGGAGGGCTTATGACATCGGTCGAGCGCATCGGTGGGTGCTCGATAAGGTCGGTTAGAAAAAAAATGGGGGTTGAATTGGGAGACCCAGGGGGAGGGAGGCACAGGAAACAGAAAAGAGGTGGAACGATCCGTGGCGATGGAAAAATGAGCGAGGAAGACGATGCAAACGGGTTGTCGGAAGCGTCAGGTGGGGTTTCGGGGGAGCGAGAGAGCGGGCTTGGGAGAGGGTGAGAGTGTCGGGAGCGCTTCGACGATGGAGGGGAGGCCACGGTATATGTATGGAGTGCATGTACGGCGGCGCTATCGGTCGGCGAGGGGGCGGCGGGTCGGGAGGGGGGTAGGTGTCCGGCGGATACGGACTCGGATAGCGAACAGTGGCTCAGTTTGCTTTCGTTCGTCCTTGCGGAAGGTTCGCCGGTACGCCTCGACGCGCGTCCAGTTTTTTAACGCACGTTGCATCGTCCATACACAGCCGTGCGCCCTTCCACCCACTTACAATTCTTTGTCCAGACACCGATACCCCGTTGACAGTGGGATTCTCTCGCCGGCCCGTCCAAGTGTGTGAATGTGGTCGTGATACGCGATCAATCAGTGACAAGGAGATATACCCTGCCACGGGCGAGTGTCAAGTGCCACTGGACGATGAATACGATGACACGGAGCTGGCTCCTCTGCTGCCTCTTCCTGCTCGGATACGTTCAAGGTTGGTGGTCGATCGTTCGATCGGTTTAGCCCTTATGCACGTGCATCGAGGCAGCGATTCCACAGGATTTCTCGTGTACTTTCTCAGGTGGATCATTGCCGCGGGCTGGTTCCGATGGGTGTCATTACGCGGTACTAGTTGCTGCACTTCGATATGGGGGTTGATATCGATGCGAGGACCACACTACCGTTTCGTTCGCTTCGTTGGCCGAGAGTCCGGCTAAATAGTGGTTGGGGTAGTTATTCGTAACACTGTCCGAATGTTGCGCTATTATCGCGGGGGTGATCGCGAGGTATGAGCGAAAAACACGATGGCATAGGTTTCCTGATGGGGGTTGATTTTTTTTTCCGCGATCGTTGGACGCTCTAGAAATTCCGCGCCACGAGAATTTATTTTTAAAAAAGACTCTAGGCACGTGAATATGTGCCCACGTGCCCTATCTCCGCCAGGCTTGACGAGTGTACGCGAAGAAAGCAGCGTCGTTAGTTTTCGACGAGTGTCGGAGGATGCGTTGCCTCTCGATTCGCGCCCGTCGAAAGGGTCGAGGGCTTTCGAAGAATGCTGGTCGCGCATCCGTCAACTGCTATATGGCTAATCCGTTCACATGCCAGCATAGGGTATCCTTGGCATAGAATGTGTAGAACATTCTATTCGACTCTATCGCGACACTTTTCGAGCTGAAGTAATCCAATGCTGATCTGTTTTACCTCATTTTCAACCTTTTAGCTTTTCTCAGATCTTACTTTCTACTGGTCTGCCTCATTTTGGAATGTGATCTGGGCTTAAATTATATCGGCAGCCTTCGTTCTCCAATTTGGCACACGGTGGCGGACATTTACATACATATTATCCAAATATCTCGCATCACTTAACTTTCCTGCGGACTCACGTGTGTTGCGTATAATTAGATCACCATCCAAAATACACAGCTAAACTTCGCTGGGACTATACGGCAGAAAAAGGGTTGCTGCACACGGTAACGTGCAATATCCTAGCGTATTATTAGCAAAATTCCATTGCGCGATTGCATTGAATTCGGAATGAGTGCTGCGCTGGTCCATTAATTTTGCACAGATTAAAGCCCTTTTATGAAAGCCGATATTGATTAAAGGAACTTCTGTAAAGTTCTATTTCGTAATTATCGGGCCCGTTCTTATATTTGCCGTACGTTCAAGAACCCGATCCAGTTCAGAGGGGTTGGTGTGCGTTTCAAAAAACCATTGTCGAGGGAGAGACGGAAAGTTCTTTCTGAACTGGCACAGAAACCACTCTTTTCATTATGCCAGGGCTTCCCAGGCGATTCGAGCAAGGAAAAGCGTTTTGAAATAATCACGAAACCTCTGTGTCGTCACTGTGGGAATAATCAAAGCAGATTCTTGTTAACTCTCAGTTTAGTTATTCAAGGCACTACGTGCCTATACCGAGCCTTATCGTTGAAACGTGCGAGGCGTTCGCTAAAGCTCGTCGTACGTATTTTTTTCTTAGGATCGTTTCCCTTTATGCGAGCGCTTCCATTCACTCTGGATCACGTGCTAAACGACACGGTGCTTGAGGGCTCGAGCACACTGAGACTCTGCTTGGAAACGATCCTCTTTAAGCGCGAGGGTGCGCGTATTTAAATTGTAAAATTATTGTTACAGCGCTATAGGTCGACACATGTATCTTCGTGATTATTACAGGTTATAGGATCCCTGGTGCATCGTACGAATCTGGAAATCAACTTCATTTGCCAAATTTCTATCTTTTATTTATAAAGTTTTATTTACCAGTCTTTATTAACGGTTCATATAACTTGTAAATATTTTCGAGTCCAACGAGCGTTTTGTGCTCGTTTACATCGTTTTCCCCTCCTTTGAACAATCTTAATATCTTAATATACATATAAAGCAGAAAGCTTCTATATGTTTGTGCATTTGTCTGTTGTCTAAAACTTTTGAACGATAAACTTTGGGATCACGAAACGTACCTCAACTCATTATGCCTGACTAATCCAGATGAATGTGAGTATTTTCACAAAAAAATATAAAAAAATATTTTTTTATAAAATCAGAATCTAAATTTCGGGCGAAGCCGAGTAGTAAAGCTACCCATACAGCACACTCTCGTTGCAGCATAGTTGCAGTATAGTTGCGGTGCAAGATTGCAACGATTCACGCAACGTTGCCGCAACTATGCAGCAATAATTCTATGTCCGCCTGCTGCAACGTTGCACAGCAACTTTGAGGCAACTTTGCACGGCAACTTTGAGGCAACGAAAAACTGTTAAAAAAAAATAAAAAAAGTTATTGGTCACGACAGATTTGAACACCGGCCCGCCCGCATGACAATCTGACGCGCTACTGTTGTGGCCACGGAACCTTCTTGGATGTAGTGTACTGTAGATGGTATATATATTGATTACTCTGTACGTTAAAAACTTTCATACTACATGAGTACTACGACCCCCATATATTGTCGTTCTAAAAGCACTGTGCGCCGTGCTCGCCTTCACGGAAACATCAGTTTGGCACGTGCCACCAGTAAAGTAGATTCTGACTTATGCTTGGAACTGATTAAATGGTTGCCTTCTCCGACATATATTTTATATTTTAGTTCATTATACTGGATGTCCGCGGGAACAGTAAACACCTGGATATTTCCTAACGTATTGGAGATATAAAAGAAATTGTTTACATGAAATTGCGTGGTTGGAGGGGGCAAATTTTCTACGGAACTCTTTTTTTTAACAGATCACTTGATAGTGCGTTTCAAGACGAATTCAATAAAGTATAATGTATACACTTTATTTCAGCCGGTTTTGGAGATATTATGTTTTAAAATTTGCTAACGCCGCAAAGTTGTGGCAAAGTTGCGACAAAGTTGCGGCAAAGCTGCGGCAAAGTTGCTGCATAGTTGCGACATAATTGCGGCAAAGTTGCTGCATAGTTGCGGCATAATTGCGGCAAAGTTGCTGCATAGTTGCGGCATAATTGCGGCAAAGTTGCAGTGCATTATTGCAACGCAACTATGCAGCAACTATGCAGAAACAATTCTATGTCCGCCCCGTGCAATGTTGCACCGCAACGTCGCAGCAACCATACATCGACATTGCACTGCAACCATGCAACATCGCAAGGTTACTGCAACCATCCTGCAACTTTGCCGCAACGAAGTGTGCTGTATGGGTAGTCCAGTGATAAAACTGCTCGAAACAAATGCCCGCTGACAACTGTAAATAAAATGGGTTCACTTGTTGTCGAACCGTTACGTTTATCAGTAGAATCTGCCGTTTTTGGTCAACCAGTGTTTTTGCTTATTTCGGGTGATGCCTATCTGCTATTTCCTAGCAGTCTAGCAGGAATCCAAGGTAATGGTGGTGTTTTGTAACGGTCGACTGAAGCCTTCCTTGATGATACACATCAGGTTTCCAGTACAACGCTCAGAGTATAACTTTTGATACCAACAATTTATCCACTAGAAACCCTTGCCATAATTTAGTTAAACACCAAATTATTAGCGCGAAAGATTGTCCCAAGCACTTTCTTCCATATTCCAACCCGGAAATAACCACCAGAACTGTGAATACAGACTATGCTGTAATCCTCAGATAATGTCCTTAATACATGACTTTCTTACTTATCCAGAAAATCTACAAATTACACTAAGGAAAGAGAGATATAGAACCGCCTTGCACCGAGTTCCGCCAGGATATTCGAAATAAAATGAAATCCAACGCAGTGACTCGAAACTTACGGTCGATAGAGCCTCTGTTCTTTCTGTTTTCCGCGTTTCATCTGTGAGCCGTGCTCGTTATTTTTCACGCTACAAAGTAGAATTAACAATTTCCCCCGGCCTGTATCATTAAGTGTGCCTTGTTAACTAGCGCGAGACTCTCCGTTTCGTTGAATCCCATTCCGTGAAATCGGTGTCCATAACAGGGCGTCGAGTAAGAACCAAATTTCGTCACGGTGCACATTTTACCAGGGACCATTCTTTGGTGCAGATTGATTTTTAACAAGGCACCGTTTCCTTCGAAACCGAGTCTGGCCGGGATTAAATGTACCCGGGCGTGACTCAGAAGTACATGCATGGATGCTGATAGTATTGGATGATTGCGGAGTTAAAGCGCCAGTGTTGGGGGAACAAAAAAAAACGGTGTATTAAAGCGAATTCACGTCCCTTTGTGTTGCATGCTTTCATACTTTTTCGTTTCTATCGCTCGAATGTAACGACCTCGTTGAATCGAAATGATTTTCATTTGCTCGCGGACATGAAACTCGTGAAGAACATGTTCTGTTCGCTTATGGCTTTGTTCTTTTGTGGTATATTCGTTTCTCATTGCAACAGTTTTCCCGAGTTTCCGCTGATTTTGAACCTATAGGTAAATGGAGACTGTTTTATTTAGCAATATTTACTGAACCAAGTTACACAGCGCAGTTAGTTCCTGACCCTTTTCAGTTATTTGTTGGACGCTCTCCTACTGTATTAAATAATTGAGAATGTTGGTGGAGAGTTCTAGGAACATGTAGAACTCATTGGAACGGGTAAAAGAGTCTTAATGAGCATGCTTCCCAAAGTTCATCCATTTCGTAGTTACATTAAAGTTTGATCTAGATAAACCTAATATTTCACTGTGGAGAACACCTCATATATTTAAAGCCGATGATGTTTTGGCCTACATTCTTTCAGATCTTTAGGAATAATTTTGAATAGGAGTCTACTTTTTTCACTTTGTACTTTATGCTTAGGAATTGCATTTAGAGTCGCAGGTTGTTGGAAGAACGGGACTAATTCAAATGCATAATAAATTTGAATAATCATGATTGGAGCAAATTATATTTCATTTTTTAGTCAAACGATCTCCATTCTTGGCGCGGCTATTGATTATGTATTTTAATTTCATTTTACTGGATCCCAACTCCGCTTCATTTAGTTTGTAATAATTTTCCGGCGTGATTTCATCAAAACACTCGTTACCTTTTCAAAACTAATGAAGTACGTAATAATGACTGCCGGTTTGTAAGCGCTTGAGAGCATGCAGAAGTGAATTACATGATTGATACAAAAAGAGCTTAATGACACTTAGGCCATTACAATATGAGCAACCTCAATTGGCAATGTTTGATTCTAGCACGACGAACCAGTCTCGCGTTGCTTCTGGTTTCACAGACATGTGGTTAAGTGGCAGATTTTACAATAGAATAATAATTATTCTCAATGCCGCCCACCGTCACAGCTAAACAACGTTGCAAAAAGAAATTCGGTGGCGCATTGCCAATGCCAGGTCAGTCTGGCAGCGTGAAATTCGCTTATTTTCGAACTGAAGCGAATGGAAATTTTATTTCGATTTGAAAGAGTGAGTGGATCCGTTCACGTGGAAGAGGAAAGAAGATGGGGGGGGAGGGGGAATAAACAGGGAAAGGGAAGTTTGAAAATGGCTGGAAAGATAAGGCAGTATTGGAGTGTCGTAGACTCCAGACTGTATCTTGAAGGTGAAGTTGTCAAATTTAAAACGTCCTCGAACTTATTATACGATCGATAAATGGTACACTGTGGTGGGCGCAATGGAGTTTTTGGAATACGAAATTACTTTCGACAGAGGAAAAGGAACCGAATTACTATGCGAAACTGTTACTGCTGGTGATTAAACTCGTCCCGTGATTATTACGAACTTGAGGGAGAAACTTGGCAACGCTAGGCGAAGCTTCCTTGTCTTCATTAGTTTTAATACCTCCTTTTATTGCAAACAAGTTCTTTCGTTAATTCCGAGCTTCTGTCGTTCCGTGTACCTACGCTGCCGCGGAGCAATTTCGAAAAATGGAAAGTAATTTTCAGTTAACAAAGATTCATGCACTCATGCTGTTGCTGGCGTTTCTCGGATTTCTGTTTGCAACCCGGGAGAAGTGAAAGTTTTACGATCAGTTGCAGGCAGCAGTATTTCGCCCCGACGTTAAAAACGGGGTTACGACTTGTAATGGTGACAGTTGGATAAAAGATTTAGCAGTAAAATAGATTATGTAACTGTGGGATATTATGTACTTCAATATTAAACTTCCGTTTCTGATCGCTGTATCGCTTATAGACGCGTAGCAGCTTGAAAAATTAATTTCTTTTGCGATTTTCAATTTCACAATTTTCTGGACTCTCCCGGAAACCTTCAACGTTCCTTAACTGAAGCGTGATTAAATCTTGGAAATTCAAAAACTGGTAGCTAGCTTCGCTAGCTTCGAGAAAAGTTATTAGGAGGATGATTTGAAAGAACGTAAACACGTTGGGAAAAAATGTACAAAATTATGCTTTCTCTTGTTCGATAGACCTGGGATGTAGCAAATTGTTCCCGAAAACGTGACCTGGTCAGTGGCCCCGCCGATTTTGCCTGCAGACTTTCTCGTGAATGTAATATCCGATAATATCAGGTAAAGCGGTTATGATATCTTTGTAGGGATTACACGGGGGAAAAATGACTGGGAAGTCTCAGGAGCTGGATTAAGGCTGCTGCAGTTAGATTACGCTCGTTTGGTGAATACAATTGAGAAACAAGCAGCTGCAAGAACGTAGTGACCTTAGAACGTTTTAATTAAGTTTTTCAGACACGGCGACATTATTTTCCACCGCGGAATTTCGTTCTGGTTCTTGTGCAAAGTGTACCTACTTCTCTAGATTCCCCTACATTCGTTTGTTAGATATTTCGAGCGTAAACATTGCCTTGAATGGATAGATATCAGCGATGAGGTCAAGTTTATCGTCCACTGCGAGAATTTCAATGAATTCAACATCGAATACTCATTCCCTTATAGCCAGAGAGTCTGCAAAATCATATCTCAATACTGTTCGCGATAATTTTGGTCCCACTGATGCCTATATAGAAAGTCCATTGCACGAAACGAGAATTGAGAATTCTATTAACCAGAGGACAAGGGAAAAGTTAGAATTCGTTGTTGAAGTTTGAAAGAAACATGCAATTAACGTTAAATGTTCTCCAGCGGAGAAATATTTAAATAGGACAATTTTCTCTCGCTACAAGTGCAAGAAGCAAAGCACAAAGGAGGGGAAAAACGTCCAGACTCTTCTTTGCCTAGGTATGTTTTACATGATAAACGAGACGCGAATTTCTGTTAGGTAAATTAAAGCTCCACGGGCATCCGCGCACAGGAAATTTAGGTCGTAGCTAAATTTTTACGAAGGTCGTTGAAAATTTCCGTCCGTGTAAACTGGTGACGCTGGCTGCGAAATGAGGCAGCTTACTCTTATAGAATATAATGTTCGAGGCAATCGTGATTGCCTTCATAAGAAACGCAACTTGGCAGCGACACAGAGGATGGTTTTACATGCCTTGGCCATGCTGCCCTGTCGTTTTAATAGTAAGCGTAATTCGTTCTACTCTTGCAGGCAGCATGTACTATCTACGTTCCCTTTTTCCCCTAGTTATTACCAACCGTTAGTGAATAATTAATAGCTTGTAAATGGAATAAACAAGTGATCGTGATCGTTTTCGCGTTTGGCTCAATATCGGAGCTGTACAAGCATTGTAACGGGGATTCAATGATAATTGTAATTGAAATTGAATTGGCAATGCGACAAATGAAACACGCGTTGAAAATAGTGCAATGAAACTATATGCCCGAAGCTTGGTCGTTCACGTTATTCTTGAATAGCTATAACAGAAGTTAACCGTTGTAATGAAGATACACCGTTGAGGGGAGTAGTTTAGTAGTGGAAACTTTACTCGCCAAAGTTGTTAGGTCCAAGTCACTGCTAGTCGCTTTTGAGGTACGTGTCGCCATTGTTTTACTAGGTATGCGTAAACGCGTAATTAACACGTCCGCTAATAGGAGCTAGACGGAGCACTCCCCAGGAACGTAAATTAAAGTATTGTTCAGGACGGTTTGCAGTTTGTTTCGCCGGAAAAATTTGCCAAACTAATTACACTGCTTGAAAACGCATTAAACTTTATCTAGCCCTGCAAACTGGCAGCTATTAATTGTTGTTTATTATTGTGTCACTCTGTTTAGGATATTTGTAACAAAGCTACAAAGTATGTATTATTATTTAAACTATGTATTATTATCTTTCATAAAACCTGCTGATAATATTTCATTTTTATTGACTAACCGCACAGAATCGAGTTGGCCTATAAATCGTAAGTAATTGCTACCTACGCAACACCGTCATACACGTTCGTAGTAGTGGATGGATTGAATTCACTACGTGCGCCAAAACCAACTGCTCACATCTCATGTACCTACCTATTTACTAAGAATTAGGTATCATTCAGGTAACTCCTTGAAACTTATAAAAAAGGTAGAAGAATGCAGAAGCCTCATAAATATATCCGAAATACGAGTCGTCAGCCGGCAGCGTCCCACACGAAAGCACCCTCAGTTTCCTACCCTTACCACCGTCCCCTCCTTCCGTCCGTCGGGATGTTTATGCAGGATCTCGTAGAATTCGAGCATATTCCACGAGATATCGACTGTGGTCGTATCGGTGGCTCGATTCCGTGGCTATTTATCAGAGTTTCCCCTAAATTGGGTCACTACAATCACCGACAGTAGTATCTTGCCCCGTCCAGGATACAGCCTCGAAGTCTTCGATTCAATCTGCCCCCGTCTTGTTCATTCAGCGTTTAGATTGCGAGCGCTCGGGCTTGCTAGCGCGCCGGTGTATGTAACAAGTTGCTCGCCCCAGCAGTCGAGGGTTAAATTTCATTTCCTCGCTCGCAGTTGGCTGTGCCGCGACTTCGCCGTGAATCGTCGCCCGAGGCTGTTGCATTATGCACGTCGACGTCATTCGCGAAAAAATGGGGACGAGCGTAGCAGGGCACGCGGGGGCGGTTTTCATCGCGTCGGTGGTGCTCGCGGTACGCTCGCAGCCGTCTTAGACGCGGCAGCCTCGAGTCCCGCGTTAACTCTGTCATCCGGTGGCTGGAGTGCATTCAACGGGCGCGAGCCGCACGCGATTCCTTGTTTCCGGGATCTTCCGTGTAAATCTGGGATGTAACGCGGCGGGGCACTTTGTTCCTCCGGGAGTTTATTAGTTTTGTTATTTCCATCTGAAAGAGCGCAGTTCGCTAACGAAGCCGGCGCCCGCGCGCACGCTCGCCCGCACCGAGCCGGCCCCAACCCACCGACTCCCTCGCGGTGCGCTTAACATTATCATGGAAATTCTAAAGAATAATTATGGAAGGCGTTATGCGGAATTATGAGGATTATTGTAAGGAATTATGGCGTCGTCTGACTTCAGGAAGGTTCGCCGCGGCGAACGATTCCGATGAACCGGTTTCGGAATTGGGGAAGCCGTTCATACGGTTATGTGGTGGATGCTTCCAGTATGGTGTATTTAGAGAATTATCCGGAACGATTTTCGACATCTTTTGGACGTCAGAGGATTGTTAAAATGGTTTTGAATAATTTTACTTTCTCGTTTCGTTGTAATATTTAGGCGGCCGGGTGGATTTTACGATGGTTAACAGAAACGGGCTTGAAATGAAGTCAACGCAAGCTTTTTACGGTCGCGGCTGTCGCTCGAACGATTTAATTACCGCAGGTTTTAATATCCATGTACGAAACTACGAAGTGCACTCTTCACTTCACTCTGGTTACAGTATTGTCGAGTGTGGGTGTTTTTGTTGTGTTTAATTAACATTGCTCTGTGAAAGAGTTGGTTAGCATCCTGAGGCTGGATCAAAAATTACCAACCTGGGTTCACTTCCCTCTCTGCTCTCATCGGAGTAAACGACGCGGCTAATTAACCTTATTTTCATTGTTTTTATCATTCACTGCTCGGTCGGAGTTAAAACAGAGCGAAACAGAAATCCGGGAAAGTGTTATTGAAACTAAAGTCTCGTTCATTTTATTATAAAAAAAAGCAATTCAAAACAAACTGCAGCATTCGTGGTGGCTCGAGGCATTGTTAGATAAATGTTCAATTTGCTGTGGAAATTAATATCAGTAAAATTTAAAATTCGTTTGATATTACTTGATGTGGACTCGTATTGAAATTCGCAAAAGTTTGCATCGTCCAATACTTCTACGTATAAAGAAATTTGTTCTGGTCGAACTGTTTACATCTTTCAAAGGAATTGTAATGTTTATTCATATAGGCATTCAGTCTTCGTATAATACCGCCCATATGTAATATCCATTCAAATAAATATTAAATTCCCACGATAATTGTGCATTATGTACCTACTCTGTTTCTAGTGAAAAGCGTTTCGACAAAAATCATTCACCTTTAGTATATACCCTGAATTCTTTTTTCCCTCGTCGTGCAAGAAAACAAGCTTCTGCCTCCATATCTTAAATTTGTTTACCTCGATATAGAAAAGGATTATCACTCAAGACAGAATTCATCCAATAGTAGCTCTCAGTAATCAACGAACAAACTCGTTACCGATGATAGCAATAATTGGGGTAAGGTGTAATTAGATTACATGGTGTTGCAAATGATCGCCCGTACTGCAATATTCCTCTTCACATTGTAATTTCAGGTAGTAATGGAGTGTGTACGTTAATTCGCGCTGCAATTGGGGTTTCGCGAGCATTGCTACGCTTATTAGAGATGATCAGCTTTAATAGAAGCGTTGGAATTTTAATTATATCGTGGTCGTTGTATCGCAGCATTGAAATGCTTATGCCATTGAAGCGCGGGGCAATGCGCAGATCCTGATTCCATTGCAATTTTCTACGCCGGCATTCTTTCCTTCGGGTAGAATTAATTAAGCTTTATATTAGTTGAAAACAAATGCAGAAAATTCTATTGAAAATAACGCAGGCGCCCTCCTCTCTTTCAACGGTTAACAGCGTAACAAGTGCGATGAAACGTTTTCAATTTGCATGCATTACTTCGGCGCGGAATGTATATTTGTTTTCGTTCAGAACAACTTTACCTCTGATTTAAAAAGAGAAAACTAAAGAAACTTACGTGTCCGATTTTTAAGTTTTAAAAATATCGTCTTTGTATCTTTCCCATAACATCAACATTCAGAGATATTTTCGATATTGTTTTCGTTAGTCACATCCTGTGTATAGAGTAACACATACTAAACCTAACTTCGTATATTTTAAGAATCTTATTCATCGTTCAATTTTCCTTCGACATGCAGACTGAAGTGGTTCAACGTAGTCTATTTAAGAAACAGCAAATGATCCCGCATCACGATAAAAAAAATCTCCCAAATCCCAATGAAGTCACAAGCTGCGAATAATGCTACAAATATTCCTTATTCATCGCACTTTCTCCACGGAAGGGGTTAATCCCCCTCGATAACCTGACAAAAAATGAAGAGCATCTCTTTCTCGTGACACAACAATCTGTCACCCTCCTCTTCACTGTCCGGGCCCCGCTATCTCCTGCAGTCAGGTGTGCGTTACGTCCAGAGTGAAGCCATCAGGTCAGTAATTAATCACGGGGTACGGGAGACGGAACGCAGAAACTCCGCTGAAATTAATAGAAGGTCGCTGGGAATCGTGTGTCGGTCCCCCGATCGATTTACTTACATCGTTATTCAAAGTGTCGAGAAAGTACGCTGGAAGTATTCCTAGTAGCCAGAGGGGTCGCGAAAAAAGGAGGACACCGGGGAGTTAACGTTTCGAAGCCAGTCGCACGCGCACGCTTAATCATCAGTCGTTAACGCAAAATTCCATGGGAGCCTCGCCCCGAATCTTGATTAAGAACCGCGCGTTTAAGGCTCGAGCAGTGATTTCCCCGCGAATGCGTCAAACGTATCGCGTGTTATCAAACGAGAGTGGCGTCAGGCCATAACTAAATTCAGGTGGACATTCGTCCGCGATAACTGGATCTCGGGTTGACCAGTGTGAACGTGGCGTAAACCTAACGCTGATTACTTTTAGTACGATTCAAGGGGCGAATAATCAAGAACCCTCCCCCCTGCCTCTCTTCATGATTCGCCAATTAACGTAATTTCATTGGGTAAGTGGCGGCAGACGACAGAGGAAATATTTGCGCTTGGTCGTTTATTCCATAAATGATGAATCGGCGGCGAATGAACGGTGAGACAGTCGTTGACACGCTCCGAATAGGTTTCTTGGGGCAAAAATACCACCGCCGCGTGATATCGATTCGAGTGAACGAGGAGTGACAATTATCTGAGAGTACTAATAGTATTACACAGACGACTGATCAACTTGTGTTGCTTCTCATGCTATTCCTATCTTCCTTTCTTTCGTCCCCTTTTCGTACACTTATGTGTTTTATGTAACTTTCGTTGCAAGCTACAAGCTTGATATATAATATCGATTTTTAATTCGAGACCATTTCTTGGATATTCGGGGCGGCGAATTTCCCATTCACCAAATTCAGTGAAATTCCTGCTATTTCACGAGGCTACTGTGAAAAACTGGGAAGACAGGGTTAGTTAGTGAGTCCGCTGAAATAACTGGCGCACGCGGAACATGATAAGCAATTAGATCGGAGAGCACGCTGCTCGGTTTCCTTGCCATGCTTGGAAATTTCGTGTAAGCTGATTTTCGGTCAAGGAAATTTGAAACACGCTTGCACAGGCAAAGCGAGCGTGTGCGAGCCTTAGCGCACCTCTTTAGCTAGCCAGTGCGCTAGATATTTTAAATTGTGCTTAATAAACGCGTTTCATGGGGTATTACGGTAAATCCCGAGTTTGCTTGAAACAGGCGGATATGTTTGCAAGCAACATTTCAGCAATTAAAATATAATTTTGGGCGACTGGAGTGTCTTGTTTCGTCATGGAAAACGTAAAAAGTTCGAACCCTTTTTCCTTTGAGTCTGACAATGCATTTCGGAATTGTGCAGTCAATAAACAATTGTCTTTGTCGCAAATGCTCCGAATTTAGGATGAAACGAAAGTTACACACAGTGGAATAATTTGCACGGCCGCTATGTTCCTTTTTTACCTTTTCTCCCAACGAATGGTTTCGAACTTACTCTTTTATTCGGTGCCGTGGAAGCGCTTCATTCGATTGTTATTGCAAAGGCAATCCAGGACAATAGATTCGCATTCATGCAATTGATCCGTGATTGTGTTTGTTCATTGTTTACGGGTCCATCAAATAAATGGTACATTGCAACATAGGCTTTTGGACTCCGCGAACAAGTATACTTATAACTGCATATGCTTCACTTCGTTTCTGATTCTCTAGCGCTGCGTAGTGAATTTATTTATGAACGTCTGATATTAGTAGGTACTAATTCCTCATTAACAATGTTTAAATCCCCTCTGCCTGCATTTCTACGCAAGCGCATACAACTAGAATTTGGAAACTTTTGTGCTATTAGTATTATACAGAGTGCAGTATATTAAAATATTTCATCAGAGATAAAATCAACTGTCCGTCAAAAACATTTAGAATCAATCCCCCATACTATCAACTACATAAAAAATTTCCATTTTAAAATTAGAACCTTCACCGTAGAAAATTCACCGCTGAATTTCTTCTTTTACTCTGAAACAGAAACCCATCCAGAAGAAGGCAAAGAAGGAACAGCCTCCTTCCAAAGCGTTAAGTAAAGTGAATGGAGTAGATGAAAAATTCGAAACCGAAGCGACGAACTTAACGTTAGCTCGGGCTCTAATTGCCGAAGAATCGAACTCCCAATCGAGCCAGCCAAGGGTTAACGAATTACTGTTCGGGGCGTGGAAAGGGGTCGATGCCGCGTTATCAAACGCGTCGGAAGTACACCGAAGGAAGGCGGAGAAAATTAGCTTCGTTAAATTGCCAGACGCAAAGACGTTTTCTCCCCGACGCGAGTCACGGGCGAGGCTTCGGCCATTAAACAAACGTGGCCGCTCGTCCAAGTCGCTGGAACGTTCCCACCTCGCCGGCAGGTGGAACGATTCAGCGACAACAATTGCCGCGCGATCATCGCGCCGGGTCGATCGGTGGGGGATGATTCTTGTTAGCCGTTTCGAGGGTGTTTTACGATTCGAGGGCCGCCCGCGATTGCATCTCGGCCCCCAGGCCGAACGGTTTCCATCGTTCTCATGCATCGATGGAGTCCGGCGAAATAGATCGCCGTGCAGCTCGCAAAACAGATTGGTGGCTGGCTCAGGAAGTAGTTCAGATGACAAGTTGCGCTGGCATTGTGTCGTTCCGAACGGCTTGTAAACTATTCATACGTCGATTACAGTCACGCTAGTCTATTCTTGCAGGCACGGCTACAATTAGACTGCGAGAAGTCCATACCCTCTGTGATTGCAAGCCACGTGGAAAATAAAACGCAACGTCACTTCATTGTTATGTATTTTGAGTTTCCGAAGAGCTGCTCTTGATTCAGCCAATTGTCTTCCAATATACACAGAGCGAATCTGACTAAACGGGACAGCTGAATGGCTGCCGTGGATTCGAAGGCATAGAGAGATGCACGCAGGAGGATTTAGATATGACGTTAATGACGTACATATCCTGTGGTGCTTCTGAACGAGAGTCGTTTGTCACAAATGGAGCGATTTTAAATTTAGCTGGAGAATCCCGATAAACAATACGCCCTCAGTTTTTTCGTCTTGACCGTAGCTAACTGATAGTCGTAAGTGACTGGAGCTCTCATTTATTTAAAGGGAAACGAATAATGTATTGCTAGGGATTGTTTCTTTTTACTAGACATTTACGAGAATTGCGCGAGTAAGTAGGTTGGTCTTACGCTCTGTATATCGTTAATCGAGAATCTACTTTCTTTGGAATAATGCTCTGCTGCGATCGCAAACGAGAAACAAACAGTCGCAATCGACCGGTTACTTCCGCGAAAGTCGCGGTTAGTCAGCGTTAAGATAATGCTGTACTTAAAAATTTAAAAACCAGAGGGAGTAGTTGGACCAGGAGTCGTCCCTCGCCTGTGGGGGAAGTTTTCCCTCCTATTTTCCGCACTCATAAAGGAACACCGAGTTTCTTAGATTCATGCACCACGTCCTTCCTTTTGTGCATTCTATTCAATTGACAGAGGGCTTGTCTACGGTAGCTACTGTGTTTTAAATACCACGGTTCTGTAAATATTATTTAAATAACTCTTAATTTCCATATATTTTGTTGCAAGTATTTCACGTGAAAGGTGAAAATGATATCTGTTGCAATTAAAAAAATGAAATCCTGATTCCTTTCCTGTGCAAAAGTCGAAACTGTAGGGCCAATTAGTCCTTAACGTTACTGAATAATACCAGATTAATGGTAAATGTATGGAAAATGAATTGCTTTGATCTAAATGAGAAACGCGAACAAGGTACATTTCAACAGAATGCAATCTCGAATTTAAACTGGATGAAAGTGATGAAGCAAAGGCTAGTTTTTAACGAAACATTACGCTGCACAGAGATGCATAGTTTATTGGAGTTTATTTCCTGTGGATCTGGGACCCGAGTGTGTATTTATATTGCAGGAAGAAAAACTTCCCCTTCACGGTAGCTGTGACTATTTTGACGAAAATTCCTCTGTGCCTGAGCTCGTCCCCGTTGCTTCGCATTACTTGCAACGGGATTCTCAAACTATTCTCTGATCGGCGATGCAGGCACGGCGCAACAAACGACACTTTGACGGAATACGCAATGCGTTCGACAGTCAGGGACGGTTAATAGTAATTCCATTATTAATTTGATTGTGACGGGCATTAATTCCGCTGGGCTTTAAATTGGTCGCACGCTGTAAATTGTATGGACTATGCATAACGATGCGTTGACAAGAACATTGTTTGCCACTGGGGACTTAGGTTTCGTATTAGCGAAGGATTTGTCCCATAAATCTAGTGTCACATTTAGAATACACTCTATATAGGTAAACCACTCTGGTGACGAGCAGAAATGATTCCCCAGGATAACACGATGCCACATCAAGTCTAATCGGTGCAACTTATTGTACGTCAGCCTATCGACATTCCAATGCATATATGTAAGTCAATTTGTAACACGCATTTACGAGTTTGGTTACTGCTTCTTGAAGCAAAGCAAATTGTTGCAAGAAATCGAAGGCTCCTGTGTTTGCAAGTTCCCCGTTCCGTGTCTGTGTGACTTTCGTTTACAACGAAATTCAACTTGAGCCAAGTAGAACTAGCTCTTACTCGTTTAAACTCGTCCGATCGATTCCCACGTTCCAACAGAATTTATTTAGTTACATCAGACCGCGTTCTAAGGGGAGGGATCGCTTATTACCTAGAGTTACGTTTCAATTTTCTGAAAAATATAATTTCCGGTAGTTCCGCGACCGCGTGCCCGTCAGTTTACGTTGCCTCGGTGCCGGCGGATAACTTGCTCGCCAACTAAAAGTTAGGGAGAAATTTTTCGCCCCGACCGGGAGGATTAAACTCTGAACAGATAGACGATAAGTCAGGCTGGCCGAGTGCGCAGTAGTGCAGCCGAATGATACGTATCGACGACGTGCCACGCGACTCTCGTTCCTCGCCCGCCGTGCCTTTTTTCCTCCTCTTTCTTTTTTCGAAATTCAACGGGACTTTTGAACTTTCAGATCGCGTGTTTATTCAGCCCGGTTTCGCTTTGTGCGCCGCTGCGACGTCAGAAACTGGCAACCGGGCTATGCATCACGGG
The DNA here is from genome assembly GCA_963855975.1 of Andrena chrysosceles. Lineage (NCBI taxonomy): Eukaryota > Metazoa > Arthropoda > Insecta > Hymenoptera > Andrenidae > Andrena > Andrena chrysosceles. Next base: position 946,739 of record OY979769.1, on the reverse strand, counting down.
TAAAATATCGCGAATACGTGGACGTGGTTCGTGCATACACGCAGCCAGCCCCGAGAATTCGTTTTGACAGCGCGCCCAAGGAATCTGTAATAATTCTTTCGGGAATTAGAAAAGTAGGAGCTGCACTTCGGATGGCGTGGCTGCGAATTCTTCGTCATTTAGACGAAAAATATTCCCACGGTACACGGTACAGTAGGTATAGTCCGAACCGGTCCCTGGTAATATCGATCCGCATTTTGCGAAGGGAAATAACTCCTGGCTATTATCGCTACTATCAGACGATAAATTTCGATGAAGTTTGTGTCTGCACGGTAGTCCACTAAATTGCTCCTAAGTTCAATGGTCTTTATTTAAAATTCCTTGTTGAAGGAACGAGGAGCTCGTTCCTTCGGCTCGCTTTCTTCCTTTTTATCCTTCACTTCAGTAACAACGTTCGAAACTGTCCCTGCTTGCAGTGTAAATTAAACACGATGCAAAATCACAGGATGTTACGAAACTGCAAACGGGAAACTAATGAAATAATACTGAATAAAATTGAAAGCACAGGTTCAATTCGCTTTCATCTTCTGATTAGCTGCTTCGCCTATACGTTTAAGAATAAAGAACGGCTCATTTGGTTAATTCTGAAATATACGGTTCGAAGGGTAGAACGATTGAAACAGCGGCTTTTATTCCAACTCAAATACTTGGTTGGTGTGGTTCCGGTACTTAGTCAGTGGGGTTTGAAATTAGAAGTATAATCTTTTAACAGTGTTAGCACGCAACGCCGGTGACTTATCCTCAGCATGAAGTTGAGCAAGTAGAGCTCGCATAATTATAGTCCACGCGTGTTTAATAAAGACAAGGAGATTTATATGCGAATACATTTCAAGTTTTCCAAGAAAAAAAATTGTCGGCCGTAATAATACGTCGACGGAAATATGCGAGCGTACGGCTCTCTGCCAAGTGTCGACACCAGGAAATTTATATCACATCCTAGTGTGTACGTGGGTATAAAGTTGGATTTTTCGTGGAAATGAAACTAGTATCTTTGAAAGTAATTTAAATGAAAACCGGCCGTCATAACTTCAACGATTTTATACCATTCTGTTAATTGCCATATAAATATCTCGGTTTTATGAAATTATAGAAAAAAGCACCAGCGTTGTATAAAGCTTTAAATACTCAGGCACAGTTTCGAGAATTATTATACAGAACTTGTATAAATGTTTGTTGAAAATACGTTATTGGTATTCATTTCAACGTAATAAGTATTAAGTATCGAAAATTCAATAGAGAGATGTATGATTCAAAGTTGTTCTGCAGGGTTAAAATATATATCAGTAAGATAATAATTTTAATTGTAACTTCTAAGTTATATTAGGATCACCATGTTACTTAAAAGGGAAGTTGGGCACCCGGCAATTCAGAAAATTATGCAACTTTGTGTGCAAGTTGGAGTAGGGTAAACCAACCAGTAATTGACCGCATACCAGTGAATGACCATTAGGCAAATAAATGTCAATTATAAATTTAAAAATTACTATATGTTTATAAATGGAGTGTAGTTGCACGTTTAATATCCCATATTTTTAGTTATGCGTATTAAACAAACATTAATAAGTACGATTCTTATTAAAAGTATGCGGTCATTTACTGGGCTCCTAATTCAACAATTCGGTCATTCACTGGTTGGTTTACCCTAGTTCACAAACCTATTTTTTGTTGGTGCTTGAAAAAATGCAGAATTTCCTTTTTCATGGAATATCTCGAGAATGGTGAGAGACGTCGAAAAGAAGTTGAAACAAAAGTTGCCTCTTTTTTTTACTTCCACAAAACTGTATAAAGATAATTATCGAAAAATCCATACTTTTCGAGTTACCCCTACCACTAATCCTTAATTCAATAATTATTTTTACACGATTTTGTAGATCTAGAAAAAAGATGCAATTTTTGTTGAACCTTCTTTACGATATCTCTCACCATTCTCGAGATATGCCGAAAAAAAATGAAATTCTGCATTTTTTCAAATGGGTGATTTCGCCTCCTAAAACCGCACTATGGCACCAACAAAACCTAGGTTTATGTTACGGATGAACTACTCTACATGCACACGAAGATGCATAATTTTACGAATTTGCGGGTCGCCTATCTTCCCTTGTTAGGGAAATACTAAGAAAGCCCAACGTACCTATTTGGATTGAATTTAGGGAATCGGTGAATTTTCAATTCGGGAATCGAAATGTGTGGTCCATTTGTATTGCCAGAAATCCCACAGTACGCGATTGAACGTGAGATATCGCAATTATAAAGGCAATTTACGGCTGGCGCGTATAATAATAAGACAAACGTTGTACAAACAGGAACCGCATAACTCTGGTCCGCCCGTTACTAATGAGCGTAATTAGATTTACGCGGAAGTATATTAGACGAGGACTTCGAAAGGAGGGGCAGAAGATACACGATAATGGCGCCATATGCATAAACGCTCGTAGTAAACTCGGGGCACGTGTGCGTGTACAGAAAGATGCGATATCATAGTCAGCTGCGCTGCATAAACTCACTCGACACACATATACCGCTTCAGCGAGGGTAGTTTGAGGGTGGCGTGGAATGGAGGGTGAGAGAACAGCGACATCACGGCCGTTTCGGGACATAGTGAAACCTCGATTCCCGCATGTAATTTTACCTTTCTTCTTCCATGTTAAAGCTATCTCCGTTTCACTCACTGTCCCTTCTTACTTCATAGTTTGTTCTGGGGTCGTTTTGGAACCAATATTGGATCTGTATCGAACGTTGGACTGCACGGCTTCAAGTAGGTACGATTTCACGTTCGTCCTCTGGTCTGTCGTCAAAGTAGCATTTGAATATTCAGTAGAGTCAGGTTTCTTAAGAATTTCTTTCTTCCCCTTTGGGAAATCTGAGATATATGTAGCTTCTATTTAGTTTATGAAATCTTACCCTGATAATAATTTAAAATTGAAGAGCTTTATGCAATTTCTAATACCGTGGTCTGGGTGATTTATTTTTCATAGAAATTAATGATCTCGTTTTTCAGCTTGGAATATATTTGAAATTAATCTCCTCCATATTTCATTTTAATATAACGTCCCATACGCGGTCTCATTTCAGAATTAGCGGATACACTTCGAAACGAAATAAATGAAATTCTTTATTCGTTAACAAATGCCTAGCTCGTTTAGCTTGAAACATTTCTCAATCACGAAGGAAAGTGTAGATCCGTCTGGGAAAAGTGCGAGACGTTAATTGTCCTAAAACGAAAATGCGGGGTTGAATTATGCCAGGGATGTAAGTTACACAAAGAATTGTGGAGAATGCCGTGCAAGTACATTCCGCCGAGGGGGAAATATGGAAGAAGGAAGTGGATGCAATTTTGAAAATTTATTGTCCCGTTTCTCGTTGCGCGTTCGAAGGCATTCCGAATGACCTACTTACTTCTCGTGCACTCGCTCTATTGAAGATCCTGACCAGCAGATAATCTGGCAACCGCCCGATAATTTATCGTTAGACACTCGAAGTGTTTCTGTCCTGTCTTAGATTAGCACGTGTCTATTCCAGCGAACGCCACTGTATCGCGACCGTTGCATCCCCCAAGTGGGTTGTTTCCCCTGCAATTGTGGGTTAACCTAATGTCAACTAAGTTGGTATTACAGTGGTGCGTGGTAGGGCGATGCAATTCTGTCTACCAGGGGATAACGGGAAAGAAATGGTACCCAATAGTCACTTTAATGTGGTTTGCAACGCATATAGAACATAAGATTGAGAGCACCCTTCGCGCTCTTATACTGTGAAGTACAACCGATAAATAATTCTATTAAATGTTTCATTAAATCGTTTGCGGCAAGGGGAGACTAAATAACTTGAATTAAAAGTAACGAAACGGTCGGCTCCGTTTAGCATCCGGATCACTACGAACTCTTCTTAAATATAAAATTGTGGGGATCGATATGTAGGACACGCAAGTAGCTGCGCAAGATTTTCGTGTGCTCCCCTTCGTAAATATTTCAAAACTGCACTCCTGTACCTTAATGGATATCAGTATTCGATGTGATATTTATACAAATTCGGGGCTGCTGCGACATTGTCATTACACTTTCATAGCATCAAAAATTCATTGCTCATATTACATTTACACCGATGTGTAGAGGAAACTCGGACATAACCGGGTACCTCGGTAAAATCGGGACGTGCTATTATTTTTTAACCTGCCTTAAATTTTCCCGTGTTTAAGAAAGTTCAAACACTTTTGACAGTGTTCAGGTAGACACTTTTTGGTGTGAATTATGTTAATTGTTGTATATTAAAGTGTAAATAATTAAAGGGTTTGTTCTAACTTCGCCATGGTAATGTTGATAATTCGTATTTATAAAATTGAATGTTGAGGTAAAACCTGGTATCCGGTTTTACATAAAATGTGTATAATAAAGAAACGAAAAGGGGGACGGTATCAAAATTAAAATTAAATCTTAATAAAGGACTACAAGTAAAGAGAAAGAAAAACACAAAATTAAACAAAATACCGAAGCGAAGGATAATGATAACAGTGGTGATGAAAATGGTGAAGACATTTGCATTTAGGTCGAAGAATCATATGGTTCATTCAAATTGAATGCTATGGGGCAAAACCGTAAAAGCGGATCATATTTTAATTCGTTATTTTTTGTATTTGTTCTTCTATTAAAAAAAAATGGATACATGTTTAATAAAGAGTTTATGCTAATGGAACCTATTTGCAATTTCTTATTTACATTAATAATGTCAAAATTATGAGCTTTTATTCTTAACGCCCCGATTTTGCCCCGGTCTCCCCTATCTCATATTCCTCAATATATTGCAGAATTACAATTTGAATGCAGCGAATTCCACCACGCTCGTTTCCCTCGTTATAAAGCATTGAAAATGAGAAATCATTTTAAAAAATATTTCAGTTTAAATATATTTTTCGCAATACCGGAGCCAGACTGGCGCGGGCGTTACGAAGTGTAACGAGCAGGGATATGTATGCATATGGGAAAGGGGCTGGTAGGAAACATCAGACGGCTATCGATCCAAAGTGGACGCACTTCTTAAATATAATACCCCTTTAAAAAAAGGCTATACCGCCAAAGATAGCCCTAGCTTCTTTTCCCACCCGCAAGGAGACAGCTTCAAAGTCGCAGCGGTGGTTCAGAGGATTAGCCTACTCTGTTCAACGATCGTGTATCTTCAATGTACCTTTTCCCCCTTAAAACGCCCATCCGCGTCAGAAGTTTGCAATATTATAGCTGTGGTCTGGATGCTTTGACCGTAGATTACTGTGTTCTAGACGGTTGTCCCCTCCGCCCGTGGATTCCGCGATAAACGCAAGCCTACTGCAGGAACCAACAAATAAGTCACGGTAGGTATACTGGTGGCGTGGTCTTATGAAGCCCCTCGAAGAATCGGAAATTGCGGGAAGCAGAAGTATGATCGCCCTCCGCGCGGCCAAAACGTGGCTGTTCCGACGAAAACAAGAGAGAAGGGGGATAGGCTTCATACATTTACGAAATGGACATTCTAACATAGACAGTCGGCTCGGAAAGTGGGACATCGTGTAACAAACCAATATCGAGAAGTCTGCTGGCCCGACGAACCGTGTACTCCAGCTGGCAGAACCCCCGCACCGCGATTATTTATTTCGGCTCTAGACTTGTTAAGGCCTCAGCTTTCCAGTCTCTGTGTTATAAAGCAAAAAGATATGTGCTCCGCGGGATTCACAGAAATTTCATAATAATTGTGGAATAATAATGAAGCTGCAAGCAGCTGGAGGGTAGAACTCTATACATCTAGAATATGGATACTTTGTTTTCTTCATTTATTTAGTTCTGCGTTTTTAAAATACGTGAAATGAATCTTGCGAATACTACCTATTGGGAACGAGCGTAGCGCAAATAATAGGGAATAGTATAAAGAAGATTTTAGTTGGATCACTGTGCCCTTTATTTCGTGTACATGCTTTCTGTTACAAGCTCTGTCAATTCGGTTCGATCTAGATTCACATCGAAGCGTCCATTGCAGCGCGCAATTTTCCGTTCATTGTTCCACGCGACTTTCCTTGGGAGCATTTTCTCTGAACGAAGCTTGCCTCGTGTGCATCTATGTGTTTCCTGAAAGAGAACCATCATGTGACGGGGCTGAACAACAAGGAATATCATTTTTTCCAAATTTCGCTTCCGTTCAATCCAGAGTCTGCAACGAAACACATTTCTATCAAATTTTGTGGAAGATTGATCCATTTCGTTCGATGCTTCTGACGCTTCTCTGTATTCGTCGTTTATAAACATCGACGGAGTTGCCTACAATAATTTATTATCCACTGAAGCAATAAATTGCTAAATCGTGCATTGTTTTCCTCCTTCAATGTTCTATTTCCATCCAGCAACGAACGATAAGCCATATCAGCCTGTACTATAATCAGCCTGTAGTATTGGGATCCGGATTTAAGTAATTATTACAGCTTATTTTTTATAGATACTCGAGGGCTGTTGGACTAGAAATCAGCTTATGCCGATCTCAAACATCACTAGGGCCCTTTGAGTTACGAGCGAATATCCTTTGAATTATTTTCACGAAATCTCGAGGAGGAGCCGCATTGGTTGCTATGCATATACATACATACATACATACATACATACATACATACTTGTCTTCCTTGGATAAGCTACTTATCTCTCATGAACGTTTCACGAAGTTTAGGGAAAGTTTTCAAGATGAGATTATGAACGTACAAGGCAGGAAAGCGCATTATCGGACTAGAAAGTGAATCCTGGGATTGCTGTAAGGTAACTGACCGTTGCGGAACTTGAATTCCGCTAACGATCCTCTTTTCCCTGTTGTATCGGATGCGAAAAGACCATTCTATTACAATGATACGTCGGATAAAGGCTGCCTCGTGGAGTGGGCCATTGATCGTGTATTCAGGATTCTTCCTGGACCGGAAAAATGTGTTTGGCCGCGTAAAAGTTGCATCGAACGTTTGCTTGCGATCCACTTGGAATTGTGTATGAAAATCGAGATTACACTTGACCCATTCGAGCGAACCAGTGTGGAGCTAATCATGGGTACTTGAAAAAATTGGTAATTACGCCCAAGCAATCGTGAAGTATAAAACGGGACATTTCGTATACGTTAGCCATTTTCCCAGGGGCTATTAAAAAACGCAGAAATTCGTAAATCCAAATAAGTATAATCATTTTTCAAAGGTGTCTTTTCGAATACTTTTAGTTGCACATGCACACGATCAAAGAAATGGAGAGCTCTTAATTTATTTTGATAATCAACGATTCAACACCTCGACTCGCTTAAAATATTCGTTTCTAAGGTAGGGGAAATTCTCGAGGAGCTTTTCATAAGAATCCGCATTATACCAGGATTGAATGGTACTTGACAACACGTTGCGACAGAGATTACTTCCAACTCGATAAACGTAAGTGGGTATTAGAGACTTACGCATCAATATTTTCTTCCGTAGAATCTGGTATCCCTATTTCCGTGTGAATCCCTTCCACGAAATAACCGCGTCGAGACGTTCTTGTTTTCTCAAACCCTCATACCCACTTCGTCGTCGTCTCGATGGAGAGCTAAGAAGAATGTCCCTGGCATCGACTCGCGCGAATTCGCTGCCCTTTTTCCGTTTCATTTTCGAAGATTTACTCCCGCTGAAAAAGCAGAGAAATCTCGTTTGAGTTCATAGCGTACGCGCGCGCGCGAAATATTGCGATGATTTACGCGAGTTCCGTGCAAATTTATCGCCCACCGTCGCCGCGTTGCCTGTCCTATTTTCACGACGTGTTAAAAGTCAAAGGGGCGCGCCAGCATCTCGACCCGTCAGAGTCTTCGGCGGGCGGTGCAAAAAATTAATTGCGTTATCGACGTAAATTTTACGCTGTTTGCCAGGCCCGCGGTTTCCGGTCTCGGTGTTAATTAATTTTTTTGACGTTGCTCCCACAAGGAGAGGGTGCGTAGTCCTTTGAACACAAAGCGTCGCCGGCCTCCCTTCGCGAGTTAATTCGAGCTTATTTACAGAAGGTTATAAAATGGGAGGCGTTTTGCTCGCTACAAACCTCTCATTAGTTATATCGTTCTTATTTCCTTTGCGACGGGAGCGATTAACAAGGGCTACATTAATCGGCGATTTTCTTAATAGGCAGTTGAACGGGATCCGCGAACGAAATATTGTGGATTCTTTAGGAGGTGTGACACTAACGAGGGAAGTTTAGTAACTCAGAACCCCTTCTTCTGCCGGTGCTATATTCATTCATGTAGGGGTCTGAAATAGATCACAGGCTAAAACAGGAAACCAGTGGATATTAGTGAGCTGATGAAAAAATTACCCCAAATTTCCCATGTAGATATCGCGAGTTGGGGATCTCTGAAAATCCACGGAAAGGCGTGTAACTTCCAATGGAACGTGACCATAGATTGATGCATTCACCGTGCGATTTCACTGCAGAAGACCCCGATTGTCATCGAACGCCTTTTTTCCGGCTTCCCATTGATAAAAACGTTACATTTGGTTATCTCGCTGTTCTGTGTACGCCGTTTTCGGTTTCGCGAAAGGGGAACCGTCGTCGAAAAAAAATGACTGCCTCGTACTGAATCGTGGTTATTCGACACGTTAAAACTGTTCCCCGATTGTGCCGATCGTGTTGTAGGTTTTTACCCAGAAGAGTGAACAAGAGGGAAACGGTACAATACGATACGTCCAACTTGCTCGCGATTCCGAAGCGGTTCTACGAATGTTTCGATACAATTTATTTCTATGCTCGTTGGTTCGCGAACGTAGGAGCCGGATGGCACGATGATGAATTAGATCGTCGTTATTGATAATCTGAATACCTCGGCGATGTAAAGTCTCTGGTTTCCCGCCATTGTTTTTCCCGAGGAAAATATGTCCTAGAATACCGGTAAAATCGCGCCGCTGCGGAAATAATCCCACCATGAATTTTCATGTCATATCTGCCGCCAGAGAGAAAGATAATATTCTCTTCAACTTCGAGGCCGCGCAACTGGAGGAAAGAGAGAGAGATAGATATTATACCCCGCTGTTTACAAGGACTTTCCTACCGGTCTATAATTAATTCTGGGGATTCGCGGGGTTTAAATATTCGGCCAGAGTATCCGCGGGCTGTACCACGCGGAGTCAAACGTCATTGTAAACTGCCCATGGCCGGGGGTGTTTCCCCAAACGCGCGGGAATTTATCAAATATTCCGTTTGTCTCGATTTTGTCGTGATTGCATAGTGAATTGATCTCTGCTGATACGGGATCAAGCATGAGGAATAGAGACGGGAGATTTATAAATGCGTGAAGGCGAAGGGGGTTGCGTAATTGGAATGGTTGCACGAGCGGAATGCGAAGAATGTTGTTCCATTTTGTCATTAGCGAAAGTTTCGATTGTGTCTGCGCGAGAAAAGCTGAATTCCTTCATGGGTCACTGCCTTTTATGTGGAATATGAGATGCGGGATTAGTTTTTGGGACACGAAAATAAACGTGCTTGTTATTAATTGAACATATTCTGAAGATAGGGTATTTCCGGGAGACACGGTCGACCTAATATAAAATGGCTATTAAAACTAATATAAGTTGTTTATTTTATCAGAACAAACCTATATGTTCAGAATTTTTTGCTGATTCAGAAAAACTGGTCGATATTTGATTTAAGACAATATTTACTCTAAATCGGGTTGAAAACTGAAGTCATGAGTTCACCTCTCCCGAGGTGCCGGGAGAAATAATTTTTGTCGTTGGCAGAGACAACTCACATAATTATTCATGGAAAATTAACAAAGGATAAAGCAAAATTATTTATGAGTAAATACAACTAGTGATTCATTGATATTTAATTTGTTTGCGCTAAACAAGTAAAGAAGACATCAAACAAAACGTGAACTACCTACTGGCGATTAGCAAGACAAATGAATACAAAAGTGAATAAATAAACTAAATAAACGAAAATAATAAAGAAAATCATAACTCGACCATCTCTCCTTTCTGCAGTGAGAGATGGTCTTCTCGTTAGCATTGAGAGGATGAGTTAATATGGCCAAATACATTGGCTGCATTGTCCCTCAATATCTCTACTACCTTATTATCCCAAGCTTTAAACGAAAATAAACTTAGAAGTCTATTTTGAATACGATTCTGTACAACCGCTGTTTGACAAAAAAGGTTAAATATAACCACAATTTACCTTTTAAAGCCTATAAATCGAGAAAAATACAGAAGGAAGCGAAATGACGCTATTCATTCAAGTGTTTGGCTTCTAGAGAAGGAATTGGTCTGCACATTAACGCATTTTTACGCACAGAGTCTGAAATATAGCGACTCGACCAACTGTCCGGCCCGACTGCGTCTCCCGGATTTTCCCTATCATCGAATTTTTATTTTGAATATTTTTAAAAAATTTTTGCTTTTATATCGTTGTTGGTTTAGTATCAAGAACTAACGCAGGCAAGTTGCAATAGAGTCGTTTGCCTTGTGCTCTTTCATTGCGAAGTTCGAAGTTGAAAAAGCAACATTCCTCGCGCACGCCAGCCCAACAGAATCTAATCGTAAAACGAGGGTAAAAAATGTTTTCCCGGCTACTAAAAATCTACTCTCCATTCCCAAAGCGAGAGGCCGGGATAGAAGGGGAGGAAAAATGAGAGTGACGACACGGGGTAGTGAGTTTTCTCTATTTTCGAGTCGGGGAGAAGGTTTACAGGCAGCAGGGTTGCTGTGCCCGGCAATAAATCTCTTTCGAATGTTGTTTCGCGCTGTCTCTCAATTGTAAAGTGCATGTACAGTGTATAAAGCACCGTTTCGACATGGACAGATCTTTAATTGCTATTCTTATTTTCCGCCGAAGCACGTTGCAATTCCTGCTCCGAACGTCCACGTAAAATGTTTTCTGTCAGCTGTTAGCGATGCTACATTGGAAATCCAAGAACGAAATGCTATGAAATACCTATAGACATCAATTATACAGCCTACTAATCACCTCTAATCAGTTTCGTTTAGCAAACTGCACAATAATAATCCTTTCAAACTAATTCCTTTTGAGAAAACTTAAATATTCGAATTTTTCAGGAATCTGCTACTAGCTGGTGATTAAGCAAATCATTACAAAATCGATCAAGCACTTTTAAATATCTAAATGTTCGTAATCGTATGAAGCACTTTTAATCACTGCAACGAACTAGGTACAGAGTATTGATTAACACGAGGCGTAATCGAACAGGAATCAAGATTCATTAGGAACACATTAATCTTTTCCCATCAGGCGAGAGTGCGGTCTAGAATTTCATAATACTTGATTCATCTACGCCGTTTCCTTAGTGCCAACATTTCCTTCTATAACGTTACTGACACAACGCGACGTCATGAACCTTATCCTCTGTCGTGTGTGCTTTATTCCGTGCAACAGACGTTTCTGAATATCTTGCTACTTGAGCGTGAACGTTGCAATAAAGCGTGCGGTTCTTCCCTTTATTCGGAGGAAATTGGTTCCAGAATAGCAAATGATGGCGCTTGAGATGTGATACCTACAACTGGGTGATATTGGTCGTAAAGTGTCTGGTTGCAGTTAACGCTGTTTAAAAAGGGAGCCACCGAGAAAAGAAAGAAATCAAGGGCTTGCAGTTCTGCCCTGTACCGAAGACTCGTTCTCAACGCTGAAAAATTGCGATTTTGCAGTTTAAAGAAGTCCTTTCAAAGTGCAAATAGGTCGGTGCTTATATGCTATATTGCATGTTTTTTGGTCGAGAAAAATATCGAGCGTTGTACATTTTCAGCCGAAACGAAGAATGCGGCATTCAATATTTTTCCACGTAAATACTGTATCTGGAAGTTTATATGGAACTGAGTTATCGATTCGGCCTTAATGAACGTCAGATTTTAATAAAATGGACCAAGTTTCAACTAAAAACGCGAATGTGCCTGGCAGTGGCGTGGTGTATCGAGAAAATGGGAGGAAAGAAATTTTTGCAAGGTATTAAACGATATTCGTCGTAGCTGGGGAGACACGATTGCCTTCGGTATCAGGGAAAAATCGAATAACAGCAATGTTCTGTGAAAACCAGCGTTTCTCTCATCGCCAGTCTACGTAGAATTTATTTTTCGGATACCTCGAACTACTTTATTAAAAAGCTGTGCAAATATTGGAGGTAGGAAGAACGCTCTCGATCCTCCTACGGGCAAATGATATGTCTAGTTCGATATTTTCAAGCTGGATTTTAAAAATTTTTTGCCAACGCAGGCAAACTCAGCGGCTTGGTAATTGACGAATTTTTGGTTTTGGCGCCCCTTGGTGCGCCGCTAACGTTATGTTAAAAAGTGATACGAGCCACCCTGCGCACGTCCCAGATAACAGAAATTTATGCAGATAAGTGAATGAATTTTGCATGCGTGTCGAGTGTGCGTGTGTACACATCACATGATGTTTTTTGCATAAGCTGCGCGCTCCGCGTCTGATATGATGGAGGATTTGTTAAATTTGTATAAAACCTGACTTTTAATGTCAGTCACGTTGCAGAACCAGAAATCTCGATTTAAAAGAAACCGATCACGGGCAATTATACAATATTGCGCTCCATTTGCCCAAACCCACTTCCATACAATGCTTCCTTCCAGGGGTAAATGTTTTCTACAATGAGACAATCTCAATCTAAATCTAGTTATTTCTAAAACACATCTTGCATGCAGAGTCTGCTAACATGATGGGAGAATGTTCCTTGACAATCGCGGTACTTAATTAAATACAAATCAAAATATTTAGCAAACAAAGTAAAATGGAAAGAGATAAATATTTGTGGAAACGTGATATTTCGTTACCGGAGAAGGGAATGAGCTGCAGAGAGAACAAATTCAATATTGAAGTTATATTCGCCGGTTCTAAATAAAATAACAAATACTGAAGACAAGAGACTACATCCTTGCAGTAGATAATTTTTCTGTCTTTCAGTTTCAAATAAAATTTACTGGCACCCGTTACTTCCAGACAATGTCTGTCGTAGTCTAATATATGAATAATTATAATAAATGAATTTAGGATTTGCTTTCGTATCATATTTTGTACAAAAAACACTGCATTTCCTGCTGGTGGGTCTAGCTCAAATTTGAACCAGCCCTAAAGTCGCACCACGCAGAAATTGGCGTACAAACAGTTGCCAGGTAAAATTTAGTATTTTTTATTGAGTTTCGCATCAAAATTGTATGAAAGGACAAAATCGAGACGTCTCGGCAAGCTACGGTAGTAAAATTTATGAGAAACAATAATTGTCTGTGCTAATAGTTCATTTGAAATTTTTAGCTTTATTATACGCATAATAAGTAAGTTAATTCCTGCCAATCGACTATATTCGACAAATGAACGTATTTTCAATTTTTATTCATTAGAGAAGCTCTGTGCCTTCATTTAACCAATAAAACTGCAATTCTCATACATATCTACCTGTATTTGGTCAAGGTTTATTCGAAGCCTCCAAAGCTTATGCATTGCTCCATATAAATAAAATAAAACGAAACCGTGTGATCTGTCCTGTTTTTGCAAATTTCGTAGTCCCAAGTAGGTATACTCGCGGCGTTTTTCTTGAAGCGACCGACGAAATACAGAGTGTTCGCGTCATTATCCGCTGCAATTCGTTCCGTAGAGTGTAGTAAGAAAGAAATAGAAGAGGAAAAAGTCTCGAGAACTTTTTCTCTAGTGTACCTAGAATTTTATGAGCACCAATTTTTTTCTTGGAGACGGAGACACATTCTAGATATTCGAAGTAAGTTCCTTGGCAAATCACTATGATCCCATACTATAGTTGTAATAAAATCAAAAAAATTCTCTCCCGTACCATTTGACTAACTCTCACACCTTATTCTTTCTTAAAGAAACGGCATAGAATGGTCTATTGATTTTGTTCTGGATACAGGAAGTCTTCTTTAAATAGATAGAAGTAAGGTTTAAGGAATATTATAGTAAATGATTATAAATGATTTCATATTTATAAGCTGTTTTTGGGGTGAACAGATTAAGAGCAATTTACAGACTCGGTGTTATAATGAATTTAACATGTTCTTATTTAATTTTTCACTCTGGAAAAAGAGTGGAGCCGCTTCAAGTTTTATGTAAGCTAATAATATCGTTCCATTTTGGTACAGGTAAGATGTTCATCCAACTCGCTATAAATTTTCTATACTGGAGGTGGGGTGAGAGTTCCTGCATCGAGAGCCAAGGGAGATTCATGAGACACCGACGGGTATGTGAATAAATTGATGACGCGATAGTTTATTTAGAGACTAGAGACTCTTTTAATGCATTGAACGATACTGTGTCAATGCCTCTCCAAGCAGATTAAAGTACTCTTAAAAATTTACTTCCAGTCATATTTTACTCTGATCATCTGAATATATTATAGAAATGCATAAAATGAACTTATAATATTTACTAGACTTCACATCAAGCAATGTTTGCAAGGTAAGCAGATATTTTTGAAAGTGGTATTTCATTAATTTCGGAATGACAAACAGTATGCGAGTGAAATATTTTTAAAAAGTAGTAGGTAGACAGAAATGCAGTAACGCTGGTATGAAACATAATCAGAATCTTTTCAATTAAACTTGAATGAAAGGGAATTATTTTTCGCTCGATGAAACCTCATTACTGTCCATTACGTGTTTCATCAGAAAATGTGCAGCTAATTTCTCCCATAGAGAGGGATAGGTTTCGCAAACCAGGCAGCAGTTATGACACAAAAGCAGTTCTTTGCCTGATGGATAGAATTTAAATTAAAGTTGCCCTTCTTAGTCGTTGAAGGGAATTGTATCAGAGATTGGAAGGTTTCAAGGGATATTAATATGGTTGCTAATGGCTCCTGACATAAATCTCCCGGATCCTTTTACATTTTTCTTTTCAATGAAATCATTATCCCGTTTCATGTATTATAACGTCCAAATTATTATCTTTGTACTTTTCTTTAGGTACTTGGTGTTTTGATGCATGAACTCTTGTGTGCAATTTATTTTATTGTGTTTCCTTTATAATCTACTTAGCCCCCTTACCACGATACAAATTCAATTTCGGTACAGAATAACTGTCTCGGTTCCGAACTCTATTTATTTAGTCATATCACGGTTGAACTGAATTGTAGAATTAGATCACTTATCATTGGTCGTGTAAGGCCATTTTAAAATATATAAAACGTCCTTTAAAAGAAACACTGTGCACGACATCAACACGTGTGATACCCATCGTCTCGTTTACTTCTCACAATTTCAAGGACAAGTAACTAATTGACGCGATATCGACGAATTAAATTGATCCCCACTGTCGGGCGAAGTTAAACATCCGCAGCTTGTATCGCGATTTTGTTCGAAGCTGCTCGTAATTTGTGTTAATGTAATCCGTCCGGAATATTGAATGTTATTCGTTACTTTAACGCTCCTCCCGGAGTTTCCTCTTGTACGTCGAATCGTTCTTTGAAAGCAGAAAGGAACCCCGATTATCCGAGGTAATTGGAAGTAAGGAAGGTCCAGATAATCGAAAAGTCGGCTAATTGGGTGAGATAAAAGTGGCGAAACGCTGCTCCCGGTTTCGAGCATTTACTCTGAATTACACTCGATGATAAATTAATTGGAGGAGACGCGGAATATCGAATCGTACAGCTGAAAAATCGACTCGTCAAGCTGTTTCCATTTTTTCCACCTCTTCTATTTGATATTCCGCGTTCCCTCAAATTAATTTAAAAACACAGCTTAGTACTAACGACTGTGCTTCGAAAAATATTAAATGAATAAATTGACCCCCAAAGCATTCGGTTTCATCCGCGGGATTTGAATAATTTCTATTTCTGGCATATTCTCTGGTGTTTTCTAAGTAGTAATGTTCATTGATTGATCAAGTTGCAAGAAGTAACATAACACAAGCTTGACGAAACGAAATGTATTCGATCGCGAAACTTTGTCTAATTAATAAATCGAGGCTTTGCAGTGGGGTTTCCTGCTCCATTTTAAAGTCTGCAGTAATTGGTGAATTTTGTTTCAAGCTTAACACGGTTTAATTGAATGTAAAGTCAAGCCAGGAGAAAGGATCCGTTTCACGGCTGCTTCTTCGGGAGGAAGAAATTTGGAAGCTATGAATTTTTGTGGATAAAGTTCCCCTAATTATCCAGAGAGTAGGATTTACGGAAAAAGTCGACGGGGCCGTGGAATACACGTACTCCCAACCCTCTTAATTTTGGTTCATTGTTCTGTCTTCACGGACTTTTAACTCCACGAAGTACATACCCACACAGCTTGCTGTGTACGTCTGATCTGTACGGAAATTCCTGTAGTTTGTTAATCCACAACGTTGCTCCCAAAAGAAGGCACCCCCGCTGTACTTCGTACCCTTGTTCGTTTGACGCTGTGTTTGAAAACCGCGAAGGAAATGGTGCATAAAACTTTTGCTCGCGGATTCTTACTTATTAAAGGTAGATAATTATGAAAAGTTGCCTGATTAATAGCCAAATTTTAAAGGAATTTTAGTTGTTAACAAATAAACTTGAATGTGAAGAATTTCGGACAATTTAGGTAATGAGAAAGATGATCCATTATTAAAAGAGGTTCTTTATTAAATATGCACCACCAAATTAATGGTCATTTGAAATTCGCGAGAAGAAGCTAAACTGAAGGAAATGTAATCGTGTCTGTAGGTATTCACGATTCATTTCTCACGACCCAAACGAAAATCCCGCTTCAAGTTCACGAATTTCATCTCTTTCGTACATCGTTGGTTGCGAAGCGTGCTGTAGACTTCCAATATACGAGTTTGCGCAATATAACTGCATCAGTGTTTAGCAAGGAGCATTTGAAACCCGTGAAGCACGGTTACACTCGACAATTTCATATTCAGGTAGGCTGGGTGCACAAATTATTTGTGCAATTCGCGTTATCATCCATTTCCAACGCACATATCGCACACAGCTGTTTCACAATTTTCGGCCATGTTTTTAGTCGCCTCTTCTTCATTGCCTGTGTCCAACAAGCAAACAAACGCAGCTTTGATGTTAAAGTTGAATTCATTAGTTACAGAAATCTTGTAAATTTCATACGATTTTTAATCATGGAATGATTTAATCTTGGGTGGAGCCGAGTTGAAGGGATACAAATATTTTTAATGCAACTGCAATAAAATTGATTAGGTGATTTTAAAAATTTATTCAAACAATAAAATCCAGTTTTCTTTTGTTTTTACAAAGCCTCTTGTCCCCCCAACCCCCATGTATCTCTGGGTGCGCCACTGCATTGATGCCTTGTTCTAATTGTTATTCTCTGTAAAGTTCGGCGTGAATAAATATCGAGAAATATTGTTTACCGTAACTAGAACTACCTACATTCAGTAATTATTAAATGTTTATTTGTTACGTTGAAAGGGGATGCGTGAAAGAGGGTAGTGAAAATTAGCGTATCTTATGCCGCCGCAGAATCAATCCCACAATAAATTCAATGTAATGGTGTGGTTGAATTTTTACGACAAAAACCACCGCATTTGCGTTACACACAACTGTTCGGCTAATTACTGGCGATGCTAATGAATGTTTGTTATTATGATATCCGTATTGTTGCCAAAGAGCGTTCATTACAGTTTTGCGTATCATTGTCTGCATACATGTGAAATATTAAATTGCTGGGAATCGACACCTATTTACAGTGTTTCATGGGATTAATATTTATCAAAAGAATTCATGC
This sequence comes from Andrena chrysosceles, assembly GCA_963855975.1. Classification (NCBI taxonomy): domain Eukaryota; kingdom Metazoa; phylum Arthropoda; class Insecta; order Hymenoptera; family Andrenidae; genus Andrena; species Andrena chrysosceles. Next base: position 929,023 of record OY979769.1, on the reverse strand, counting down.
ATTCATAAACGATCAGACTTAATTAAAAACATACACGGAAATCATTTTCTATATAATGTTATCTGGTCTTCTGGGGGAAGAATTAGTAAATATTTCCTCCCAACAGTGGGACAAATATGTATTAAGAAAATATGTAATATAAAATAGATCATTTTAACGAATGGTAGAAAAGATATGTTTTATAATCGATGCGTTTCCATCGCCGCGCCTGTGAGAAACTTTCCCGACTTTCCGCTGTGAGACTTGACTGGTATTCCACACAGATGGATAGATCTCATGTTGATCGATCCTGACACTTTTCTTTCATGATCATGAATTTGCAAAAATCTCCACAGCAAATCCAACGAAATCGCATAAATTTCGCGTTACCGAACAAGTTCTAACGGAATTCCACATATTCTTCGCGATTTTCTGATCAATCTAAACTCCGCGGCAGGCTCGCGTTGGTTCGTGCTGACAAACGCTCGAAGGTCTGATAAGTATGCGGGGATTTCGATGCACTTCCGGCTGCGTGACTTCACGGTATGGATTCTTCCTTCTTGCCAGACGTTTTCACGAATATACAAATTAGTGCAAGTAAAGGAAATCCATGGTTGGGTTCGTTGGAGAAGGCTAGAAAGCGTCTCATTTTTTTCTAAGCCCATGTTCATTTTGTTGTGAGCTGCGCGCCTCGTTGCCGATGGATTCCCACACGAACAAACGGATCAAGAAGAAATTCGTTACCCACGAGCGCTCGAAATATTTTCATTTTCCGCCAGTGATAATCGCATTTCGTTTCGTCCTTCAGTCACTTTCAATTAATCTGGCTGCGCTATGTACCTACACCGTCGGTATAAACACTGCGCTGTGAAACACGCTTTACGCAACGCGTTTAATGCAGAGAAAATCGTTTCGATTCGTCCTTTGCTATTTCCAATCGGAACAATTACAACACTTAGCACAAGTGAAGAACCGGTAAAATAATTTCGACGCTCGTCTCCAAATTCTGCATACGGTGTACGGCGTAATTCGTGGTAATATAACAATAATTTACTATAATAGAATTTTGTGAAAATAAAAAGTAGAAAAATACATTCAAGATCCATGGGATCGTTCTTGTCGCATACGAATTTGGCAATTAATGGAAGCAGGGCCCTGTATGAAAAAAATTTGCACCACCTCCTTTCCTCTTTGTTTTTGGTCGAGGTATCGCTTTCTGTTCGGTCGTACTTCACATTGCGCCTGCCCTCTGTGCACCGAGCTCTCAACAGTTCTCCAAACAGCCGAACGGTCTTTTTTACTTTTAATTTCGCTGGCTGGTTCCTCGAGCAACTCGGAGTGAATGCAATTTTCGGTGCACGACCCTCGTTCGACGCCGCATTCGATCACCCTAGGTGCAGATTTTATTGCGATTCCCGCCTATCGATCGGGCATCGCCCGCTCGCGAGTACCGAGGTCGACAAACGATACGTAATTTTTATTGAAATTCGATTCGTTGCTCGAGAGGTGTAGCGAATCGCTCGTAAACGGAACCGCCTACAAAAGCTCCGCGCACTTCGCGACACGCGTCTTTATGATAACCAGCTTGCAATAAGTCCTGACGATTGCTTGTGCAATGTGCACAGGTCGACTTAAGCGTGGAACGGGCGGCCCGATAATTTCCCGTAAAATGAAATGTCATCGGTAAAAGTGTGCAAGCGGGGGTGTTTTGCAGTGGCGCGCCGACGAAACTGAATTTACGGCTCGCAAGGGCGGCCAGCGTAGTTGGGAAGGGATTTAATTAAAGGAAGCGCGAAATTCGTTATATTATTCGAACGCTGTGCAGCGTTCTCTTTTCAATTATTTTGAGTTCGTGTAGTTTTGTTGGTAGTGTTTGATTTTACGTATAGTCGGTATAGTAAAGGCCCCATGGTTTTGTACATGTAGAAATTTGAAACGGATATCAGATGCGCTATTAAACTATTATGAATAACATAAGAGAATAACGTAAGATTGATATTCTTTAAATAACCAGGTCAATCGTAGAACTGGAGGTTCATCAAGATAAAATTGGAGTTGTAAATCGATTTCGAACCAGCGAGCATTACCCTTCGCTATCTAATATTCGATCACTCCGTTTTATTTCGTAGGTAAGGTAGAAAATGTGATTTTCACTGGTTTCGTTCAAACGATTAACCTAATAGACAAAGTTTTATGACAATCTAGAATTAATAGAGTCCGCGTTTTCGTTGGGGGCGAAATTTTCCTCGTAGAAGTTTAAGGAAATCTAATAGTCGCGAATATAACTTTACACCTTCGTAGATCTCCAGAAGAACCAGAAACAACCGAGTTCTCGGCGAATTTCGCGTCGTTCTTTTGCATCCCCGTTGAAAGCAATTTGAAAGATTCTTTCCCTTAATACAATTGCTCTGCTGTCGAGCAGCTTCACGGGCAACAGCGGCGTCCAAACCGTCAGGTCTTTCAATTAGGAACAGTGATAGGATATTTCCTTAAACGAAAAGGAATTTAACCGGAGTCAAGTAGCAAACAGCCTTCAAAGAAATTGCGTTTAAACGCAAAGTTTTAAAATTTACCTACGCAAAATATAAAAAACTTAAGTTTTCTATACCTCCGTGATTATACACCACTTTTTTTTATTACACTTTATCGCGTAAAGGATGTGATTCAGTTACAGAGTAATTTAAATGTCTGGGAACAGCTCTCTGGATGATTTAAATGTCCCAGGGTCGCGATGCATTAAAGAATGCGATTTTCAAAGTATCATAGTTACGCCACAGGGAATTGCTATGGCGGTCGCAACAATCGATTGCGGGGAATGGAGGCCCTCGACGCGGCTCAAGTTTCAGTGCCCTAGAATGAATTTGTCACCTGCAACGAGCACTTTCGAGTCTCCGTGTGAAAACGTCGAAAGCGACCGGGATGGAATTCCATTCCGTGAAATCCATACTCGATCAGCCATGGCGGGAATGCGTGCGCACCACGTCTCTTATCATTTTTCTCGGTCATAACTTCGGATGACGATGGGGTCCCGAAGATTCTGCTCCTTAAGGGGAAACGTATTTAAAGTTTCCTTGCGCAGAAACGAAGAAATCGTTACGACAAGCATAGAGGGAGAAAAGGGGCTGTCTATTTTCATGTCGAAAATCGATTGCATTCGAAAAAGTGGTAACGCGAACAAGAATCGTTTTCGGAAGGCTGAATGATGTAACATAATTTGGGAAATGTGCAGTCGAACTTTCACTCACTCTAGTTTGTATAACTTGACAACAGGTGCTTTATTTAAATCTGAAAAATAAATTTCGAGCATATATTAGGTTGAAGGTACATTATTCAATTGAGGAAATCCTCGAAACCGTATCTGAAGTCGCAAAGTAAATAATTTCTTCGGAAGGAAGTAATTTACGCAATTTAATAGAACGAAGGAAGAATTTCGTTTAAAAGTACTAATCAATTCAGAGGTCAAATCAGTCAGAGGTCAATCCATAAATTCGATCAACATTCTTTTAAAGGAAAAGACCAAGCGAATTGAATTTTTAGTAGTACTTACCTATGCAAAATTGTTTTTTCCGATTTGCTTCGAATCATGTCAGTTTCAGTGTTAGCGATGGAATAACAGATAGGGAAATAAATTGGTTGTGGTTTTCCAATTTTTCCAAGCACGTTTTATTTATCTGAACGAAGAATAGGGGAAATAACGAGGATGCGAATTTTTTTAGTTCTCGATAATTGGCAGTGCAGTTGTAGTTTGTTGCGATATTACTCTCTGAGTAGGTCTATTGTTCAATTTAATTCTTTAATTATCGATTTTGTACATGTACTCTCTAATTTATTTGATAATACTACTCGTAATTTCGTTTCTTCGGAATATTAACTCACCAAGGATTTGTTGTGTGTAGTAATAATATTCACTGTAATTTTATACGATTTCTGTACTGATAATTCTACACATTCATTGTGCGGTGTACAATTTGATAATAATAAATCCGATAGCATTATTCGGATGTTTAATGAAATGGAAATTATATCCCACCTAGCTTTGAAGCCATTATCAAATTTACCCCATCTTAGTGGGTGCATAATATAATAAATATTCCAAACTACGATTTAGGAAAGAATGTTCGCCTGAGTGATCATCGTCGTTGCCACTTCAATATGTAAACAGAATTATCTGACTTCCAAGAAACGTCTGTTGGGTGTAGTAATTCATGGCTACTCGGCCGAATTATTCACGTTAACGAGTCTTACCTACAGAAATGAAAATCGATAACAACCGAACCCGAAATGAATTAAGATAGGTACATGGAATCCAATGAACCGAACGGTTTGACGAAATATTATTGAAAACACGCTATGTGACGGGGAATTTTTGTCACATCGAATATCGATAAATATCGAAGTCGGGGGTGGCAGAGCACAGCCAGCTTCTGTTCTATTCGCAGCGAACTGCAATATGGACGAGTAACTGGCAATGAACGAGGGAAGTTAGATGGTTCAATCTGACGGTCCTCCAAGGACGTACTATAACAATGAACGAAATAGCAATCGAGAATAATTTATTTGTTCCCGACTACATGCTTGCATGGATAAAAGCATCCCCACGTTGCAGTCTGGCAGGGAAGTTGTTCGAAACTAATATCAAACATGTTGCCAGGTTTCGGAGCAAGTTTTAGCGCTGTCCATCTTCTTTTTCCTATCTCCTTCCAACTATATTTTCCACATACGATTTAAGGATAAAGAAATTTAACAGTTTTAACATTTTTGTATATGAAATTTCATTTCTCTCCGTGAATATACGTAATGTATGTATTAGATAGCTGTCTTATATAGGTATTATATTCGAAGAATGGGGCAAATGCAGGATCAAGTACCTTGAAGAATTTATACCTATGTAGAATTTCACAGGCAAAAATTCGTAGCTAAAGGTGTGAAAACAATTCCCCTTTTCCAATAAATTTACAGCTTATTTGATAGAAGAAATAGTTAATGGTTAAAACAGTCCTGCGGCAGAATGTTCATTGGTATAATCTATTTTGCTGCGGTTTCATTGGTAGCTAAATCGTAGATTCAATAATCCTGGCGCATTCGAAATGGAAGATTCCGTTCCGTAAGACAGTGAAGCGCGAAAGCCTGTTACCCAGTAGGATGTCTGACAGTTCGATTAGGAAGAGTTCGCGCGGCTGCATGGGAACGTTTAAAGGTTAAAAGGGAACTAGTTCCGTAAACGGGCAAAATTACTTGTGCAGAGTAACGGTTGCGCAGAATCAACAGGGTTATTTGCTTGATTCGACTGTATGGTGGCCGCGGAACTATCCGGTTTCATTTGCAGTGCAAACAAAACTGACCCGGCCGAAAGTAAATGCTAAATATCGTGATCCACTTGCTACAGGATTCTCTTTTTAAAACCGCCTCGTGTTGTCGGTCGCTGCAATGGAATGGAGACCCTTTTATCAGCTGCTCTTGAACTTCTTCGCATAGCTTTCAACAATTTCTGTGGTTTAATCGTCGCCAAACGGGGGTTAATTAAATCACTTGTCAGATTGGAATCTTATGATTACAATAGTTATATTTTATTGATTTATAAACTGTATTTGGTCCGTGCATTATGGAGAACCTTTATCCTCGTAGTTTATTTCTGCGTTCCTTCCCTCACTTTGTAAATATAAAAATCGACAGCTACACTCTGTATGTGTACGAATACATTTTAACAGTTCCCCAATTTTTACGCTTATTTGCCGAATAAAAGCGTGCTATCTCTATTTTTATTTCGTTTACAAATTCGTCGATCTGCTCTAAATCGAATTTATCAGTCGCCGAGCTGCGATTCTTTCCCGGTTTGAATGGAATAAAGCATCGTTCGGCAACAATTTTACACTGTTATTTCGGTCGTGCTTCGCAATTTGTTGCACGGTTGTGTCCAGCTGAATCGTGTTTAATGTTTGAATGGCCGATGGAAAAAGTTTATGGAAATCGTGAGCACATTGTTTCGCTTGCCACAATCCACATTATGTTCTTTCGCTTGAAAGGAGCACCGCGTTGTTTCACTGACATTACATATTCATTCAATTTTATTGCCAGGAATATGTTTCTGCCGTTTGAAAGGAATAGAGAAATTAGTGTTGGATCCCGCAGCTTTTTCTCGTACCTGTGCAGTCTGAATTCCCCTACCCCTTAATTCCTCAATTACATATAATTGTAGTTGGCGCATATAGTTCGTTATACTGTTCCAAACGTAACATAGATATTCGTGGAACAGAGTACTTGTATACATATACTAGCGAATTTCTAAACATCTAAGTTTCGCAGAAGACAGACAAAACGGAGATCGACTTTCCCAAACAACAACTTTCCCGTGAAAGAGGCTAAAATTGACTTCTGGGAGAGTGTCAGCCCTCGATAAAAATACCTACTCCGCCAGCCGTTAAAGCTAGCAACGCGTCAGTTGCACGGAGTTTCGCGAGTTTGCATTTATAAATAGTCGTGTCTTATTGTACGTAACAATGTGCACGTTAGCATTCACGATTGATCGACCGTTTAAACAGTACGAGCACGTTCGAACAGTATCGACTGGGGCGAGGCTTTCAAGATATTTGCAGGCGAAGGCAAACAGAGAATATCTCACTCGTCTATTAAGCAAATGGTCGATGCCTTTGTCGCGAATAAACGCCGTCGCGACAATATTTCCCTCGTTGTGTGCTCGTGGCCTTTGATCGATTCCTTTCTCCTTCTGCGCCCCTCCTTTTCTATCCTGACACGTAATTTTGTTGGAGACGTTTTTCATTTGTGCTTCAACAAAGGTGATACGGTAACCTCGCGACGATAGAGCAATTGCTCGCGTGTCCGCCAAATACGAGAACGGGTAATTAACGCGTTACCACTTGAGGCGCTGCGGTGTACAAGAAAGTTTCTGCGATCGTCAATATTACGCGGGAGTAAGGACTGCATTTTATAAATATGGTTGTAGGATGAATATGAAATTTCGGTGGAGGGTGCAGAATTAAAGTAACATTTTATCCTAAGTTTCGAATCTTTCGCCGTTTGTGAATTTAACGACATTTCAGAATGACTGTTTCACTTATTTTTAAGGCGCGATTCCACGATGGGATATCTATCACGAGACAAAAATCTCAGCAACAATTAAATGTAAAATAATGGAAATAGTCGCGAGAGATGAGATTTTTAAAAATATATCATGAAACTTGTTTTAAGAGAGTCTAATAGTTTCGTGAAACTAACGATAAAGTAGTTAGAAAAAACTAAACTTTTGTCTCATGGTAGATTTGCACCTTTAGAAAACATCTGGTATGATATGTGTACAACTAGGAATTCGTAATTGATTGTAATCAGATTTAATTAAAGAAACGTTAACAATTAGAATGACGTAGAAGTTCGTTACAATAGTATCTAACCAGACTTAATTGCATTTCGGTGTTTCGCGGACCGAATTATATCGTAATTTACTCGCGAGACGTCCGTTTGTGAATTTGTTGCTACTTGTAATACAATTACCGGGGTGCTGCACGGGTTACCCTTTTTGGCGGGGCTTCGCACGTTTAATTAAATAATTCACTTTAATCTCCGTTTGATTCTAGTCTCTGTATTAATTAATTCTATTTCCCATTATGCTTATTTTAGTTCTATTTCACGCCGTTGTTGTTCGTACTCCTACACTATTTATTATGCTGTTAGCAGTATTATTGTAATTACGATATTGTTTCCTATCCATTAGGCTTAGTACACATTCAAGGGTATTAGTAATCTCCTCGCTGCCGAAATATCGATAACGATTTGCTTATGCAGATTATTATAGTATTGGTCATTAGGAAGGGATCAAATACAGCGACTCATGTATTTCTGCAGATAATACTAACATGTAGTCGTCATTTTTAGCTAATTGATCAAGTCTGAATCAGTATCAGTTTGCTTCTTGGGATTATGAAGATGAAATAATTTCTTAAGATACATATGTTAACCATAAAAGAATAGAGGCAACACTATGCGGATCGACAATTAGTCAAGAATATTCTCTGAACTAGTGAGTCCAGTTTGATCTGTTGCAATTCAAATAGCTGGGTCACCATGAAAACACAATTTCCTAAGGTTTTTACACGCTGGCGACTGATTTGCATAACCGCATTCGGGATAATAATTAATCCGTCACTGTCACATAGTAAATTTAAATAGGCAGGAAGCGGGTCGTTTAATTTAAATGCTTGCACAAGGAATGAACGTGCCGACGACCGTGTTACATCGTGATTAACATCAAACTGGGTTATTCTTCGCGGATATACTCGATCACGAGAAATGGGCAAGTGCGAATGTAAATTTGCAATTCCAGTGACGCATCGACGCATCGACGCATCGTGTCTTTGGATCGTAATCAGTTTAAATCGAACGTTTCAGCTGAAAATGGAGTACGCTTTAAATTACTCGTAATTGGTCTAACCAATCATTCGTGTATAATTTCACTCTCGTATTAATTAACCATCTGTCTTCTTCCCATTTTCTACAATGGAATAGTTAATTATGTATATTAAAAATATATATACAAATCACTTCTCTAATAATCCCAGGTTCAGGAAAGTCAATGGTTTGATCGAGTACAAAGCAATCATAGTGCGATGTAATAAAACATAAAAACGACTCAAAGCAATATTAAATATCCACCTGCGAGCGTTCAGTTTTTATGAAATATCGAATGAATACCTTCACCGCGCTAGGTCCAACAGACGATCCATCGATATTACAATTTATTATTTCAGGAATACCTACATGCATGGGAGATAATTCATTCGCCGTGTCAGCTTTAATCAACTCGAACGATGAATGTAGCATGCTCATGTAGGTGTCGGAGCATAATTGTAGCCTTTTAAAGAACAATAATACCATTCATCCGCGAATGAAACATGTCATATTAAAGGCTACACGTCACAGCTGCTTTCTATTTGTAATGAGCCTGCCTAGAATGTATCGAATATCATGTATCTACCTAGGTATGTTCTGTGTCACTGAACTTCACCGAGTGATAGAATCGTTCGAATGTTTAACGGTCCAAGTGACGTGAATCTGAATGCTATTCGCTGCTTTTGGTAGCTTTAATCGTCAGTTAATCTCGCATCTTCTTACCCGATTGGAAAGCTTTTGCCAGGGGTTGTACGGTTTTAGGCGCATGTATAGGCAACATAGGCATAAGTAGGTCGACTGTCGCGCCGGGGCGCGTTTTCCACCGGCGCGGCGTTTTGCTGTTATTTAAAGTTCGACTGGCGGTCCCAGGGCTATTTTTAATCAAACTCGCGCTTTGACGCCGGCCAGCGAAACGCAGATTAAAGCAGAAAATTCGAATCCTTAGGCGCGGTCGCTGTTTGAACGGAAGGCGCGGCGAACTTCCTCTTGCAGCGAACAAATACGCGCCCGGGTTCGACCAGTGCCGAGCGCAACTTTCTCGCGATACCACTTTGCCCTTTTCTCTTTCACGAGTTCCATGGAAACACCGGACTTTCTGCTCTCTATTACGTCCACCCTGGCTGCGATCACGTAGGCCGTAGGGAATGAAAAACCGAAGTCTACGGTGTTCTAGTTGACCGCCGGTTCATTGAAACCGAGAGATTCGTTATTATTCTTCTCAGTAGTCAAATACGACAGTGTCACGAATTCCAGCAATGGCTATGAGGTGCATCATTGGCTTGTTTCAATCTCGTGTAAAAATCATTACATTAGTCAGGATTAGGTAACCAAATAAAATTTATAATTAAAAATTACTTAATCATTCGCAGTTTTGGGAATTAATCATAGCCACATGGAATACGAAGGATTTACTTCTTTGTCTAGTTAATATCGGTTAACATATTGCCCTGAAAAGTTTATCCGGTGTTAGGTAGAAATATTATTTACAGAGGCGTTAACAATAACATTGGATATCTGGGGATAGACCATTTACCACTATTCTCGGCAGAAGTAGTACCTACTTACTTTTCCACTTTGTCTAAACAGCTCGTTTTCATGCAACTTCACGTGGCTTTAGCGAGATTTCCAAAGGCAAGCAAGCCCACATGGCTAACATTGTCGACCAATTAACGCGGTTGGAACATCATCAAGCGACCGTTGAATCGCTCGGTATTAGTTCGCGAAAGTGTTCGCGCAGCAGATTGCGAATGGTATTTTCGGGTGGGCCGCTGCATGGGTTCGGTTTAATCTTCGCCCCGCGTTATGCGGCTATTTAAGGTCAGGAAGATAGGCGGTCTGCCGGTGTTATTTTTAATCAAACTCCTGCAGAGTATTGCACGTCTCGATGGTGGCTAGAGAAGCTTCGTGCGGACGCGGAAAGTTCGAATCCTTGGACGCACATATTGGTTTAACGAGAATCACGGGGGAGCTGACTGCGTTGCTGGCATGAAAAAAAGCGACTGGATGTCGTTGCGGAAGCTGGCAATTTTAATTCGTTATTATATCACCTCCTATGGGGAAATCCTTGAATCGCGAATGCGTCTACGTCGTGTCGAATGAATGGTTAAAAATAAGTGCGGCTCGGGGGAGGATTGGACGTTTGTTCGATGTTATTAACAAGAAGAGTAGGCGTAGCTCTTAGAAACAGTCTTCATAGTTCTAGGTCTTAAATGTCGCTCCAATTGATTTATTTCCGGTATGCTTCTAAGCATATTGAATAAAACAATGCATCTGGGAAAACTTGAACCATATAAATAAGAGGTTTATAATTATTGAAGAATTCTTGTAGAAAACACGATACGTGCCAAAATTAATTTCTTAGAATTTTAATGGAATTTCTCTTTGTAAATAAGTTACCAAAAGTGGTAAAAGACGGTGCCGCTGATAGGTTCAACGCCACTTCTGTAGGAAACAGTGTAAGAGCCAATTGGCTAGCGACAAACAGGATTGGCACTTACAGTGCTTGCAAACTTAAATGAATGGCACATTCATTTCTCTCTACAAATATAATTCTTTTTTCTCATGAATTTGGACTTTATTAAGGGGTCATACTGGTTAGATGGTTTGAAAAACTAGACTATTTTTTTAACATTTTTCGAAAGTACATATTCTCAAGAATGTACTGTTAAATTTTAATGGAAAAATTCCAATTATTTTAGCTTCTACGTAGGTATTTTGTAGGGAGCGCAGAGGCTCGGCCTCTATAGATGAAAACTTTAAACGCGTTTTTCTCGCAACGTCATTTTTTCACATGGTGCAGGTAAAATCTCAAAATCTGTCGAACCGATTGCTTTATAAATTGAACTGATTATTCTGCACACCTATGCCTCTGGCCGGTACTACAACCAAGTATTTCTGTTGAGTATAACCTACTTTTAAAATCGAAAATAGCACAGAAAACACAGCCGAAATACATTGATTCTTGTATTTTACCCGCCATTTTGTTAATTTTAAGGATAAATTATTTATTCTAGTACGGGCCATAGCGACAGTCATACTAATCAAGAATCTGTTTGTATTTTTGGATTCAGATAAATCCAACTGCTGAAATCACGTGCACAAGCGAGGCATGAATTTTTAAACATGTTTTCAAAATCGTCTTCGAAACCATTTTAAAAGCAATAATTTTATTACTTTTATATTTTTTACTTACTGTAGAAATGTAGTTTAATCAATAGAAAAAAGTTTGATTCCATTATTATAATTCCTGTCTCCGCAATAAATTCCTGAAAATCGCTGAATTTATCGGTGCGCTAACCAGAATGACCCCTTAAGGGGGGATCAAAACAAATCAAATTTCGTAAATGATCTAAAGTCAGGGAAGTTTTTTTCTCTCTCCTGAAAAATTCGATTGTTAACACTTACAGTGTATTCTACAAAGATCTTCTACAAGTCTTTAATTGATCAACGAGATTGTGTGTGCAGAAAGAGATACTGAGTTTTCTTACCGAGGCAGTTAAATTTCACTGCCACTTTGCGTCTCCCATATCCCGATATTGTTCCATGGACCGAGGACCACGAGGTAGAAGGGGAATGTTTGATGTCGAGTGAGTAGACGATGAAGTTTGAAGAGGTTACGGTGACTACTCTCCTACACTTACGGTAGATTTCAGACTCGCGAAAGGATTCTGGAGTTTCGGAATCGTAATCAAAGTAGCTTTAAAGCGTAGTTCCTGTTCCTGTTGCTTCACGGGAACCGTGCCCCACATGACAATTGATGCTCCGCAAAGCGTGCCCAAGGATCGTGCAGCGAATGGGATCCTCGTCAACTAGAAGGCTGCACAGCTGGCTGTGGGAATCCGCTTCGGTTCCTGGCTGAAGAGTCGTTCCTGTTTAAAATAATTAAACAGCTTTGCATTTTATCTGCCGTGACGAGTTTCATTCAGTCAACGATCGTCGTATTAAACGAGTTTCGTTAGAATTATTTGCGCAGAGAGGTATCGAAAAGGAAGGGTATCGCCAACAGAAATCAAACTAGAAACAGTTACATACCTACATGATTTTATTCCATTAACCGTTAACGCAATAAAAAAAATTATTACATTCGTTAAATCTTTCTGGGAATAAAGTAATGTCATACGGTCGAGGTCACAGGTTACTCTGTATTAGGAACAAATATTTGTTGCATATTTATTTTTCGATGTACAAGCTTTCTAAATGTGTTTTCTTAGTAAATATAAAGACAAGCAATTTCCTTAAGTACTTATTTGAGGATTTTCAATCCTTCAAGCATGTCCACCTCCTGGATATTTAATTGTACGTATTTGTAGGTAACATGTATCCCTAAATCCTCCGGTTGCTTCATTGCATCGCCCTAAAGTTGAGTCATTAAAATGGGTGGCGTTCAATTAGCGCGGGCCCCAAATTCGATTCACATGGGGCCGCTTGAGATACTTGATCGAAGTTTCGCCTCGAATCAGTCGACGGCGCTGAGGATTTTCGACGCGTCTGCGTGTCGCGTGCTCTCTGTATCTAATAACGATCAACAAAGCCTCGCAGATTACGCGAGGAACAGTTAAATGTTATTGAATTCATCGGTCTGGTCCGATTTTCATTTGCTTAAAAGGCCTGTCGCCTATAGGTTCGTCGAGCGAACGCTCCTATTGGTCGCGATTTCAATCAAATTAGAGATGATCCGCGGGAAATGTCGTGCTCTCGTGTTTGCGTTCCGTTCCACTCATTTTCCCTCATTTTTTTTTGTTTCCTAGTAGCCATCTTCTTAAGTAGAGCGCGATCTTTGCACGCGAACGGATAATTTGCTTATTGCGCGTGATCGAGGTATAATCTCCTCGGGTCGCCGGTCATGAACCGACAGTGCTATCAGTAGGAATGAGAAACCGATTTCGAGCCGTCCGTAGTGCATCCTATTTATCGAGCAATTAAATAATTTTCTTGAGACTTAGTTTTGTATTTACACTGCATTCCATAGTAGAGCATACCGCCGCCCCTACCGAATTGCGAATAGAACGCTTCTGTTTCCCCTGTGTAGTGCGCCATGTTCACTAGGAATGTTGGTAATGAGCTGAGTTTCATTCCGAAGCCGAACGGCTGGTAAATTAATTATTAAACGGGCATGTTGCATAAATCGATTTAATGGTGTTTGCGTAGTAAAATTGTCGGGAAATCGGAACACCGATCTACAATCCTTAATGATGATAATCAGAATCTAGTAGCAGCAATTGGTAATCTTGTGCGTTTGCGCTAGATTTTGCTGCCAATTGGAACATATTTTATAGTATCTGTACTTCTGTTGATTATTCATCTTTCGGGTACTCCAAATGTTTTGCAAATATTGGCTAATTGCGTCGTATTTTCTGAAATTAGGCGTCGAAATTGTTGGATGAAGCAGAACCGTGTGACATATTTTTGGCTCTTCAGAGTGAAAGGAGGAAAAAGTTCCACGTGACGGAGGTAGAATACGTGAAAATGAGGATATTTCGTTGACACACATGGTGTGATAGAATTTGGAATATTTTGTTTAGGTACGGGGATATGTGGAACTTAGAATATTTCAGTAACATGTAGGGAAAAATCTTTGAATCCAGATAGGATTCAAAGATTTTTCAAAGCCCCGTCTCTTTCAGCATCTTACTAAAATATTCCATGTTCCATTTATTCTTATGTCTTGATGTTAAAAGTAAATACAACACGGAGGATTGCATGAAGCTATTAAAGTGCTTGAGGCTGGTAATATTTTGTTGTTAGAAAGAATGGAAGTATATTGTTTTCCTCTTATTTGCACGCGGAAGAAACATTGGCGAAAGAGATTCTACCTTTATTTTACAAGGTGGAGGATGTATTATCTGATGTTTAATTCGCCAAAAGTGAAGCTGCTTAAGAGTTGCTTCATTCTGATTTATGGACCCTTAAGTTCCTTGACGAATATAGAGCATCTCCCCGAAGAGATTTTATTACTTTCTTCTGTGAACGCGTTAAGAGCTGTGTTTGCTTCTTAAAGCTCAACAGCCCTCTTCATCAATCTTTATGCCAAGTGTTCCTCGTACCGTTGCGCCAGAATAACATGATTATATTCATCATTTAATCTTTCTTTCCACTCTTTCTTTTCCCAAGAAGTTTACTGATTAAATGCCATATACTTGCTTCACCTAATTAATAGCTTCTTAAACGGGTGGATTACTAGCACGAAAGAAAATAAGTATATATTTTGTTGAATGTACACGGGTATAGGATGACCCAGGTGGAGTTCGAAAGTAATTTCGGCGCAGATTAGGTACTCGAAGCGCATCAGAAGTGTATTAATCGTGGTATACAAAGCCCGAAAGAAACAACTTTCACAATCCATCTCACCGACTCAGAAACCCAGCTCTAAATCCCTGAATCAAATCTCTTCTTCAATCTCAGACTTTTCATCCTCCTTTCGCTTATATTTTAAAATCACCCTCGACGTTCTACCGAACAGGATGGATCGCCTAACAGTCGGATCTGAAGCATTCTATAAACAACTCGGAATTAGAGAATTTCCAAAATCTTGATCAGACGATAGATTATTAATTAGAAGGTTGAAGTGATCGACAGGTGTTCATCATTCAGGGGAAAAGAGAGAATTGTTCGAAACCCATGAAACTCGAGCTAACCTCGTCCCACTAACCTTTTATGTAAATTGAAAAATTTCTTCCGAAGAATTTGCCATGGTCGATCTGTGAAGGGTTTCCACCTTTCGTTCTCCACCAAGAACGCGCGGTTACCGACGTTTAGCGGGCCTCGCAGCAAAAGTTCGTTCCTTTTCCGAAGCTCGTCTTTTGAAATTTCTCGTCGACGCTGTACGTTTGCACGGCTTGCAAAACGAGGCCGCTATTCGTGTTTACGCGATCCCGCGGTATACGTAGGGGCGTTATGCAACCCGCACTCGTCGCGTTACGGTTTCTGTTGGCCGTTGTTCCGCGATATCGCGCGCCGTGAACACGTAAGTATCTTGCAACATTTATGCGGTGGCAGGGGAACGGCGTTGTTAAGTGCAAAATCTGCCCGTGACAAACGACCATAGACACTTTAAAATCTCCTCTGTCTGGCAATGATTGAATGACAAAAAGTCCGCGGCACTGCGGCGTTGGTAAGCTGTTTCTGCGACGCGGCTTCCAGAGTTCCAGGCGGCGCAATGAGTGGTTGGAAAAGCAGCTCGAGAATTTCTGTAAGGGATTTTCAGGCTGCCTGTGATCCCATTAACTTGTTATTCGTGGAAGGCGATTCGTAATTACGCGATGAATAGTTGAGGAGATACATCTAGAGTCTAGAGTGTGAAGCAAGACGGAAGTTCTATACGATCGTGCAAGTAGTGTAGATTTACATCTCGAGTTATGATTGGTCAAAGAAAAGCGTGGTCTAACATGACCCAATTTACGCGAGCTGTCTTTTCTCTTTTACCGTGTCTGAAGTAGAGTGTTAAATGTTTATTAGACCTTTCCAAATGAAGATGCTTACTTAATGTGTAGCGTGATGTAGGTAGACTCCAACTTCCATTTCGACTTCGGTAAATCGCGAGGATTACTGTATCACCTTTATCACTCAGTCTACAGGAGTGAGATACACTTCTGTGCATAGTATTTCTTTAAAACCAGTCGAATCGGATCCCTCGCAACTTCAATTCTATTCTTCCCGTGGGCTGAGAAGTTAAGCCAAACAGTTCAGGTGGCCGGTCTATTGGAAGTTGCCTGGAGGACTTAAAAAGCCTTGTACGTTTTAAGGCTTTGCCCGTTATCACGAATGACCAGCCGTTCAAACGGGAACAGCTCGTTCGAGCCATTAAAGTTAGTAAAAGCGCAATTAATCCTCGAGCGAGAAGTGTTAAGTAGTAACACGAGAAGGCACTGATTGAAACAGCTTCTCTCTTCTTCGGAAGAGTGCGCTTGTCATTAATGTAAATGACGAAAACGTGTCTCGCGTACGAATCAATTTACTCCCTCTAAATAAAGTAAACTCAAGCATAATTAACCGATACGTTTTACGTTTTACCCTTACGGAAAGCCTGCGACTATTTCTATCGCGAAATTAAGATCGTCGGACCAATAGAAGTTTAAATGGACAATCTTCGTACCTAGGATTTATATTTTGTTTTTTTTTATTTGTAACGTATGCTGTTCGATCTTCGAAATTCAACATTTGTGAAGCTCAGAAATTATTAAACCGTATATATTGAAAACGGCATGAGATAAGTTTAATTGTAAACAAGGCGGCGAAAGCTGAAATCAAACAGATGATGTTTTTCATTGCCTGCAATCAGAGCAGTGAGTAATTGAACTCCGGTAGCAGTGATCGCGCAATCGATAGAAGTTCCTACAGTGCTCCCGGTTCGAGATTTCCTCTAATGGTCATTTTTCACGTGGGTCCTCCTTGGCTTCAGCGAGGATTCATTGGCTCCTTTATTTCTCCCCTTTTCCTGACCTTAATTATCTACCTGTTGTTACGGCGCAAAAAAAAAAAAGAATTAATAACATCCTCCAACAATACCGCGGATCGTTTCTTCTTAGCATTTTAAAGCAGACTGATACAACAGTCGCAATAACTTAAAGCTCGCCGGTAGGGTAATCATTTTACCGCTGGTCCGTTGAATAAGCAAAGTGGAACCGACAAACCAATTTGCTGTCATTATTCCAGTAAATTCTCAATAGGTTTGCGTAACTTCCCGCGGGGAACAGAGTTCCACGGTTAAAATTGAATATTTAAATATATCCAAGTCGATGGTAGGTACACTTGACTGTGTCGAAATAAATATCACTGGGAGCCCGACAGATTGAGAATTTCAAGTCAGTTATGATTGTAACGAGGCAAATAAAACGGAGCAGTAATTAAGCGCGGAGACAAAGTGACTTTGGTGGTCGATTAATTGTAGGTTCAAATAGCTCGGAGTTATTCTAATTGATTCTCAGTGGCACCCAATTACTCGTCGCATTGGTTGCCTCATCGGTAACCATTCAATATTGTAGGTCCATAAAGCCCATGGAAAGTGGCCCTTCGGCGTTGATTAATTAAGTGGAAGAGTAATTAGTTCGTGCATTCTTTCACTGGAGTGCTGTTAACCAGACAATACGTATGTCAAGCACGGCGAACACATTTCCACCGTTCCTTTAATCTGCTCCATTCCAACATTCTTATTTGGAAGTCGTTAAAGTAAAAACTGAAGCGATACGTTTTTACGTTTTACTGTTTCAAACCGTGGTTTCGAGAATTACAAAAGCACGAGGCAACTGGTTCATTCTCTACGAAGCATACATTAAAATGATGGATTTAAAACCTAGAATATTTGAGTCTACTAATACTTTAACGTATTCTATAACATATATGTGCAACCGTGGTGGTGAATTAAACTGGTTTTAAATTTTGCATATAGCAAAGGTGAGAACGTTACCCATTTCAAATATTAAACTGCGAATTACCTATCATCTGAGCCGGAACGTTCTACCTCGACTTAAAAAGATTACCTTACTTAATTTAAAAATAATCGCTCCCCCTGTGTGAAAACTTCCACAAAAATTAGCGATTCGTTGGAGTGTGCTCCCAGTAATTCATTTTCCAAGACGGGCAAAGCGGACTTTAATATTAAAATGGATAATAACGTTCCCCTTACTGTTAACGTAGAATTCGATAATTTTGCTCTGCTCAGAGCAATTCGTAGCCATTTTGCAGATTAAAAAATGATGGGAGTACCTACCAAAGTCATTCGCGATTGGCTTTCAAAATTCTGGTCGTAAACACGAAAACAATATCCGAAGCAATTCGTCAGGCACTCTCAATTACACGACCTTTCGCAAACACCTTACAGTTCCGCCCGTGTTTTTCATTCGATACCGCCCAGCGTCGATGAATATTTAAACCAAAATCCAGCGATGGAGTGTACACAGGGAACAAAAAGAAGGTTCTTCATAGTGTTATTCGGAGTAAATGGAGTCGGCTTCATTAAGCCGCGTGAAATTGCGTCGCGCCGACGCAGTGTTGGCCGTGCTGTGAATTATGAATTTGTAAGTCGAGCGTTTTGCATATTTTACATCGTTTGATATATTTCCCTGGGTTACACCTGCGCCTGTACGTGTGTACCCAGCTGCACGCTCGTGCAGAAACCCACACATACAGATATATTCAGTTACAGGGGGCATTGATAGCAGGCTTCTCCATTATTAAACATATCGATTTTCGACTTCCTCGACTGTTTAATTTGCATTTTAAACAGCTTCTTTATTTATTACCGAAAACAACCCGTTAAGCTGTGCAGCTGCGCGAAATCCGCGCGAGACGCGCCAGGATCTGCATGCGGAAGTAATTAGCGCGATATCCGCGTGCAGTTTTGCGAAATTATTTTTGGCGCATAAGGAGCGAGGCGTTTAGTTTCGCCTGGTTTTGCATTTTCCTCGTTTCGATCCCACCGCTCCTCTGCGCGGAATTATCGGGAGCGAGTTTATGAGCCGCGGTTTTTAAATAGCTATGCCGGAACATTGGAAGGTCTGAAGGGATCCGTTTGCTCGGCAAACTCGCTAGCAAGAAGGCAAGGGCGAAGATTTATTTAAAATATAAAGTAGGATTCCTCCTACTTTACTTAGCAAATCGTATTCGCGATAGTAACAGAGACATTCCTGATACGGCTCGGCAGAGAAGTAGAGGAATTTGGTAAAGTGAGAAAATATATATTTCATACGCTGTATTCATAGAATGTTGCAATGTAATACTGCTCCTCGTCGAATAACGAGCAGTAACGTTCCCACCGCAGCCGTCTGCTTTGTCCAGAATTCTAGGACTTAGGTACAAATTTTCTCGCCCCTCCGCGCTCTCGTTTCTGCATTTTCCGAAAACACGGGCTCGGCATTCACGGAACAGCGGAGTACCGTCATTGTCCTTCTCGTTGCCAATCGCAGACGAATCAAGGTTTCGTCGTCGCGCGAGCAGACAACAACGCACCCTCTTAAATCCGCGCCTCGTCCGCGATTCACGGAGAACAACGCGGTGTGTCATTTCAGGTCGGCGTGTATTCCGCGTGGCCGTCCCTTTCTTCTCTCACCCTCTCTTTCTCTTTTTTTCACACTCTTTTCCGGGGTGTAGCGCCGCGACCTTGTTTAATTTCGCGACATCAGCCCTAAAGTTTGGAGCACAAAGGCGTCACACGACAATGCCCCGCGCACAGAGCGAGAGAATGCCGTCTCCTCATCCTTCATCGATTCCCAGCCAGCGCGCCATTTCATTTTCCTCGTCGCGCGATCCGGCCCGAACCCCCGGCCCTGCAGCCGGCTGCGAGTTTTTCCCGCTTATCGCGATCATTATCGGGAAAATTGAAGTAACCGGGCGAACGAAAGGAGCCGAGGAACGTAAACTACGCTCCATCGCCGGGAAAATTGGATTCGAACGCGACCCTCGTGGCCGAGCAATGCCGGCCGACGAATTAACGCGCTCGCTGCTGTTACGTAGATTATGCCCGTACCCCCCGCCCGTCGATCGGCAGATTAATATTGCGGCAATAACGGGTATTGCTCGTTAGGCGAACAGCTTTACGCGTACTGACGTATCCTCATCCCCAAATGGGTTGTTTCTTTTCGCAGTCGCGGATGTCGAATGTGTCCCGTTACCCCGTATTCGTTGGCGACTGCAAACTGTTTTAACGCGTGATTAATTATTCGGGGTTTGGGGCTCGGAGCTGGGCGCCCGGCTCGCCGCTCGGATTCGATAATTTTATTTCAAGAAGAACGATCGATCAGCTTTTGAACGGACCGTGCACGGGGAATGTGGGTTGACTCGCTGAATGCGACAGGCAAAGATGAAAGCAAGAAATCCGCAGATTTTATGGAATCGAGGGCGCTCGCGGAGCAACGTTTACAAATAACCCAGCGGATCGGGGATCGGTTTGCCCCGCATGTCGATGAATGAACTTTCCATGAATATTCGGCTCGTTAATTTTCCAACGGGACGTGTCCCTGTCTTGGAAAATCGCGATGGATCGGAGGCCAGGCTGGTTAAAAAAACCGTGACCCGTGGGATAATACGGATACGAAAAAGGGGGTGAGGAAGAACGAGAGGGCGAAAGGGGGCGGAGGGCCACGAACGGCCGGAGAGTTTATCGCTTCCTGCCAACTAAATTTGTTTTCCACTGAAATGCTACGCGAGAAATGCGCGGATTCGATGGTACGGAATGTATTTGCACAGCTTACTAAAAAATAAAAGCTGCTGGATCGCGACAAATTCGTTCCGCCGGAGAGGGAGGCGCAGTTAGTAGTTTGAAAATTCGGGTGGAAAAGATTCGTACGTATCGCTAATGTTATATGAAAAAGAAGTTTGCAGCGTTGGAAATGTCGACTCACACTTTCCTCGACGTTCCATTTCCGTTCGCGTCGGTGTTGTATTTCGGCCGAGACATATTTCAGATGATCGAATTCAATATGTGTTCAGACATAAATTGCCACTGGCTCGAGCCTGAGTTTGCTCATTTTTCGAATCGACCAGCCACTCTGCGTTAGACGAGATTCAGAACGAGGTTCGGTGACGGGTTGGAGTGAACGGAGTGTTTCAGAAGGGAGCATTAAGGGTGCACATAGTTAATGTCATTTTCTTGTACAGACCGACCTATCTTAATCCATAAATGAATATATTTGGAGGACATAAGTTCTAAAAGTGGGACACACCGGCACCCAGAATTTTCGTTAAAAGGAAATGGATTGGTAAAAATGTCGAAGGTGTTTTCAGATTCAGATAGCATGATCCTATATCTAATATATCCGTGGCCTATTTATTTGAAGATCTTTCTCGGTGAAATTGAAATGTTTCCATCATAGTTTATTAAATTCAATTTTATCTAGTCATCACACTTCTCAAGATAAATCCATTTAGAAATTGAACCAAGCTACCCTGTAAATCTACTGTATCCAAGCACAGATTAAAATAGGTCATTCCGTGACGTCACGACCCCGTTTCCACCTTTTGTTGTGTTCTTCTAAGCTGCTTTGTAATCTCACAGAATTACGCCTTGTTTTTTACACTTCTTCTTGATCATTTCACCTCGGTGAGTATTAACGTGGTTACTAAGTCCGTGTTTTCCCATGAAGCTTGCAAAGTTGAATTTGCGATATTCACTGGGAAAAGTGTGCTCCGCGCCCGCGTCAGAATAACTTACCTAAATTGAAGCGAGAAACGATAACGAACATTTGATAAAGGTAAAATTGGTAAAACCCCTTTATTTTAAAAAAAAGGGGGAGAGGAAAATAAAGTTTCAGCAATTTCCTCAGAGATAGCGTAGTGTCTGAAATAAATTCGATTGAGATGAAGAATTAGAATGAAAGTAGGATAAAGGCGAAAGTAGCACAGCTTTCCAGACCATCTCATAAAATGGAAGCTTAGAGCTCTTCTGGAAGGGACGGAAATTATTCGTATTATGCCAACATGAATTTAATCCAGCAGGGAAAAGTAGAATGCCAACAATAATGCAGGCTATAGATGGCAATGATGACAATGATGAACGAAAACAGCAGTTTAATTGTAAAGTTAGTTGGAGGATATGTCCACGAAAAAAGTTCTGCGTGTAGCGTAAAAAGGGACCTGTTCTTTTGATAATTTCGATCTGCATGATACGTGCACCCATTTCTGATTACAATCTGTTAAGATGTTGCTGGCCTTATGCATCCCCGCGACTAGAAAATTGGCTGCTCGCGTGTACAGCGTAATTAAGTTGCTGATGAAACGGCAAAACTTTTGGTCCTTAGTGTTGTAGGTCCCACTTTTCTGCTTTTCTTTCCACCGAGTTCGTTTTTTTTACGTAGGCACATATATTTACGAATTTACTTTGTGCTCGCCCTGCTTCTTTTTCTTTCGCAAGTGCAAAGTTTCACGAAAATTAGCAGTTAGGGTACGGACGAAGTGAGGTGTTAATTAGATAGTGACACTTCTGTTTAGAGCTTTATAATTTTCCTTTCCCACTGTGAACGATGTCCTTGGTTAAAAAACAGAACGCACCTATGTTTTTCACGTGTGTTTTTGACATAAATGTGAATAAACGTATTAATTTCCCGCACGGTGTTTCATTGGAAAGCAAAGTTTCATTGGTTTCTGTTTTACAAGAAAAATATATATTTAATGCTAATAGCAGAGGTAGGCAACAAAAAGACGTGAAAAATATTAATTTTCTTTAAAATTCCCATTTTCTCGTGCGCTTAAAATGTTCTTCAAATAATAAGCTCTTCTGGCACGACCTTTACTGGGTTAACCAGAAGCTTTTTAATTAAGTTGGAAAATTTCTGGAATTATTCATGTTAAAGAGAAGCGGGTAGGAAAGCTATGTAACAGCAGGACGGAATTGTCTCTGTTCCGTTTGCCCGTTGAGACACACGCGTGTCGTTCGTCGGTAGGAACGCTGACTGCAACAATTTTGAGATGTTATTAATTCCGAGCGTTTGCACGCGTATAAAGTTGGATGCATGTTAACATCGCTGGTACTCGCTTCTATTAAATCGTTAATTAAATAGCCAAGCTTCAGTTCGCTATTTAACGAGCCGCTCCGTATTCCCTGCATTTGCATATAAATTTGCATAGGGTGTTTCGCAAGATGCGATGCTTCAAGAAAATTTCGGAGTTTAAGCTCTTGTTGGATGCGCTACGTGCGTTCTTGGCGTCACTAACTTGGAAAAAATTTATCCAAAACTCTCGCTTTCTTAAGTTTGCAAACACAATCGTTCTTAAATGAGGCAGGATATCAAATACGCCGAGCTTGATTTTAAACTGAGGATACAAACAGTTTGCTTCCTAGTATTTACAAAAGGATCGATAACTTTGAAAATAATTCTGGATGTTATGTATTTAATTTGTAGCACAATTAAAGAGATCGAGTTTTTCGCGAAGTACTGTTCAGTGTAACGAAACTCCCTTGATGAAAAGGAGAAAGTATTTTAGCGAGCAGAAAGAATCTCGCTGAGGGAAGTTGGAGTCAGTAACACGAGTCAAAATTGATCAGACCTGACTATTCCACTTACAAGGGCGAGAGTTGGAGGGAATTCTCGGATTCGTTTTGAAAGCTTATAGGGTAGCTCGACGTGCTACGGCGCTAGATAAGATCGTGCTGCTTTATTACATCCTGTTTTTTTTTGGGCCAGAGATGACGAGAAACAGGAAAAGATTATTGGCACGAAATGATTATCGCTCTCTCGGCAGCTTTGAACGGGCAGTCAGGACACGAGATTGTCAAGAGATATTTCGAGTTTAATAACGGGACTGGGCAAAGACTTCTATCATTATTAAGCCTGGTGAAATGTCTGTCACCTAAACTATTATCTCTTTCGAACTTTCTCTCTGGAAGCAATGGAATAATATTAAACGAAAGTAGGTGAATCAATCTTCATTGATTTCGAATGAGTTGTCCATCATTTTTCTTTGCTGGCTTAGGGTCTTCAATTACGATAATAAATCCATTAAGATCTATCTAAGAACTACTTTTCTTTTACGTTTGCTCAATTTCGATAGAGTTGACAATGTGCGTAATTACAACGTAGTATTATCAATTTCCAAGGCCTTCGGCGAGGGAGGAGGGGTAGAAAATTGGACACGTATTAACGCGGTCGGTACATGGTTCAATTAAGTTGTTAATTAAATGGCGATGCTGCAGTTCAGCGGCATGACACGCTGTGTTTTCTTTATTCCCGGCCACCTGCCGTCAGACCGGCTTTGCTGCACCGTGCATAATTTAATTAACAAGTTATTTTAACCGTGTAATGTCCCGTATGCGCTGCTACAGTTTTTGGCTTTCGAATTCGGGGACCCGCGTTTTCACTCTGTCTGGCGAAATTCATTGGATTCCAGCGACATTCCACCGGAAAATCTGTTTATATTTATCGTAATGAGAGGTAAATTTAGGTGTAGATTTCATCACAGACAAACCTATTACTTATCTTTTCTGCCAGGCGAGTTTAATGACATTAAATGTGTGACAGACATCCTTCAGCCTGCATTACCGTGCAGGAAGTACCTATATTACGCGCGCACCCAGTTGCGCTTAATTTAATTAGCTTTTCATTGATTGCGTTACTAAGTAGTAAAGCATCCACCGGAGGACATAATTTCATGAAGTAATGTCCCTTGCAAGTATTCCCTACTTTTAGAGATTGTATTGTAGCGTAAAGGCGGTTCTAGCGTAGGGTTGTTTTCGTGGATTAATTAGTCCACTAATTTATACGAGATGAGGAGCGTTGAAATTTCTCAGTCGAGCGAATCGCGAAGGTTTTTATCTTTGTTGTACTTTTCTTCGCAGCTCTGTTTGTCCGTCTCAAGACCGCACAGAAGCGTTAGATAAGACGTCGCGGTAGAATTCTTCTTGCCGCGAAGTGCCTCTTAAAAATTCGCCAGAAAATACAAGCGAAAATAATTAAACTCGAGCCGGACGCCGATTGTTGACTCTAAACCGCTACGCTTTTAATCATGACATTGGAGGCTGTCGGTGGACGAGGGTGACGTGTTTATCTTTGGTTCATAATAATTTAGTTATCCTCTTCGCAACAGACTGCAGTTGTATCCTAATATACACTCATTCATCTTTTCACGACAGTCTAGAAAAACAGTTGAAACAGATTACACAGTTGCTGGAAGTAGCAAAGTTATTTCATTCCCACAAAGTTCGTTCTCTGGGTGTTTTTCAACGCGGCAGCAACCTCTAGTCAGACAGCCCCGTGCGATTCACGCTACATCTCCATTCTGCTTCAGAAGCGAGGGTGCGTCCATTCTTCTAGTCTTGAGCAAAATGACGGCGAGAAGCGAAACATAATCATCCGAAGAAACTTGCATTCTAATTAGGCTCATTAGCTGCCTTCAACGACACAGGAAGATATCCGCTTTGATGGTAATTAGCGCGTTCCTCCTTCATCAAATGATTTGCAACCGATCTTGCAGGCATGACTGTTATTCCAACATCAGTTGCGAATTAGATGTCGACTATTGATACGGTCGAACTTGTATATGATGAAATGAAATGAATTTCCGAGATACATAAAACCCTCACCATTAAAAAGTTCTGATTGAAGTAACAATTTACTTTAATAGTGAGTTAAATCTTAAATGAAATATCTGACAAGGCTTTCCCATTTAATCAATATTAATTCAACCAATAGAAATTTTATTCCATGCACTTCTACAATTTCGTAGCTTTCATCCATATTCGTATAAATCCCTGCCCACTATCGAAAGGTACCTTTGAATATCAAGCTGTAAAAATGAAACTGCAATAAATTCTGTGTGATCGATGCTACTCGAAACTTCCTCGAAATCTCACGCTTCGCAATCTTCCGATACTCATAAATTTGCCTCGTGCTTCTTGTGCAACACGAAGTTTCTAGAAAATCACGGGTCCTCTAACTCGTGACTCCCTCAAACACGGGCAGCTGCAGGAATTCTCTTGTAGGTACCAGCCACGAAAAGTCGAATTCCCACCGAACCGAAAGTCGTAAACCTTTAAATCCCTAATCGCCGCGAACACTCGGCCGCACACAATTCCATAACTGGAATCCCCGATAAATGTTCCAGCGTTTCCCAAAGCCCTTAAACGCTTCGAGTTTCCGAAATTCCACCGTACTTAATACTGTAACTGAAACCCTGCACGCGTCTCAAGTTCCCACCGAAAGTGTAAGCACTGTAAGCCTCTGGAACCTCCGTTTTTCCTGCGAATTATTCTACACCGACGCGGCTGAACGAGATTTGAATTATTTGCTCATTTGCGGCATGTCTATGCTCTTTATATCAGCGCCGCGGGTGTTAAACCGGGACCGCTTCGTAATGCTGAGTGTCACCAGAAAATGGGCTAACTTCGGGATAATTGTCGCTACAGGGATAGTCAACGTTGTAATTCTGGCTTTGCGCACAAAATGGTGCCACTAACATGCACGAGAATCAGGAGCCGGTAATTGTTTTGTAAATTTCAGGCAATCCAACGTCCATGTGTGCCTGGGCGAGATACGATCGTCGCTAAACCGTAAGAGATATACATTGTTCGTTATAATCAGGACACCGCGTGTTTAAACAATTCCGAAATTTTCATTAAATATGTACCTAGGACCTAGAAAATTGAATCGAAAATTTTGTTCTCTTGATGAGAAAACCAACTTTCACGTTGACAAACGTTACAACGCTGTTGTTTCTAGTTAAATTCGGTATCTTTTGATACCGAATTACGATTACCGTTTTTCTTCACACGTCCATCGAAAAAACGAGATGCAGTTGGACGTCGGAAGGGGCAAGTCCCCCTCGGTGGTAAACAGAAGCGTCCATTAAGGATGTCCCAAGGAAACGGGTGGATCGCAGCCGGAAAGCGAAACGAACGGGAAACGAAGAAAGGAAAGGAAGGAGTTTACTTTCTGTCTTTAGACGGGGGCAGTCGTTCCAATGCAATCTTCGCGTCTTTACGAGCACGCATTCGCGGCCCACTCGGGGGATTCGCCTAATCTTTCCTCCTTTTAAAGCGGCGGGTTATTTATTGCGTTTGAAGCCGCTCGTCGAGCGGCTAAGCGGCTTGCGATCCGTTAGCCCCGCGAGAGCTAACACCTCGAAATTTATTCGCTGTGTTCGTTAACTCGCGACAAAGCCGAATACGGGGTGGTCTTATTAGAAAATCTCTACGGGGCAAATTTTACATCGCCCCTCTTAACTCGAGTTTTTATTTTATCGGATCTGTTAAGGCACTGGTAGCTGCGCTCAGGGCGCAGGAGCAACGACACGAACTCAGTTGCTACCTATCGTTCAGGTACAGACTACGGATACAACGTGCACGCGGGATATTGATAATGAGATACCGACATCCATTGAAGAAGTCAAACAACACGTCCAATTTACGCCAGCAAGTCTTTACGCCCGCATCGGGGGTGTCGAGTGACGAACTTTCTGTTAGCCCTGAGTCACTAAGTACGTCACCCTGATGGCTTTCCTTTAACGCATATTTTCCTTAACACTAAAGCAACTTGCGCGACCTGGCGGGAGTTAGAAGGGTAGTTGCGATGGAATGAAACGTTGGCGGTGATACTCGAGTAAGTTCCAGCCCCTAATCGATTTTGTACCAACTGTCGTGGACTATCCAGCGAGTCTGTCTAACGACATACTTTCCTCAGATGCATGAATATTCAGCGTCAGGCCAAATCATCTGGGTATAGAGATGGATATTTAGACAGTAACTTGTTGGGATCTGAAGATGTACCCGTGATTGCATGTACGCTCGGTTCCCCTGCAATTTCATTTTGGTCGGGTGTGGTTTTACTCGTGACCGTGCTGTTTGGAAGGGCGGTTTTGAGGGTTTTATTAACGACGTTTCTTCAACAGGGTCACCGATTTATGTCGCTCGTTTCGCCCTGATTCCATCAGGTCTTGTCGATATATCGGAACGTCCCTGTCGAGAAGTTTCATTTTTCTAGTGCTCCGCTGCCGCTTCCGTTCAAAGGGACGCGGTTTGTCGCGACGAGGAATTTCATAAGCCCCGGAACACTCCTTTCCCGCGAACTTTTAATTAACCAGGAATATTTATAAAGGCTGCGCGGATGCGGGGGATTGCTTTACGCTCGATCTTTTTGCGATGCAGCGCGAAGGCTGGCGCGAATATATGTTCGTACAGACGTCGTTTTAATCACGGAATGATATTTCGCGAAAGAGACAGGAGGCGTTGTAGCGCTAACACTGCTGGCGATAATTATAATACTGGTTCGTTCGCCTGGCACTACGTAGTAGTAACGAGCATTTCCTAAAAGTAACGCTTTAATCAGCGTGAAACCAGTTCACGGCAACCCGGTGTTTAATGGCGAGGTTTTGATCGAAGCGATTACGAAACGGCGGATTATAATTTTCTATTATGTTTCCCCGATAAACAGCGAAGGTCGTGTCCGACGTCGGCAAGTTTCCTCGTCCCTTAAGTATCGCAGCTGAACCTCGGGGGTTTCTGCTGTCGCGTTAGAGACGTTTCACGTCAAATCTAGCGAGGATTTAATTTCTTCAACATCGGTTATTGTGGGCGACAGACGTCTGGATTCTTCCTATCGTATTTTTAACACGGTTCACGAAGGGTGTCCGATACTTTGTGTTGGGATATTTGCGTCCCCCTTATTTTGCAAATCCTTCAACTTCCCACGAAGTTTGCTGTGAGTTGGCGAAGTTCGAGAGTTTGATTAATTCAGATCTCGACGAGTTTGCGAGTTCAAAAGTTCTACTTGGGATCACTTCTGTCTACGGAAGTTTAAACAGTTCACGGAGTTCGGACAGTTGCGTTCGAAAGCTAATACATTGATCGATTCACGATTTTGCCAGTTAAACTGGTCGTAATCGATGAAACTGATCTATTGTTCAATTAAATGTTGAAATTGATACGTTCTTGGAGGACTGTATAGGAAACTACATATGTCAACGTAGTCGATGCCTGAACTCTATTGCCCAACATTCCCACTAATTATCGTAAAGTAAAAGAGACTTTAAATCTTTCAAATTCACAATAGGGCTCAGAGTTCTCCCACTCCAAAACTAAATTCGTAATGGGAAGCGTAAAAAAATGATTGCCCACAGAATATCAGTATCAATTAAATCCAAATTAGTGCATTCGTAACGGTTGCATCCTATCCACTTAAAATACACTGCCGACTGAAAGTCAGAAATTAATAGTAGGTACCTTTGTTATTTGTTTGCCAGAGCTGCGCGACTACAGCGCCGCAAAATCCTAGTGTCTAGATAAATTGCGAATTAATCCGCCAAGTGATGGTGTGCAGTAACTCGGGCGCAGGAATTGCAGGCACCTTTTAGCGATGCAGAGTCGCGACGGGATCGTTTATCGGCTTTTCCATTAATCACTGATTCTATGATCGAACCGTATTCATAGCAGCGCGATCAATGGGCTAGTTATTATTATCAACAATGTCGGCAACATATTGTTGGCCCGCTTTCGACTAATATCCTTATTATTGATGCAAAACGGTCCGTTGTTCCTATTGTGTGACTTCGCGAACGGTTAGTTTCACGGGAAGCCGCGCAATTTTACCATTCGACGAATGTAGGTAGACAACGAAATTTAGACGCTCAATGATGCTATGATATCTCATACGAATTCATGCGTATTCCTTTATACCATTGAGATCCGCGGTGTTCCCTTAAAGGGCGATATAATTTGGAAAAGAAAACACGAGGAAGTGTGGATGTAATGAATCTCAATTTAATAGGATCAAATGTTTCAGTTCGAGGAGAACCGAGCCAATTCTTAATTGTTTTTACGCTCGATGGACTACTTAGAAACCAAGGAATGACCTAAAAAGGCGTATTATTAATTTCCACGGGAAACAATGAAGCGGGAGAATAATAAGTTGAAATATCCAACGCTTAATGATGCATTATTAAAAACAGCGAATGCTCGTTTGCCCCCTTAACGACCTCTACCAACAAACAAATGCCGCCCGTAAATTGCATTTAGCAACTTCTCGAAATTATTTTTACACTGGAACTTCGCCCCAAATTGCAGTAAAGCGAGATTTACATTGGACGAAAGACCGTTCCTAGAACTGTGGCGAACTATTAAACTCGTTTCCACCGAAATCTGTAGTTAATGAGCTTCCGCGAAATAACGACGATCTATACTTTGCCATTAGCGTTATAATTGCACCGGAACGGTGCGCCCGTTCCCGGTGGTTCCGATATAAAAAAAGGGAGAAGTGATTTAAAGAAAACGAGGGGAAAAAGGACGTCACTTTCCAGAGTTTCATTGTTTAAGGGACTATTGTCATGTGCAGAGTCTAAAGCAATCTTGAAGGAGGGATCAAGAGTTATCGTACCCCCTCGTAACTTTACCGTATTGGTCATTCTATGCTGGTACTAAAAGGCTTATAACTTCAACCACCCAACTTTCCTCACTTACTTGTATGTCCTCCAGAAACTCCTGAAACTTATGCTTCCCAAGGTAAATCATAAATATAATTGCGTGGTTTAAATACAGCCTACAGTCAGGACCAAAGAAATCATAGAAGTGTAAACGGTAACAGAAGTACCACACTATGTTGCATAATGTGAAAGAATTGGAAGGTAAGTCAATGATCCACGAACCAAAAACGCTTCGCATTGAGGCCGTTAGATGACAGAATACAAATGACTCGTTGCCCTTGTCGAAGAAATGTTTCCACCCCAAATAGGGGGCTGGATTTTCCCAACAGCCCATTCGCGAGCGACGCTTCTTCCATATTTCTTTCCGCGCGACGGATAACAGCTGTTAATTATGAGTCTGCCGCGTTCACCTCGTTGTGCTGCATGTATTTATACGACAGGCTGTAAAAAGAGTGAAACATGCGACGCGCTGGTCATTTATACTTTATACGATGCCCTGTCACAAGATGGCCGGCTATCGAACGTCGTGCAAGTTTCGATCTGCAACGAGGTTTCTGTATAAGATGATTCAAACTCGGGCAATAAGGCGGTAATGGGTAACGGAGTGTAATCGGTCAGTGCGATTTAAAATATTTAAATAATGCAAGTCCAATACACTCGAGCCCCGTTCTATTCGACGAAAGGAAAAGTCGATGTGGAGAAGGGTCCCCGTGGATTTTATCGAGAGGGTTTTAGTCGACCTGAATAATTTCAAGGGGGTACGATGAAGTTGTGCCGTGGGCTATAGGAATCGTACTCGCTGAACTGTTCATTTTTCTTTATGTATTTCGCGGTTGATTAAGCAGAACGTTTTAAGAAAAGTTGTGATTGGTTACATAAAACCGGGTATGGGGAAGGGAATGGGGGCACTGTAAAGTCGAACGTTAATCGAATTTTTTAAACAGATTTTTAGCTTGCTGGCACGTGTATGTTATAATTTATTTATTATATGTATATACAGAAAAATGTGAAACTGAGAGGTTTCATTAGGGAGGCTCGATTTAAGGAGGGCTGCGAACTCTGCCTTGCACAACATTTTTCTCTTATAAAATCTGTCAGCACGCGTCAAAGGAGCGCCTTCATCTCGTACTAACACTTTGCACAATCGATTTTTCGTCGTTCCTTTTACCCCTGGCTATTCCTCATCGCCGAGATTTTCGTGTCAAGAGCGATTCCTGTAAATTTCGAGGACCGACGAAGTTTCGTGTCCAAATGAGGTTGGAAGTTCCAGCGATTGTTTCCAGAGGCGGAATTCGGTAATAGAAACTGAATTAGACTCTGCCAGGGGAAGGAGTAGTTAATCTTAATTAAAATCTACATCGGGCTGAAACAAAAATTTCCACGTGAAACTCCTGAGAAGCCTTTGGAAACAAAATTCAAGCGTAATCATTCGCCCGTCGACGAATATTCGGTATACAAAAACAAATAGAATTATAAAATACTGATACTATTCGGCTTTGCCAAAAATTTAAAGTCCGATTTTATAAAAACAAAGATTTATTTTTAATTTATTTATTTCTTTTGGTGAAAATAATTACATTCATCTGTATTAGCTAAGCATAATGCGCTGGGACATATTTCGTGACCCCAGAGTTTAACATCCGAAAGTTTTTAGGCGACAGACAAACACGCAAACACTTTCTGCTTTATGTATTAAGATATCTCGCGAAACGGATGGATACTTGCTACAGATAAGAGAAATTACCAGCTCCCGTTCTCGTAAGCGCGACACAATTGGATTTCCACTTTATCTAAATTAAACGAAACGGAAAATGGAAATTGAGATGAGAACGGTGGATTGTAAGCGTTTAAAAAAAATTTCATCGTTTGAATTACTCACTGAAATTGATTCACCGAAGCAGGTTCGATTTAAATTTCGTCCCGATAGCTGTTAGCGCGAAATAGTTGTCGGAACCGAAGAATAGGCGACCAAAAAAAAGAGAGAAATGTTATGTATCGCGTGACGCAGTATCGAGCGCATGTCAGTTACTTGGTACTTTTCTTTGTTGCAGGTGCTTTTGTTTCACGCCTACGCTCCACACGCTTGTTTTTTGGCCGCGATAATGCAATGGTTCTCTCTTCTTTTTTCAGCATGCACGTTTGTCTGTCATTCCGTTTGATCGGTACATTGAGAGTTTACTGTCACCGTTGAAATGCAGATAATCGACGGGTTTAAAGCGGAAATAATGGAGCTCCGTGTTTCCATAGTTCGCGACAAATTGAAAATTGTTTTAACACGGGCGCGGGATCGATTGGAAAACTTAGCAATACCGAATTTATCTTACTGACGTTTATTCTGGTACGCAATAATCTGATTTTAGATGGCTTACAAATATCCCTAGATTTCATGATAACCAAATTCTCTTATAATTAGCCTAGGATGATATTTTTCTTCCAATTTCTTGCAGGTTAATTTTATCAAACCATAATTGATGAAGAATTCTTCGTATTTGATGTGCACTTTAAATTTTAGTTAACGTTGCTATTATTCAACTCCTTTGAGAATTGGTAACTCCACGTTTTGGAAGAAAGTTTTTCAATTATGCGCCTATAATCTGGCCTTTATCGGTTCGGAAACTAAACTTTAACTTGGGCAAACTCGCGGCGGAATCTAAACCCTAACCCAGCTTTAACAAAGGTACATAATATTAGCGAAGTGAATTTTTCTTATCCCAAAAACCAAACCCCAAAAATTTCCTGCCTCATGTTTCAAGTATCTTTCCTGGGTGTGCTTAATAATTGCGGTGAATTTCTTTCTCCTATGAGTCTATGAGCTGCACAAAGGATCAATAATTCAATAACACCCCATCAAGATCCTTCTCGAAGTTTTATCTCGGCTAACAGAAATATCGGTTTGGATATTTTGCGTTACAACGTGACATGCCGTGCCCTCGCTTCTAACCATTAACCTGTTCCTTCTCTCCGAAGTGGTTAAAGTTTCCCCAAGAACTTTGAGTATCATAAAGCCCCCATCCTGCCACCGCGCCGACTTTTGTTTGCAAGTTAATCAAAGATTTCCTCCCTACCTTTCCCCAGATGTCTAACCCGAATTTCTTGTCCGGACGTCTCGTCTCTTGCTCTTATTCCTCGGGGAACTTCCAATAGGATCTTCCCATAAATTTGTTGAATAAATGCAAATTTCTTATGGGTCCCAGCACCTATGACTAGTCGCGCAATGAAACTTTACCGTGCACTATTCAAAAGGCTCTTCTATTTAGGAAAACATCGACCTGCCCAGCTTTCGAACAGTTCGGGCCTGTGGCTGGAAACGAAGCGGGCCGCCGCAGTTCGATCACTTAAAGCATTTCTAATGACATCTCCATTTTCGAAGGAAAAAGTAATATCCGCTCGCAGTGCGGTGAGCTGTCCGCGCGGTAACAGGGGATGGTGGCTATGAAACCAGCGACCACAATACAACACAGCCCGACCCCCTGACGATCTGGTATCGCTATTTCGTTGATCGCATCTCTATCCAGCGAATGAATGCGACGTCATGTCTATGATCCTGAGGAGAAATCAGGGGCCGGGGGAGGTTCGCTCCCTGCCGGAGTCCTATTTCCCAGAAAATAGCTCGCCCGATTTCGATACCCCGCGGTATTCCTTATCGTTTCATTTCCTTGGATCGTCGAGCGTTCGGTCCGTGATATTTTTCTATCTGCAACGAGACTGCTGTGCGGGGCCTGATTAATGTTTCCGATGCATTTCTGCGGGGACTGGCAGAGTACAGGGAATTTTGTTGGAGGAGTCTGTATCGTGATGAAGTGGTGCTCTGGGTCGCCACTCTTAACATATATGTACGTGTACACTTTTTCTTGGAATCTTATGTATATAGATTTTAACCATTGGCGTTTCTTCAGCTTCCGACTGGTGAACTTACAATTAGCTCTTCTGCCGAAAGCGCTTTGAACACGGTATTTAAAATGTTCGTTTAATTTTATGGTGTGTTATTGCTAATAATATAATTTGAGACGGCGCGGTGTATAAATATTTCAACGAAATCGTGCGGGTTGAATTACCGACGAATAACTTCGTTAGCTTCGCAGATTTCGCATTGTTTAAATGCTACCTTAACGAGGTAGTTACAATTTACTTTCTGGTTCTTTCAATCGGGTAATGTAATCCAACCCGCGAATAATGTTGGTTCTTTCAATGGAACGGCCTGTCAGTCTGTTAAAAACTTAGTTAAAGTCGGGGGGAGAAAGGGATTTCAGATTCCTCTGGTACGCGATCAAAGGACGCGAATAATCACTGCCATTTTCCCGTAAACAATGTAACCCAGAGAGAGAAAGGGAGCTCTTTTATATCGTTTATGATCGTAATTAATAGCCTTTAACACAGTTTTCAGGTAATGTAATTTTTATTGTTTCAAGTAAATTGAATTGCGGATTCGCGATTGAGCGGGGGCGTTACTTCCGTTACGGGAGCACCGTGTTCAATGTTACATGTTTAATTTCAATATTTATGCAGACCGTTATTGTCTGTGAGCAGTTAAGTACTCTACAAACCTCTCCGTTTATTTCACGCTGTTTCTAATTAAAGTTATTTGTTATCATTTCAATCGATTTCGTTTGGAATAATGCACAACACGCGCGAAGGGACGTTGAAGAGGCATTCATACATGAAAGGCCACGATAACGAGCAATTCATTCGAGTTGAAATGTCGCGGAAGCTAAACTAACGTGATCGGGAACAGTAAAGAAGACAATTTACCCTCAATTTTTGCTTCCAGGATTAATGTAAAATAACCAACCGTAAGTATTATATCATGTTGCTATCTTGTATTAAGTAATTATATTACTGGATGTAAAGTCCTTAGAGTGCCTCTGAAATTTATTATCTCGCAACCTACATAAGTCTTAGAATTCCCTTCGTTATGATTGTCATTATTGCAACAGTGTTTTATAATGTCAAGAAGAAGGGGTTGAGAAATTCAAGAGCACATAATGCTTCTTGCTATAATACTCCCATGTTGCCCTTCTTCGTATCGCAGAATCGCGTTGTTCTTTCCAGCGCTGCAGGTCTGCGCTTGACAGGCATTTTCTACTCGCCGAAGCAAGAAGTTAGTGCTTCTTATTCTTATCGTCGAAGACGCGAGGTAACGGTGTTGTAACCAAAACCGGGAGTCTCTTTCAGCTGAAATCATTTGTTTGAATGGATAACACCTTATTTATTTCAAGCGCTAAACGAATCGATCAAAAGGAATTTTCATTTTCATTTCTTCTTCGAAGCAATAACCACCATTTCAACGCGTCTTGTATCCCTTGGTCGTGATCCGAGGCACGGCACCCTGGGCTCCGTAAGCCACAGTTCTATTATTAGCAAACGTTGACTTCATTCTTGCATATAAACCACGCCGAAATGGCTGGACTGATTTTAGAACGAAAGCATCAGCCACATCGCGAGATTTCATTATATTCAACGAAAGTCCTCTGCACACTGTAACACATGGAACATATTACGATGCAGTAATTTCTTTTGTACATTCTGATTCACTGCTCGCGGATCACGTATTACGCGAGCTACGTGACGTATTACGTTTACTGAACTTTATTCATAACCAGATCAAATTTCATGTTCCATGTATAACTACTACCTTTTATAGTTTCGTTCCCGTTCTCCGCCGTAACACACTGGCTGCCGTTTTCATTATACCCGTAGCTTTGTCATATTTCACAGCTTTTCGTTGTTATACAATATCTGTATTATGGGCCTGTTGTTTAATTCGTAAAACTATTCCCAAGGTAGAATTTCCTATGAATGCGTCCAATTTAGCGACCCAGATATTTACCAAAGCGAATACTCTTCATTAAAATGTAGCAGATACCAGAATAATGGGAATCTTTCCGCATTTTAATCCTCCACTGGCAGTGGGGTGCCTTCCCCCAACACAGCGAAATCATTGAATTTTTCTGTCCTCATTATACAATTACGTGCATATTATAAAGTTTATGTGATTACCAGCTTACCATAAATCCAGCACGAACCCAGTGCACAAGTCTAACAAAACAAAATAGGGTGAATCGCGAGTTTGCCCGTATAAAATACCTTTAAAAAAATATTAAAATGCCCGAGGTTAGAGATACAGCCAGGGAGGAATAATTTCATTAAATATCAAAATACCATAAACATAGGTAGCACATGCTTCTCAAGATTTATCAATTTTTTTTATCAATCCTACTGCTTGCAGAAACCATTGTCGACTTTTATAACTGCATCACCGACGAACACCTAATTGTTCACTCACCGAACTTCCGCCTGCAGGGTCACGCATCAATTATACGAAAATGCTCCCCGGTATAATTTCAGTATCGATTTCGCAGGGGAGCCTCGTCGTTGCGGCCCCTCGGATCCTGAGAATCATTTCGAATTCACGGCGCCCGACGTTTCCGTCAAATCCAGAATCAGCTCGCGACTTCGACGAGCCAGCCACCGCCGCGCCGCGTTCCTACCTTTTGTTTGCACGGGAGAAAGTTGAAAAATAACGAAGCGTCCACGATAAGGGAGCACGTCCCGCGACGATCCGCCACATCCTATAAGACGCTTTCTGCGCGACCGACTTTCCACTTCCGTCGGGGGAATTTTTATAGCGGATCGCGCGCGGCTCATTTACAACTTCCGAATGGAAACAGGTCAGGCGAATGTTTATATAAATGCGGGCTGATGCACGGCGCGGGAGGCGGGATGGGGTAGGCAGCGGAGGGTGGATAGATCGAATTACTTCCGTGAAGCAATTTCCATTGTCCTAGACGCCACACTTCGAGACGTCTCGCGGTGTTCCGTTGCTTTAATTAAAGTCCCTTTGAGATACATCTCCAAGGGAGAAATATCAGGTGTCCGGTGGCTTTCAAACGTGATTCTGCAGCGTGAATCCTTCTTTAAATTAAACGTCATCCCAGAGCGTTACCTTTGAAAGGTCCTGCTCTTAATGATGCGAACCAGTGAAAGCTGTTCCCCGGCGAGTGACGTCTGTCTTGGCCACCGCAAGTGACTTATTACTTGTCCTTGCCCTTCTCTTGTTATTGCTCTCTCTTGTGATGTCTTTTAAAGCGGTGGCTTTATTCGAGCGGTTAGGAATGGAATCTGTGTGGCATCTTTTTGACAAAAAGTGGATTAAGAATTTTCTACGCGGCCTCTGCTTCGTTGCAGAATTAATTTAGTGTCGACACTTTATCCATTATAGTTGTTGGATAATATTTAAA
Source organism: Andrena chrysosceles (assembly GCA_963855975.1). Classification (NCBI taxonomy): domain Eukaryota; kingdom Metazoa; phylum Arthropoda; class Insecta; order Hymenoptera; family Andrenidae; genus Andrena; species Andrena chrysosceles. The sequence goes on along the minus strand of OY979769.1, from coordinate 891,569 downwards.
ATCTTCAGATGGTACGGTGCTTCATTCGTAAGAATGCACGCTGAGAAACGCTTTGAACGCTGATATAAAAAAAATATTAGAAACGATACTTGCGATACTTCAAACGCAGATCACCAGATTTCTCTCCGCGGACGCGCACAAATCACCTTGGTATTGTTACTTTATGCGTATCGTAGGACGAGGACGAGAAATCTATCCGAATAATACCGAGCTCGCTCGCGACCATTAATCTACGGGTAATAATAAATTCAGGAAATGCCAGGCATATTTTGCAAAGCTGGCTAGGTCCGCGTAACCGAGGAGCAGAATGAAAAGCTGTCGGTTTCAGTCGCACAGCTTGCCCCCATTTTCGCCCCGCGATATTTGTGGTTTTATCGGGGAGAAATTTCGCCGCTGGATCTATTTTAAAATCGCACAAATCAAGCGCGCCTAGCAGCGCGCAAGGTGTAGCAGAAATTCCAAGCTTACGAGCTAAAGTATTACGGGCATCGATCTTTCGCATTTTCACGGCAACTCGCACGCGTGAACCGCACAGGTTCCATTTGCGCGTCTATGGAACCATACGTACTCGAACGGTCGGGATCTAACGAATCAAGTCCGCTATTCGTTGTAGGTACAGGCCTCTATTAGAGGAACCTTTGACCGCTCTTCACGGGATCGAAGCTTCCCCGTACTATTCACTCACTTTCCGGAACTGCTTTCCGTAGTTGTTCTCCATTAGCCTCGAGGAATTTGCGCACTCGCATCACGTAATCCCCTTTTCGCGAAACGATTGATGAGAAGTTCTTTCGCGACTCTTCCATTAACGAGACTCGTGTGTGTGCTTGCGTGTCGACTGTCTAGGTGGCAGACTATTTCTGGGTGTCTCCGAGTAACTGGCCAGAATTCTACTCTCTTTGCGAATATAATACGGAAAGTTGTCATAGTTGAAATTGCAGGTCTCCTTCAAAGACGTTCCCTATTTACGATCAATTTGCGACCCGCGTGTTTGGCTAAAATGTTGTTTAGTTAAATTCGCTGCGAAGCATCGAATACCATCCGCCATCGTAATAGTAGACGTTAGGAATCGAGAAATACGAACTACTTTCCTCCCCCAGCGTTACCTGTTCTTTTCCCTCGCATTCTTTCTACTCTGCACGTTTTCGCGAGCCGCACGATATCTCGAAGGAGGACTCGTTATTTTTTCCCGTCACTCAGGGAAGATTTAAACAGATCCTTCATCTCCTGAATATGCAATGGCGTTCCATTTAGTAGGGCGAACTGGGTCGTAGTAACGCAACCTTACAGCGGCCATTAGTTACAATAAAATATGAACGCGACTCCCCCACGTATTCGACATTGACACAATACGGGCCAGCCCGACCGGACCTTGCCGCGCGTTACTCTGTAATCCGCTCCATTAAGTAGTTGATTCGTTTAAGCCACTTAAAACACGCGTAGATGTTACGCGGCCAGCCGCTGTTTCACTTTCTCACGCCGAAATTCGACGGACAGGCATAACTAAACGAGCCTAATTGCACGGATGCTCCCTTTGTCTCTGCTATAACCGCAGAATTATTGTGCAACGGGCAGAGAACAAGGATGGGCTTAAGTGCATCGTAAATAAGATTGAAACCCCAGTGGATTCGCACGTCTGCAAGTATCCCCCGGGTCAGTAATTAATTTCAGGAATTAACTTCGACAATGCCAGGTGATTTTCTTGGTCGCATTCTTGATAGCCTCGTCTATGGCATCCCGGGAATCTCAGTGTTCCATTTGACGGGAAATAAAGAAGCGCGCATCCCTTGTTGACACAAGTGGCGATCCCTGAGATCCATCAGTACATATAAAGAAGGCTTTCTAGACTTATTTCGTTGAATTCTGAATGTATCAGCTTCTCGACAACAATTTAATATTCTTGGATTCCAATTGAACCGATGCATGTAAAGCAGAAGCTACTATCGTTATGCGAGGTCTTCAGAAAAGCAACATCGTCCACTCCGTCCAACATTAAATTCTTTGACGTTCACCGTGAACACCACTTAGGATGGTTCACTGGCAAAATTGAAGCGGTTATTTCTCACGGCGGTTATTCAATTCACATTCGACTCCCGATCGCGATTCTCGCGAATTTCACGGTCGATCTTGCAGTCGCGGGATAACGCTAACAGGTCGGGCCCCTCTGCTATCGATACTAAAATTTTCTCGCCGTCATAGAGCGTTAATGGAAATCAAGCAGATTCTCGCGCCAGCCACGGACGATAACGAAAAGCGCCCTGAATTATTACCAGGTTGCTCGACAGTCGTAAATGCGATATCCGGCGTGTAAATCGCCGAAGAGATAAATAATTCGCCGATGTCGCGATACCGCCAGCCACACGTTCCCTCTGGCGTCGCCATTGTTCCGATATTTGTCGCGGAAACATGCCTCTTTTTTCGCTGCGGGGCTCTATAAACGCCGGAAAATAGAAAGGAAGGAAGCCAGGGTGAATTCAGAGGTTTAACGAAACTAGAATAATCCATTAATTTACATAAATTTACACATAATTCTGGTATCTCCGGCTGCTACGTTCCCGCTTTCGTTTTTTCTCCGCTGCACCCCCGAAACTTTATGCAGTCGCTGCCACAGCCACCGTACAGAGAGGAATGTTAAAATTCATGATGCGGTTCCATGGTGACCGCGAGTTTTAACGTTAAGACCGACAGGAGCCTGCGGATTGCTGGTGCAGGCGCTGGCAACCCCCATTATATATCAATTTGAGTGGCTGATGTCAACCATGGAATGGACTTTCTTGGCCCCTAGAGTCGCCTAGACTAGAAGAGAACGTCCACGTCAGTTAAGCAAATGCTTCGAGGAAATGTGTTAAAAGGAGACTGAAAAGGATTCGGTACGTTGCAATGCGATGAAACAGATTCGCGATCCTAAATTTTTTGAGAATTTATATGTAGGTATACTATGGAGATACTTCGTTAGAGAGTAATCTTTTAGCCTTGCCAGCACGACTGTAGGCCCCACGTACCACTTTCCTTTTATATTCCTAATTAAATTGCAACACATATTACCTCCCCGTAAATACTGTCGACCCGTGCATTAGGGCTCCTGGAGAATGGTGGTAAATTATGCCACCAGGAGCAGGACCCTTGTTTCCGGAGACCACCGTCGCACTTCAAACACGCATTAAACATTTCATAATTCAGGGCTTAGATAATTGCACGTTCGACCGTACAAACTGGCTGCAGGGAGTTTCCTCTGGTAGGGAATTGTTTGATGAGCTCGTGTTAGCTTGTTACAGATTTAATTCAGTAGATTACATAGCAATCGTCCTATTACCAATTGTTAATACTATTTGTATAGCCACATTCCCAGCGGCGCACTCAGGACTTAATCTTGAGCCGAGTTGAATGGATAAAAATATTTTTAATGCAAAGTCAATAAAATTCACTAGGTGATTATAAAAATTTATTTAAACAATAAAATTCAGTTTTCTTTTCTTCTTACAACGCTCCTCCTTTGGGGGTGCCAGGTCCCCTGCCTCCCTCCCCCTTCTGGGCGCCTCACTGCTCAAAATCGAATACCTCGCCCGCCACAGCGCATCCTTTGAATTTTACCCGCAATTAGTTGCATCGTAAATAGCCGCGATTGGAATCGCGTACAGGAATCGTTAGCTTCCGGTCCGTCAGTTATTACTTCGGTGTGTAACGCAAACGGAATTGAGCGGTGCACCGGTATCCGTATGTTAATTAGTTGGCAAACTAGGCAGCTGAAGTTCAGTTCGCCGTAGTTCAGCGATAGGTAATCGAAATTATCGAGCACGACGTCTTGACACGACTGTTTCGCCTTCCTGTGGGACTTTTCCGAAACGCTAACGTCGCTCTCGACCTGGAAACGGGACTGCCGCCGCAGCAGGAACATTCGTTGCCACCGGAAAGTAACTGCAAATGGAAGTTTTTTTCATGAGACTGCGTGAATACCGATAGCGTTCGCCCTTAGCTGTGCAACATTTTCATGTTATCGCGCTCGTTTCTCTGTACTTCTCTTTTACACCAGGCCGCTAAGTCGAATATCTGTTTCGAGTTAGGTGCAGACTGATGTATCGAAAGCTCAAAGAACATTGCACGTCCTGAAAAGGTGTTGATATTTTATATGCATCATGATTAAAGTCATTACACCTACATAGATAGAACATTTGGATGCGTTCTACTTTTCCCGATACCTGTGAATTCTTCTAAATATCACCCAGAAAGTAGAAATTTCTGCGGTACTAAACTCATCGTCACCTTTCGCACACCCTGTGCGCAGTACCTACCTACCAATATACGTACAGCAAACAACGTTCACTCCACTTCCCCAAATTACGCCAAAGTTACCACATCATTGTCACGTCGGCGTAGCCAGCGTTAGGTTTTCCCGTGCTCTGCATTGTTCCACCTCCAAATGAACCCTGTTATTGAGGGGTATAAAACTTATCGCGGAAAATTCCGCATCGCCGCCTCTGCTGGTGCAACAAAACTTTTCGACCCCTCTGCCCGATGTATCGACGAAATTCTGCGGCCGGGAAACACCCGACGTAAAAGCTCGCGTTTCCCCCATTTCCAAGTGTAGCTCTGCACCGTTGCTACAACTAATAAAAAGCAAACAGAACGTCATCTCACACGGGCTGGGGGGGGGGGGTGGTGGTGGTTTTAATCCGCCTGGAGGAAACTATTTGCGGATAAAACGGAACACCCGTATTTATAGGTTGCCGAGTGGTGTCCGATACAAGCCAGAAATCGGTGGAGCCATGCTTATTGAGGCTGAAAAGTGAATAATCGGTGAATAATGAATTCTCGATGGCCCGGTTTTTCGCGTGACGGTGAGTGGAGATTCGCCTGCAGGAAAGCGGAGCCGTCGAATGCATCCGGGTACTGTACTTCCGAGTTTGGAGTCCACACGAATTTTTTTTTTAGAAACGGCTATGTGTGTACCTACCCGAATCCTAACCTGTGTGTGTGTACCTAAACGAATCGTATCTGGCTTCAACTAAATCGTCGGCTACCCTAGGAAACTTGCCGATAAAAGTGTGAGGCACGATTTCGGTTAGCGTTCCAGCTTGCGGTTTCAATCGCGCTGAAAATGATAGACCGGTATCGAGTGCAGCTTCTTTCTAAATTTCCACCATATCGGGTCGATTCGTGGAATAGTGTTCGTGGCGATAATCTCTGCCTCGTGATGTGCTTCGCTAATTGATGAACACATTTTCAGAACGCCCTAAAACCACTTTTTAAGAAAATGAAAATTATGTTTGGTAATGTTTTGCAGTGCATAGTGAAGTATGTATGTATGATATTCAAGGTTTTGTGTTGGCAGTATATGCTAAGAAATTAAGATTGGCGTTATGAAGTATCAATATTTAATAATAACGAGGATCCAGATTAAGCTGATAAATGTGATTGACGTTAACCATCTGTTTAATTTAACAGATAAGACATATTTGAATGTTTGAATTAAAAAGTAAAATATATACAGAAATTAATTCAATTGAGATAGTAGAATTTTGAAATGATCTTAAATATTAACTGAAACATTCCCTACCTAGAAAAACATGAGAATTAATATATTTTTCTAGTAATGAAATTAATGTCTTAGGGCGGTATTCACAGTCGCTACTTATTCTTAACATCATATTAAGCATTCGACATCCTTTACTAGTCTTTACTTCAGACGATCTTAGAGGGTAGTGGACTATTCCAACTTCAGAAAATCGATTACTTTTTTTTACTGATTTTGAAAGTCTTATCCTTTATGAAAATTTTAAACAAAATTTCACGAAGAAATTCAAATAATTGTCGAAGTTGTAGTAGCGAACGTAATTGAGTGCACCGTCGAGTAACGGCCTCGCAGAGCGGTATCGGCGTGGGGCACTTAACTTTGAAGCTGGTTTTCTCGAAACATCATTTTCAGAAACGGTGTACATCATAACTCTTCAACCAATGAATATTTTCACTTAAAACTTTAACTGGGGCTGTAGAATTCCATTCTCTATCGTGTAGAAATTCCGCATCAACATTGGATATTTGTAAAACATTTTATAACTGATTAAAGAATAGTTTTTCCCGTAAAAATGTGGAAAAAAATTGATTCGTGTGTAACTTCCACAATTTTTACTCAAATTCATCGGTAAGTTTCCACACTGTAGATATTTGTGTGTAGAATAATTGCTTCAAAGCATTTTGCTTTCAGATGATTGGTTCACCTGAATCGATGTACACCACCTGCAGCGACGCGCCGTACAAGACTATCTTCAACGATTAATAACTTCGACAATTTTATACAGGCAGCGCAATCAGGCGTGTCCTTCTAAAAAATACTGTCACTGCCCATCTCTCCCGTATGACCATCTCATCCTGACTTACCCTAAATACTCGCAAACGTGGCCACAATAGATTGTCAAAAGCACGACTATAATGATTGTTTGGTATCAAAGTAATTTAGCGTCAAAGAAACTAACGATTTTACGTATCGAGTAATCCACTACCCCCTTAAGAATAAATAGCGACTGTGAAAACCGCCCTTAAGTGCGCTACAAATTATAGCTAACATTAATAAAAGCCACAAGGAGTGTCGTGCGATAGTTTATAATCTGCTTTTTTGTTTTAGGTGAGACCTGAATATCTTCAAATTTGCAACATTTAAGAAGATTCCTTCATGTCTTCTAATTGATGCCACTTAACAGAAAACGGAAAAGATCGGTGAGCATTGTACCGATATTATTCTAAACCTCGATGATCCGTACCATTAGCAATCGGTACTAAATATACTACGTATTAATAATTAAAGGCGTTTGCAGTAGAAAGCGATACAATTCGAAAATCATTCACTCGAAAATACGCTTAGAATCGTATCGTTATTATCGCAAATTAGCGAATTATGAAGCGTAACAGTTGCGACAATTCCGAACAGATGAATTTTAAAAGAGCGAAAATCCCAGAGGTCGTTCCTCACTCCGACAAAAAAGGAAAGTCAGCTAAAAGATAATAATTAAAGGAAGTAGTGCAGCCAGAAAGAGGGAGTATTCATCACTTTTTTTTAACACCATACAGAACATGCCGCGTTTCTTAAATTGGAGACGGAGGTTATAGAGCTTCCCTTGTTAGTGACCGGTGCCGCGGTGGTGGGACGGAAAAAAGGGGCGCATTAATTAAAGAGGCGGCATTATGAATAATAGCGGTAATAAAGGGTGCGGAGAACGTTACGTTGAAGTCTACGTGACCAAGCAGCTTGCGTCGCGTTATTATAAATGAAATGGCCCTTCTTCGAGAGAACTAAATCTGATAATTATTGTACACTGAATTATAAAACGGTTAGATTTTATCAATCGAAACAGTCGAATGAATCATGATTGTGTCTTACCAGGAAAAAAGAAAATGTCCCTTCTACAGTTCAGCTTATGCACCTTTGCGAACCAATCGAATCCAAGATAGATTCCAAAGAATTAAATAAGTCTATTGATATCAGAATTAATCGATCGTGATTAAGTCGGTAGGCTTCACAATAGGCATTCTCAAATTCTTCGATCTCATTCACTTAGGCGTTAACTAAGTCTCCTAAATGTTTTTCGAAAGTTCTCTTACAAACCCACCAATACTTACCGGTTTCAATTTGCAATCCTTGCAGCAACCAATTCTCGGTCAGTAAGAAGTCTACTTTTTTCCTGCAAGCCCTTCCTGTTTTGCAAAGCGTGTCGTTCCTCGCTAGACACCGCAGAGTAACTAAACACATGCGTTCAGCCAAGCAACCCAGAACCGGATGTGCATCATGGCGAACAAGCTAATGCAAACACCGCGTACTTCGAAACGCGTCGAAAGCCGCCTTCTCCTCTTCTATGTTTTTCTGGTTATTTTTCCGGGAACTCGGAAGCACCAGCTGCAATCCGGTACAGGGTGTTTCACTCAACGGGACCGTCTGCAACGTCCCCGTTGCTCTGGGCGTTACAAGAAGACACCCAAGAGGGATATTGTTTTATTCAGGCGAAAAGATGGCCAAGAAGCTCTTTCCATGATTAGTGGCTAAAAAAGTCCAAGATTGCGTGCCAATGTAATTGCCATCTTTTATCACCAAACTCTACTTTCACGTCAAACTAAGGGGCAGTGCTACCATCTGGATATACTCCCTTCGGGACATTCCTTCTGTCCTTTAGATCTAAGAACTGCCATATCCTGCACTGACAATCCCATTTGTCGTTGACTACGACACTGTCCCGAGCAAACTATGCGGTCCTGTTAGAAAAAAGGAAAATAAAGTATCTGTAGCGTGTGTGCAGCAATTGTTTCCCTAGCACCAGTCCAGTTAAGTGAACCATCCTGTACATGAGCCTGTTGAGCGACGAAATACGGTACGGTGGTATATTTCAAAAGCTACTAAGTCGCAAAGAGAAATGATATTAGACGAGTCCATAATTTATCACCGCCACAAGCAAACCGTCCTCCTGCCACCCCAGCATTTCGACGGAGTTGACGCTGCCACTGGCACAAAGGCGTTTTGAATGTGACGCACAGATATATGAAACGATTATATTTGCCGAAAATATAATGCCGCTCGCTAGACTCACAGGGGCAAACGACTCCCCCGAAGGTGTTTTTACTTGGGATTTCCTGCCGGTCGTCAGTGGCAACGTGGATTTCTCAACGAAAAACCAACCGAGTATCCCCTTCGATATAAAGTTTCCTCTTCGGACGCTCCGAAGTCGAAACTTTTATTCCCTGAATGGGTGAAGACGATCCCTGCCGTTTTGACTTCTTATCGACGCACGCACACACACGCGAAGTAATGCTTTCGACGAACGTGCTCGCTGTTTCATATGCTTCTCGTCGGTTTGTGCGGTTCTTGATTCCACAAGACGCGTGGCTATGTGTGTTGACTTGTGGTCTCTGTGTGTTGCCCGCTGGAACGTTGTGCCAGCAGAGATATTGTGGTAGCTTCTTGGGGAGTTGACTTAAGCTCCTTCTCCGCTGTGTCGAGGACTGTGTTTCTTTAGTGTATGTAATTCGAAAGAGGTATCTGAATGTGAGGTAACGACTTCCTAACAAAAGCAAAGCCTAAGATTATCAACTATTTACCTGAGAAGTTCATGGAGATAATTGCGGGCTTAGGAATTGATCGAATGCCAGAATCCTGAGGCCTTAAACTTTGCTCAACCTATGATTACATTGATTAACTCCTTTTGCCACCTGAGCAACATAAAATCGCCACGTAAAAATGAAATAGGTATAGCGAATTCGATACGTGAGCACGTGGATCCTTCGAAATTTCGTAAGTCCACTTTATTGGAGTTCGCTTCCGCTGAACCCGCAATTGTCCCCCACTTCATAATTGTCATCGATAATCAGTTTACGCGCCTCTGCATTAAATCCACGCAATTACGCGAGACAGAAATTAATGGTAATACGCAAATCGGCTGGTAATTAACGAATATTATAAAGGCAGCGGTGAAAATTCGGTCGTGTTAATCCGCCGATGACGACGTTCCCACCAATCCAGTGAAAGATGAAAATATTTGATCGTTCATTATATGAAATTCTTCACGCGGCGATATTATCGATGATATTGGAGTTTTCGTCACTCAGTACAGACTAGAAGTGTCTGTAAGTACCTATCCGCATTCAACCATATTCATTCTTTGTTTGTTAAACGTTTTGCATACTTAATATACCTACTCTTGCCGTTTGCATACTGCACAAATAGGTATGTATGTTCTCAGTTTCAAAAATGCATATTATACACCTTGACGAATATTCTATACACATAATACAAAGTGTTTTTATTGATAACTGGTCTATCTGACATTATACATTCATAGTCACGCGTTTGACTTTATTATTTATAATTACAAAGGTGAAAAATATAATTTCTAAATGTTCCTGACTGAAAGCGACCTATGGCACCCATTTGTCTCTTATTAAATAAAGAAGCAAACACTGCAGTCTGAAAAATTTCGTCTGTTCCATAGTAAAATCGATCGTTATTTCAACGATTTCTACTTTTTTCGCAACCTTTCGATGTAAAACCATCTCCTCTCGTTATAGCGAGTCGTACATAGTCCGGCTTAAGGGTAGCCGCGAATGCTTTTAACGGCTACGTTTAGGGTAGGATACGCCTGTGGTGAGCGTAAAATTTAAACGTGTAAACTCTTGTGCTCCCTTTTTCTCAATGTTTCGAAAAGCGAGATACGCACATATGTATGTAGACCGGTCCTGCCGTGTTTGTTTTAATCTGCGAAAACCCAGAATTTTCTAGTATTCCCTGTTTTTAAACGTAGCGCGCACAGCGTGAACGGATTTGCTAAAATATTGGCTCCCGTTCGAACCTCATATCGTATTCAGGTTCATGAAATTCACTTAACAACCAGAAACGCGTAATATTTTTTCTGCGGTGGACGATATCGGTAATCACCTCCCCGCGGCGGGTCGGTCTGAATAAGTAAAGTTGTCATCTCGTTGTGGGTCAGTAATTTCATTTAGTCCACTAAATGATTAACGGCGGACAGGTTGATTTTACGTTGATAGAATTCGGAACGATTCTATATCTATTTCTCGATGCCCTGAAATATCGCGGATGTCACTGCTCCTCATAATGATTAAGCTTTGCAAGGAATGGAAAAATATTTTTATATATACTTTAGCTTCAGAGACAGAAAACCACGGACGACCTAATTTCATATGGATATTCATAAATTCTATTTTTATCTCGAGAGCCGCAAATTATTTTTGTCATTCAGACTCTAATTTGTCAGTTCAATTATCCGATTACTATTTGTGGTCCTGTGTTTCAATTAGTGATTTCCGTTCATTATTTCTGGCACTCCGCGTAAATTTAGCTACAGGATCATTAAACGCGACATGATTTTACCTCGAGTTATCGTAAATTGGTTTTCATATATTGTCAGTGCCTGTGCTCGTATCTTGCATTCTCCCGTGGGAATTAAAAAGATGGTCGGTTAGATTCTCGGGCCGAAGGTAACGAAAAGGAAACATTTACGATGTCTTTCAATTATGGGGATGTGCTCTTAAGAAATACAGAACGTATTGAGACGCGCCGGCTATTGTACCCCGTTGAATTCCCATGTCTTCGCTTTTGTTCTCTTTTACATAAATTTCTTCGTCGGGGAAATGAATTTTTCCAATTTCGAAAGCGATCTTCATTCGTAGACAATTTAATTATCGCTCTTTATTCAATCGGGTATTTCAATTAAAATTCTTCAGTAGATTTTCGCTGGACTTAAACTGCATAAGAATGAAAATACGCGAGTATCTATTAATAGACCAAATCATGTGGAAAAACTTAACTCGCTTAAATTTATATTGGGTTGGTGCAGAATTATCAGGCGTTTGTATTGGCGGGTTATTTGTTATTAAAAATTTTCCCGTTTTTCAAGCAAATGGGAAGCAGTTATTGAAGTAGATGGTGACTACGCTCCGGAATAATCATTTCACAAAGTTATTGTTTAATTTTTATGTTTCATTTCTTCATAATAAATATTGTTTAAAAGATGCCTGATAATTATGCACCATCCCAATATAATTTCAGTGAAAATGTCATCCGTTTCCTCCAATCTTCTTGTAAATCTATATGGTGTTCTAAATTCGACTACCGTTTCCTGTTCATTTGTGTTTAAATTTAGCCACGTATGACGACGTAGAAATTATTCAATGTCCCAGATGGATAAGTTACTTGAGTTTCTAAATATGATATATTATATACTGCATACTTCGAGTTCGCGAAGTCCCTTCAAATCGATTCCGACCGATCGTAGGAGTTACCTTGAAGAAGAATCGCAGGAAGCGTGTAACATCTGTTAACCATGCGGTTACGGTGGTCTTCAACTGAAACCACGAGCGTCGCCATATGGCATCTTTTTCCTCGAGACAGTGGACTTCCATTTAGTATTGCTTTTATCGCCACGTTATGCACCGTGATGCATCATTTCCTTAGCTGCAACGCGACAGCCACATATTCGCTGATTCGTTTTTACAGCATTTTACAGATTAAATTCTTCTGGCTTAACGATGCACGGAAGTAGTTGGTGCGCAGAATGTCCGGAATTATTTGAAATGATCAGAGGAGCAATATTAGGAGCTAAATAGTAGAGGAAGTGCAGCATATTTGGAATACTGTTGGTAATTTGGAATACCGAAGTATCTAATAAACTACTAACGCTATTTAATTTATAACACCGTAGATTATAGGGGCTAATGATAGGGGCTGTTCACTAATGACATTTGTGGATGAACCGCCATTTTTACATTTTCGACTTAATCTGCATAGGAAAGAAACGTCAATCTGCAAAACTTTTTCAACGCGTATTCAATCGTTCCAATCATGGTTAAAATATGTCAAAACTTTAGTGTTAAACACTTAATCGACTCATTTGCATGTTCCTTCTATGGTTCCGTGCCAGTTTTGCGATAATTTCGAGAATACAAAGTGTGACATGAAATTTTAGGTTTCAATGCCATGTTGCTAATTCGGAATACCGAAGGTGAAGGTAATTTGGCATATTCCAAAGCCTACCGATGCTTTTACAGTGATGCAGCAAATTATATCTGTGATTACTGCAAGTATATTTCAAGATTTTTAATTTACATTTACATAAAATTGTTCCTTAATTGTGATTTCTTAGCCTGATTACGTCATAAAATAAACTAATTTTATTATCTATATACATGTTTTGTTTAAGTTTATAAAGTGAAGGTAAATTGGAATACCGGTATTCCAAATTACCTGCACCTTAACGAAATCGATACTTCTTGTCATTTTTCATTGAAACCAAAGTTTCAGTTATTTCTTGTTTTTTATTTTTACTGACCAAAGAAATATGAAAGTTTATTAGTTTCCCTATGATATTATGTAGTTTTATTTGTTCCCATCCTCTATCGTAATTTTTTATTCGTCTTAAACAAACTGGTATTCCAAATATGCTGCACTTCCTCTATTATTACTAACAGATCACAATTCAAATTTGATTACACCTTATAAAAGTGCAAAAAGTGACATGTATTTAATTAGATTTTACAAGTTTCTGGACGAAGCTGCCACCTCTTGCACATTAAGCTTCTATTTTTGGTGTTGGATTGGAGCTAGAAAATTTCTAAAAATTTTTGCGATACTCCGAAGTATATTTGCAAATTGGTTGTCTGTTCATTATTAAATTGAATATGAACCAGACCTTTTTCCACCATCCAAATCAAATTATTTCGTAAGTTCCTGTATACCAGCCATACCACCAATCCTATAATCTGCACTCATTGGGGTATAAAAAGATGACAACCTCATTTTGTAACAGATGGGCGAACAACGGGAGGTGTTGGTATAACCCACAACCACATGTGTATACTTCGCTGTATTCGATTCCCACATGTCTGTCAGAATGTATCGGCTTGATTGTAGGTTGTATTCACTGAACTGTGTTAATGGTACACAGACATTTTCACCAGACTGTTATATCGCAGCCCTTGATGAAACATTGATTACAACGTATCACGCATCGTCCTTCGTGATATGTTTTCAGTAAACGTGGTATGACAAACGTTTAAGCGGAGAATACCGCATAAATCGAACGAAAAATTGAAACAAAATTTTTTCCATAAATCCAATTTTCCATTAAAGATCCGAATGGATTAGCGCATTGGTATCATTGAACAAAATTCCTAAAAATTGATAGAAAAATCAACCATTTATACGGGTTTCTCCCCATAATTTTATCACCAGTAGTCCACTAACATTCCCAACCAAATCACAATACCCCTGCGAAAAACTCATTTACCAAATGCATTCGATTAGTCCACTTTCTTAGATTTCGCGTGAAACTCGAAACGACCCTGTAGCTTTACGAGATCTGAACCCGTGGATCTTCGATCGATATTCGAGCAGCTCTGGCACAAAATTGAGCTTTGAATTTCGATCATTTCCCACAGCGGCCTTCTGAATGGCCGCGTCTCGTCAAATAAATTTACAATGAGCACTCGGTGCCCGGGCCGTACTCGACGCCCGTTGATCGATCAACGAGCCTTTCGTCGATTTCGAAAAAAGTAGCCCGCCGATACCGAAGTAGGTAGGTACCTACTATCGCGTGAAAAAAGAACTACCCGTGCAATAACGAGTCTCGTACCCATCGATATATTTATTTCATCCCCCGTTTAGCAGGAATTTCTACGCGCGAGTGCAGGATGACGCTTTCCATCGCCCCGGCGATGTCGCTCCTCAGCTTCCTTTTACACTCTGTTTGAGGATAACATACTTTCAATCTCGCGTGCTATCTTCCCGTCCCTCTCCCCCTATTCTTCTCTAAGACAATATCCTCTCCCACGGGACCAGTTTATCATCGGGGTTCGTTTATCGAACCGATCGACGATGCGATCGCTGTTCCGTTGCGCCTGCACTCGCGATAATCTTCAATCTTTGCGCGCGACACGCGAAAGGACGCTGCTGACACCAGAAACGGGACACCTAATTACTTTCTTGGGCGTCACTTGTAATTATCTGCTCCAGTGTTATGCATCTTTGCCTAATTGCTGCTGTGAAACTATCTTCCTGTCTTCAGCGGCAGAAGAGGTATGTATACACCGACTATTTCAGATGGGCTATCCTATATCCCTCCGTTGGATAAACCTTAAGTCCGAATATCGGATTGTACGGTAGAATAGCTAGATCCTCTGTTCCTGGTAGATTGCCCTTTATCAGATCCACTAATTTTGACTTGGAATATTGAACAGTGCAAGATAATAATAATACAATGCGCTGTTTCTGACACGCTTATTCTGTATCATCGTGATGTGCAGATCGTGAAACATTCCACTAAACATAGTAGGATAATTACCTACAAGCTTTGTTTCTACTTAGTGCACTACTCCCATAAAAGAATCTACCTGCTTCATTCGCCACTTATGATTTATCACCTTTGCTACTCCTGATACCAAACGGCTATCGGATTGCGTATCGAAGTGTCTAAACGTTCCCAGAGATGTGCTCGTAGCTTTTCGTGAAAAACCGAGCGACGGCACGGGCTGGAAAGTGGAGTGCCGCGAAGACAATTAAAAGTTAATAGCTTAATAACAAGCCCCAAGAGAATGTAAGCAATTTAAACGTAACGACGGCCATTTTCGCGGGCAGAAGGAGGAACCGCAACAGGACAAGTAACCGGGGGATTGGTTCGTTTCGCATATCGGCCAGCATGTTTCTATTAACACGCGGACATGGAGGTAAAACCGAGCTAATTTCGAACAGAAACTTGAAATTGCATTTTCATCCTGTTTGGGGGGCGAGGTGCGCCTGGTTAGCGGGGCTCGTCGGGGAAAGAATGCCGATCTCGCCTCGTTATCGTTGATTTACTCTTAATTTCAAGAGCTCGTCGAAATTTCTCATCGATCCTTGACCACGCCAGAATTAATCGGATCCGCGGTGTAAGAAATGGACCACTTCGATTCGCTTCACCTCTATTTTCTGCTAGATTTCCTTTTCAATAGGTCGAGATTACTTGGCTGCAATTCAATGGGATGAAACCATTCGCTGTGTTGTTATAGACATTTATCAGACAGATATTTTTGTATGTTGGGCAGGTGACTGTTATTGCGTTGCATTCAAGCGTTGAAGGTATCTATGCAGATTTTACGGGTAGAAGATATCGAGCGAAATGGATATAAATAAAAGGACGAAAGTGGGTAGACTTCGTGTGACACGTGACTGAATTTAACGTAATTTCATTTTCGTTCGCTTGAACAATTCATCGGTGCTGTTTATTATTCAGCATTCCTGTTTGCTTTTCATCCTCACTTTAGTCCACGATGTCGCTGTTTTGTATTACACAGAAACGTCGATCGAAGCCCCAATCGGGTTCAAGCCCAGTTCAACTTTAATCCACTTGGGTCACGCTTGCAGCCATGGAAACGCTGTCGTTCGCTCGACATCTTTATTCGGTATTAAAAGGGAAACCTTTCGTAACACGTTCGATCTCGTGTGACAAAACATTTTCATTTACTTTATCGTAATGCTCGGGGAGGTTGGATCGTTCCCTCGTATTTTTCTCACTCCCGTTTAGGAGATCGCTAATCGATCACACGCCCCATAGAGAGCGCAGAACTTTGTCGAAAAATTTTAATGGATCACTGATCACTCGGTGTGCACCGTACTTTCTGATATTGTCAATCGATCACCGATAGTCCGGTGTACTCGAGACTTTTTCGAAATAACCAATTGATCACTGTACCTCTCACAGCGCGCGGATTCTGCGCGTTAGAGCGGTTTTAGGTTCCCGAATGAGAAACTTATGGAAAGTTAACTCTAATAATAGCTTGAAGTTTAATAAAGGGATATTTTATTGCCTTGGCACATTCAAGGGCGTTTCAATGCCTGTAGGAAAATCTTATAAAGGCACGTAGATCATTTCCGATACGTAATATTGTATGCTTGGTGAAATCTTATCAGCTTTACCTAATTCTTCGCTTAATATACGTGATCGATCCAGATAATTATTCCGAGAGGTAACTGGACTTCAACTTGGACATGAACGAAGCTTCCGATACTCGACTATTTAATACCATAGGTAAACTATTGATCATGTATTACGACACTAAACTTTTACTTCGAAACGAATCGACCCAGCATCGGGTATTACGTTCCATAGTTGCTGATCGGAAGTCTTCATATATGAGGGGGTGGGGAAGGACCACGTATTTCGTGGCACTTTGTGTAATTCGAGATGCCACCGTCACGGAGAAGGTTCTTTCTCTCTTTCTTCGGGCCGCGCTTCTGTGCTCGGTCTAGAGACACGCGAAAGGTTTCCACGAAGGTGAAAAGGGGCCAAAAGGCTTAGACGTCGGGGGCACGGAGCGATACTCGCGTTAACACGTGCCACGACCGCGCGCAGATTTCCAAGACGCTCACGGGGCTTCGTCCCCTCTCGAGTTACCAGATTAAAATGATTGCCCCGGATGTATGGTACACGGGGTAAGAGGATTTACGGATCATTCTGTTGAATAAACTTCAGGCCAGAAACCTCTGACGGTAAACACGAGCGTGCCCCGAGCCAAGGATGCTCCCTTTCTCCATCCGTTCCGCCTCTCTTTCCGCTGGCTGCTGCCAGGCATCTGCTATAGACAACCGTCGCGAACTTAATATCGCCGCTGGTTATTGGCCCCGTCGTTTTCCAGCATGTTAATCCGAATGACTCGTGCGGTCTACACGGCTGCGCGCGGGAATTAATCGGCGCGTAATGTCCCGTTAATTACTGTCGAGCCTGGGAGAATTGTTAATTTTGACGGGGCACCCCGGTGGGAATGGCGCGTTCGGCTTCTGGGGAATATGCTCATCGCGGCACGCTCGCAGAGTAATAGTGTTTTTTCGAATTTACGTGCCCGGCTTGGCAACTGGATGTTCAATATAAATGAGTAATGGACGTAAGATGAATGGTCCTGCTATAGGCAGTAAAGCCGATGCGAGGATATAATCCTTTAAAAATAAGCCTTTTTTTCCTTCAACATAACGAAACTGGTTGTCCTTAAGTCTCTGTTAAGGGGGGAGACCACTGTCAGAAATCTGAAAATTTTTTTATTTCTTTTACATTTTCTGAAAGGCGTACGTTTCAAGAATGTTTTCTCCAAACTTTATGAAGAAATTCGCAAAATTGACCGAGGTATGGTGTTTTTCGTGAAGCGGTGTCAAACGCGCGACTGATTGTGAGCCATGCGGAACATTGAACGCGTTTTCCTCAGAATGACATTTTTCAACCGCGTTGACAGTCTACAGAGAAAACTATACGCCCAATTGGCATGATCAAGGACATTTCTTGTACGGAAAACCCGTCGCTATTACGTGACGATCAGCTTTTTTCAATTTTCGACCTGCTTCTATTTTTTTTAGCAACATTTCTCCAATTTTGTACCCCGAAAACATGACTTTTTTCAGTGGTCCGCCATTTTGTTATTTTTTACAATTTTGACATTTTCCGATCGTGACGTAATAGAGGCAGGCTTCTAGTTTCTAAATATTATTGCTTTTTAAATTTGGATTAACCATATGGCCTGGGGACTGTCAACGCGACTACCATGTTTTTGCCGGAGCGCAAATTTTGAGGAAGAGTATACGGGAAACAGATTTATGAATTTGATTGAAAAAAAAAAATTTCTTACCCTTCGATATATACACCATTAACTATGCTAAGCAATAAATTGATTTACTTGCGTTATTTGGTTGAAATAAATTCCCGAAAACACCCTTACAGTTCGACACCCTTAAGGGGTCTTTCCACTGTCACACCCTGATAAAGTACCGCTGATTGGAACTTTATTTGTCACAAAAAGCATGTGTTTACTAAATTGGAGTTTTTTCTATTTATTAACACATGCTTTGAGAGTACAAAAAGTTTTTTTCTAATTTTTTTTAATGCCTGCTTGCCCCCAAATAAGGGGATGGAATATGACAAATAATAATGTAATCTCAAAGCACGTATTAATAAATAGAAAAATTTAAGTTTAACAGACACATTCTTTTTGTGACAAAAAAGTTCGAAACAGCGGTACTTTATCGGGGCGTTACAGTGGAAAGACCCCTTAAGGGGTATAACCGTTTGAAAGTGTCAGAAATCGGATTTTTTCTTTTTACATATTTTCATAGATTGATGTTTTAGGAATATTATAAATCAAGTCCGATGTAAAAAGTCGGAAGACTGACAAAGTTATAGGCATTTGAGTGAAACATCCTAGATAGTACGGAGCAGCGCGGAGCGGCGAATCGACCGATCGCAGCGGAACTACATTTTTCATTACGGTGGCCTATTTTACATATATTCATAGATTGATGTTTTAGAAATAGTATACAACAAGTCTGATGTAAAAATTCGGAAAATTCACGAAGTTATAGGCATTTGAGTAAAACATCCCAGGCAGCACGAGGCGGCGGGACGCCGCGACTCGACCGATCGCAGCGGAACTAATATCTTTCATTACGGTGGCCCTAAAAACTCGCGCTATCTTCAACCAATTCACTTCCAATTTTGCATGCAGAATCGCAATAAGATTCTACAACGTCCTACGAGGGTTTTTTGTTATTCTGATTCTCCGTTTATTATTTATGAAGAAAAAAGGTGGACTTTTCTCTTAGAAAAATCTAACTTTACCTTTGATTTTTCACCATTTCTTTATTTCTCAAAATTTTTAAAATCGGCCCTGTAGGGCGATAGCTATTAATATATTTTATAAGAATATTTTACTGTTTTTGATTTCAGACACGACATACAGCTTTTTTTCAGGGCCACCGTTTAGCCGTCTAAAATCAAAAGACACTCGGATATGTATCCATAACTTTCGAAAAACTATAGTTTTTTAACTGAAACTTTTTGTTAAATAATTCATAATACTATGTAAAGATAGGAAAAAAACGGGAAATCTTCATCAAGCCGTTAACTTGTAATAAAACAAAATGTACACATTTTCCGAGGGTTCAAACGGGTATACCCCTTTAATGCATGGAATCAGGAATGAGTCGATAAACTTGAATCCCAATTTTTGACTATATTATTGGATACATTTATTTATTCGACAGTTTTAATCGAAAATTAGAAGCGATTGATCAGTTAACGAGATGTGCGATGTAATCACTACAGTATCCATAAATCTGTCACGAATTTAGTTGACTTAGGCTAGAACTGTTCCCAGTAGTAAGATCTACGTCAGATGAGGCACTCAGTGGCTGACCACTGACGGGACATATTCACTCAGAAGCAAGCCGAACTGGCAGCGGGCGCCTGGTTTGAATGATTTGTTCAAACACCATTCGAAACGTTGTTTCTCGCTTCAAGAACTCTCGTAACACAGCACGAGCACCTGCATCGTAAATATTGATCTATATGCATATGTCGAAAGTGATTATTTTCGTTCGCCGTATATGTTCGCGCGTTTAATTTCGGAATGGCAGCACTATACTGGCGTTGTATTGCTGACGTTTTCACGTTTAGTTGTCTTGCATAAATGTTATATCACATACGTGTCTGTTTGTGTATACACGAGACGTGCCGGAGGCATTGCGTCTTCCTCTCAAATCGTGTTACAGATCCCTTTCAAAATACGATCTCCTCCGCTCGAAGATGCTTCTAAAGTAAACGGGAAACGATCAACAGCGAATGTTCCATGTGCGATGGTTAGTGCGGGATGTATCTGTATCGTAGAAAACATTTTACAGCAATGGGAATGCATCTAAATTATATGAAAGTAGAATGCAACGGCGTATCTCTACGTTCTATGCACTTACTAAAGTCTTCTGTAATCAAACACCAGGGTGTTTTCTATAATTGCATACCTATGCCTTCGAAATTATCAAAGATCCTCTTAGGGACTGTTAAGTCTTCGTGGACCAGCCACTAATAAGGAAACGAACACTTTCTTCTAATAATGTAAATATCCTTCTTATTATCTCTGTATTACGTCTACTTCCTGACAACTTCCTGAACATGAAACTTCTATGATGCGTTTATATTACTTTATTTGCGTCGGTAGCCGACATTCCCCGTTCCTTACGGCATTGGGAAACATTCGATAGCCGACGATTATTGGTTAAACATAAATATTTGAAATTTCGTTGAACGCAACGCACCCGATCACCGACCGCTCTGTTTACCCGTATTTACGTTAGCGAAAATTTGGCATTTCGCTTAACTCCTTTAGCAAATCACGTGCCACAGCTTCCAATTTGCCGCGGGCATGGGGCCCTTTTACACGGCCATCCGCCCATTTTATGTACCGGCAAATTTCGCGTGCGACATATTTCTGACGGGGCGCGTGTAAACATTCTCTCTTTCACGACGCGGAAGAAAACGTTATTACAGCGCACGCCACCGAAACGAAATAAGCAAAGGCCCTTTAATCGTAGCATACCTCAGCGATTGAGCGGATTGGACCAGGAAAATTGGTCCGTTCATATCGGATAAACGCGTTTAGATTATTCAGAGCCCGATTTCCAGCTAGTGATCCGAAAATTTCGGACGACTGATATGCTTCCCCTTACCGTTGGATTTAACGCCCGTTTTCAGATAAACGTAACTGCCAGGGACGGCGTAATTCAATTATGGCGCTTGATAAGGTATAATGAAGATTGATGATTGGGGATCGAATGAAAAATCAGTGTTATTAAATTTTAATCGCATTGTTTAACCTCCGACACAGCCACTTCTTCCATTTGGATTAACGATTAAAGAAGTGAGAGTTGATGTGGTAAATATTGTACCCATGGGTAAATTACGATCGTTAAAATTTCATTAGTAGAAATTCTAGGAATTTCATAATTAAAGGAGAACCGCGAAGAATTAACTCCTATCGAATGGCGAACATGAACGCGTTGTCTGTATTCCACAGCGATGTTCATCAATAATCTTGTAATTAGGCGAAGGATAATAGCGTTGGAGGCATTTTACTAAAATTAATAGCCACTTTAATGATTACGATTCGCTGGAAAACTCGATAATCGCTGGCCAAATTCCGGAGGGTGCGAAATTAAACGCGTCAAAACCATTTGAACCGTTGATTGATTAACTTGATGAGATATACGGGACAGAATTTCGATAGCGATAGGAACCGCGGATAAGCGGAAATATTTGATCCCATAATACGTGACAAATGGGCGGCCTGCTCGTGCCCGAAAAGTGAAAAAGTCCTGTGGTAGAAAATTAAATGGCTTCCCATTTGGTTGGAAGAGGCTCTGTGAAATTAAGGTGAAAGTAAATACAGGGCGAGGCGCGCCTAACTTTATCGCCTTGAGACACGTGCCGACAATTTCATTTCGATCGTCGCGGCGGACAACGCAGCCGAAATAAGGCACGATAAAACGTCACACCAGCATGGAGTGTTACTTAATTGTACGTCAACAAATTACGGGATAAGTTTAAATAAGCGGACCCTGTTATATAAAGCAAACAGAACGAAGATAGACCGTAAGAGTCACAATAAAATATCGTTGACTTGACAGGCGAGACAAGGTCGCGTGAAGGCGGAAGAACGAGGTGCCATTTGCAGAGTTAAAGTGGCATTTCCGTTTCCAACAGAACATGTGAGGAGAAAAATATATTGTGTCGAGATCGTTTACTTTGCTTCATGCAAATGTGAGAGATTTCGCTCGAGCAATGGAAATAACAAGAGCATTCCAGGCTGCGAAGTTAGCGTTCGTATCAAACAGCGCATACGTGAGTGCATTACCTACACCCGTCACTTTCGAAAGCAGGAATTTTCGAGCAAGCGCGTTATGAGATTTTCGAGAAACGTAAAGTCGCGATAAGAATCCTCGTTCGTTTCGACAAAAACTTCCATTGTTCTTGGACCAGCAATAGTAAAAAAAATCGCGGCAGTATTCGAAGGCACGAACGCAAGTTCGACCTTTTCGACAATAACGGGAATCTCAGCCGAGAACAGTAGGGGAATTAGTGGAGCAATTTACGCCCCATTCACGCTGTAACGAATATTTTGCCAGCAACAAATATTCTTGAGGCCATGGGGCAATTTATTATCGCCGAAATAAAAGAGACCAGGTAACACGCCGGAAAAATGAATTTTCCCCGCAGCAGCTGCTGCTTCCGGAACGAACGACACCCCGAGCTGGATATTTTTGGGGGAATACACGCATCGGCGTTGAATAAAATCCCAATTTCACGGTCTCCTTTGTTCCAGGACAGTCATCTGTGATCGAAGTTACACAGAGTTTATCGGCAAAAATGAAAAGAACCCGCTGCTCGTTTATTTACCGATGCATTTGTTTGCGCTAATGTATTAACGAATGAAATCCGTGGCTGGTGGAACAGAACTCTGCACTCTCGCGCAGAATGCTCGTTAAGAGATGGTTATTTTAAACAAACAGCGATATCGAGTGATTATAATCGTTTATTATTTCGTATTACTACAAACACTGCGATTATCGTGAATAAAAATAACGAACTGCTAGAGAAGGGTTTAAGAGTGGTAGAAACGGGAATAGTTTTCGAATATTTCCAATCAGTTAATGGCAGTTATTAATAATTCACCGTTATAGCTTCTGGTGATCACGCTTACATCATCGTTTATAAGCTGACTCTGACACGTTGGAGCAAAGTGCCGTGTCAAATAGAAGGATGCATGGCATTACAAAATGTTAGGGAGCCCTGAAATAGTACATAATAGTAGACAGTCTGGAATGACTCGTCATTTGCATAGTCTTGAGAAAGTTAGTGGATCGAGGTACCATTAATGCATAGACTTACGAAGCAGAACGAGATGGATAGTATTCCTCTGGGGTAATTACTGTTCTCCGAATTTAGTATCGATCCCATCTCCCAGACAAATGAAATTCTATTTCAAGAGTAGTTGAATTCACTTTGTCATCTTTGTGTTCCGAGAAAACAGAACCATGCATCCTTTTTTGTGACATTTATCTATTACAATCGAAATCACATTTTCGTTACTTCACGGCCAATTTGGCATGACGAAAATGGCGATAGAAAAAACGGTCAAAGTAGGCGAAGAAATTGGTCAGCCGACTTATTGAACGCGCGACAAGGCCCATCCCCTATCCCAGATAGTTGATAACGATAGTTGATAACGAAGGGTTAAGTATGTTGGCCATATTTAACGAGAAACGTAATTCGATTATACATGATACCTATTAATGGATATTGCGGGGGGGGGGGGTAGGTTTCGCGGACGAAACGATGTGCGGCAAATCAACTTCTTCCTCGCCCGCCCCCGTTGAATGCGAGTGGAGGAAATGAAGTGAAGCGAGGTGCATGCAGGTGTGCTGCGAGGTTTGAACGGAAAATTAAATGATGTCTATTAAGGGGTAACGAGTTATTTCGGTGCGCCGCGATGAGCGGGCCATTTCGTGCGTTTCGATTTCCATGCAGGGGCTCCAGAACAGGGGAATGCAGTGCAAGAATTTGTGCTGGGGAGAATGATTGATTTGACGTTTTACGGAAGGATGGTTTCGCTGGAACGGGGTGACGGTGAAATTGAGATCCCGATCGGGGAGGGTAAACCTCGGTGTACTCGAGTAATTGCTCGACCCTTTTGAACTTGAATGAATTCTGTAAGTAGAACGATGCAACTGCTGGCGGAAGCCGTTGTAATTGACTTTGAAAGGACGTGGTTTGAAAAAGAAATAAGAATATGCGAGAGTTTACATTGAAAATGAATTCGTGGATTGTTGAGACGATACGGAATATCAGAGCAGCGTGCCTTTTTACATCGCCTTGAATCCCGATCAGCCACGAGCCACCTATCGCTTTAGAGCGCACTAGGATAAAGGCGTACGCACCAGCATCGTGCGTCGTATTTTGCGAGCACATTCATGCAGCTTTTATCGGCTCTCATTTGAGCATCGGCATCGCGCATTCAGTTTTAAACGAGTATGAAAGCGTCTCTATCGCCGCACTGCAAGAGCAGTGATAGAACCGTGCAATTCTCGAAAACACAATAACACGTTAATGGGAGTTTCGCGCAGAGGAGTCGTGAAAAATTCAATGGAATACCTTCAATCGGAGCAACGAATTTACTTTTCCGTGGCTCCCACGCGCAGAAAATGCGAATTCAATTCTATTCTCTGTTTTTTTCCTAACGTGTTTTCTCTTGCTCTGTTTTCCCTCGCTGTATCCATTTTTTTCTTTTTTAGTAATGTTCGTTACGGCGCCGCGCCGTTTCCTCGACGGCATGATCCGTTTTACGCATAGCATATTTCTCATCCATCCAGTTGTGCTGAGATTGATATCGCAACTTCGATGGAAGCTATTCGTTTCTGATAGGAAAATAGGTCGACGCAGACGAATGAAATTTTCATTTATCCGCGAAAGTTTGCTGTGATGTTTCATTGATTATTATCTGCTTCCTGAAACACTTGAAGATGTACTTCGTTCTTTCTCACTTCTATTTTATCCTTGCTCTTGTAAACTAAATGTACGTTTAATTTTAGAAATAATTCTAAAGGGACTGTTCTTGCGTTGCTCATTATCGAAGTCATCTGTCTTCAAAAATGAAATGCGACGTAAGTATCGAAGGATTCCAAGATTTATTCCCCACTCTTTATAATGGATTGCTCAGTCTTCACCCTACAAAAAGATGATATTTATGCCAACGGAAATGCAGCTTCTGCAAATATATCCAAAGATTTTCGTTGCGCAGCTGATATCTTCATTCTCATCAGCGTCGTCTTCAGTGCTTTCAGATTGTGTCCCTTGTGATTTATCAGTGGCTTGTAAAGTGATGAAATCTGAGATGAACAAGACGAATACGAAAGCAGATGGGATTATAAAATATCTCTCGTGAGAGGCTACTTTGACATTCTTTCCTTAATAAAGAAATTTCGGGACTAGAATCTCATCCGAGGAATTTTGCTTGTCAAATATATCTTTCTGTCCTTAAAATAATAATATCCTGAAATTCTGGTGAAAAGTCAACATGTTTCTCGTAAACTTTAAACTGTAAGTTGTTACGAGATCCGAATCTTTCTCCTTTACTCGTTTATCGTAATGATATGTTAACGACGTTGATCTTTCAAGACTTTTATTACAGTTAACTCTTCGTTACTGGATAAACTATACATTTGCGATAGAGAAATAAAATAGAACAAGCGTAAACAGTCCCTTTCCTCTATGTTAATGCAATTTCTCATAAGTTAGTCTGTTTAAGAAAATCCTCCTCGCAAAAAATTTGTAATTATTAATGAAAAGAACGAAAGAAAATGTTGCCGGGTGTCATCAACAAATAAGACCTTGTTTGTTTAGATACCTGCAATTATTGAGCTTTCTATTTTATGTCTCTTTCCACTGGCCAGAATCCCGGAACAGAAACTGCAGTCTCCGCAAGTACGTCTTTCTTATTTTCCATTGTTTTCTCGCGTATCAAGAGAGCAATTCCTTGAGGTCTTGAGTGTTGTAATTTACGGCGTGACTCGGGAGATGTGATTTCCAGGAAAAATACTGCAGTAGGATCACGTCGTAGTGCGCAGTTTCATCTCGAGTTTAGGAAAGCTTTGACTGTCAAACTATCCTTCCCAGGAAGATTTCAAGAGAACGATATTTCGTTCTCATGGCGTCGCAACGGGGATTCTTCCATCGAAGTTCGTACCTATGAACAAACTAGCTTCTCTGTCGAAAGACAGATGACTGGATTTACCGAACTGACGCACAGACCCTGCCACGTTTCAGTTCGTCATTCTTGCGCCTCTGAATGACACTACAGTTGTCAATTTCCATTTAAGAAGAAATGAATGGTCCACGCTTGTGCAGCAGCTCGATGATCTCACTGCCATTTCAGACAAACGATACACCGGTGGCAACGCCCAGAATCCAATCTTCGGAAAGACCAATGGAATATTCAAAAGCACGGGATGCTAATTCTTTCGATTTATTCAGTATTCATTACTATCGAGCACTCGTCACATATGAAGGAAATTGTTCCGATATCGGGGAGATGACATCGTTAATTAACCCTAGCTGGATCGGAATTTATTATTCCTTCCCGTTGCGCGGGGGTTAAAATGAGGCGCTCATAAAAATTGACAAGGGCATTAAACCGGGCCGATCCTCTGATTGCCAATAAGCCGTACCTACACCGTTCTCCTTTCCTCTCTGCGTGCGCAGACGATATCGACATGTTCGACATCGCTCGCAAACGAGCCCCGCTTGACGGTCCTGTAAAATTGACAGGCGTTATCGAGCATTCTCAGCGGCACGAAAAAGTTTGCTTTGTCATTAGCGCCACGCTCCGGTAATCGTTTCGCGCTAATCAGCTCCAACAGGCAGCGTTATCATCGATGGCGGCCGCCTCTTCATCAGCTCGCCTATTAAGAACGCGCGCGATGGGATAATTAATTCGTGGGATCGAAACGAGGAGCGAACGACGACCTGGGAATTTCATGATTTTCAAGTTGATCTCCCACGTCGTCAGGTCATTTTCCCCCTCGAGGAAGGAAGCCGCGATCCGTTTTCGTTTGTGCACGAAAAGGAAAATCATTTGTAGGTGGCGGGAATTGAAATAGTTTTATGTGACCTGAATTAATTAAGATGAACGGGTAATGATTTAGCGGGATTTATGGTGTTTCACGTCAAGGCCACGAAAATGAGGCCATGTATTTTTTCTCTAGAAATATACTCGTTCGTTGCTCGTTCCGTTCACAGATTTCTGGTCAGTGGCCATCGATGCGATAAGTCGATTTGCCAATTTCCAGATATCTAGTCCTCACCACTCAGCTCAACGATATTTTCTAACTCGATGATGCTCCCTTTTAAATATTGCGTGCGATGTGCCGGAGCAAAAGTGCCATTTACGAGATCGCAGATAGGTTGCATCGATGCGATTTTCAAGTTTTCCGCGTCGATTTTCCAGTGAATGTGCTTTTATCCTGAAAAATCTTGAGGCCCGCGTCGTTGAAAGTCCCAACATAGTTTGTCCAACTGCCCCACCGTCGTTTAGACAATGGATTAACAATATCGCGCAAGAGTACGTGTAGATAGGTATACCACGAATTTCAGGGACTGCCTGTACGAGGAACGTCATTCATTTCCGCCCGTGGTTCGCGAGAATCGATCATCGGCCGTGGAGAAATCACATTCCTAATGACATCGACGTTTCATGGAATCTGGGGGAAAGCTCGGGGATCGACGATACGTAACTATCCATTGAATTTTTGAACGTCCATTCATCGCGTTTGCCGAGTCGAACGATCGATTGCTCGTGGTACTGGCACTTTTCCACGAACTTGGAAGCCTCGAAACAGTCGGCTCGCCAGCCATTTGACACTAAACATGTCGGCACAGGGAACTGGAATCGCGCTCAAACAGAAAAGTGGTTAGGACCCCCTCTCCCTTGCCCCTCGCAAATACTACGACCAGAACGGTTTGGCCGAAGCGAAATACGCTGCGGACCACCTTTATTAGCTGTCATCGGGAAAACTTCTCGAGTTCTTCGTGGAGAACGAGCGATATACATGTACAGCAAATGAGCTTCGAAATGGTCCCGTCCAAGACGCTGAAAAGTGGTATTGAAGAATTCTGGAGTATCTAGTGCTCGTCAAAGTAGATGAGCAATTTTACATAAACGTAGGCAGCTTGACGTGGGCGACGTCGTTACCTACGTGTCTGTAAATGCAATCGTTTAGACTTTAGATCCTCTGGAATAGTCGAGTGGAAATTTCCTCCAGGTTTTATCCACATTCGATATTTCGGAATATTCTAGTAGGTACCATACATAGGTAGGTATATCCCGAAAAACATTCGTTATCACTAATTGTGTACCTTAGTTCCCCTTTTAATTAGTTACCCCGCTGTGTATATGTAGTCGCGACTCGTATAAAATGTTATCACGGGAAAAACAAGCCAGATTCACCGTTGCGTGACACATGTACGGCCACGCTGGAATCGCAGCGGCGTATTCCTGGAGTTTTATCAACAAACTCGTATTTTGCGAAATGAAAATATCGATAGCGGCGTGCTATCTGGTATCGGCCATCGGCCAAAACCGGAACACGATTTACAGTGACGATAATGAAAACTAAATGTCGTTTCGATAACGACTATTCTCGATTCTCGTGCGGGATTCGATTCACTGGCTTTACGCAAATCCATTACAAAACTCGCGGAAAACATTTTACCTGAAAATTCAGCACAAACACGATTGCACCTCATCGTCCTAAAAACGAATGGTGGCGGTGTATAAACAGGAGTCAGGCAGTCAGGCAGATATGGCGTTGAATTTATTCGAAAACTATGTGAACTACAGGAACGCGCGAATATCGCATAATTATAATCGTAGACTTTCTCAATTTCAAACTCCCAATTCTCTAATTGGATCGATACACTTTGTGACACAAACGGTGATGTGGAGTCTCACAGACTCCTCTTTAATACTTCCACATTATCAAGCCTAGATTTATTTTTATATTACCTACATACTTAAAGAGATACTTTTGCATGTTTTGTTCAATGCCACGGAAAGTTGTCCTCGTGACAAGACATATTGGAAAGCAGGATCGAATGAAAAGAAGGAAAATATTGGAAAAATAGTTCTGCAGGAGTCTTTCGGACTCCATGTCACCGTTTAAGGGTTAACGTTAACGGAAACAACAGTTCCTTCGGAATTATACCTTTTGACAAGTCCGCAAGCCGATAACCCAGCACGCCACTCGTCGAGTCCCAGTTCATTCTACACCGTCACCGGCACAGTAACGCTATTGAACAAGACGGCTACATCTCGTCGTGAAGCAGCGCGCTACTAACAACAATCGGTCTACTAATTAATGTCTAGAGTACCCTTAGTACCCTTTCGTCGGGGTCTCCATGTATTACCAGCACTTGCCCCACGAACGCGAGCCGGTTAAATCTCGCGCGAATTAACACCCCCGTCGCCCTGTGGAGCGTGGATCGATATCGATCGACGCGTGGGCGGATGGTAGCCCCTCCTAATAAGGCAGAGTCACGAAGAAGCAGAAGTACGTACTTTACGGGACTAATACGCTCAGCTGGGGCCCGGGTCTGCATTAAGCGTAATTTAAGTCAGCTAGCCGGTGAGAGTGGTTTAATATGCATTGCATAAAACGATAGCCGTAGATAGACGATGAGAGGAGAAACTGGCGTTAAGTTTGCGCGTGTAGTGGGTCTGGTAGACGTACAGATGGGGGAGGGGAGAGAGAAACGTGTTGCTTGGTTCGTTCGAAGGGGAAGCTCGAACAGGAAGGACGTGTGGTGGTTGCCGTTGGTGTCTTGATGGAGAGCACTGCTGCTCGCTGGAAGAACGGGTGGCTTCAGGGGACGGGGGTGTGTGCGAAGGGTGTTAGAAGCGTATCGGCTGGTAGAACGGCGACAAGAGGAGCCGGCAGGGAATAGGCCACGCGCCATGTGGCGGGCACCGAGTACGTCGCAGCACCCTTAATCCGTAACTTAATTAATGTCATCGGTAAAGGGGTCTCATTCCCTAAGTTGCCTTTCATGGTGACGCCCCGCCATAGACGACTCTGGTAATCTTGGAGCGCAGGTCCGGAATTGCGTGAGAACCGGCTGCAGAGGCCTCATAATTCGCGAATGGTTACCTCTGATAATGGCGGAATTAAGGGTTGGCAAAAGGGCCCTCGCGGCTTCGGGGTAGGAATTCAGTTTAGACTCGGGGGAATTTTAAGTTGCTTCCTTCCGCCGCTACGTTCGGTTGGTTTACGCCTGATAAATGTAATCATCCGATTCTCTGGGTGCTCTCTTTCATTACCTTTTCGCCCCCTTTTTCTTTCCGCCGCGCAACGTCGGTTCCGAGTGCTTCTCTATACCTACACGAGGGCCTCTGTAATCCGTAATTTCGTGTAGTTTAGATGCAAGGGTTTTTGTTACTCTTTATTCCATTAGCCGTAGTAGCCAATCAAGTTTCGATTTATACCTACATATCTGCATTCATGGCCCCAACAACACTCGTCGCTCTACACTGGGGTAGGGAACGAAACGCGAGCAGGGGGCAATTGAAGTAGAAACTCGAATCATTTTTAATAAATCTCGCCCCTAGAAATTCAACGACCATTCTCGACGATCGATGCATCTTCCGATGTTAAATAATAGCCCTCGATTATACGTATATCGTGTCAGCTGCGGCACTCGATGTCAATATCGTCGAATGCATTGCCCCGGTGGTGCTTTCATAATTGCGGGGCCACACGCGGGATTATTACGAGCCGGTGAATGCGGGCATGGCGTTCCCCGACAGGGTAAACAAGTCGTCAAGAATGGTAAAAAAGCAATCTCGGTAATCACGCCCTAGAATCACGCACACCGCCTTTTCCGCTTCATCAATTTCAATCCCTTATCGTGGCCATTATAGTCTCTGCACTAGCTCTCGCTCCGTCCGCCCCACGTCGTACGTCGACTTATATCCCATTACGCAATTCTCTTTCCCGGGTAATTTAATATTCCTCGCCGCTAGATATACTCGTATTCGCTCGGCCCCCGTGTACCTCCGTCCTTTGTTCCGATCTCGCATTGTAACTATTGTCGTGCATCGCGAATGGACACTTGAGTCGACGTATTTGTTCTGTTGCGTTGAAGCCGCAGTTCCCTTTCCGCGACGGGATCCGCTTTCCTACCCGGAAATTCAACCAGAAACTTGTTACGAGCAGCGCTGGCAAGAGGTGCACATAGTAGCGCAAGCTACTTATTCCGGACGGCTTGTCTATTAATGAAAGTGTATGGAAGCTTCGGACACAGAAGTACAAACTGTATTATATAGTAACTTGCTGATTGGATAGCCGATTAACGCTTTATGAGTCACACACTTTTGGAGCAAACTAATGAGTGTCGCCTGATCTGGAAATTTAGAAACGCTTCGTGGGTTCTTAATTATACGCACTTGCGTGTGGACATTGGCGCACCCACAAGGAGGTCAAGGGGCCCCAACATCCCCCAAACAAGGGGCTTTGTAAAAAGAAAAGAAAACTGTATTTTATTCTTTAAATCAATTTTTACAATCACCTAATGAGTTTTATTGAATCTGGATTAAAAATATTTTTGTCCCTTCAACTCGGCCCCCCAAGATTAAATGCTGAGTGCGCCACTGCCTGTGGTCGATGTGAAATGAGAATAAATTGTTGGAGATACAGCGCTAATACAAGGTTTTTCGATATATTGGTAGAAAAAAAGATGATACATTGAAATATTCTAACGGTTCACGCGGAGAATCATTGAATCCACGAGTAACCAACAGATTTTCAAAGTCGATCGCCTTGATCAGGGACATCGTATGAAAAGATAGTATTGCACAGTTTTCAACTATCTCTATACGAGATAATCGTCCGTAAACGTTTCAGTTAAATTCTCTTTTTTTTTTACTCTAACTAACGAACGAAACTTTGGCAAGGCTAATTTTATGGGCTTTTGGAGAATTGTAATTAATTATCCATGGTTCAGCGAATAATTAATTGCCAATGCTCCGATAATTAATAGTAAGGCTACAAACTCTAGAATATCAGTATTCAGTGTCCCGTGGGCTAAGTTTATAAGGGGTGAGTAGTAAGCTACCCTTTTAATCCCTCCTTCACAGCCGCATTATAGACTCTGCATAGCACAATGGTCGCTTAATAATTGTCTGTCTGCGAAACATATTGTTAGCGACATAACAGAGCTTGCACTGTTCCGTTGTTTGGGGAGTTAATTTCCCCCATTCCTATCTATAGTACCAGCTGAGCAAGCAACGTACAGGATATCATTGTTTTGAAATCGATTCAGTAAAATTTTTCAGGTTGATTCACACTATGAAAGTATGAAAGAAAACGGGTTATTGCTTTAATTAATATAGCGACTACCAGTTCTGCCCACAGTGATAACGAGCAACAAAAGCTCGACAAGGAAAGATAACCAGGGAGAAGGAGAATCATAAGAACCAATAAAGAAAGAACTGAAATAGGAAGGAGAATCAGAATGTCTGGTTCAGACAGTACAGAAAAGATTGGAAACCAAATGGTCAGGAAGTATAATGGCAGACCTAATCCAGCAGTTCTGCTTCAAACATGAGTTAGCCGAATCACTGGCGTCGGGATGCTCCGTTTTCATCAGGCCACGGGGCTGGGGAGGAGGGCGCATGTAATTGAAATGTACATTGGCGTCACGGTGTAATGAACCGTGCTCGGAGTGAAACGTATTCCCGGAAAGTATGTAGTTTCATTTGTACGAAATTGAAATTGTAATTTATCGGCGTCGTCCATTTCGTCTTACGAAGACAGCGGAAGGCTTCCGGAACGGAATGGTTCCGTACCTTCTTTCGTAACGGCGAGATATAGGATTTATTCTTTGTCATAGGTGCATGTTTGAGAAATTGAGTCTTGAAATGTAGAGAGAAAAAGCGGTGAGCTAAACGCTAGAATTTTAGCGAGAAGCCGTCCTTTATTACAGAATACAGAAACGTGTCTATTCCCGAAATGTGTTTGCGCATCTCTATAGAGTGTTTCAGAACTATAGGTGTAGATTCAAGTAGCTAGTAGAGCCAAGTAAAATGAAACAGGGTAGATAGGTAGATAGGTAGATAGGTAGGTACTATGGGAAAATCCCCAACTTGGAAATTCAAAAAGTTCTGAAACTTTGGGGATATGTAGAGTATATATAAATATGTATTACGCAAATATTTGTTGTTGCCCAAATTTAGTTTGAGGGCGTGAATTGATCCTTTAAAAGCCAGCTACTTTCCGATTTTTTTGGTATAACTCACGTACTGTAAGTTACCAAATGATTGTCCTAATTAAGGGGTGAGCCTGGTGTAACTAGCTGAAAATCGAGGCATTTTTCTCTATCTCTTACAGTTTGTGAGCTATAACACAAAATCGGAAAATAGCCAGATTTTCAGTGGTCAACTTCACTCCCTTAATGTAAATTTGGGCAGCAAAAACAATCCTGTGCATATCCCCAAAGTTTCTTAATTTTTTTGAAATTGTAGAATGGGGATCTTCCCTCGTATGTCCTTTCCACGTGAGACAATATGTTCCCTGTTAAACTTAGAACATCCTCTAAACATGTACCAACGGAACGACTCTATCAGTTTCAGATCAATTGGTTGAACAATTTCGTGGATAGAGGACGCCGAAATAGTATGGGGGCGCGTGATGATTATCGCTGCGCGAGGGTTCCCCTCGTTGCCTTGAAAGTATAGCTTCGTGCCAACAAAGCGTCCACCCGACAAAGAGGCCTCTATTTATTAAAAAAATTGTGCTCGAAAGAAAGCTCGGTCCGCGCGAGGCGCGACACGTAGGTTCCTTCGAGTGTGGAAACGCCTTTGTGCGGGGGAGTTGGCTGCGGAACAGTTTGACACATTGAATACGGAATAAGGCATTCTGAACACGTTAAATACGTGGAAGTTAACATCCACTGTTGACGATCCGAGTTTGTATCTCGTTAAAGCTTTCTGCATCGATCCGTTCGCGCCTCTCCTTGCCGCCGGTTTCAGTGACACAAAGCATTGTTACAAGCGCCGCTGTCTGCCGCAATGCATTTCCCACCTGCAACTGCAGAATCAGCTGCATTTTAACGATAAGCCCCCGCGCCTCCACCGAGACGTTACGTAATCCTTCACTTTAATCATTCGCGGTGCGCATTTATCCCCCGCGCCCCTCGCCCGGCCCCGTCAGACCAGCTAAATTAATTCAGAAAAGAAACGCTTCCACCGTTAAACATGTGGATTTTCCTTGAACCGTGCAAAGTAATCTGCATAAATATCCTTACTGCGATTTAATTAAACTAAACGTGCGCGTAGTGGTGCATACCTACATATTTTCGAAGGGTAGTTTACCTCTTTCGATAGAAATGAAGGCGCCAGCGAATCTCCAGACGTGAGTTTTGAAGGTGCGTTCGCGTGCTTGCAGAGGAGGACTTAATTAATTAGCGTACCTAACGTTAGTTTGAAGAAGAATTTC
Source organism: Andrena chrysosceles (assembly GCA_963855975.1). Lineage (NCBI taxonomy): Eukaryota > Metazoa > Arthropoda > Insecta > Hymenoptera > Andrenidae > Andrena > Andrena chrysosceles. The sequence continues at coordinate 857,188 of OY979769.1, read as the reverse complement.
TTCGTAGTAGTAATGAGATACCTATTGCTGGACGATGTAGGACAGCTCTCAGCGTGGGCTTGGTGTTTTATTAACAGATCTGAAATGCTAATTCCACGAAAACTTCCGCGAGGATTTTCATAATGCACGTTGTGAGGGTTGCGCGTTACAGAAAATATCGATAAGCAGCTCCCTGCTGTAATTTCGCAAACTAAGTAACTTTGTTTCGCGTATTTCTTGCCGCGAAAGACGGTGCATAGTCAATGCACTGCCCGCCTTCATTTTACTTTCTAACTAAATCAATTTAATCCCCACATTCTGCCATCTTTTAATCTCCACCCTTGTTCTTTTTGCCCCGGCCTGTTTGGTATAATTTGTTGCCTGCTCGGTTAGGACGCGGCTCCACGAAAATATCGACACGAAGTGGCCTTTGGCAATATTTCATGTAACGAGATATTGCTCCATCCCTCCTGCCCTTTTTGCGTCGTTTCGTTAGCGAGCGCTGACACGCTGTTGAAAACAAGAAAAGTCACTTATTGGATTGGCTTTGCGAAAGAAACCAATACTGTAATATTAGATTAGAAATTCCTTTTCCCAAGGGACACAATAATCTGGGTTCTGGGATTACCGATTTTCGTAGAAATCTCGTATTAAAAGGTTCCGTTACAACAGCGATTAAATTCAACGTTAGAAACGGTGAATTCGCTGCACTCCTCATTACCAATTCGATGACTAACATTTTTCTCGCTTAGCAACGGGTCAGAGGAGACCATTGGCGTCCAAAGGGTAGCTGTCGTCACGTATCCGCAACAGGGCACCCCACGAAGATGGTCACGTGACAGCCTGGCCGGTGTCAATAACATTGAGTGACAATTTTCACCCCCCGGGGCCAAACCACCTTGGCATTTAGCACGGTCAGGCGATTCATCCGTTCCATCGATCCGTCCAGACGGAGCACAATTAAAGAGAAATTACAGAAGCTGAGAGGACCCTGGTGTCCGGTCTAACTGGAACGTTTCCATGAAATGTTACGCCACGGTATCGATTGCAGGACGTTTCGTTGGCTTCGAGAGATGAAATGGTTTCCTGCGGCCGCAGGCCTACTCACGGGCCTCGAGAAACCAAGTTCACCGTATTGTAGTGGGCCTAAATTCCACTTCGATTTCGGTACATAGAGTTTTCTGTAATCCAAACTTTACATAAGTGATGTAGCTAATTTGTGGTATTAGAATATTTTTTGCTGACCCTTTGGTGAATTTATCCCTTTTTGTTCAAATTTATATTCAATGAGATATACAAAGTCGCCGTGGATTTTCCAAGTAGCATACTATTTAGCAAAGAAGAATGCTATTCGTCGGGCACTATTAGTACTAGAAAGTAACTTTAATATCACAGTAAAGTGAGCTGAAAATTCGAGGTGTTTATCTTCATTCAGAAGCGCCGGGTTTTCTGTTCAGTTTCCTCTTTGAAGAAGGCTTCGCTGAACTTATACGTGGGAGCTGGGGTCCTGACAAATCGGTTATCCCTGACGAAGGCACAAACCCTTAAGGGTACTTCTCCATCTTTACGGTACGCTGTTAGGGGTGCATGAATGGGAAAGTCAGTCTATAGTCCAGGGTCTGTCACGGACATTTGTGCCAGAAAATGTACTCTGCTTGAAGGGGAATCCTTTCTTTTCACTTTGAAATCCGTTTCTTCGATTACAGATTTCCTTATCCTCGCAATTCTCCACGAGCCATTTCACATCAACGAACCAGATAGTTTCTATGGTAACTAAAACTCCAGACCGTCTACTTTCAGGTGTCATAAACTGCACTCGTTGCTTTACAATTACTGCATTACTGCATCTGTCTCCTGTTTTAATCAATTTCGTTTATTAAAGCTATTCATATTCATTTAACTATAGTACCTACAGTCAAGCTGTTAAAGTAGACTCGTAGAAAACGAAAGATCTGGACCGAAAGCTGATTGCCAGTTTAATATTCGTACATACAGCTCGTTTCTATTATTCCAAGAACACGAATGCCGAACATTCTCTAGAGACCGTTACTTTTGATACGATTAAATTCATTTTCACGACTGGCAATAAAGGTCGTACAGAAGAGTTAGCGTCTTCGACTGCGAAACGGGCGCCAGTTGACGGGAATTTTCGATGCGGAACAGATGCCAACTGGTGGAAAATTTTGCTTAATCTCCCCCTCCCTCTCCCTGTTGCGACGATTCTTCGGGGGAGCATGCTCTTTCGTCCGTTTGCGACCGGCAGCGAAGAGTTAATACATTTTTAATTGTCCTCAAGTGCGTGTACTGTGCGCGCTCTCCTCCTTCCGAGAATTCTCCTCTTTGTGCGCCCGAAGTTTCGCCATGGTCGTGCATTAAATTCTTGATGTTAATGGATGTGCCATTGCATTTAAATTGCTGCATTCCAGCGAAAGCTTATGAGCCCCTAATTAATTCATATCCGAATCCGTCAACGAGATTTGCATATTTAACGCCTTTTATGGCACTTGAACAACCCGCCCGGCATTTCGGCGCGCGCGAAACAAAGAAGAAGCTCCCACACCCGTTGGGAACAGCTCTCTGGAGAAGCTAATTTTCAGCATCGTTGGAAGCCCGACTAAACATACGCAGAAACGTATTTACTGTGACGGGCAGTGACATCGATGGTGTCGATAGATACACGATTCCATTAGAAACGTCGTTAATTCTATCGAGGAAAACCCCTATAACTGACCGATTCTTGGTGCTAAATGTCCTTGTCATATATGTATCGATAATGTGTAACGAATTTATAGTTTATACGAAAACTGCTAACAGCTTCGGGACTGAAGACTAGTTAAATTTAAAACAGTTTTAACGGGATCTGTTTATTTCGAACCGTATGCCGATGGATTTGTAATAGAAGTCTCGCTGCTTTAACAAATTCATTCATTCGTTTATTTTATAATGTCACAGGATGTCGTACATACAAATATGTAATCGCCAGCCGGTGATTTTACAACGCTAATGCTCTTCATTTATTCAAGCGAAAGAACCGGAAACTCGGTTCTCGTTCGCGTGTGTTTTCCTACAGCAGCTTCTGTTAGCACGGATCCTGGAACAGCGTGTGTACGAAAGCACGAGCCGCTAATTCAGCGGAATTAGATTCAGCATAAAAAGCCAGCGAACACGGCGCTGGCAGTCAAACGACGGCTGGCTGGATGTTGCCACTTCATAATTAGTCGCCTTTTTCTGGAATTAGAACGTTACCACGATCCTATGTCTCGTTCGCGAATTCTACGTCACGTCATCGTCATCTAGATAACAATTGTTAGCGTCGCTATCGCTGTTCCAATAACCAGGCTCGCGACACGAGAGCTCCATACCCTTAAGCAAGATTGATTATAATTTGTACATTCATGGAACTTCATACATAATTCACGCGTATATTACCCATTATTATCATTGGTGTGTCCAGTAAACGCGACTGTACCAATTTAGCATAACGTTGATCTACAATCCCCAGGGATATTTCCAAGGTGTATTTAATACTTCTGTTAATGCAAACAGGGCGCCGGGGAAGAAGTCAGATCTTCTGGCAGTTCCTCGCCCACTGTTTCTGCCATTTGAGGACCTCCTTCTTTGAATAGTCAGATATGCAAATGAAGGTCGTCCCAGAGGACCCTAATCAGGGAAAAAACCACTCTGTAATAGAATTAGTAACTCACTTTGTACGCCCTTGGAAACAGTCACTCTCAAAGATGGGGTTACAATTTTTCAATCCCCACTGTTACAGAATAGCCATGAAAATGGTTTCGCAGGCTTAATGCCACTTAGCTATCCGCAGACCGTAAACTAATCCGATACTTTGGAACCTACCGATACACCGCTAACTTCCATATCATAAACACGGTTCGGTTGAATGTACCCGGCAGTCACCGAAACGGCTAACACGTTTTCGTAAACCAACGCGATACTTCTGGTAAATCCGTGGTAATTAGTTACCGCAGGCGCGGCTCGATAGCGAAGTTGAATTCACGGTGTTGGGTAGGCGATGCGGTCGCAACTTTCTCCGATACATCCAGTGGAAATCCTGCAAACCTTATCAGTGACAGTGTTCCGTTTTCCGTGGAACCAACCTGTTCAGCCGTGGCTGGTCGAAAGGGCCACAAAGATCAGTGGCGTGGCATTGAAAAGACAGCTGAATGGTATGACAGGTCTTTGGTGCTGAGGAAGGGTCAGTACAGTGGAAACACAGGCGATATACGTAGGCGCACGCATGATCTGTCACGGCTAAGGATTATGCAAGTGCTTTCGACGCAACGCTGCATTCACTGATCATCCGCATAGCCCAGGGCTGTTCCATTTAGCGCATCGCCGTTCGAACAACTGCTATTGGAAGACGCGTTTAACCGTTCGCTTTGCACAAAAGGAGAGCCACCTATCGACTGGCTACTATCGAAACTTCCTATGTCACGAGGATGCACGGTTAATTTGCTGTTCAGAAGATAGGCTCGATTGCATGCGGCTCGCTGCACGCAGCGGTGCGTTGCTTCGCTCGTGTGTGCATTTGTTAGACCTGATGCATTCAATCATTCAATTCTCCGGAATAGCGGGTGACGCGAATGGGGATGTTTCGGGACAGTGCGACGTTGACTTTTTTCACGAATATCCGCTGATGGAGTCGAGTCAGTTTCCCACATTTCGTTCTTACAAAATGTCGTATCCGATCGGCAGTGGTAGCCGAAGTATTCAATTTGTTGGCATATTTTTATAATAGATTTATTTTTGGAGCTCACAGTATAGAGTTTCGCTAGCAGTTGAGTTAGCTTCGAGGATGGTGCTTCATTTATTTCCATACTAGAGATATTGAACCAACTAGTGACACATCGAGTATTCAATCTGAGTGGATGATAGTTTTTATAACAAACATTTGAAAAGATTTCGTTGATTTCTGTGGACGAAACGAGGAATTTCTGCTAGTAAGGGTCTGCCAGGGATTTATTTCTGAAACATTTATTCATCCATTTTCAGTAAAGGAACCGACGAAGTAGTTTATGTCCCTTGCTCGTCTATTTACATAATTCATCGTCGAATTGCTCGACATGAAACGAGGATGGATACAATTCAAGGAGCTTTAGCTCCCTTGTATCGAGAAGGCGTCCATGAATTATTCACCAGCGGGTAAAATGCACGTGATAATGCAGAGAATAATTAGCGAGGACCGCAGCGGACGGATTTAGAAGCAGACAGCCTGGAAAAAGAACGGGACCCTTGGTCGTCCCGTTTCTGACAACGTTCCTGCCGATGGATGCATTCAAGTGGAGCGCGAGCAAGATACTGTCGGTGGACACGGAAACTCGAAAATGTGCGACCGCCGATCGAAGCCTGCACGCGAAATCGTCGTTGAAATTATTTGATCAAACAGTGCCCGGATCTGTCGATGTTGAAGTACATTTACATCGAACGTACCGTCTCCTTATGTAGAATCACGAAGTGAACGTTTCACCCTTATCGGGAAGTTTATGCTACGCCTGGAAGAATATAGTTTTCCGTAGAAGTGCGCAGAGATCCCCCGAACCACCTGCAAAATTGATAGATGTATCTGGCGTTGCTCCATGTTGTAGTATGCAAAGTTTCGAGTAGCCCTGAAGAAGGGATTAAGATTGTTATGCGTCTCTCATAAACCAAGCGCGACAAACATTATTTTCAGACTTAACAGCGATTAGTTGCTGTAACCTTGGGTGTATCGAATGGAAAATGACGGTGTCTGCCTTTTGATGCCAGTAATTCTGATTGATACGGATTAATGGTGACATAATTTCTCTCTGTTCTTTTTGAATTTATTCATTTCATTTCAATCCGTCTATGTCCACACAGAAATGCATCACTGGTATTCATATTGAATCCTCTTAATCTTGTTGAAGATCTTTTATACATGTGTGTCCATTTTAATATCGTTGAAATGAAGAAAGGCTTACGAGCAACTTCATATACGATTCTAGAGACCACCGACGAAGGGGTCAATAGGTAGACTTTGTCTACTCATTTGAATGAACATGTCTCATTTTTACGATGCGATCTGATGCGAGACAACTTGCTGCATTCATCCTGAATGCTTCATTTGAGCCAAACTTACTACCTGATGCAATGGAGAGTATAAAAAATTACTTGCTGTCTGGATGGCGTAATTGAAATCCAGTCGACAGGATGTCGTACTGGTTACATAGCTATAAACACCAATGAAAATTTTATACAATAAAACACTGCATGAATATTTAAACTGATGGTCAGGAAAATGTATCTAAATCAATACTGAACCTGTGGTGAAGCGTGATTAATTTTTAGTCGATCTGGAAAAGTGGCGAAGCCTCCATTAAATCATGAAAAAAAAGTGTCGATTTAGCGGTGTCGTTGGAATAGGAACATAAAGAACCATTGAGAAGTGAAATTATGAAATAGACACCACTGATATTTAACAAAATAAAATACTCCCATAAATTGGGTCTACGTATGAGGTATACAAATTGACCTACTTCCTCGACAGCGTGTTCCTGCAATATTCAATATTTGTTTGGCTTAAAATTGAAGCTGCCACTGGCGTAAAACTAATGAAACTTGTAGTTGCTTGCAGGATATTTGCAAGCTGATATAATGTGATTAATTTTGTACCCTTAAATTCCAATTCAACAGATCCCGATACAATACATTAGACATTAGACGGTAGAAGCCCACTACAATTAGGGGGACAGGCGATATGTACCATCCGTAACTTATCTTCTAATTCCTCGAGATATTCCCAACAGATGTTATCGTTGGTTCAGTCTTCAAAGATGGAGGGGCTCGCGTTCTATCTTTCCGTTTCCCAATCGTAAATCCGTCTGCAGTCAGGTTCCTAACGGGAAGTATATTCACGACGTCGGGCTTTCCGCGCGAGAAGAGCTGTCTACGTCAGCGAAAAGTGATCGAAGGATCGTAAAATGCATTGCCGCCGGTTTTCAACGGAATTCCATCGAATTGCTTGGCCTCATTATTAAACCACTTGGCGGCACGGGGTCCATCTTTGCGATGGAAATCGAGATCGTTCCCGTATGCAAACCGCATTGAAACGTGTTGCCTGCGGAAATAGGGAAGGCCGCGCACTGCTTGGTACGCCTGGCGTCGTGTGCAGCACATGTGTCGACTCCTCGACACGGTCTATGTATCAGCAGGGTCTCGGCACGTGACCGATCACCGAAAAACGTGCATCCCCAGCAAGAAGCCCCGTAGCCAGACCTCCTCCGGCTTGTATTACGCCCCGAATGGAGGAATCGTTTCGTCGATGGTAACGGTATCCTTGAAACGAGCCGCGGCAAGCCCTGATGGCTTGATGCTCCCCCGCGCCAACGATTTCGGCCTGATTTTGCTTGTTCGTTATGCCAGCGATGAAGAGGAAGGGATTCTGGCGGAGTGAACCAAAGGAAGCTTCTTGAAATCATTGTATACGTAGTTGTTCCACTTGTGAAATGGCACGAGGTCGTACTTTATCGATCTCTGGGCCTATTAGCCACTTGGAAGTAAGGGTGATCCGTTGAGACACTTGCAAACATATTCTATTGTAGATGTACTGGAGTTTCGTCGTTGAATCAACTGTAAAAGTCGATATTTTGGTTTATTCCTACGTTTATGTTCCCACAGGTAGATTGGAGTAGTTACTCGGTGATTCCTCAGCTTGGGTATATTAAGTGAACAGCAATAAAGAATGTTTCTGATATATTTTTCTTTCTTGCTGCACTGGAAGCAAATTTCGCATCCTTCCACTCTGTATCAGAGACGATCGTTCATTTGTCCACTTCAAAGTTTAATTTTCGTGAAAAGCCAAATATCACGCTTCACGAATTTTGTGACGCTCGGTTCATGAAAAATCGATTAGGAACAAGTAGGGTGATTGTAGGAATTTAAACTGAAAGACCTGGCGCAGGGAAGATTAAGCTAAGAACCTGGAATCGAATCCTCTTTTAAGGGAGATGTATGATATATTAAGGGTAATAAATTTTATGTGGCTTTCACCGTATAATGATTTATCTCTCGAGCACAAGCAGTTACAGTATCACGGTCTTTTTGCATTCCTTCTAACGTTGCACGCGCACGATATCAATTTTCGTGGATAGAGACTTCAAAATTTTCTGAAAATGTAATATTCCTTCTATATAGAAAGTAAAAAGAAAAAGAATCTTCTTGCATTTCTATAATATTAAATAAAACATTACAGTTTCAAAGACGAATATGATTGCGTCAATTTTATTAATTTCCTTCCAATATACTTGATGCGTCTTTAGCGAACTGTCGACATTAACCTTCCCCTACCCTTAGCAATTCTGGTTAGCAGAAATAGAAGAAACTTTCTGCCAGGGCCTTATTTTTCAATAAAATTTAATGTTATGATTTAAGGTGATTTAGTAAGGTTAGAGCAATGGTGTACACGGCGAAGTGTGTTGTGCTTAGTGCCTCTCGCGCAAGGTCTTGTGTGAAACACCCCCATTACTTAAATAACGTTGTGCTCGGGGAAGTATTTGTGGTTATCGATCTTCGAGTCTGTATAACACCCTGCATTAACTTCAGGCCTCATTATGCGCGCTGTACTAATATCGCCATGAAAACCGTAGGTTTTATCTCCAGGTTTGCCAGACATTTCAGGAACATTGATACCCTGTAGTTGTTATACGTTGCCCTTGTTAGGCCTCATGTCGAATATACCTCGATCATTTGGAGTCCTAGACATGCAAAATTTATGAAATCAATTGAAAGGGTGCAGCATAGATTTTTGAGGTTCGCCTCACGTACCCTTGGTAATCTTATATATATATGTAGAACCGACCATGATTATCGCCCGGCACTTGCATCCTTTAAGTTAACCACTCTTGAGGATCGTAGGCATATTATGGACTTGATTTTTCTGTATAAAATTATCAATGGCCATATAAGTTGTCCTGACTTGCTGGCCTTAGTCACGTTTAATGTTACGGTGAGGAACTTGCGGTCTAGGCCTCTTTGTTTCGAGGCTACCGAAATATGTATCGTTATTATGTCTGAGAGAAAATCTGACCATTCCACGCGATGCAGCAGACAGTTTTCCTTTGGAAAGCGCCAACAGAAGTGGTAAGTCTCGTTTTGTTTTCAATACAGAAGCGAAATAGTTTGGCAAAACTGGTAGTCACGCGCGTTAAGCGATTCTGTTACCCTGAGCGGCAGTGGATCGCGCGCCGCCGTTGACTAACAATAAGTAGGCCCACAGTCGGCACCGTGCGTTTTGCCAAACTATATCGCATCTGTATTGAAAACAAAACGGGACTTACAAAACTACATAATACATCCCCGAAAAAGCACCGATTCCGTTCGCCATTCGAATCACCACTCGGATCATTAAAATGATTAGGTATTTCACAAACGCTGATTAACTTTCCGTTTCATCGGGTAGCCATCGTTTGCCGGTTAAACGAAAGAATTTCCATTAAAAGTGGAAGGCTCCACGCAGTCTCGCCCGGACAGCGGAAGATTTACACGATACGACGAGCAATCTCCTGTCCCTTTCAGAAAAAGCCAGCCCGAAGATGCGATTTCTCGTCGAGTAATTGCCACTCCGTTCAGAATGAAAAGGAATAAAGCGCTTGGGAGATAAACTAACGCGATTATTCCGCGTTCGTCCCGGGGAAAATAGAGCGGTTCCTCTATGTCTATGGCGATCGTCTTCTCCGTTGTTTTAACGCCGTTACAATGTAATGGGCCGAATCCTTTCACGGCGGAAACGAAGGTGTGCGCGTTGTCAACGGAAATTTATCGACGCGACGACAGGAAAAATTGTAAGACACGAACCTATGAACGATCATCTACTTAGTTACCGGCGTTTGATGAATTAGAACGTCACGAGGAAACATGTTACCCTTCCACTTTAACTACTCCGCCGCTAGAGTTACAAGATTCGCGTATCTTCGATGATAATGAGGAGGCAGCCCCGTGCTTCTCGCCCCTCGCTAATTACGGATCGTACATCAGCCGGTCGTATTAGCACGAAAACAACGGAAGCGCCTAGGCCCTAGGCAGTGGCTAGTAAGAGATGATCGTATCAACGGGGAACTAGTTCAGCATCGGTCAGCGAACAGCCCCGAACGATAACGTTGGCGGGCGTGTATTTCTTTTTGCCGCGGTCGCGTCTTGCAGTGCAGAATTATGTATGCAAAATTCATGCGACCATGTCGGCCGGCGAAGTGTTACGAGGTTAGTAGAGTCCGCGCGTGGAAGAACGGACGAAGAAGAAACGTGAATTAATTCAGATAGAGTGGGCCGATATAGCGGGGGCTGCAGGGATGACAGCACGTGAGTCGGGACGGAAAGACTAGGTGGGTGAGCAGCCGAGTGGACTTCCGGTTCCGGCGGAGATAATAGCGCGTGTCTAGAATGTACTAGCGAACACGTACCAGCCTGAACTTTATGTACACGTAGCAGTATTTCGTCGTTTGCAAACAGCCATATTTCTGACTAATTATTCCTTTCGTCGGGGCACGTTCCAATTTCGCCATCGGGCCCGGCCATTCGCCTTTGTTCGACACATTCGAGGTGGGACACCTTAATTAAACGACTAATGAACCAGGCAAGGGTACTCGGTGCTCTCTGATCCCGGGCGCTCGGAGATCGATGATCCAACATTCAGATCGATGTTTCATTTTTGAAAGGAGATCCTTCTTCATTCCATGGAAGGGTTCTTCTGGCGATTGAAATTATCACTAATCGGGGAAATAGACACGAGTGACCAATAATTTTAGTTACATGTTCAATGTTCCTCGCTCGTGAAGATGTATCCGAGGCGCGACTAGTATCACTTTATCTGCCGAGCAACTAATTGTTATTAAATTCCCCGCGGTGTAAGCTGCAAGAGGATCATCATCGTCGTAACAGAAACCATTCAAATGGGGAAACGCTATAAATTCTTACGCGTACGCTTGGCTACCGCGAAAGGAGGCATTCCAGCTGTAGACCGCATACCGAATTCCGCGATGTCTGCGATTTTCATGCAATTTAGGTGTGTTGTTATATTGGCCCTCGAAAGACACCCTCTACCTACGCGGCACGCTTCCTGGATTTCTTGCGTCGAACGTTCGCCGTCGGCGAATATTTTATGAAAATAACTGCGCCGTCCGAGAAGACTGCGTTCGCCTCCTGCATGGAATTCCTATTTTCAAAAAATCGCTGGCGGAACGTGTTTGCGTTCTCCCACGGAATTTGAAACGGTGTGCAGGAATTACTTTCCCCCTTCCGTATTTATATTTGCATTAATCCCTATCCAGCGCGAGAGTAAACATGTAATTCCTGCGTTTGCAGTCCCGTTTCCCTGCAATTCCATTGATTTTTTTATCCCACTCATTATTGGCGAAATACGGCATAGAGAAACATGTTAATGAAAACTGGAAGAGACTAGGAAAAATATTGTAAATTAGACATTTTCTGTCAAGGATATAGTACTGCACGTGGTTTTATGGATACTGTTTCTATATCTGCATATGAAAAATGTTTCAAATTGTCAGAGAACCTGTTATATCTATTTATGCATTTGGTCCCATACACAGACAGCCCTTGAACGATTTCTGTTTATTCTCTGTTACGTGAGTTTTAATGACCCCAGTGATTCGATTTCTACCTTCGCGTAAAGGGGCCATTGTTAATTCGGGACGCCTCGATTTCGTTCCAATCATTTCATTTGTACGTCCCGAAATGACTCGATTGTACTGGCTGGGTTGAAGTGACACTATACGAGCGAACGTAAGCGAAAGTAATTCAATCCCCCCGCGAGTAGAAATTCGCAATGGGTGTTTGACAATTTCGCATATTATACGAGTATTTTTAATTGTTCGCAGAGGGCACTACATTGGGAGAGATTGTCGAGTTTAATTCGAGTTACGGGCGGTGCAATTGTGAAAGAATATGTTCACAGAATATTTTCACTCGCGTCCTGTATCGTGCCTGTTAATTAAATCCTGTTATTATGTAACTGATACCAATTTTTAGAGCCCGTACTTGAAAATGTATTTATGTAAACGATTAAGTAAAAGTATTCCTGCATCCCTTTTAGCTGTCCTCCGAAGCTTGTTGCCTCCTCTGTTACTTCAACCATGCTCAAACTAATCCATTTTCCATCAGAAACCTACCATCCGTGAAACTTCTTACACAAATTCCCTCTTTTATATCAATATATTTTTCAACTTTCGTTGGCTATACTTCAAGATACACCTTCCCCGGATAACTTCATTTAAATGAAGTTGTTCAATGCTTCAAAGCCAGAGTTGGACAAAATTTTTATTTAAATAAACTTTCGAGTAACGAATGAACGTTAAACAAATTATTCATCATGCGTCGAATAAAGTTAACTCGAGTTAACGAACGAATGACCAATATGTTTTGTTAACTTTTATTCGTTATTCGAAATTTTACCTTTTCTTCCACATCAAAAATACTTAACCATTCTCTTCTATTCCATAATTTCATAAAAATTCACTCACTTTGCTTCTCCAATCCGTCATGTACGAATTTTCTTACTCTTGTACTAATTGTCTTCCTCGAGTTGCAAGTCAACCACCCACTTTTCCTCTATTATACCTACTCTTTGCACAAACGCGATTCGATTACCTGAAAAAAGTCCATTGTACGAAAGGTGTCTTAATCGATGAAGGGGATGCGAACCTCTGTCTTACGGATCTTACTGGACGAACGCGGAGTTAGCGACTTTCGCAGCTCCGCGAGCTCGTGTATCAGACTATCAGCGAGGCGAGTGCAAGCCCGACGAACCGTTTGTTTCCGTAGGTACGGCGCACGCACTTTCTGCATATTCAATGAACGCGTCGCACGCGTGCAAACAGCCACCCCTTTCCTGCATTCGAATCGGAGCAAGCGTGTATTTTTAATCGTTTCGCTATTCGGTACACGTACCGACATTATCGACGACGAATCAACTCTTTCTTCTGCATTCCGTATCTTCTTTTCTCTTTTTGCGTGTCGCTGACGTAACAAAAACAAAGCAGGAGGAAAGAGAAACTCTTATGGAACGTTGGGTTTGTTTTGGCGTTATTAATTAACTTTGATCGATAGCCCGTCGAACGTTGAATAGGTTTTCATAAGTGCAGTGGGAACAGTGTTGAACAGAGACGCGTGTTCCCATAAAGAATCAACTTGATTGGGTCGCGGTTTGTGTGTTAATTAACGGGGGATTTTTGTTTGATCATGCCGCTTGATGGATTTCGATATTTTTCTCTTTCATTACGGGGTATACGAATTTTTTCAAGGGATGGTGGTTGTGAAAGATACGGATAACTGATTTTGAATCTCGTTTTATCAAGATTGTTAACACATTCCAAGTTTTTGCTAGGGCGTATTGATAAGAAGCTGAATAGAGAAATTCCTTAAGACGCTGAAAGTATTTTCAATATAGGTACCATCGAAAACTTTGAAAAATTTCACGTCCTTTTAACGAAACGAAATAACGACCGTAGGTACATGGTAAAAGGTTTAACGGCGATTTCGTGAAGTAATATATCATGGCCTGGAATTTACATTAATTTCGGGGAAACCCGGGGGATTACTTTAATCTTTAATTGTAGTAAAACCTTGGACCATTTATTAACAAGTTGCATAATCCCGATACATAGCCTACAATGTTTTATAACTGAGTGTTCCTCCACTGTTTTCAGTTTAGCTACCGAGCAAATGAGCAGCAGAAGTTTCGAACTTCGCCTCTCTTTCGAACCTGCCTCTAATTACTTCGCAAGTTTGCCGCTCCCGCGCCTTTTTTCCCCTTTAGAAAATCATTTCTTTTCACTTTCTCTTCCTTAACTTTATTAAGGAAGGAAATCGCGACATTAACGTCCTCGAGTGTTCTTCTCTGGCCTCCTTAGGAAGAAAGTGGGAGACGTTACATAATGTGCATAAGAAGGAGTATTGAAAAAATAATCCGCCATTTTTCTGCTCTTTTTTTCCACCGTACACCTTGGACCCGGGATTTTCGGCATTAATTTTCGCACTCGTGCCACTTTTCCAAGCATTAAAAGTTATCCTATCACGGTGTCCACAAATTAAAGCTTTCCACTGGTGCAACAAGTGCACGGAAATATCTGATAGTGATGCACTTTTCGCCTGAAGGCACAGAGCGACTCGATTTTCCTTGCACGAGTCTGTATGTGAGTCAGTGTGGTAGAAAAATCTGGTTGTTGCTATTTGGAATCGAATACCTCTCAACAACTGGATGACTGTATAGTCTAGGAGCCAGCGACACTTTTTATGTCTCATTTGTTTAAAGTTGTTTTTTTTTTTACTATATTTGTGCTACATGTGCACAAAACGATCTCCTGCCATCACGATAGTGGAAACGCTTAACAGCAGCGGGTCAATCGATTTCATTTTCTTTAACATGTTTATACGAGTGGCAGTAGCATGTCGTTCCGCAACTAAGGTGGCAGCAGATCATTTTTCGGTGTTTTATGGTGTCTATTATTAGTACAAAAATTTTCAAATTTAAACATGTGAGGATTTTGCACAATATTTTCTTGCATAGTTAACACGCTGCTGTTAAGCGTTGTTCCGCTGGTGTGCTGGCAGGAGGTCGTTTTGTGCATATGTAGCACAAATATAGAAGACAAAAAGATAAACTAACTTTAAACCAATTGGCCAAAAAGATGTGTCGCTGGCTTCCGGACTAGTAGCTAGTGATGGGACTAATACCGTATCGATACCTTCGGGAAGTATCAAATCGGTTTCGATTCAGTATAGTATTGGTTTTATCGATTGAAAAAGAATCGGTATCGATGATTGATACCAAGTACCTAAAATTTCGATGCGTATCGATATTTCCTATTGAGTATTTTGGTATCGAATTGATTGAATATCATCAATAGTATCGGTATCGATGCAAACACTAACTGTAGCTTTTTATTCTGGATACAAAGTAATTTTGAGAAATGTAAACAAAAGTCTAGTTACAATTCTAATTACCATGGAATTCTACCATCGATGGGCTGTATCGTTCTTGAAAATGCGTTTCCTTTGAAATTGAGTGTCTTACTGTACTCAAATTTGAATTGCACTTTAATATCGGTT
The DNA here is from genome assembly GCA_963855975.1 of Andrena chrysosceles. Taxonomy (NCBI): domain Eukaryota; kingdom Metazoa; phylum Arthropoda; class Insecta; order Hymenoptera; family Andrenidae; genus Andrena; species Andrena chrysosceles. The sequence goes on along the minus strand of OY979769.1, from coordinate 842,116 downwards.
CTCCATTTCAGGGGGATAATCAGAGAAGCAATTTCCAAAAAATTCTAATTCCTATCGTATCTTGCGTGGAGATTCTTTTCCTTTTTGCTTCTGAGTACATACTATTTTACATATGTTCCACCGTTATCCACGAAAATAGAATGCACATATTCTCGTTAAAGAGAAATCTTCATATTATTATACATTGTACGCTGTTTTTGCGAAGAGGTTGCATTATAGTCGGTTGCGTTGCTATAAATTGAGTGGCATTCTCCTATTAATTACACTTTATGCTCAATACCCCTTGTGGTGGAGAAAATCCCGTTGGAAAATTTCCTTTTCAGTACGCGGGACGGACTCGCGAAACAAAATTATGGCCTTTGGAAGAGGTAGAATTAAAGAATGCATTTCGTCGTGCATCTACAAACTTATAGGTACTATGTAAACTGCTCTTGGCCGCGGCAGTATTTAATCTTTTTTTCTCAGCAAATTAATTTTTTCCGTTTCGTTTTACAATTTTTTTGCAGTTCCCCGAATATTATCACTATAAAAACATTTATTTTTTCGCAGGGTGTAATAGGTTTCCACTGAAAACCAACGAAGCCTGTGTTATATCCCGCGAAATCCTCGCGCTCTATTGAAACAATTTAATAATTGATAACGTTAAATGAATTCTTCATGGTTTAAATAAAAATTTGTATCATACGCTGATTGAAAATCACAGGCGTTTTAATAAACCACTCTGCCAGAAGGGGAGGGGGAGGGGATAAAAGGTTAAATCGAAATTACTATCTGCAGAGAAGGTATTGCAAATCAATTAATCAAACAAATTTGGATGGTCGTGAGAGGTCGTTCGAATAAAAGCTGTGCTCCTCGACGGTGTCTTGAAGAGGGATCGACAAATGGGAGAATGAAGGAGCGAGTGGAGGTAAGGGTGGAAGGAATATGAAATGGACCGATCTTCCTCAAAAATCTTCTGACGAAGGAGTTACCATCGACGGGACATTTTTGTACGCGACACAATTCGCCGTATCACAATGCAAAGACCCGGGAGAACGATGAAATTTCTGGAGGGAAGCAGATTGTTCCCTTCCCTTATCGGATCCCGTGTAGAAAGAAGCAATGTTTCTCGATTACTCTTTTATTCATAGTTTCATTCTTCGAGTTCCTTCGTTTCTCCCACACAAAAGGTTATTCCGCTCAACTTTCTGCTAATTGTTTTCGATTCTCGCCTTCAATTTCCCGTTTAATCCCGCCGTTTGAAGATCCCAGACCCCCCTTCCCACAGTCTCGGTCCAATTCAGACCCGTTTCTACGTTTCGCCGGTTCCATCGACTGTTCGACTACCGACAGAATTAATTTATTAGCCGTTCTTTAATTAATTGTAAAGATTCCAATTAGAGAACTGGCACGAGTGCTCCCTCTCGGCCGCAATGGTAACGCTTTAATATTACTCATGTTGAATATTATTAACTTTTTCAGCAATACCATACGTACTGAAAAGTAGAGGATAGGTGGACTGTTCAAAAATTGAACCTAGATAAGTCGCGCGAATACGAAATAATTTATTTTCGTGGAACAATCGAGACAATTCGAACATTTCAACGAAGTTTGAATCACCAGTGGAGTATCCCAATATGGGCATTAAAAAACAATAATTTAAATATGAAAGGCCAACATTTCATATTCAAAAAATGAATTATAAAATTCAAAATATGAATTTTCGTATCGAAAATACGAAGTATCGAAAATCGATGCGTAATTCGCGTAATTCACAGGATATTAATCCGCGAGAATTTCCAAGCGTATTCATATACTTTAAAAGTACCGGTTCATTTACAGCGATTCACGAAAGAACCAAAAATCACTGGTGTCGAATTGAAATTAACGCGCCCTCGTGTACGTCGCGAATTTCACACATTTTGCAACCATTCCAGCTATTATTATGGAACGTTTTTCGTTCGAATTACACACACCTCATGGCACACAGAAAAACGATCTTTTTTGAAGCACAAGGCTATTGCAATCGGGTTAACGATAAAATATACGCATCGCGCGATGGAAACGAAATCGTGTCTCCTATTTCTATTTCATCGAACGTGTTCATCACCATCGATCCTGCAATCGCGAGTCTACCCCGGCTTGTGTGCAAATTCCACCCCCATTTTTATTTTAACGATGCTGATAGGTTAGTTTTTGTCAGGAAGATACCGTATCTCGATTTCGCGCCGCGTTTACACAGCACGTGCTCAAAAAGTTTCACGGATTATGATATGTTCCAGGTACGTAGACACCGGTGCATCAGCTGTGTGACAAGCGTGGACTGACGCGAGCTGAATTTCCCACGTGGCCAGGCTGGTACCAATGCAATTTTATCACCATTCATTCGTATGTATAACCATATCGTTGATAGGGGGCACGTATCATTGTTTGCGCGAAAAAATCGTGCGACAATTGGTCCAATGATATGTTACCTAGTTCCTGTACGTGACTATTTTTTTACGTGCCTGTTGAAAAAATATTATAACAGTGACGGTAACGAAAATCGTTCTAGAGTTATTTAAACGCGAGGCCGAGCACCAGAAACGGTATTAAACATTTTGGCGAAGAAAGGTAACTGCCTCGATACCTAAAACGAGACCGCATATAAATCATTGGAGAATTCGAATTCTTGTCGGTTTCCATAGGATTAATATTCATGAATATTCATCGGTAGTCAACGTTCAATGTATATACAATAATATTATTGATGGCCAATCCCTATGGGTGTTTCCATGGAAGGTGGCAGCGAAGAATTTTGATAAAATATCGCTATGTTTACGATTAGAGTGCTCTTAAATTTACTCCGTCCCCTTGGACACATTTTGTTGCTTTTTGTAAATCACTTTTATTACATTCATGTGAAATTAACATGAACGCTTCTTAGAAATCTGAGAGCAATCTTCTATCGCCCCTCTGCCTCCTCCAAGGACTTATTTCTATATTCAATGAAACATGAGGTTGTTAGAAGCGTATGACTCAAACGGAATACGAAATCTGACGCATCAAAGCATCGATGTTCGCCAACAACATGTTTTACAATACTGTGATCGTCGATGGTGAGCCGCAGGTGGGAAATGGATTTATCCTCCTCGAGGCTTTTGTGCCTTTTAATACATCTCGCTTGGAGCGATCTCGAGTCAGGCTACTGTGACCTATAACTTCCGGTCGGGCAAGTATTATCCGGGCTATCATCGCATGCAGCCGGGTGTAAAGGCACGGGCCATGACGGTCCGCTGAAACGAAGGAAACTGTTGCACCGAAGCAAAGAAAGCTTCACAGTCCGGTGCATATTCCGCTCCCTGGGCGCGTGCTCTGTTTACCATGTTGCGGGTGCTTGATAGATGACGGTTTGACTTGTAATCGATGCCCTGCTTAACCCAACGCCAGCGATGGGACCGACTCAATAATCATCTCCAAGTTTTCGATCAATACACACTCTAGCGGGGTGATGCCAGTGTTGCATGCTATCGCGAATGTAGTCATTTCCATACAGCAATTCTGGGACAAAGTACTGCACGATCCACGAGTCGATTGCCAGTTGAACGTATGCAAGTATGTATGTAAGTGCAGCGCGGGGAAATAAATGAAAGTGATGAGAGTGGAAGGTAGTGATTGAAGCAGGGTAGTACCTACCCACGTACAATATAATCTTGGCTGCTAGAATCGAAGGAATAAGGATACGTCCCAATAACCAATTTTCCACAAATAACTCGGTCGGTCGATGGACGTATATTTGAACGAAACGTGCATACGTAATTAGAAGTCACGGAGATATGGTATTCAAGACATCACCACGTATCTATCTATCAAACATATATATTCGTCGATATTTGATGCATAGAAGATCATAGCACAAAAATAGCAATTAAATTCACCGCAATTAGTTTCACCGTTCAGAGAACATACAATTCCCCGTTGCACGGGAACACTCTCCCCAAAATCGTATGCCTACATTGCCTCATTCATGAACTCCCCTACTGAAAATTACCTTTCCCTTATCAGCCGTAAAATTACTCTCCCTTTCCACCGAACTCCCATCCGCGTCGCGATAAGAAGAAACACGCGTAAGTGACGCTGAAATGATCTCAACCCTCCGCGGTCTTCCAAGCCAAGAATCCATTGGCCCCGTCGTGTTTCGAAGTGACCTCGAACACCTCGCTACCTAGCGATAGGGACAATAATCTAGCAAGTAATATCTATTCAATCTGGAAAGACAGTCGCATCGAGTAGGTACTTCGCGAGGGTAATCCTCTACATTTGTATTTGTCCCAGATACATGGTCGAACAAGTGGCCAAGAAAAAACGTATCGTGTTCGTTGCAGCATACGTCATACCTCTGATTTGCGTGTCAACCGCGCCAGCACAGAGGGACAAGTAATTTGTCATCGAATCGGATAGCCCATCCGGAAAGGAAATTATAGGTTCGACTGGAAATGTTGAGTGCCACCGAGTGCCAGCCACGTCATCCGACGGTATTTTTATTGTCCGCCAGCGCTGGATACTGCCACGTTCTTACGAGTCAGTGAATTGTTTAATTAGGACCCAGCCCCGAGAATCGTTGGATTATTTAATTAATAGAATCCGCAGTTGGCCCGTGGAGGTAGCGAGGCTCTTCCCTCGCAGTTGAATATGGTTGTTTCACTGGGTAGATCTAGCCGGCAGCAGAAATTCAACTACGTAATAGGGCCCTTGGAAGCACGGGGTGAGATCTATAGAACGACTGTTTTTAAGTCGAGTCACTTATTTCTACGGGGTGGATGAATGTCGGGACTGATGTTTGCATTCGGTTAAATAATTCCGTGCCATCGATTGTAGAACTAAATCCCAGGGATACCTATTGTGTTTGACAGTGGCCGCAGAAGGAAAAGGAGTTCCGCCTATCCAAGGCGAAAGTTCCTTGAGATTTCGAGTTGGTGCCGTTAATTCGTTTCAATTCACAGCTTGTCGCGGGGTAAACCATTTGCGAATTCCTATCATAATTTGTTTGAAGTGAAAGTTGATGGCAAAGTGTAGATTGCTTCGTTGATTTTCTTATCAAAGGTTGTCTTGGAACTTTGACTTCTTTAAAGATAAATGCAATTGCGGGTGCAGCAAGTTTTTAACTCGATTAATGAGAATTTACATATGCAATTCCCAAGGTGGTAAATCAACAGTCGCATTTTCAAGTTACAAGTTCCCTCTTTTTAAATAAATCAGATGGTAATGTGAGGGGAAAGTCGAGAAATTTATTTTCCTGCATGTCGGATGGAAACAGCAGCGGGTCCCTTTTTCCCAACCTTCCCTTCTTTCCTCGTTCAGCGTGCAACGGTGTAACGGATCCACCCTCGTATTCAAACACAGATTAATCATCGTGGGAAAGGATTAGCGGGGGAAAGAATTGAACGGAACCCGCAGGACGACCAGCGAAGTATGTTGGCTCCACAGGGTTGGTGGGAAAGTTTGCTTTCACCTTGATAATAAACTCGGGTTTTCTCGTTCAACTTCATTCCCGATAATTTACCTGGCCAAATATCTGCGGCACTTAATTACACGTTGCCGAACTTCCCGGCGAACTTGAAGTAATTATCAAAAACTTCACGAGTGGCGCCGCGATAGCGTGGCTACGATCGCCACGAATCAATAAATTCCTCGGCAGAATTTAGGAAGAGCGCACGCAGCGGGCTACTCGTTCGAATAATTCAGAGAATTCCTATAGCCTGCTGAAAACGTGGGAATTTAGACGATTCTTCAATTGCACAGCCGTTCCACTGCTCCATCACCTGTACATTCACATGACAAAGCTCACTTCTGATTGCCTGCGAAGCTACATAGACTTGCACCAATCATCCTGAGAATCGATCATCTGATGGCTTATTGTTTAATCACCATTTGCTGAAGGAATTGAGGTCTTCCATAGTCATGATTGAGGTATGGTAAGTCTCTACAGTCCATTTATCAAAGGTCTCGATTAATTTTAAGAGGTCGGTAAGATCATTCCCCTTTTCAAGAAACCGATTCGAACGGAATAGAACTTTTAACAGCTCTTTCTTTCTTCGTACACACTCGTGCGAAGGTAATAAGCGGGGCGTCTAATAAACGATAGGAATTAAAGGAAAATTCGGATAATTGTGTCCAGGCGGGAGCGCTTGGCGATAATTACAAGTCTCCCCTTTCGCGAAACTATTTCACGAAGAATAGAAATTCCGTGGCCTCCGCTCTGAGGACAAACGTTGTTGGCAAGTTTCTTAGTTAGCAACAGCAAAATCTCGAATCGGTCAACTAACTAAGTTACGGTCAGCCTGACGCATTAATCAGTACACGACATAATCGTTCTTCGACGGAAAGTTGTGCGCTGCGGCGGGAAGTTGCTTTGACACAATTATCATTCACCGCGTGGCACCAATTAAAATTTGTCCTTAGACAAGCCAAACGACGTTATGAACTATAGCAATCACGTTTGAACAGCAAAAGCAGCGTGAACAAGTCGAAATCAGTATTCTATAAGAAAATTGAGAGAGGAAGGGACTTGAGTCGGGATAAGTTGGGCGCAGTTTTAAAGCTACTTTTATAGTTTCGAGCCTCAGGTGCTACGTGATATTGGTTACTGCAGTTTCTGATATTGACTGCAATATTTCACATCACTAAATGGCAATAAATTCAAGTTCCCTAAGTTTGAAGCTTTGGACCTGGCAGTAAGTCACCAGTAATTAAGTTAGTTTTAAGGGCTATAATCTTGACGGTTTTAACAAGCATAATTTATTTTATATCTATCGATGTGTGTTCATTTCTTTTTCTACAAATAGTAATTTCATTAGGTCACCATATTTCTTTTTTGCTGCAGCAGCTTGTATTCGAGAACGTTCAAAGTTCCTCTTTGCATGCACATCTCGCCAAGATACCGTATTTGTCCCATTCGTTGCCCTAAATTGTTCAGTGATCAATGATCATCCATATTCATTAACCTTATTGCAAAAGTTTTGGTTTCATGATCAAACAGCACGGGCCATGCTACTTCATTCAATCTTGATTCAATTTCGAGTCAGGTACCTATCCTCAAACACTTCCAGTAGCAATTTATCACGAGCTTCTTTGTGCACTGAATATGGGTCTCTTTAAACACTCGATGCTTTTTGCCAGTTAAATATTAAAACTAATACAGATACCGAAAGGTAAAAGGGTGCTACATGTATTGCGAAATAATTAGAGCGAAGAATTTAGGAAGAACCGAAGAAATTTATATAAGATCATATTTATCCACTGCCTCCAAGTTATTTTTATCTAAGTCCACATATTGTACCTTTTAGTAGAAATAACAAAATCTTCGATTTTTTAACTACTCTTACTCCTCAACTAGATACAATTTGTGATTATTTAATTATTAATTTACTATTATCAGAATTGCCAATTTGCGAAGTATACATAGGTACCTAATCTCGTAGATTGTTTTCGATCCCCAATCTATGGAACACGATAAATCTCATGATTCGTCTAGCACGTGTTAAGAGACGATTATTCTTTGCCAATACGGCATCCCTGGGAAAGGGTCACTGAGGGATCTGCTTTGGGATTTGAATCCCAGATCTATTTTGTCCAAGAAAAGGACTTGAACCACATGCTCCACTGCGGCCCTCCACTCAAGTTTTCTAATTTTTCGGGTTATGTATTTTACGTGTAGAAAAATAATCTAGGTTTCTATCAAAAGCGGTCCCATTACTGCGTTAATTTGCAATGGCCAATGAACAATGGCGAACCATTGCGCTGTGCATTCGTCTATACGACTCCATCCAATCAATAATGTAATCTCGATATTTATTGTGGAACGTTCTGTTTGGATAAACTTCCTACTAATTATGAAATCACGCTTCGAATATCGAAAGGAATTTGTGTATATAAGATAAAATTGGGAATAATTTGATTTCTACTGAACCAAAGATATAATAGAATTTTCAATGAAACTACATTCGAGAAAAGCAATTTTGCAGCCTCTTATGTATTTTCACTCGTTCATATGGAATAATCTCATTTTCTTTTGCACGTTGTAGGATCTTCAAACTTAATAGAGTAAAAGTACTTGTACTTAATCAGTAAAAGTGATATTCAGCTATTTTTAGTGACTCTATCTTTTTGGGTGATTATTAAGCATATAAGATAGTATATAAGGGAAAGTTCGACGATTCATCACGAACCGTCGTTAGGAACAGCCGATCCGAGAAAATCGTTCGGGTAAATTAAACCCTCAAGGAGGATAGGAATAAAATGTCATTAAGGGGCGACGGAAAATAAAAGTCCTCGGCCTCGTTCCATGAAACTCGCCTTTAGTCCCTCGTAATTCATCTGCGTAACACGGAATCCTGTTCTTAATAGAAATTTAAACGACGCAGCGAGTGCGAACGTTTGTGTTGCCAGCTCTGAAGGTTAGATACGATCTTCAAACGTAGATAATATTAATGGGATTTCGTGGGGCGAATCGTGCAACTTTCCTCGATATTCGCTCTGAAAGTTTTCTTAAAAAAATCACAAGTGTCGTGAATGGGAGGAATTTATTTAAACACATCAAGGTCTCATTAACAAAAAGGATCATGCATTTATACCCACCCTTACATTGCGTGAATTGTTTCTATACATCGCAGGACGAAAAATCTTGTGAAATTATTTTTATCGTGACTTTACATAAGTTTCTGATAAAGACGAAATTAAATTTTCGGTATGATTTCGATATGAATTTCATAATACCAGCTACAAATTTAAATATTATATTAAAACGTGTATGGTAAACCGTATAGCAAACGGTGCATCTTCTAGCACCTTTTGTTGTTCAATGTATCTGCTGCTGACATTTAAATAGCGAGTCCAGGAAGTTGGATGGAACCTAGAGATGCAGCTTTGTACTGTAGAAATGTGAGAAAATTTCCAACTTCTTTGTATCGAGGAATTCTCGTGTTTTGGCTTGTCTCACAAGTTTGAGACACTCTGCGTGCATGTTGCCCAAGCAGCAATCCTCCTTGCTGACATTTCATCTTCCTTGTAGAAAAACTAAAGACTAATACAAGTTGCAAAAAAAGACATTTACATCGTAATATTTCAAATGCTAACATATCAGCCATGTCACAAAAGTCACTGAATATTTCGGTAAAATGGAGATAATTTTAAACAGATATCTAGTGTTTGGAACAAATGTACACTTTACATTGCAGTAGAGATCACATTACTTCCGCATTCATAGGCTAATATAATCATTCCATTAGGATATTTTTTACCTCACTCCACAAGCACAGTAATATTTTAGGACCTTTTGTATTTTTAAAAACGAACCTTTATCTCCTACAAGCGAAAAAGATGAGCAGTTTCTGCGTGTTCGACGTAATTTTACCATGCAATTAAAGTCTCTGCATTCGAGTACAGTGAACGCGCACGAGTGTCCTCCATTTGCTCGGAAATACTTTCGCAATTCATAACGATGCTTGTATAACATTTAGAGAGACAGTCGTTCCGAATTTTTTCCCAACGGCATTCATTTCCACGTTTGATCGCCGTTATCCGTGTCCCGCGAAGGCTTCTACTTTTAAAAGTATTCCACAAGCATCTTGAACGCGAAAGAAAACCAGTTGAAGAGGTACTACATACATGTGATGGAGAGGAACTTGAGGTTTTCAGTTTACTCGAAACCGTTTCGCGTATTAAATAGTCCCTTGACTGCAAATGAGACGTTCAATTCTCCCGTGAATCTCGTGGATGCGATTCATTACGTTAGGTCGTCTGCCATTTCTGCAATTAAGAACAAAAGCACCGCACAAACATGCTGCAACTGTATTGACATAAAACTACTTCAAGAATCTTCTAAAAACTCCAATGTGACCAATTACAGACCAATTTTTGACTCAAAACATTTTCGTCAAAATCTGTGAAAGTCGTGGCTGTAATTAAAGTAACAATGCATGAATGTTATTGTTTTTTTCATATATTGATTAGCTACAACATTTGGAAACATTGTGAGTAATTTTTCAACATATAAATCTGATTTGTTTTTAAAAAGGCGGGGATAAAATTATTACAAATAAGACAATAATAATAGAAAATATCAGAGTGTGGCAAAATATTCTAAAACTGCAGGAGATAGCTACAGAATGCATTGAAAACATGCCACGCCGAATCCAAGCCGTCATAAAAGCTAAAGGCGGAGTCACCAAGTATTGAGTAATTGTATTTCTCGTACAATATGGTATTAAACCTATATACCTAAATATTATATGTATTGAATTTGCATTCTTAAATACATATACTAATATTAATAAAATAATATTACAATATTAAATAGTTTTATTAATCGTTTTTATAAAATAATATTATAATATTAAAAACGAGACATCTATTTTATTCCACCGTTTGAACTTACAGAATTTCAAACCATTTTGTTTGAGTATAATAATTTGGCCACCCACTGTAGAAATTGAAATTCATCATTCGTGGACTACAGAAGTGTCCCGCGTGAAAAGGACCTCGTAGTCAGTGGAGGGGGTGGAGCATTTTGCTCGTTGCTGTGACACGTGTGGATCAGGCTTTAGAGCGGCTGTTCCTCGCTGAAACAATAAGCATACGCGAATCGCATTAAAGCGTTTAGCATGCCGCGGTCCAGGCAATCCATTTTCCCGGTTCGCGGTGCTATATTGAATTTTCAGTTATGTACACACGCGACCGGCGCCCGCATGGATATGCATAGGCACTATGCGTAATTTGCGACGATAACGATACTACGGGGCCCCCCGACACCTGGCAATGAACTGTTTCCAGTCATCAATCCGCAAACCGTATTATTCGGCCCGATAATGGTGGCAGAATGAATTCCAACTGGAAAATTTCGCCGGCCCGGCCCGTGTCGCCGCTTATTTTTCATTCTCCCATCTCGCGAGACACGCGGGACACGTAAATAGGGGGATGCAAAACGGATTTCACGGTGTCGAGCAGGACGCGTTCGTTGCTGGTTATAAGGTCGAGATCTGCCCCCTTTGCTGTCACACAGACTGATTAGAATAGAATGAGAAGGATTTAGTAATGTAGGTATAATATTCGCAGAAACGGATATAAACGATTTGAATTTTCAATTAAACGTTGAATTAAATGCATTTTAAATGGAAAACACGTTGTGAGAAAGAGATGCTATTTAACAGAACTCACAGGCTTCGTTTAAATCCACTTCTGATAGTATTTCTCACCGGATGTTCCGTATAATATCGTTCAACACCTTGTACAATCGCAACTTACTATATTTATAGTATTAGTACGTCCTAGCTAATAGTATTAAGTCTTAAGACGCACAATGTTATGCACAACTAGGCAATACTCGTTACAACACCATTTAATAGTGTAAAGTATTGTAATAGTGGTCGCTAATAGCTCTAGGGTAAATCCGGGGGACGCGGTCGACCTATAAAAAATGGCTATTAAAACTAATTATAAAAATTACGTATTTTATCAGAACAAACCTATATGTTTAGAATTTTAAGCTGATTCAGAAAAACTGGTCGATATTTGCTTTAAGACCATATTTACTGCAAATCCGGTTGAAAACTGAAGTCATGACATCTGACCATCTCTCCCGAGGTGCCGGGAGAAATGGTTTTCGTCGTTGGCACTAACCACTCACATAATTATTCATGGCAAATTAACAAATTATAAAGCAAAATTATTTATGAGTGATTACAACTACAGATTCATTGTTATTTAATTTGTTTACGCTAAACAAGTAATGAACACATCAAAGAAAAAGTGAACTAACTACTGTCGATTAGCAAGGCAAGTGAATACAAAAGTGAATAAATAAACTAAATAAACAAAAATAATAATAAATAAAATAAACAAAAATAATAAAAATTCATAACTCGACCATGTCACCTTTCTGCAGCAAGAGATGATCTTCTCGTTAGCTTTGAGAGGAAGAGTTAATATGGCCAAATACTTTGGCTGCATTGTCTCGCAATATCTCTACTATCTTATTATCCCAAGCCTTAAACGAAAATAAACTTAGAAATATATTTTAAATACGATTCTGTACACCGCTGTTTGATAAAAGAGGTTAAATTTAACCTCAATTTACCTTTTAAAGCCTATAAATCTCGAAAAACACAGAAGGAAGCGAAATGACGCTATTCATTCAACTATTTAGCTTCTAGAGAAGTAACTGGTCTGTACTTTAACGCACTTTTACGTAGAGAGAGTCTGAAATATAGCGATTCGACCAACTCTCCGGCCCGACCGCGTCTCTCGAATTTATCCCAAACTGATGCGACATTAAATAAATAAAGTAAAGAAAAAATCGTTCGATTCTGTTTGGTGAGATGTTCCCGATATCCCTTCCATAGACATGTTAACATTATCTACAGCCTTTATCCCAGTTACTTGAAAATCGAACTTCCCGAGGCGAACTTCGTCTTAAAAACCATTAAGATTTCTGAATTTATAATTGAACCCTACTCATCGAAGCAAACGAGTTTGTTCGCCACTGCGCTAGCACTTCTATCTCGTTTGCTTCACTCGTTCAAAACTTTCCAACCGACTTTCCGTCAAATTTTCCGAATTTCTGGCTGTGAAAAATTTCGTAGAAAAAAGTTTCCTTGCCGTTCGTATTACATCCCGCGTCACAGTCCCATTCCCCGCGCCCTGATTTGAATTCAACTTAATCGAAATTCCAACGGAAATGGTCTCTGAGAGTTGGACAGAGGCGGACCAGCGTGGCGGTATAATTACGCAGACAAAAGTAAATTCGTTTTTCAGGTGTGCCCAGCTTAAACGGCGCGCTAATTTTAAATTACTCGAAGATAAATATTCGTATCGGCTATGGTAATCCCGCCTATGCTGAAAATCCACTTGCCAGTTGCATGCTGCATGCCGCGAAATTGCAGCGGTTATATGCGTTCATCGCACAAAGAGGATTAATGCCGCAATCCTCTATTTTCAGATAGTATTACTCACCCCTCCCTAGCCCACTTTGAACCTGCTAATGTTACCGTAATTATGTTAACAATATCGCGGCACGCCCGCGGAACATTTTTCCGCGACAGGTTCCCTGAAAAATGCATCGCTGTAGGTACACACAATTTCACCGCCGCAGATGCAATCGTTTGAAAGCTGGCGTGCATTTCCGCGACAAGTGTAACGGGCTTTGGAAGTGAATAATCGCTGGAATTTATAGCGGCGCGTTCATTGATTACTGAATTAAGCGATGCATCTGATGGAGTAAGAGGCAAAGAAAAATAATGTTCGAGTTAATTGCGCTGTTTGATGGACCAGCCAGTCAGCAGCCTCCTCAGTTTAACTTCCCTTCAATGAAATCCCCATTGATCAGCGGACTTGGTTGACTCGAGTGTACAGAAAAGTTTTCTATTACAGTAGAAGTTCTCCTGTTCTCCTGTTACTTTATTTAATTTCGAGGAGTCATGCATGCTTCACGGACAATCTCTGTCCCATTTAAATATATAGTGATCGTTAAGGGAGAATCCTATTTTATGGACTAAAAACATAGCAGAGGGATTTTTTTTTAAGAAACTAGCAATTTCTTCAAACTGCAACCTCATTAATTGTGTATAAAAACGTACTCCAAATTTCAGTTGAAATGAATTGAATCGCTAGTGTCTTAAAAAAAGTTTCCCAAATTTTGCTATGTTTTCAGCCCCCAAAAATAGGATTCTCCTCTTAAGTTAGGCATGGTACTATTAGCTGAATTCGATTAGAATATTCTATTAGGTTAATAATAATTACGATGTACCTACTATTAAATGAAAAGTATATATTATGATGTTAGAAAAATGTAGCCTCCGGTATCGCTACGTGTTCATAATATCCCGTACATATCTTAATCGCCCTAAGAAACATCTTCATTAGCGCAGTATGCACTTACGACCGAAACGAGCGAAAAACTTTGATTGCGGCTGGACGAAGCTATGCGAAGTTGGCACGCATAGATACGATAATTAACGTTGTCGCACGAATGTTTCCACCCTGATAACGTTTAGAAGTCACTACGCCGGTATCGCCCCGTGGTCACACGATAACGCCGCCGCTGGAACGATAATGGCGAAGGCATTATATGTACAGACCGAGACTTGGTTATTGTTGGCCCGGCATTAAGCCACTGGCAATCAAGAAAATGTCGCGACGACACGACGCCCCGGTGTCATTCGGCTGCGAATTATCGGCCGAAGGGAAATCGAAAGCTGCCTAGCGACAGCTTGTCACGTAGGAACTGCCGATGTAACAAGAAACACGTTTCATTATTTCCCGTGAATGACGTTTGGCGCCAATATCAGCAGCCTCGCGAGTTTGCCGAAATGGCTGGAGTGTGTACCTACTATGGAGCGCACGAGAAGAAATATAATAATTGGAATAACACTCGGAAGGAATTCTAGTAACGAAAAGCATACAAGAGAACATGTGCATACATACGTACTGCTGACAAGGGGAAGTAAGGTCCTTTTCAGTGGGAGCGCAAAGTGGAGGTAGATGATAAGGACAATGTCTGGGCTATTAGCCACTAACGGTCATATCTTGAGGGAATATTTCTCCCTCCCTGTACAATTCTTTTTCCTCTTTTTATCGAGTTACTTTGCGCGTTAGGTTTAATCGGTTCTTGAAGTTTTCAATTTAATATAGCCGATGCGAAAGAAGAAGGAATTAGATTTGGATAAAGTTGAGCGAGTACTATTTCCGTGGGATTAGATCTTGGCGAGAGCTTTCTGTTGGGTATTGGAGGAAGAAATACCGTAGCTCAACGTAAAGATCCATGCTCCGAAATTGATCCTCACTTTTCTCCGGCCAGTAGACTCGACAAAGTAGAAGCTGTGTCGCCTCAGGTTTTCCTGGAGAATAAACACTGGCAAGTCATCTGAAGATGGCGATGGTGTCATACCGTAGTCCGCTCGCCGTTTCCCTTGCTGTTATTTATGGCACCCTGACCAGCCTCGTAAGTTTAAAGCCTCTCAGAGTGACCCTTTCACTGATATATACCAGACCACCCTCTAAGAATTTCCCTTCCCCTTGTACCAACGAAAATCAGATTTACAAGGTGATGGTGGGCGATAAACTCTATAAATCTCGATAAGCATGATTGGTGAACGAATTGCTGGAACTGTGTAGTGATTGAACCTTGATAACGAAATCGCGAAAGATTCTGTTTTAACGTTTTCTTCACATTTACTGTTTATTTATTTATACACTAGCCTTTCATAATCCTCGTCCTTTTTGCTTGGAAATAATTTAATTCAGAGTATTGAGGAATTTTTATGCATTTAGAATATCAATTTATAAGCTTGTATTGCCTCAGATGAGATTACGATGTAAAACCTTTGAAAATAAGCATTCAGATGCTCTTTATTTTTCATGAAAAAAGTGGGGAAAATCTGTGAATATTCCCTCCTTCTTTTCAGTAATCTTTTCAGTCGCAGTTTTATAAATCTCTTTGTCTTCTTAAGTCCATACTCTCTCGGTGTATTTCTGTTATTTAAAGCCCCCTTTCATCTCATTTAGTTCCTCCATAATTTCTTCGCTTCCCTCTCGCGATGCTCGCAGCACCAGCTTGTATTTCCATCAGATTTTCAAATGCTTGGCAACACAACGTCCATACTTCCAGATTAAGTCGTTTGCTCCGAAATACCGAAAGTGTTTCGTTGATAATCAACTCCTCTCTGAAATTATCCAACCTATGCCCTATAACGTTAATGAAACTGCATCGATTCCACACGCGTTTGCTTCCAATATAGCTACGAGAATCAATAATTTATTTTTAAAAGTAAATACGTAAATAAATGTAATAAACGGTGCCGTAGCAATCAAACGCGCCTCACTACCAGCTAAAGTTCACGCGATATTCCCGCGGATCCAGTGACTCCTTTTCGCGCGAGTCTTCCGCCAGTTATAAACTGTTGGCATATTTTTTGCCAAAGGCAGCCCGAAGCACTTGCGAAATACCTGGCATTTGAAATTAACGCTGCCTCTCGTACGGCTGTCGATCTTATAACGACCTCCAATTTCAAACACATCTGCCCCTAACGATAAAACGTAACGCGCCCGCGTTCACAGTAACGTGGAAAAACAGGTCGTGGCGCGGTTTTACTTAATTAATGCTTCCTTTGACTAAATGAAAATATTCCCGTTTCACGTGTCTGCTCCACCCTGGCGAGCTTTTATATATCGAAAGAGCAGAGCGTCTCGGACTTGTTACCACGGTTATAATAAATTGCGTCTACAGATTCCGTCGATTCTTGGAATCTATTAAAAAGTACAAAACGGGCTGCATGAGCCCGGCCCATTGACAACCAGTGGTTTTAGAGACGATGAATGTCTTATTGACGAAATGTTGAATTAAATTCCACTTTGAAATTTTATTGTAGGGAAACTGATTTAAAGGGGTTAAATATTCTGCATTCCCTGCAATGAATTCTGCGATGTCCTGTAGTTTGCAGTGACGGTTTTTCTCTGCTCCGTATTCAAGTTCCCTGTACCACTTCTCTATGAGCTGCCCATTACTGCACTCGTTCCAGTGTGTACAGCACGTAGCCTCGAAATTATGCTTAACTTTCTGTTAAAGTTTAACGAGTATTGCCCCTTCGTTGCGAGCAAATCGTAATCGTTAGAATAATTGTACAGGGGCGGGTGTAATTCGCGATACAACGGAGGTTGGAGATGATTCATCGTTAAAAAATAAGTGGAAAACGCGGCGAAGGTTTTCTCGTGCTAGATTTCGTTCCGTGAAAAGCTATCTACGGTAATCATAAATCTGTACTATCGTGATTCCGTGTTTGAAGACGAGCAACGCGTTATATCTTCCTTCCGTTACTGCGATATGCCACGAAAATTATGAATTAAACCAGAGGGAGTGTTTCGAGGCTTTGTATGATAAACCATCACACGATCTCCTTTAGGTGATATTGAAATCCTTCCGTCGTCACTGATAAGTAGATATTTTGAGTATTCAGAGAGGTTTCAAAGGGACGCGCCAGTTCGCAGCTTAAATTTACCTACTTGCTATAAATCCTACACAGAGTTCGGTATTAACAGTCAATGCATTTCGATTTGACCAATGGGGTCAATTGCGGATGGTAACGTGTTATAGGAACTTGGTCAATGAATTGCAGTATTACAGTCTAACAATACCTATGCCACATTCGTCCTGGTTAATAGCGTTTAGAATGGATACACGTTTATCGAGAAGGCGCGAAATCATAATTGTGTTTATTTCTTGCGAGCTGCTAATTAAATGAAAATTTTGTTGGACAAAACGTTATTATTTGAAGACATGGTCAGAACTCGATTGAGTATCTTTTTAGTTACAGGAGATTTACTACTTGAGCAGAAGATCTTTGCAAACATTCGTCAAATAAAAATCTATAATTTTCAGAATTTTGTAATTGAGTGCGATACATTGATAATAATCGGGTTTCTTATTAAGGGGTTATCCTACTATGACAGGACACCGTTTGGCTGTTCGCAAAAAGTTATAACTTATGCGTAGTCGTCCTACGGTTAATATATTCAACTTTTTAATGTTTTTGAAATGAATTTTATTACTTTATAATGTGCTTAAATAAAATACCAAACCGCAAATTGATTGAATCTTTACTTTTCTCACAATTTGTGTCCGAAAAAAGCCTTTCATTTCTATCTGTCACAGTAGGATAACCCCTGAGTAACACACAAATTCAACGATATATAAATATGTATTTTAAGGATACACTACAATGGAAAAAACGAGTTGCAAAAATACAAAAATTTCAAATGCGACGAGGCTCGGTTTCCCGTTCTCCGATCGATTTCAAATTTTGCACACATTATTTTTTCTCACAATGACACAATCCTGGGAGTGCCCCGAAAAAAATTCGAAAGTCGAAAAATAAGGTCCACCCTAATTCATATGGTTGGTTTGATATGAAGCGAGAAATTAAATTATGAAGAACACTATTAAAAATCGTGAAGCAGCACACTAATATATTTCCTACATGAATTCTCACGTTGTTTCCACGGTAGATGAAAGAGATTCTTGACTTTTAAGCACGCCGATTTTAAGAGGTGACTTTTTTTCATAAAGCCTTTCGTTCTTTTGTTACATTCTGACAAAGCTGGCTACTTGCGTCGAGTTTCTGGCCGATACTTGTTGTACGTTACAAAGTGGATAAAACTACTCAATCACTCCATTCTGTATTTTCTTTGCCCGTGTAAACGCTATTGTATTATATTTGTCAGGATCTCATGTTCCTGTGCTTGGACAAGAATCAAGGGAATGGTTGCAAAATGTTTGACATTCGATATATTTCCAAAATGATCTCTTTTCAAACAATTCAAGCAAGGCTATCGACCCATTTCCCTATATCGCTATAAAAGCAAAATACATTTACCTTGAAACAATTCAGTTACTAGTACACCCAACTTCTTTTATATTGTAATTACGTTGAAATTAATATTAGTGGTTAACATCGTGGCTATTAATATTAACGAATAATTTTGCATATGGAATTTCATTAATTAAAGGATCTCCATTTGAGTATCACGCTACAGAGTTGAAACTGAATTTCCAGAAGGTAAATCTTCGGACAATTGCAAGAAAAAGTCTTGAATTCCTCTCCCCTGGAGAAGTTGATGCACAAGAGAGTAATTTTGATGGCGAAGACGCGAGAAGTTCTGCGACCTCCACCTAAATATTTCTCCATTTGGCAGATGCACGCTTTGAAAAACAGGCCCAGCCTCTATTCATTATCTAGAGTCATTAACGTGAGCTTCTTCGATTTCCGTCGGTCGCTCTGAAAACGTCGCAAAGAAATACTCGGTTCACAGAACATAAGGGTATGCACCTCGTTTGCACGCCCCAAATATGAAAGGGCATCATCGTTTGTAATCTGAATGCCTTTGAAGGAGGACTTGATGCGACGCTGCAGCGAAGAAAATCAGACGCTCTGGTTTTATTGAAACCTTCCATTTTCACGATACTCTGCCATTTACGAAATAATTACTGATCCTCATTACTGTGCCTCATTCCCTCAAGTATAATTAACGTTCATTACGATTCTGTAAACAGCGATCTCGTTCCTTCTTGGATAAACCGACCAACGGCGTAGAAGGAATTCACACTAAAATCCTAAATGTGTAAAACTCCATTTAAATATTAATAGTTGCATTCAATTCAAATTCTTGTGTCCTTTTCTTGATGCATTAATTCACGAAAAGAAATAATCTTTCTTTATGAAAGAACGAGAGTTAAGTAGTAAGTCATCCGACACAGTTAGAGAGTATTATCTTCAGTTCTTGCCAAAGGAGAAGATTGTTTCATTGCGACATTTTCATGCGATATATATTTAACTAATATCCAATCTAATCTTACTATGGCATTAGCGATTATCTGCTCGTTCGCGTGGATCCCTCTGTCTATAGCCTCCGCTAGTCTCTTCACTTGTTGGAATCAGCCGAATGAACCGTGCGGCACGCAGAATATGCGCGCCGAGTGCCTGCTAGAACCCCGAACACAGGGACAAACGAGTTTGCTGGAGCGTCTGAAAGCCTCCACAGAGGAGCAAACGGATTCGTTGAGCCCCCAAAGCGTTCATAGCACCGAAAAGCTTAACAGCTGTGTTCCTTGTGATTAAGTTCACCAGAGAAACCCGCAGACTCCAATTTTCAAGGAGCACTGAGTGTCGAGTCGTCGACGCAATTTCGGTTGATCGCAGTCTTAGCTATTTCAAACGAGGTTGCCAGGCCTAAGGGGTTCCAAAGGCCATCCAAGTAATTCGGGTATTCCCTTAACGAGTAAACGTGTGCGCGCACCTCGTAACCTACACGAAATAGCGAAAATCCAATGAAATTTCTTTGTATCGAACCCTACCACCTACCGAACAAGTACTGTCCATAAAAATAAGGCTCCACCGTTGAAATGCATCGCAACAATTCACGGCCGATAGCCAATCCCACCGCCGCAAAATTCCTGACGCAGCAAAAGGTGCTCGCCTTAAAAGTAGAGAAGCGAATATTCGATTCCACCCGGTGATCGAATGTAAAAAGAAGCCCGACGTCGAATTCGATTTAGCCAATTGCACGGCGGGAACAACGGACGTTCGATTAAACTTTCACTATTTATCTCTATCGTCCGGTGGAACTTCTTCATACTAACTCAAAAGTTCCGCGGGCGTAAAGTAAGCGACACGCTTGCTCTGCTCGCTCCTTAGAGTGGGGGGGCCAGGCGAGAGGGAGGCGCATAAAGGGTCGGAATATACATTTCCGTTGGCGAAATGGAACCGTCGTTGTCGCTGTCGGACAAGAACTTGTCCCGCGATAAATCGGCAACTCCGATGATGCAAATAACCGCGGGTTAAAGTTGGCTGCTGTCGTAGGTCGATGCCGGGGAACGCCGAACGAGAAGTGTAGCTAGCCGAAGAATCCCGCGTCGTCGGCGGATTTCGCGACGTGGACCCTTGCCGGGGCTTTCTCGCCGCCATGATTCGCGAATCACTCACTTCCCGAGGACGGTCCTGGCAAACAACGGGTGAAAAATTCAGCGGGCGCCCTGGGACAATTGGCACCGGAGTTGACGGAATAACAAACAAGTTTGTAATCAGATTATCGAGGGTAGCTTTCGGGGATGGATGGGAATGAGAATACAAGTGGAAGCAGCGCGAACTAGGCGGGAAATAGGTATTGAGACAAGAAAGAGCGCGTGAACGTGGAGGCTAAGATGAATTTGCCATGAATTCGGCCAGATTTCGTGGATCCCCTTCGAATTATTTAAAAACGAACGCGCGGAAAGAGGCGGAAACGAGATGCAAATGATCCGCGGAAGACAATTTCTGAAGTTTGAAACTGGGGATGGGGGTATGCGCGCTTCATACGGGTCACGTTGAACGTCGAAGTTCCGTGGAGGAAGCGGCATCAGCAGAACGATAGTTAAATAGGAGTCGTTTCAGTCGATTAGTATCAGGAAAATCGGGGGAAACGGAGAGACGTGGATCCATGAAAATGTACCTTCACGTGTAAGCTGTTTCGCTCCTGACGAGAGAATTTAATTGGACGGCTCACGTGTTTGCTACTGTTCTGGACGATTTATCTCCCATTTAGTACGGCCGATTAATTGATGGAGAGAAAATATTTGACGATGTGCGATTATCGTGAAAGTAGAGCTGATATTTTCAGCTAGTGTTGGTGTAATTAGTCTTGGAACGGGGATGGGGTGTGTCAGTTTTTGTCGCTCACTTCTTTTAGCCCCTTCCGAAGCTTTTCAATAATTAACCACCCTGTGAATTCCGTATCCGGAGATTAGATTGCTGGGTGGAACTGGTTTCGTTTGTCGTATAAAAATTACGGAAACTTTTATTAGTGCTGTTCGCAAACTACTTTCTAATTTCTGTTGCTACCAATTTTTCCACCCTAGCGTTTATCCATTAAATAGAATATAGGTAAGTCCGAAATACTTCCATCACCCTGAACGCCAAAACGAATTAGAAAATAATAACAAAAATAATAATAATAATACGTATTTATTACACCACCAATTTATGATACATAGGTATACAGCAGAGTTGACAGATGGACGAAATTTAGCAAAGTGCTAAATTCGTTATTAAATAACTAACCATTGATGATGCTTCGACTCGGAAGAACTGCGACGCGTAGCTGGGACTTTGACGTTATCTTATTCATCGTAACACCGACCCCGCGCAGTCGTAATTGTTTGGAGCATTGGCGCGCTGGCGAGCGGGGCCGCTTAATCACCAAATTCCATTACGTCGAATGCCCCCTCGTAAAGGAAAGCAGCCCTGACGGGGTTGAAATCCGTGGAGAATCCGCGTATAAAGTGCCGATGAGGCTGCGGGAATCGCGATTCCCCGCGAACGATTCGTCGGCGTGGGGTTCGCCGCGAGCTGAAGGGATAAAAAATGCAACGAGCCACGGTGTGCATGTAGGAACGCGGGGTTAGCAATACAGAGGAGACGAAGGTGGGGCGGTTGGGGTAGCGAGAAAGTGGAAAGGCCCGAGGAAAAGGCGAACCGCCGGTAAAGGATTGTGGGAGTGCTAAAGGGGTCGGATAAAGGGGTTGCCAGAAGGTGATGGTTGATGAGAAGAGTCGAGTGAAGAGAGGCAGAAAAGAGGGACGGTGGCTGGGTACGGGGGGCATAAAGTGGGGAGAAAGGAACGCCCGTGGTTAGAGGTGAAAGAGGAACCGGAAAGACGGAGGCCGCGGGAAGAAGAAGAGCAAGTGGGGCAGATTTGCAGTTTTAATTCTTCGCGCCTCCTTTGTACGTGGCGTAGAGGATGCGTTTGCTTGGATAATTGTTCCAAGTGTCCGAAAGTCCGAGACGAAAGGAAAATTCCCGAGCTTAAGAAACGGGTCAGCTCGACTCATTCTTTCTTTCTTTTGTTCTATATAAGAAATTACGAGGTATGTGGGTCACGGGGGTTGCTTAAAAATCTGTATTTTCTTATTGAAATATAGGAGCAGTAATAAAAGATTTGTCAAATGTAAAACGAAGGAGGATGCTTATATATTGATCGTCTTTGAAAAATTCCCTGGAGATTTCCTAATATTCTTTAAAACCCTCCCGCTGCTGTTATACAATTTTTTTAGGCAACTTTGGCTTTCGCTTTGATGTTATTTCGTAGCATCATTCTGTGTATCCTGTTAATGGAAGACAGAATGCAATTTCTATGGACAAAGAAACGCTTTCTGAATATTAACCGTGCCATCTCACAGTTTTCTATATGTTTTTTCTGTAGACGTACTAATTGTCATGGGAAAGTGGCTTTATAATTATCCCCGCAATTGTCTCCGTGGCTTCCCCCTGCACCCTTAACTATCGCACACCTTTGGATTGTCAAAGAAGAAATGCCAGAAACTTTCTCGAGCCTTCACGGCCTCGTTGCGTCTACGAGTCAAGTGAATTGCGACCACTTTCTTCCGTTCCCCTGAATAGGGGCGTTAGGGGCGTTAGAACAGCGTTGCCGCGGCCGCTGTAAAAACTGCAATTTACTGCGTTGCATTTCTTTGTTCGTTAAAAGAGTAAATGAAAAAAGAAACACTGGCAAGAAAATATAAATGCACCCAAGGAACGTGTACGCTTTCGCGAGGTACATACACCGTAATGGCGTGATAAAGGAGAACATTGTTGTTTGATGACACTTCAGGGTGGTGTCTTTACAGGCACTTCAGCCTCTGAGTTAAAAGTAACAAACAGAGATTGCAGTTGGTCGACGAAGTCGGGAACACTTCGTTTTTTACTGTTCATTAGGAAGGTTCTACTTACTTCTTCTTAGAACCCGTTGCTCTCTTTTATTCGATAATTTGAAAGATTTTACCTACTGACGACCTTCTGCCTTTGACTGGTTTCATTTCGACGAATTTTTCAGCGAACAGATCAATCAGAATGCGAATCAGCGGAACTCGGGTAATTTTGAACTTGCACGATCGAGAATGTAGAATATTTTGACGTGTTTCGACACCGTGCAAGTAGAACAACTCAGCGAACGGTCGGCCCCTTGGCATAATTTTAATCCGCCGGCTTTGTTACGCCAAGCCTAACGAGTTGAAGTAACTGTGATTTTATCGAAGTTTCGTGAAACCCTGTGGAACTTTAATGGGACTTCGATTCCGTGAAAATTAGTGGATGAAACGTGCCTTTGACCATTTCTGACCACAGAGTCGGGCGAAATGGAATCGTGAATGGGTGGAGAGAATAAATTGAAATTTTTCTACCGTTAATATTTCCATGTCCGAATATTTGTGGCAGCCCACCAGGCAACAACAGAGTTTACCATCTACCAATTCCACGGCGAAAGGGATTAAAGTAATTAATAACTAACTGATACAATTTACGCATGTAAAATACAATAGCAAATTTCCAGCTGCAGAACCGCATTCAAACATCCCGTACCTATTGTTCCAAATATCGCGCTTGCTCTTCATTCATTTGCTCGGTGATGGAAACGCTTTCTCTGGGCATAAAGAATTAAAACGCTGGCGGACAGAATACAGCCACGGTTGAACGATGTCAAAATCGAATCGTTGGCACATGGGCGATTAATTAAACGTGGAGGGAAAAAATGGAGGCCATTAAAAAAGAGCCGCGCTGACGCGAAGTAGTGTGTGACTGTCACTAGTCAGACGGGTCGCGTACTTCAAACCCTGCTCGCGGAAATTTCCACGGAAATGGAAGTATTACTTTGCTGTCGCCTAGGAAATGCGCAATTAAGTCACTTAAATAATTGCTGGCGAGTTACTTGCTACTTTCTAATAAAACTCTATGACAGATACCGCCAAGGAAAAGGTAGCAAAATAACTACTTGCTCATTGGCTGATATTATTTGTTCACGTTTTGACAATGAGGAACGACAGAACTCGGGAGGGGTTTAATATTTGCCCGTAGATCGACGAACGAATTTCCAGTGATTACCTCCACTTTTGTTTCACTCACCACTTTTCATTACACGCCTGTCGGGCGCGGCCCGTAAATATTAATCAAATAACTCTCGATAGCTCGGTCGGTGTCGCGTTTGCTCGACAATTCGGCAATTGGACGATGTTTGTTCCGTCGACTTGCCCATAGTAATTTTATTGCAGGAATTCGGGCGCAGTCGACAAATGTGACGGCTGTTAATCTGTCAAATACAGTTAAACAGCTCGTGTTTGCCGCTCTGTAAAACGATTCACCCTGGGATTCTGTTTTGCCCCGTATCTGCCGCCGTGATTTATTCGGCAAGATTGAAGGATGCCGTCATACGTTTTTAATCGGAAGCATTTCGAAGCGGTGTCGTCGGTATTGTCAAGATACATGGTATAGACTATAGAGGGTGGGTGACATAAGCACCTCGCGTAAATGAATTTCGTTAAAATGAAAGCGCAGGATGGTTCGATGAAACTCGATCATTTTCGGGCGTAAATTTTCTCTCTGTAAATGGAACGAATGATATTAACACCTATAAATTCATACCGAGAGATGGAAGCTCTCTTCTTTAGTCCAATATGGAATAGAATCACGATAAATTAGAAAACTTTATAGAATTACAGAGATATTCCACTTTATATAGAAACACTGTTTAATTCCAACTCAGGGAAGAGAGTACAGCTTTCATTTAAATTTAGGAGATATCTTTACTGTTTGGAAAGATACGTTCTAGGAGGCGCCGATAAAATCGTCGTTAACTTATTATTAAATGGTCGGAAAGTCTCCTAAAGATGGAAAATATTTTCTACGTCATCTGGCCTGATCTCGTACTATATTGCGACTAGGTATGGGATTACCTCGCGAACCGTGTAACGAGATTCCGGGTGCCATTGGTCCCTGAGAATAAATTATACCAGCTCCGTCATTGAAAACGGCTGTCATTCGAGTTGCTTCCTCCCGGCGTACCAAATCTCATGAGCTTTCGTTTCACTCTTTGTACGAAGCCAAGTGTTGCAGATTTCAAATCGGCACGAAATTCTTCGAGGGACTCAAAGAGCTTTCGTAATAAATAGAAATTAAAATGTGTCTTTTATACGCAATTTCGCCGTCGAAAAACGTATTCAATTACGTAGCTTTTTCATTACAAACTCTCATTCCCATGAAAGTACTATTTCCACGACTACTACGTAATACATTTTTCGTTTACAAATTATGCAACGGATGGAACGGGCGAATTATGTTCCCGCGCTTTGCCTTCACAAATTAATCTTCATTCCCGTAGATTATACCCTGTTTTATTTATAGAATTAATACGATTTCCCTGTGCTATCCTCGTTAGAATTGACTTCATTTTTCAGTGCATCCATTCGTCGAGGAAATTAGAATCCTCTGCTTTTAAATTATAACCTGGTCGCTTTTATCTCTCCAAGGGTGTAATCTCTGTTTTCGAGAATAGCCCCTTTTGTAAGGCTGTGAACCTCTCTTGTGGAAGACTGAATATCACCTCGTCCCTTGTTTCGCGATTAATTCAATGAATTTATTACGCGACTCCCGCGTGCGCTGAATCGCTAAATAATGAAGCAGCGTAACAACGTCCGACTCGGTTTTCAATTCCTATTTTCCTGGCCGTGTCGATGACGAATGGACTTCGGAGTTACCTGGGCGGATTATCCACCTGCATCAGCCTGCGCAGCCAAGTTTTAGCTCCGCCACTTGCTTTGTGAGCTCATGATCGATCGTTCCCGATTAGACGGCCCCAGTCTTGCAGCGAAAGTTGCTCCATCATAGGTATACAGCTTGCTTAACCGGCCCTCTGAAGACTTAAATAGAGACAAGTACGCTTGACTTTGCCAAGAAATACCTAGTATCGAACTTCAAAGAGAGCAATCTCCTGGTCGATTTCATTGCAAATCGCTTCTGAGTTTCGTGGCCCGCTTATGTAAAATTGTTAACGAAATTAAGTCTGCGCGAAGAGCTTCTAGGATGATTCTTCTTTTCCGCTTTCTGCTTAATAAGTTCACGCTTCCCTTCTAAGTTTATTCAAGACAGAAAAGTAATTTGTAGAGCGCGATGAAATTGAGAACTAGGGCCTTCGCAGAGGCGGATAATTAACGGGCTATGGAGTAATTAAAAGCGAAACACGTACTGGAACAGAAACATTATGAATGCTACTATAAATTCAGTCGACTTGTTCGAGTAGAAAGTACGAATGCCCGCCAGATTCGTCACCATCTGGTTAGAGTACGAGCAGGGGTACAAATTTTCGCGAGCATTTCAGAGCCATACTTTTATCAAGTTCCGAAACTTTCGTTCGACTTTTCTTTCAAGGGAAACTTCACGGCTAAGTTTCAGGCGGCACGAACAGCCAGTTCTTCGCTGTCTGGAGTTGAAAATCACCTACGTATCTTTAGTTCCTCGGTCTTTCCAAACAACTCGCGCATTGAAAGTATGAATTAATTGAACTTCCAAACTGTGGGTTTACCTTTGAATCCAGCTATTCCCAATGCTCCCACCTTTCTGAGATACGCATACTTTATAAAGAAACGCTGAGAAAATAGTAATATTATCCACTTCACTGTAGTACATTAGATAGGTACTGTGGCACACAAAAGAAGCATCGATTCTTTCGCCTTCAGCCCTCTCTAAACATAAGATGATACAAACAGGGAGCTTCTGAGATGCGAGTGAAACGGGGGATTCCTCTGAGTAGGTATCATCGAGCCAATCGACCGGACTGTCTACCACGGCGTAAGACCCCATCACGAAACAGCTTTCCATTTAAGAATTAAGCTCGCCATGGTCTCCATTATCTTCCGCTCACTCTTCGAACCCACCGAGAGGTCCAACAGAGACAAGGGGGAGGAAAAAGACTGCACAGATGGTTCCCAGTAATTCGTCTAAATTTCCCCGTGCCGGTAATTTGTTTAGATTCGCAATAGCTTCGGAAGGCCAACGAAGAGGAAGCACGCGCGCTCCAGAAGTTCCCGAACAGGGGAGCTAATAAATCTGATCCCGTTTCTCTACTCGACTAGGGAAGAATGTTCTGCATTACTTTTCCCATAGTTCTCCGAGCGTGTGTGCTCCCTGTTTCGTGGAACCATGGCATCGCTTACATCTATGACGTTCTTCGAATATTTGTTGAAATCGCCGTTAAAAAAATCTGTTCCTAGCCAATATTTTTGCATTTAAAACAATCAGGAAAGTATCTGAATAAACGTGACATTTTATAACGAATATGTGATGGTTGAATTAGCTTTTATCTGAAAAATTTCACGGGGAACCGAAATATTCAATAACATTGCTACTATGTCAGAAGCTGCATGAGATGGAGTGGCTGTTATTTAAAATATGTCGCGGCCCGTTGAATGGATCTGAATAAATACGACGGGTAGAAGCTTTTTATAAGCCTCCGTCCCCCGTTATCCGAAATAAGCTGACGAATTTTCGAGGAGCGGAATAACGGCAGTCGTATATAAACGAGGGTGAAGACGCTCTCCCGTGAATTCTCGTGCTGTAGACGTCGAGAGAATACGGGCATTGTTGCGTGATATAAAATGAAACCCGAGACACCAGAAATTCACAGTGATAATCTTTTTCAACCGTAAGTCCGCCTGAATTTCCATTTTTTTGTTGTTCATCTGGGCTATCAAATAAAATTATGGTAATTATGCCAGGGAACGTGCATCTCGTTTAGACGGGGCAGTGATTATCCGTTTCGTTCGTTAAGTGTTTACGTGATTGCAAATACTACTGGGCAGCTTTAAATCGATAAATAGGTATATACATTACTTTTTTAATTAAAAAAACTATGAGTAAAAAAGCATTAAAGTGTACTAAAAGAAGTGAAATACTTGTTGACCGAACTCACGTTGATAGGAAATTATTGTGATAAATTAATGTTTCCTTAAGTAGATTAACAAATTTGTTTGGAGAATATTTATCGATGAGGAAAAGTTGCCAATCCTTCCCAGATTGATTACATTTCAGAAATGAACGCTACACGAGAGTACACGGAGGATTATTATGTTCATATTATTGAAATATTTGTATCGCGTTATAAATCATAATGTGTCACTGATCTCTGATTGGTATCGAGCTTCTGATTGCAGAATAGTATCCTCCTGTCCAGCTCGATTTATTTACGTACAAATGAAACGGTTACAGCGCTCCCTTTTTAATTTAAATCTGAATTTAAATGGATATCGTGTCCAGCGACGTTGCATGCGTGTACCAAAAAGGATACCAGCGTAGATTCAGAACTGTGCTCAAAGATAAATTCAAATATAATCTGTCGTAAGTTCAGAGGGAATTTATAAAAATGGATTGTGAAAAATTAAAATTTCTTTTCCCATTCATTCCATGATTGCCAATTACTATAACAGACCAAATCTGTATAATTAATCAGAATTAAACCAGGGATTAAAAACATCAGTAAGCACTTAATAAGAAATTCGAATGAACCTCATTATGTGAAGTAAATCTTCTATCTGTGTCAGGTAAGCGATACATTCAGCTCAATTATTACTAATTGGGAGTCAAGCTTGACATTCACGTATGATTTGTAGGACAAACTTCTTTCATATCACTGTTGCTACGTACACAGTAAATAAGATATCCCAAACGTGTCGTATAATTAGAAAACGACCAAAATCGAAGGCTTGATTTAACTTCATTTTAACGAGCACTATAACGTGCAAAGTTTGAATTATGAAATTTCTGAATAAAAAGTACGACTATTTGTAAGAAAACATTTTCTATGTTACATCATAATAAGTATTAACAGCGAGAATAGAGTATTCCAAAGGGATAGAATAGTATCGAAGGCAGAATGTTTCTCTAACATCACCTAGTCACCAAAAAACTGATTTTCTCTCCTCGATCTACAATACAAAAAGTTCTTCGACACTTCACTGAAATCGGGTCTTGCATGCCACCCGTTGCCACCGGAATTTCCGGTCACGTAAGACGCGTTTCCACAGGGCTAGGCGAAAAAGAAGAGCATAGCCGTTGAATTTCCGTCAAAGTTAATTTAACCGTGTGCCAGCGCAAGTGACAACCGCCATACAAAAAACGCGGACACGATACTGAATTTTTCTGAACGCCTTTTGCCACACCACCTAAAAATATCACACGATGATAAGTAACAAAAAGTACCACGATAAAAAGCCCCCTGTTCGTACAAAATTAAACAATCCCCCAATAAAAATCGGCTTGCGCGATGAAGAAGCTTGGAGTTCGTTGACTGATCTTCAGATTTTTCTTTTCGTTCATTCCTGAATATAACACAAACGTGCCATAAGCACACTTGTTTACAAACAGCAAGATAGAAATTAATTATCAGAGGATTCGAATCCCGGAAGTAGCTTCTTGTCTTTGTCATAAATCTATGCCAAGCATATCAAGAGAAAAAAAAGCTTCACCAGGGGAATCTTAGAAAAATCATTGGAGAATGAAATTAGTAATCCGTTGTCCGTCATCAGAGACCCCTGACCCTCAGCCTGCACCTCGCTGATCGACGTTTAATCGCTCATTATGAAGTCACAGGCCACGAGGTGTCGCACAAAGGCGAGATTAATTGTTTACCCGGGAAAATCACGTAGGTAGCGCAAACAGATATCGAACGTTCACTTGCGCGTCAGCCGTGCTTAATTCCTCTTTTCATAAACGGCCCTGGAGAGGCGTTCGGGTGCGGGCGGTAGCAGAAGAAGTGATAGTGGTGAAGTAGGACAGGGTGGGGGCAACCCGCGCGAATATTTATCACGTAATCCCTGGACATTATGCTTGGCTACTCGTGATCATAAATTATAACCTATGGAATGGAACGAGTATACATTTCGGGGTAGACTGGCACGCGCAGTTTGTCCTTAACGTATTCACCTCCGCGGTGGGAAATTCGTGACGTTGAGTAATCGTTCGGGGCCCGGTGGCCACGGGGGAAAAAATATTCGGCCGCGATGCGAGCCAACCGATTCGACTGTCGTGAAAGCGTGAAGGAACGGGGATCCTCGGATCGGTTCGAGTCTCAATGGAGATCGTCAGGTTCCTTCAGCTCCACTGGCTTCGAAGCATTCGGATCAGCGAAGGCACCAGTGATTTTAGAATTCCGTGGATGATTGGGATCCTCATTCGCGGCCAGTCGAGACTCCCAGGGAATTAAGAACGGTCCAGAAGTCGAGGAACTTCTGGGAAAGAAGCTCGGGAAGGAGCTGAAGATTGGAATAGAATGTCCGAGTAATGCGAAAAGTCAGGGGCTTTACAAGATTGTGAAAAGCCTGTGTACGATAGCTTAACGCGGAGACTGTGGACTCCTGTTTCCTCTGCGCGCTGCCGTGGTATAGTTTGACGCTTCGACCTGGTGTTTCGGGGCCCATCGTCGAACTTTCTTGTACTCGAACCGTTTCAGAACGATTGTCCTCCGCTTTAATGATAGAGTCTGTCAGTTAAAAGTTTGAAAAGGTAGGAAACGTCGCTGCGACGCGACGCTCCGATCCTCAGCCACTCTTGAATCGCTGAAGACCTTTGGTGTTTCGGCGCGGTGTTTAGAATTTCTTACGAGCCGTTGGACTCCAGTCGACGGAAAATTGTCGACGAGCCTCTTTTATTTTAATGCTGGGAGTTCGTCAAAATTTATCAAAGTTCCGGGTGGCCCCGGAATAGCTGTAACAGTCGCGATGTGAAATAACACCAGGCAAGAAGTGACCCGTTAATGTTGCGCGGATCTTGGAACGGCGGAAAGTTCCCGAAAGCAACGAATTTCGGAGCTGCGAAAGTTTCCGGGCCGCCGGTATTTCGGTAATGTCTGCATTATCCGAACTTTTGTGCGGCCCAGCCGAGCCGTGAGTAATTTTCACTGAGCCAAGATCATTTCGACTTTTACGCTATCCCCATGTTTATGGAAGGGATATTCCACCGTCGTAACTTTCAGGCAACTTTGAGGTTCGCTGGTACAAGTTCACCGAAATATGCCCTAAATACCTTTTAACTGCATTTCACCGTTTCCTGTCAACGATAGAAATGATTTTTCGACTATTCAACTACGCGTATTGCCTTGCATTGAATTTTTGCATCCTCTAAGTATCTTACTAAATAATTTTCGAACCCTCGGCACAAACTTCGAGCCACTTAACTTTAGGACTTAAAGTATCTATTTTCATTGATCTTGGCGGAACTAACAATTTCCCAAGTCCAGAAAATTCTTATTCAAAAATGCTGTGGAAATACAGGGAAATTGAGTTGAAAACGCCTGGTTTTGAAATTATTTATTTTACTGGTTTAATTCGCGGAATCAGGGGATTGATGCGTTTAATGTTAGCCGTGTGTTTATCTTCTTATGTGACGTTTATTAGGAATTATACGACAATGAGAACGGGCGTCAGTGCTGGCGAATTTCTGCTGCATGTCGACGCCATTTCTGCACCGGTACACACACCCGGAATCCACGTCCCGCCTCTGTACCGTGCCCGTTTGTTTATTATCAAAGGGAAAATTGAGTTCCCGAAACCTGGTCGATTCATATTAAATCCCCGGAAGTCTACTCAGCTTTCGGTTCTTTCGAAACAATTCGAGACCGAACATTCTGGAGATGAACCACTTTTTTTCAAAACAGCGACAAGTGCATTTTTTTCCTCGGCCGGCTTTAAAGCTGTACGAGTTTTTTTTAAAAGCGCGTCCGCCGATGCAGCAGCAGGTGTATGCGTAGCTGCACGTGCTTTTACTGAAAAACAAAAACGGGTAAACTAAAAGGTAGAAAAATGGAAGTCTAAAAAAAGGGAGCACGGAGAAAGAGAGGGGACGAGTAACAGATGAAACTTTCGACGTTGCTAGTGAACCCAATTTTCACTGTGCCGTTTGCGGTCGGGCCAACGAGACACGAAACTCGATCAGTTTACGGACGAATACTTGGGGAAATTTTCGCTGCAGGGTAAATACGCAGGAAATCAATCTGCGTGTAAAAAACTGACAGGAAATTTGATTGCACTCATAAGTGTTAAAATACCTGTCACGAGTAGACATATCTTAACGTAGATATCACCTGTCCAAAGACTAACGTAACTTTGATTCTTACGCATATAGAGCAACAACAATCAGATGTCACACTTGATTAAGTTTAGTCATTTAAATATTATTAATAGGCTAGTGAGAATCGGATCTGGAGCTTTTAAACGTCTGTTATTCCTTGAATATTCAATCAGGACTCCGAAGAACGAGTTCAGTTGTATTCATAAACTGTAACGTGCAATTAATCACGTTTTTCGTTGACAGTACATTATTACCAGTGTAAGAGCCGTATGAGAGCATGACGACGAGCTATTTATCTTGAGGAGAACACGGCCCGATAACCGTGTTTCGACGAATACAAAGGACACCAAGCTCATCAGCGGCCGCGTGCTACGCGCGAAGACGCGCAAAAGTGCTCTTTTGAAATTTAAATTCTTGCTAATGAAGTGTTCGCAATTTACAGCGGCCGTTTCGTTACGTCTTTCGCTCGAAATTTCGCACAATGCAAAATTTCTCATTGGCACATGTGGGCCGACAGAACGCGGTTCCTCTTCTTTTTTCCTTTTTTTATTCTTTGCCGCGGCACTCGACTTTTTTCCTCGCATAACGCGACGTAAATTTCCCTTAATTCCGACCGACCTGCTTCTGTGCCCTGCCATCTTTGCGTAGGTTAAAATAATCGTCGCGATCGATAACAATTTCGCAATTTGTCAATTAGATCGATTATCTGCCTCGTAATATCTCACCTTCGAGCTCAGGCTTTCTATTTTAAATTCTCTGACATTTTAATCAAGCTATTCCTCTCCTTGTAATTCTTCTAATACTTTCTAAACCGTCCTCGCTTCCTTTTACTTACGTTAGCTTATGTATGAACACCGATTGATAGAAAGTGCGTCAATTTTTTTATTTCTCTTCGAAGTTTGCACAACGAAAGTAGCCCAACAGATCGTGCGCTCTTAAAATTCTAGGATTAGAAGGTGGCTTCTAAAACAACAGAACGGTTTTCAAACGAAAATCAAACACGGTTCAGCGTGCATTAACCGATTGGTCGCTCTTAAGGATACAAAGAGCGTACGTGCGTTTGTTTCGCGAAGTACATATTTGCGATTCATTTAATGCTTGGTCTCTCTTCTATCATCTGCTCGCTGCGACTCCACGAGACTTACTCGAAAAATGGGATAGAGGTAAAAAGCAAATTGCGATCCCTGCAATTTATGCTTTATTTATTTGGCGGTTAGAAAGAGATAATAACGCTCGAAAGGAATATACGTTTTTCCTCTCAACCTGTAATTGCACCAGCTGTAATATATCTTCCGCTTTGCCTAGCAACATTATGCAGTATCACGAATATTTTTTAAAATATTCCCTCGTCCGAACGAACTGTAACTGTAACTGTTGATTGTTTCGGCCTTACATAAGGAATACTACGCGCCAACATTAATACGAAATTTCATACATAATTGCCTGGTAATTACGCGTTGCATGCGGAGTTAATTTACATTCATTTACCTTTATGCGTACGCACCACGTGGAAAGGAACAACACTGCAGGCTGCGCAACAGTAACTACACAGGACACAGGACTCACTGTAAGCCTTCTATTTTCCAATGATACAAAATCATGAAACTTTCATGCGGCATTTCAGAAAATACTCGTCACGTATACTGCAGCACGTAGAACGCGAACGAATGCAAGGGAAATGAAACGATGCGGCAGGCAATGGAATAAAACGCGATTCAAAAATGAGGACATACGGAGCGGGTAATGGAAGCCAGATTTTGAAACGGGGCAATTTCAAAAGTGTTGCAGATGATACAGAACGGTCACCAGGATACTGGAGCCAATTTAAAAGTAGTCATCGAGGTGGCTTCTGCTGGGGACAGCCACTTCTCTGCGACCTCTGCTACGCTTCCATGAATGATGGTCGATTGTAATTCAGTCGCGAACAGCTCGGGTTTCTTCTAAATAAAGCAGTATATGCACATGTCACAGGCACTCTTTTTCACGCTAATTTATCATTGCACGATACAAGATTATTATTTTTTATATATTTTTTTTAATTTTTATTAGATTACACGATCAATTTTCATCAAAGTACAAGCATGCTAATGTATTATCACTGTTTATAACTATGTTTTCTTCTTATTTAGTAAAGCACTTTTAACAGTAGGACTTCATGATTCTTATCTCTGAAACAGTTTCGAACGCGTCCAAGTATTCACAGATCTGCCATTGTCCCTTTCACGCCCCATTCGCGAAGCTTGAATCCCAAGTTTCTGACAATCGTAATTTCGTAATCGGCACGATGCTTTCGACATATGATAGCCTAAGTGCGAGGATTGCGGATTTATCGTCACGCCTGGCGTGAAGTCGGATCCGACTGGAAGTCAAGAAGCCAATAACGCTAGGGAACGCGAGATTATCCCCGTGCTCTCTCAGAGACGACACTTTATGAGCGCCATTTGCGGAGTTATAGAAGTCGGAAGTTTTTGAAGGCTCCTGGCATACATAATCTTCGGAGAGCCGGGTTGGAGGAGGGACACACGTCCTCGGGTAAGAAGGTTCTTTACAGACCGCGGAAACTGATGTTCGAAACGAGTGGCGTGTAATTGTGCTTGGATCGTAGCGCTCACTTTACTCAAGTTTTAACCTGGATGGAGTGTATAAATTCAATTGGAACCTTTCTGATAAGCTCACGGGAGCCAACGTTTCAGATCGATGTGCCCCGAGATGTCGCTTCTTCCTCTCCCTTTGTGGTGGAGAATTTTCATATCCCGAGTTAACAAGCAGTTGCGAGGGATGAAGGAAAGATAACTAGCAGTAACAACCACAATGTCGTCTTTGTCTTGTTACCTGTATTATCTCCAATATATATATATATATATATCCCACAACCACCTAGTTCCTTTAATTCCCAATAAAAAAAACTACAAATACGATCTGAATAATTCATAGAATCTGAATAATTTCTATTTCAGTCTTTCACTTGCTTTACTTTCGTTTATAGTATTATACGACTCATTACCCTGATTCTGATCAATGTATCATCGTAAATCGTCTCCGTCTATGCTTGCACGAACTTCAGTATCGCATCTTGTTCCGAGTGCTATCGTTTCAGCGGATGCAGCTGCAGCTGTCACTGCAGCTTGCATGCCACGTGAGACGAATGGAGAACAGCTGCTTAGTTACGTACTCCTTGAAAAGTGGTTCGGTTAGAGGGTGCTAAATTCATTATAACGGCTGAGACTGTGATATCGGCAGACTGCCAGCCGGGTCGCAGCTGATCGGGATGAATTTGAATTTACTGGAACGCCTCGCAAACTTTACGGGCCGTTCAGATGCATCGGAACGGTCTGGAGGAGGATCCTGCGCTCCAAGGATTCGCCGTACACGCTGGATTAGAGGTTTGCAATCGATTAAACGGGATGCACTGTCGTTCCCCTGTTCTTGGAGGGGAACAATTTGACGGACCGCGGCGGCAGAGGGAACTGTGAAATGCTGAGAGGAGTTCGATCGATCTGATGGTTGCAGAATCAGTGACAGCTGATCGAGATCCTTCCGTGAAAACACAGGTATTCGAAATTGTAATCAGAGATGAGAATTGTCTCCTTTAAATTAGTCTCCCCAACACCTATGGGACCTTAATATTTCTAATTACTACCCAAATTCATGTATCGCAATTTAATCTTAAACCTTAAATCTTTTAAATTTTAACTTAATTATCTTTATAATTAAATCTAGAAAAATCTAGGGTTCCTTGAATCTTAATTGTATCCTCTAGTTCAAGGGAACGAGTGTACGTTGGTACGCCTTTCTAAAAGAGGGTCGACAGTATTTAACAAAGGGGCAGTTGAGAGTGAACCGTGCAAGGAGACACTTACAAGAACTGCCACATAAAGTAGGGTGCTGTGTAATCAGAAAATACACCATCGTCTCTCTGTATTTCCTATATCCTACAATATTCATGCTTGAAGGAAGCTTAACAATCACAGCTGAATGAGGATTGTAAAATCTAAGTACACTTCCCTGGAAAACCAAAGAAAACGCTCGAAGCAGGTATTTCTTGCCTCGTAAACCGTCTCTGTGTAAGTCCAACGTGACAGTCGCAGTTACATCGGTCGAAACATGTCGGGGGCGTG
This sequence comes from Andrena chrysosceles, assembly GCA_963855975.1. Taxonomy (NCBI): domain Eukaryota; kingdom Metazoa; phylum Arthropoda; class Insecta; order Hymenoptera; family Andrenidae; genus Andrena; species Andrena chrysosceles. The sequence continues at coordinate 805,575 of OY979769.1, read as the reverse complement.
CTTGCAGAAGCTCGGGAATGCCGGGATTTCCAGTGTCCAGAGGGCTGAGGCGGCATGTTAGCCGGCAGACCCTTAGAAGTGCCATGCAGCAAGTGTGAATACGCTATGCTGCTGCTATGCAACGCGAGCGAGCGCGCGTCGCATTATGTCGCCGGGCTGGCGGTGCCGCTTTTCATTTGTCGGCTGATTCATTGACCGCCACCACTGTTTCGGGGTGGAGCGACGCAAACGAGTCGCGCCACGTAGTCCACGAATATCGTATTCCACTTTGTCCTGCCCGACGATTGAATTTAGAATGGGCTGTCGTCGACAAACACTACACAAAAGCGTAAACTAAGGGCCCACTCTGTTTTTCGGCATGATTGTATGGAAGTCGATGGACCATTTCGGTTTTGACGAACTTGAAACTTGGTGGCCACATTGTTGCGGTCCCTTTGACCTGGTTCGATTCTTCTCACGACAGCTTCCGTCAAATATTTCGTCCCAATTCTCTTTCGGTCCAACGATTCCTACATTCCTGTCCATCTTCCTTCCATTTGTTGGCATATTTTTAGTTTCTTTCTGTTTGCTCGAATCTTGTATTATCTTCTACTGACAGCGTTTTTTGACGTAGAACTACGTCTTTCCCCGCACTGTATAGGTATGCAGCGGCTATGGGGGCCCAAATTAAGACTTGGAGGTCACGAAATATGCAACCCCATTGCGCCGTTACTGCTCGCAAACGGAAAGAGATAGAGAAATGATTTTTACAGCGTTAGATAGAGGAAGGGACACTGCATCTAAAACTATATGAACCGTTATTATCAGTTGACTCTGAGCGAGCTGACAGCGTCGCGAAAATTAACAAGATTTGGTTTGATTTCAGCTCGACGACACAGCGAGCACGGCCCGACAGAATGTAGTGTACTATATATACGTACATATGTATTTCTCGTTCGACCGCGCGGTGCCGTTTCATCTTCGCCGGGTTTAGCCGGTTGCTCACGCGCGATGATTCACAGATTATGCGAAAAATGAAATTCTTTATTTTCTTCATCGAATCAATATGGCAGCGACACCAATGGATTCCTTACGTTTTTCCGATGAAAATCATACCAAATGTTATGTAAATTGGACTATTTTTAATGAAGCTAATTTTACATTACGCAAATCAATTTTTCACGCGGTTTCCTTAATTATGATCCGAATTATGTCGTTCTTGGGGCCAATTTCATCGGGAACACGTCAGGAATCGATTGGCGTTACTTTTGCAAAGATCTGATTAGAAATGCAGAATTCGAAATTCACAGCTGCTTAGTGCGCAACATTGTAACGCCCCGCTCGTTTCGAGTATCGAAGACCACGGAACTCAGCGAGGTGCGTAATTGCTGGCGGTATCGCCTTTGACGACGCTTGCTAGAGAATCACCTTGTATTTTGCGTCGTGTTTTTTTGACATTTTGCAAATGATTGTACCCAGGAACTGTTATCAAGCCCGATAATAAAATTTGCATTTATTTGCAAGGATATACTACGGTATGACCCAACCAACGGTATGAACTGAAATTTTGAGGGGTTGATCCGGAGGGAGAGAGAACCTCTAATATAAAATTTCAGCTGCGGGTATTTGTTAGTATCTGAGATATTAATAAAAAACTTTCGGCAAAATACATTGAAATCTACCTATACAGACGTTACTAACACAACCATCTTCTCGTCGCCGGCAATTGTTTCACAGTCGACAATACAATGTACGATATTGACCTCACGCGCGATGCTTGTAACTGCATCAGTTTTTAGTATTCCCAAACTCACATCGGTTCGGTACCATGCTTTACGCGCCCGCATAATAATGATCTGCAAGCAGAGTTGGGCATTATTCGGCCAAATTTTCATTCGGATACGGATTCGTATAAATCCCCAAGATTTATTCGCGAATAACAAATGACGATTTTATTCGTCGAAAAATTATTCGTTATTCGCGAATAAATCTGTACCGTTATTCTAGCCAGATTCGTTCGAATAAGAATTTATTCGTTATTCGACCTGAATGAACGACGAATAAATGTGATACCCTGTCGGGTATCTATCGATGCAAGTCCGTACTGTGTTCAACATACGTTTGGACGTGTGGGTCTGGAAGTGTGCGTATTTGTATGTATTTAAAAACGTTCAATGAACGCTTATAATTTGAAGAGATTGATTTTTTCATTAGTTTAAATGAATTGACATGAGCAAATTTTATTTAAAATAAATCAAAACGCTACTCTATGTAATACCGCGGTCATACAGCTTCCTGCAAAGTGCGAGCTATGACAAGAGTTACCTAACTTAAAACATTAGGTCTCACGAGTGTCAGTCAGTGATGTCATGATACATCGCTGAAACCACGTGATCATTTTATTCGTCCGTTGAGTCGACTAAATTTTTATTCGAATAAGAAATTATTCGAATAAATTTTCAGTCAAATAAAAACTTATTCGTTATTGTCGAATAATTTCATTTTTTTCGAATTTTTTTATTCGAAGATTATTCGAATAAAAACTTATTCGCACAAATGTATTCGAATACATATTCGAATGAAAATTTAGCCGAGTAATGCCCCACTCTGTCTGCAAGCAATTTAAAATTAAGATAATTATGCACATGGCCAAAAACAGTGCAATGGCCACAAACGGTACATCTACCCTGCTTAGGTATACGTTGAATGATTTATCTATCCTCTATCTGTTGTCGTTTAATTCTTGAGCTTTTCAAATTGCACCTCCATGAACGATGAAATTATGAAAGCAGCTACTTTTAGAAGTGGCACCTAGCAAGGTTACCAGAGTTTTCAACGCCAGTAGTCTCCTCCTCGGTCAATGAGAAGCCATCCCTTCGGTAATCCTTTCTTCGCTTATTTAATAACACGGTTCCATCCCACCCTTTCGCATTGTTCGCGGCTAGGGAATCGTGCACGGTTCAGAACGCGTTTACAGTACGAGTTCTCGATGGAAATAAGCTTCCCTTTCGCTTTTTAAAAGCTCACCGCGCCTCGTTCCGCGCCACTGCTCAACCCTCGTAAAGGAGGCAACGGTATCAGTGCAATTTGTTGCAGACCCTGCAATTATTCTTGCACACGTAACCGGCTCTTATCGCACGCGTACGTGTTTTGCTCCTCACGCATTTTAAATCAGATTTTGTATTATCTACAAGCAGTTTTTTTTTTCTTACAATTAGTTGCGCCTCTGGAACGGTGGTATCCCGCTGAGTCTTTTTACCTATGTAGTACATTCCTCGTATCCCATTTTTTACACGCTTCCATGTACATTTTCATTTTACATGAATATTATATTTTAATATTCGTTTTCCGATTTCTTCTTGCTTAAAAACGAGAAGTTTGCTTCACTTTTATATTCGAAGTAAATTTTAATATTTTCACGCGTTAACGCGAATTTACTCCTTAGAAGATACCTTACCAATTTATCCTCAGTTACACTTTACGCAACTTCCATCAATTTTCCTCAGCTTCTCATCTTTAAACTTTCATTTTTAAACCTCGTTATTTTCCACCACTTTCTGCGAAACGTTTGAATTAACTTTGTGAGCATTGTCAGCGTTGCCCCAACTATCCACAAAGACTTCACTCCTGAAAAACTTGTTTGCATACGACGGTCCAAAACACTCATTCGTTCGTCGTTATTATTCACTCCGCGTTGTACTTTGACCCAGGAGCCGTAGTTTCACTGACGAGCAAACGGCTGAAAGAAAAATTCATTGCTCTGTGATATACCTACCTATTCGAGCGTCAAACTTCTTTCGAGAATTATGAAAGGGACAATATTCGAAGACTGCCACCGTGCCGAGCGATACGCCCGTGCCGCGATGGCTGGCATTCGCTTTTCAATTCACCACTCGTCGCTTTCGCCGGGTACACTTGCATACAGACGCGCGCATTTGACCGCGTCCCTTACAGCATAACTCTATAGTGTAACTGCAACCTTAGACCGTGTGCACGCCGCAGTTGGGAGTCGGATGCCAGCCGAGACGTGTGCATTTTTATACGACTGCGGAGGAGCAGCGTACGCAACGATGCAACTTTGAGCTCGTTGCATACTTGAACGCGTGGCCGTTGAATGTTGCAAATACAGGTCAATAGAGCCGCCGGGACTTTTCCTTCCGCGCGATGGAAATTCCACCTAGCTCGCACGAAAACCGAATCAATGATTAATAACTATAGCATCTGCTATTACCTGACCCACATTTTCGCCGGTTCAAACGGGGCTGCCGAGTTCCCTCGATGTTATCTTATCACAGTTTTGCAGAAGAGGCTCCTGTTCGGTCGCTGAATAATGAATGACGCTCCGATGTATCCCGATCCAACCGTTTCCAAACCGTTAAATATATGCGAAACTCGTAGCATAGATTCAACGTGGACGAGTCTTGATCGAGCAACTATTTCTGACAGTTCTATATACAAAAACACAGTTTCCGAATGGCCACTGGACCACTCACACGGACCATTATTTCCAAGGCGGTCTTTTCTTTTCTATTGTCTTTTTTTTCGCCAATACTTGGGGACGACGACAGATGTCTCCAGCGCGGGCAGGCGAACATAAATTTCGAAGTAATCGCGCGGTTACGGCGTTGACGTTATTTCCACCGAGGATGGATAAATAATAAATAACCGAGCGCTGTGGCGGGACGCAATGGCAAACAAAGAAATGATTCATGCCAGCGGTCTGTAGATCCGCGGATTTGCGTGCAACAGGACGTGATATTTGTCGGACCTGGGACTTGTGTGCACATCCACCGGCACCATCGACGCCGTGTTTCGCGGGCGTGGCGGCGAGGAAAAGCTCGGGCTTGCGCTGCTCGTGAAAACCGTTCGTTGATCTTGATCCACGTAAACAGACGCGACACGGGGCGTTCGGCCGTGATAACGCGTTCTAATAAGGGATCCGTTGATACTACACCCGCGCTGTTTTATACCCTGCTGGAAGGGCGTCCACCCTCTTTCAACGAGCGTATTCTGCCCGTAGGACGGCTGAATTAAGTCGGGAAAATACTTGACGGTGAATGGCCCTGCCTTTCCTGGCTGATCGAGCTAGATGCTCGATTATGTGGAACAGTGTTTTAACACGAAACACGGGTGTTTGTTGAGAAATAGCGAAGGGAAACAAAGGCAGTTTGTAATGAGCTTGGTATCGCGCGTTCAACACTAAATTCTGCGTTTAACATTAAAAATCCGTGAGATCGATGGAGGATGTTTCGTTTCTCTGTGACTCTGCGTAGAGTCAGAATATTGCCACAGTTTCCGTCACTAGTCTGAGATATTATTGCGCGAAACTGTGTTTCCATACTCGTCACGTGGATTAAATAGATGTTACGTGTATACGAGTTGGGAAAAAATCGACGCACGCCGCATTCAACTTTGTTTTAATGTAATTACATCGTGATAGCAATTTCACGGATTAAACGTCGCTGGACGACCCGTGTTTTTCCGTCGACCGCATGGATTTAATATTCAATTTTAATGCTCGTGCCTGCTACCAAGCGCAGGGAAAAACAACTGCTATTGTCGGCTGGAAATTTCGCGATTGACGTGGAAACGTGTTGGGACGAGCGTTGGGCGATTAACTCTTCATCAATTACAGTTTTCACTGCATTCACTGTTAAACGACTACGCTGCTTGGTTCGACAGACATTGTGGGCGATATATCATCAAGTCTATCAATGTAGCAGTCTTCCACGTGATTGTTGATAGTATCTTCAGGGTGAGGGATGTAAAGTTAAGCTAGTGACCCATCGTGTAACAGTTTTAAATAGAATATTTAACAGGAAGACTACTAAGACAGATATAGAAATACCAGCACCGTTAGTATCGAAAGCTTCAAGTTTCCTTGCGTCAGATATATGATAATGGAATGTGGAGGGAATTTTCAAAGCAGAGCGGAGAAGAAAAAGATCGACATTTATTGGAGAGGAGAAAAAGGAGAGCGTACGAGCAAGCGCAGGGTCACCTCATTACGGGGCAACTGTTGAAACTCTCGGAACCGTTTCCGTGATTACTTTTCCACTTGATTTCCAGTTGACGGAAATTTATTTGTTGACGCGACTCGGCGTCGTTAAAAGTACAATTAAAATGTTAGCAAGCGAGGAAAAAAGGCGAGTGAAACGTGTGTATTCGGAAGTTGAAACGAGTTTAAAATATACAAACGCGCGATATGCGTGGGTGTAGGGCAGGAATTTTGGACGAGGCGACAGGAGCCGTTCTGCGGGTGTTTCTGAAAGCACTTTTTATGGGAAACGCATTTCGTTTACCGCTATTTACGCGCTGAATCCGTGATGAAGTAAGTTTAAAGTGCCGACGGCTACGATTTTGTAACAACGACCGAAAGTGTGCCAGTAGAACTGTCCCACTGAGTATCCCTGCGTGTTATAAACCACACAATTACAAGACCTGAAATGAAGCAGGAAAATGAAAATGTTTATTAACGAATGTTCTATTCCACTGAAGTTCGATCGCCAAGTATAATCCTTAATTACCAACCACATGGCTGTCCGAAGTTCGCTGTATTTTCTAGACAATGCAATTATCACTGTGCTTCATCGTTCTACTTCATAAAAGTAACGGTTGCCTATCACGAGTAAAAGAATCTTTATTTCTCTGGCAGCAGAACTATCTTAAAACAAGAAATTTATCCAGCCTTATAAAGTTTCTTTCATCATTTTTTTCAAAATGTAATTTCATTGAATGTTTAGACAGAATTTCAGAATATTCATCCAGCATCGTTGCTTATTGTTCGTTTTGAAAGTAACAGATCCCTATTTTTGACTGAACCGGGCACTTCAAAAGAACCAATTGTTGGCAGACAACGATCGATTAATTAAAAACACACCGCAAGGGTCGTCTCTCGCTTTTCGCGTGCAAATCGAAATTGACGAAACACCCCGAATTGGACGAAAGTAAAGCGGGGGGAAAAGCAGAAAAATACAAATTGCACGCTGCGAATCGGCCGTTATTCGAACGTTGGTAGTATTTTGCGCGCGCCTCAACGGCCATTGAAGCATCGCTGACACAATAATGAAACTTCCGGTGCTCGTTGAATTAGGGAGATTACGTTAATCCGCCGCGTTGAATTCGAATAATCTACCAGCTTCAAGCACCCGACCAAAACAGATTATCCATAGTCGAAATAAGAACACAAAGCCCGTAGTGACATCGGGATTTCGTTGGCACCGCGGTCGCTGGACATAATGGGAATTATTATCGAAGAACAACAAATGCGCATCCGCGATAATCCTGGAAATATTAACAACCACTTCTGCTCAGATTACCCTGGAAATGTGTTTAATTAACTGAATTGTTAACGACCTCGTAAATGGTCTTAAACCACTCGATATCTCGCGTGTGCTCGTTACCAGCGCTGCAAATGTGTTACTACCTGCAGGAGGGATAAGAATTAATGGAATACTCTACCAAAATCATATCGCTCAAGGCTTAAACGTTACATTTATAATTATACGAGTTATTTGTGGAATTTTGAACGCTAGAGCTTTTCAGTCCTACGTTAACGTTCGACGAAGAAATGAATCGCGGCGCTAAAGTGTTTCCTGACATTTTTATTAACGATAAGCGCCCGAGCCACGAACTTTTAAAGATTTAACTGCGTGAGATAAATAAGAACCCATGGCGGCCCCGCGGGAGCAATAAGGTATTCCCGAGTTTCAAAACTTCCATACTTCGATGCTTTTTAATTTGAGAAATCTCCCATACGTGAAATAAGCTAAACGTATTTACTTAGTGCAATAAATGTTTCTTGTATGCCAGCGTATAACATTCGGCGCGTGTTTCCCAAAGCGAAGAGTCAAAATTGAAAGCACTCTGGAAGCATTAATTTTGCAAGATTAACAGCTCCAATGTTCAATATTTAACGACGTTAAATATAAGTTCGGATATAAAATTCGTTTCCAATCCATACGTGTTATACGCGAATAAAAAAAGCATTGCTGCCAGACCGAAATGAAACGCGAACGGACAAAAGTATCTAATAGGATTTCTGGGGTAACTACCGTAATAATAGCAGCTTATTTCGCGCAAAAATATATCATCAAGGAACATCTGGAATATCTAGAATATAAGAGTTATAACTCGTTCTCCCTTATTACGGCGTCGAATGAAAGAAGTAGCGAGCGAAACCAGCAGCTTTCATTGCAACTAATCGAACCGTAAATATTAAAACGCGATTGTTTATAAACTGTTGAGCTCCGGGTGAACGGTTTGCTTCCCTCGCCTTTTCGCGTGCTCAAACGGAGACTTTGCGCGAGAGGCTTTGTTAAGCAAAGGGATAAGAGGTGAATGAATAAATTTGCATATTTTAAATATTAAGAAGCCTACGCGCTCTTTGCTCTCCCCTCGAAAACAGAGTCTTTGAGGGTAAATAAGACGTCGGCGTATAATTCCCGTAAGCGATGAGGGAACACTGGGAAATGAAAGATGGATGGCGAGTGGGGAGGTTGTTATCGAAGCGGTACCTAATATATTTTCAGAAGGGTGCTTGCACGAAGACTGCGATTCGGTATAGCTACATACAGAATTATATACAGCTGCACATGGGAATTGGTATTCGTAAATCAGTTTCGAGGAAAACAAAGTCATAGTGGCGTCCACTGAAGACGTGTGAGAAGTGACGTTTTCATTTAACTATCTGGCCTCAATAACCGTGACGCCACCGCAGCGGAAAATAACGGCCACCAATTCGTGTCAATTGCTTTGTATTCGGAAAAACTTCTTTGCTCAGCTCCGCGTCGAGATGAATGCAGGGTTGCGTGGTAGTGGTGTCTGGCGTTTATGGTAATTGAACAGTTGCTGACTTGGTAAATGCCTGTAACACGAAGGCACGGCGGGGGTTGAAAAGAAGAGGAGCGCGAGAAAAAAGGGAAAAAACGGCTGGTAAAATGCATCACACCTTTAGCTCTTTACGCGAGCATGGTGCGAATGCTGGGTCTTTAGCAGATTTTCGCAAACTGCAAAACATTCTCTGTTGTCGATATCCGTGTTACAGTTTCCTTCTCCAATTATACCGTTTCGATTAATTTTCTTGTGGAAGATTCGTTGTTAAATTAGTCTCCCGCTAAAAATTGTTGTTTCTCTAAATCCTCTTTATTCTCAGTGTAAGATATTCCAGGCGAAAAATCTACAACCTCTTCCTTCCATAAACTTATGCCGAAGATATTGAAAAAGAGTAACGGACCACCCACTTGGCTTCGTTTTATAAATTAATCATTGAGAGGTTTCGTGTGTCTTCTTTGATCGCTATCAGAAAGCTTTCCCATCTGCTTTCTATCTCCCTGAACAAGTAAATTCCTGTAGTGAACCCGAACATGCTTTCTCGATCGCATCTAAACGATTGTTCAACGCTGATACTCTCATCCTCGGAACAGTTTCTCGACAGCATACGTCGCCATCGCGTCTGATGAACAGTCGAGGTATTTCATTCTTATCTAATCCATTAGAAAAGAAAAACGAAGGACATTCCGTTTGCTCGCCAGCTTATCGATTGTGTCCATTCAGCCAGTGCTATGAGCCGGCGCGTTTCTCTAAGGATTTTATCTAAATGAAATTCCTTTATATGTGGGCATTTCTCCAGGCATTCGGTCGCTGGCTCGTCCTTTGTGCGTTAGCTAATAAATAAACAATCTACCTCGATACTTCTGCCGGCGCGTTTATTTCCTTCGTACATGGCAAATTGATGCGATTTTTTTGGCGAATATTTTTCATTTAAAAAATTCTCAAACATCACAGTTTGCCACAGAACAAATCAAACTTAAATCAACCAACGAACCTATGTTTACTAAGCCACAATTTCCAACAACCCTTCTTCCATCTCTTCCACACAGGTACCTCTAAGAGTAACAATTCTTCAAACACTCCAGACATTTTGCCGCGCTCGCCAACAACATGCAGTCGTATTTAAATATTTGATCGAGCTACGTGGCCTCCATCGCGAACCATCGCGAACGTCATGGTACAAAAAGTGATACTACCTGCGCCCCGTATTTTCACGCATCGCACGGACAAATGAACTCGACGAAAGAAAGTGGCGCGTATCGTGCATAAAGCTCTTGTTTTGACCCGGATATCCGTATGCGTCTTGCAGTGCAGAAGTCACCAAATTCGAATGATGAAAATGCCGAACTATTTTAAAACCTTTCCATACATTATTTATAATATTGTAATGTTCCAATCTATATTTTCGGAACGGGACGCTTACGGTACCCGTGACACCTCTACTCTCAAGCTTTCCAATAGTGTATCATACTCCTCAGTGGGAAACGTTATATCGGGCTTTTAATAACATTGAATGATAAATGTTACGTCAGATTCGGGCTTCTACTGTAACAGTATTGTTTATTTAAATATAAAGACACACTAATAGGGGCAGGCACTGCAATAGGGCGAACTACCCTATTGTAAGTGCAAAGAACGTTGACAGTTCGGAATTTTCAGTGTTCTGCGGATAATACCAGATTTAAATGATTGAATTGCTTGAAGTTTATTCCGTTCATTACTGAGGTTAGCCGAAAATGATCGAAAGTCGAAAAACGATCGGCTGTCAAATCTAAATTCTCCACTATCTCATCACATTTCATTTACTCGGGTGTGACATGGATACTCGGGTAGTTTTTATCTACCCGGGTAGCCGGGTAATTTTTGTCTACCCGGGTACCCGGGTATCGTACGGGTAATTTTGGGGTGAGACCCGGGGTCTCCCCGGGTACTCGAGTACCCGGGCGGGCGAATAGTAAGAGCTCTAAATTCGTGCAACAACGTGCACCTTTTTCGATAGAATGTGTGACGATCCAAGTTTGGTGGCGTTAAAAGCGTGTCAAAGAAATTCGTTCGGTAGCCTGGGCGCGAGCAATGCGCTGCTGCGGGAATCCAATGAGAATGGACACGGCTGGCTTAGAAGAATACAACAAAAACAGCGGCCAGTGGATCTTGGGGAAAGTCGAGCGGGATTTCTGGAAAAATAAGCTGATGGAAAGTAACACAATCCCGTGTCGACTACAATACGGACGGATACCTATTGATCCGCAGTCTGAAATATCAGGAACAGTTTCGTGCACACACGGAATACAAATAACCGAACGATTTCTGCCCTTCGACAGGTCGCTACGTGTCCCGCCACGTTATTTCGCGTGTCGGTGCCCTTTTATCGCGAAACGCCCCGGCTTCGTTGTGCTAACGCGGCGAAATAAAATTTCGCTTAAATTGCTGCCATATTGTTAACGCTTCCCTCCCCATGGAGCTATTCTTCTCTTTTTTTCCGCGAGCCTGCAAAATTTCGGCACCCGTCGAAGGACGAACGTTCTATCCTTTGTTCGTTTTTCCAGATACGTGACCTGACCTCCTGCCTCCATTCCGATATTTTCCACCCTTTGTTCAAGTTACTGGCTGCTTTAAACTGCCCTCATCGCGAATCCTTGGATATTAAAAGTCTGCAGAACTATGTACTGTATTATTGCAACGTGGATTAGTTTAACGTTTTATTAGCAACGTTTTTCTACAACGATTTCCAGCGAAAGAAATAATGATAATCCTTTTTCTGTTTCAGGTAAACGACGTCGTTCAACTTAGTTACTGTGGCAATAGCGATGAGTACCGATTCATTCCGCGTAAGTTGCACAATATTTTGAGTTCAAGTTTCAAGTATTAAGTAGCCTTAGCAAAAATTAGAATGAAATCATTGAATGGTGTAGGTTCTTACTGGTTTCAACAACTTACCCGCAATCCGCAGTTGTTTCGATTGTAAATCCATATTAAACATGACAAATGCAACACAGAAATTCAAATTCTTTGACTAATATATTTAAATATTAAGTATTGCGGCCCGCGTAAAATATTAAGTAGGTTTCCACTTCTGGCCCAAAGGGTTTGTCATCACTGGTTCAGGACATGCTGGGTATTTAAATTTACAATAAGATTTTACATATTCCACTAGATATGACCAGGTTTATTTTGGTATATCCTGTTCCTACAAACATAGATTCATTCATCTGTCAGAATGTCCGATTGATTTTGTTTAGAGTGCCCAGTGAAACACTATTAAGATAGATATTTTTAAATATTTTTCAGTATGTCTATTACCTGATTAAGTATCCTATATCAGACAGAAGTAATTGAGATCGTAGTTTAAGAATATATTTCCTGTCCATGCATAGTGTCTCGTTATGTGCAAGATTATGTACATCGAAATGAATTGGACCTGCACATGGCCTCGCCTCAGACTAACTGCAGAATGTTAAAACTGCTTGCGGATGATTCGTGAAAATCGGAAAATCGAGCGACATCCTGCCCCTCGAGGCGACTTGTCATCCCTGCGCCGTGGCTATAAATAAAAAATTGTCGGCAGACATTGAATTTTAAGCCAGGCTTTAGTCACCGGGCGGTGTTGTAAGGCTGTTTAAACGAGTCAGAAGTTGGAATGGAATTTTAAATGCAGTCGTTGCTGGCTTTTTTATCGCGCCAGAAACCGCGGAGATCGTTGTCGAAAGTTCGCCGTTAAATAGTAGAGTCTGTAAAATTTGAAACTTTCATCCCACACAGCAGTTACCCATAGCTATTATGCTTGAATCATGAGTAATGATGACTCGGGCATTTTTCTATTATAGGTATATATTTTTTCCTCCAAAATCCAGGCACACGTTGCTACTTTAGATGCAATTTTCCTCAAGTCCAATAATTCTATTAATTCCTATTAATTATTATTATTATTATTTACTAATTAACGGGAAAACCCTTTAGTATACAAAAAGCATGAAGCAAATACAAAGTATGATGAGTCTGGTGGTCAAAATCTGATAGACAAAGCGTGCATTCGGCCCAGGGATAGTTATTCGGAAATTCGCTTGAGGACTTTGCATCGGAATGAGTCTCGCGATGTAGAGAACACATCGATGACAGTAAGGAATTGGTTCGCAGCATCCATGGCTCTGTTAATGGGATCTGCTGTGTAGTTAGAGTACCCAGGCATCTTAGACTCGAACAGGGGCCATTAATTTCTATTAATTTCTATTAATTTCTATTATATTCTCTATCTTATGTAATATCGCGTTCTCTGCTAATTATAGCCATAGCGCTGCTAATTCCATTAGACACCACATTCTTCTATTGCCCACCCCTACTTCAGTCGAAGCAGTTACCTTTTCTTCTTTCATCAGACTCTCTTCCTATTTCCCAATCTTATTAACTCATCAAGTTACGTAGTCCTGCATGAGAGGTTCAAACAGAACTGACCAATTTTACCAATTCTCTTCGGTTCATGCAACCGAAACATCATTCGCGAAACATGAGCACCGGGATCGTTCAGAACAAAACTATAAACGATGATTTGACCGTGATTGCGCGTAAAAAATGGATGAATAAAATGGCCAGATTATGAACACCTAGGCGCGAATACTGCATAATGTGAAACGAATGAAGTTTCTGGTTCGTTAAAAGGGTGAAATTTACTGCCTCCCCCAGTTTTCGTTATTCCTGACACATTTTCGTGCGGGAACGGGATGCACGGCGGAATTCAGTGAATATCGATAAAAATAATCGTTTCCCGGCACACCGACAACATTCGTGCATTGTCACGCATGCCAAAACCATCTGCACGATATTGGCTATCGTGAAACGCGAAATAAATTCGCGCGGAAATATTTTCACACGCACGGCGAAATAACTAATGATTTATTCGAGCGGGCGTCGACAGTTCGATGATAATAGTTTTAACGACGTAAAATGCCTCCCTCCCCTCCCCGCACGCACCGCCACCCGCCGCCCCTGTTGACAAGGTTTTGCCGCAAATATTGTCAACGGCTGTGTAATTTTCCATGAAGCGGAGGAACACGATGGAAAATTAATTTCACTGACTGCCGACGAAAATTGCGATCACGATTGCGTAGCGTTACAGGGATCACGTTTAGCTGGAGAACAGGCTGTGATGGGATCTGTCAAATTGTTGTAAATATTATATTGCAATTTAGTTTGCAAACATTGCGCTTCCTGATTGCATTACAACTTAATTAATAACTACTGCGTAGAGCGTAGGGGAAGTTAATTCACACATTTCATGGACCAATCTACATGTCTAAATCAATGATATTAACACATTACTTAATCGGCTATCGATTAATGTATCCTAAAAATCGGCTGTTTCTTAGATCTGTTAGCGACGGTAGTGGAGAAATCTTCAAACACATTTATACTCATACTGTCAATGATAACAGTATTTTACTTGTTTTTTTAAACGTGTGGTAACAATTTTAACCCTTAAAATGATCCCAAAAATTTCCTCCACACAACCCCCCCCCCCCCCCCGCTATTAGCAAAGAGTTCGAGTTTTAATTGAACGGTATTTTCTATGTATCCGCTCAATTCGCTGCCGACAATATTTAATGTGTTAATTAACTTCGACAATGAAAAATGTGACGACAGTTTCTCTGTACCGAAATTACGAAAACATGACACGAATGAGAGTTGCTCAATTTAAATGTGAAAATATGGTGATGAGGGGTTGCCTTTTTTTACCATTTTATTACCAAGTTTCTAGGGTTATCAGTATTTGTTCTTTTATGGAATCGTATGTCCTCTTAATAATAACTCTTGTACTACTAATTGTACTTATTAATGTTTGTTTAATACGCGTAACTAAAAATAGGGGATATTAAAAGTGCAACTACACTCCGTTTATAAACATATAATGATTTTTAAATTTATAATTGCCATTTCTTTGCCTAATGGTCATTCACTGGTATGCGGTGAATTACTGGTTGGTTTACCCTATTGCTCAGCGTCACTCCGTGAAAGAAAAGAAACACTAATCACGCGTAACTAATGTAAAGCAAATGTTTTGGAAACTTTTGTGGAAGGCGGGAGAAGGCGTGTTACTTTCATGACGCCGGTACGTTTGTCCCCGCTCTCCCCTAGGTATTAGGCAATATTTTCTGCAAAACACAAGCATATTCGCTCACTGCTGCCACTCACAATCAGTTACCCTCAGGCACGCTATAAACATCAATACATATTATTCGCTAGACATTATACTATCTCAGAGTTCGAACGTTTCTTGCACTTCTACGCCATTGATAATTCTTCATTTCACTTGTATGTGAAGTAAACAATTGCAGTGCAAAGATAATTTAGAAAGATGGTTTTCCCTTAGGTAAGTTAAGTTGTCCTCTTACGACTCGCGCTCTGACATCGATCTATGATATCTAGGTAATTTACCAAGTTATTTGGACCTGCTTTCATTATTCCTAGATAGGGTAGAATTTCAAATCAGAGTCAGATACTAAAATTCACAAGAAGCATCTTATTTACTAGAGTGTTCGTAGGAGGTAAAAGGACGCTGTCCTTCGTTAAACATAAATGTATATTGCACTTTGCACAATGAACGCGTGCTCTCCCTCTGTGGATAGATGCCGCGCATTCTCCGCGACTTCTTTTTGATCATCATATGTCCCTGGCATGTCATCAGGCAAGTCTAAATGCAGCTCCGGGCGCAGTCCTTTATTCTTACGCCGAAAAAAGCACCTAGTTTTCTCGCGATGGAGCTGAAAAGCTACGCCCGCCGAAATGGCCAAATGTCCGAGAGGGTTAAAGGTTCCTTTGCCGCCTCCGCATAAATACGTCACGCGGCTGCTGAAAAATCCCAGTTTATGACATTCTCCCGCGTATAATTCCCGAGGCTCCGAGCCCTTGGTGACACCATGTGTACGTACGACTCGCATTGTGACCCCCGCCCCAGCGCGCTACCATTTCATATTCGCGGATTCGAAGCACGTAGCGGCGCGGCGCAGAAACGCCGAAAGAGGAATTTTCAGAATTATACAGTCCGCGACGATAATGGCTGCGACGTTACGTAACCGGACACAGAAACGTCATCCTTTGAACACGCACGCGGGGAATGAGATTTCGCCCAGCCGCATCGCGCACGGCCGCGAAGTCACGCGTGTCCTTTCGTAACGTGACTCGTCGCGTTTCTTATCGCCATTTTCTCGACAGACCTGCGCGTGCAACGAAATCTCTTTTTTCCCGGCGCGAGAATAAATGACCCCGCGAATTACCGCGGTCCTAGTCCTTTTTCCTCTCCCCCGTCTTTCGTAGTTCTCTCGCTTTCGCACACCCTTTTCCTCGCGCGAGCGATCGCCGCGATAAGTAATCCCCTGATCCAGAACAAAGCAATTAGGAAAGTTGTATCGTGTGCCTTTCATTGTGATCTTTAATTAAGAAATTTATGTAATTCGGCGTGTCGAGGTTGTCGTTGATAGTATCTTTGCGCAATCATAAAGGAATCACAAAAGTTCGTTCGCTCCTTTCTTTCGATACTTCAGCCCCATGAGGTGGGGCGGGTGGAAGGCACGATTTCGAAGATTACCTATAAGGAAAATAAGACTCAGCATAAATACATTGACGATTTTTCAATATGATTAGGTTCCTTTATGTGTTGGTTACGAATGAATCGATCATGTCACATGACCTTTTCATGATAAAACGCGGATGGTTCACATAGAAATAGTTAGGTATTTAACGTTACGGCTCGGCAGAGCGTTAATCACACTTCTGGAAATTAATTTGCAAGTCCTTCGTAGGCGTCGCAAGTCCAACTTGACTCCCAAAAGCTAGCATAATTAGGGCACAAACTAGAACAAAGCAGATTGCCCTGGACATTGTGAACTGCTTCCTTTGAACCTGAAATTCGTGACTCAGTTCAACCTTCAATAGAAATTCTTTGATGATTCTAAATATTGTGTGCAACTTCAAAACCCTCTTGCAATTCATCGGGTTTTATTACCTCTCATTATTTTCCTAACGTGACTCCCCACAATTTAGGGAACCTACGTTCAATCGGCCTGCAAACGATATTTATACAACTCCGCTATCGATTCTGTATTTACCGAGATTTATCAGTGTTAGAATTCTAACGATCGTCGATAATGAATTCTGGACGTCCGGTAGCCTTACCCGGAGCTATTAGCGGGTAATACAAACGTGTCCATTAGCCGTGCGCGAATTACATTGGACCTAAAGATAAATGGACCACCGCGTACACGAATGTGTGTCGATGCTGTCGAAATTTGTAATCAAATTCTGCAATATTCGATCGAAACTAGCACGCACGAAATTGGCAATCCTGAGAGTATTATCTAGCAAAGAAACTCTTAACGTTTCATCAAACCTCAAACATTCAGGGAACCACCAATACCCACCAATTTTAACACAAAAGAAATTACGCAAACTTCAACTAATAAATCGGTGTTTCCCATGCTTCTTTCAGTCACGATCCCTTTTTATAATATTCAAATAATCAGCGACGCCCACCCCCCCCCCCCCGTGTAAGGTAAGGTAAATTTAATAAGGAAACAAAAACACATTAAACATAGGTATTTCAGAATATAATTCTAATTTAATAATATTTAAAAAAAAAGATCCGTGGCGACTGCCCAGAAAATACTTCACGACTCACAGATTGGGAATCACTGTAATAAATCCAGCGAATCAAGAATACTTCGTTAACTATTTAACACTTCTTTGACACTCTGAGTGTGAGACACTCATAAGCTGATTTTGTCGCTCTGTACCTTCTATATGCAAAATAAATACCTTTACTCCAAAGCGGACTTATAAACTATTTTTCTTCTGAAAATATTATATCTGAACAACTCTGTATATTTTTAGCTTCTAATATTGAAATTTGTAAGTGTTACAATTTTTGTAAGATGCTAATCTAGAATTTTTTCACAAAAACTGTGATAAAATTTCAATAAAAAATCTATTGGAATATATTTTAGAGACTTTGAAAATGACCCATGATTTTTTTTCATAACGACTGGACTATTTAGATGAGAATGACAGTGGTTGAAAAATTGCTCCGGGTGTAAGCCACCCAGGTATCTCAGTAGTTGATCGAAAACAGATGTGTGTGAACAAAGGGGTCATCACACATTGTTCTAGCTTCGAATTAAAAGTGTGCCGAGCTATGGTTTTATTAGTGAAAGTATAAAGTGGGTTTCTTCTCCCCAAATTCTGTCTAATAATGCCCCTTCCCATGGGAGGGACGTGGGGGGAAAGAGAAAGACAATAACAAGGACGTTTCGCGTTATTGGCAGCTCGAAAACCGGCGGGGCTACAATTTTGAGTCTTCGTCGAGGCGTGGGGAAAGGTCTCGAAAGTCTTGAGGAACTCCTCGATGTCTTTTCAGTTTGGTTCTGAAGCGCGCCAAGCTACCGAATGCTCTCGCTGCCATCGCTGGCTGATTGTGAACGCGCGAAGAAATGAGTTCGACACGAGTGGATCATTAAAGGAGCAAGTGAACGACAGGTGGGAAGTGTCGCGCGGGAAAGCAACGAGGTGAAAACGGAAAATAGCAGGGTAACCGAACGACCGGCGAACGAGGACAAAGAGGAGAAGCGTGGCACGAGAAAGGGCGAGGGAGAGCGGGGAGAACAGTCAACCCTAACTTTTCCGTTGCTTTGTAACGATTGATGTTTCTACACCGACGGCTCCTGTTTCTTCTGCCTCCGAACGAGATTCCCTGCTGTGTAATTTCCTCCTTTTCTGTTTTTTAAACACGCTCCCGATGAAAATAAAAATATCCCTCGCTGGGTCCGGGATCAGGGAACGGCTGTGTAGTGTGGGAAAATAATTGGAAACGAGGGGAAGCGGGGACATAGTCCTGCTGCTAAATAAACACGACTTCGATCCTTTTGTAGCGAACAAAGGCTTTGGAATCATTTATCTTCGGGAAGAAGAGGAAGACAGTGCGCTCTGTGATGTTCCGATAATAAGTCTAGTTAGGAGCAATTGGAGATGCACGTAGATGTCCATATTTTTAAAAAGGCTTAACGCGCAAGCTTCTTCCGTTCAGTGAATTTCACTGTGAATATTGATGAAAGGGAACTGGCAAATCCTCCGGTGAATGAATAATTATCCAGAAAAGGTCTGCGAGCGAGTATTTTAAATATTCCATTGAATGGCACTTTACGTTATGGCATCCCAGAGACTCGCGCGTCATACATTCGTAACATTCCGCGGACAGAGCGCGAGGGGACAACGTTTGATCTGCAATACGATCCTGCCGGGTCTCCTAACGAACGGGAGAAAAATTCCCGTCGATCCGACGCTTCGCAGCCTCGTAATTCCAGAAGTGAATTAACGCTCGTGGCGGGTCGTCACGCCCGGCCGCGAAAATGAATCGATTCGTTCGTCACGGGCCGGAGAACAACCGCGGTGAAATTAAAACCCGAGCGTACAAATAATTACACGGCAAATAATATCCGTGGATCGTCGCGCGCGAACGACGCGGCGCCGGCTCTCATTGTCCGTCAAACCGGGAGAAATGGTTTCCTCGATCGTGTCCCCCTTTGATTAAACTCTTAGCCATCGCCGCGAGTGCCGCCGGGGGAGTGGAAAAAAGAAAGCAGTGAAAGCACACCAATTAGATCCCGACCCCTTCCCATCGCGCAACTCGCTAAATTGCAATGAGCTTCGAGTAGGTACATCAAATTAACGGCGCGAGTTTATCTTGCGTTTAGAAAAAGCGGCTGCAAATTTCCCTCGAAGGTAAACAACGCCCCGCGGAAACGAATTTTTTTACCGGTGTAGTTCTGGCGCTGTCCGGCTCCGTTGTTATTTAAAGCGCTGTCTTAAATCTCCCCGGCCGAAAGGATCCACTGTCGTAAGAGTAATTCGGGACAATCTATCGTTTTAATCTAGTTACCCGGAATTGCGCGCGCCCGCCCCATCTTTCGACCTTACCCCCATAGACGGCGGAGCGCCGCTTTTAACAATTTCGCATAACACGGGAGAAGGAAGCGTGCTTCCGCGGGGTGTCTACTGTCTAGTATATCGTTGTGCAAATAGTTGGTAGGTACTTCCTCGTGGAAGTAGAATGGGTGTATAAAAGGATGTCGAAGCGTAAAGGAATATTCAGGCTTTTGAAAATAGTTTTCCACTGCGAGTCTTTTTGGTGTTAGGGTACTTTAAATTAGTCATTGTGTTTTATGGGACATGACTTAGGCAATTGAGTTTGTAAATCATTTATTTATTGTCGATTCGGTTGTATGCGGAATAGGGTACGCAGCTGAACAATGTGTGTTCTAAATGATTGAAAGAATATACTGTTTGCTGCCACACGCTGATTAATTATGCGTAGATACGGTTATAATTACTTTGAAATTGTTGGTTGCTAGCAAGCCGCGACAGGGTAAGGTTCACAGAAAATTAACAGAAATCGAGTTAAAGTCAGTGTCCACGGTGGAAAATGGGTTTGTTGCTCTCGAATATCGAGTTTGGTAACTGCGTTACAATGATAATCTTGTTCAGAAAGAAAACGGATGCTGTGTGATATAGTGTCCACTTCGACTGAAAAAGAATCAAATATTAGCGGAGTAGAAGAAGCAATTAATTAAACTGTAGGTTTACTCATCAAACCATTATTGGATGAAATACGACTTCTCTGAAATAGTACGGCATATCGAATGTAAATGATTTGCGCTGCGATGGAATGAAAACGAAATATTATTCGCGAAGCCCCGAACGGTAACGTCGCCTCGACTCGTGCCGTAATTTCGCGCAAAGATATTTCACCAGGTTTGTATTAAACGCGTAGACACGGAATTTCTGTTTCCATTTGTACGTGCACGCCCTCTGTTTCCAACCACCCTATCTTACCCCATTCGTTCATGCGCTAAAAACTGTATCACCACCCCTTCTCCCTCCTGTCACCCCCACGAAGTCTTTTTTCGAGAACATCCCTTTCCGCGTGACCGTTTATCTCGATGTGTAACTACGGCCAACGACACAGGCCCTTCTTCCTCGAGTTCCGTTGTTTATATGCTCCCGAATCGTCCCCGGGACTCGCCCTGAAATTCCACCACGCTGGGAGTTTCCTTTTGATCGATTCGAACCGTGTAACTACATCCGGTAAATTGTTTCGCCTCTTGTATTCATCCCTTTCCTCTATTTTCTCTATCGGCTCGGTAGAATTTCCTGCTGCTTCTTCTCCAGCAAAATAAATATTTGACTCTGTTTACTAAAGTAAGATTAATTGCTGTCGGCTAGGGTTTCGTTCGATAGACATGGATTTTTAGTGAACAATTCTGCAATTAGTCAACACTCTGCTCCTCCTGGATGGGCTTTAATCATCATTCTCTTTTCAAAGGGAGAACCTTGAATTTCTAAAGATCTTGGCAAGAGAACGCATGCCTAAGAGAGAGAATCAAGAAACGTTGAGGAGAGCAAGGATTCCAATATTCATACTGTACGGTTTCGTGTCATTAAAGTGCCCTAATTCTGATTAATTCAGAAGTACGGAGGAAAGGTGGTAAGAGATAATCGAGAGGAAGCTCTACATCCAATAAAACATAAGCTTGGCAGAACTTTCTCAACCTCCGGTTTACTTAAGCACCTGTTTCCGGTTGTCTAAAGTAATTTGCGACAGTCGTTGTTCCGGCTTAAAAGAACCTCCATCCGCTCGGCTACTGCGCCGGCTTCTCAAGTAATTCCGTTTCGCAGATACGGAAGATGCATGAAGACATTCACCACGCATCGATTCCGCGATACTCCCTAAATACTTACTTTTCACGAAATTCGATCCTCACGACTCGTTTACGTGAAAAACTTTGTACATAGAAAATGAGCGGGATTCGTTCCTTTGTCGCGAGACGCCATTGATAAGATTAAAGGATCCAGCTTATTGTCGACGTCGCGAATACGTTCCGGGCAATGTGCCCAGACTCTTCGAAAACTCTCCGGCCCCGTTGCCAAATTATGCTTCTTTTAAGCAGCAACGATATTAGGTGTACTCGTCGCTGGAGTGGCAGCTATTTAAGCAAATTTTATTGCGATCCCGTGCCCGGAAACCCTGATCCTTTGAACTTAGCATGCTCCTTTGAAGCTGGCAAGTTGTCACGGAGGTCCAAGCAACACTTTGCCAATGATGCACTTAAAAGTTCGAACAGTTCCGTTTCCCAGCGACGATTACGTGGCTCCGTTTTAGACTGCAAGTAGCGCAGAAGTTCATTCGTATTTCTTTAAGGAATCATTAATTCGTACCAGCAATTAACAAGTACAACCATCTTTTGGGTTAATTCTATATGCCATTGGTATAATTGGGCCAAGCAACCCTCTAAATGACAAAAGATTAGATAAATTAGTCCCATAGGTACTTTTGTAATCTTTATTTTGCAAAAAATTACCTACCCATAAAACACCTTTTTCATTACACAATTGTTATAGCTACCAAAACTACAGGAAATTGAAAAGAATACTAATTATAGTACTCACTGTTAAATAACCCATTAACAACCATTGTAAAACAGTAACACGACATGGAATATACCTATCTAATAGAAATAAATGAACTTTTCTTTAACAATTAAAATCTTCAAACTAACCATAACTTGGTCCACTTGGTGTTATCCATGTTCCTGTCAACCTTTGAATAAAATACCTATATCCTAATTTAAAGGTTTGAAGATGGCATTTAATTTTGTTTGCCGCGGAGTCAAAAGTGCCGAGATAACGGGCCCCTGGGCAGAATGAACAAAAGGGGAAGGCAAAAAGGGAAGCAGGAAAGTTTGTTACAGCGCGTGACACGGGTTAAAAGCGAGACGCGCGGTCATCCATGCTTAATTACGTATGCAAGCAACACGAGCGAGCATCGTGTGTGACGGGTAGCCTGACGCGCAAGGGTTGCAGCCAGCGGTCAGGGTCATAAGAGGAGAGATTCTAATTGAATTCGTGCTTTGTGCTTGCCGGCGGCGTGGCAAGTATTTTAAGTGAAACAAATATTTTCGCGGCAGCTGGCGCGGGTTCATTTCGCTTCTACTCTCTATGACATTGCTGAATCCTGGTGATTACGGCGCGGTACGCTTTGATGGGCCATGGCGAATATAGTTGCGAGTATGTAATTCCCCAGAGGTCTACAATGTACGAGTAATAAGGAGGAATTTAAGTCATCGCCACTGTGGAAAGTAATATCGTTTTATTTAAATGAAATGGTAAATTGTAGATAGATGCGCGCGATATGTCACAATATGACAAATGTGATATTGAAACTGATATCGATGAATTATTCAAGAACCATGAGTTTCCATTCGTTTAAAGATCTCTTTGCGTCAAGAAATACTGGTGCAGTCCTCCATGAAGTCACCACTCATAAAGGATAAGTCCTGCGGGAAGCTTGCCTTACATCTTCAAATTTCCTCCCTCCAGAATTATCACATCCTCTCATTTCTACCAGAATTGTACTGTTGAACGCAAGAACGGCCTCAAAACCCTCGGGGCTTTTTGCATACAACCCATAATTAGATTTCCCATTCTTTTTTACATATATGCTCTAGATTTCATTGCCGTATCTTTAAAATTGACAGAGCTATGGTAAATATTGTGAATAGATATTGACCAACGGACCCTAACTCGTATCTAAGCCATTTTATGCAAGAAGGGCTTGAAAGGACTACAATTAAAATTAATTTCACTGATTAATTTATTACAAAATTCCGATTGCAATGATCCAACTACAAAGGAGATATATCAAGTTTTTAAATATTGTTGCGAGCACCGGGTATAGGCCTGACTCCTGAGCATGGCCTGCTAGTGCTCGCAGCCGAAGAGGAAAGAAGGCGGCCCCGTTCAAGAGGACGATCGGGAGGCCGACAAGAGGACGGTCTTCTAATATACGCCATCGCGAGTTAACGTGTCGGTCTACGTTTATAAATGTATAACCAATGTCCTGTATAACGAAATATAGCGGAGTAGTGCAATGTGCACTCACGTGTGTGTTATTATCTATCCTTTACGTCGGGGTAGCCGGCGATGGAAACACCCCGGCGCAAAAATATTATAGACAGTTTTACAACAACTTCACCATGTATAAAAAAGATCCTTCTCCGAAATGTATACAGATCATTTTCTGAAAACTAACTTCTGCCACTGAGACCCTCCGTGCATCGAGCAGTACAATTAGTGAACGAAGAATACAGACAACAGTTATGTATAAAAACTGAAGGCGCAGGTTAGGTGTAGTGACCTGACAATTAGTTACTCCTCTAAACTTATATGAAGCAATCCTGCGAATCACTGTACCTACAGGTACCCTAGAGAGAGGAAGACGCGGGAGCGCGCGCACCAAAGAAAAGATGAAAGTTTCTGCTTCGATAGAAGTAACTGTTTCCCTCGAGGCGACGAAACGAGAATATCATCTCGACTGCGGCTCTCTTCCCAGCTTGATGATCGACGCGGAGCCCGATATGGCCCGCAAACCGAGTAACTTCCGGCGGACGCGCGCTCGCGGAATATTGAAAACGCGTCGCGAGATTCCATCGACATCGGCAATTTGGAAAGTTCAGAACCGCGGTTGCTGAAACTACGAGCGTCGGTCTGGAGTTTCGCGAACCGTTGTCGCGAACTGGAAAATTCGCGCGTCCAGCCGAGCGTTGGCGAAATTCGTAAGAATTGTTTTGGCCGCGAGACAAAATGCTCTACCAATTGAAAAATTTGCAAATTAAGAAAATCGAATGCTTATTAGACCTTTTACTGCGCTTTCGATGAGGAGCGGATGTTTTGTTTGGCGTAGTAGTGAAGTAACTGTGGTTGACGATGCATTCTGGGGGGAAATGGTGCACATTCTTGTGTTCATAAAAATGTAGGCGAAAGCAGATAGGGTAGATGAGTAATATAAAGTTTTTTTATTATTTTCGTATGCTACATTGATTCTCGAAGTTACGCTCACTTTTATGAAACGCTCTGAGTGCTTGTATTTAGGGATCATTGTGCCCTAAAAGCGCCGACGCAAGCGCGTCAGCTTCTTATGATGGATTATCTTGTCAATGGCCTCAAGAAATGGGCAAAGAAGTTACCCTATCAAATTTAACTTCAAAAGTCTACAGTTGTTGCCCCATGCACTCGGGGCTTATCTTAAAACGTAAAACGAAGAGTCGATGCTCCTGTTTCGCCCAGGATAAATTCCTTTTATCACTCGCAGCAACAGAGTTCCTCCTTTATCATTCTTTTAACAAGAATTTCAGCTTATTTAGCTCGCATCGTATTTTCGCAGTTCAAATCTTCACCTCTGTGCTCTACGAGGTGATGGATAAGAATGTGCTAATTTCTATTCGCTCCTTTATGGCGATTCGAATCCCGATATCCGGGTTTTTCGTTTGAAGGTGTATCGAGTTGTTGAAATATTCCAAGACTTCCTCGGAGCCATTTAACTCCGTTCCCTTTTCCACTTTTCAACTGAAACACTGCTGCGAAAGTGTTTATTCGTTTTTTAAAGCGAGCTCGCCATACTTTAAGAGCACAACCGTACTTCGCCGTAAATTCTCTTTCTACGAGTTCACTGACGTTTTTAGTGCTGAGAAGTTAAGTCGTGTCTTCGCTCATCTTACTCTTTATGTGTCTGAATTGTCTCTTCTATTGTGTCTGAATTCGTTTACTTCTAAACTACTTGTGCATAATTGGGCTGACCAATCCAACGAGGAGAAACTACCTACTTTCATTTATATTTAATGTAATGAAAAGTTGGAAAAAAGCAATAGGTTCAACTTCACCTTGAACCTACGAACGGAAGGTAATCTGAAATTTTCTGAACATGATCTCGTTATAAAATTTCCTTAGTCACGATGTGAAAAGATCCTGATTGTCATGGAAAAGACTTTCTTATTAAAAAGAGCGTCTAATAGCATCACAGTCGGACGGAGTCCTAAAAACACGAGGAACATAATAGTCTGAAATTGGAGAGCAGCTCGTTATAAAATCTCTGTAAGCACCTTATTGTTACTAAGATCTGATCGACACAAAAAGGACACGCGTATTGAAATATGTAACTCTGCTCTTCGCCAGGAGAATTCGTAAGGTTACGTCGTCAAAAAAGAGAGAATGTATCAGATACTAACGACATTCTAAAAAATGTGTCAATCTTAGCATCTTATATCAACTTATTACAAAGTATCGCGGAAATAAAGATGTTAACGATACAATTGATTACCGTCCCTATTGAACGTGTCCAATTTGCTAGCAGCTCAGCTACTGTCCAACTCCACAAACGGGTATGAAACAGCCTCGTAAAATGTCTCTAAATAACACTATTAAAAGGAACGGGGATCGTTTAACACGGGACAAATCCGCTCAATTAATGAACCATTCGATCCGTCAGGGGAGCAGCAAAAATGACGGGATTATATCTTGTAAGCTGTTAGAGAGTGTCGAGAACCCTCAAGTATTTGAAGTCGTTCCATTGCGTTGCGAACAATGCTTGGAGCTCATGGAAAGGGCGACGATCATCCACACGATGCTCGCGGGATTATGCATTCGATGCTCGTCCTTGGCTCGAATCCATCCCACGTTCGGCGTGTCCAGATTTTGATGATGGGACCGTATCCCAAAGGTCCATCGATCGCCGTCAACTAATCTACCATTCATTACATCGTACGGCGGCAGCAGAATTAATTCGATACCCGTCAATTAATTTCCACGCGGCTCCGAAGCCCCGTGAAAAAAATTTAATCACTGATATTCCGAGCGCCAACGGGAACGACGTTGATAAAGTTGCGCGCTGCTGCACGGCACTGTAATCGCACGCTGAATATTATACAAAAAGAGGGAAGAAAATATTTGTGGGAACACTGGGTGGCTTTTGAAGCAATCGTTGCGGAGAATTAATCGAGCAAATGGGTGCGCTTGACTTTAACGCAGCCTGCTAGTAACCTATGAAATAGAAATGGGTTTCAACCGTTTTTGTTTTCTCCGTAGTGTGTTTCTGTTCGAAAATGAAATTAGTCAAGTATGAAAAGCGATCTCTGAGAGTAAATAGTTGTTAATTATCAATGCATCCTGATTACTTTAGACCTGGCCGTGGTACCGGCCAGATTCTACTCGTGTACGTTTACTCATTCGACTTCATATTTATAATGTCGCTGCAGATGTATCCGAGTGAGTAGTGACGGTCTAATCAAATCGTGTGCCTCCGATCGTGACGCGGTGATCAGGATCACTGACGAGAGGGGCTCACACGGCTACGTCCAATATTTGCATGCCTGCAAACCGAAGGTGGACGAGCCGAGGGATCGTCTGTCGCCCGATACGCGTAAAAATTCCGAGCGTGCTCGTTCTTTGCTTATGCATGCATTCACGAACGCTTACGACCGTGTCGTTAGCTAATATGATCGATGTAGGCGGACACGTCATAGCCGTTCGATCGATGCATATCCGGGTCACTTTAGGGAACAAGACGATTCCACGCGATTTGAATCTGATATGTCGTAACCACCAGGGCCAGGAGGGGAGAAAAGTCCGCTCGGATCGAACGGAATGAATAGTGTTCGTGCAACGGCGATCGGTGCAATAAAATGTTCGCTGTTTCAACGATCGCTGAATACGAATCCCCAAATCCTGTCACATTTATTCCTTACTGTTGACTGTGGTACCGTGTGGCTTAATTAATAATTGGTAGGGAATGATGTTATTACGAAGTGTTTTCTTGTTGTCATTCTGGGGGAAGATAGAGTATTATCTAGGTTGAATAAGCCAGGGGATTATAAGGAGCCTTTATGTATTTCATCTTTTATTTTATTTGCTCGTAAGAGATTTAGTGGTTATCCATCGTTCATAAGAAATATTCATTAATTTATTCGTGAAAATGGAAACTTCTATTCAGGCAAAGAGAAAATTCAAGCTGTATTTATTCTCGCTGTTACACGTAACGCTGATAGGAATGTGTTGCGAGTTAGCTCTGTTTCTCGTTTCTATAACAAAAAAAAAAGAGCAAAGGATGCGTTTGCGGTCCATAGTCGGCGAAATACCAGAGGACGTCACACTGAAATTTCATCTCACACTAATTTCACAGCTTTCCAAAGTTCGTTTACAATTTTTAGATCTCTGCTCATGAGCCAACTTCTTTACAACTGCCGACGAACGTACTATTGATTTTACACTTTAGCGTCCATATCTTTATTGTTCGCTGATAGAGGAATTAAATGAATACTTGAGCATCGCCAGTTTCGCGTAGGCTCGAATGGCCCCTGGGCAGAAAAATGTCAAAACGTCTGAAATACCTGGCCTGAATTCGGAATCGGGCGATTCAATCCAATTCGAGAGTACAAAAGTCCGCGTTTCGATCGACAATTCCGGCGATAAGGCTCGTCGGCTGGCTCGATTGGAAAGTTACAAGAGACAGCATTGAATGCCTGTCAGCAGATACGATCAGTCATTCAGCTGCACAAGCAACGTGGCACGTGTAGCTTAAGGGGCGCGATCGCATTGTTCGCTAATAGCTCCAAGTAAGGTTGTCTGACATCGAAAATTCATTAGCGACGCTTGACAGGCCCCTGATACTGATATATCTTGCTTAATACCCGTGACAGATTCCATTGTTGAAATCGGACGTCTTACATGCGAACATGGTCGTGCGTATGCGACGATAACTGTGATTCCCCGAAGATTGCCGCCTTTCAATCGAATAATTACCACCCAATTGTGCGAATTTTCGATCAGAGACACATCTAAGATCAGAACAAAATGATCGACGCGCAGGGTACTCGAAAATATTCGATGATAAGACCGCTGAATCGTATCATAATTCCTTTTTAAAAAGAATAGCACTTCGGCGTGGTAAAATATAGTAGAGCTGGAAACTCTGAACTAGAGACCTCTGTAAACTTGCACACTCTACTGAAGCTTTTATTAATCCCAGACAAGTTTTACTAGAAACAATCTCCTAGAATAATGCACGCGTCAAAAGTTACAGCGGAGTGTAATAACTGAATTAGATACACCGACCTGAGTGCGAGGAAGTGGCGCTAGTAGAAATGGACTGCCCATAGTCAGACGCATTGCCAAACCAATATCTTACACCTTCCTATAACTTCCCTTACGATTTTCTATCAGCAAATTATTAAATACACCCATATAAATCGAAAACCATATAACCGATACCTATTTCAGAATTACCTTTATTTCAGACTGTAAAATTTTTCAAAATGAATTCGAATATGCAGAGGTATAAGTAATGCGCATAATCCCTTTAGCCATTTCCCATATAGGACTTTCTGTTAACTGTATTTCGTACCGAGTTTCGGTATGACATTTTCCAAGCATTTGAGGAAAATTTCGTGCTCGATTTAAATATATGGAGGTAGAACAATTTCGCGCGTAGCTTTTAGTCATCAAGATTTTTCATCCAGCAGATTACGATGGACGGATGTTGAAAGGCAGCAGCGAGCACTGAACTTGACACTCGTTTCCCGAGCTGATCTTGTACGATCTGGATCTACGATGTCCGATGGAACGTAACGAGGGAACGAAATTCAATGATCGAGCAGTAGTTTTCTGGGTTACCGGGGAACGTTCCGCGGTGATTTTAATGAAACTTCTCGCTGATTAATCAGTCACTTCAATGGCGCGATACGATTGCTAATTGAAGGGACCGCAGGCGAACGGGGGCATCTCTATTTTTGTTCAATTTCCAAGTTACGCCGCGCATCGTGGAAAATGCAAATTCTCTCTCGCCGAGCCACGGTAATCAATGGTAATTAATACTTGCCCATACAGCACACTCTCGTTGCAGCATTGTTGCAGTATAGTTGCGGTGCAAGATTGCAACGATTCACGCAACGTTGTCGCAACTATGCAGCAATAATTCTATGTCCGCCTACTGCAATGTTGCACAGCAACTTTGAGGCAATTTTGCACGGCAACTTTGAGGCAACGAAAAACTGTTAAAAAATAAAAAAAGTTATCCAGTTACGACAGATTTGAACTCCGGACCGCCCGCATGACAATCCGACGCGCTATCGTTGTGGCCACGAAACCTTCTTGGATGTAGAGTACTGTAGATGATATATATAGTGATTACTCCGTACGTTAAAAACTTTTATACTACATGAGTACTACGACCCCCATATATTGTCGTTCCAAAAGCACTGTGTTCACGGAAACATCAGCTTGGCACGTGCCACCAGTAAAGTAGATTCTGACTTATGCTTGGAACTGATTAAATGGTTCCCTTCTCCGATATATATTTTATATTTTAGTTCATTATACTGGATGTCCGCGGGAACAGTAAACACCTGGATATTTCCTAACGTATTGGAGATATAAAAGAAATTGTTTACATGAAATTGCATGGTTGGAGGGGGCAAATTTACTACGGAACTCTTTTTTTTAACAGATCACTTGATAGTGCGTTTCAAGACGAATTCAATAAAGTATAATGTATACACTTTATTTCAGCCGGTTTTGGAGATATTATGTTATAAAATTTGCTAACGCCGCAAAGTTGTGGCAAAGTTGTGGCAAAGTTGCGACAAAGTTGCGGCAAAGCTGCGGCAAAGTTGCAGCATAATTGCGGCAAAGTTGCTGCATAGTTGCGGCATAGTTGCGGCAAAGTTGCGGCATAGTTGCGGCAAAGTTGCAGTGCAATATTGCAACGCAACTATGCAGCAACTATGCAGAAACAATTCTATGTCCGCCCCGTGCAATGTTGCACGGCAACGTCGCAGCAACCATACATCGACATTGCGCTGCAACCATGCAACATCGCAAGGTTACTGCAACCATCCTGCAACTTTGCCGCAACGAAGTGTGCTGTATGGGTGGCTGAGTTATCGGCGATTCGTTGAGATATTTTTTTACACGTGTTAATAAACAGCATCGCGCAGAAACTTTCGATCGTGCGTTCATGGGAAAGAAATTGATTGACCTTTCTTCCTGGTACCATCGCGCACCCAATATCTTCCAGTCCTTACACAGCGCTATAAATATTTCATTTCACTTCCAGTTTTATTGAACATTTCCAAACGTTCAATTTTACCGAGTTTGATCTCCATGGATTTGCCTATGTAACATTGGTTAACGAGAAAGCCTTTATAGTTGTTTATCCGGAAATATTAGCGAATGCGAGCGATAGGTAGTGTTTGATTACTATATGTTATCCTGAATATACTTCTCGCGTTTATCGACGACTATTCTCGCAACGGAAAGTGTACACGGAGCTTGTCAATATTTTCCTTGCAAGGCTATCGACAATTTTATAGAGAGGATAAACGTTTCGATTGAACGTCTGAAAACACTGTTGTATTATGTATCGTAAGCTCCGCCATTTCTTATTGGCGTAACGTGGAAAGCTCATGCTAGAATTGCATAACTCGAGGACGGAAAGAATTATTTTCTTGCAAAACATAGGTAGGTATATTGAGATTGAATTTGAATTTCTACACATTTCTAGACAACTACTTTATCACTCATAGCTACCTTCTTTTTACCTAAACGTTTTCCACCAGGGTGACAAGAGACAATAACAAGCATCCAGTACGATTTTATTGAAATCATAAGAAGAATAATCGATTTCTTCGCGTATGTCGCATTTTCCATTGATATGTACTACTTGATCCACAGATACACCTTTGGAAGCGTTCTTACAAAGTAGTTTTATAGAGCATTTTTATCGAGAATATAAATCTTTGTTCTTACAAAGAACTCCAGTAGTAACATTGTCACTAAGAACTTAAAAATCAACTTGCATAATAACTTATTTTATAGAGCAAGCGAAAGGTTAAGGCGAACACTAGAAAAGCAATCTGGCAGTCGCATCTTAAATCAATAGTTCCCCAGGCAGCCGGTTCAAAATTTCATTTTGTCGACAATTTGCCTCAGTGTCCCTCGATACCAGTCCGCCCTCCCATAAAACACGAAAACAGCCGGAGCCGAAATTTACCGAACGTGACTATTTCAAGGAACACGACAGCCGCGTCGAACGAAACTTAATTGCGCCTACTTGTTTACGTAACAGTTACACATAACACCCTCCGAAAACGATTTTCACAGAATCGAATAACAACACCGTCGATCCGTCCGCACCTACACCCCCTCCCCCTCACTCCCTCCCTCCATTGACGATCTATTTCACGAGCATAAATGTCCTTTGTTTCGATACGGTTCAACGTCCTTCGCTCTCGATGCATTTCATAATTGAATCCCACGGTTTTCGCTGCTCGCTTTCAGCACCGTCGAGCACATTATTTCTCTCTATCCAGGCTGATCTCGTTATTTTTCTCGATTCGTGCTCGCGTCCTGTCGCCTCTCATCGTTCGCTGTTGCAAATCAATGTTCGCGGCAGCAACGTTTACAAGTGTCCTGATAAGAGGAGCAGACGAGGTTGCCGGTGGATAGTTGAGAATTGTATGAAACGCAGAAACAAAGATGTGAAACGACGCTGTGTGTATGCATTTGTCTGTGTTAATGAACGTATAATTGCTGGGGTACTTACACTGTTGGGGATAAGATTTAAAAACACGTGGTACGATAGTGAATCGGTGATTTTTGTTGGATAAGATACAATGATAGCGTAGCTTAGGTATATGTATTACCAGAGCCTTCATTGGCGGGAAACTCGACGAAGCATGCAACCCTGAATTTACGGCCCGTAATTATTGGTAAATGAAATTTTAATTAATTACCAACGATAAAATGTGAATAGGACTCCAAAGGGTTGCCACTCGATTGTGTGCCTTAATGTAAATAATTGTGTTGCTACAATATGTCGTTTTCAATATCGGAGTATCTATGGCCAACTACTATTACTTTTAATCGTATATAATCACTGATAAATCCGCCGTGTACTCCAACTATCGAACTCGTTGAACGCTGTAATTAAATTGGACGGTTATTGATGAGCCTCTATACTTTCAAGTCGTTGATTAATCAGTGTTTGTGAACTTTGAAAACTCTCGTAATATACCTTGGACATCGATGTAATTTACAATCTCCAAGTGTCCCGTTCAGCGCGGCGCAAAAACGCTCACGTAAGAGGAAAGGAGCGGAATTGAGATCAATCAGCGCGACAGTTATGTATCCGCAATCTCGAGAGTTTCAAACTTAACCAATAATAATATACCGAGTCGACATTCATAATTCGAATCCCTAAAACGTGCACCACTTTACACTATCGCGTGGTGTCGCTTTATACCTACGCAGCTTTTTTAGTGCCCCAAGTTCGTTACCTTTATCATCAATCTCACTTTATCTTCCGCTGATACAATATTAACAGACCGTAATTGACCTGTGATTAACTGACGCCGGGATTAATTAAAATTTTACTCCTTCGCTCGAAGACTCTCCGCCGAGTTTACATCCACGCGTCGTTCCGTCGACGTTGCCCCTCTTAATTGATGCTTTCTTTGAAGAGGCTTTACGGTCCAGTGTCATTCAACAATTCTCTTTTAATTATTCCTCCTTCAACAGGACATTAGTGGTACTAGAATCTGTTAAGAATATAAATCATCCCTGTTTGCGCCAATGCTGAGGACCTGTCACGCCAAGGGAGGAAAATTTATTATACTGAGAGATCCTAAGGCAGAAAGACTTATCAGGGAATATTTCATCAAAATTACATTTTACGTCGGACCTTGGTAAAACTTTTAAGTAGACTAATCCGCCGCGCGTAGTACTTGTATGGAATGACTTCGTACACTTCATTATCTCGGCTAATCTTGGAAGACGTCTAAGTTTTATGGCGGGGAAATATACACCGAGCTATGGACACAGCTTATACTTCTCCACGCGTACACCTTACTCGACTCGTAGCGTAACAGGTAACTTCGAAGTTATATAAATTGCCTTCTGTATATCGCAGAAAACAAAAGAAAACGTTTCACTGAAAGAGCGAGTCATTTAAAACTTTACCATTCTATTGTTTTAACGAACTCCATTAACCACTTTAGTAACTCGCTATGATTCCGAAACATCTGCAGCATAGTTCCGTGCTATTAGCCATACACGTATAAATTTCATGAGCCAGCTCGTCAAGTTGTTATGGAATACGTGAATCTCACTCAGGCAGAGAGAGAGAATGGGAGAGAGCGAGAGAGAGGGAGCAGGCAGAATAGTTTCTACATAAGACAAGAGGGAATGCGTCAGTTTTAAGCCCCGAATAGAGGCTGCAACTGCGGCCAAACTTTCTGATTAAACCGTTGGTCCAGAACAAATATGATTATCCACCACATGCGCGGGTATGTCGCGCGAGTTAGTTCCCCGTGACGTGTACACACACGTTCCCGCGTTTTAATAATCCTCGCACGTAAACCATGGAAATCACTTCGAATTCGTGCGTTCTTTTAAACTTATTTGCAACGGGGTCGCACGGAATTCGTGAGTGGTATCGATTCGGCGGGCACGTCAAAAAGAACGACAAGGAGGGCGAGCCGAGCGTTTGGTTCGCAAGGAAAAGATGAGGCTGATACATAAGCAGCTGGTAGATGACAATCAGAGAACAGAACGGTTGTGTGTACCTGCGAAGAAGTCACGTCGAAGCACGCGAGTGTCCGCGACAGGGCGCCATTCTTCCCACAGCCTGTATCTACACAGAGTTGTTTCCGGGGAGGCAGAGAGAAGTCGCCACTTCCGTTCGGATCCCAGGAAACTTAAAGGCGAACGAGCGGAGAGAAGCAGTCTCCCCGTCCCGCTAATCGCAGGATCTTCGGTCAGTCGACTCGCCGATAAATCGGGCACCGTGCTGCCTGGTCCCCGATTGAAGCCCCATGGAAACGGGATTCACCAGTGTTTACTACATACGTAGCCGGCGGAGGTAGCGGCGGGAGGGCAGAAAAATCGCCCGCGACTTAAACGCATTACTCACGTAACCCGCGTTTCGAGCCGCGCTGGCGGACATTAGTCTGCGCTTAAATGTAGTTAGAAATCGCTCGAAATCACGTTATCCCTTAAATCGTAGAGAGCACCGCGCAATGGACGGTTAACTGGGTGGCAGATAGAAGGGCGAAGCACGGGGCGCAGGAGTAGTTGAGGCGGGGGCGGAAGAGGGGGTAGCTGTTACGACGAGAAGGAGATGACCCGACGCGGGCCGGAGGAAAATAGGAGAAAACTACGGGACGAACGAGGGGCGGGAAGGGTTAACGATTAATGGCCAACATTGTTTTCCGTATTTATTTACCTTTTTGCCATAGCAGATTCGCCGGAAATCCGACGTGGCCGCGCGATCGTGGCGCCATTCTTCTCTCGGAACGCCAAACTGTTTATGTGGAAAAATTGATGTCGATTTACCGGGGTCGTTTCGACCCGTGTCGGCCCCCCACCCTCCCCCCTATGGTCGATTGTTTGGCAGTCGGCGGGTGTTTCGTCGTTGTGTCCATCCCGAACACCTTGCGCCGCTCGTGCCTCAACGTCCGCTCGGTTTTTAAAGCGCGTAGTTCACGCGGACGTCGCCCATCGGCATCAATTATGCACACTTTTATCCGTTCCTTCGTCCTTCCCGTCGAGACGGAAGCATTGAGCTTCCTTCGTTACTGTGTCGCCGGTTCTGCAGGCTCGAATTCCCTTAGAACGGGAGGAAAGTGTGTTACGGGACTCTGTAGACAGTGTAGACGGAGGGGTGGGAATGTTCCGCGAATTTCGAAACATGGAAACGTTTCTGGATAGAAGAGAGTTGGTAAATATAAATGCTTCGTGTCGAAAAACTTGAGAAATATCATTCGCGGCTGTTTCAGAATCTTCGCGAAACCGGGATCGGTGCGGGTTATAAAATTAGGGGGTTATATACACCTAGAATGCCTTTTCTTTGAAATATTCTTTAAATTATAAGCTTTCAAGTGCATATAACGATTTTTGATTAACAAAATTCCTTAAAAATAAAGAAATTCATAAAAGTCCCCTTTTTCACGGTCCCAGGTAATCCCACGCAACCCCTTGAGGTGTTTTATAAAACACCATAAAGAATATAGGAATAGACCGCGATTGAAGAATGGGGAATTACTTTCGACCGAATCTAATGATACATTTCGCCACGTTAGCTCAGCAAAACGTATTTCATTGTGACGCAAAGGTTTAAGCAAATAAGTAACAAGTTTCGGTGCACGTCGGGAAATTTCATTTCCACGTTGAAAAGTTACAGGGAGTTTAGGTGCTTAATTCAATATCATACGCAAGGTTTTAGCATATTCTCACTTCCCTGTCTCTCTCTCTCTCTCTCTCTCTCTCTCTCTCTCTCTCTCTCTCTCTCTCTCTCTCTCTCTCTCTCTCTCGTTCGCTCTGTCTCTCTTCCTCCCTGCCTGTCCAATAATACCGGTTCGCACCGTTCCGCCGTGTATTGTATTTCAGACACGATCGAGCTTTGTTCTTCCGCATCGCGCCGTAAGCTCTCAAGTTTCTGTTACATCAACCGCGGCCAGGAAAGCGTCCGCGAATTTGTATTTATAAGAAATGAGTTTCCGGCGCCACTTTACGCACACTTGAGTTCATAAACTAATAAAAACTTCTTGCTACGCTGTTGAACGAGGAGGGAAATAGGGCGAGGAGGGCGGAGAGGGCAGGCGGGTGAAGCAACGCGAGATAAAGTACCCTTGCAATGAGACGCGATCGCAGCTGATATTAAAAATTATAATTAAGCCGGCGATAAAACGCGTAAATTACATTCCCTCCGATCGCGCCGGCGGGACTGAATATTTTATGAGTTTCGGCATGACAGATACGCGGGGTAGACGAGGCTCCACTTTTCCAAATTTCCTCGATACTCGATTATTTAGATCCGCCGTGGACATTAACTTGACGTCTCCAGCGACCCGCTTACAATATTTATATTTCGAGTATCACATTTTCTCGCGCGATTCCGATAATACAGAAAGCACGACGCGGTGAGATTTCAAAGGGGAAGCTGCAAAGTGGAAAACACCATCGTATAAAATCATAATGCATAATAATTCGAACTTTATCAGCCAATCAACGGTTTACTGGCTCTTGAATGAGGATTGATTGGGCTGCTCACGACTTCGCATTAAAAATACACGCGTGTGACGCTGAATAGCTTTCAGCCCCCTCGAATTTCGGATATTGGAGTCGTAAAGCGTTGATAGAGGCAGGCGGGGGTGGAAAATTTAGGCCGTTTTATAGACGAGAAGTTGCGTTGCAAATTGTCCCCATTGGCGGTGGATTTTATGTGCCGGAAAATAAACTCTGTTTGTGTACTGGATTTTTGAGGGCAAATTATGGGGAATTATTTTTCGAAGAGGTTGACACAGGTGGCGGGGATAGATACATTCCATTATTTATTACGTTGTTACGAAAAGGAAGCAATGGATTTCTGAACGAATATTGAAATTCTTTAATTGCTGAATGTATCTTTGCAATACAGTTTAAAGTTTAAACTAACGTCTGGCGCAACCATGGTGGGAATTATTGATCTTACGTCTGATCATATACAGGACGTTACTACTTACCCGCCTTACCCAGAAAGGAGACGGTGCACGAAGAGAGTATAAAAAGAAATTTCTCTCACTTTTCATTTACCATTTTCCTATTACGACCTCGGTATAGCACTGGCCGCGTGATCATTTTTTCTTTTCAGAAAAAAATCAAAATGACCTTTGTGCCATTTACATGTCTAAGGAAGCATATTCAATCGGATGACATCCCCTTCTAGATAAAACTTGGACGAAAGAAATCTCTTTTCATGTGGAGAATTTTCAGACCATTTAAAATATGAAATCACCAGACAGTTCTAAATTCTACCACAGATCTCCCAATAAAAGATTTCCAGGCTCACAATAGCTTCTTAATTGCCTTCAGAATAATATTCCAACTTTTAAACCGTAATTTTTCTATTCTAAAACCGGACTCACTTCGTCTGGATCCGAGTCGACGAGAACAGCAGGAGCTGTATTTCACGCGACAGTAAATGTAGTCGTTGCTAATATAGCTCGTCTCTGGGAAAGTTCATCTACCCAATACTATGCATCTTTGAAATTAGATCTCGATTAAAATTTTCACGACCCCGTTCAACGCCCCAGCGAGGATTACACGAACGTTCCAAGGTATCCCAGGACCAAAAGCGAGAAGAGAGAGAATAGATATTGCAGAGGGGAGACGCGAAGGGGAGAGGGCGAGGGACGAGGGACGCAGGATGTTTTGACGTTCCGTGCTTGGTGAACCGTTCGAGGGGGTGGAGTGAAATTTGTAGAGCCGTCGGTCCTCGATCGCAACTTTCAGCCATTCGAACTATGACTATTAGCGAGTAAGCGTTTCAGAGACTTGGACTTTACTTTCGGCGCTTCGCGGAGGATTTATGTCAACGTCCACGAGAGAAATCGATGCCGCTCGGTGGAAGGAGCAGCCCCGAGAGCCCCGGTACCTTTCTCCCTTCGTCCTGCCCCGTGGCAAACAACGGTATCAGTTGCCGCGCCATGGGACGACGCGAACAGATCGCTGGAGCCGTTAAATACCGCCACCGTGCCCCCTCGTGATCGCTGGTAGCGATATGCGCCGGTGCCCTAAGTAGCAGACAATAACTTGCTTTTTAATCGTCGCCCCAGCTGCGCTCCCCTCTTATCTATTTCCCTCCACCCCCTGAATGGTCGAGGAGGGAGCGCCTGTGATGATTGCTGGATGCCATCAACGGGGCCGCTTATTAAACGGGGACGAATTAGTGCGTGCAAGAAACTGGAGCGGCCGGAAGATCGAAGATGGAAGTTTAATGAAGCGCGTTAGCCCTGTAAGTTACGCGAAGCAGGCTGAGGGGGCCGGTTAGAAATGTAAACGCTGGCTGTGGGGGGAAACAAGGTGATGAATAATTGGCTCTCGAGGGGTACTTAATGGAGTACGAACTTCTGTATTCCTGCAACTTTTTATTCGGTCGAAATTTTGATCCGCCGAGTACTGGGAATGTTAGATGAACAGTGGGGAGCTGGTGCACGGGTTTATTTCTTAGAGCTCGGTGCTTTGAAGAAAAGAAATAAGTTATGCCTGGTGGGTACATAATTGAAGATCACTGGCGCGCCGTATGTCAGGGGTTAATTCTTTGAACCCCTTCGGTGTGGTATTCTCCTCTAGGGGAAGGCAGAGCGTTCCGTGCCCTTCTTTTAACACCAGCAATTCATAAGAGCTGCAACGAGTGGGTGTTCTGGATTTGATTAAACTTATGAACAGGGAGGGGGACAAATTCGAGCGCATTGCGAAACAGAGGAATAATTTTGGATCCCTATTCAGCGCGACACGCGGAACTTTCTTCTTGTAATTAGAGTTACGAGCGTAGCCCGCGTTGTTAACGAAGTTATTATACGGTTGCGTCAATCACGGCCAGTTGTTTGGGTTCTTGGAATGTTTCGCAGCTTCGTCTCGACAAAAGTCGCGAGTGGCACAGAGGATTCGTCTTTTGAGCCGTAACTTCCGCGCATTGGAAGTGAATTTTGTAAACTTTAGAGGTTTTAAGTGGGTATTAAATAATGTTGATTTGTTGGGGCTGGGCGAAGTGGAAGATGGTTGTCTTGGAATTATCAACTCAATAACTACTACTTATTGCGTGAAAATATATATATTTCAATTAGTATTTCCTTTTTAATATTCAGGTCTCCCTACCTTGACGGGCGAAAAATGATGCGAACTTTGGGAATTTTTTAAAACAAATCCATAAAATATATTTACTTCCAGCTTCGTGGCGTTATTTGTCAATCTTTAGAGAATATGAAAAAAATTCTATGCAAAAATAGTGGTTATATCTGGAGTTATAGTGCTTCAAATAGAGCGCCTTACAAATATCGTATGCGCTTGGTTAGTTATCTGAAATAGAAAATTTAAAAATTTGTGTAATCTGTATGAGTGTGGCTATCGTTCGAACTAGATTAAATGAGAAATACTAAAAAGTAAAAAAAAAGACAGCGTCTATATCATCGATTTCTGCAAAAAATTCGCAGTTTTTTTAATTCGCAAAAGCCTAATTTTACAAAAACCGACATAGTTTTAGTACCAACGAGAATGGGACATCTACTGAAGATATATACCAAGTTTGAAGTAAATCGGGTGATTGCTTTTTTGTGATACCATGCTAACCAATCGGAAAAACATTGTTTTGAGAATAACGCGTTTAAAATTTTAGGTACCGCTTTTTTAAATTAATTTTTTATTAAATGTTACCTAAGTATGTACAAATATAGGCATAAAGCTTGCAATTAATATAATTTGAGGGTTCTTCTTAAAAAAGATCAAAGTAGGGAAACCCCTTAATGGAATAATTCAATAAACAGATTTTTCTAATTTACTCGACATTGGTAAAGATGGAGGAGCACCCCTCTTACTGCAATGTCCTCATTTAGTCTCTCTAGCAACAGCTTGAAACGAGAAAATTAGAAGTTGTCGATCAGTGCCAGAGAACCTCATACATCACTGTGCAAGAAAGCTCGCGCCCTATTGATCAACATGACTGGTTGCAGCGAATCTATTCGAATCTGTTGACGATAATGTCTGAAAAGTTTGCGAAACAATCTATCTAGCCTGTGTAAATGGGGAGATCGATGGACACGGTTGAATCTATCGCGTTGACGTATCTTCTCCCAGCGATCAGCGGAATATCACCGAATCGCGTGATCGAACGGGACATCATTGGGTCCATTCAACGCGAAACGGCACGACGGTGATAATGGAAACGACGTAATGGCCGCCCTCAGGGTTTCGCGTAACTAAATCATCTTGTGGACTTGGATTCGGTTCTTAAGCAAAGCCGCAAACGGAATCGGTAACGTCTCTCTACTCCTTGCTGTCTGCTCGATCGAGTTTACTGATTATCGAACATCGAATTCCAACAACTCGACGGCACTTGGCGTTGCCAAGGCGTCCCTGGCAAAATATTACTCCAATCTATTTTCGCGCGAAATTGCATATACCAAACCCTCTCTGATCCCTCGGCGCGGATTTATATAGAGGAAAAACACAACAACATCGTCCTGGTTTTCTTTCCCTTTTACAGTAATTCGTCGTTATAGTCCCGACGAACGGGGCTGGCGGCGGGACAATAATGCGATGCGGACACTATCCCCTTAGAGTAGTATATGCTCTAAGACTATTCCGTGCGGCCGATGCCGCGAGTGAGAAAACCCAAGAGCAGAGCGAGAGGGAACGAAACAGTTGACACGAAGTTGCCGTCGCCTCTTTCGTTCTCTCCCTCTCGACCGAAGGATTCCAAGAAATGGTGGGGATAGTGAAGCGGGACTATTACGATTTACGCATGGTAAAAACGGGACAATAATGACGAATTACTGTATCTCGAATGGCAAACGTTAAACTGATATCGATAAAACGAGTATGTTTGGTTTTAAAATAGCGGCTAATTCAAATCGCCGTATTCATTTTAGGTATCATGTCCATCGGCGATCCTGGATCCCTCGGCAAAGTGCAAATTCGCGTACGTTGATTATAAAAGAGCGCCTGCAATTTTTGGATAATGAGAGGTCAATTAAGGGTGTCGAAACTGTCGAGCATAATGGCCGATTATCGGTCCGGGCATTGAGAGCTCTCGAAAATAATCGATACATCTTTCACCGCGTGGAGGTGGTATTAACGGGCGAAAATTTCAAAATATTTTTCCTCCTCTGTTTCGCGAGGAATGATTAATGCGTGTCGTTGGGAATGTTATTAGTAATTAAGCCTGCGAGCGCTCACGATCGGTAAACGGGTTTCAGCTGAAAGGGTAAGTCTATTAATCGCCTGAAAGCATGGGAGGAGAAAGATTAATATAACCAAATTGATTTCTGATTGTGTTTTGACTTGCTCCATCAGCGAGCAAGCTTTTGCAAGCGTTTCCCTTCTAATTTCTGCTCGTGTTTAGCTAGCGTGAGAAAGCTGCAGCCATTCGTTGCATTGTTGAGAAAATTGCGAAGGAAGGTACGAACAACAAAAATGAACGAAACAACTTTTCGAAAACTAGTTCAAATTTCGCATACTATGCGAATAAAATTTTAACGTACATCAAGTTGGAACACCTCTGATTGACTCTATGATTGACATGATTAAACTTTATCCCAAATCGTTCGCTTAGACAAGCGAACGATTTGGGATAAAGTTCTAGACAGAACTTCGTCTTCCTGGGATGCCAATTTCTTGAAAGTCATTTTCGTTCGCTCGAATCGATACCTGAACAGAGGTTCGTGATTGGGTCACGAAATAAAATGTGCTCTCCAGTTACCTGTTAAGAATGAGCAACGGACACGGTGGGGCACGGAATCAGATATCCGACGCTGAATAAATAACTAGAACCAATTACGCGAAAACAAATTAAAGGGTATCCCGTTGAGGTCTGGGGCCGTTATATGTCGGCACAGAAGTTGGGCTGACGTTGAAGACTTACAACCTTCAGTCGAGTGTACGTCCGCAAAGCGAAATAATACACGGTCGAAGTGCTCTCTACTGTTCTCCACTCGTGCGGTTTCAATTTGATTTCAACTCCATTCGAAATATTAAAATGACGGGGGAAACAAGATTGCCTAAACGCTTCTGTTATAGCTTTTTCATCTGGAAACAGAGAATTCGGCTTCGAAACATTCCCGGCCCCCATTTACTGTTTGTAACATGGTTCATGAAAACGCCAGTGGAGCACGATTTTGTTCGGGCGTAACGCACCGCGAATTGTGGAAATCCCACGATTCCATACACCTAACCAAATAAATATGTTTACATGCTATTCGCTGATATGTTTATTCGCATTAATAATTTAATATACAGGGAGCTGTCGTATGAAATGTAGCATGACATTACAGTAACGTGTATTAGTGCGCTGGGATTTGCTTATAATATGTATAACTGAATTGAGTGCCCTTGCAGCAAGAGGGGTGCAGCTTCATCGTTACCAACTTCCAGTAAATTAAAAAAATACTATTTAGAAAATTATTGCTTTGACTTAACATTGAGGAGAGAAGACTAATTGCAAAATATATATTTTCAAACAATAAGTAGTAGTTATTGAACTGATAAGTTTTTATTTCTATTTTTGGCGAATTTTTAAAATCTCAAGCTGCCCCTGACATTCAAAATTTGCAATATATCGCGTATTTTGTTATCGGATTTGCATCAAACGTGCACCAAACGATGTAGATTATATTTTACATACACTACGCGCCATATCTCAAGAACTGTAAAAAAATGGAGCCGCACTCTTGTGCTGCAAGGTGCTCAATTGTAAAAGCATGAGATACGCGAATGATACGAAAAGTGAAAAATACGCCTGTTGTAACGCAGCAAATAAAGCCGAAGAAATTAGTTTACCTTCGTTGGGTACGTAATGCTCAAAACTAACAGTGCTGCAGAACTTAGGTAGCTACCCTCAAATTAGCCCTCAGTAATATAAATTTCAAACATTTGCACAATTAAGACCGAGATATCTAGGGCATTCCCCATCCCTTAATTGCGGAAAAACACATTGAATAGATTTCCACGGTACTTCTACCCCAATGTTCCCCCTAATAATCATCATTCACATGGAACTAGACCGCTGGAAGCAAGAGCACGGGGAGTAAGACGAATTCAAACAACCGCCGTCCCTCGTTTCTCCGAAATTCCATCCCTCCGAAAATTCGCCGTCAGCGTCGGCGAATTCTCGCGGCAAAAAAATAACATGGTAAAGACAGAGAGAGAGAGAGAGAGAGAGAGAGAGAGAGAGAGAGAGAGAGAGAGAGAGAGAGAGAG
The DNA here is from genome assembly GCA_963855975.1 of Andrena chrysosceles. NCBI lineage: Eukaryota > Metazoa > Arthropoda > Insecta > Hymenoptera > Andrenidae > Andrena > Andrena chrysosceles. The sequence continues at coordinate 762,111 of OY979769.1, read as the reverse complement.
AGAGAGAGAGAACAGGGAAAGTCGTTTCATTTGGAAAGCAAACGAGAGCTCGAAGCTCGTTAGACATGGTAACGTGCGCGTTAGTTCTTCTTCGTCTTCGTACGCCGACGTGTTGCTCGATTACACGATTATCGATCGACTTGGCGAGAAATATTTAACGGGGGCTTAATGAACACATCATATCATCAACACGGTCGATTGTCGAGCGGTAAGTGGGGTTCGACCCGACTAACATGAGTTTATAACGCTAAATCCAATTACGATGCCATTATGGCCCGTTCCTCGTGGATCTACATCTTCGTGGGGGCTAAGTTCGCTCGTACACTCCCTCCTCGAAGGCGCTCCGCGATGGTGAATTCCAAGCGTGCACTACCCCGCGTAAGTACTTGCACGATGGAAGAAGAAACACTTGCCATTTACGACACACAGCAGGAAACACTGGGTGTTCCATGAATCGTGTTGAGTCGTTGAGCTAAAAATTTTCGAATCATTTCGAACGCTACGCGGTACCTCAAGGATTTTGAGACATCTGTTTCTGACATTCAAGACGTCTTAAGGGGAGGTTCCGGTCTAAATGTCGATTTTCTTTTAATTCAGTTTTCGAATGTTCAACCTTTTAGGAAAACGTGTTTAAAAGGATTTGTTGAAATTCGTAAAATTCCCGAAGTTATAGGTATTTGAGTAGCGGCAAATGCATGGGTCACAACCGGCCACTCGGCTCGAGAAAAACGCTTTAAACGCGTTTTTCTCGAAACAGTGTTCTCAAAACGGCAGGCGCTGTATCTCCAAAAATGATTATCCGATTCGACTGAAACTTTTTTTATTTTGAAGAATATACTTCTGACTAGGGGGAGGGACTAGAAAAAATTACAAAAAATTAAAAATTTATAATTTTCAAAGGCGTTGAAAGGCCGAAAAATACAGGGAAAAGTGATTTCAAACTTGAAGTGTCGTTATATTCTAACAAAAATTTCATTTTTGTAATTTTTTCTAGTCCCCCCCCCCCCCTAGACAGAAGAATAATCTTCAAAATAAAAAAGGTTTCAGTTGAATCGGATAATAACTTTTGGAGATACAGCGCCCACCGATTTGGATCAATTTTTTGACGCCTTGACTTTAACAGCTGCCCAGGGCCGTCTGCAATGATTAATTATAAAACAAAAAATATATTTCTATAATTTAAGACATCCTTAATACAATGCAAAAAGTCCCATTAAATTATATATAGATAGTAGTAGACTTCCTTCGATTATTTCCTAAATATCACCTATTTTGGGGGGCTCTAGACCAGAACCTCCCCTTAAAGACGTCTGCTATTTTCTGAAAGACGTCTTGAAGATGTCTATAGACATTTTTTAATGTCCTGAGTCAGGAAACCGTACGTCTTTAAGACGTCTTTTGAACAGTATGTAAGACGGCCTGTAAGACGTTTGTCAGACGTGTTTGTGAAACGTACAAATTACTCATAAAACTACAATGATAGATAAGTTTGACATTAGTAGGGCATATATGCTGCGAAACATTTTGTTCAATAATGGAAAAATATTTTTTAATACCTACGCTCAATACGAACAGCGTAAATATCTTGAAACAAAAAATACATGACTTAAGTACGCCACTTTCATAATCACCGGCACATATATTCTTACAAGTATAATTTTAAGTATATTTGGAGATTTAATGAGTGGAATTTTGTTCTTCAGTGTTGTTACAGGTGATCCGATAATATTGATCGCTTTTTTCAAGCTCTACTTACCGATTTTATCGTATGCCTATACTGGGCAGAGTATAAATGTTGATGCGGAGAGTGATTTCTTTAGTCCGTGACCAAGTTCGCCCCTAAAAATTCGATTGGATTACGGCCTTAAAATAACGGAGATAAAGTCGTCAGGTTCTTAGAGTTCGCAGAAGCGATCCAAGGAAAATTTAGCGTAGTAAGTGACTTTCGGTTCGAAATTTAGTGACACACTCTTCGTATAATACGGTATTAAAATGGAATCACTTTAAATTGGAGTGTGTGCAAGAGTAAGAAATTCCATCCCGGTTTAAGTGGCAGTCTATTTTCGTGGAATGTCGAGCGAACAAGCGATCCAGGTATCTTCAAATCTTTCCAGAGCACTCTTCTATCTTTAACTTAAGGTATAACACGTAGTTTCGATATCCCGTGTGCTCGTAATCCGAGCAGCGATCGTCAGTATGCTAGAAAACCACAAGCGGCTGGCTGCGTCGGCGAGGCAACATCGTGAAAACGATTCATGCAGTTTAATGAGACTTCGGAGTTCGAGTCGCTGCTGCGTGCAGTCAGTAAACATTAAGTAAATTTATGGAGCTTATGAGGAGGAACTGAAATACCTAGTTCTGATCGAAGCCAATTACACGAAAAGGCAAACACGAAGTAACGGCCGATGAGAAGAACGGAACAATGGATCGCTGATGGTTTTTATGCAGATAAAAGTGCAATAATTCGGCTATCGGTCGGAGGATGACTGAAAATTTTTAATTAAATTCAATTAAATTTTAATTTAATTAAAGAACGTTATAACGTTCTTCCTCCACTATAGATCCAATAATAGAATATTCTGCCTGTAATATCGTCAGGAATAAAAAGGGCAATGTGATCTTTAAGTATCTTTGTTTCAAACAGAGGGTATGAGCACTGTAGAGAAATGACTGCCACTGTTTCTATGTATCTTTCAATGGGACTCGAGAAAGACTAGCAGTTGACGCGAAACAACTTTCAGTAAGAGCGATTCAGCGCGCGTTTTATAGACGATTGTTCAACGTTGTCTCGAAACAGCTTCGTCCAAGTAATCGACAAGCGACTAAACGAAACCTCGAAGCATAAATCTTGGAGTGTTTCATTGCGTCGCGTTGAATGCGCGTTATCGTTTCCCCGCTCCGATCGCCTCGACAATCGAGAATCCTGGGAATTGATTGTGCCCGCTCATTATTCCACGAGAAATTGTTAACCTCCTTTTATTCCCCGTTCACGGAAAGTACGTTTACGTTTGAACGGCGAGGAGCAACCAGCAGCGCGAATTTAACAGCTCCTCCAAGAAGCAAGCGAAATTTATCCCGTTGCACCATTAAGGAGACCTCTCGAGGACATCCTTTTCTTCCTGGTACGAGTAGAAATTAAATCTGTTGTAAAACATGCCCGTGACGGCGGAATTTACAGCGTCGGTTAATCACGATGCAAACATTCATTAAGCAAACACAGTTCAGAAGCGACATTTTCTGGCGGCATTACGTAAGGTGTAGGTCTATTTAAATCAATCCCACCTTAATTCCGTTCTCGAATCCCCTTTTTTATGATAATTAATACTTTCATCGTTTAAACGGCTTTTGAAATTGAGTTCTCTACAAAATAATTTGTAAAGAAACAATTTGTAAAGAAATAATTTGTGAAAATAGTAACATTGACTCCTGGGTTACAGAAGTTATTTAAGTGTTAATTAGTTTAAGTAGCTGATAAGGGCGCGACGTATAAATATTATAATGTATTAAAATTTGATTCTCAAGCAGCCTTTATGACTCATCGCCCTATTAAATGTTGACTCTCGAAGGAATCCTCAGTTTTATTCGTGGGTGAAGTAGTTGAGCAATTACCTCTACGAAAGGATCTTAAAAATCGATCACGAGAAGTTCAAGACGTAGTTATATCCTTTGACCAGTCTGGTATTCCGCTGGCTTTTATTTATTGCTCATTATGCTACATCCTTGCCTGGAAGCAGCAATTAAGTTTCGGCGAAATATCGGTATTCACAACGTCCATCGGTATCTCCTCTCATTGGATGTTATGCTCTTAGTCCAGCTTAATTTATATGCGGAACTCCTGCCATAATTGCACGTCATGATTATCGGGAAATTTAACGAAATACGACGTCTATGTACGTTCACGGATGTAGATATCTCCATCAATCTGTTAGATATTTTCCTTATACAGCATTGTATTCTCTTCTAAAATTCGTGTTGCTACTAAGATTTTCTGGTTTACAAGAAATTTATGCAAAAAGAATCAATCCCTCTCCGTTAAAATAAAAGAAGTACGAACTTTGCACCGTTCGTACTTTTGAAGATAAAAATTTCAAACTTTGACGACCTGTTATATCTTTCAAACAAATTCGAAACCAATAAGATGATGACGTAAATCCCTCCCATTAATTTCACGCGGACTATATCACATTTCAATTTCACCAGAATCTTCGTTTAGCGTAGAAAGTCCCTTGGGATTTCTTCCGAGAGGATAAGAGTGTACGATAATTATCAGGGAAAATGACTTTTTCATTGGAAGTAGAAATAAACTTTTATAGGTAACCACATAATTCGTTTCGCATAAATCAACTGCCCACGTCAATTTGCGGATAAAGCTGAAGACAATAAAGCTCGTGTGCCTCGCCAGTAACATCACTCCCCAAAACTATCATATTTCTAGAGAAAAAAACTTTAACACTCGTGTTATAAACCGATGAAATGATTTTAATTCTACAGATCATCGTCTCAACTTTTCGTCGACATATTTCCGAACAAAATACGAGTTTATAAATGCTGCTTGCACACGGCTCTCCGTCTTCCCTGGCGAAAGTTTGAAGATTATTTGTCTTCGGTTGAAAGGGGAGTCGCAGCCCGTCCCAGTTTCTAGAGCCACCCTGTACACCGAGCACAACGGTCTGTTTTAAAAATCGCGCAATTTTCCGAGTAATTGCGGGAGTATCGCGGAGGCCGAGGAGAAATGGTTTTTCTTCCAGGCAACGGTAAATGAGAAAGCGGGGTTCCGAAGTCTTCGGATGAAGCGCGAGTATTACGCGGCGCATTTGGTTTTGACGGTTTTCTTGTTCTCTTAAAAGTGCACAGAAAGTGAAACGGAATGTGGAGCGCAACTTCGGAGTAGGTACCTACTACCCCAGCCCGGCAGCATAATGGAATACCGTTTTAGAAATGTATAACAGACCTCTGCGGACGATAATGGAAATCGTACGACGTGATGCCATTTTCAGATGATGAATTCCGGATTAATCATTGGAAAGACGTACCTTCGAGTGCATGGAATTCCAGCCCGAATGCATGGAACGCCAGCTATTCAGCTCCTACTTCAATATTTTCAGGAGGTCAATTGGTCCCACCAATCGGTGCCCTTAACGTGACTTGTAGTCAGAAAAATGTTCCTGAGTGGTCAGATGATTTTCTACTAATAAAAATTTATTCAAAACTAATTAGGTATCAAAATAAATTTCCAACTTAGATACCTGATTTCTCCAGTGTTTAATAAATTACGTAACACTCTGACATAGAGCAATACGGTGGATTTTAAATTACGGTGGAATATTCTATGCCACGTGTCTCGTTACGCGTGACGTTGAAGGGATTAGCATCAATTTCAGCTGTACAATAAAGTGCCAGGCAATCTGATTAATTAGCAATGCTCGATTCGTGGAATACTTATTACAATTATCTTGATGGATACAATAGGGGTGCAGGGCACTTACGTAACACCGTTCCATCGGATACCGCCATTTTACATTCACGTGCATTCCTAAAACTCGTAATCCATGCGTGATGGTATCACGTGACACGAGGAGCTAAGTTTGTTATGTAAATGGGACAAACGACTTTAATTCGGAACGATATCCTAAATTAAAAACGCCGTTGCGTTCAAATATTTCAAAATAATAAAATGGCGTACAACATAAACTTTAGGTCCAAAAGCTCACCTACTCATTTACAGTTGAACATCAAATCTCTTTGCGGGAATTTACCTATTCCCGATCTGTTGCAAGTTTGCCGAAAGGCCCTTTTCACAAAGAGATCCTCGGTATTATATTTCTAATAAATGCTTTTGTCATCGCCGATATTAGGTTGAAGGAGGACTGCGCACAACGCAACGTTCAATTAGGCGAGCCCGGCCGAGTTGAAGGGAAATCCTAAAAATTGCAGCAGACTGTGATTAAATGCAGCGACACTATCCCGCTAAAAGCCGCTGCCAATAACAGTTCCCGTTTCGCGGACTTTCACAACTTTCGAGCTGGACCTGCCAGGCCGTGTATCAGGTTTGAATCACGGCCAATCACGTCCACGCGAAGACACTTACCGCTCCGCACTAATTCCTGTCGTTCACCGCATCACTTTAATAATTACCCATACAAATCCCTTCACCGGTCCAACAACACTTAATCAGAGGTGATCTAATCAGGCTTCTGCATCCCGGGCACCTGAACAAGCCAATTAACTTACTTCCCAACCGTAGAATCCACGGAATACAATCTGCTGGCATCTGTCTGCAACCACCATCGATAATATCATCCTGATGTTTGGATAGCGCGGGAGAAAGCCTGGCCAGTGATCAAGGAACACTAGGTTTAGGGCTCAGAAGGGCAGCGACAGGACACGCCTTAAATACGCCGGATAATTCGGAACGCCAGAGGTTCAGGGAATAATAGAGCGCGTAGGATCGATGATTAATTTAATTCTCAAAGGATGAAATTGCGGACAAGCTGGTTTGCCCCCGAGATATGAGTGAGCCGGTATTAAATCCCAGCGGCGGTGTACCTCGGGGCGGCTAGTGTCACGGCATGTGGAACGTCTGGTAGCATGTAGTCTAATTACGTCAATACCGAATTTCCCTCTGAGCAGACAGTGTACTGTACATTCCAGTTCCTCTGAAGCTTGCCTCTATTATCAGAGTTCCTTGTCAGCAGCCGGCACGTCCGATCCGTCTCCAATTGCGCGACCAAAGCTTGAATAAGCTGACCACAGAATCGGATTCGGGCGGACGAGCTGCACTCCCCGTGTTTCAAATTATGCACACCCCCACGGCCGAGAGCGTGTATCGGCGATCAGTACGTTGCAAGATACCTGAAGGCGGATCTACAATCAGAGCCCGGGCATAATTAAGCCGGCGAAAGGCGCCGAGGCAATCGTTTGGCGTCAATGGAAACCTGAAAAGTAGCTCAGCTTCTGCTACAATCGTGGGTGTATGTCAGAATACCTACAATGGGAACAGGATGATATCGACGTGCGTTACGAAAAGTAGCACGTTTCAATTCTCTTACGTTTCGGTTTGCCACGAAAAGAAGCACGTTCCATCGTTTCTGACGAATATTAGCACGTTTGGTCTTTCGCCGCGAAGACTAACACATTTGACTGCTGCGCCACGACGAATAGCACATTTCGTACTGTTGCGGCGAAAACTAGCACGTTATACTCTTTCGCCACGAAAACTAGCACATTTGGGAATTTCCGGGGAAAACTAACTTATTATCCGGTTTGGCCACGAACACGGTTAGCACGTTTTGAATTATACTGCAGACTGCAGAAACTCTGACGTTTCAGCGCGTGGTCAGTTTAAAAGAATTCAACTGTTGAATTCGATCAAATAAGTAGAAAGACTGTATCGGTAAAGGTCAAGAAATCTTAAGCAACCGTTCACATTTACCCCCCTAGCTACCGGTAATTGTGGACTGAAAGAGTTTTGAACAAGAAGCGAAGGAGGTGAAAATTAAAAAAAAAACATGTCACAAAAAAGATCTTAACGTTTATCAACTAAAAAACGCATATAACGGTAAAATTGCTCTATCATAAAAAAAGACGCTCTTTGTACGATGATTTCTAAAGGCATTATTCCAACAGAATTCCATCATTTTTATGAAAATATTATGAAAGATTGAAAATACAACATTTATATTACAAATAGATAATATGATCTTACATATTAGGTATACATTATATTTAAAATAAACTAGAACATTCATTTACAGATTTATTATGTTATGTTATATTTTTAATGAGAGGAAAATGTAACATGTACTTAAACTGTTTTGTTGACGAGATTTGAATGATCTAATAAAAAAAAGTGTTTCAATTCAATATAACAGTGTTTATGCATAAATAGTATATTTCTTGATTAAAGAATAGTCATAGCAAAAATAACACGGGGAAGAAGGATTCATACATTATACATTATTCTCCACTTAATAGACGTATTGCCCCCTGCTTAACTGATGCGGAGTTATCCCCATCAATTCCTGGCACTGCTTTCACGTAGCAAATGTCCGCGTTATCTCGGACTAATAATCGGCGATATTTCGGCTACCTTTCTATCTATTTTATTCACATTGAATATTTCTCACTTTCGTCTTTTATATTATGATCAGATCACGACAAAATTTTGATTAGATCATACCTGACTTATATGGGCCCGCAAAAATCAAATCGTGTCGGTTGCTGCGGTATAAATTCTTTTTTGTAGCCAACCATTCAAATTTGCTTCTTCTCGTCGCTACAAATGGTAAGTACATACTCCTTTTCGTGGCAAACCGCTTTAACGTGCTAGTTTTCGCAGCGAAAGACGAAACATGCTATTTTTCGAGACAAACTGCTCGAACGTGCTAGTCTTCGCATCGAAAACCGAAACGTGATAGTTTTCGTGGCAAACCGCTCAAACGTGCTAGTTTTCGCAACGAAAACGGAAAGTGATAGTTTTCGTGAGAACGAAGGCAAACGTGCTACTTTTGGTAAGAAATTTGTAACGTGCTACTTTTTGTAACGCACATCGATATGGTAGCTGACTATGAGGAGGAGCCATCAGGAATTTCTATTTAGTTATGCGTTACTACGAGTTAGTAACTCGGGTGTACATTTTTGGTTAGGGTGTATGAATGGATACGGCAGATAAGGGGGAATTTAGAAATTAGAAATCGAGATTATAACTCTATAAATATATACTAACAAGCAACCGAGATATATTGATAGAGGATAAGTATGTATTGCGCAATTTTTTTGCTGTCCAAAATTCACTCTAAGGGGTGAAATTTACCCTGGAAATCCGGATATTTTCCGACTTTCCGACTGTGTTGTAACTCGCGAATAAAAACGGATATTCAGGAGTCAATTTCATACCCTTGGGGAGAAGATGGGCAGAAAAAGAAATTGAAAAAGAAATTGAAGTTGGGCAGGAAAGGAAAATCCTCTACATAGCTCAAAAATTTCATAATACCTATTTTGAATTTCTCGGTTGGGGACCTTCCCTTGTAAACAATACTTCTTCGCCACACTAAGGATGTAATACGTTAACAATTATTGTAACGATAATACACCAATAACATGGAACAATTCCACATCTTTTCGAGCATTCCGTGCGAGTCAACGGGGTCGATCAATTTGTAGGCAATCTGCTAATAGGTACCTGGGTGCAATGCGCGTAATGTAATTGAAGGGCTGGGAAAAAAGAACTACATAAGTGGCTTTGGAACATCGTTACCAAGATTGCTTTCCCAATTTCCACTACTTCTTGTTTGTCACACGCGAGATGCTACTTTCTTGTCCCTTGTGGTGTAACGATGTGTGATGGCCCATCTCTATAGCAACAGCGAATAGAATACCATTTTCCAAAACTATAAGAATATTGAAAATTTTAGCTCGAAATCTCAGCAAGGAATACGTGAGAAGCTTTAAGGGAATAGTTATTTCACTCGCACTGGGGAATATTTTGCGCAATATTCTTACACTTTCCTTGCCAGACGATCTTGGCGAAATGACGAACCAGATTTTCAGAATGAAATGACGAAAGTTGTCAGTGATACGTGTAAGGAAGGTCGATCGTCGACAAATCTTCCGTCCAGCGTCCGTCGTCGCGCAATCCGCGAGTTTCGCTCAAGTTTTGAAGAGGGGACACGTTTAATAAGCCGCACCTGGCCGGGATATTGCTGTGAAATGAGTCGCGACGAATTACAACTGAAAACGTGTACAGCATACGGCGAAAGTTGACCAAAGAGTTTTGTATAAGTGGATCTGCACTTTGGCAGCGCCAGAATACCGCGGGGATGCTCGTGGTTATGCGCTCCTCCGGGGAAGGAATGAAGAAGGTGACGCGAAAGTACGACGCGAAAGTTAAACCTGCCAGCGCGAACACAGCCGCAGAAAATTCGTTCATATTTTACGCCGATGTAAAAGTAAGGCGGTCGCGCGAAACGGGCGAAAGTTTTTGAGCGAGTTACTTCTTTTTTTTTAGAAACCACGCCGCAGCATTAGGGCGACCGTACCTAATATCGACCATGTTCCTAATATCGCCACTCGCAAAGTAAGCACTAAAATTTATCGGTTATGCAGTGAATTAGTACCTAAACATATGTAGGAAGACATATTGTAATTACAGAAAGGGAAGGATTTTAGAGAATCTTAATAGTGTCAAAATTTATTGGACTGCCGCAATTTTACATGACATTCAGAGAAGGTGTTGTGAGCTATTGCGTCGCCTGTTTTTGGAGGGCGTAAATCTCCGACGGCGCAAACGTCACTCTCTCTGGAATGTCTTACGACCACAAGATATCACTGGAAAGGGTGTGATTGAAGCTTTTTATAATAGAGTAGTATATGGCAGATACCTATAGGGATGCTCAACAAATTGGCAATAATATATCAAATGCTTCGGTACTCGAACAACAAGAATGGCATCAGAGTCTATTGTGTACACCAATCCCCATTATTTGATGGACGAACAGACTAACAGCAAGAGTAGATGAAGTAGAAATTTTAAAGCAAATGTCTCGTAGGAATTGTTTGTAGAAACGTTTTGGGAAACGAATATATATGCCTCCTTTTACTAGAAATATCACCGCGCTATAAACGAAATTGTTACAATCAAACACAGGAAGTATGTAGGTTGAAATTGAGTATAAAACTGCGGAATAAGATCAGAAGAGGAATTAAATTCCAAACTGTTGCTTTATTCGAAGAGCTTATAATTCCATTTTACTTTCCCCGAACGCAGATCAGGATTTCCAATTGCTCTCCGACCACCCTCGCGTTCTCGATGCTCGTCGATCGTTCGAAAATATCTTCTAGTTTCATGCAAACTGAAAATGTCATAATATCGAACTGGCTTGCGTATAAACCAGGAGCGGTATCTCCTCTGTGACGACAGTTTATGGTAAATAAAACTGTTTGTCACAGATCGTATAACTCCATCGTTTCCCATTGGCAGAGTGCAGGCACGCAGACTCAAGCGTGCTTGCCCGCTCGTCACAGCGATTCTCTAAATCCATTTTATTATCTTTGACGGTTGCCCGGATCGATCGTGTTTCGTCGTAACAAAAGGTGAGCGCGTCTACCTAGCTGTTCCAAATCTTCCCCGACACTGCAGAGCTCGCAAGAACCGCATTCTACGACGCAGTGCTTCTCAAGCTTCGTAATTTCGCGAGCTCCACGTTGCAAGGCGAGAATTTCATTCGACCTCTGTGATAAAACTATTAATTCTAGCAAGAACTGAAATGTCAGCCAGCAAGAGAATGTAAGTGTATCGACGAGCACATAACAGTTTCAAAGGGAAACAAATCATATTATACTTTCCCTACTCCGACATGTTCTTCAAAGATTATAAGCGGATAGCAAATCTGAGTGATTCATTCTATTCCCATATACTGTGCAACATTCCGTGCTTCCAGTCTCTAGATAGATAATTAACGCTAAGACTCATCATCATCCACCTCTGCTATTCACCGAATAGGTTTCCCATGCATCTCGTCATCAAAGCCACACAGCTAAAACACCCCTCGCATTTACACAGATTATAATCCGTGTAACACAGCCAGGAGAACGAACAAACGCGAGGAATGCCAAGAATGTAGAGTGTTGTTACGCGGGCAGCATAAATCCGGCCACAGTTATCAAGAAATCAATAACATTGAAAAGTGAGGCTCCAGGGACAATCCCCCATCTTGCCCCGCTTCTTTCAGGAGCACTTCCGACGAGTAGACTGTAGAGGCTTACGAGTCCTCGATTCGAGTTACTCGCGACTCATCGGGCTGAGGGTCGGCAGCCTACAGAGAATCCGTGCTTCGCCGTATTCCGTGGATTGTGGAATATGTCGTACGGCGTGGGTCCGGAATCACAAGAGGCAAAAATAATTCGTCGATGGCCGGATCGTAAAGTTTCGTCCTCCACTCGTAAGCGCGGACTCGTTGGTCACGTATTGACCTGAAATCGCGAGATTGGATATGGTCGTGTGAGCTGAAACGGAGTAGGTACATATCGAGAAAATAGCGCGAATGGTACGGGGATAGAATGATTTTAGGCTGAGAAGGGGGAAGGGAATCGTAGAAATAATGAAGTTCGAGTAAAACTCGCGTGAGATTTAATGGAGCAACACGTTGGAATCGTTTTATGAATTGAGAACGATTTGTTAGTCTCGGAAATTATGAGATAATTAAAGCTCTGTTTTTCAAAGCTTCTAATCTAAAGGATATCCCTGTATCTTTCCATTTAAAAAATTCGTTAAATATGGGAGAATATAAGTACCTAAGGCTACCTAATCAAAAGCCTCTATGAAGAATCTTCACATTTTCCTGGACTAAATAGAATTCTTCTTGTAAGAATGAAAATAAATTAAGCTTGACATGTAGCGTGTAAAATCTAAAGCAAGAACAGAGACTTAACTCATTGATCCGGAGTAGATCTCTTTGTACCATCCCTTTTTTCCATCAACGAAAAATATTTTATACCATCTTTCGCAGGCATCGATAAAACGTTGACCCTTTTCCCATCTCGAAACTCTATCTCTATCAACATAGGATCTCTATCCCGCGTGCACATGCTTCAAGTATGTACATATAAACTTCAGATCTATATCCCATCGATATATACTGCCAGGCTAGCAGGAAAGTCGTTGGGAATTATGATATCGCTTCGATTAGCGCTTAAATAATAAAGTAGGCCGTAAGATCCCCACCCATCGCAGGAAGTGGAAGGAAAATGTGTGATAATATAGATTATAGATGCATTAAACTCTAGCGGGCTACATACAGGTGTATCTCTTTTAAGAAACATAATTCGCGCGATAATCGAAGCAAGACATTCCGCAAGTGGCAAGCCAACTCGGCTCGAGGTGGCATTAATCAAAACGATGGATTAGAATCTGTTCCCTCTGTTAGGAACCTTAGAATCCATTTCTCAACCTCGCAGGCTCTCCGATCGCGTCAAAGATAGTCACGAAACAATGATAACAGCGGCGATGATAGTACTGGCCGAAACGTGGCACAGTAATGGCTGCCCGAGTCGCATTAATATTGGCCTGGCGCAGCTTCCTATCTGGGACGCTTTGCATATGTAATAATTCGCTCAATTATTTGCCTATTTCGATCACATCGGTCAAAGGTACGAGCAGCTAAACTGAACGCGCCAATGTTGAATTCACCAAGCAAACCGCGCGGTATAGGTACTACAGCCTACAGCTCCCGCTGGCCGCTACCCTCCGCTTTCTCAAACTCCAGTATTTTCAGGCAAGATTAACGACTGCTTCGATGATGATTCGGCTCTCAGCGGAAAGAATTGATTGCAGCAAAGTAGATGGAAGGTCCCGGCGTGCAGCGTCGGAACAACCGGCGTAAAATTAATTTTTCAACAAATTTTTCAACCACCGAGCACAGATATCCCTTCAAACGGCCCGGCTCCGCTAATTTCCGACCTAACAGTTCAAGCTACCGACATCAAAAGTAATTCTCAAAGAGAATCAAATGCGCTTACCCACCTCCCGAGTCCCGGTACATCTCTGGAGGATCTTCGTGCGAGGGCGCGCGCTCCCTCGATGGTGGCCCCCATCCGTGTGCTCTCGTTTCTCCTGGTTTCGAGGGGCAACGAGAGACGGAATACCGATCTTCCGCTGGAGACAATCTTAATTTATTCCTGCATCATTTACGAGGGCGCGTAAATTATTTATCCGCGAGGCGCCGCGCGCCTGGCCAACGGGGAATTCAATTTGCAGCCAACTACGGTGTCTTATCCTCTAAGACGAACTTCCGTTAAAAGGTTTAAATTAGCCAGCGAAGTCTTTCCCGATCCGTTTCGCCTCGTTCCCGGTGACGTCCCGCCCTCGTCCTTCCGTCTCGGCTTTCTTTTCTTCGATCCGGCAGGTGGGGGACTGGGGGTGGGCATTCGCGGAGTCACGTGTGTGTAGTAAAGCAGATCGAGCGCGCCACCCCGTTGGAATGTCACCCCGTCGCGTCGCCGGGTTCGGAGCGTGGCTTGCATAATGAATACAGTAATTTCACTTCGGGATATAACGGGGCCCAGTAAAACTCCGAAGTGTAAAAATATTTAAGGCGACGGCCACGCGATTTACTGGTCCGTAGGTGGTAAAAGACAAGAAATTAAATTTCCCCGGGCCGGCTGGCTGGCTGGCATGGGAACGGGGTGAAAACGATTCCAGGCGCTTGCACGCCGGGCAGCGCGAGGCCGGAGCCGCGAAATTCGAGGAACCGCGTTTCTTTTGTACGAAACAGCGGGGGTGTAATTCGAGTAATCGCGGAAGGGTTAACTGCGTTACTCGCGGGCGGAGGAATCTCAAGGATTTATTGTTCTATTAGGTATTCCGGGAAACTTCCGTCTGCTTTGAAATGAAAACGAAACTGGTAATGGGAGGAAACGTTTATTAATGGCCGGCCGGCGGACGGCGGCCGCTGAACGTCAGGGAAGAAGCGAAAAACTCTTTTTAACTTTGAACTCATTCGCCACAGAGGAACCGCTTAAGCAGCGGCGAATTGTTTTCAACGATAATCCCCGGCCTTTTCGTCGGCTTTATTCGGCTCGCTCTTTCGCCGCGGTCGAGAACGCGAAACTTCAAAGCGACCGTACGAAGTTGGAAGAATTCAGTGAATGATTAATGCGTTTGCCGTGGAACGTCGCATGTTGCTGTCTTTAAAGTTGCGTGCGCCGCGACTGTATAATAGCTTAAAGGATATATTCCGCGCGGCTCGGAATAAATAAGAAGGGGGAATAAATTTGAATGAAGGCATCAGTCAAATTTGCACGGCTCACGGGCGAAAGAAGGAATCTACGAAACGCCGCGCCGTGCCAGCCGTGCGTTTCCGCCGAAAAGCGCCGGCTCGGAAGGAACGGTTAATGCGTCTGCGTAGGGAAAATATTTTCGCCACCGCTAAGAAAGGTGAAAGAAGAATGAATCTTCGCGGAGATTTTCTTTTCTGTTAAGCGGGCTAACCGCGCATTCCAATGCGCCTTGCGAAACTTTAATCGTCAGAAGCACGGAGGTGGAATCGTACCAGATGGGAGGCAATGCTGTGCATTTGTTGTTGAGGAAGGAACTGCATGATCGTGAAAGTGGGAAAATGGAAGTAACAAGGTCGAAAGGAAATCGTAGTTATTAGCTCGAAGGATCTTCATCTTCTTGCTTTAATTAAGGAGTGAGTCTGTGATATTTACCAATCTGCGCCCGTTCCTATTCTATACGAAACGCATGAATGGGGAAGCTTTTTGTACAGAGGAAGGACTTAGGTATCCACAGCTATCGTTTCACATTAATCCGTTCTTGCGGAACTTGAGTAACAGCTTTCAAGCCCCACATCTCCTGCGCCAAAGCAAGGGAACATTCTCCAACGTTTGCACGTTAATTTAGGCAGTGACTGACGAACATACTGTCTTGCGCAGCTCGTCATCGAGGCACGTCTATTGCAAGAGAGAACATTGCGTCTCATGTGCAGCTGTTTTTGTAATCAACTCCAAATATTTATCTGCATCTTCTTCATAGTGGAAATTTCCTCGCAAGATAGCAGATCCTCAAACTGCGCTAAGTACACAGTCTGCGATGGGTTGCGCTAATAAACGTGTGTCTGTCAAAATACTCGGCTTTGTTATCATATTTCTTTGTCGTTTAACTGGTGATCAGCGAAAATATTCTCGTCTTCGAGTTACCAACTTTCGGTGGGATAAAATTCGAATAAAACGTTGGAATTTGTACTAAATCCCGAAATTCACGGAAATCTGCGATTTTCGACCTTGTTCTGCGATCTTCAAGCGTTTATATCTCAGAGCAACGTTAACCGATTTTGATAAAATTTTAGGCGTGTATACAACTTCCTTCAATCTACAAAAGGCATTTTTTAAATTTTCATTACGAGCGCAGACAAACAAGTTGAAAAATTGATCTTTCCTATTTTTTTTCTTATTCCGACCAATTGCAACTTTTTTCAAAACGACGAAACACGTCACTTAGCAAACTAATCCTTCTAGCTTCTGAAAAAAAATTCAAGTTGTTTGGAACAATTTTGAACAAGTTATACGATTTTAAAAGTGTCCACATACTTTTGTCCCCCACTGTAGGTCAGAGATGGGCATTATTTAGATAAAAATCGAATAAGATAACTTTTCAAATAAATTTAGCTTCATCTGGAGCGCCACGGATGAAGCTAGTTCATTTGAAGGCGTTCATCTTTGATTTCAAATAACGGTCCATCTTTCAGTGTCAGACACGCACTTACGTTCGCTAATAGTTTAGTGACTTACGATCGAAACACCATTCACAAAATTTCAATGAAATTATAATAATAGCACCCTCGTCAGTGTTCCCGGTTTCTCACTGAAGATAGATACACTTCCCAATTGTGTCGGCAAACAATCGCAACAAGAAGACGAAATGAAATGACTGTTTGAAAAATCAGCATGAAAGTTTCTGCAGAAGCTCGCGATTTCCATGTGAAAATTTTTATTGTTTCGTTCATAAAACCTTCCATACTTCCTATCCCCGCAAGGAAATAATTACTCTTCTTCTTTCAAATACACGACGATCACCCAAGAACAGAGCTCTCCCGATAGTTTCGCCCCCCGATGTCACTAATTCGTCGATCGCGCTTCTAACGAGGCTGCTGACCGATCGGCGAATGGCCATTGTATTCCCACAGAACTGCGTAACATCCAAAGGAAATTGGCTGCTGGATATCCAGTAATGAGCTTATTAATCGGATCCGTTTACTACGTAAGCGAGATTGCGTTTGGCGTGCAAGTTAATCTAGTAGACCAATTTAATGTATTTAACCGGGTAACAGTTGAAGTCGCTTGGAATGGAAAGATCATAAGCCCATTAACGCAAGTTTGGTATCAAGCACCATCGTGTCTCGTTATCAAGTTCCGACGATGGCTTCTCTATAAGGACGTGGCTGCCTGAAGGGGGTTGCTGGAAACAGGGAGGGGGGGGGGGGCAAGAAGGGGGTGAAAGTTGACTTTTAAAGCGCAAATTACAAGCAGAGCTTCTTTGTGGGGGAATTAAGTTTGAAGGGCGGATGGGAAGGAAACGCAGCCCAACGAATCCAGCCCCGTCGAACTAATTAAAACAGTTATAGTCTTTCAGTTCGCTTGCGGCTGGTGTTCTTTCATTCCGTCCGGTGCCTTCGTTACCAGGAACGAGGACGGTTAGTATTGCGAGCCGCGATACCCGTTAATCAATTTGCGAATTGTCCTGTCGATTATTCCTCGTTCGATTTAATCCACGCATTTTCCTCGTGCTCCCCTTGTTTTCATTGTTCGGTGGCGGGCGATCCTGCGCCGCTTCGGCGCGATGTTGACGCTCATTTGCTTATCGAAGAAGCGTTTAAGGTGTCTGTAATCATCGCCAGAGTTCCATGTCTTATTAGTCTTCGCGGTGAACTTTGCTTCGAGTGTGACGAGAATGTTTATAAAGTGGTTATAGTTCGTTATTTTGTCGGTACACTTTTGTATTTGATTCTACTATATTCGTCCTCAGTTTCGTTAAAAAGAAACACTGAAAACTATTCATATTATGCGGAATAGAGAGGTGGTCCTGTATAAGGTTGAACATTTACAGAATAATACTTCTATCAGAATGACTGGCGAATAAAGAAGCTCCTGCTTTATTATAACGTTAAAATGGATCTCATAAAAATTCAGAGACCCGCGGGCGAAACCAATCAAAAACCGACTTCGTGGGTAATTCGAAAGTGTCCGCTCCAATAGGTGCCGCTCCATTCGCGCGGTGTCCGGCTGGTAACAAGGAAATGCAAATAAATTCGCTAACGGGCGGCGGTATTAAGCGGGGACGAAAATGTCTTGTAATGTATTCGGGATTGCTCGGTTGACGGCCAACGGATTGCGATTAAACCCAACATGGACAAATAGACTTAACACATTCCCTGCCCGCGGTGGCGTATCGTATCCAACTTACATCGGAGCGGAATAGAAGCGTACGTGAATAATTCCAATTCGAACGGGTCAACCGTGCATTTAAATATTGGATATTCAAATCAGCCGCGCAAGAACCGCCAGCGTGCTCGTCAGAACCAAGGAAACCTTTTTTTCCTCTACCATGGAAATAGCCCAGTACCTTGGAGGAATAGAAATCCACTGGTTCATTTGAAATCCGCACTATATTCGACTTATACCAAGGGACCCGTTTTTGTGCACAAGAATTTGCACTTAATGCCGGTGCCATTGCAGATATCAATACGCATATATATACTGTGCCACGCTGTGAACATTTTTTCCCACTGAATGCGTTTTCAAGGTCTAGATAAAATAGCAGTGCCCGTATAATCAGCGGTTTGTTACGCGATGCGAATTGACTATTCGGTTGAACGGTGGTCGAAGTAATCAAACGTTGAGTTAAACAGCGATCGAATAATCGAGGTTCTATTGTACTTACAAATAGAGTTTCCTTACCATTTAACGTACACCATCTGTATTCTAAACAGCATATCCGCTCCGCGAAAACTTGTGAACAGTTCCGTGGAAACTCACAAACTACCCTGGTAGCTGCCAACTTATTTCACTGTCATCGTTAAAATCTCGTCCCGAGGAACAAGAATATGAAGGCAGCTCAAGTTTATCAGGCTCCTCGACATATATCACTGTCATTCTTCGAGATTGAAGCAGCGTATCACAGGCTCGAAATACGGGATGGGGTGGTGGGGGGAATAAAATTGCGAATTGTCAAAGTAGATTGGGGAACGACGCAGTATTAAAGTTGCAGGGATAAATCGAGACAGACGTGACACGGGCTTATTCGAATATTCGAGCCGATATATCGCGATACAGAGAATTCATTGCGGAATAAGAAACAAGCGGGCGCCGTCCGCAGAATAAATACACTGTACTGGAACTGATACGAATGTAAATATTTCGAGAGTTTATCCGGTAAAATGTGAATTATTATATGTAACGCGGCCGTGCCATTGGAAATGGATCGATAGGCGCCGTAAGCCACTTCTCGCATCTTGCACGCACAGTTATTAAACGAGCAAACTTGCCACGGTGTCGCGACTTATGAATTTACGATGAAGCCGCGCCGATAAAATGAACGATGGCGTCATTATTTGCCGTGTCGCGGGCTATCAATATTTTTTCAACTCCTTCTTTGCTATTTTTCCTCGCCGCGGAGCATTTAAAAGCGATCCCTAGATCGTGACTAACGGACAAACAGAATAATCGACGAGGCCAAGCAATGTAGAATAATGTAGTGAATTATGGAATTCAATTGTTTATAATATTTAAGTCAGCTGCTTGTTATTTCGTATAACTGTTAAGTAGGGGAGAGGTGCTATAAAAGGGACAAGCCTTAAATGGGACAAATAGAATTGCCAAAATTCTAAACGCATTACACATGCAAGTTATTTTTCTGTTTATGGCAACACTAGTACCCAGTCATTTGGCGTAAACTTCACTGCGGTCTCACTTGCAACAGAGTAATAATACGCGGTTGATGTTTTCCGGCAGTAAAAGTAAAATTTTCGTTGATTTTCTGTGTCGTTTTCCGAGAACAAGATATCTATAAAATGTTAAAGTGTTATATCATTAAAATAGCCTGTATTCAACTGAAACGATAATACTTAACAGGTAAGCTTAATTGATTGTTTTGTTTGTTGTGAGGTTATTTTATATTAAACTCACTTATAGTTATAAAAGGGACAGCATAACTTAAGTCTTAAATGGGACGACCGTTTCATACACATGTACTGCTGGACACTATATTTTACTTTCCTGTAAAGTGTATCATCTGATACATAGATGACATTGTTTTAAATTATCAATTATTAGTTGATGGCACATTGTCTCAAATGTAAGAATATTAATAAAGTGACTATGCAAAGCGACAAACTTTATCGTCAAAAATTAATAATAAAATCATTAATCTGCAATATGAAAACGTATACCTACCTATTTTAGTACAATTGATCTCATTTTTGCTCAAGTAGAATTTAATTCTAAACTATTTTATTATTTAAGTGTTTTATAGATTTTTTGTATATGTACTTATATTTACCACTCGTGGGTATTCCTATGTTGATCTTATTTTGTAAGACATAAATTTTATAAAAAATATTCCTTATAACTAAAAAAGCTACTAAAACTATGGTTAATGTCACACTCTATGAAGATAGTCAAAAATATTGATGATTTATACCTAATACAAAGAATTATTTTTTTCATAGATTCCATAGTTTTGTATCATTAGGATTTACAATTATAATTGTACATAATACTTAATAAGTTTATTTTTATTAACGTATCCCTTTCATGACTTATAATGTCCCATTTAAAACCACCTAGTCGTAAAAGGGACATTTCCCATTTATTTGAAAATCGAAGATTTTATTATTTTCTATTATAATTTATGAATTTGTAATATACATTCATTGAAGGAAAATAAACACGCTTTCTATTAATGTACTAGCTTTTTAAATACCTATAATGACATTGTCAGAAATAGGCGTTAAACAAAAGTGTCTCTTTTATAGCACCTCTCCCCCACAGTAACAGTGAATTCTGTGTGTTACAGGTAAGAAACTCGGACAATTGCCATCTTCCTGCCACGAGATAAGTTAATCCGACAAAGGTTACTATCTAATTTAGTGCCGAGATTTCTAGTCTTTATTGTAGCATAAATTCCTTTAAGTAACTTTTCAGCAACATACAAGTGGTAATAATTGATATAGATAATGTACCGATAAACAAACGAGCATTACTTTCTAACACGCGTACTTGGTCGATTTTATTTTTAAATTTCAGCAAGTTTACAATGCATTGCAGACTATCACGCATACCTCTGCATCCTATTTGTCGTGACTCATCAGCACATATCTTTATTATCATCTTTGTAGTATCTCCTTGCAACGGTTCTATTTAACACGCGACATTTGACCCCTCAAAATAATCAGAATATCAGGCAAAGCTCAAGTTCCTTAATACCGAACACTAAGTATTGACAACTACTTAACACTTTAACCAGTTAATTGAATCATATCTCGATCATGTTTCGAATATCTCGGTGATGAATCGAGCCAAATACTACATATTATATAATAGTAACGCACTATTTACTCCTTCGATATCAGTTACATTTCTGCACTTTCATAAGTCGACTCCCCCGTTTCAGAGAAGAGGAATTTGCAAATGTCAAACTAACTTTGTCTCCCCCGGTTAAAAGATCTCCCATATCGCACATACACCGGAGTCTATAAATCGAATTAAGTAGAAGCAACTAGCAAGCAAGTGAATTAAACGAGTCCGAGCCGTGCAGATCCTTCGCCTCGGAATTTACGATACAGCGGGCCGTAACAGCGTCTCGGAAAGATTTTCAACTGACCCACGCGAAATAAAGCGCGGCGGAAAGATTGCCCAGAAGTTGCTGGATCTGTCTTCCCGGGGCTTGCACCGTCGCGATACGTATTTGTAAGGACCATAGGAGGGCTCGTAAGGAACCTTAACTCGGCCTCGTAGCACATCTCCGGCGACGTTCATGCCCGTGATACAAGCCGTTCCATATGAAATTTTTATGCCGCACTTTCCTGTTCTTGCCGGCTACTCACCGAATCCCGGACTTATCCGCCCGGATAGTGACAATATACCTACTCGCCACATAGGTAACCGTAAAAAAAAAGAAACTGAGGGAGCAGCAACTTCGTGATACTTTCCCGACCGGCGGCGACCTCTCGATAAAATCAGTTCGCCCTCCGGCTAGCCGGTGATTTTGCGTGCGTTTCGTTTTCTCCTCGGCCACGGACGCCACGGACGCCACGGTCGTCGCACGAAAGAGGAGCATCTACCATCCACGAACCTCCCTCGGTCTTCCCCTCGCTCGTCGTCTCTCGAAACACGCTCAGGGGGGAGAATAGTAACGCAGCATGCTTTCAAGCAGATGAATTCGTTTTTTTTTTTCTTCCCTCGTCGTTGATTCTTTTGGGTGCAGGCTTGGCGGAGCAAAGATCGCTGGAATGGTGTGTTCGTTGCTCCTTGTTGTTTCACTTTTCCATAGTGTGATCATCGCAATGCGAATAGATCGAATTAGAAGGTAATGCTGCCGCAAAGTGTCTGCTAAATCTGGTACTTGCGTGGCCACGGCTGACCTCGCGCACTTTTATAGAGTGCATTCTGTACTCTGTAGCTCGGTTACGGGAGCATCTTGCTACAGCGCGCAAAGAAGTAAGTATCGGGGAATGGTAGTAATAAAGTCAAATTGAACGACTGTTTTACAAGCGAGTTGTAAGAGCGTTCCCGGGCATGTGTCTCTGCTATTACGCCCTGGAATCGTTCCAGAGTACCCCAGAAGAATGTTAATAAAACGCAGGTGATTCGTGGGAGAACTGCAGTTTATCGTTGGGCGAGCGAGCAATTCCAAGATCGGCGAAGGAGCGTTGAACCGGCCGCGAAATTCGAACCGCGAAGAGGTTCTGAAGCGACGGCGACGCCGGGAGCGGCCCTTGGAATCGCTGGCGACGTTCGATTTATTCGGGAATTTTCCATTGTAAATTCGAGGCGACTGGAGTCGCGCCGTGTCCCGTTCACGTCGACGCCGAGTAAATAGCTTTCGATGGGCGACGAATATAGAGCCCCGGCGATCCCGATACGAAATGTGTTTCGAGCATCTTCTCGCGCGGCTCGGGGATACAAGTCCCGGTGAATTAAAAATAAGCCCTCGGAAACTTTAGGCCGCTCGAACTTTCGTAAGCCTTTGCTATACCATTCTACATCCCGCCTGGGGATTACTGTTCCAGCAATTCAGCGATACTTTGTTGGAAACGCGGCGCAACGTGAGGTCGAAACCGTTGCGGATCGAACACGATCGTCCGGCTATTAGCCGCAATTTCGCCAATTCATGTTAGCTGGCGAATCGACGGGCGTCCCGCGATGGTAATATCGGATCTGTTTGAACTTCCCCTCGGCTTTTTGCACCCGGATTCCTCGGGCTGATTTCCGACAATGGCGATTCGCTGTAATTTAAAGCGAATTTAAAATGACGTCGCCGCTTTCGAAATGGCCGCACGGTGCGCTCTGGCAAGGGGAGCGCGCGAACTCCGGCCCGCCGATTTCGTGTGAATTTTGCATGTAGTTATTGTAGTTAATGCACGGCATGTGCGATTTATGTATTGAACGAATTAAAGTTCACTGCTCGAATCTCTGTGGAAAGAATGAGGCAGATTTAAAAAGGTAATGGTAGTTGGCAGAAATGTATACCTACGTATGTCAGGAATTATTAAACGGGTTACAATTTAATTATGGTCTCTGGGAAAGTCGTGTCTTTCAAGTTTCAAGTAATGGATCGTACGCGCCTAATACATAATTAAACACGCTGTACACTAATTTGTAAACTTATGCGAAATTTTTACCAGAATGGCGAGTAAAGACTCGTGCACCCCATCGCGGTGTTTCATTTATAGGAAATAAAGCTCTGTAAGCACAATTGCATATGTATGATTTTCATTTGTCAATTAGGAGAAAATTTTCATTTTATTTGTCGGTAAATAGAGAAGTTGAGTTAGTTGATAACGCAGCCAACGAATACCGTTGTAGCTTATTGTTAGGGAATGGAGATACTGACCCCCATCTAAATGTTTATGCCCGAACACGGGCTCGTGCAAAAAATCGCGATCCCCTCGTGGAAATTTACGATCAGTGGTCAAGCGATTACGGTGGCTGCCGACCGACTTGCGAGCAAATAACCAAAACAAGGACGATCCCTGCTTATTCAGTCGTGTTTGTGCCTCGGTAGTGTATGGAAGTGTGTGTCAGTTTTATTTCGGCTCTGCTCATATTTTAGGACGACGTTTCGGCGGAGTACATCCAGCCGCATCATGGGATCAATGGGATCGTCTATGACGGGCCGAAGTGTGAGTTAAATATTGCAATGAGTTTATATATGCCGCGGTATATACAAATTATTTAACGTTGAAACATTTTTGAGAACGGTCCCTGAGTGGAGGGAAGTTTTAACTTTTTTACTGCATGAGTTTAATCTTTATCTGGTAGCATGTATAGGTACATATATATTTCTATGCACTAATATACATGCTTTTATTATTTAACATTATTTATTGTGTATATGTATATATACGACGTATTAAGAAGAAGTAATGAATAGTTTTTACACAATAATGGTAATAGTAGAATAGCATTATAATACTGTGGATTCTGTATAGATTAATACATTTGCATTTTATACACTTTATACATGATATAACTGATATGCTATCCACGCTGTGTGAATATTAAATTCATATCGATCATGCAGATTATACAACATGTTTAAAACATATTAATGCGAAATGACACTTCATTATGCAATGCTGAAGCTATTAATTCAGTATTACTGACATTAGTGATCCCAATACTCTTCGCTGGTTACTTATAGGTACTACCATTGATATGTCGATACGATTCATTATAAATGTACAATGATAAGCGAAAAATAATAGAAAGGGTCTACTACTAAACTTATTTCTAATCACATATTGGGGTATTATACTACGTTAACCTGGACATAGCTTGTTAGGTAGTCAACGATTAATACAATACACTCGACACAGTACCATTACGTAGCCGAATAGTCAGCTCACCCCCAGCAATCGCTTGGATGGATAGGAAACTTTCCCATTTAATTTACTTGTTTCAAGCCGTCTTCGATACCCCCTCGATAAGCCCCCTGTATCGTTGTTAACATCGTACACTTTCCCTCCCCGTTCTCCCTTCCCCACGCCTTTTTACACACGAGCTCGCTCGCCCGCGCGCGCCAGCGAGCTCAGTGACCTATAGGCTCCGATAAGCCGCACTGATGGATGATTCGATGCGCGCAGGTGACTTTTTACGGGACACAGAAGGACCCCCGGCCAGTAATGGTCCCTCTTTTATGCCGCGTACAGAACTTGCAAGGCAGAGCGCTAGTTTAATGACGCGATTCACGCGATGGGATGGCCGACCGGTGCAACACCACCTTATTGTTCCCCCGTGCACCTACAAATGACCCGATAGTCACATGCGCACCGCTCTCATTAAAGTCACGTGACCGCTTGTCACATCTTATTAAGTGGCAGGAAATTTGATTTCGGCCCCGATACTACCGCGGTTCTAGTTAAATGTGATGTATTACTTCATCAGTCACATTATAGACCGCAACAACTGGCGGCCTCGGCTGTCCAGAGTGCGCCGCCGCGCATAGGAAATGGCATCATCGACAAATCATCGAGGATTGTGGGACACGGGGTCGCGAACACGTGCAAAAATCGACTAGATAATCGGGCTTTTCCATGCACTCTGTCGTCACGTGCTTGTTAGAATCGGTAACTACATACTAGGCTTTAGAAATGAACTGGCGTTATGTCGAGCTGAACACTAGCGTTATGTACATGCGATACTGATTTCTCTGGATTTCGCATTGAAGTGATTGCGAATCTGCTTCCCTAGTTTCGTTTCATTTTATGAATAGTTTGGGCGCTGATTAATCTTAATAGTAGATAAAGCAGAAAGTGTTTGTGTGTTTGCCTGTCGCCTAAAAACTTTCGAACGGTAAACTCTGGGGTCACTAAATGTGCCCCAGCTTATTATGCCTAGCCTAGCTGATCCAGATAAATGTGACTACTTTCACGCAAAAAAAAAAAATGAATAATTTGAACATAAGAAGCTATTTACTTGCCAAATGGTTAATATCGATGAGGCTGTTCTCCCTCCGTTCTTTTGACTGATGCCTGCGATCGGTTATTAGTTCATTAAGCGCGGAGCGCTACAATGGCATTTAATCATTTCTCCATTATTCAAATTAATTGGAGTGCACGAAACGCGCTTCCCTGATTCTCCTTTTATTAATCAGCAGTTACTCGATGTAACTCGTGGCAGATAATATCGAGCAAAGCTAATAGCATTTCCATTGTTATAAGATGAATCGTTATTGTCCCCGTGTCTGCTTGTTCCCAAAAATTCTGTGGCCGTTGATCTTTATCGCGAGTCTCGTGTAAAATTCATATCGATTGGTCACTGACTCGTTCATTTTCGTCGAACGTCTTCTCAAGATAAAAGCAGCTCTACTCGTCGAGGTATTGTTCTGGGCATTCTCGAAATACCTTTAGAAAGCAAATAAAGTCAACGCGTGGTCACGTCGCAATTTTTACTGCCGCATATTTCTTCTCGCAAGCCTAGAAAGCTAGCAAGTCACATCCAGAAAAAAGATTGTACAAGTATTTTCCCCGAGTTGCTGAGAAACTCGCGATAAAACGCAATTTAAGCCGGTGACCACTGATTTATGAAGGAAGAGTGCGTATCTAACAACCCACTTGTCAGCTTCACAACTTTCAGCCGCTTTATCTGACATTTCATTCGGGCCTACAAAGTGAGACACCGTGTCCCTGGCTATTCAGACCCGCCTCAACTTTGTTCCCCAGGTAAAAAAGGAAGAAAAAGGAAAGATATTATGGCCCTGGGTTGGAGCGAAAAGGCAGAAAAGCTTCGCGAGGCGCGAACAGATTTCTTTAAGGGGAAGGGAAATAATAGAAGCGCCGAAACACAATGGGAAGTCTGACATGTAGCTGGAGAAACTCTTACTAGCTGTAATCTTCTCTCTTTTTTAATGTACATTCCTCCGTCCTCTTTTCCATATTCTTTACCTCCGGCTATACATACAGTTGTTCCTCGCGTTTTCTCGCTTCGTTTGTGCTATCAGCTTCTTCAAGTTTCCATCCCATGATAAAAGTGCTCTGTGCGCAGCGAGCGTTTTATCAAATCTGGGCAACACCCTTCTTCTTCACATGTGTGTGCATAACTTAATTATTTATTGTCTTACTTACTGCTTTGCTTGTCTTACTTGGCTACTTAAATGTGGAATATCAGGGATTGGCAAATTCTGTATAATTTGACGAATTTTTGGGAACGAAAGTTAGCAAAGATACAGAAATTTTGGAATATGTAGATAAGAGAGAAATTAGAAATTCATCCCTTAAAGCCTGACCGAGAACTCCAATTTCACGATTGAGCCGGATGCGAAAATGCTTTCGCGATCGAAACCAGTTTGCGTTTCAATTTCCTTTGCGCAGTGCGTTTGAACGCACAGGAACGAGAATTCGGCGAATTCGAATGGGTGAAATGCCTCCGTTGCTTCGTTAACATCGGTGCAACTAACCCTGTGCTAACATGATTTCCCCTGTTTATTTAGTTCACTTTTTTCTCTTCCTTTTTCGCTGACATCCAGTGTAGTTACCGGAAAAACCGAATTCCGGCTCTTCTGGCATTTGTATGCCCACGAAAACGGTGCGATATTCGCACGGATCGATCGTACTGTGTTCGTTGAATTTTCCACGTAAATTTTTATCGCCTCTTTGTTCCCAGTGTCGCTAAATATATCAAAATCAAACTCGACATTAATCAATTTTAAGAACCCTCTATAACTCAGCGGTAACTGGAACAGAAATGGGAATCAAATTGAAATGAATACCGAGTTGGAATATATAAAATTCAATGCTTTTACACACAACAAAAGAATAATTTTATCAATAATAAGAAACAGTGAGATATTCAGCAACTGTGCTATCAACAGAAGATTTCATTAAGACTAAGTCAAGATAGACGTGGCAGAGCTCCGATCGATAACTTGATCGTAGATAATGCAATTGTTTCCCAACGGCGACGACGGGTTTCGATACTGTTCTTCCCCTATAATTTCGACTTGGAGGATCGTCGAGGTGGATTTAAATTTATTTGTTGTAAATTGGAATCTCGTGTCGACGTTCCGGGCGTTGTGTATAAGCGTTCTTTCACTTGGAAGACGGTCTGACACCGTACGAGGCCGTGCTACTGGCGAAACCACTATTCCACTGTAGGTATTTTCTGCTCCACGCTGTTCCATCGAAACCAAAGAGACCTGGCGGAAATTTCGGCTATATAAGTACTATCATCGAAAAGTTTCGACAAATAATTTGTTTGCAGACGTGAAAGCCATGATGTGATTCGAGAAAGTCTAAAGTCTCGATGGGTTTAGAATATTCATTTAATAGAAGATTGGTTAACGCTGAAAGCAATTTTTGATCAGAAGAAACCGTTGTTCGAATTTATTTTGAGCGAGTAATACGGTAAGTCCGGGTGAGATAGTCATAGTTTCGTTTAGGTTTAGAGTCTGCTACAGCCAACCTATTTGAAATAAAGCAACGAAAATGAAGTAGAACAAAATTTCATTCCTTTGTCTACATGTCCGTTAATATCAATAAACGACAAATTATTATTTAATACACAAATTTTACAAATGAAAAAAAAGGTCATTGTCCATATCTCTCTTAATATCCGGCAAAGATGGTCATATGTACCTTTCAGGCTAACACGTTGTGGTCCTTAACTGGTTATCTCAGATTCTTTCTAGTGAAATTACATCAAATACAGCTATGACCAGCTCTCCTGGACAACAATTGACTATCTTACCCTTAAAGTCATGGTAAGCTAGCCATTCCCCTTTCGCTTAGACTAACAAACGTAACCCCGAATACTTTAAGGTTAAAAACACTGTAAACAATGCACTATGGAAAATACATCTTGAGAATTAAAAATATTCAGCATAAATAACACAAACAAGATAACAAAAATATTAATTAAACATTTTGAAGCACTAGCTTAAATTTCACAGTGGATTTACAAAACCTTTAAAAACTTTCTATTCCAACACTTTGAACTAAGAATGCTACTTTTCTATGACACTTTGTATCTACATCAAGGCAGTGCAATCAGGCGTTTCCTTCTAAAAAATACTGTCACTGCCCATCTCTGTCGTATGAACATCTCACCCTGACTCACCCTATCGATTATTCGAAGTTAGTTTATTCGTAGCTGCTACCTAATAATTTACGTGATTCTGAATTACCAGTGGAAAGTGTTTAATTGGACATGTGTGAATATGGTGATCAATAATTCGTGACATGGTCTAGATACCTTTAATAGATAATAAGAAGATAATTAACAGTTCCAACGTGTAGTTAGATATCTGGTGAAGCTAATTGCAACGCTAGTGGAATATTACAGCAATCAACAGAATTTACAGACAGATGTAAACATTTTAATCGGCATAGATTATACAATACAATTCCCGATGTGGATACCACTCTTATCTTATAATGTCGTATAGAATTTAATCCGAAGCAATCCCCTCCTCGGCGCTCGCTGCGCCTCGCACTGCGTTGAAACTTTGTTTCTAATATTTCTTAATAGCCACGATTCTCCTTACTGCCACCCACTGCGCACAATTTCATTCCCTGGCGTTTCAGCGAAATTTCCAAGTGTGTTTGAAATGCAAAATTTCGAAATTGCGGATCAGAACGACGTAACCGGGGGGGGGGGGGTGGATGAACTAGTCGTTTAAAGATGCAGAACGATTCGCTCGGGATTATTATCTTAAGTAAGTTTCCCGCTCCGCCCCGCCCTGAACGATGCATAAGACAGAAGGAGTTTGGTTCGAAGGTGACGGCGCAACGGAACCGGCTGGATTTTTCATGGCCGCGTTTCTTTCACGAATTTCAGTTCGCTGAACGCTTCCCGCCGCCGTAACTCGACCCCTTTTTACACATAAATTTTACAACCGCGAAACGATACCGCGAATATTTCGTGAAAGCGTTGTCGGTGAGATGGGGCTTAAATATTAAGTCGATCCTTCACTTGCCGCGAAACGGCGTTTGTCGTCTACAATGCGCAGCTCTGTCCTATCTCGCGCCGCGCGGTGCCGCAATTTTACAGCACGACTCTCGCGAGCCTCGAGCTTATCATAGAACAATTGTTCTACAGGTAAATAGGGCGAAAAAGTGATTACAAATTGCGCAGATTTATATGTACAACTCCAGGAGCAGCTAAAAGTCTCTCAGCTTTAGGACTCCCTGTGTAACAAACTCTATGAGCTCGTAAATTTCTGACGTATGCAACTAACCACAGTGACTTCCCGCGCAACAAACAGTGGATTCGCAGGCTCTTTGAATGAGAAGGTTCTCTACAGCTTCCAACGAAACAGTGGATTTCCCCCTGGCTCGCAAGAGAAAAATTACAGTTCAGAAAACGTTTCTTTCTCGACGAGTGAGGAGGATCCGATTAACAATCTCTTGAAAGCCTTGACTTTCTTCCCTTCAGTTTTTTTCCATTGTCCATCTGCGCGTCTCTCTTTTCACTCGACACTTCCTCCGTCTATATGCAGATTCATTAGTTCATTTTTGCATATTGTAACGTCACAGTCTTCCCAGCCATCCGACATATCGATTACGGTTTATTCGCATCCACTTATTCAACGTCGCGAACGCTTTCACTTGCCCTTAATAATTCAAGTGTCTTTGATAGAAACGTGTGAAAGCACTGATGATAATGAAACGCGAGCGCACCTGTGATGCACCCTTGTTTGTGACGATCCCTTGCTGCAAGGTGAAGGTCAAAAGAAACTCTGGACTCAGTTTCCTTTCAATCAGTACATCAATTACGAACACCCTATCATCGCACTTCTGCATACAAAATGTTCATCATGATTTATGTAGCAAACTCCACGTCGGAGAGTTTATTTTCAAATAAACAAATAAAAGATAAAAAAATTATTCGTTAAAAGATAACTTGAATTATTGGAGCCTAGAATAACGAATAATTTTTTTTATCTTTTATTTGTTACTTTAAATTTTTATTTAGATAAAGATTTTGTCCATCTCTGCTCCACGTACACTTTTTGGTTGCTCTCGGACCAAAATGGGGTCACGGAAAGAGCCATTCTTCTGTTATTCAACTCCCTTCTCTACTCATTTCTCCTATCCATCTACCGCATAAAAATACCGCCCGCGAGAATTGCGTGACGCATTCTGTATATAGAAAATTGCTCGCTATCAGACTACAGTAAAAAAACTGAAATGAACGAACTAAGGTGGATAAGATAAACGCAATAAATGAACACTTAAGGATAATGAATGAACACTATTATGAAATTATGATTGCAGCGCGCTTAAATTCCATGTGCTGCAAAAATTCTTTGAATATGAAACAAGAATAATAAAATATTTTACTCGTTTCAGTAAAGAATGTTCATTCACTGGTGCGTGTTCATTTACTGGTACATCCACCCCACGTACAAAGGGGTAGAAATTTCAACACGTGTGCATTATTGACATCGGTGGAACACGTACGTCGAACACCTTTAAACGACCGTAATTGGTATTCGATTCGAAAAGTTCGCCTTTACTTTGGGCATTCCCTCCACTTTGGCGCCCGCCTCCCCCGCGAAAACCGCCACCCATAAACGGTCGGTCGGTGCAGGAAGCAACACAATGTTCCAGATTACCACTGTATGGGCACCCTCCACGTCGCGTCGGCCGCCAGCGGAATTTCGTTCCCCCACTGTCAATGGACGATCGCGAAACGCGGCGCGTAAACAGCGTTTATCTTTCGCCGCGTAATTACATAATTCACAGCCGACACGGTTCCGCTGGCAGGCAGAGCCGCGGAATATTTTGCGATCACGAAACCCCCGCGCGACCGCTCATCGATTTCATACGTTCACCGATTTAGTCGGACGCGCCCGCGCCAGTCGTCCGTCGACAGACGCGCTGACCCCGTGCGCGCAAATTTACGGGCAAACCGGCTGTGTCCGCGTCATTAAGAGGGCCGAGCTGTTAGACGCGAATCAAATTTATGTAGGCTGCCTCTGAAACAGTGTGATTGAAGTTCAGGGGCATATTCTCTGCGCCTGCAGTCCGTGGGAAATGTTCTGACGAAGGGTGCTAAATAGTAATCATGCTGCTTCTTATAGAATCAAACAGGGGAAGAAATTATAGAGGTGTCACTTTACCTTATTTATTCATAGTGATACTTACAAGGGGACATATCGAACCCGCAAGACGTAGCATAGTTCTTTTTAATTGTGAGTTTTTTAAAGGCGAATTCAGACCCCTGCTGAGTTTTTAGAAAATTTCAGAAAATATGTTTTCAAGCCCCAACGTCAGGGGCTCATTTCATCCCTTCAACATGGATGATTGCTGATAACAAAAAACCCGTGTCAAGTATTTTTCACTATTCTGCAAGTCTTCAAAGTCTCATGAAAATCAGCGTGTTCGGGGTCGATATGTTCCCTTGTTAGATTGTAAAGAAGTCGGGGAAGCCACAATTAACAGCGCACTTTTCCTTAAGTTGTAAATCCACGATAAGACAAAAATCTCCCTCGACAATTCCTATTACATATTTACGTTTACTGAGATTTTTGTTTCGCGATAGAAATGTCTCGTGGAAAATCTCATCGTGGATTTGCACCTCTTGAGTCGACGTATAGGATATGAGGGTGTACATTTCGAAAGTAAGAAAAGTCGAAGTGTTCTAAGTTGAAGTGTTCACCGTGAGTGTGAGTTATTCAAATTGAATGTTCCAGTGAACGGAATTCACCCCGCTGCTCGTGACAGACTGTGTAATACATTCTTGCTATTCTAATCGGAAGTAGTTCCGCGGTCGTTCACGTTTAATCGTCTGCCACGAGTTCCAAAAGAACGTGACGAGGAAGGAACTCGGCCACGAAAAAGGTACAGCCACGCGTAATTGCCATTTATGCGAGCATTTCAATCGACTTTGAGCTGCGGAGGGAAAACCGCCGCGTCGCCTGCAGGGAACTTCGATAAGCCTTTAATTAGATAAAACTTCTTGAACCGCTACTAATTATCGCGCAATTCTCGTACGTAATTCACTTAAGTTTTCTCCCGTCGAGTGAACCCCGAGGATCTAATTGCCTGCCTCCGCGGCCCGTGGGCCGCGTAAACAATTTAAGAGTGATTAACAGTTTAACAAACGACGACTTTAATGAAAAGACCGCTGCCTCCACCCTGCTCCCGGTGGCAAAATATTTTTGACCTCTTCCGGAGGGCGGGCCCTCCCTGCATAATTCCCCCTCGCCCTTTTGACAGGAAATTTCTTAAGGAATCATTAAAGGAGCGTTACGAAACTTTCGTCTCGCTTGTTACGACTTCCGGTCGCCACTGCGCGCTCGTTCCAACTGTTTCGCGCATCGACCACGATAGGAAATTGTCTTGTTAGCTTTAATGTTAAAGATGAACGTGCACTTTAATGTTCGCCATTTTGCCAGCTTTGACTAATTTATCGTAGGTTTCTTGTATTACTATATGTATTTCAGTGGTTTGCTTCGTGCTTTGGGTTTTTAGAATGGTGGACAGTGAGTCCGAGAAGATGATGACTTTGTTATATGGTGAGCTGTCAATGTGATTTAACGCCGAGAGAAGTGCGTACGTTTCGGCTGTTAAGGTACTATTAAAATGGTTTAGGCCGTATTTAATTATGTCATTTTGGGTGAAGACTGCCACTCCTGTTCCAACACTATTCTTGGAGCCGTCGGTGTAGATATGCGTGAAGACCGGATATTTATCACACAGGGTATTGAACGTCTTTTCCATTCCTCTGTCGTTAATTCTTCCTTTTTATTTATTTGGAGTGATAGCTCGAGGACGGGTGCATTTATTGTCCATGGAGGAGCGTTGTGGAACCTTATTTTTTCCATGACTGATAGGATATATTCAAGTTCTTTTAAGTAGCTTTTAATTCTTTGGCTGGGGGTTGAGATCGAGTGGGAAAGAACGATCTGACCGACGCTATTGTTTTGGCGTTCGTCGCCTTTAATTTTGTAAAGTTAAATTTTGCTGCTATCAACTTCATGCAGTGTTACAACCGACCCGGAGTCGGGGACGGTTGTAACACTTTGTCCGCTTCTCATTTTGTATTAATAACCTGGATATTACTTGACAAACAGCGAAGCTGTTGTGGCTCAATAAGTGTCAGATAAGTAACATTTTCGTATAAAAACTTTTGTTGTAACATTAATACTTTTTGCATAATCGTATTCCAAAGTCAAAGTGTTACTACCGCCCCCGGTCTACCCCATTTTAAATAATCTATCTACATATGTATATAAAATCCAAATACCACTGACTCACTCACTCACTCATCACAATTTCTCTGGAACCACTGATCCGATAACCCTGAAAGGTAGGTAGATTCCTCTTAGCTCCTTTTTAAAAATTCCCTTCGCTTCACCTAAAAAATATATATAACTCAGGCAACGCCGGGAACTTTAAGCCAGTCATTCAGAAATCTGATTAACATGCGATATTGACAGTACATTGTCTCCCAAATTAATTATTCACACGTATGTAGATTAATAAGATCGCGTGTACAGAAACGAGGCTCGAGAATGGCACTCAATTGCTTATGAATGCACCAGCATGAATAAAAACTATCACCCGTTAATAAATCACTACGCTAACAACATTCTTATAATATTAAATTCATATTTCATTTCACTTCATATTTCATTCGTGTTAAATTACCACGCTCGACGCCTGGAATTATAACACCGCGTTTCTCGTATAAATTACGAGGTGTCGGTTCCTTTATTCGTTGCCAGCGGCCAGCATTATTCGATAAGCCCTCATCTTGATCGGTCCACGTAATCAAGACGCTTGCACAGCCCCCTGCCCACCTCGATAGCGGACGCGTTAACTGTCGCGTAATTTTCTTTTGAAGAACGATTCCATCGCATGCCAGTCGCGAGCGTACTACAACTTTATAAAATTTCTATGGCGCGCCACGGCCAGGTGCAATTTTTCATGTGCCCTCCCCCCTATCGATTGGTAACCGATATAACTAGCGAAAAGTTTATTCTTGTAGTGCCTACACGAACGTCGAGATTCATTTTTTGATAAACCTCCATCGCGAGAAATGTAACTTCCAGAATTTACATTCGGGGCCTTTTCGAGTCATAAAGAACTGCTCGCTATACGATCTTCCCTTTGCATCCATGAAATTCGAAGGACAAGGAATGCTAACAGCGAACGTAAAAGGAAAGGAGCTACATCTAAGGATTCATACAATGTCTGGAACCAGAGAGTTAACGTGCAACGACTTCCGGTCTCCTGTAAATCCCCCTCGTTCCAAACAAGTAATTTTCTTAAACGGCTGTAAAATCAGGACCGAATCTCGAGCATCAAGTTTCATAGGAGGAAATCAGCCGTCGTAACTGTAAAACGTTCGAATCCGTTACTCGGCGCTGGCCCGAAAAAAGGTCCCGTGGAAAGGCCGATTCCCTGGGAGCGAAAATTTCATTGTTATTTATATTCGTCGCGCTTCTGTTAAAGCTCGATTGAAGTGGAACCCTTTCGGTGCGCCCCGGGCGCCGAAAGCGCGTGCTTCGCCAACTTTTTCTGGCTTTCACCCGGGCACCTTCGATTCCTCAATTTTGTTTAAAGTTTCCGTCGTAAACTGTACGAGACCCTTGCAATCGTCGTGTCCGCGTCAACTCCAGTTGATCCGCGACCGGTGTTTTACTGCAAATTGTGCGCCACGTTCTGAAAGCGGGAGCTCGTTTAAAACTGATAAAAATAAGCAAGTCACTGAAGAAAATGGCCTCGTATGGTTCGAGTGAAAGTAATTTGTTGTTTAAAGGTGCCGCTGATGCTTAATGTCTTACAGGCTTTTCGTATCAATGAATTGTGATGGAAATTGCTAAAAGCGATCAGAGGAAATGTAGTTAGGAAGTAATTAAAATTTTTTTTCCCTACCTATTCGTGTCTGAAGCTGAGGGCCAACAAGTGGGTAGGGGAGCGGTGGTTTAAAACGAATTTTCTATGTTCCCTCTTTTAATAGCAAAGCCCTTCGACCATCAGCTTTGGAGTTTAATCATCGAACTGGCGTCCCAGTTTTGAGCGTGTATCAAGATTAGCAATCGTGAAAGTGTGTGGGAGACAATGGGCGAACAGATACGGCCAGTGTGTGGACAGACACGAGTCAAAGGCTGATACTGTGAACGTATTATAGCATAGCGCTTCAAATTTTGTTAAAAATAGTACTCGCCAATACAAAATGGCAAATTCTAAATAGAAGACAGTAATTGAAATTTATTATCATGCGAATTCGTTCGACAATTTCATAGGATCTGCAACCTGGCAAATTTGCATAAGGACAAGATTGATCTCTTGATTTAAGGCCAGTGGCTACAGAGCGATATCAACTGTTAATCCTTCGTTGACATACCTCTTTTTTTTATCAACTTTGGTATACCTGGATGCCTCACACCCAGAATAATTTTTGAACGTCTGCCATTTTCAGTTAAAGCATCCAAGCGTTCTGAAAAAAATAATGGGTCAATTTCGGGGTCTCTAGAATGTATTCCAATTGTATCTTGATCGAAATTTTACCACAGTTTTTGTAAAAAATTTCTAGATTACCGTATGTCAAGAAAAAACGAAGGAAATCTGTAAAAAATTGTAACTTTTACCAATATAATTACAGTATCAGAAGCTAAACCAGCCCCGGACCAGATGATCACTAAAACGCCAGCTTTGCGTATCTCGCTTAATGTTAAAGATAGTGGCCTGTTAAGTTCCGAACTTTACGCCCCGTATAAACCTTAAACGCTCCCCTGTTGACGGGTTAAACGGCAGGATCGATGAAGTTCTCGACGCGCGAGTACCCCCGTGACCAAGACAATCCCGGCGCACGACTCTCGTCGCCGATTTCGCAAAATTAACAGAAACGCGTTACTCGACGCGACCCATCTTCGAGGGGTGGGCGCCCCGAGTCTCTCGAGTACCCTTAAAAGTTGTTCAACAAGCATCGCGTCGGAATATCGTTTCGCCAGCGCGCGGTCCTCTCCTCGTAGCAGATGTGCTCGCGTTAAATGGCACAGGCCGGACAATTTCATCACTCGTGCCAAGTAACGAAATTTCGGTGAAAAAATACGTCGTGGCCCGGTGCCGATGAGTAATAAGTAATAACCTGTTTGAACCGGTACCCGTGGGACCGGCATAGAGGCTGGCAGAGCGGGAGATGAGACAGAAGGCAGGAAGAGGAATGGGGCTGCAATAGATGGCGAGGAAGGGAGAGCAGAGGAAGCAAGCTGGACATTAACAAATAATATCCTTTCCGGGAGGATCGCAATTTCCTTCTGTCTCCGTTTCCATCTCTGCTGCGGCCCCGGAGACCGCCGATTCAACGGTATATAATATGGCAATCAATAAAGGAGCCCGGGGGAGCAATACCCCACGGCAGAGCGAAACAAAGCGCACTTACATGCCTCTTACGGCGTAATACATGCACCTCGGTCCACGGAGAAATTAATTCGGCTTGCATACAGGCCAGGGCAGGAAAAGCCGCGTCGCTCGGGGACCTCCGTCAAACCTGCTCGGTCTTCGGGAGCATTTTCGGTCGTGGAATTCACGTCAGCCGGCTGCTAGGCCTGTATTATGGATGCTGCTGTTGTACAATGGCTATCACTGGGACAATGATCTATAGATGGAATGAGTCTCACTTTAGGTGCGTTTGTCAAGGCGTAGGTGGACAGCTGCATAGTTCGCGAACTTGCAAGGGTGGATTTCCTCTGAAAGGAAACCAGGATGGTTAAAATTCCACAGCTCTGACTAATTTTTACTGGCGGTATCCTCTCCTCTGTGATTAATTTAAATGGCTGAAAATGTTACCTAGTCTCTTCTTCTAGTTGCATAATATTTGTTGGTTTAGTAACACAAGGAGATACAATCAAAGACATGACAGTTATAAAGAAACGAAGTACGTTTTTATTGTCCCAAGTAATTGTCTTTGTACCTGGTATCCAGATTTTGGAGGAGCTAAGCTCAGCATTGTATGGCGAAGACGTACCGGATTCGATGCAATCTTGGTTTCAAAATATCGATGGGCGCGATTAGTCTAATGGTCGAAACTGACTCCTCTGTGCGCCGTGACTGGCCAGTGTTTAGTGCCGCTACTTCCGGTAATTGCTCCCATCCTCATTGGACAGATGACGGTGAAAATCAAGAGCATTTCCGACAATTCGTAGCGGCGACCTTCATCCGAGGCAATTCATTTGGTGGATCGCGGTCATCGAATGGAAAGGAGTCTCGAAGCTTTTAAACGCAACCCCCTTTGACGCGTAATTTAATTTAATGTACCGTTTTTGATTCGAAATTCTGGCCCGACATCCCTTTGAGGGCGTTCAAGCGACGGAAAAATTCATTTTTGTCCCGTCGCCGCTAGTTTTTCGTTCACAACCCAATTTCCTTAATTCCATTTCACACAGGCAATTTAGAAAGTGGATACTACCTCAAATTCGCTCCCCTGTTTTGCCCCGACTTAGCTGGCTCATGTCGCCAAACCATTATTTTAATTAGACTCACGTCATGGTATAAAGAAACTATTTATTTAGATAAATATATATCGGGAGTGGCAGGCGAGGCATGGCCACTGGGAATCCCTAAAAGTATTCCCCATACAAAGAAATCCTCTTAGAGCAGAATCTCACGTTTCTAAAACAGTTTAACGAACTTAGCACATGGCCGCACAGTGGTTCCAAAGTGACTTTTTGTGGACAAAATTCCGTATCTCCGTCAATTCTCAACTGATTTTGCTTATTTTTGCCACGTGACAATTAAAGATTTTACGTAAAAAAAAACTACTTAGATAAGCAACATCTTATCAAATTGGCCCCAAGAATTGTTCTAATAAAATTTTCATCCAACTTTGTCAGAAAAAAAGATGGAAAAAACAAGTTTTGGTCGCAATTCGGGTATTTGATATTTTAGCAAATTTAATCCCCGACAAAATGAGCAAAAATAGTCAAAAATCGGTTGAGAATTGACGGAGATACTTAATTTTGTCCACAAAAAGTCACTTTGGAACCACTGTGCGCCGTTCAAAAATATCCGTGCGACGTATGCTTCTACAATTGATCTTTAAATATAATTTCCATTCTAACAAAACAAAAGTTTCTCATTGTGCGCGCACAATGGGTCGCGCGTTTATTGATTCAGGAAGTGAGCCGGCACTTCGCGGACCTGGAACTGGAATTTAACTATTCATTCTTGCCGCGACAACGTTTCGTTCAAACCGAACCACTTTCATTTTCCTTTACGGTCACTCAGAACGACGCCCTCTTTCTCCCAATGTTTATCCGCCGGCTTAACTTTACCGCCCTGAATCTCTAATGTCCGCAACTCCTCGCGAATCCGCGATAACGGCACGCGAAGTAATAATCCTCGTTAATTCTAAAATCACTGACGGCGATAATCATTGAACAGCGGGGCACCTTCTCGGAGAAGCATCATTTGGTGTAATGGGGCAACGTTAATAAGAATAATTGCATGGAGCGCTCGTAGATATAATTG
Source organism: Andrena chrysosceles (assembly GCA_963855975.1). NCBI lineage: Eukaryota > Metazoa > Arthropoda > Insecta > Hymenoptera > Andrenidae > Andrena > Andrena chrysosceles. The sequence continues at coordinate 722,914 of OY979769.1, read as the reverse complement.
CATTCGCTGCACACGCGGAATAAGAACGGCCAATGGTATTTAACGAGGAATATATTACAACGGATTCCGCTGTAAAACACACGCTGGATATTGGGTTTCAAGGGGCGTATTAATGCGTTGTTTGTTGACCAGCCGTCTCGCGAAATTCGACTTCTCATTTGGCATTGTGAGGTTCTCGGTCATGGTATCCGACTCTCCCATGCGAACCTTTCGGCATTAAGCGAAGTTGTTGCGGCATCGGGGATTCCTTAACCATGGGGGTGGTTTTTCGGAAAATCCCAGAGCTGCCGCGCCCGTGGCGCATTGGCGTTCGTGGCTTACCTAATATGGCATTGCCTATTTCGTATGCAAGGTGCAACGATGTTAATTCCGCTGCTATATGCAACGCATGTATTATACTCAAAAGCCGTGTCTAAAGCTTCTAATTTCTCTTCGAGGCAGAGTAGGCGATATTCCCAAAAAGAAAAAATAAATTATACACTCGCCGTGCTCCCGCGGGTATCTGCATGGAATTAGACGTTCGAAAATATACGGCTGACTATGTTACACAATTTCTCGCCACGTTTTATTACTGTTCAATAGTTGGGCGTGGTAGCATCAGACGTTTGGCAGAGAGAACAGCTCTGGCTTTTATGAAACTTCGATAACTGTTCGACGACGCCAGATATCGCTGAGTAAAATATGAAATATGTGCATTGTACAGGATTTTTTATAGCATGTTTTTGCCGGAGCGCACATTTTGACGAAGAGTATACAGGAAACGGATGTATGAATTTGATTGAAAAAAAAATTTTCTTACCCTTCGGTATGTACACTATTAACTATACTAAGCAATGAATTGATTTACTTGCGTTGTTTGGTTAAAATAAATTCCCGAAAAAACCCTTACATTTCGGACCGAGACAGTGGTCTCCCCCCTTAATACAACATCAAGCGTCGGAATGAATTTGTTGTGAAATATTCGGCTCCGCGATTAGGGAGATGTAATAGGGTTTGCCAAAACGTATCTTCGTTTTTGAATAATTTCTGCTTAAAGTGTTGCACGGTAGGACTATAAGTTCGAATACGTAAGTAAACTTCTTAATCAACAGTCAGCGGTAAAGTGTTCATCTACGATTCTACAGATCGCAGGTTCGAATCTCCGTGGGGTAAAAGAATTTTTCTATTTATAAAAGGTACACGGACCTTAATATACTACAATGATATTTTCATGTCCCTCTCATAGAGACGTCGGGTATATATAACATATGTACGTGTATATATAAAAGTACCGTTATTTTTATTTTTTGCCCTACTGCCCGAAACGTTGCGGGACCATTGCTGTAAAATCTCAGAAATGTTGCCTGACCATTGCTGTAATATCCCGAAACAATGTTGCGCGACCGTTGCTGTAACATCCCGAAACAATGTTGCAGAAATATATCCTGCAATGTTGCACAGGGGTAGACATGGCAATTTACTTGTAACTTTTCGGCAATATTCCGTGCAATGTTTCAAATATTAAACCGCAATGTAACTGAGACATTTCGGCAACAAATGTGCTGTAGGGGTAGTAACTGTAGTCCCAGAGGGTAACGAGATACAAAGATGTAAGGGATAGAAGTCAGTGAATGGTATGACATAGGTCGTTGAAAACGTAGCTGCGTGTAACTTCTCACATATACGTTATTATAAAAATTGCCTCGAATAAAAGTTATTGTACATGATAAGAACTTTAAAGGTGTATGGAAATTTTTTAAGAATTCGAAAGACGTCTTCATACGAAATGTAACAAAAACATTATGGTCAATATCACTAATACCTCGCCACGATTCTTTGTAACAAGGTTATTGAGACACTCTGTAAAATTTACAGTCCAAGTTCCCGTTTCAAAGACAAAGGTGTAACTGTTAAAGTTCTGATGATTCGTACCATATCTGGCGTAACAAACTCATTGGAAGAAAGGCCCCTGTCGCTAACTACGTTTACCTCTAAATCCGCCAACCCTCAAAGTTACGATTTAATCGCTTCTATTTAAATTTGATCCCTTTGATGCGAGGTCCTCGAATAAACGGGCGAAGAAGACGCGTAAGCATACGGGAATTAGTGAAATTAAATTAACGAAGTCCGTCTTCGCGGGCTCGAATCGGAAAATCTACTCGTTAGCGGGGTGTCGTCATTATTTTCACACAGGCCTCGAGTAATTACTTAATTATCGGTGATTAGTACGTAAAGGGTGGTTCGTTAGTAAGGAGCCCTTTGGCACGATTTCAACTCTCCGTGAAATTAAAGCTAACTCGCAAGAAGCATCTACGAGGCGCGTGGACTTCAGCCTTGGAAGGTTAAAGCGATTAAAAAATATAATGGTTAAGTTCCGTTGAGCTTTTCGTGCTTTCATAAACCAGGTGGAAATTACGCGTGGTTCGGGTCGGTATTTTTTAATTGAAACATTCTTATTAAGTTAATGAGGAATTTCATAAATTGAGGAGTAGGACGAAGGAGACGGAGTTTGTTGGAGCAGCTTTGGGATGAACTGACTGTTTCAGTTCGGGGGGACTTTTCCTTGAAACGACAGCTTGTGACATTTCAATACCGAGCAGCTATCTCAATAATAAGAATGTTCCACGGATGTCACAATAGTGTCTTTCCACTTACGTATAATTCAAAAAATCTAATTTTCCAAAACTAACGTTTCAGTAAAGCCTGGACACCTATTGCTAACACTTTTTATTCTTACGCAGAATTGACTGATTCTCAAGACGAATCGTCCCCAATTTTCTTTGCACCGAAACGACATCAAATTCCTCCCCCAATATCCTGCTTCGCCATGAAATTCGATCGTATTCATCAAGGATCTATACGCCCCTGAAAATCGCTGAATCTTGGAGCGAAGCGTCGGATCGCCCTCCCATCCCGCATCCCCGGGGAGCTCGCGGAAATCGGTGAGCGTCGCGATATTAAAGAATCGCCCAGTCGACCGGCCAAATATTCCCAAAACCGTGCTTATTTTCGAAGGAAATCAGTTGGCCCGGAAGCAGCCAAGACTGGAGGCGCATATTCTTCGCCCGATCCATATGAAACGTGCACCCCCTCCCCAGGTCGCCAGGCTTGCGTTTCGATCAACGCAATTGGATCCCGCGAGGCGCGCGTGCACACGCGGCAGATAAGCAGAGAACAGAGAAACAGGTCCCCCGCCCGTCCGCTCTAAAATGATAATATTATTCATGCGATCGAAATTTTCATGCGATACACCCTGCGCGGGAGCGAGGGGGGGGGGGATACGCGAAACAAAGCGGGGGGCGGGTGAAGGGTCGCGCGAGAGGCAGGCGAATTTGGCCCGGATACAGGCGGAGAGGAATGGATCCGGTAAGAAATGAAATCTATAAAGTCGCGGAGAGGAGGAGACACAGTGTCAGAGGTAGATACGCAGGGATGGAGATAGGCTAATAGCAATGTCAGGGATAGGGAAATGGGAGGTTGAGGAAGCAAAGAAATACGAGCGGCGACGGTCGATCGATACCTTATATAGGTCGTCGAACATGGTGGCGAGCGGGGAACGAGGGGGGCCAAGCCTGACTATCCGATCGGAATGCCTTTTCGAATCTTCCTGCGATTCGGTGTATATGAATCGAATAATTCGTTCTTGCTGTGAATGAACTCTATGATTGGACGGACGCGTGAAAGGGCCCGCGGAAAGACGAACGGAACGGTGGCTGTGAATGGACATCCTCTCACAGATCGTCTTGAATGGCCCTGTGGTTGCGTCACACTTTTACCGTCAGCCGTCGAGCATACACCAGGAAACGTTAATGCGGCTCGTGGCGCGGCAGGTAGACACCCCACGTACGTTACTCGGGGGCCAGAATATTGAGGTTTGAATTTCACGAAGGGTCACGCTCAAGTAGCTAGAGTAGGTAAGGACGCACCCTTCTGAGCACGTGTGTGACTCATGGTGCGCGACACTGGTTGAAAGTGGAGGTGTTATTAGGGGTTACCGGTGGAACGTCGACGAACACGCGGATGAGTTTCAGTTTCTTCGTGATGTCGTTAAAAGGACGATAAGGAGCACCGAGGGAAGTAGAAGAATGTATACTAGAATCCTGCATTTCGTTAATTACATGCAGCCTTATCGAATGGATTTTCAACGTCTATGCGTGTATCAGGTTGGATTGAATTTACACGCAGAGACATCTCTACATCCAAGACGCCGTTAGTCGCAGATTTGTCGTAAGTTCCGCCACTTTATGCGGTCATTGCTTAAGGCCTGGGTCGAGAGGCGAGGTAGAGGTGGAAAATGAGAGGAATAAATGCTGCCAGAGGGAGATACAAATAAGTAGAGCAGAAGTGGGAGGGTGTGATGGAGAGGAGGGAAGGAATATTGGCAAGGAGATGGTGGTCTGAGAATAAGACAAGATTGTCTGCGACTTATGAAGCTCTCTCAGGACACCTTCGCTGCGCGATGCTGTAAGAGTGGCCCAGTTGAAACGAGCTTTTCAAGCTTTTAACTCGTACGCGCTGATGCCCCATGCTCTTGCTTTTCCACGTCGTAACGTGTACCTTCCTTAAGTAACGCCGAGAAAAATAATTCTAGAAAAATTTAGGGGAGAGTCACAGAATCTTCAGGCCACCACCGAGAATTTCTGAAAGCGGAGGTGCCATTACCTCCGCCTTTTTGTGTTCCACAAAAGCTGTGCGATTTTTCCACGCCGAAACAAAGGTGCATTCCCAAAAGGGGGACACAGTGAGCAGAAAGGGAATCGTAAGGTCCTTAGTGGACTACAGAACAAAACAGAGGAGAACATGGTTCCTGGGAGCTCGGTAGAGGCGGGGAGGAGGCGTAAGGGTGGAAAGTGAAAGAATTTTTAAGGTGGGTTAGAAAGAAAGAGAGGGGATTCGAAAAATCCTCGAGACTGGACAGAGGTAAAAGATGAAAGAGGGTCTCGGGGAATCCTCAAAATTGAGCAAAAGGAGGGAAGCTTGATGTCCTTAGAGGTAGCTGTTGAAGGATGGGGGGTGCCGAAGTATTCTTAAAATTGGACAAAGAGGAAAGACGGGAAGTCTGTAATAAGAATCCTTTAGACTATGTAGGGGAGACTCTGTTTGAGCTGCTGTCGCTGGATAAGTCATAAGGTAGCAAGAGTCCCGGGAATATAATTAAAGTTGATCGGACTTACGCGATCATCTCCATACAGGGTGTTCCTAAAATATGCCTCATAACTCGGAGTATATATTCGTGGATCTGCTTTTGCCTAAGGTTGTCTTCTCCACTGTAAACTCTGGGGAATATGCTAGCAAAATCGGCCATAAGTTTTTGGATCACCCTGTAGAGCTGTGCGGCGAAATCGAATGCTTATCGCGGTGCACGATAAGGGTCCTGGAGGGAGACATACGGGAGCTACTTCGTTGCCATCAGCGAAGGCAGATCAATCGCTAAGAGCCTCTCTTCCCGTTTTTTCAAAATAAATTGATATCACGTGCATCGGGGAATGCATTCGTTTTTGTCTGATAAAATTCTTGATTGCCACGTTACTTCATTCTCTCATTACTTTATCTATACCCATATATATATTTCATCCAATTTATACAAATTACTACTAAGTAGTTCTACCTGTCTTTCCAGTGTTACGTCACAATGGGCTACTACAGTAGAGGATATTGAAGATTAAAATTTTCGATAAGCTGCCAATCACTTCGCTCCTATCATTTCAGCATATACTTACAATTATTAGTGTCGCTCATAATTATTCAGAGAAACGTCCCACTTTTATAATGATAATAAGAATGTAAAATGGAGTGTCGAATTGAGTGGCAACTAAATAATAAACGCATGGATTTTGAACTAAAATCGCGCAGATTTTAATACCAAATGGGCCCTAAAATAACGACGGAAATTTACACAGTATTATAGGCTGGAACTTACAATTAGAGCTTAATTGACCAAAGAATAAAGTTGAACGTTTCGGTTGATTTACGGTAAACTTCCGCTGTTCTCTTGCGGACCGCGGAAAAAAAGTTAAATATCGGTTCTGCAGGGGTAGGTCTGAAACGTGCAAGTTACACGAAATCCCTGGAGAGAAAGGAGCAATTAAAATTATTTGCGAATATCGGGAAGAGAGACGCGCCCTTAAGCGGTCGTAGAAGTAAAATACGCCGCGCAATTTGAGGTAGTGCCTGTTTTCTTAATTACTTTTGTGGAATTAAATTGAGCCTGTGGGACAGGTTGGGCGAAACACGCCACTGCCTCGCAAAGAGTTAATATGAACTGAAAGTAATCCGAGTTCGCCGAGGATCTACTGGCAAACCGTTTCCAACCCCTAAGAGTTAATAGTGCCGAGATAGTCCCTTGTTTTTCCCGGGGAACTTGTATCGGTGATCTACGGTCCAAGGGATGGCGGGTTTGCCCAGCACCCTTTTATATCCCAGCAACGACGACACTCATTCACCACTATTCGACAATCTTCAGCCAATCAAATTGAAGCAAAACAATGCATCAGTGTTTGACTCCGTCGAGCTTCTCTTCACTTAAAGAATCACATCACCGAGCATTTCTAATTTCCTCGGTTAATAAAGTCAGTCTTATCTGAAAAACATTCCCTTTGCTAAACCCAACCAAGAGTTGGGCATTAACTAAATAAAAAAATATTTAAATAAAAGTATGAAATGAAAGTTACTTTCACTTTATATTATTTTACGAATAAAATTAATTCTCTTATTCAACTTTATTCGGCCCATGGCGAATAATTTGTTCAACTTTTATCCTACTTTTTTTAACGGAACAACCCCTAGGACAGATCGTTGTGTGATAATACAAACTCAGCTCGGCTGTAGCAAGTGGGCCACAAGTTGGTACCCATCTACGCAAAAGTCAACGAACTTAGCGAAGCCTAAGAACAAGGGCGTATTAATCTCGCCCGACCGAATTTTCGATAGAGCTGTATATCGACATGCATAGCTGTCGTGTTGACAGGCGACCAGCTCCAAAGTAATGAAGGGGACGTATTTCAACGGGACACCGTGGCGGAGCATAATCGAGACACGAAGAAAGACCAAGGAAGCCGGAAAGAAACAGGGGATGGACGGATCCGGCAAGTTGAATTAGGTCTGGTAGCAAGGGTCGAGGGGACAGAAAAAAACAGGCACAAAGCCAGGCAGCCAGAAATAGAGTTAGATTAATTTATAAAGTCGGAGGAAGAAATAAGGACGAAGGTAGAGAAATGGATGGGGAAAAGTAATGAAGAGACGCGGGAGACAGGAAAAAAGCGTGGCCACGGCCACGTGGTAGTCGGGTGAAGTAGCTCCGTGGATCTCCGTTTATCACCTTATCATTAGTTGTCAGGCGACGGAGGGATGCTACTTCTGTACTGCGCCCCTCGATTCGGCAGCTCTATTAAACGCCAATTGGAAATGAATAATCTGGGCATTTGCAATACCTGACCTTGCATTCAGGCAATCTCTTCCTTTCTCTCACATTTTAGAACAGACATTCTGCTCGATTGTCAGAAGATTCTCTCCTCTAGGCGAGTAATTAAATATTACATATTTAGCAGATCGTAACATGAAAATGCGTTATACGGGGAAAAATGATGAGAAAAAATTGATGAGACGGGTGAAATAACTAATGTAAAAATGTGTACTGCAGTGATAGATGAATTATGTCGTTCCAATTGTATTACGAGTTCCGAAAGTAACGGATCGGAATTATAATGGGATAGATATAGGGGCTTTGGCTTTGGTAATACGTAGCCGGGCGCGCGGAGTTAGGTAATTCTGCGGGAAATTAATTAGAAATTCAAATTATAATGAGAAAACGGGTAATTTCGGCTTTAGTAATGTCGCGGACCACCCAGCAAATATGTAATTCCTCGTCGACGCAAACACGAATTAAAATTCCGCCGATGAAAGTAATAATTTCGTATCAATGATTCGGTCAAATAATTCCCCGCCAAATTAATTATAAGATGCGCGGCGGACTCGCGCTCGCGCGCGCGCGCTAAATGCCAAAGTAAGGGGGCAACGATGATTAAAACGGCAAGTGCGTTCGCAAAATCGTAACGACGAGCTCGTTTGAAATGTAACGGCACGCCTCTCGGTTTAATCGTGCACGCGCTTCGAATTGCAACGATTATATATTGTCGTGGCTGATTGATCGACCGTTAGTTTCTTCGAGGGCAGAACGGTGCGTATTATCATCTCGCGGGGAGGGGGGGAGGGGGGAGGGGAGGACGTGCTCTTCCGGTTGGTCGGAAGAAATTGCACGCTAGCAAGGATTTGCGAAAGAAACGCGGCGACGTTAAATCGCGCCCCTTCTTTCCGATGTTTCCGAGCAAATTGCATGTTGCCGTGACACCGATTATATCTTCATTTCCACGTCGTTCCTGATTTACATTTCTTCGCGTGAAGTGTGCTCTCGCGAAATAGAGAAAGGAAAGAGGAGAAAAGAACAGGGGTTACGTTACTGGTAGTGGCTTTATTGTGCTAGCCTGACATGTACGTACAGAGGAAATAAAAAAGAGTTTCCTTGATATTGATACAACCTTACCCAAAATTTTTATGGACATCGTGCGTGAAAGGAAATTCGTAGCTCCTGGAATTCAAAGAGGGTAACGAATTTATATTATCATTTTCATTTTCTCTTTAAAAAAGGGGAAGTGCGTGGTTAATAAACTAATTTGCAATGGAGGCAACGAAATCTATATTTCCCTGTAACTCGTCGTACTGAATATATAGAAAACTGTTGGGAATAAAAGTTGGCCTGCGTAAGTGGGATACGAAAATCGGAGGAAATTCACGAGGCAGAAAAAGGGGAAAACGGATAATCTGTTGCTGGTGCGTATTTGCAATACCACGAGAGATATTGTAGCTAGCTGGTAACTTTTCATTCGCGCATTGTTTTAAACATTATTTCGAGTAAAACGTATCGTATAATTTACTCGTCTGACTAGCGTATACGAGAGGGATCAGAAACAAACTACATATGTATAAGAGAAAAATAAGAACACAGTGCAAGGGAAAACAGATCGTCTGTCTCCAGACAATAGTTGAAACTGATATTCATGGGGCTATATTTTTACGTAACCTTTCATGCCTGCATTACGGTATTTCAACCAAAACATATTTAACTCAATAAGGGCTTTACAATCACGCACACGTTTTCCAACAGTTCCATTCAATATTATATTTTTTTCAAAGATCATCAGATCTTCTTCCCATACCCACTCGTTTTCTAACAGACGCAGACAGTTTGCGTATGAAAACAGGGGAGCGTGATTTTTCGCGAATAAAAGTCCAACCATGGTGGAGATTACTTTTTCATTTCATCGAGGGACTTTTTCTGTTGTTATTAATACGCTGGAGCGCCATGTGTATCGTTTTGCAGTTACTCATTTTTCGGGCGGAAAAAATGGAACTAACGTAATAGGAGTATGCACGATGCTATTCCGGCCGCGGGCGTAAAATAAAATATTCACGAATCGATGCGCCGAAGCATTTTTACATATTTCCCGCGCGCTCGCATTACGTGCTCGCGATATTTTTGTTTTCACGGGCGAGCCTCCTCTCGACCCGATTCCCCATGTAAATTCTCCTATTTAAAATGCACAAGATTCTTTACGCCCCAAAGTTGTTATTAAAGTGGAAAGTTTTTGCGCGCGCCTCCCTCTTTCGCCGCGCGCCCGGGCCATCTAATTGCACCGTGAACTTGTTCTAATTCTCGTTGTTGGTCGCAGAAACGTCTGCTCATTAAATAGCAACCGGAGGCATGACTTTTTGTCTGCGGAGAAACGATTTTGGTGGCACAAGCCCTGCGTTAAATCCGATTCAAACTCATTTTTGATGCCGAAGAAACGCGGGCCAAATATTCGAGGCATGTTTACTGCCTTTCAATTGAGGTCTTGCATCTCATGAGTTTGGAAACATGTTGCGACATATTCTTAAGGGGTCTTGAGATAAAAATATGTTGCGAAAAAAAATCATTTCCGAGATGATTGTTATTTCCTACTCTTGCTAGGCTATTTAATCCTGTCGTGGTATAGATTACTTACATATTACTGCTGAAGTTTATAATCTTGTAATGTAATGAATCATTAATATTTTCCCATCTCCATAAACACCTAACCTAATGTCGAATTTTCCTTTGTTGCAGGTACGTTAAGTGATGGAACCACGCTGCGAAGACACCTATTTATCACGTTTCGAAAATTCGTTGAGTTTGGTAAGTCAGTACCACCCTGGCACTTTCTGCCGAGAGGAAATGATTTTTGTGCGGGATAGATATCTTGAAATTTTCATTTGTATGGCAACTACAACGTCCTCTGTAAAATTAACAGACACGTATCAGCAGTAAACACGGATAAAATTCATAAGGCATAAATCTACTAAATCTAACCACAATTACGTTCCTCATCTCTGTAATTAAAATTCGATTCCATTGGTCTGCTTAAACCGAAAAGTTTCATCGTAATTTTTTAGATTTATATCATGAAATGTAACTTCCCCCTTCGCAGCTTCCCGCGAGTTACAATGCTCCGAGATTATTACTCCATAAATCTCCAGAATTTTTTCGTACTACTATCACGCGGGGGCTCGAAGGGAAGTCTAGCAGGCCAAGTTTATAGTTGAAAACTTTGAGGATTTAAAATTTGAAATTATAGGGATTCAGGGCCATGAAGATTTAAAAACAGGTTTCAAATCCATTTGAACGTAACTGTGATCGATCGAGGAGCAATCGGGTGTGGAACATCCTTATTTTCAGTCAAGCTCGAGAGGGGAGAAGAATTGCAGGGCAAAAAAGATCTCAAGCACGTTTGTAGAAAACTTTTGAAGGACAATTAAAGAACTGATCGTGATGGAAGACACATCTGTTTTATTATACTCTCAAGCAGGTTATTAAAAGGCAAAAGGTATATTATAATTCTGAGCAAGACGTTTCAATTGGAAAAGTTTCGAAGCAATCGAAAGTCTTCGCGACGCAAAATCACGGACATTTCCTCTGTTACGATTGCTCCCTGACTCGATCGTTTTTCTTAACGAAGAATAAAGGAGCGGCTGAAATTTTAACAGCGAAGAACCTATTAAATTACACTTATTTTCGTAATCGCCAGCTTCTCCTTAACTCCATTTCGCGCGAGTGGATCTTATTGGAACATCCAGTTGCGTGCTCGCCATTAACATACATAATTGGATGTTTTGATTCGATGCGAATTAACAGGCTGGCACGCCATGCGAATGGTCGATGGGCGAAGTTTGATACTTGCACAGTGTTACGAATAATGCTTCTCTTATTCGTAGCGAACCTTGCAAGAAATAAGGGATATTGAATTCGGAGAGAGAAATAGAGATGGCTACTGGTGTAAAAAGGTGAGAGAAAAAAACGAGGTAAAAGGGAAAAGTAGAAAACGACCCACCGTGGAATTTTATTTTCTTTATTACACAACTTCCTTTCGACTTTATCTTAGAAACGGATGCTCAGGGCGGAAGTTAGCTTCGTCTTCGTTCTTTGCGTCGTTGTACGAAGGGAATCAATTCATTTGAAGATCGAGGTGGCTAATGTAATACTAAAGGAATCGAACAAACTCTCAAAAATAGGGTAACTTTCAATTCCAAGTCGATCCTGAACTCAGACATTACAAAATTGATAAAATATTATCTCATTTTTCACAAACAATCAGAGACACCTCAAAAGAAACATCTAGTTTAAACAGTTACGCGGGAGCAGGCAGTGTAAGCGAGGAATTGAACACGTTGTTGAGTGAAAGAAAAACAAATTCAAGAAAACTTCATTAAATACTTCAATAAAATACGAAATATCGTGGATCTATGTAATTGAGAGAGATCAGCCACAATCCGGTAGAAAGAAAATGGTTGGCGGAATGACGCGTAAACTTTTGAATATTCAGGCAATGTTAATGATCGCCCGTATAATCGAAAATACAATTAACGCGCGTATTGGTAATCAGGCTCCTCCCCCATCGAAATTATCATACATCATCGCGGGATTGAGATTTAAACTATTGTGCGTCAATCAGCTTTGTAAATGATATGCATATGTAGGTGACTCTGTCAACGATAGGATTATAATCGTTTCCACGGGTTAATTAAAGTTACGCGCTAAGCTTATGAAATATAAAAGCTTCCCTAGTGCATCTCCTTTCACTTATTACCCACTCGATTCGTCTCGTGTCGTTCAGTTCCTGATTTCTTTAGTTCAACTTAAAAGTCTATTAGAAAATGGAAATTTATTTCTTTAAAAAGCACTTCCCTTTCATTTAACATGGAAAATAAATTATTATTCCTTTCCGAACAGTTCTCTTAACGCGAGCAATTTCCGTCAAAACAATTCTCAGACTAACATTAAGACGATACTCAGGCTAATATTAAAACACACAAAGAAGCAATAAAATAATGATAAAAACGGCGTTTAGGCGTCGAATGAAGAGCCTCGCCCATGAAAGCACGATGATGATGATGACACACTTTCATCGATTTCTCGCAAACACATGCGCTATCGCACACTAATACAGGGCGGCAAGTATATGCTCCCATAAAACTAAACGAGTCCTCTTAAAAAACGCGTTATATGGAAGTTTAAATTCTTAAATATCTGAAGTTATTTGTATGGAGAACATGCTCAAGTATTCCCCCCTTAGACTATACCTACATCACCTAGCAATAAACTTCATAACACTAAAGAAAATATTTAAAACTTTCCTCTCAAAGGACAGAACACTCATCTACAATATCAAAAAATTTATTGCAAATGGGGAAGCTTTAAACGTTGATTTAATCCACATTGTATACCTAGAAAAAAGCACGGCGAAGCTTTTCCCTCTGTGAGTGTTTTTGCGCGCGAAAGCTCTCTTTGCACACAGTCCTCGTTACGAAATTATGATTCCGCGTAACAAAAAAGCTACGTAAACCTGAATCGACACCGCAGTATTCTCGCGCGGGCGGTTAAAAAGGATCGATAAATTGTTCCTCTAACTGCGTTAAATTACAACGGGTAAAAGTAATCCGACAGCCGTGCATCCGTGTATTACTCGGGAGAGTATCTTGCAAAATTTCTCGGCAATTTCGACTTCGTTCCCCTGAAAACACGAACATCGACGCAGTAAAAACTGTTTGCAACACCGTTGGCCAGGCGCTCCCGCTACGCGGACGGACGAATACCTACTTTGTTTTACTACTGAAACTACATTTGTCCGGTTTAGAAGGCTGCTGGCGCGCGCGAACAACGGTAATTCGGTGGAAAAACAGACGCCGTCATGGACAGATTTCATCGAATCGAAGGAGGACGCGCGGAGGGTGGCTTCGACGGATCCTTCCGAACTCCGGGAATGTATTTGCACGATAAATCACGCGGGCGTAACGCGCGCGGGGACGCGGCAATGGCTGGCCGAAAATCACTTCAGCGATATGTAAATTTTCATTTCACGGGTCGCGTTGCGCGCGACGCAACTTCCTCCAGCCGAGAGTGTCCCGCCTTTTAATATTAGTTGAAACTCGTCGCACCGTGTAAACTAACTATTCATCGTTGTAGTTGCATTTAATACACCGCGGGTGCGCGATGCCCCTGCGCGGATGGTAAAAGTGATTGTGAGTGGACGGAACAAATTTCAGTGGTCCTGCAGACACGGAGAGTCGAACCGGGAAACTCGATGGGTCTACCGGAGTCGCCATGGCAACGCTGATAAAAGTTAAATTTGCCGTACGACGATCCCAACGAAATTAAAACTGTGTTACATCACGAATTAACGGGGTATTTACATTCCCCGAATGCAACGCCGGGCCGCAAAAAAAGGGATTGCATTGTCCCGCGTGGCTTCGCGGGCGTTACTCCAGCAGCTCGTTGACGAACTTTCTGTGGATACGTGAAGTACCTACCTACATTATATACGTAATTATAAACTAAAATTGGCGATCCTCTGGCTAGTAAGCATTACTACTAGACTTTTATAAATATCAATTGGCTATTTTCAAAAGTCACTGGATCACAAATTTACTTTGTAATAATATCCCAATGTCAAGCAAATGTGTTTGAAAAACATAATACCTATGTCGAAAAGGAAATTGTATTTTTCTTCTAAAAACACAAAATTCAATGCCTGGTAGCAACCCCCAAATAGGTAACTACTTAGGGGTGAACACATTGACACAGTGTCCCGTGAAGAAGTGCAAAAAAAATTTTTGGGGTCAAATAAGCACCACCCTAATGTGTAGATATTAATAACACACCTTCGCCACGGAATCTGGCTCATTAATATTCGCCAGGTTTCTCGTGGAGGGTATCGATATTAATTACCAGTAAATAAAAGCGGCGTCGCGTACTTCCTGCTAGTCTAGAGGCCGGGGGTGAAGCGCCTCGTCTAAACTCCGTGCTCGAGTCATTTCGTGCGTTACTCGTTTCATTATACAGGACAAGTGCATCCCCTGAAAATCGATTTGGCTTCGGGGCACGTCCCCGGCACCGTATTAAACCGGTGCCTCCGAAGATCGTATCGTAATCAAATCGGAGCTTCTAGCTCGATTTTGATGCGCGCAAAGTACGAATGAATAATTGATGCCACGCGATGCTTGGATGGTAAACTGGCTTGTAGACGGGCGACCCTGCTTTTCACGGATCCCGGAGCCGCTAATGCAAGACACTGCCGTTTGCTCGCATTAATATAAATTAACAGGGAACCAAGTTTTGGCAAACTCTCGCGCCACCGTCTCCGCTCCCTCTGCCCCTCCGCCCCCTCTGCCCCCTCACCCCACCCCTGGCCTGCTCTATTTTCGTTCGGCTCCGGGAAAGAGCTTCAGCATTGTGTGCACACGATGCGTTTCGTACGCGATATCGCCCGGTGGAACAGTGCAACGCCGTCAACCGGCTGATTACACATGCAACAACGAATTGAAGGTCTTGCAGCGAAAGGAGTGCAGCTTCATTTTTGACAGTTTTTGAGTTGTGACTTGTAATATATGTAAAGAAATTCTACATCGTTTGGTGCACGTTCGATGCAAATCCGTCAACAGCTTAGCGATTTATTGAAAATATTTTCAATTAGGATTCGCTTTTTAATGTTCCGTCAAAGTAATAATTTTATAAACAGTTCTCTTTCTAATTTACTCCAAGTTGGTAAAGATAGGGCTTCACCCCTCTTACTCCAAGGTCATCAATTAAAATTGTAGAATGTCTTCTCTGTCCGACTCGTGGGTTCGGAGGAGATTGATTTTGAGAATTCTATAGTAGAAAGCAAAAAGGCAGATACGTGGTGACTCTGTGCGAAAGAATTAAGAGGAAATTGTGAAGGAAATGGTTGCTCGTGCGAAGCTTTAGTGGTTGAAAGGATTTTTAACATCTTAGTTTGTTCGACTTGTGACTTCTCAAGGTAGAAGAAGTACATAGGACTGTGCTCCTATGTTCGTGAACGTGTGAAGAGGAACTTAGCGTCGTACTAAGTATGGTTTATATTGTTTAGAAGCTTTCCTTGTGAATGAGAATTTTGACGATTATAGCACTAGTTTCCTCAATGAATATTGATTTTGACGTTGTAATGTATTGTTCGAACAAGCAACTGAATTAGTAAAGTGTGAACGTAATTATGGTGCTATTACGCGTGCTAGTACCTATGCACTGCAAGCACTAAACAATCGATGAACTTTCATATAGTGTCTTTACGGGCCAATAGAATATAATATATATTGTATACATAAATACGTACAGAATAAAATATAGCAGAATTGAAAGAATATATATTACAGTATTTACAAACTGTGCGGGGGACACGAGAAACAAAAGGAGTGTCTTAAAAAATTTAGATTTATTATCGAACAGCGAACAATGGCAAATTTGTTTACCCGGCAATTAATATTAAAAACACAACCCGCATTGTCGACTGAGAATTTATAGGTGAAGGTACAGAAGTGCGCGTCCGCGCATCGCGGCTGACATGCGACAACGTAGATTTCGAATTATTTACAATTTAGATTTATTCCTGAAATATACATGATGCCGCGCCAGCGCTAATTCAGTGCAGCCAGGATATCTGGGTTACCTAAAATTTACATGTATTATCAAAGGACACGCGATCGGTAAAACCGGTAGCGAAAATCCCGCATCGTCTCTCCCAGCGGATTAGAAACAGAAAGGAGCGAGATCTCGCTAAATAAAACGCCACACCGAAGAACGTTCAAACACTCCAGTTATTGATGCCACTCGCGGCCACGGTAATGGGTTAAAATTCCACCGTAAACAGAGCTCGTTACCCACCCGCGGCCCTCCCGCCTGAGCGAGGCGGTCCTCAGAGGCAAGCCACGGTCCTGGCAGCCACGAAGCTCTTGACCCGACCTGGTGCGCCGAAGCCATCGAAAAATTTACTTGGCGGTTTCATTTCGCGGTGGAACGACGTGAAATAAAAGCACGATGCCTATATAACCTCTGAACGGTTACAGTTACGCGACGCTTAACATAAACCACGGTTAATTAAGTTTCTCCTTTCGAACGTTCCGCCAGCCGCCGCCACTCCTGTCCCCGTGGATTCGCGCCTTCGCCTTCCGTAAATAGTAGCAGCTTTGTTTAAGCGTGGGGAAATAAAAGCGGCGGCTGCATTGTTCCCCTAATCTTTTCCACGTTCTTTCAGCAAAACGCTCGTTGCAGCTGGGCCTGCTTATTCAGAAGTCAACTCCACCTCCAATTAATCTTCCGGTTACGCCGGTGGCTCCTTATCCCTTCTCTGTCCCCCCCTTTCCCCCCCGGCAACGCCACTACGACCGCCATCCTCTATCCTCAGCCCTCAGCCCTCAGCCCTCAGCCCTCAGCCCTCTGTGTCCCTTTTCCGTTTCTCCGACGCGGGCGCAGCGCCGGCTGCGGGCTATAAATACTTGTTTCGCTATTCCTGAACCGTATAGACTACTCGGTAAGCTTGCAAATGGCCGCCCACCGGCTGTGCCCTCAGCGGCGACATTGAAATATACACTTTCCAAGTAACAGAAGCAACACCTCGGATAGCCCGCTCCTTTCCTGCTGACGTATTTCCGCTTGGAATTACGCGGACGCCACACGCACCGGCACGCGATAAACAAACGAACGCCAGGGGGGAACGGCGACCTATGAAAATGGAATCTGATTACCCCCGCGGCTCGGCCACTTCCGCCCGCGACGCCGATCCACGTGATTCTTCATTAATCCCGGCAAGACGTGCCCTTCGAGCTTGCTGTGTGTAATATTCGGGATGGTTTTAAGAAGCATTAGGTATGTTGTGTTCTAATCTTGCTAAAGTGAACTCATCACGCGCATTTTACAATCGAGGCTCTTAAAGTCCACACGGTGCACTCAGGGTCAATGTTCAAATGGAACTAGTTTTGTGGAAACCTACCAACCCTCCAAATGATAAAAATTAGTTGAACGCAGTACGGATCCCATAAGTTTACGATCATTATTCTGCAAAATATTACTAACCCATAGAACAGCTCTTACATTATACAATGTATTGAACTATACCGATCCATAGTTCCATTTTAAGCTTAAAAAACAAAAGCTGCAGAAAATTTAAAGTAATATTAATTATACTACTCACTATCGAATAACCCATTTTAAAGAACATTCTAAAACAATAACAAGAAATACAATATACTCGACAGAAATAAAGCTACTTTTCTTTAACAATTAATATTTTCAAACTAAATTTATTCAGTTTTAGATCATAAGTTGGCTACGCTTTCTGTACAACTAGGCCCAAATGTAAGGAGTTAGTTGATTAATTTACTTTCACCTGCTATATTAGTCGCAAGTTCTTTATATAGCGAATCTTTTGGTACCCATTACGAAGTAGTTTGTAATTTCACTGCATTAAACTGGGACCAAGAAACATTATTTTCCAGCCACAAAGAACCGTCGTTTGAACTCATTAAAAGCAACTGCAACATAATTTGAAATACTACATTCTCTGCACCCGGTACATGATTGTAGTATGCGCTATCTACGCGGAAAATTTGAGGGAAATCGGTGACCCAAACCTTGCGCGCTCCCCTCGCGAGATGATCACGCCGGGTGTGCTGATTTGACACTGACCGAATGATGATCGAACTGATTGGGCGCCTGATTGCCACCGTACTCGCGCATGAACGATAGCGTGCCCCGATACGAAATGAACTAGCTACTCAGCTTTCGTGGCCAAGCGTCCGGATCGGCGCGGCTGGTCGCGTTGCCGCTCGAGTTAATCAAGAAATCAAGGGAGTTTACGCCTCCTCACGAAAGGCATTCGGCGTGCATTTACCTGGCATCGATACCGCGTCGAAGTACACGAAGTAATTGCGGCGCGGGGCCGTAACTTACACGACGTTGCACAGGTTATAGCTTGTTATTTCTTGTCGCAGCTGGCCCCTGGTGTATATCGACCCGCGCAGCCGAGCGCCCTTTTAACTGTAACATTGCTTCCGTGCTCTTTAGAATTTCCCTACCCCCGCCCCGGGAAGCACAGGAAAGTCGCCACCCTTATTCCGCGAGGCGGAAATTTCTTCCGATTTCGAAGGTGTCGGTAGCGCGCCGTCGTCCAAGTAATACAGAGGCATGGCGAGCTTGGCGCCTATTTTCAGAAGCACGGCGAACGCTCCGGCACGGGTAACAACGTGCCGTGGGATCCGCACGACATGTTTTGTGCTCGCGAGGTTTGCGAAAGCTCTGACGTAATGGTAGTTAGTTGCGTGTGGGTAGCTGCGACAGAGATCATGAGGTTGCTCAGGCGTCATCGAACAATCGAAGCCGGTGTCTCGTTTCGCCGTTTCGCCGTTTCGCCGTTTCACGCTTTAAACACAGTTGATCGCTCCGGATAGATGCGTGCCCGGATATCCAAGATAAAAAGGGAAAGCTGGAATTCAAACTCGGGGCAGTGAAACGTGCGATCAAAACGGGACGCGTGACTTTAGTGGGCAATAAAGTGGCGCGGTTTATGCGTGTACCTATACCTGAAATAGACATGTCCCTCGTATCTTTTTTCTTCTATTATGCGGCGCATAAATCGCAATGTAAAGAAGACATAGGGCTAACGAACGGCACGGAGTCAGTGACGAAACGACACGATATATTTTCAGTTCCTCGCACAAACTGCGGAAGCTCGGTTTGATTTCGCGGCGGGGCGCCGTGTTTTACGTTTTTTTTTTTGCAGTCGTTTACGATGACGGGTAACGCGAGCCTTTAACCACTTAAAAAAGTCCACAAAAGGCTGCGTAATAAATTTTGTAACGTGAAGGGGTCGCATGATTTTGTTTAGCGCGCCTTCTAACGAGTTTCCATCATGTTTTATAAATCTCTTCTGTTAATGAAAATCGAAGTACACGTTTGAAGATTTATTTACTTTGAAGCTTGCTGCGCGAGACGTTTCTTTGCAGGTTTCAGACGATTGTAAATATTTTCAGCGATAAAGTTTCTCATAATTGTCGATGTACTACGGTGGACGAGAATGTTAGTACTTGCTAATTAGTATGATTTTCTAGGATCGATCTTGAGACGTTTATGTGAGAAAATGCGGAAAATCTGCTGTCCTGAATGGCATCCAGTTTAAGGAGTTTGAAACCACTTTCATACAGTACTATGCAAAGGGCTTTGAGCATTCAAAGAGCTTTCTTCCAGTTAAGTCGCAACATTGACTGTACTTTCGCACAGTGCACGAAAAGCAAAGTGACATTTTATCGTCGGGATGGAGGAAGGTTCGAGAAAACTTTAGGGAGGTTATAATTTCTACCCGATATAGATGCATGAAACTTGTAATGCACTCCGAATTGGGATGACGACCTTAATTCCCCGGGTTACTGGCATGCATCCGTACGGAGATAATTACTGACAGTGTCAGTCAATTAGATTTTCCTGAAATATTTGCATAATTGTTCCACTGATTGCTCCTGGATTTATAAAATACCTACTGATCGTTAGAAGACTGCCAGTATTCGATTAATCCGCCTAATACTATTTCTGGTAGCCAGGGTAGCGAATTCAAATGAGAAGCAAAGCTAACCTGAAATCAGCTTTTATCGAGATTGACGGGTAATTGAAGTGCAAAGGTTTTATGCTTCCTTTTATCTTCGGTCTCTTGTCTCTTCCCGCCCCGGGTTTTCCTTATCGATTCCTTCTCGAGAACAAGTATATCACACTTTAGACGTTCTCTTGCTTTCAATGCCTCGTTGCCTGATCAGTACAAGATATTCCATGAATATCTGATGGATATCCATATCCTTCCTCATTATTCAGCGAACTGGTTGGTACACATGAATATCCCCCAGCAGTCCGTGAAATCTGCTCTAGCCGATGGCATGTGCCACCTTGCCACACGTGGATCTGTGACGCTACCAATCTGAACATCGCGCCCCCTCAACGTTTGTTACAAAACAGTGAAACTCTATCGTTACATATTTTCTTGTCAGATGCTTTCAAACGAGTCAAGCCGTCGCGTAATTGAATCGTGGGGAATTATTTTACTTACATATACGTATCGTCGCTTTTCCAAACTTCCGCCAGAGGATCTCTGTTGCCACGTCGTTTTTTAAGCCTCTTTGCAATGTGGCTTTAGAACAAAACCGTGTCTCCCTATTTCGAGGCAGTTCTCGAGGAGTTTTCCTTTCTCGAGGAAATCCTTAGCGGAGGGAATAGAAATGGCGGTACGTTTACCACGGAAAAATTCAGGCGAAGCTTCGCGAGAACACACCTTTCCATGCTTTCCTACGTATTCAACAACTTGAAAACCTTCGACAGAAGTTCTCCGGGATCTTCGAACTCTCGAAAGTTTCCGTGGGAATGTTAATACAAAGTTAAACGAATCCACGGAGAGCAAACAAATCGTTGCGTCACGGGCTACTCCCGCGTCTGTTTTCTCTTCCCGGCGACGCCCTGGAAATCTCGAATTTTTTCACACCATTCCTGCGAACGTGTGTTCGCAGAGCTTCCTCTTCCTTGTCAGCCACCGCCTCCCTAGTAACGATGTTTTGCGCTGCCCACTGTTTCCCGGGGAAGTTTCCGGTTTACTGAATTTTTCAAGGTGTCTCTCTGTGGAGATCTCGACGTGTCTTTCCGCCCTTGATACGTGCTCGCGGTAATTGTCGCGTTTTCGCCTCGTTCGAACAAGAAATTCCACAAAGCCAGATCACGAATTCAAAGATATTCTTTATACGTGGCGCATTATTAATGCTTGGTGCGTTTGCGCTAAATCTCACAACCAATTGAACGTAAAATCACAAAAAAATAGTGGGTTGCGTCTTCGAGTTCTACTTGTAATTATACAGTGCGATTTTTCATTACAAAACTTATTCTGATATCTCTAAAAGAAGCTTCAGACTTCAGCTCGGAATTTAACAAAATTCGAAACCACTGCATATTTTTATTTCTTTTTCTCAGGCAACTTGTTCCTATGAAAATTTGGTTTCTGCTAATGTGAGCAGATAGTCTTCCTAACGTACTCGTATAATAGTACTCGTGTGATAGGTATATGTATGGATAAGAAGTAAAACGTAATAGTAAGCCTAAGCGAGCTAGTAGAAGTGGTTCGTGGATGATCAGACGCGCGGTACACTGCAGCGTGGCTGTACCTTTATCACTCCGTACCACATTAAACCTGCATTATCTTAAAAATTCTTGCAAGTTACCATTATTTAGATTAGTGAGAACTTTCGCAATCCGAACAAGTCTAGCAGCATTAAAAATTTAGCAAGACAGAAGGGCGCGAAGTTTAACAAGTGACTTACACTGATAATACGAAGTGTTTCCACAGAATCCTCGTGGAAGAGCTGGCGAAGCACTCTGTATTTATATCAGCCCAACTAACTTGAAACAATGGAACTGTTTCTTCCACCTTATTATCGCCAAGTATTGTTAACCGACGACAGCTTTGCACGTAAAACAGGCAAGCCATAAAATTCGGGCATTTAATTGAATGGCGTTTACGAGGTACCAAGATCGACTTCGTTCTACTAAATGGAAGCCGACTTTTCCAGCCGTACAAATGTTGTGGAATAGACCGCCAGGAATCCAACGACCTGGATCAGAATGGCGACGCGACGAAACAGCCGTGATATATCGGAATTTAAAGTGCATGGGTGAATTGTAGTTCGAACTCGGCGACAAGTTTCCTGGGGGGTGCTGGGACGAGTCGCCGCACGGTTGCATGTAAACTCTTCTTTATACTTGGACGCGACAACAAATACAGTATTTTGCTACGAATCCACGTCTGGCCATTGTCTTCGTGGCTCTACCGTTTGCTGAAGGATTCCACAAGGTTCGCTGATTAATTTCGTGGGCATTCTGATTCGTTATATATCTTTGCTCGTCCCCCAGATCAATCCCACCGACTCGTTTGCAGGTTTCCGCGTATATTTGACCAACGCCTCGCGTAAACTGTTCCGAAATGCTGGGGAATTGTTGGCGAAACGTGGCATTTCCGGTGTCGTTTCGTTGAACGCGTATCCCCGGTGATAAATGGAAGGGGCAGTCGATGAAAGCATCTAGATCGCGAGCCGACGTGCAGTTTTATTAGCGATAATTCGCCGATGCATTACCGCCAGGCTGTCGTTACGCTAATGTAAGTGCAGCACGTTGCGTTTACTCTTGCGCGGCGTGATATCTTTATGGTCGAGGCAGCGGTCGATCGGCAAATTTCGGTTTTCACCGATATGAACGGCAATTACCCGACCAGTTTGCTCTCAGCAAAGTTTGCCGCGTAGACTCTGCGACGGCTTGCACACGCTTGCATGGTGTGGCGGGGTATTTTCTATTACGCTGGGCCCAAGGGACCAGCGTCTACAAATCAGAGGAAGGCACTTTGCAGGTAGTAGAATCAAATTCTCAGACGTAATCGACACCTACGATATGTATATCTCACTGTCAACTCTAATCTAGCATATCTTACGGTACTACAGCAATGAAACATTCGATTTCGAGTCTATATCCAAGCACTCCCAGAAATACCGATTCTAACAATAAGAGTATCCTCGTAAGATTCCTCGAAACGGACGAAGCGTCAGACGCCCAGAGGAATGATCTTTCATTCCCGCTGAATGTTCCAGGCGCGTTAGGGCTGGGGCCGGTAATCCTACCATTACGCTTAGCCAACGTGAAACGTAGAAGTTTGGAGAACAGCGGCGCAGCTCCCGTTCAATGATCCCAGTCCGCGAGGAGCCAGGGTGGACTGTCTCGAATTTGATCTCCGCCCAGGGCGGGAGACAAGAGCTGCCCAATCTTGGGAATAGCGCAGCGGCGTTGTTGACGTGACGGGGTGTCGTTTGCACTCGCCTGGAACGCTTCCTTTCCGTTTACCCCGCCACAAGTACATAGAGGAGCCGAGCGTAATCTGGATCCAAGGGAATTGCATCCTTAGGGAAGCGGCGGAACCTGGCCACTTTACGCCCGGCCACGAAACACGGGCTTCTTCCTGGACGCGAGGGATACCGTTTCTGACTCGGGGCTCGGGATCGTTTATTGTTCTTCCCCTTGACAAGATCGAAGGAGGGAAAGGCGATTCCGAACCCCCGAATCAATAAGCACGGCCTCCGCCGAACGCTTTCTCTCGCTTTCGCTTATCAATCCTTTCAATCCTGCAGTCTCACAATTTCCGGGATCCGTGCTCCCGCGCTGGAATCGATTCCAAGGAAATCCCATTCGGCACCTCGACCGTGGACGGTACGTACGACTCCCGGCGAGACCCGCTTGAGTAATTGTGGCAGACGTTAACGGTTAAGGTTACGCTACCGGTCCACGTCCGTATGGATTATGGATTCCTGACGAAAGAAGGGCGGGATTGGAGCGACAAAGCGACCAGTTGCGGGCGAATCGCCGTTAGACGCAATTGGAACTCGTCGGGCAGCTATCCCTCGATATATTTCACCACTTGTTCGTCGTATGTAAAGTTCAGCTAAGCTGCTAGCGTGTTACTACTGTACTACCGTTTGAGCGCGGGAGCACTGCACCGAGACACGAGATTATGGCAGCAGCCAAACGGGCTACAGGTTGGGGTAACTCCGTCGACTGGCCTTCACCGAGGAACATATTCGGTGGCGACTGTAGCGGCAGAAATTGTGGTTTGCAACGAGGCAGCAAGGATCCAAGGAACGTCAGAGAGAAATTAAATCTATAAAAATGGGAAGATAGAGGGGTTTGTAAAGGAGCCTAGGCGGTCGCCCAAAACTTCACCGCGAAGGTGGGCGGGCACGGAGCGGGCAGAGAACGAAGGCCAGGGGACGAGGAGGAAAACTAGGGGAGACAAAGGCTGAAAGGAAAGCAGAGCCCGGAGAGTGCATGAAAAGATAAAAGCGGGTGGACTAAGGCAGTAAACTCGGGAACACGAAAGAAATGTCATGCTGCGCGTTTTACCGGGAATGGAAAGTAAAATGGCGAGTTAGAGGGAAACGAGGATTAATAAAGAGAGGGTGGGGAGAGTCAGAATGGAGGAAATGGAAGAACTGACGGGTAAGGAAATGGAAAGTCGAAGGGTAGAACCGAGCGAAAGACAAACGCAAAAAGAAAATAGAATCGAGAAGAAAACACGGCTGTATATAGAAGATTACGCGAAAAGCTACGAGATATTATCAATGACATCCGGCTGGGAATGAACTTCAGTGGCAAGATGAAGGAGAAGAATTATCGCACGAGAATTAGAAGCGGAAAGAACGAAGTAATACAATACGGGGTGTTGTAATTTTGATACGTCGTGCCAACATTCTCCTACTTTGCATTCCCATGATCGCAGTACCTATAAGGAAGAAAGTTACTTTGTAGAGCGAACATGAATTTTCAGTAGCAATGTGAAGTATTTGTACAGTAAATAAGATAATTAAATATATTAAATATCTTCAAGCACATTTAATATATGTATTAAGATAATTAGATATTATTAAGCTATACTTATATTCTGAAATACCTATTTTTAATGTGTTTTCTTCATCTTATTAAATTTACCTTACTTTGTATGGGGCGAGGAAGGGGGTGGCAGGCTATTTGACTATTATAAAGGGGGGTCACGACTCAAAATAGCTTAGGAATCACTGAACTAACGTCTACAATTCGGGAAACAATTTCCTAAAACATTCGTCGCCATTTCAAAGTAAATAATTAGATTTCTCCTGTTATCTTCCTGGCAATATTTTATCACTCGATTGTGTCTGAAGCTTGCGAAACGATTTGTCTACTTCCGTGATCGTGAAGAAAGGAGTATTGAGAGGAACAAGACTCGGGAAAAGGAGGAACCGTAATGGAATAACCACGTCGAATAAGGGGCGCAATTTATGCCGCGGTATTAGAAGAGAAATCGAGCAAATGAAACGGCACAGAAACGGATTCAGCCGGAAATACGAGCGCAGAATTCGAAAAAATAAGCTTTCAGGGGGGGGGAAATGGACGACGCATGAACACTGGCAGAGCGGGGTTACCCGACAGCCACCGGAAAATTCTTTACGAGCTTTACTTTCCTCATCAAAAACCGGAACGATAATGTGGCTTTTGCTGGAAACAGCCATAAATGACGCGACGCAATAAAAATTGCACGCCACACGAAAATATTGCCCTTCTGTCGTTAACCCTGCGTCCCGTGACATTAATGAGCGATAAAGGGTTAAGCTCGGGACATGGGAGCGGGGTTTTAAAGCGCCCGGCGACAACTGCCGCGGACAGTCTTCGGGAACCATTGTCGAGAGTCTCCTTGCAGAGTTTCATTTCACAACAGAGGAGTGTCGGGACAGCTCAAGGTAACTAAACTGTTCAGCAATTTCGAAATGGCGAAGAGGATGCTATTGATTTAATGGGAGACAGTCTTGAGTACTGCTATAACTTTAGAGCAGGTGGACGTTTAAGATTTGTTGTTTGTAAACTGAGTACTGATTGTGAGTGGATTTTAACATAAATCTTTGAAAAGAATTGAATTTTTAATTAAAAGATTTGTAATTAAAAGATTGAACAAAATATATTTGAGGCATTCAGAGCAAAAACGGAATAATTCACATTTTTTGCAAAATTGAGTGAATAGCATTAATGCAGTAGCCGGCAAAAATGTTACTACTATTTCAATCCACTCTAGCTTTATTACTTTTTAACATCAACTCAAAACTGCTGTATGTGGAACAATATACATATATTGTAAGTCCGGGAGAGTTCAACCACTTTTTGGAAAAGAAATTGTATCGTCGTTGTTTTTCACATTTCTGTCGTTTTGTGTAAATTAAAGCAAAGCCCAAGCAATTTATGATTTATACCCAAGCTTTCGGCTAAATTGAATGCCATGGATCTTAGGCATTCACGTGTTGGTGCGAAACCGTATTTCTGCAACTTTTTTACATGGGCTTTCAGTCTTGCCTCATTTTGTGTATCTAACAATGACGGTGGTCCTAATGTTTTCTCCGTGAAGTCCTGACTTTTTATTCGTCTCCTGAATGTAGGAGCCGGGATACCAAAGTTTCTGGATGCTGCATTTACAACCATTTTGCCACTTTGGCCTGCTTCTACGGCTTTCAACAATACCTCGTTTGTCAACATATTTTCGTTTATATTCCGTTGGCATGTTCTACAAAAACATTTACTAGCTATTATGCATGATTTTCTGATGGGCCAACTATCCCCGAAAAAATCGGGCCAACTAACCAGAGAGTCAAGGAGCGCTGACTCGCTTGTTTTTTCAATAATGCTACGACAATATCTCATCACAAGAACGCAAATATAACCTCTAAACATTATATTAACGAACTGCATTCAGAAAAAGTCATTACTCCTTTAGTAAAATGTCAGAAAATTATAATTTAAAGAACACGGAGAAATTTTTCGAGAATAGTCCATTTTTACATTACAAATAACTTACCTAATTTCACAGTTGAAAGCAAACAGAAACACGATTAATGCGGCGGGTGAGCGACCCGCAATATACCACTGAAAGCAACTGAAATTCGCAAGTTCTAGAACATAGGGTAAAGACACCAGTAGTTGACCATGTATCAGTAGTCGACCACTTTCAGAAAAACATGAAATATAAGGTTTTTAGAAGTGACGATCTTTTGAACAAAGTACAGTCCTCTAACTGCACTCCAATTGCACTCTGTTCAAAAGATCGTCAATTCTAAAAACTTTATTTTTAAATACATGAAAAACATGAAAAATAAGATTTTTAGAAGTGACGATCTTTTGAACAGAGTGCAGTTAGAGTGCAGTTAGAGAACTGCACTTTGTTCAACAGATTGTCACTTCTAAAAACCTTATTTTTCACGTTTTTCGGAGAGTGGTCGACTACTGATACATGGTCGACTACTGGTGTCTTCACCCTACACCTGATCCAGCCATCACACCCGGAATCACCGTATATTCGCTTCTACTAGGACGAACAATTCCGTCTTCCAAACTTTCCTTAACCCATTTCTTTAATATCTCTTTATCCTTTGGCGCCAGTCTCCCAGGCCGCTGTCAGACCGCCTCGCTATTTGTTAATACAATTTTGGTTGTAACGCCTGTTGACACCTGTTTTGCCGGAGCGTACGATTGTATAACTCATAAGTTATACCAATTTAGTCCGATACGGCTCGACGGCGTCAATTTCGCGAAACACACTGTCTTGTATCAACGTCAGCCGCGCTATGTACTCGTACCCGTCGCGAATGTTTTCATCTTTTATGCGCTCTCTTGATTCTTTTAAAGCTTTAACGTCTTTGTCTGTCGGTCCGTCTCGTATACCGCGTTCGTCGTCATTAATCTTAGTTAGCAGAGGCATCGAGCCTTTGTCTCTCTCAGACTATTGCATTCCCACATGTATATTCAATACATACCACTGTTACAAGTTGATGCTCAAAAATAAGAAGAATTAAAAAACAAATTGAAATAGTGGTACCTAATCAAATAAAATATGAAAAATTATTTTTTTCGATGTGGGTTAGTCCGTTTTGGCTCTCAATGCCACATTTATCCTCGCATTTACATGTTCCTATCTTAAAAAGCCATAGTTTTCGTCAATTATTTGAATTTCAGTACTAAACACTTGCAAAGAGTTTAAAACGAGTGTGCGCGATCGTCGAAGCTCTTAGGAGATGCGATTCCGTCGACGAGTTCGAAATTTTGCGCTTCTCCCTCAAAATTTCCCCGCTCGCGTCGACGTAGAAAACTTATAACGAATACCCCGGCGACTTTTGGCTCCGCCAGCAAGTTCGTTGACACGGCGGCGGCGCGGGCACACGTAGCTCGTATGCAATGTAAACCTTGTTGCCAAACTTTTGCAACGTGACATGCATCATCGCCCAGGCGCGCTGTTTCACGAAGCTCGGCAACTCCATTAGCGACTATGAGAATAACTTTGATTTTAACGAAGCTTCTTAATTCCCCGATGATCGCTGCTGGATTTATGATCAGCCCTCGGCGTAGCTTCCAAAATTCTGTCGCGACATGCCCGCGGCAGAGTGAACATTTACGTAAGATAACATTCTACCCTTTTCTTCAATCGTGCATTATTAATTCGTCCCGTCTATAATAGTGTACAATAGAATACATATTACATAACAGTAACAAGTTACAAGCATAATTTTCCAACTTCGTTTATTTACCTGACTTTCAGCTCAGAAAGCTCCTATAACGAAACTAAACTCCAAGTCATTTTAGAAGGAATCTACGACAGACAAGTTCAGACCAGTGAAACAAGCTACTATTGGCTATACCCCAAACAAATGCTCCCTCGGAGCCAATGAGCTCATTCTACATGCGCGAAATGAGTTCCTTCTAAAATGACTTGGAGTATACATAGGGGAGAGTTGCGAATATCGTACTGGTCACCTAAATCGTACCTCATCAAGTTCTCAGTAATTA
Organism: Andrena chrysosceles; assembly: GCA_963855975.1. Classification (NCBI taxonomy): domain Eukaryota; kingdom Metazoa; phylum Arthropoda; class Insecta; order Hymenoptera; family Andrenidae; genus Andrena; species Andrena chrysosceles. Next base: position 694,155 of record OY979769.1, on the reverse strand, counting down.
ATGAATGTAAACGGCATTGGACAATAAAAATATCAACTAATGCGAAATAAGAAATAGAAACAAAACCTTTTAAGCGTAGGTACAGCCTTTTTCAAAAAATCAGGTATGATTGATGTAACTTTTTACCAGTTTATTTTATCTGATAATAATCAAACAATGCAATTTTGTGCTGTATTTTTGTATTTTTCTAAAAGCGGGGTTAATTTAGAATATTTTACATTCATTTTAAGTACATATCACATTCATTATAAAGTTTAAAATGATATTTATAAATAAATCGATCATGTTTCCTAAATCGTACCACTACAATCGTACCAGTAGGATTTGACAACTCGTATGTTATATAGGTTATATACGTATATTGTATTGCTGCGCGCCTCTTCCGAAATGATCAACATGTAGTCCTTCCAACTCCATACCGATGTCGCCACACCTCGCGCGAGGCGTCGCTACTCCCTTGTTTTTTCGTATCGCTCCTTAGAAGCGTTAAAAAGTGTGGCGACATCGGTATGGAGTTGGAAGGACTACATGTTATGTTCATCATTTCGGAAGAGGCGCTTCATACAATTATGATCGAACTTCACTTACATGTAAGTTCGTTTGATCATTTAATTATATTCATAGATTATTGCGGCCTGTGTGTGATATAATAATCATTACTTTATGTTGAATATTTTCTTCTCTATTTGTAAATTGATACTATTTTTAGTGGAGGTACGATTTAGGAGACCGGTTACCTAAATCGTACCTTTTACAATTTACAGTATGTGACAAAAAGCTTAATAACAAATTAATCTGTTCTGAACAAAAGGTAATGCATATAATAGTAGGTGCCTAAAAGATCAAGCTACAATATCCAATAGTCATTTGCGTTCAAATTAGTACAAAATATGAAATATAACGTAAAATGTCTTAAGTGGTACGATATAGGCAACTCTCCCCCAGCTTCTAATAAGTATAATTCGTATTGAAATTCAAATCCAAACAAACAATTGAAGCAATGATCACGAATATAATAAATAGTAGAATCTAAAATACCAGAATTGAATGTTGCGATGTTATAATTCACATTGGTAAGAACTGCAGAGCTCTAAAAGTTTCATGGGATTCGCGAATGATCGAGGACAAGTATGAAAGCACCGACAAGGCCAGAAGTGTCTGATACGCGATGCCGTGTGTCGCCGTATTTGCGACGTGACGTTCGTAATTTCGCTCGCTAGCTAGCGAGCGCCCGCGCTACCAGAAAGTGGCGCAACTCTATTACACGCTATCAGGGTGCATTATGGTACGCGTGGGTGGAGAACCTCTGCTAGATGAAGACGTAGGGGTTGGCAACCATATAATCACAGTTCTAAGCACGGAACTCGTATCCCTCTCTTCCAGTCCTCTTTCTTGTATCTGCGGGGGAATGCAATATTAGCGTGTCTGTAAGAGTAACACGGCCCGCGCATGCCACGTGAACGCGCCACCCCCAACGAGCACCCTAATTCCTACCTTTCGCCTAATCTACCTGGAGGGTAACACTCTTTGGAACTGGGTAGTTGAATTACTCGAAAGTCATACACGACCTTTTAGACGCGGGAAGATCGCCGGCGTAGATAGCCGCGGTTGGGGGTTCGTGCCCGAGCTGCTTCTATCGCGGTCTGGTTCGTGGAAACGCTTGGGAAACCCGAAGAATAAACTGGGCCAGGGGACGGAGCCGAGAAACTGCTGGGCCAAATAGACACGCGAAAAGTGGGCTGACGCTTTTCGGCAGGGGATGGGGGTGGAAAGATGTTTGAGGTGGGCAAATTGCTAGAGTACATTCGAACGTCAATCGATGCAGGGGACGATCGTCGGAAGTGCGCTAGGTTTCTAGTGGGGTAATGTGGTAAAGTGTGCAGAAATACGGTTGTAGCTATTTGGTGGCTTGCTACTTTCTATCAGCGCGTTATTCAAGGATCGATGAAGAGGTTCATCTTAGTTACAGGGCGATAATGTTGAAGAGGCACCACCGTTTGTTCATTATAGCCGACGCGACGTAGAAATATTTGCGATGTTGTGCACCTACCATTACACCTTCACGACGCACAGCATGACACTATGGCGTAACGTGTAGTGTGTAAACCATCGACGAGGAACGTTTAATGGCGCGAGAGATCGCGTGCAGGGGAACATAACAATTTTCGCCATTAGGCGCCATTTTCGAAAACGCGGTGCATTCTGTTCCGCTGGCGAAGGAAGGAAGTGCCGTGCACTGTGAAAGGGCAAAAAGTAACGACTCCATGCAACTTTAAAACTGCGTCCAACTATTTAACAAACTTTTCTCTTCTCGTGCGAAGTGCATTGATTGAACACACTACACTTATTTATTAAACGTGGAATAATTATTTCTTTAAAATCATTAATTATTAATTAATTATTAAACGTGGAATAATTATTTCTTTAAAATCAATCCTTCTTATTTTCAATATCACCACATGAACTATTAGAGTTCTCTGTGTTGTCCATGGAGAAAAAATTCAGAACCAAATATAACATGGATAAATTGTTGATCTCTGTCAGGTCCCTGTTACCGTTTACTGAAAATAGTTATAAAAGTATTACTAAAACATAAAAAGGTATGATTAGAACACATGATTACAGTACGCGAGAAAATAAGTGCCAGGGGGCAAGTAGAGGTGGTCCACTTATGGTCAGACGCGCTGTCCACGTCAATATAACTGTAACAACAATCTCTTTGTAACTTTTCGTACGTGCAAGTTGAGCAATCCTCGTGAAACTTCGTTGTTTAATTGTTTCAAATACTATTCAAGCATCCGGTCTCGCCACTTTCCTTTCACCTCCAATTGTAACGAGAACAGGCCACTTCGCTTTGTTAGCATATAAATGACGCATTGAAAATTCCATCGAAACGCACGGAAGAGAGCCGAGTTTCCTTAATTCAAGGCGGACGGTAGATGTTGGGCGTATTTAATGCGTGACAGGTTTCTAAGAATACTCGTTCGTTAGTCCGTCCAGCGACCGGGCTTTACAGAAGAATTATTTAATTGAATGCGGAGAGGAATGAATGCGGAATGAAGCGACTTTAGAAACTAGTTGTGAGACCTGCATGTGACCAGCGTCTTTAATTAGCCGAGGGCGCCGACTGGCAGTCTTGACGCCCGCCGCGGACGAAGTGAAAATTATGCTAATGATCAATTTTTCGTTCCTATTCTTCAAACTCGGGTATTGTTCCCACGGAAGGTTTTCGAGAAGGAACCTTCACGCTTTGCCACTCGTGTCAATCTCGCCCGGTTACAAAATTGCAGCTAACAGATATAAAAATTACAAGCTTATACTAAAACCTCCTCAAGCAACGCGGCGGAAGTTTTTTCCCTCGAATCATCGTGAACGAAAAACGCAAACCGCCGGCAGCTCAAATTTGCTAACTGCGAGCAAGAAATGTGCAACCATCACGTCCGATCCCTGCGGCACGTAGCCAAGATTTTATTTTCTGGCTAGTAAATATCACCGAGCAAGATGAATTTCGCCACCCTTCGTATTCAAACATCTACAGTGTATTCGAAAAAGCTCGCGGCGATGATTTCGTCGTGTACATAGTGTAAAACATTTTCTTTAAATTTCACACTAACATCGCATCAATGGCCGCAAGGGTAACATTCATCGCACCACACACAAGCTGCGTCTGACTACAGGCAATCCTCCATCACTTCGATTCTCTACTGCTACATTCCTTCTATCTCTCTCTACTCCTACGTGTCAATCGTATCGCAGATCTATCTATCCCTTACATCTTCCAACCGTAGATCCCGGCCCGCCGTCTTGCTCCCTGCCGCTCCGTCGGATGTACCTACCCCTTTACGTGATTTAAATTCAAGCCGAGCCCGTAACGGGGATTCGATCCGTGGAGCAAGAAAATCTTCATCATAACGCGCCACACCACCATGACTTGCCGTCCCCTGCGGGGAATATCCTAGTCGTATGCCCGGATCGCGATCCTCGTCGGCCGAGGGCTCAAGGGATTAACAGTTGCACTCGCTTTTCCCCGCGAATATTCTCGCCACAGCCACTAATTGCAGATAAACTATTCTCCTTCGGGCTCCTTCGTCCCGGTGTGGACACGTCGCGGCAAGCACACAACGGCAACGATGAGCAAACAGGGAATGAACACTGCGGCCGGGCTAGGCTGCAGACGCCGCGGCGTGAAGTAATCATGTTAATTGTAGCGTATCCGTGTGCGCCACCCGCCCTGGACGCATGCAAAACGCGTCCGACTCGATACCCGATAAACGATACCCGTACCACGGCACTTAACGAAATTACCGGAACCCCCCGAGGACCAATAACTTCCGACGTAAGCGGCGCGCGTGCACCGAGGTCCCGGCAACTGGCTTTTCTTCTGGCCAGCTGACGTCGAGGCTAATTCTGGGTAATTGCGCCGGATCATCCGAGCTTCTTCGTGTTCCCCATCGCTTTGTCATTCTCCCGGCGTATCGCGTCGTTGCCCCACGCCGCGATTAATTCGTCCGCCTCCGGCGTTCGGGAGGACAGAGGTTCCAGCTGGCTTTTCGAAATCGTTTCAGTTCAGCTGTTAAATGACTAGGATCGTGATTGATCTCGTTGGGTATCGATATCGCTGGACCTTCTTCTCCTTCCCCAACAGCTATACAAGCAGTAAGTCGCGCTGGGCACGGTCAGTGCTTGGATGCCGGGTTGCCGGGTTGCTGGGTTGCCGGGTTCGTGGCAGTAGGTATCTTCTTCAGTAACGCACCTTCAATGTTCACTTTCGAGCAGTATTTCAATAATTCCAAATCTCCATAGTTTAAGACCATCTCCACATTTAAGACACAATTTCTCTTCCGTCTACTTCGTTGCATAGTCGCCACGATTATTGTAGATTAGAACACGTCTGTTGAGCGTTAGCTCGTTGCCGGGCCACCCAGGACGCACAAGGGCGCCTTGTATTTTCCAAACCTCATCTGGCAGACACTTGGTCTGTCAGTCCGCGGCTCATAGACCCGGGACCGTTGTAAACTCGTAAATTTACTATTGGAAACGCAGGCGATCAGTCCAAGTCAGGGCCAGGGTCCCAGGATTGCCGTGACAATAAATAGACGGCCTCGCGACACCATCACACAGATTCACCAACACTTCGATCAGTTTTCCCTTTCTTATAGTTCGTTATCACCTACAACCAAATCATTTCCGCCAATAGACAGCGTATCCTACCACTGCGTTTGTAAAACTCCACCCCTAAAGGGAATCTTCGACGTAGCCTTGTCGCCAGCGAGAGAGTCCCAAAGCAGTCCAAATGTATACCTCGCACGAGTAACTTGGAGGGACTCATACGACTCATTTATTAATTGCCATAGTCACCTTTGTTCAAGTTTAGTTCTTTTAAATACAGTTTCATTGTTATTGTTAAATGTGCGGTGCCTCAGTTCATTCAAGATCAACCTTTAATCACACCTTCTTCAGTGATCTCTTGTGGTTATAAAACACCGCAGAGAGAGTGACGTTTGCGCCGTCGGAGATTTACGACCTCCAAAAACAGGCGACGCAATAGCTCACAACAACGTCCACTTTCTAAACGAAGCGTATGCCCATCCTCCTCGTATTTTTATTCTCGCGCAGTAGGATTCTAATTGGCGTCATCAAGGCCACTCGATAAATCCATTCTAATCGTTTAATCGTGTGGACAAGGGGAGCAGAAAAAGAGTGTCGGTCCATTCGGCTGTTACTATTTTTCTCGCGTGTCCGGTCACGTGCTGCCTAAATTGCGTTAGCCCGCGCGCTGGCGCGCAACTCTTGTCACACCTATTCTCGCTTTCTTGTCACCGGACCAGTGTTAATACAGCACGGGTCACAATGTGCTGACCGTCCACCAGCAGTTCGCGGATTTCCGTCACGTATTGTTTTTCCGCCAATCGCATGCCGTTCGCTCGGACGGCTCGCTTCAATCTGACACGAACAAACACGCGCGTTAATAGTTTCAGACCGTACACAGTTGATCTTCCCCCTGTCAGAGTCATCGAAATAATCCTCCTTCTATTTTTATTCGCGGGTTGATTGATCCTGCATGGCAGCCTTCATGATAGGATCGCGCGATGGGCCGTGATATCATCCCTTCTCATCATTCCCAACGAAATATGTTTTTTAACGGGGATTGTGAGTAAATGATGGAAGGAAGAAAAAGGAAGTTGCGTTTCGTCCAGGGCCTGCTAGTAGAATAATCGGTATGGCTTACCTCGCAGGCCCTGTCTTAGACGCTGGGATGTTAGGAGCAGAGTTGGGCATTATTCGACTAAAAAGTGATTGAAATAACTTTTCAACTAAAGATACTTCATCTTTTTCCTTAGTCGACTAAAAGTCACCCGAGTTAGCTTTATTCAAGCTGATTATTCAAGGGCCTTTCCTCTTGGGTTGTAAATAACGTTGATCAGCTTTCATTCTATTCTTATTCTAGAAGACGACTAACCGTCGACTAACCGGCGAAAGCCTTTGCAGTCCGACTTGCGCGCGGTCGCCGGCCGGTCAGATTCTACAGAATCTGAATTTGTTTATTTTTCTTAAGGGCTTTTATTAGGCTTTCGCTTGTTAGTCGCCTTCTAGACTAAAGAATTGAATGAAAACTGAAAACCATGTTATTCAGAACCGAAAAGCTAAAAAAGAAAGATTGATTTTTTTCCGTGAATAACCGGCTTCATCTCTGGCGCCATGAAAGCTAAAGCTAAATATTATCCTTATTCAAGCTTTAAATAACGACTAACCCGTAAGTACCTTTTTACGTAGATATTATCCAGATATTATCTTTGCCCAACTCTGGTTAGGAGACATGGCGGAACGGATATAGGTATATACGGAGGAGCAGCTGAGGGAAAACTAGCGAGAGAGCGGAACGGTCGAGTGGCCGTCTGGTGGCCGAGTCGGAAGCATCGCTACAGATGGCATTATATTTCAAAGTTACCGGGCGTTTGGAGCATGAGGAAGCGATCGGAGGAGGAAGAGAATTGTAACGCGCGTGAGGTATTCGCGTGGATGTGAAATTATTGTTCGGGCATCAGAATTTTCCCCGCCATTCGATCGACAGCAACCTGCAGCTACGCGAGGGAGGAGTGACGGGATTGAATGCAGCGTTTAGCCGCGGACGTTCAGTTTTCGATACTGATCTGACTTGCAGAGACGCGAACAGTATTAAATTTAGTTCAGCCTTTAAGTCCGCCGGGCGATACGTATGTTTAATTCATAACCGTGGGTATCGACCCGACAGATATTTAGAAACGGCATTCGTTCACTGGCGGCGGGCATAGGCTAGCAGCAAGCAGCTATTTTTCAGTTCGAAACGCTTCTGTTCCTCGCCGTGGCGGGCTCTCTTGGAATGTAGTGTTTCCTCTTCCGAGATTGCATTGCTAGCAGCGTGCAAGACAATCAAGTCGAAAAGTCCGATATGCGATCAGAAGTGGATCAATAGTTCGCGCTGTGGACGTGTCTGAAGTTACATTTCAAATTGCACCGGAAATGCGACACCAGTAAATAGGCTGTCTTAATATCGATCACTGAATTGGAAATGTCTGTTTTCTGTTTAAAAAATTGACTGCTTCTTTCCAACAATAGTTGAATGTAGTGGGGCACTCAGGGGTTAATCCTAGGGGAGTAGAGTTAAACTGATAAAAATATTTTCAATGCACATTCATTAGGTGATTATAAAAATTTATTCAAGGAATAAAATTCAATTTTCTTTTCATCTTACAACGCCTTTACATATGATTATGGTAAGTGCGGGTAATAAGGCCCACCTAAGGATCTATAATTTTTTTTAAAAAAAATTTGTATATATTCTTGAAAACATTTTTTTATAGAAATCTGTGGGCATTAAGGCTGCCGTCTCATTTTTGTTATGGTCCGAATCGATCAAAACGTCCCCAGTAAACAAACGGACCCTAATGAAACTACTGCGGTCGATTAAAAGAACTTGTACAGCGATGACATCTCCAGGTACTCCGTGTAGACAAATTTTTTACGAAACTTTATGAAAAGATTAACTTAAAGAAACCTCTTTAGACCAACGAATCCCTGAAGAGGAAAATGTCATATTATTATCTTGTTATTCTTTAAGATGGTCAGCTCCTTCTATCTCCTTTAATTTTGCACTGCAACCGTACTGTTAACTTTGTAATACAAAGAATTTTCTCTCTCGCATCCCTGATCGAATCCTTGCAAAGCAACGTGTATCGGTACCGTGTTTTCTTCCATTGCTTTCTTGCAAATGCAGTGGAAAACAGCTGCGTCGTGGAAATCGTGGACCAACTAAATGAAAATACAGAGGACGGGTAGCGGATAAATCGAGAGCGGGATATCAGAATATCGCTTTTCCTGATTTATTATCGTGGCCAGTAAAAAGAATTCATGCATATTCGGGCCGCCATTATCTTAAATTCAATCCGGTTTCCGGGAGGTTAAGCGTGAAAATTGCGCATGCAAATACGTTTATAAATTCCTGTCAGGGGTGAACAAGCCACTGCGAAATCCTGTTTCTCGATGTTCCAGAAAATTGCGTCGGATCTTTGTATGTTTCAATCACGGGCGGAAACGCGGGCAGTACGATCACGATGTCTATTACAAATTCCCGCGGATAATGGAACGGGATAAGTATCGGGTTCCGATAACATCGGCTTTAACGAAAATTGACGAAGGCCGGATGCTGCGTGACCGAAGGAAATTAACGCGTCCCTTTAAGAATTGTACCTACATATATTTCGCAATGTAAAATTTCTAATACGACTAGACCCGGTTCCCTTCGCAGCTACCCATTACTATTTTGCAATATTTTTAATTACTGAACTAATGCTTCCTTCAACAACAAAGCTTTCCCCCAAAGCTGGGCAAAAATTTTAATTAATTGTTCGTCAAATCATCTAAAGTTAATATAACTTTTATTTGATCCGTTATTTAAATACTATAGCTGCAGCGCCCGCGCTTCATGAATCGTTGCAAAGATGTCGTTCGTCGAAAAACCCGAACCAAAAAATGATTCACTTGACTCACTTGTAAGCATGGGTGTTTTAGTGCGAGCCATTCTTGAAGAATAGCTCGGTTTCTGCGGGAGCTAGGTTTTCACACCGAAATAGCCTGAATACTTTGCATGAAAAATATCCTCCTCCTCCTCCTCCTCCTCCTCCTTCTGTTACTTCCTCTCGAAGTACACATGTACATCCTGTGAAGCGATGGCTTTGCAAGGAGAGAAATAAAAGAAGAACTCGCGCAAAGGGGCGTGCTTTGCAGTTTGGGGTGGTTCGCCCGTGTGCATATTTCTATCGACACAAAAAGGGTACGACCATCGTCATTGCTACGTGCCACATGATTTAAAGTTCCATATTCTACAGGTGTGAACGCTTCTGGGTTTTTCAAACACCTTCTTTCGCAATATGAAACAGAAAATGAAAGATTTTTCGGTGACATTGGTGCAAAAATAGAGTAAATGAATTTCCATTAGTTCTATTCAGTTAAATATATTTTTATCGTGTTTCAATTAAAACAAATTCGATGCTTTTTAAATCGATATTCCGATATTATTTGACAGATAGAAAAGGAAGAGAGGAATAGGAACAAACCAAAAAAGGATATCGATCATCGGCAGGAATTTAGAGGTGAATTATTCAAATTGGAAAATGAAATAGAATACTTACGCTTTCAGTGTAGTGTCGAGTTACAAGTACGTTTGTTCGCATTAAGCGTTCAACAGGGCAACAGGGCTCGTTGATAAAAGTAATCGATTCTGTTAGCCAGTGATCTCTTTAAACAATCGGTAGTTGGTTTGATTAAAAATTTCCATCCCCGGAAATTTCGAGCCCGCGCGGCGGGAATTGAGCGAATCGGTAAATTTCTAACAGGGTCGCGATCAGCGTTGCCCTGTATCCGTAAATTAAAATGCTTCACGATTATTTGCAATGCAAATATCCGGGGATCTGCAATACATCGTGCTATTTTTTCCTATTCGCTTACGTTAATATGTATGCGCGCAGAGTAAAGCGGCCAGTGTGTTAGCGGATTCAACAGATTGAAGTGAGTTCGATCGTACAGGGAAGTACGACCTCTCACGCAACCTTTGCCAAACTCGTTTGATTAATCGCTCCAGCAAATAGTACATTCTAATCTCCATTAAGAAATAAGAAACAACGACAATCAATCCTACAAGGCACGGAAGTGAAAACTTTGTATTCCTGTCACAGATGTAATATTCAAAATGAGATTATAAAGGAACATTTTCTTTGACGTCGGATGAACCGAAATGTAGCTTAACCCTTCGTGGTCAAATCTTCTTATAATCACAGATTGGTCACTGGGGTTCACTGCAACCCAGCGTCATTTTTGACTTACCATTTTCGTATTTTTGAATCTTTTAACTTTTCAGTAATAATTGTACATTCGTGATACTCGTACAGTCATACTCTAATAGTCTCTTTCTGAACTGTATATTTTAATATGATCAAATTTATAGTTGAAAAAATAGTTGTGAAAAAACGATTTTTTTTGGTTGAAATTTACCAAATTTTTAAATTTTAATGTTAAGGTTTAAAAGTTTACAGAAGTATTGGCAAAGAAAAAAAATTGCTTGGAATGCGATGCACCTCGTGTAACTGCGATGGGCTAAAATCATCGTTAAATCGTCTCCGTTCATATACAACTTGATAATTTCGTTTTGCCCTCGTTTGACATTCAATTCGTCGATTCAGGACTCGTTGAAGGGTAACAGCTCATTTACAAAGCAAGAGAAACATTTTTATAACATCCTATATAGCTGATGCTTGTCAATAAGTACTTGACTATCTCTTTGCATGGCCCCACATCGTAAACTATTGAATAAAACGGTTTACATTGAGGCGCGTATACACGAATCCTCGCTGCGCCCCTTGGATGTACAAATCTGTTAATGATCCTGCCTTTGGTGACGTTTGAACCGCACCTCACGATCCGCGAACCTTTTCAAATGTTATCAAGAATTCGTTTCCACTTGACAGCGTACACCCAGCGAAGCGTCTTTCGCGCAAAAAAATGTCGCGTCGCCTGTGACTCTTTGGCGTGCAGACTGGTTTGCAGCAGAGTTGAGCTGTAATTAAACAAAAAATTAATTAAATGACGGATCAAACTAAAGATACATACTTTAACTTTACATTATTTGACGAATAAAGTTAATTTTTTTATTCGTCGATCGTTTCAACTTCAGCATCGAATAAATTTTTTAACTTTACTTTAACTTTAACTTTAACTTTGACTTTGACTTTGACTTTGACTTTGACTTTGACTTTGACTTTGACTTTGACTTTGACTTTGACTTTGACTTTGACTTTGACTTTGACTTTGACTTTGACTTTGACTTTGACTTTGACTTTAACTTTAACTTTAACTTTAACTTTAACTTTAACTTTAACTTTAACTTTAACTTTAACTTTAACTTTAACTTTAACTTTAAATTTAACTTTAACTTTATTCGGCGTCAAATAATTTTCTGGCGCGCGTTGGATCCGCAGAGGACGCGTTGGAGCGCACCAGAAAATTATTCCACATCGAATAAAATTACAGTTAAAGTTAAAGTCGAAAAATTTATTCAGCACTGATATTGAAACATTCTACGAATAAAAAAATGAACTTTATTCGACACATGACGAATAATAATTTTTTTAATTGCTATTCGTTATTCGAAATTGTATTTAAATAAAATTTTTGCCCATCTCTGGTTTGCAATCTCCTCGTTTCCCGAGGCCCTTGCACCACCCAGCTCCTCTCTAACGACCCGCGAATCACGTGCCGTTCTAATCATTCATTTCTGGGAAATAACACGTCTCCTACTTACGTATTCGTAGTTTGTAGAAGATGCTCAAAAGCCCGCGGAGGGCGGCGAACGCGACTGCGGAGCCCCTCTAATCACAGAGTTCTGCGCCCCGCTCTACCCTCTCTGGCTCTTGCCGCGACATTAGATGTAATTCCAAACAAGCGACGATAATACGGTTTGATGTAACGAGGAGGTCCAGTCCTCCATTATTCGCGAAACTACGAACTATGCTCCGGTAGAGTTTCACAGATTTCATGGGTTCTTGATCTTCCCTGGAATAACTCTCTGTTCCCAAGTACCCTAGGCTGAAGTATTTCGGTGTGCTCCCGGTCTTATACCACCTTGCTTCTAACTCTCAATGGAACTTGGAATTTCCACATAACCATTTAATCACTGCGTTGCCCCTCTTTGAAACCAGCATTCGAGAAATTTTAGAAACACTTAACACTCCCTTTGGTTCCAAAACATAACACACTATCCGACCCCAGCAACAAAACGAGATATCCAGAAATATACCTACTTGCCTCCAGGAAATCCGCATTACTCGCGAAAGAATTGCCACTTGTCGAAACCCCTGGTACAATCCTCCCGCGAAGTATCAGCCAAAAATTCAATCCCCCCAAAGATCCCGCGAACCATTCCAGTGGGGAGCATCCCTGGAACCAACAAGCGGATAGCCTGCCCCGGTCGTTACTAAACATCCGAACGCTTTGTTTCAAAGTGTGATGCAAGCTCGAGATTATCGCTATAACCGGGCAGGCTAGACCGTAGAAAATATTGGCGAGCATGACATTCGACCATTTTTCGTATCGCGATAAGCCCGTTCGAAGAGACCGTTGCACACACCCCACCCTCGTAGATGGTGGTAAAGGATCGTTCATAAGGTGTGGGTGTTGATTAAGTTGGTAGCATGCAAATCGTTCATTCCCGTGTCTACCCTCCTTCGTTTACCCTTTTATCAGCCAGACAAACTACCCCAGGCCTCCGTAGGCTCCCGGCTCGCGGCGGAGCGTGTGCCGCGCGGAGGGGCGGGCGCGGGGGAGGCGTATGGGTCGACATAATTATATGCAATTTATCATAATTGAGGACGGTATCGTGATTGTGATCTAGCGAAAACTGTCTACGCAGCCTGGAGAACGTGGCGCGAGATACGGAAAACCCGATGCATCGTGATGCTTCCAGGAAATCGCGCACAGTTATCGTTAACACATCCGCCGACCACCTTCCCCCGCCACCTCTCGCATGTATGTTTTTATCGGCGACGCCGCGTACTAACAACGCGCGATCCTATCACGCTAGTAATTAGTGTATGCGTTACGAGATTCGATATTTCTTTCAGTCGACGCGGTTCTCGTCGCGTTTTTCTCTCCCTTTTTTTCCTTCGGACCCCTGTTCGTCGACCCGTTCGATCGTTGCTCGGGCCGGCGAGGTTTATAGGCCCTAGCTCGAGGCTTTCGAGTGACGCGAGGGCGCTGGTATTTGAGCAAAGCACAGATAGGTGTTAAGAAGCTCGCTTGTATTTCACCAGCAGATCAGTTCTGTAATACATGCTAACTCGTTTTAATCCGAATGGTAATAGGCCATTACCTACTAATGGTAGTTTAAACTGAACGAACGAACGAATATCGTCGCGAATATCGTCGGCTGGATGCGCCGGGCATTATATTAAACGATCGTCAACCAATTTCGAACAGAGATTGCGCTCCTGCGAGTCTATAACTGGATCCGGCTGCTGGGATAATTTGCCAACCAGACGCGTCGCGAGGGCCCCCATGCGCCGTTAATGCCCCGGCCATGAAGATCAAAAATTACACGAGCGTCCGCATTAAAGTCGCTGAATGCATCCACTTTTGAGATTGCTGAAAAGATCGTCACGGATTTCGAAGTTGTCGCTGCCGGCGAAATGCCCGGTTTTCATGCGACCGCCCTTTCCATCCGTCGCGGGGGGCGGTAAACAGAGCAGAAGAAACTCGTTTATCGGATGCCTGTAAAGCGCGAGCTTATACTTCATCTTGCCAGGGGCATTAGTCGTTACGTGCTCGCCTGACTACATGTTTAAAGGACTCCTTCGCTCTTTTATCACGTTCACGTGTCAGAATCTAATGTCATTGCGACGCAGTCCGCGCGGCACGATTTATCATTTCACAAGAATGCAACGCTGGACGTAATTTAGTACTGTTAACTTGGCTTTTTATTTGCCCGTCCTCCTACCGGGGAAGAAAGTGGCTCGTTCCCGCGTTAATGGCGCTAGACGTTGCGGCCGGTTTTTCCTCTCCCACGGCAATGTACTTAGAGACGTTAATACGAATATAATGTTGATACATTAATTCTTGTGTGACAGGGCGCAGTCGAAGTAGCGAGGAATATTTATTCAAAGGCTCGCGTTCGTCACGGTAATGGCGTGCTCCAGTTTCGTGTTAAACAGCTGATGGGATCTGAAAATGGAAGATGGTATGAAGAGGTGGAAGAATTGTCGGAACACTCTCGAGTGGAAGTGCTCGTTATTTTCTCGTATTCGTTTAAGTAAATAGTGCCTCGGGTTTATTTCTAAAAGAAGAGACGCGGCGCTGGGATAACAAGGTACATCTGAGAACGAATCATACGTGAAAAAATATGAAGAGGAGAAAGGAATCCTGTCTTAAGCTTAACTCGATGAAACGGCGACACTGTCGTTCTCTTTTACGGCGCGAGGAACAAGCGAACTTTTCCTCGGCTTTCCATTTGCGCGATTTAACAATTTACGCGTCGTAGACGCTTCAGTGGCAAGCGTGGGATTTACTCGTCCTCCGCTTTATTCTCATCTCGGCTTCCATCAACCGTTGAACGATGTAATTCCGTCCCTTTGTTATCCTTGAAATTGTTTCTGTATTATCGACTAAATAAACAGCCGTGTCGCTATCGTCATTGTTATTATCACCGCCCTACGGCATCCGTATCGATGGAATGCAGCAACGACGGGAGTTGCGCCCTTGTCTCGCGTCGACGAACCCTTAGAAATTGTATTTTTCTCAGACGCGCAATTCCTTACTATTCCGCAACGCCCTTTATCGTCAGGTTTCCATATTCTGCCGATGAAGGCTGTGTTAAGAAAAAGGGCAGGACACTCGAACTTGAACAATTTCAAGCTCATGTAATAAATCTACAGATACTTGAAAGTTACAAGGACAGAGCCAAGAGACAAGACTCTTAAAGTTATTCCGTCGAATCTGCTCTCGAAACTACCAAACAGAACTAGTCGTATTTCCAGGCTTTAAACCCACCACGCGAGAACATCGTGCAGATGCTCTAACGGCTAACCGAAAATTAACGTCGTCAAATCTCGAATTGAAGACGAATAAGCTCGGTCGGCTGACTCTTTGAGGGCACTCGGGACTTGTTCAAAGACACTAATTTGTGATGTACACGGCAGGACACTCTTCAACTTGATCACCGCCCTGGACAACTTGCTGTGATGCATGACGAGACGACGTCGTTGCAAACTCTCTCCCGCGCGGATACGTAGATTTGGACCGTGTTGTCCTGTTTGCGTGCTCGTCCCTTGTACCTCTTTCGTTGAAAATGTAGGCTCCCCTCCTCTGTTTCCTCCCCTACGGTCGGTCCTTTGAAACTGCCCGGCCAGAGCGAGGCCCTTAATCAAAGTTGACAAAGTTACCGTCATTCCTTCCGTCGCCCACGTCAGGATTTATTTGCAAACGCTGCATGAAACAGAAATTACAAACGATTTAGCGGCGAGTACCGTGCATGGGAATTTCCTTTGCGCGCTCGTCCCCTTTTGCGGTCCCAAAAGCTGATTTCAGAGCGCGGATAATTAATGAAAAACGGCGCGGTTCGGTTAGTCATCGCCTGACCAACTCGTGGTCAGTATTTTCAAGCACTTTCATTGAATACTTTAACGATGTCGCGGATTTTATGTCAGATGTGTGAGAATTAAGACCGCAAGTAGAAGAGCCCTGTATATGGTCAGACGCGCGCTCTACATAATGTTTGGGACAGTTTCCCTGTGACTTTTCACCGGTGCGTCGTTTCAGAAACTCTTTCTTGCAGAAATGATCAAACATACTTGCGATACTTCTGTTTGTTAATTAATAGCAATCCTGTTTAGTAATTCCCTTTAGGCTGATATTTGAGTCGATCTTCGGCTAGATACTCTCCCTATGTACTTAGAACTAATTAAAAGTAAATTAATGCTGTTTGCCTACGCCCTACAGCAAATGCTACACGTAACAGAGTGCTACACATAATGCCTCTCTATAAGTGTATTTATTGAGCTCTGACGGCAAGCGAGCTCGTCTCACCAAATACAAAGGTATTTTCAAACAACTTCCCTCGGTTGCCCTAGTTACCACGCGAAAAGGTCCATTACTAGGTATATCCCCCAGTATTCCCAGCAGAAAATTTCTCAAAAACTTAAACATCGAATCTCCCAACTTTTTCAAGCAATATCGACAGGTCTGTTACACTCTGTCTAATTGTAAGAGGTCTCTTACACTCTGTCTTCAACCCCCTAAAAGCCTTCGGAATCTTTCATATCTTGCATATTTTAAAATCGCAAGGATATTTCCATCCACCGTGCAAAAAATCTCGCAGAAGGTGCGTTCCGCGGACATTTTGCCATCCCGGCAAGATTAAAATAGAAATTCCCGGGTGAATGGGAACGGCCAAAGGGCCACGATCAAGCAGAATTTCACCGGCGCCCGCGGCAACGGCCGCGAAAGCAAAACACCTCCGCGCAGCTCCGCGGTCGGCCAACTTTTGTCAGCGTACAGATACCTCTTGTGTATGAGTTGGCGCGTCGCGGCCCAATGAAAAGTGAAAATTTTCGCGCGGCCCGCGACACCCGAGCCATAAATTCCAACCCCCAACTTTCGTCGTGGACAAAGCGGCGAGCTTTTCCACGCCTGGAAAGTTTCCAGCTGGCGAAAAAAACGAGCGAGACACCCGGCGGTCGAGCATTTACGCGCCGCGAAAAAATGTCGACCAGAAGAGCGAAGGAGGGGGTGGGGGGAGGGAAGCCAATGACGAAGTCAGATTCTTTCTCCTTTTTCTTCATTTTATTATCGTGGGGCAGAGAGTTTCTTCCACGGGACGATGTTTCATAATTATCACCGTCTACACCCCTTCCTGTTTGCTTCTGTAATTATCAAGGCTGCGCGAAGTGGCCTCTCACGGTTGCCGCGGCGACATCTGCGATGTACCTTCGAGTGGCCCTCACTTCTCATTTTTTTGTCCTCCTCTTCTCCGTGCGTCTGATGAGATTGAAGAATTGGTTTGAATGACTTTTTAGTGCTTTAGAACGAGTCAGCCTTCAATTTAATTCTTGTGCTCTTATGCTGCGGAATGTGGTAGAGAGCTTTAAAGAAACGTTTGGGTAATGTGATCAGGAATGTTGGATTGGAAGATGGGGAGCGGGGATCGAGGGGCTGCAGAGATGTCTGTTTGGATGATGAATTTGAATGAATCCTCTTAAGATAATTGCTTCCAGTTTGCGGGTGCTTTCAGACTTAAACGCACACGTTCAGTATTATGAAATATGCATTCCTTGCGGCACGCAGTTCGTTGCAGGTTAAATAATAAATTATTCAGCGCGGTTTCAATTCCCATCGAATTTTCCCGAAAATAGGGATTTATTACAGTGCGGCGGGGCAGAGTGAGCGAAAGAACAATCTAGCAATTTAATTAAACTGACTGGCACACGCTGGCGATTTTTCAGGGAATCACGCTCACCGCGAAATCACAGTTTTCTGCTTCACGCGGCGTTGTGATCCGTGAAGCAGATTTGAAGCTTAATTATTTAATTACCTTTCGTTATAACCGCACGAATTGAATTCTAGAATCGAGTTATTTTGTGCGACGCACTTTTTAATAAATATCCTCCCCCGCGGAACGTAGTCGGGCGTGTATCTACTGGCTGAAAAAGATAGTTCGCGAAATTACATGCGACTACGTTATACATTGCGCGAAGCATTTAAAGGGAATCGCCCCATATAAGTCACATAAAATAATGTACCTACTTTATGGTCCTCGATCGTGTTGCACGGATTAACAAAATTGCGAAGCAACGTGCATCGTTGGAACAGGTGATGGTTGAGCTTTGTTTCCCACGAATTACAAAATATCCTCAAACCGCCCTGGCATTCGCGAAAAAGCGGGTTGTGTCGGTCACTGCGAAATTCGGCGGCGGATCACTCAAGGCAACATTGGTCCGGGATGAATAATTATGGAGGCATCTCGTTACAACAATATCGCAACAACGTTCTCCGTGGCAGTTAAACTGTAATTTCCATTTCGCGTCGTTTATTATGCAATGCGCCCTATCAACGCGCTGCGTGCATTCATTTGTGCAATAATTGCTGGCGACATCATCCGCGTATGCTTTCCAAGTTGGCAATGCGACGAATCCCAGAATACCACCCCTAACGCTCAAAACAATCAGGCTGCCTTCTAATTCGAGCTTCAGCGTCCTTTTCCCAACGCAGAAAACCAGATGATTTTATGCATTAACGGATTAATTGAGAATAGAGTAAATCCGGGTAAATACCTATACATAAAAACCCGTTAAAGTGCAGACCAATTGCTTCTCTAGAAGCCAAACAGTTGAACGAGTTGCGTCATTTCGCTTACTCCCTGTGTTTTTCTCGATTTATAAACTAGGCATAAATTTGGTCTCTTTAATTCAAAATACACTGCAGTAGAATCGAGAGCGTTCAACACAAATATCTAACGTTAATAGCTTCTAAATCTGGTGCTAGTATTCCTATAGATTGCCACAATTACAAGCCATGGCTGTCCAGACTAAACTTGTTAACTCTTGAAAACAGAAGAAATATATCAGACCTAACCTTTTTGCTTAATGTCATGAATAACCGAATAAATTCTTAACTCATACTAAAACAACTCAATTTCAATGTAACCATTAAAAGCCTAAACCATCGTAATCTTTTTACCGTAAAAACTCTTCGGACCCTCTATGACAAAAACGTAATTGCATCGATCGCATACCTATGTAGCAGCATTGCTACTTCTTATCACGGGCAACTTGACTTTTTCTCTGATTCAACAGAAATGATCCGTACAAAGTTTTACCTCTGTTGCGTTGAATGTCTCATATTGTATAGGCATTTATGCTTTTCTTTGTTCCTTTTCTTTTTCTGGCTATCTTTCTTTATTAATGTGCGTCCGTTTTTCTACCGCAATTTGTAATTAATTATACCAAAAGGTTGTCTAACCCGTCCATTGTAATTAAATAAATAAAAAATAATAATGAAAGGTTGTGATATCGTTTAACCTCTTTTATAAAACTGTAGTGTACAGAATCGTATTTAAAATATACTTCTAAATTAATTTTCGTTTAATGTCTCGGATAATAAGACAGTAGAGGTATCGAGGAGCAATGCAGGGAAAGTAATGCAGGGACATATTAACCCTTCCTTTCACAGCTAACAAGAGGACAAACGACGAGTACCGTTTCTCTCGGCAGCTCGAGAGAGGTGGTCAGATGCCATGACTTCAACTCGATCTTCAGCAAATATTGTCTTGAAGCAAATATCCACCAGTTTTTCTGAACTAGCATAATATACTGAACATAGGTTTATTCTGCTAAAATAAATAATACCAGTGTTAGTTTTAATAGCCATTTTATGTTAGGTATACCGTATACCGTATACCGTATACCGACAACTCCGGATTTACCCTATCCAGGCAAACATACGTTATACTACTTCTCAGCATTACACGCGTTATCTACACCAAAACAAAGTTCCTCCCTCTACTGCAGCCACCAACCCAAGAAACTAACTCCACTTTTCCACAACTTTTGCATCCCGTCGTCGGTTCTTCCTCCACTTCACTACTGCCACTCAACGAATGGTACGAGGTGAAGGTCTACACACCAGAAATCGATCCCCCAACCCTCTTGACACCTTCTTCTCTCTCATCCGTTGCCCTTTTTTTGCGATTTTCAGAATGCTGGCAGCTCGTGATAAAAAGCGTGAACGTCCCCGCGACGGTGAAGGCTGGCGACACGGATTACGTGATCCTGGACTGCGACTACGATTTCGAGGACACGCCGAGCAAGGGATTAGTCGTGAAATGGTTCTTCAACACCAACGAACTGGCTTACCAATGGATATACGGGAGGAAACCTTTGGCCGGCGAGCTCACGAGGAAGTACGTCGACCTGACGTACGAAGCCAGCGACGATCCGTACACCAAGTACCGAGCCATGAAATTGAATAAGCCCGGTATCGATCTTACCGGCGACTACACGTGCGTCATATCCACTTTCGCGGACGAGCGGTCCAATAGCGCCCCCATGGTTGTGTATTGTAAGTATCCCGCTATTTACGGCCACGGCCGATCGCCGTTGATTTACGATCCTTTATGCCGATTTATGCCGAGCAGAATGCCCCAGCAATTATCCTTTCTCTATTGGCCCCGTTTGTGCGGTTTTTCCCCATTCACCGAGGTCCTCTGGCACTCCACCATCCAGGCACGATCGAAAACCATCGCTGCATAAACGGCGAGGGTCGGTTCGTTTTTTAGTAAACGGTATAAAATTCCTAACTCAATTTCGGTTTAACCAAAACGAAACAACGAAATTTTCTAAGTATAACGTAATGCCTAAGCATTAACAAAGCCGTTTTTTAATATTTTGAAAATTCGCCGAATAACAGCGTGTGGAAGAAAAGAATGCCGCTTTTCGCGAAGAACTAAATCGGCATTCTTTTCTTCCACACGCTGTTATTCGGCAAATTTTCAGAATATGTATTAAAAACGGCTGCATTAATGCTCACTTCAGGCATTACATTAGGTGTACTGAATACACTATTTTCATGTTGTTAGCACATATTTTTGTATAAACATTTTGCAGTGTTTACTTTCATCGTGAATCGCGATGCGATGGTAAGTTTGATGTTAGACGTTTCGTTTCATGGATTTGTAGCGATCGAATCGACCAGACGAAAGACGTTCGATTCTAGACGGTAATATCTAAGGAACGGCGGGATTAAACGGCGATTATTAATATAATCGACGGATCACCGATACGTTTTTTAGCGGAAGCATGAAATCGTGATTGTCACGATAGTGTCGAGTCAGAGGGTAGTTTCGCCTGCTCATCCTTCTGAAGGATCGATTGTTCTTCGAGGAGCGGTTCGAAATGTTTCAGAGAGAGGAATCGAGAGCTGCTCGGTCACGTTTCCTCGACGAGGAGGATATTATCAGCGAGGAACGACGTAATTCCTTTTTTTCTGTTGTCGTTCGGGGAAGGAGGTAATTTTCAGGATGGTTTAGGGGCCGACAGCAGAGAAAGACTAGTGATCCATCGACGTTCTTCTGATATCGTTTCAACGGGAATATTGTTGAGATCATTCGATGTAGGTCACAGACCGATATCTCTTTGGAGCATATAGCAAAAGTAAATAACACTGTTATTATTGCAGAATCCCCAAATTTCGAACTGAAAATTCCACAAATCGAGTGATCCAATTAAGATTCCAAGGCTGCCGCTTTGAGGTCTCCATTTACTCGACACTCTTAACGGAAGCAGAAAACATCTTCCCACGTTATTTTCGTTCCAACATCGACCCATACGATTACTCCACATTTGTTCCGGGTGCCAACAAATTTTCTCACGCACGGTACAATTGTAAAGAGGGATAACGCGCGCCGAGCTGATGGAAAGTGTTCTCGCGGCATTAGCTTTAAATTTCGAATACACGGCTCGTGGAATGAAACGGAGCAAAAAAAAAAGGGAGAGCACAAAATACGGTCGGTTATGTTGCGTGCTTTGTGAGACGTGATAAGTACCGCAATATTTGTCAAGTCATGTAACATTTTTACACGTCCCGCGCAGTTTGACGCGACGTCTCGCGAGGTGGAGTGATGTTGCGTGAAATAATTCTTGAAATTGCAACGCGGCGCGAAACAAAGGCGGCGGGGCTTGATCGAAACGAAACGGCCGCGCTCTGGCCGTGCGGAATTTTAGCCCCTACCCCCCGCCACAATTTGTAACCTTCGTGTAATTAACATCGGAACGCGCACGCTCCTCCGTCCCAATTAGAAAATACACGCGTTACACGCCATGTAATTAGTCGATGTAATTAAAAAGAATTCGGTGCTCGGGTAATTGGAAATTCTGCGGTCAAACGTGTCTTGCGTCGGGAGCAAGCTTGATATATCCACGATAAAAACGGCGCAACGAAAATGTTCCAGCCATCGAACTAATTTGAACGAGCAATGTTTAATTAAAAAATTCGTGAGTAACGTACGTAGGTTGATTAAATTCATATGAATTAAATGAAGCTCCCGTAACAATGTCTACACGTTCGTTTAATATTTTTCGTTGCCCTTGTGCCGCGTACAACGAGGTTCGCGGAGCTGTTATTAATATTTGCTCGCCTTCGTCGGTATTTATTAGGTAATTGAATCGTGCCTTTTTTGGACCTAGATGAATTGTATTTTAACGAGCTGTGTTCACAGTTAAAGATGCCTATGTAATGTAACTTGAATGGAATATTTTGTAGGTATTGTGTTAAAAAGAAAGGGGTAAAAGAAACTGTTGAGTAATTATTGTCATCAAACTAATTTCGTGGTCGCATCATCGATTAATGGTTAATCGAAAAATGATGCTTCAAGGTTCATTGATCGAATCCGTATCGATTAAACGACGTTTCCACTAATAATATTTACACGCCCGCTTAGTAATTCATTGCGGAATTAAATTATTTACGCGCGATAGTCGTGTACGTTGCAGTTCGATAACGTATTTGTATCGATGATTGAAATGAAACGCGATGCAAATTGGAAATTCGTTGGAACCGCGATTAAAGAGGGAAATCAGTCGCCGAAGGGGGATTTGACGATTAATAATTAGCGATCGCGGGTACAGGAAATATTGCTGTTTGCCGTGCGAATATTACGAGTGCAACCGTTTATCAGATTCCTTGGAACCTCCTTGTCTGCCAAAGCATCCCCCTGCGCTCGTTTTATTACAAAATTTCACGCTCGAACGGATTCGCTTATAAAACATGTAATTAACTTGATCGCTTCAGCAGTTTCTTACCTCCCCTTGTGTTCCTTTTAATGTTCCCACCGACTCTCGCTTTTGATCAAATGCTTTCAACTAAATTCCATCACGATGGAAACACGAATACATTCTGGTGTAACGCAACAGTAATATTAAATTCAGAATGTATTAATACTTTTCCATTATTCGTCAGATAATAAATTACAAATTCTCGTGAAATCATTCTTTCATAAATTGTTTAAGTAACGTTGCAAACATAATTCATAACACGCCTTCGCCCCCCATTTACCACGTCAAGCCATTCAGCCTCTATCTTAACCCTAGTTCAGCTGACGAGGCACCCGAGTGACTATTTCAACTGTGCTGCGGAAAAAAATTGCTTCTAAGTATTTTTTTCTACTGAGCTTCCATGACATCTCAAACGAATGATTTTTTAGTAGAAAAAACGTAAAAAATTTTTATTAATAATTAGTAGTGCGCGTCAAGACGCTGTTTCTTCCACGCGTTGCCACGTTCAGAAAAGTGGCCGGGCGACGCGTCACTCGTCGCAGAAGTAGTCGCGAGTCGCCAGCGCGAGCATTAACACTATTCACTTATACATATTCTTTACTTACTGTTATTTAATAAACCTATCCACTACTCCTAGCAAAGTGATTCTCCTTCCTCCGACACAATATGTTCTGCGCAATGCCACTTGTAATTATTAACATTGCTTACATACGTTATTCGTGCAGATGTATATATAAAATTAGTCACCGGGGTGACTGCGGCAGCCTAAATGAGTTCTAAAATTCGTCAGCCGAACTAGGGTTAATTACTTCTTCGTGTCTTTAACGATAAATTGTATAATTGAACGAACTTACCTAGTGAAGTTCGATTGGAATTGTATAAGCGCCTCCTCCGAAAATATCAAATCGTAAAACACGCATGCGCACTGTGCAGTGACTACTTCACCTCTGAAATTTCTGCGTTTACTGCACGCTCGCTGCACCGGAAGTGGCATCGTATTGGTGGAAAGTGAGAGAAATTCTAGGGAATCGTACGATGCCATCAATTTCATGCACTCACTGCGATAAATTGGAACGCACCCGTGGATGACGCTGTGTCGTCGATATTTGTGACTGTGACTGGTCGCCTGAAGACGGCGGCAGCGGTAGCGGCGGCAACAGCAGCGGTGCAAACGGCGTGCCGCCGGTTTTCGAATTTCGACAGGCTCGATCTCGGCGCTCACTTCACGACGGCGATCAACCTGCTGTTAATAAAATAGACCGCATTTTGTTATTTCACCTTCCTTCAAATGAAAATGAATCATATTACAATAAAATCTGTCAAGCAGGTCAGAGCCTGCGTCGCAGAGATTAATCGTATAGTAGAGTAATGTCTTGGACAGGTTAGCGCCTGTACACGCTCACACAGAATAGATCTGGTGAGCCTACTTACTTATGCTTCTTCCCTTACTCGCTCACGCAGAATAGGTCTGGTGAGTACTTCCGTACAGGTTAGGGCCTGTAGATATTTTGATAAGTCGGATGCCGATCGCCTGCAACGACACGACTTCCTCTTTTTCTTAATATTCCTCAGCTCCTTCTCCAATTTTCTAAGGCGTTTCGCCAGCTTCTTCTCTTCGTCCGAGGACAACTCCTGGCATCTTGACCTCTTCCTATCTATACGCTAGGTAAGTACCGCCGATGGCGCCGCCTCGCGGTCACTTTTTTAAAAAATCATTAATTAATTAAAGGACAAACTTTAATATGGAAAATAAATCAATATTTGTTACTTGGTGATGTTTGTTTAATAATCTGAATTTTACCCATCATCCCTCTCCAGTATACTCCTAATATTTAAAAAAAAATCCGAGAGACGGCGCGAGCGCTCCGCGCCGAAGATACTTACCTAGCGCGTTGCGTGTAATCACGTGTGACTCTTTCGGCACAAAGAAAGAGAATGAGAATCGCGGCCGACGCCGCATGCGTGTTTTATTTTATGTTAAAAGTGTGACGATACCGGCATAGAGTAGGGGGACTATGATTTGATCTTGAGAAAGAGGCGCTAAAAGCAATGAGTTAATTCGGCGTTCTGTATTTAGTAATCCATCCCTCGTACATGACAATTCCTGTAATTTAGCCCATAATGTCCAACGATCTTCACCGAACAACACGAACGACCAACAGAGTAGCGTGTCGGGCCAACATTCCCGCGCGGTAAAGTCGATGACTAATTATCGATGCCCGAAGGAGGAATTTATTGGCCGTTACTTGCAACACGCAAGAAGGGACGTTGCACGGCGGGGTGCCAAATATTTGCCATCGAGAAGTTGGAATAACGTGTTTTGGTAGCAGCATCTTTTGATGGTAAACAGGCAGTTCGCGGGAGAAAACTCCTATCCGCCCTCTCGTTAGTGCAGGCGTGTACAGCTAGACTGTGGCGGGCAAGAGCGCTCTCGATTGCTCGTAAGCAAAGCGAAGAGCGTCGCCGTGAGCAGTTCCCCCACCCTGTGGCCACTAACTGCGGTAGTATGTGTGTAAACTGTAGTAGTATGCATGTAAACTATAAGGTGGGTTCAAAGAGGAGATATAATAAGAGGCGTCACTCGACAGGAACAGAAATAACCTAGGGAAATCACGGCCCCAATCGGCAATGATCGGTAAACTTCGGCAATAATCAGCCAATTGCGTTAAGGTACATTTTGTCGATTTGAATATCCCGCTCGAATAGACAAACAATTTAAATGCCAAGGTCAAGTAAGGACTTGAAAGGTTCCGCCCGGAGTGACGCCTCTTATTATATCTCCTCTTTGGTGGGTTGCTGACGTTCAGCAGCACACTTCACTCACGAACCATGAACCCACTCCCCACCACGGCACTGTTGCTCATGAAGGTGTGGTTTAGCGCTTATGATGTTCTGTCCCTACGCTTCCAAAAATTTTGGCCCCGTGGCTATTTAGCTGCTCGGCACTGCGTTAGTGGATAACATAAAATTCTAAATGGAAAAGCTTAAACAACGCTCGACGCCTCAGATTCCTCTATTGACTTTATTTTGGAGGAAAGGCAGAGGCAGGGTCTTTAATTTTATCGTAACGAGTGCTTAACTCGTAATACTTTCGAGGATGTTCTTTTGTAAATCAATGAAAGTGCGATAAAAATGGTCTTATAATTTACTGTTTTCTGTGCCTGTATTTTTAAAATAGAGAACAGTTTATGCTTAACCACCATCAATATCTTTAATTTTCTGTATTCATTGAGAAATTTCCCCTGTTCGTGAGAAATCATAACTAGTATATCGGTGTATTCGCAAGTACGACCATAATTTTGCAAGTTCTTGTAAGGGAGTCTCAACTGCTGTATAATTTCCAGGCACACCTGCCGCTGTTATCATGTAAATACGGCCACAATATTGCGTTCGAAAATGAGAGTAAAGTTTCACTGACGCCGTTAAATAATATCGAAATAATAGCCGCGTGTAAAAAGCTTCTCTTCAGATATATAGGAAAACTTCAAACCAACTAATCATTTCAATCTCCCATTGAAATATGTCTTGGAGGCGTCCTTTTCTTTATAAGCTGAAGTCAAAGTATAATTAAATATAATTAATTAACTCACTGAATTTCAAGCACTAAATTATTACATGTACGCATCTGAACTGAGTCGCATCGCGATTAATTAATCGACAAGAGAATTAAATATAATATCCTAATTAATTAAATTTTACATTACCATACTACCGAGCAAACACTAAAACGAAAATACCACTCGCGTAATTGAAATCTAATTAATTCAGATTAGCGGGGGTAAAGTGATTATCCGGATTCAACGAATATTAACATTAACTAATTTCTGTGGAACGGAAATCTCATTAGGCCATACATTCCATCCCATCAAGGCAAACACAAAAATATAAAAGAATTAATCGAAGAAAGTGGTAACAATTACGAAAGAGACAATTTCCCGGATTATATTCAAAACACCATTTCCGAATACTCTTCCCATTAATATATTAACTACATACATTTCCCCCTACTCATAGGGCATTGGGAACAAAAGCGGACTAACACACATTTTTGGCGAAATTGAGTTATAAGCAATAATGCATTCCAATAGGCTGTATCAATCGTATAAAATAGGAAAAATTAATTTTTCTTCAATGTGGGGTGATCCGCTTTTGCTTTCAATATCCCAATTCACCAACGAATTCATACGCCAGTATCGAAGAAGCACTAAAACATAAAACAAGAAAGCTATGTATCCAATACCACTTGAGCACGTTCGATCCAAAGTGGTGAAAGTTAACCCCCTGACCGAACCCAAAGGGGCCATCCCAGGACGCCCTCTATATTCCAAATTAGAATTCAGCATCGGGCTCGTATCGCGTCTGGACACGGTCTCGGGCCGACATCTGGCTATCTTTTTCGATGACACGAGCATAACGGCGCCAGAGTGGCGATATAATTTGAACTTTTCTGTCACCGGGACAGCGTGAGGGGAGAGGCGGTGGGGTGACACGTGCGCAATTTATTTTTCCCGGCCGCGTTTACCTTGGCCCATCGCGGCCACCGTCGGCCATTCAGCCACTCGTTCTCGAAAAATAAAAGTCGCCGCGCCACCGCCATTCGCGCAATGAAACAGAGCAAGAGGAACAACACGGGCCGGAGGAACATCCGACATTATCGCGATAATGCAGCGTCGTGTTCCACGGCCGGGTGGCAGGAGCGGTGCAAGCAGCACGCGGTGTATCCATTACTATTACCTTTTTATTTTCATTGCGGTACGTGTGGCCGCCGCGAAATATCCACTTTCAGACCTTGTACACCGTGTCTCGATTCGACGGATGCTCGTAAATTCCTCTCCCTTCCGCGGGGCCGCGGGGCCGCGCGCCCCTGACCGGGTAGTGACCCTGAGACGAAATTGAATGTTCGATTCCTCGGCCACGTCTGAAATCATTAGCAATAAGGTCCCTCTAACGACGCTGGCTAGAATTCACCTGTCTGACTAGTGGCCGTCCTCCTTTCAACTCTTCGCGCAATGAAATAGTTTGTTACGTAACTCTCGAGGGTGGAGTCAATTCGATTTGGGAAAGAGGAACAACCTTGCAGAGCGGTGGATTATTGTAGACGTCTGACCCATTTTTTATATTCTTCGATGTATCGATACTTGACGATGTTGCTTAGAAGGGGTGAGCTATGTCAAGAGGGTGAGACAGTAAGTTATGTGGTTTGGCGGGAACCTTTTCAGCGGATTTATTTCGTTGAATTATTGCGATTGTGGTGGATGATTTTGTGTCACGTTCTGTCACGATGCCGTTTGAATTTTAAATCGTATACAGTCTCACGAAGTTCTGTGAAAGCAATGCCTCCTGTAAATTAGAATTGACCGTGAACGCGAGATGCGGAAAAACGAGCAGGTGCGGGCGAAGGATTCGATTTAGAGCTAATGGAACGTACATGTCACGAAGTTTCTTCGAAGGGAACCAGCGCAAAAAGTATTGGCAGTTACATTTGTGTACGGCTTCAGCCTTGTTTCGTTCCCTTTTGCAATTTCCTCGATATTATTCTTTCCGTTCCCTTGCAAAGCTAAAAATTGTCCGGAAATTTAGGTACACACAGGATTCTCCGAAATAAACGGAGAAGCATCCCCTAAAAACGGATGCTGGAATTAAATGGATAAAATAGGATTTTCTGCTTGAATATTGCAAGTGTCTTACGAACGAATAGGAAAATCTAATTTAAGTCTTTACCTATCCTTTTTCTGGCTCGTTTTTCGTCTATTTTATTTCAAGCGCAGTAGGTAATATGTGTAATTTAAGAAACCTCCGCGAATTGTCCATACCGACGTACAAAATGAAATGTCGAAGTTGCAGTTCATCAAAGATATATTTTCTGCGCCACATTAAATTTCATTTGAACTTCCGACGCGACACAGAATAAATAATAATAATAGACAGTAGACACGTGTACAGTAAACAATATAGGTACCATAGATGTAAGTAAAATATATTCGGCTGTAAAACGAACTTGAATAAAAATTGCAATAAAGTAGGGTGTCGTCTGCAGGGTGTAAATTCGTCCTCAACTCACTGCGAATAAAATTTCACAGTTGCTTTTACAACAATGGCGTCGTAGCTTCTCCGCTTGCGACTACGTCCGAATCGAACGAACAGTCCGGAAATCATTGTCGAACATTAAGCTTTATCGGCCGTAGTGCACGCGCTCGAATTTATCTGCCAATTTGTCTTATGCCAATAAGTTCGCTGCGGAATGAATACCCTAAATAAAAGCCCGGGGAATTGAAAGCGAAAACAGCGCGGCGATTTACGGATGAGGGCTCCGTTCAATTCACTTTGGTAGCGACAGAAAGCTTCACTTTTGAAAACGGCAATCGTTCCAGCGCGGTATACCCAACACCAGAAGGGGAAAAAACTCAAAATACTTTTAACGTTCCTTTAGAGAGACTCGTTACGCGGGAAACAGGGAACGAAGACGTAATTGTTATTAGGTACTTCGTTTTATTGCCCGACATGGGCGATGTAATGTGTTTGAAGCTGTCTGACAAATTTTTGTGGATGACGACAAAATTCTTTCTGCATTTTAAGGTTCGTTAGGACTTTTTATGCGACAATTGCTGTAGTTGCGCGGCCTGCAGTAGAAAAATTGTATTTTCTTCATTAAAACAAGAAATCTTACAACAAGAAGGCATTATTTAACTTAACAAACGTATGGATGGAAAAGGTTAACTAATTCAGGCTGAAAGTTTGTGTCCGAATCGAAGGAATTTCTTCTTTGTTCCAGCGACCGAAGAGAAAATCGATCTTGTATGTAGAAAGAAAACCATAGATGATAAGGATGGAGTGGAGATAACGTGTATGGTAGAAGGAGTATACCCACAACCTACCCTGGATATATCCGTCGAGTAAGTACTCCTGCAAGCTTTCCAGACCCTCAAGCATGCACTAGGGTAAACTATCCAATTTTCTAATATTCTCAGATCTTGATAAAGACGGGCTTTCCCTTATTTGTTAACGAATAAAATGATTTCGTTTCCTCGCTGTGTGCCCGCGACATAAGGGAGCGTGGGGTAATCACAAATGCGATGTTACGGCGTTTTAATAAATAAAAACGATGTTCCCTCTCCACTAGCTAATAGTTTAGGTCGTATCCAACGCCAGGCAGAAAGTAATAAATATAGGGTAACTGTACCTAATATCGCCAGGCAAAAGTTAAATCGCTATCAATTGAACAATAATTGATATTTTTGCATGCCGTTTGTTTCAATGTAAAGAGAAATTATTCACCTTTCATGTAGTATAAGTTAGAATCGTTGAAACCTACAAATTTTTAATTAGGACTTAAAAAACGTGAGACATGCAAAAATCGGGTCCTGAAAAAAGTGTACCCAATATCGCCACCTCAAGAAAAATTGATTAATTCATGTTTATATGAGTTTTTTAAGTCATTTTCACACGTGCTTTTATTATTTCCTGCACTACAAATGTATTTTTATCCATCTTTGATTTTATTTTTATTAGAAAAATATAGAATTTAAAAATATAGAATTTAAAAATATGGAATTTAAAAATATAGATGTTTAAAGTATTTTATTTTTTACGTTCCGATGTACATATTCGACAAATAAAGTCATTTTCACATGGACTTTTATTATTTTTGCTGTATAAATGTTTCTTATCAGTCTTTGATTAGGATTAGGTTAGGGGACACTAACGGTAGGCGGTATTGGGAACACACATACTGCTACAAGAAAAACGTTATTTTCATTATAAAAACTATTTGAATCGATTGCAGTCCTTAACTACATCATTAATTAGGTTTTTCTAGTAGATATTCTTGCATTTACAGAATTATTAGACTTACCTTCTCCGAATGGGATGTAAAATTGTGACAGCCAAATAAATTTTTACACTGTTAAGATTCACTAAAATACTTCTCTTTCTGTAATTGTTGATCACATGACGCTGCAATTACAGTATGTCTTCCTGCATATGGTTAGGTTCTAATTGAGTGCATAACCGATAAATTTTAGTGCTTACTTTGCGAGATATAGGGGGTGGCGATATTAGGAACACTGGCGATATTACGTACAGTTACCCTAGAACGCTTATGCTATTCAAGATAAACACAATTTATTATTTTCATCATGTTTCAAGTAATATTTTGTCCATTTCAATTGCATGTAATTACTGTTGAATTAATGATACAATTGTGTTTTTTTAATTTGAACTAAAGCACTTTTTTACCACCATTTTGTGACTAAGGCGTTGCTTGAATTATGATTCTAACCTCTGAAATAAATTCTTTTTTATTTTTTGATGTCGTGGGGCAATGACGAACAACTCGGACGGGGTAATCTCGAACCTTGGAGATTAGCAACGATAACCGATTATGATGAAATTTTCAGCACGTATAAAACTTACTTAAATCTGCAAAACGGATTTTTTACGGATTCTACCTTTCTATCGCCGCAAGAATATTCAACTTGGAATCTCTCCCTAGCTACCCGAAATCATATTACAGGTTTCAGAAACTTGCAGCCTTCTCAAGAACCGCGACATAAAATTTCACTTCGCACAAGTACACGCAGAATTACCTTTTAGAATCTTTGAACTCGCATCCGAAGATCGTTGGGGACGGATGCTTAAAGCTCGCAGCGCCAGCATCGCGTGAATCTATCATAGAATAACATTAACATGCTAACGCCGCGGAGTTGAGCCGCCGTATTGCATGATGTTTCGGCTTTAACGTGGCCGTGATAATTTTGCAAACGTCGCTTCCATTGCAGGGGTGTTCCGCAAAAGCAAACAGCGAGGCCCACCGTTACGCTGCGTGACGATGGACTGTACGATATCTTATCACGAACGGCCTTACTGGACGAAGATTTACCGGAAGCAGCGATTGTCAAATGCTTGCTCGGTATACCGAAGGCAAACTACAACGTTTCCCACAAAACCGTCTACTATCCCGGTAAGTATAACCGTATTTTAATCTTTCCCATCTATCTTTGTTTCTATCTCTCGTATCCTCTCTATCTTTCTCGGCGGCTTCCGTTTCTGTTTTACGTTCGATCTTCATCGCGTGGAGGACCGACATAAAAATACGTGGCAAATGAGAGTACAACGGCGCCGCGTGATATGTTACTAGAAAGGGGGGTGGGAGGGTAGACGCAGTTCGCATTACACACGAATTAACAACGCATTTTGTCCTCGTTTCTCTCGGAGATCGATTCGTACATTAACCCTATGTATAACCGGACTCGACTAGCTTGCCTGCCTTTTATGATAAATATTTGCACGGCGAAGTTTGCACTTTTACCAAGACGGCGACACTTTATCAACGGGGGCATTTGTTAATGGATTTACCTTGGGGTTTGCCAAGTTTTGAGACCGTCACGAAATGGAAACATGAAATTTGTTTGTAACATCGTTGATCGCGATCTCTCCTCGCGACTGTCAGGAAGAGTAATAGATGCACCCTACATTAGTAATGGTGGGATAACGCATTAGGAGGGCTATTCTGGAAAGTGTACGGAATTATACCACTATTCTAAGTGGGCATTGGAGAAACCGATAGGGAATAATGTTGTACTGCTTAGCCAGCTTTATCTTCCCCCTCGGAGCTGCATGACTTTTGAACAGATTGTGGAGGCGGGAAGATGTAGCCCACTGAACAGAACAACGTTCGATAATTAGTTTAAAATTTGAAATATTAGATAATTAGTGTTAACGTTAGATAATTAAATTAGTATATAGTGGAAATCTCTGAAATATCGTATATATTGTCAAAAGGGCCTAATCCTTTCAAACCCACAATTACACCACTCCTTCTTTCGTCAACTATTCCCTAAATATGTCACGACGCGTCGTAAGTATCGCAGAGCTTCTGTGACAGCGTAAAGCATATACTCTCTCCTGAAGAATGTGGCAGTGATCGATGTCAGCAATGTCTGCGCCCTACCTCTAATCTTCAACGCGTGGACCAAGTGTATGCCAGACCGTTTCGCGCGTATCTATGCCGTGTGTACATGTTTTAAACGAAATTAAGCACAACCGGTTGTTAGGGAATTCGGTTGTGACGCATGTAAATTCCACGGGTCGCATTGCACGTTGCATGGCACGTTAACGTCAACGTTGGATTCGAAGCGATATCTTCTTTTGGGCGAATAAACCACTCCGCCAGCCATCGCGCAGCGATTTACGCGCCTATTTTTTATCCACGGCTCTATCTTTCGGGGGTGCACGTAGATGCGTAGCGCACTCTCGCATTTCCGCTTCCGCGAGGAAATATTGCTACGCGATGAAACCGACCTCCGTCCGTTCAGGGATACCTATTCACTTCTGACGGGATGAAAGTTCCTCGATCGAGAACGGTAATAAAGTGACACGGGGCGTAGTCTAAACGCTGAAGCTTGGACGGGATTGTGCTGTACAGAAACGTGCGTAGATCGTGCACGGGGTCGCACCCGTAACCGGACCCATTTCAATAGCTCCATAAATAGTGATCCAAACGAACATTACATACGTTCAGAGGAGACGCAAAATTTCCACTGGCTTCCCTTTCCATCGCTCCCAGTTTTCAAGATTTAAAAGTCACGTGTCGGAGTTTCATCCCCCATGAACTCGAAAGTTGAAACGAATTTAATCGCGAGGAGCCTCGACTCATAACTGTAATTATTTGGATACTTCGATTATTCGAATATTGTAAGTCCTGGAGAGTTCGACCACTTTTTGGAAAAGAAATTGTAGCATCGTGGTTTTTTTAAAGCCCAAGCAATTTAGGGTATATATAAATTATAGTGCGCGATAATTTCAAATATTTATTTTCATTTTGAACCAAAAACATTGGCACTGCAACTGGTCGGTCTCACCCGCATGTCGGGGTTAGACCGTCCACTCACTACGGCTGAGACCGATCTTGAAAAATAACAAAAAGTGTAGGTTACAAAAAGCATAATGCTATGTCTTCTTCAGTTTTCCATGTAAATCGCAAATATTCTTGTACTTGAAGCATCTCGTGTCATGAAACCAACGGCTTCAGTGTAGGTACACATTTAATCCAATCGTCGCTGTTCGAGATTTCGAAATAATTTTCTCCGCATCCCACGCATTCGTTTCCGACCCAGTCTTTTAATGACATATTACTATCTTGTAGAATGGAATTTTCGCACCCTGAATCTGAAGATGGGTTTGCAGTAAGAAAAACACATGTGGTCGGACTATCCCATAATCAAGGGAGTGATAGACCACGTTCACAAAATAAATTAAAAACGAATACATACGTATTGTTGGGGTGACACTGCAGTTTTATGTATATTATATCCCCCAATATCGGAATAGTGTAAATAAACTTACCTGTCTTTCAAATATCACCAGCACTGTAACTTGGTCTAAAAACTTTCAGGCTCGCATAAAATCTTAAGTGTTTCCTATAATTTAAATATGGACTGGTGACAACGGTCAATGTAAGATCAATAACAAGCGCATTCATTTCTTTTGTGTCAAGGACACACAGTATCCTATCTTGCGTCAGTCTTAAAATATCAACACTGGCCAGATTCTCCCGGTGGTCGAACTATACCGGACTTACCCTACCAATTCGTTACAGCCCTAGCCTGGACCATCATTCAATTTAAGCATCAATTATTATCTTTCGAAACTATCATGTACTTTTACAAACACCCTGCAGAACAGAGCCGAAAGTGACACACTCGTGGCGCCAAAGATAAGCTATACATATTCACAAGAAACCATGCAGTAACTCAGCCTTCTCATTTCTGAAGCAAGAACACTGGCAGCAAAGGGGGAAGTTGATGCGTTTCACTCCGCGTTAGGTACACGGAGAAAAAGCCAATCTCCTATGAGGCATCTTCATCATCGTACAACATTTAGCTGTTTAGCTGTTTAGCTGTTTAGCAGTTTAAGGATGGCTGCCGTAGGACGCCCCGTTGTGCCCCACTTCACGAACCTTCCCTCGCGTTTTTCGATCATCGTTCCCCGCGGGGCAACGGCGATCCCAGGGAGCGTCTTAATCGGGATTACAAGCGTTTTAGTTTATTATACGTCTTCCATTATCCTGGCGGCGTTCCATCCACTCGAGATGACATTCCAGGAACGGCGGTCGGGTTCAAAGGGCAAAGTCCTAAGACCAACCCACCCACCCCCAGCTCCTCCACCCCTGGCTCCCGCCGAAGGGTCAAGTAGTGGGCGTCGACAGGTCTTAGCGTGTGCATCGCGTTTACTCACAGACGGCCGGGTATTTTGCGGTGGAAACTTGTAGCCCCACGTCCTTCCTCTTGCCTCGTTATCATCTCGGGGCCAAAGAAGGGTTTTCAGCTCATCCGGTTGCAGCAGCCTGCGGTGAGACGAAGGAAAGGACTAAATTACACAGGTTAAATTGCTTGTAGTTCCAAGCAGCACGCCCTGCCTGTTATCGTCCAATTTTCTCCTCGCGAGCTAAATCCTCCCGAGTCGGTGGGAGCTGAAGAAAAAAACAGGAAGGGGAGTGGAGTAGGGACGGAGCCGTGGGGTGGGTGGGTGGTCGTCTTGTCGGAGGGCATGTGACACTTTCGCTGAGGGACACTTCGTTAGCTCACGTGTTCGACAATTTGCGCCTCCTCTGCTCGACGACCGGCGCGCGTGACCGGCATCGCGATCCCTTTCGGTGATCTTCGAGGGTCGGAGTTATTGTCGATACGCACCACTGAAAAGGAACGTCGGGCGAAATTCTGGGCGGCAAGCTGTTTTTTTTACGCATCCAACGGTGACGTCGCGTCGCAGGGGGAATATTCTGAGGCGGAAAGTTGGAGCAGGAAAGTTTTACAGAAGTTTAGGGAGTCCGCTGAATGCTCTCCCTCTCTCTGTTTTATTGACGTTGTACTATTTCAATTCGAAGTTAAGCGCTAGTTAAAAAGAGAGTTTAGAGACGCTCCGTGCTCTACGATGCTCGCGCGGCAAGCCTGTATTCGTCGCGCGGAACTTGTTATTGATACGTACCAGCTACTGAGAAAAACGGAGTCAGTAGAAGAGGTGTGCGCTTTCTCCGAACGATGAAGCGTCTCGATTCGCAGCACGATGTGAACTGTGTGAAAATATGCGAGACATATTGTTATTGTTGATGTTTAATTTTGGTACGCTGTTAATTTAAACTTTTTTATCAATTTAGAATTCTTAGTATTATTTTCTGAAGAATTAATCGGGTAATATTGTCCTCCCTTTTATTACAATATCATACCGAAGAAATTAATTTTTCCAAAGATAAGGGGCACTGGAAACTTGGACTTTTCAGGTTTCCCGTGGAATAACTCCTGCTCGAGACTTCGTCCCTCTACGGCCTACACGATTATCTCTTACAGTTGTCACAGAACTAGGATAATAAAATTAAAGGACTCCTGAAGTTCCCGGGGCATTATGTAGCATAATATAGTGCTCATTTAATGTTGCGCCAAACCACCAGAGATTAATTACCTAGCTGAGGAAACTTTCGCAAAAAATATTTATCTCGCGTTTCGAGCGCAGACAAACGTGGGTATAAATTTTTCGCTAAACGGGAAAGTGATTAAAGTGTTAAAAAGTGCCCCGAAGCTACTTGCGGGACGAAGCTCGCACGAGTCACGTGCGTGGCGTGGCATTATTTTCCCATGTAAAATATAATCGAACGTGGCGTAATATGAGTCATTAGAGGATCCTCGATTGGATAAACAGACCCGTGTTGCATTGCGTGCTGTTTGTCCGTTTCGTTTTCTGCGCCACCGTTCGTTGAGTTTGTGGAACGTGATATGATTATTTATAATTAGACGGATGGCATCCGAGTGCATGCACATGGTAAACGTGTTTACAAGTTACCCGTTTGTTTCATACTTTAGTTTCTGTTTCCTATCTCCTTTGCCACTAACGATGCCTAGTTTTAAACCTCGATTTCATGTTCTCATTTTGGTCACCGCCGCGCGATACGAATTCATTCGTTATTTCGCGGAACACTCTATGACATATCGGCAACCGTTGCACCCGTAGATGCACATCGGAAAAATCAGACATATCTCTTTACGGGAACGAAAAATTTTGGAGCCATTTTTATTTAAACATTCTTTGGTCACTTACCTAATATACTATTACTGTGTACGTGTCTCATACTTCTTCTTTCTTCCATCTCGATTCTCTCACGTCTCTTCGTTTACACTTTCTTATGCAATTATTTTCAATCTATGTGAACGTAAACTTGACACGCGATAGTAAATTCGAGTCAAACGGAACACAATATTGGAAATGAGAGAAGTGTCTTAAACACCAGTATCCATCGGGTATCACCATCTTCTCCCGTGAATGAAACACCTTGATTAACAGACCGTTTAAGACCCCTGTGGAACGAATTAAACCGCGGCTGGCCGCCTCCGTTTATAACATTACGCTAGCCAGCCCGTAGAAATATCTGTGCTTACTACTTGATGGACGCGATATGTGGTGTTTGTTGTGCAGGAACGCCTACTACTACTTCAACCGCTACAACGAAGCTGCTGCACAAAATGGAGATCCAAGCGCTAGACAACTCAGAGCCTGGCAATGGTGGTGGTAAGGCTTGTAAATTTCTCCTCGTCTATTCACGACATCACCACCATAAGCCACCATCGTTCATGAGATTTGGAAACTTTGACAAGATCGATAGTGTTGTCTTTCTTGCGTGCCGGATTCCAATTCCGAAGCATCCTGCGCTCGAATTTGCTCGTAACGCCTGAAGATCGCTTTAGAACCCTCGGGAACCCTCGGGAACCCTCGGGGACCCACGGTTTCTTAGCAAAGATTCCGAAGGGTTCCGTTGACGGAAAGCATATCGCGAGTGACACGTCCCTTTTGTTCTTGCCTTTTGGTTTTCAGCCGAACCGCCCATCTATACGAGTGAAATTCACGTGCTGCAAGCCGAAACGTGGCGTCTCAGATTTCTGAAGGGAGGCTCTAAAGTCTAAACATACCTCAGATAACAGAGATAACGGGGACAATTTGTTTTAATCCTGTAGCTAAAGTGTTTCTTAATCTACTTAAACTGTTAAACGCTAATTGAAACGAAATTAAAATCTGCTAAACTAACAGCAGGAGAATAGATAAATGCCTGTGTTTAGGCTTTGAAATATTTTATACAAATGATGATCCAAGGGAAAGAGAGTTGGAACACTTCCTCTAATAAGATAAAAGAAGTTGTATTTTTTCATGGTGAAAGTGTATGACACAACATAACTTCGAGTTACTTTTTAAGAGCTTATACAATTCGTTTTCCCTATTTATGTACGCTAGTGGCAGTATACTTTAAGAAATTAAATTGAGAATATCAACGTATTTTAAAAACACTCCAGGGCCCAGGGCATACACGTGAATTTCATTTTGAATGCGGCAGATCGCTTTTTAACCGCGTTCCTAGCAGCTTGTTTTTGGCATCCT
The DNA here is from genome assembly GCA_963855975.1 of Andrena chrysosceles. Taxonomy (NCBI): domain Eukaryota; kingdom Metazoa; phylum Arthropoda; class Insecta; order Hymenoptera; family Andrenidae; genus Andrena; species Andrena chrysosceles. The sequence continues at coordinate 655,891 of OY979769.1, read as the reverse complement.
GTTCTCTGCACTTAATTGCACTTTGACACTTGTTCTGAGGCACCAACTCTGTTCAATGTTCGGCCAATGAGAGAATTCATAGTTGTAAGTGCGATCACTGATACTTTTATAATTATAAGTCTCCTCCTCCGCTTGCATTCAATCCCCAATTCTACACCTGCCTTCTAGTTCTGATAAACTTCATACACGCACTGTGAGAGGCGAAGAAATTTTAATGAACACACTTTTGCCTATGTTCTTTTTAATTTACAAATTTATTTCTGTTCCCCATAAAATAGAGGAAACGAAGGTAAATATCGACACAATTAATATTAAATAATACCGTCACATCTATCGCACCGATTACACAGCCTGTTGAAGAAGAACCCAAGCAATATTTAGTTCTCGCCAGACTGCTAAACGTCTTTTTTCATTTACAATTAGATTCAACGAGCGCTGCTCCTCGGAGTTCACGGACGACGTTATCAAATTCTAAGCTTCCCGAGCACCATTAACGGGTAACGCAACGCGTCCCTCCATTAATGACCCAGTTCCACGTTGACAAGTAAAATATTTATACACTAATTACGCCAGCCCCGCTAGCAAAATAACCAGTATTTGCGCGTCGTGTGCGTAGGTATCAGCGCACAACTCCTAGACACTCTAAATAAATAAACACGGTCAGGTTCCCTCCAACATTCTCCGGCATGAAACTACGCTGCGTTATAAATATTCTATCGGGACTAACGTTTGCAGAAATCCACTCGCGAACGAAGTCTCCGCGGAGCGTGTCAAACCCGTTCAGAATTTCAAACGTCCAATAGTTATTATTGTACGAGGCTTTAGTAGCTCAGGAAACACCGCCATAAGATCATTTACCACGGATTGTTACTGCAAATTTACGTCGATCCGTCGCCTTTTTCCGTTTCCCGCCGAGCCTTAATGCCATCCGACGCGACGGAACAAGTTGTTACTAACGAAGCGCTTTGGAAACACATATTCCTGCCCCGCGGCCGATATTATGATAAATAAATCATCTGAAATCTAGTTCGCCGATCGATTTTCCGCGGCGCAATATTACCTACATTGCCCCCCCCCCCCCCCCCCCATTTCTTAGGACAGAAGTCTTATTTCCTCTCACAGCATCCGCGGCGAAAGTAGGCGAGCGAATTTTCGTGTAATCAGTGGTCTCTTTCGCCCCGTGAAAATTCCGGATGCCGCTTCGCTAAATAGCCCCCGGTGGGGGGGGGGGGGTGGGGGCAAAGCAAGCAACGAAGGTGCGCGTTAAACACCATTCGATTAAAGAAAAATCTACTTAACCATGCGTAACCGAAGGCCGAAGAAACTCAAACACCCCGTTCTAAGAACAAATTCTTCCATGCTAATTCAATTACAAGCAAGATTCATCTCTCCGCGCCGTTGGTGATTAACGACTGCTTTTACCCATTACAAAAGAACACGCGGAAAAAATGGCTAAACTGGGAAAGTCATAAGCGTCACGGGGTGTTACGTCTACCTCGAATCACGTACAAAATTCAGAGGATCAACCTTCCCCAACCCCGGTTCGTTGAGGGGAGGAAAAAAAGAATGGAAAAAGAGGGGGCGGGGAAGATTAATCTCTTCGCTGATAATCGAGCATCGCTGACGGCTAAGGTTAATAAACTAGCAGCGGCATAAGTTCTGGTTCAAGGGGATGAAGAGAAGCGGCGTTTCCTCTCGAAGCTCATCAGCTGGCATTACTACGCTGCGCTAATAAATAGCCGAAGTTGAGGTTGCGTTAATACCTTGTCTCTCTCGCTCCGACACCCTCCCCTCACCTACTCCCGCACGAATTTCCTCGGTGATATGCTATCAAGCACTCTGCCGATCCACGCCGTCGGAAATGCGTTAAAGTTTCCGGGCGCGCGTCAAAGGGATGTGATGCGTAACTTTCTTTACGCGAAATTCGTAATACCCGGCAGCGCTCGGCAGAACGGGGGAGGAAACAAGAATTCCTCGACAACTTTTATTATCGAAGGATTACGAGATTCGCGCGTTGTAAAGTCAAAGGATAAGGGGAACGCATCGACGATTCTCGACGCCGAGGAAGGAAGCTGTTAAATAACTTTGGAATATCGTCGGCTGCGCAAGAGGCATTGGGTTAATATCTAGACATGTTGCTGTTCTCGGTATGCTCGCGATTTTAAAGCTAGCTTAATCAGAAGATTATAATCCTTCTCGCTCTCAAGCTTTCATCCTGGAACTAGAATCTCGAAACATTCGGTGGGGTTAATGGCGGTGGCATATCTTTATGGCCCATTCTCAGAAACTTTTGTTTTGTAAATGTATGGGTGTAATTTTGCCAGAGATATTAATTATTTCACCTTTTTGTGATCTCCAGGATTCTAGACTTTAGGTATAGGATTCTGAAACGAAGGGTATGGAGAAAATCAGGGAATGTCACAAAACAACGTTACCGAGGAAATTAAGTTATAATACTTTAGTCCGTTAGTAAAGAAACAAGGTTCAATGAATTTAATTTACTTATATAGTTTCGTGTTTTACATTGACGATAGAAGTTTATGCTTAGGCAAAGAGTGGGGACATTCCGTATTTTGTTCCAGTGCAGAGTGAACATTCCTGTTTTTAACCTAACCCTTTGTGATTCGACAGTTCTGTAGTCCCAGTTGCCACCAACAAAATATGATATAAATCGCAAAATCACAGAAAACGGACATTCGATTTTTCTCCGTACCCTTCAAATGACATACCGTTATTACAATTATTCTGATAAAAGTGTTCATTAATGAAGATCTACCATCTACCATCCACCAAAATTTCGTTGAAATCCGCGTGGGACAGTCCTGGTCCTTGTCAGTAGTACGTAATAGGTATAGTTCCATGGGTTCTACCGTTTTATCGTCCTATACAATACGGCGAATTTGCAAATTAAATGCGTGGCAGACGAAAAAGTTGGAAAGTTAATTTGTACCCGTTATTAAGTTAGCGCGACCAGGCGGTGCTTCTAACAATGTACACTAATTAGTCATGGAAGTTAGACCTCGTTTGCATCGGATAACAACGCCGGTGGATCATTATCATATGGATATATCTACTAACTGCGCGGAATCAACGGCATTCAATTTGAACACCCTACTGTCTCCATGATTATGGACAATGTAATGCCGAATTACTATCTACATCCACGTGCAAGACCTACCGCGACAATTTCTCAGAGCTTTGTACGCGCCATGAATTTATGAATATCCTTTGCACATTCGTGTACCTATTCGAAAAATTCAGGCGTATAAGCCGAGAGCTTGAAACTGCTCCATAGATGAAGAGGAAGCCTAATCTAGGGGAAGCCGGGGCAAGCTGGTACAGAGAAATTATCTCGATACACCGTGTATACGTAGCTCCATTTCAGCGAGATACATATGTGAAGTTTATTGTTCAATTGATTAAATTCTTTACTACGATATAGCATACGTTTATGCACGTTGACAATAGCAATCGCTTTCTAATTGTTTTCATTTTTATATTGACTTTTCAAAACGTCTGAAGACTCTACAAAGAATTGTATTATTTCAATTTGGTTGACTTCACATCGAGCCTTTCGAAGATAAGGTAACTACGGTTTGTTACTTCGTTTATGTGCTCTACATTTTTCTGTAAAGATGTATGAACCGAAGTATAGTGTAGCCCATTTGTTTTTAAGTAATTAATTCAATCAAAAATGAGAAAGATTGAAAACTGAAAAACGAATCAGCTTGCCCCGGTCTCCCAGCTCTATCTTCTCTAACGTAAGGAAAGCATTAGCTGCCTTCTGCATTTATAAATTTATAAAGTTAAGTTATCCATTTCACTTCAGCACAAATATAAAGTAACAATCTCCAAATCCGGATTTCCAAACACCCGCACAGCGTCGTACACGGCGCCCCTAATCAAGACTCGGGTGGTTTGCATTGGTGTCGATACTCTTATCCCAGGAAAGGAAATTCCCCAGAAAATCCCAGCATCCCCTCCGTGCCCCCGCAACACCCTTCCACGAGCAATTACTTCCGTTACCAAAACTTCCTGACAACTTCCCGAGACGTAGCTCGTAAAAACCGCCAACGGCGATCGGCTCGTTCAGCGACGGCTCCCGGAAAAATCCCTTTCGTCGGCGATTAAACGCCCGAGCTCGGAATTTTTGAGCCGCCCGGTAGTCTGCCCTGGTCGGCGATTAAATCGGCCAGACCCCGGGAAAAAAGTTTCGCAATGGAAACGTTTCCTACGGTAATGGAGGAAGCGATAGGTAAAACAAGGAAGCTCGCAAATAAGAAAGTAATTAGCCATGGAAGGGGTTGGGCTTGCGAGGGCGGTCGAGGGAGGGGGTAGTCGGGAACGGGAGTTAATTCTTATTGCTAATGGAAACTCTCCTTCTGCTGACAGAGGGGCGAGAGAGAGGGAGGGAAAGAAGAAGGAGATAAAGTGAAACGCTCCGGTTTGCGGGACACAGTGTAACCCCCCTAATTTAAGGACATGCAGTTTACATTAGCGAGGGCCCCTGACTTTGCGTAACGTCCCCGTCACGGACAAAGTATTCATAACGTTATACGCCGTCGTATCTCCCGCGAACTTTTTGGCGGGATCGTAATCAAAGCTTAACGGCGGCCGTAAAGGAAAATGGTGTCCGCGGCTATAATTTCCCGCCGCGAGGATATTTTCGCGCGGAGAGGGCTCTATCGACATGTTTATTGAGCTCTAAGCATCGATTAACGGTTACCCGGCACTACGATGGTAAATAATCGTGCACAGAAGTGGGTGGGTGGGAAATTAAAGGGGGGTGGAGTGTCTTCGCGGTGACGGGCATGAAAAATCGGGGATGAAAGAGAGCCGCGGAAGCGATACGGCAGGAGGGATGAAATGTTATTGATCGTGATGCAAATCATACAAAACAGGGGAGGAGGTGAATTTTCTGAGGGAAAAGTGGGATGAATCGTTTTTCTGAAGAGGACTGAAGGGGAGGGTGGATGGTTCGTTAAATTATCGAGGAAGAATTAGTTGCTAAGGAAAGAAAGACGGACCGTCTTGATCTCTTTGGATGGTAGACTGTGTAAAATAAACTGTAATCCACAAATTTATTTAATAGAAGTGAATATAGATTTGATTTTGAAAAACGACCCGTACAAATGCAAGCACTGTAAACGTTGGGCAAATTTTTAACGCAGATCTTATTATCAAGCATTAAAATCGGTGTTATCTTCAACGAGATTTGTGATGTGATTGCAGGTAACTTCGCTGGTCGAGCGTCAATTAATGTCTTCTTATTCGTGATGCATCTGGCACTTTTCAACATATTCAATTAACCATTTGATCACTAGGTGAGTAAATCAACCGGCAATTTTATCAATTAATTGTTCTACTCAAAAAGAACGCTTGTGTTTTACACGAGAATTCCCACTTGAAGTGTCTAATTCGTCTCATCCACAGGCACACGGTTTAAAACAGAATAACTTCTTTAAATTTGATTCAAGCGATTTGAGCTTTTTTAAGAAGCTGTGGAAGGGTTAGTTTACTAGGGTCGGTATCATATATATTGGCCGGTGAGTTTCGTGAGGGTTATTCTCCCACCACACACTTTGCCTGCCTCGGTGCTCCTTTTCTCAACGTTTTCTGACTCGCTCTCGTTCCATCTCGCTCTCGCCTTCACAGAACAAGAGTGAGCCAGAAGTGGTGGGGATAGTGCCAAGCTTCTGGAGTGTGGACCAAACCGAGCTGTCAGCGTAGAAATACACACATCAGAATAGGTGTGCGTTAAATACGAAAAAATTCAGGAGCCTTATTGGTTACAACATTGATACTTTCTCGATAGCTTCATCTCGTATTTGTCTACGCATAGCTTCGTGACGCACACAACTATTACGCTAAGAATAAATAACAGCCAAACGGCTAGGTTCAGACGGAGCCGAGCAGCGTTCCCGTTACCCCACCATACCCTGTGAGGACCACGCAACTCCAACTCACAAATCCACGATCGTCAGATGGTGGTGGTTGAGTTCTCCTCGATCGCTGTTCCCGAAAACGAATTCACCGGCCAATGTATTTGATACCGACCATAAGTAGGTGACAGGTTTCGTTGTTTTTCTGCATCAACCAATTGTGATGAAATTTTCAGCACATATGCAACTTACTTAAATCTCCAAACGGGATTTTTAAATTTTCATTACAGGCTCAGAACAAGTTAGAAAACGCGACACTCACTATTTCTTTCGCTGTTCCGACCAATTGCGAAGTTTTTCAAAGCGGCAAAACACGTCATCGAAAAACTATGTAATCTTTCTAGCTTCTCAAAAAAGCTCAAACCGTTTGGACCATTTTTAAAAAAATTATTCTGTTTTAAAAGGTGCGCCAACAATTTTTTGACTCACTGTAGTTGTTAACTCATCACATCTTGCTAATTGGTACACCTTCTCTCTATTTCACACATTACAAACTACCTAAACTGTATCTTGCAAACATACAACACCAGCTTCGTCCGAAAAACCACACAGTTAACGCGCGCACACACACGCGCAGAGGGTATTCCACCCGAAACACTTGCAGAACTTTTCATGGCAAACAATTCCCCAGACAATGAAGTGGAAAGATCCTATCAGGCCGCTCAGCGTATAAACGTTCGTGCAGCTCTGATTGTAAAATGTTTGATTCCAGGTCGTCGCTTAAAACGGAATCCCGAACGACTGGCGTGTCAAAGGTCAGCCGTTCCCACCTTTCGTCTTACTACGCTCGAGATACTTATCGACAGGCACCATGCTCTCCGCGTTAAATGTTGTTTTACAAGCGTCGAAACGACATTTTCCATGTTCATCGGCGGCGCAAGAAACTCCTCGTTCATAACTCTGTACGCATACCCTGTAACGCGCTGTTTAGAGGGTGTTATTTGTAATTGTAAACGGAGAAATCTAGACTATTCGACCGGCCGACGCGACCGAAACCAAAGATTTTAAACGAAGCTGTTGGACAGATCAACGGTACCAAGGAATCATCGAGTCATGGGTGTGTAAATAATGTTCAAGATTTGATCGTATATATATATATATATATATATATTACAGTTCGAGTCATTATCGTAGACTGTGTTTGTTACATCTTCGTGTTACGTCAGATTCATAATATATTGTTTAAACGAGTAAGATGTATGGAACTTTACACGCAACAGATAAGATATATTATGTATATATATAAATATATAAAAGAGGAAGGCCGAGCGGATACATACATATATGGACTATACATAACTTGGATGTGTAATTATTTTAATATGTGTAAATAGCTACGACAATATGCTGTATCGAGACGCGAATCCGCGACCACGGGGGAATATTTCGGGGATAGGGAGGCCCGTGATATCCTCGCCCGGTGAAAAGTGAACTCTAAAAATTCTTCTCGCAAAATTGCGCACGAATGACTTGCGTGACGTTTTTTCGTCGCTGGACGGACGCGGCAATTCTGTAGCGCGAGGCAAAGGTGTGCTGATGCAAAAGGAATGTGAGACATTACATGGGGCGAGGTTAGCATGTTTAATTTATTCGTTAACTTATTTGGACTTCGGCGATCGCTTAGGTATCCCCGTTTTAATATAGTCTGATTAGTGCACCGAAGTGACCAAAAAGCTAACATTCAATCGAAACTTGCGATTAGTTTCCTTTCCACTGACTGTGAGTTAATACCAAAGATGATTGAGGAAGGTACCTGAGCGATCGGGATTCGAGCCTGCGTGCACCAATGTTCGCGTGTAATTGTATATCAGGCCTAATTCGTGATGTATTTTATCGCCACTTGCACGTAATAAGAGCGCCAAGTCTGCGCGGGAGTGGCGTTCCTTTGTCGAACAAAAGAAGAGTCCCGTTTGTACACCCAAGAGCTCAGCGTGAAATAAACTGAATGTTTCTGTCACCGTGTGTTTGTTAATCAATTGTTGGAGTTACCGGCGAGCAACGTTGGGTACGCGCCTGGCGGATCTGGGATCCTTCGTAGTTGTGATTCTGCGCAAGAACGAAATTATGGTAGGCGTTATAGTTGTAAATAAATTCTCCTCTGTAGCACTTCTAGTCGTTTGAACGAGAGCCTGTTAAATTCAACACGGGAACGGAAAATGGAAGGGGCGGATTTGGAGATTTGGCGCCCCTAGGCTATCAAGTGTCTGCCACCCTTTCCGTGAAATATCATCGAATATTTTAATTTAAAAGGGCTGAGACAATTTAAAAATTAATTCGATGTAGCAGCTTATATATGAGTTATTGCTATTTCGCTGTACGAAAGAGAAGTGAATTGTTTTTAAAGTTGTCTCAAGCTTCTGTGTTTAAACCCTTTCGAATTTCTTTCGCCCAATATTTGCCGCCTCCCGAAATCTGTCGCTCCCCCAAATTTATCGTTCCCCAAAATTTGATGCTCCCCAAAATTTATCGCTCCCAAAATTTGATACTCTCCAAAATTTATCGTTCCCAACATTTTATACCTACTCCCCAAAATTTATCGCTCTCAAAATTTGATGCTCCCCATAATGTACCGCTCCCAAAAATTTGCTGCTTCCCAAAATTTGTCGGTCCCCACAATTTGCCGCTCCCCAAAATTTGCAGCTCCGCAAAATGTGCCGCTCCCCAAAATTTGCCGCCCTACGCTACAGCCTACTCAGCTTATACACAAATCCGCCCCTTCAAGTACGATTTCCGAGAATTCAGATTACAATTATACAGATGCTTGGAAGAAGGTTTTCACGTTTGTAAAATTAAATATATTCTGTACCACAGGAGACTATCGCATTGAATGTTCCACGAATCATCCATTTCCCGCAAAAAGAAACTTATCGGCGTTAGGTTTCACCTACATATAAGTTGGAGCAAAATCAAGTGGCCGTCATCGCTTCATTCGTAAGGGTAGAAGTCATGGGTATCATGATTTACAATCGAAAAAGTGGCCTGTAATCGGGACTCTAATGACTAACGTTTCCTTCACCTTCCCGCCACACTGGTAAGACATGGATCAAGATCCAGCGGAGTGTGAAGGTTTTATTTAACCCCTGTTTATACTGCTCTCTCGGAGAAGGATGGGGGAAAAGTGAGGCATGTGCCTGATATGAATAAGGCAGCTAATCAATTCGTTGAGGAATAAGTTCTCAGAGATACACTAACAATACTGTTATCACACATTTCGTTATCCTTTTGCGCTTGTGTGCATCAAACGATCGGTACGACGTAATTTTATACGAACACTTGTATCTCACCTACATTTGTAAATAATGCGTAAATATATTCGCTTCGATTATGTGTCGATTACGTGTATGATTAGAAGCCGCAAACATCTATGGGTGCAAATTTTAGAGCTTCGATAGCGTGCATTGAAAAATAAAAAAGAAGAACGGAGATCTTAGTCAGGCCCGGCGCGTGGTGTATTTCTTAAGCGTGCGATAAATGTTAGTTCCCTTTCCAAAAAAATTTCTTCCAATTAATTGCGAATAAAAAGAATCTTTCTGCAATATGATCTCTCTGATGTCCCAGTTCTGCTTATACAGATTTCGGTTGCTTAAAAATTTATCATACTTTCTTAAGTCTTTAAGCCGCTTCTTCTCTTGCAGCACCTGTGTGCAAGAGAAGAAGCACGCAACCAGCCGGGCCTGATCTTAGTACACAGACTTCTAGAAACTAATCCAAGTACAGAAGTTTTTAGATTGCGAGCAAACTGATCGCACATACTGCGTCCTGGTGGTATTTAAAATAAAATTAAAACATTTCTAAAGCAAAAAGTTAATTTTCGAGCAGGTTTATCAATGTACAAAATTCGCACCCATGGTCTCCTTGCATATAAAATATCTCGAAATCTAGCAGAGGGATTATAGAAGTTTATTATCCACGGAACAGCACATAAAGAAATTCCTATAAAAATATGCCTCGAATCTCTTTCTCGCAGAAGTTGCAATGATCAATCAACTGCAGAGGTGCGTTTCAGACACATGTTTATAGGACTCCCTCGCACTTTCCTGCGTGGAGAACATGCTTCTACGATTCCTGCGTGCAACATTGAGCAAACATATACGTGTATCCATGTGTGTGAGTGTGGGTGTGTCTATACATCGAACTCAAACGGGACGCGAACACGCGAACATCAGACACGGAATGAGAGAACTTCCCCCCACTTAGCATACTCGAGTCTTGGCAACTCCACTTTTCATCAAGCGACGCAACACGAATAATTCTCTATTGAAAGAACGGGGAAGGGTATTGATCAAAGACTTTGATTTCTATACAAGCGCAGAATAATTTTGTTAAGGGGGTATTCTACTGCGACATGCGGTTTTTATTCATAGTTTAAGATATAATAAATATACAGTAAAAAGTTCAGCATAAAAATCTTTTATTAAGTTACAGTAGAATACCACCTTAAATCGCCAGAGTTTAAAACTTAAAAACTTAGAAAATTACGTAGTTGAATAATCCATCGCATTACGTTCCACTGTAGCGCTGTGTATTATAACATTTTATATTTTTTTTTGTTTACGTACGAGATACCAATAAAATTCATCAAAATAGATGCACGGGGGGGGGGGTTGAATTTTGAACTGTTCCGTTAAATGTTTAATGGCGTTGTATCTGCAACAATGAGCGTGCCCAGAGGTTGGATGGCCCTCCGTTCCCGCTTCCACTTTGCTAGTCGCGTTTCGTTTGAACCTGATGTGTGTTTTTACATTGAATCAGAATTAGCAGGCGCGCAATACACGGACACGTGACCAATTGTATTAACGCCGTATGTACTATACAACCCACATTGTATATATTCTATGTATAAACGCGAATGAAAACGACTATAGGTGATATAGATTATTTCATACTAAATACAGACGTAATTGGTGTTTCACGTGTGGAATTGCATTTACGGGATATACTCGCCTAAAGCCTGCAGATACCCCGACGAACATTTCGACGACAAAGGATTACTTATTGACTCGTTATTCCTGTTCAAGTTAATCCTTCGTTTCATACCATTGTCCCCCATTTATACGTCCCTCACACCCCCATACACGCGAGCTGAGCTTGCTTTACGTGCGAAACGATTCATTGAGTGAAGAAATGTGTTTCTACTATTATTACTATTAATAGTCCCATCGAGTTTTGCCATTTGCTGAAGAAACAAGTGTTTCACGTTGAACGATATAATTTCCGCTGATACCTATACAAGCGTTCGGTATAATATTCGCCTATTAGTTCTTGATTTTATCTGCTACAGTTAGAGTTGCTACATAACAATTAAGAAATGCTTCGTGAAATGTGCATATACAGGGTTTTGTTTACAATTATTTTCCAGCGTTTGCAGGTTTTCTGTTTACGTGGGAAGAATTATTTTTGGAATCGAGGGGTTAATAACGATGCGCGAAACATTACAAAATGAATATAACGACAATAAGGATTTTCGTCAGTATTATTATATTAATTCATTTGTTAATTTAAAAGTTAAACCACGAAAAGGAGAATATGTTGGTGTTAGCGTGCCGCTATAAAGCTCCTAATAATTCTTCAATTATGTCTTTAAACAAGATTGATGGAAGCAGGTATATAATACATGGCTGTTGATGTACCCTTTACTTTAATCGAACATCTGCAGCATCGAAGAGAGAGGAACTGTAACTGAATCTCCCTCTGCATACGTTACGTAAAACAATAATTTAGTAAAGTAATCCATAGGACTGATAAACCGAAAAAATTAAGACGTGTCGCTGTGTATTTCCGCTGTGTTTTATAATAAATAAAAAGAATGTTACAAAACTGGAAATTTCATTTGAGCATGTACTTAATCATCTGACAAATACAATATCCCATTCCGGTGCATTGCATCAATTACACAATATCTTGTAGACCTTATACACCCGTTCTACTATAGCAATAGTTTGCAAAAACCAAATTATTCTTCTAAATATTTCTACAAATATTCCGGCAAATATTTGTTTACGCGAAATCCAAATAAAATGTATTTATATAGGGTGATTGACTCGGTGCGCCTGATCCGCCTGGCAACTGTGACGGGGTCAACCTCCTGTGGTGTCTCTCCGAATTTATGGATTTCGACCCTCGAAGGGGTTGGAGTACCTGTTAAGCTTGCCCATGCTCGCCAAGCCGACTTGCCGACTTGCCGACTTGCCAAGCTACACGAGCCGAGCCAGCTCGCCAAGCCACGCGCCGTCTGATCGGTCATGGATCGCCGAGTCGGGCTCGCTGGGGCTCGCCAAGCCGACTTGACGAGCCGAGCAAGTTCGCCGATTCACGCGCCGCGCCGTCTGATCTCACCTTTACATTCACAGATATTCACCGATCCGATCACTATCGCGGATAAAGTCGAACTGATAGCTCACATCTTTGGTCAATGTATCACATTGGTAGAGGTTGCCATTGACCTCAATTGTTTCCCATGCAAATTGAAATTTCTCAATTTCTAATGACTCGAATGTCGAATGTAATAATTACTGTTGAGAGAGAAGATTTGAAAGAACTCACACGAGAGAGTTGAACTTCAGAAATGTAACTCGTATTCGACACATTAAGCATCCCGTATGATTGTGAAATTAAAGAATGCTCGATTTGCAGTTGCACGACACTCATGCATCATGCAACTTTCTGCGAGGATTATAAGAATTAGATTTTGAGCGCCATAGTGTCTTGATCCCCGAAATGGATTATCGCAGAGAAATCCGCATGAGTCGTTGACAAACCGAGTCAAAGCGTAGCGTAGCAAAAGCCTATGTCAAACTCACACTTTATGACTTTAAACAAGTCACACGTATACAAGCACGCAACACACCTTTCAGCATTTCAACACATTTCAGAGTATTTGTTGAGTTGGACGCCGCAACAGTTTCAAGCTTTCAATGAGACCTCCATAGTACTTATATGCTCTAAGACAGGCCTGCACAGCGAGCCTTTTTTGCCGCTAGGCGCTGAAAAAGGCTCGCTGTGCAGGCCTGCTCTAAGAGAAGAAAGGATCAAAGTGTGGTTCATTTATTCAAACACCCAAATACCCCCTTTCCAAGGGGGTATCGATTAATTTATAATTTTGAAGTCCTCTCATTAAAGGATCTCTAACTATTTTCAAACACCTCGGCCTTGTGCGAACTTCACTTTGTCTCCCTTTCGCATTACATTCAGCCTTTCAGGTGATTCAATCTGAACTCCGCGCTTCCGAAGCTTATACTACACGCCGCCAGACGGGAGTCGCAAGCGCAACAGACTAAACACTATTTACCATTCCACTACCACCAAAGAACAAAATTACTTATATAGCAATGGTACCAATTACAGAAGCAGGAAAAAGAAATATCCCACACAGCGTAAACATGGCCTCGCGGTACAATCACGGTGTTCAACGAGTTTTAGCAAAATTAGAAGCGTCCATAAACTCGGAAAATTATTATGAAGCTCATCAAATGTATAGAACTTTGTATTTCAGGTGAGTCTGTAAACCAATTGGCCGATATCGCCGAACAATTATTTCCGTACAATCGTCAATATGATTGCTTAACCTCTTCTTCCAGATATCTCGGGCTGAAGAAGTATTCGGAACTTTTGAAATTACTGTATAATGGTTGTACTCTTTTATTACAACACGAACAAGTATGTAATACATCTCGCCGCCTTTATCTTCGTCAATCTTATAAATCCCCTATCAAACAGAGTACCTTCAGAGTAATGTCACTCAGCAATTTCGAGTGTTATTTACAAATTTTCTTCTAGAACAATCTGTAATTAAATTTCATTATTATCAGCCATCGTTACGTGCACTTTATTTCGCACTGCTTATCATTAAAAAGATTTTGTAATACATCAAATCCTTTTTTCGCTAGTAATCATAACTTGATATGTTTGATCGTGTGTTCTATGTTAATCGAAAGTAACTTGTTGTATATAAATTTACACGCATCTATGCGTATTATATTGTAACTTATAAGCTCAGATAAATAATCTAATATGTTGTAACATTGTTGTGCATTGCAGTATGCCAGTGGAGCTGACTTAGGAATTTTATTTGTGAATGTGTTAACACAGTCGGGGGCAGAACCTTCTCAAAACTATTTCGAAAAGATTACGACCTTGTTCAAAGTAATGAGCCCTTCGTCACCCGAAAGAGATGTATTCGTGCAATCTGCTCTCCGATGGAGTATAAAGAATACAGAATATAAAACGGGCCACCCTGATTTACATCAAAAGATAGCACAAGTATTCTGGAGAGGTAACCTACGAAAGGGAAGATATTTCAAATACTCAATTATTATTACCAGAGGTACATTATGAATTTGTTTTAGAAAAAAACTATGTTATGGCAAGGCAACACTTCATACATAGTAGAGACGGTTCTGGATGCGCCGCAATGCTCGTCGAGCTGCACGAGCAGCGTGGTTACACAAATGAAATAGAGCTCTTCATAGCCCAGGCAGTTCTGCAGTAAGCATTTACTTTGTTGACGCGACATGCAAAACTGTTAAATGTTTTGCAGCGACCTAAGGTGTACGTTTTCAGGTATCTCTGTTTACAAAATAAAGCGACGGCGCAGGAAGTTTTCAACTCCTACATCTCACGGCATCCGAAAATAAACAGCGGCCCGCCATATCTTCTTCCTTTATTGAATTTCTTATTTTTCTTATTACAAACAATCGATAGGTGAGTACACATTATTATTCATTAGTTTAATAGAGAAAGGTTGTTAATGGATGAAGGTTATATAACTTGGAATTAATATTTTTCAGTGGTAAACTCACTGTATTTACAGTACTCTGTGAACAGTATCAAATATCTTTAGATAGAGATCCATGTTATCGACAGTACTTAGACAAAATAGGGCAATTGTTTTTTAATGTACCGTGCCCACGCCCCCGTAACCAAGGACTGTTCGGTTCGCTTTTACAATCTTTTTTTAATGGTCTTGAAGACGAAGATTCGGATGATGAGCAAAGAAATACAGCTTCGACATCACACACAGTACAAGATCTTGACTGACTAAAGGTTACGCGTCACTGTGCAATGGGATGAAAGTAAATAATAAACATATATGTATATGTGTATTCATATATGTATGTATGTGTGTGTGTGTGTGTGTATGTATATATATATATATATATATACAGATATATATATATATATATCAGTGTTCCGCATATTTTCAAACGCATTGTGCTGTTATATGAAACTTTAAGAGAATACTGCATGATGAAATTACCTTTTTTCAATAACTTGTATAGATGAAATTATTTAAGAAGAAAATATGTGGGACGCTTCGATAATTAATAGAGGAATTTTTCAAAATTGTAAGTTGTGGATTCTTAACAATTTTCAAAAATTCTCTTCTCAAAGAGCAAATCTACCCAGAATGAAATTTAAAGAAACTAACGATTCTTCAACGTTTCTTTTTTTCCATCATTGGAATCTATTTTGATACTACAGTGTGAATTACAATTTGCTACACTTATGTCGAAACTTGATCTATATTTTTCAATTATACCAACAGACTTCTATTTCAGTGTTGCTACAAATTTCGAAGTAAACCTGAACGTTGAATAAAATCCTTACAATCCATACACCATATATATACATTCATATATATATATATATATATATATATATATATATATATATATATATATATTCGAAAGCAAACGTGTATTTGAGTGTAATTGCTGAAACGAAGATTTATTTTATATAAACTTAGTCGTGTGACAAATAAACGTGACATATATACTTATAGCTTCAGAAAATGAGTGCTTAATAGTATTACCTGTTGCTAAATTATTAAGCGAGTAAAGTGAATCGTACACAAGTAAATGTTGTAGCAACAAGTCAAATATTTATTTATTAATAAACTCTGTACTAATATAAACGAGATTGTTTAAAATTTTAGCAAAGAAAGTAGATTACATATTTAGTTAACAAAATAAAACGGCCATGATTCTGTAATGAAACAGTTTTCACTACTAATAACTCTATACTATTACTACGTATTGAATGGAAAAAAGTATGGAAAAAAAACATAATTAAAGACATAGATTTGTAAGTAATTTACATGTGCGTACACATAATGTGCGCACGTGTATTATAAAAGTGCATAAACATACACAAAGTATCCTTTTATTATCGGTATAGAAACACATCTTTTCACGATCGATCGATGGACACTGCAAAATGTCGTACAAATATTAAAAATGTTGCGACACTTTGTACTATTTAATTTTCATTTTACGAACGAACATACGGGGCTCCCTGTCAACGGGGAGTAAAGTTGAAGCTTTTCAAATATTGCATTGTAAAACATGATATGACGGTCACTTTAAACTTTCGTATTGTTGAATCATCACGATCCTACAACAGAGAAAACACTGAATAGAGTGAGAAAGATTGATTTATTACGTTCGTGTTATATTAACGTTAGTGCTTGAAATTATATTATTGCCCCATGCCTTTCATAACATGGCAATGAAGGAATCCAAATCTGAAGTGTTTGGATACTCGATAGTCGGTACACACCTATGTAACACATTGTTTACAAAAAATAACGTACGAGAAATTAATTATCCATACTTATCCAAGAATTCGTTCGAAATTTATTTCAACGAAGTAATTACACCGCACGAGTGAGTATATTAATCGCATTTTTAATATACTTATCAGTGGGAATTAAAACTAAAGAAGAAATATAAACGTTTAACTTTAATCAGCCATTATGTTCCTAATTAAAACTTATTTCTGTTACTTAACAGGATGCACGATATTGCTATCAGTAAATTAATTGTTAACCTCAGTGCATCGCTAAAACCGTACAACTGTTGGTATCAATGTGCGTTAATACATAAACTAATTTATATAATACTTCTAATGAAATGTTAATTATCCGCATGACAATGATCCTTAATTACAAAGCAGAAGCATACAATTTTACATACAAAGAAGAAAATGAAAATATTTAATGATACGATGTAATATAGATAAATATGAAATTAATTTATAATGTTGAAGCAGCCCGACTTATTTAACCTTTTATTTAGAGGTGAGCAATGAACAATAGTGCTGAAAGCAGGCCCGGATTAAGATTTTTGGGGTCTGGGGCTATCAAACCTTCAAGGGCCACCCGTGATTGAACAGCGGGGAGGGGGCAGGGGGTAGTGAGCTAATCGCTTAGAACGGGGCCCCCCCCCCCCCCCCCCCGGAAAGTGGGGCCGGGGCTGCAGCACCTCCTAGCGCCCTCTATAATCCGGGCCTGGCTGGAAGTATTTAAATATTTATGATAATGCAGTAACAGAATTAGGCAGATCGTTAACATTACGAGTGAATACACGTCGCCTCTCCTATATGTAACAAAATAGAAATCAGGAAATAAAATTTAAATACGTAGGTTTGTATAAACTTAAAATTGTACTTTTAAATCTTTTAACTTTTTGTGAATATTAATTTGTACAAATGGACTATACCCGCAGAGATGCAAATTGGGCAACGTGTATGTGAAAATACGTCTAATACACTTTTAAACGATTGGCAAAGAGTATGAGAATCTGTTACAATATATAAGCAATGCAATATTATTATCCACATAATCTAATACTTTTAAAACGTAATTAAACACTTTCTTGTAATTAATTTCCTGATGTATTCGTAACGAACATTTTTTAAGTAATTTATATCTGTAAAAATATTATGTATGTATATAAATACATATTTCACACCACAGACTCGTGCATGTATACGTTTATATCCCTCGCTAAGTAGTTGATTATAAAATATAGCTCGTTCCAGAAAATTGTTCGAAAATATACGCGATGCAAAAGATTAAGATTACCATTGTTATAGAAATATAAGTGTTCTATAATCAATACGTGTCAAGACCAGGAATGGAAAATTGTTGAGAGAAAGTTTCAACTTCTTCTTTTAAAGCTGCAACTTTAGCTTTAATGACATCATCGGTCGTTAATACCTTCTTAAAGTCGACGAGCTTAGGGCCGGAAATACGAGACACTTCCTTGACAAGTGACAATCCTGCAATACAGAAAATGTTTGTTATACATTTTATAGGTATTAGCATTATTTATATCACGTTTTAAGTTTACCTCTGTGTATAAAATTAACAACATTATCGATATCTTCCTCAACTAAGCCACGAGTAGTCAACGCGGGTGTACCAAGTCTGATGCCGCTAGGATTCAACGCGCTTTTATCACCGGGCACAGTGTTTTTATTGCAGGCAATACCGATATCCTCCAAAATCTTTTCTGCTTTAGCGCCTGTAATACCTGTGGACCGTAAGTCAACTAGTAGCATATGAACGTCAGTACCACCCGCGCTAATTTTATAGCCACATTCTTGAAGACCCTCGCAAAGTCTTTTCGCATTTGCTATAACTTGCTTTTGATATTCAACAAATTCTGGCGACTTGGCTTGCTTCATTGCCGTGGCAATTCCTGCAATTGCATGATTGTGAGGTCCACCTTGCAGGCATGGAAACACCGCCTGATTAATTTTACTTTCTAAGTCGTACATAATTTTCTGTCCGTCCTTTCCAGTACTCCTAACTCCTTTACGGAAAAAGATAACACCTGCTCGAGGTCCTCTAAGTATTAAGAAATCAGACGTTATTTACATAGCCGACAATAATTAAATAGCTATTCGAGGATTACCTTAAAGTTTTATGAGTAGTAGTCGATACAACATCGCTGTATTCAAACGGACTGGGGATCAGTCCAGCGGCGACTAGACCTGCTACATGAGCCATATCGCTAAACAAATACGCATTATTTTCGTTCGCTATTTCTTTAAATCGTTTATAATCTAAACATCTGCTATAGCAGGATATGCCTGCTATTATAATTTTAGGCTTAAACAATTTCGCATTTTTCGCCAGCTTATCGTAATCGATTAAACCAGTTTCAGGATCAACTTTGTATGGCATCGATTCAAAGAATATCGACGTCGCAGATATTCTTTTACTCGCTGTGAAGAAGCCTGCGCAATACGTAAAACAATTTGTAACGTTTGCGATGCCAGGACGTGTAACAGTTTGATTGATTTACAAGAAATTTATATTACCATGGGTGAGGTGCCCTCCGTCGGGAAGATCTAATCCCATTATACGTTCGTGAGGTTCGATTAAGGCTGTATAAACAGCAAAATTTGCTGGGCTTCCCGAATACGGTTGTACGTTACAACCCCATTCCTCTGGATTTAAATTGAATGCTTCCAGAGCACGTTTTTGAGCCAGCAATTCGATCTGATCGATGTATTCGTTTCCTCCGTAATACCTGAACATGGAAGGGCATGAAGTATATCAGTAACTTCATAAGCAATATAAGAAAGCAAGATATAGTGAAATAGGAGAAATATACCTTTGACCGGGAAGACCTTCGCTGTATTTATTATGAGTACAGGAGCTTAAGCATTGAAGTACACTAAGAGATGTGAAATTTTCACTAGCAATCATTTCGAGACCACATTCCTGCCTCTTCTTCTCTTTCTTCAACAGTTGAAAAAGTTCCGGATCCACCTCCCAAACATTTTTATGAATGATTCCAGTCATATTCTGTACAAACCAGAACACTCCTTGCACTTATTCTTTACTGTTCAAAATACTTAAGCACAGCGTCGACAACATAATAATAAATCATAATTTATGACTGTAGTATTTCATAATTTTCGCGAAGCATGTGTAACATTGCTCTGCGAGGGGCATTACAAAACGTTTCTTATTCACTATTTTCGTGACACTGAAATGGTTCTAACTGATAACCCCGCGCGTGGTGTAATGACACAATAACATTTTGTTTATCAAGAAGCATATGTACATGCTTTATATCAGACACATTATATACTTAGAAGTACTATTTATTCACGACTAGATTAATAAATACTTTTAATTAAATTCTTAATTCAAAGCTTCGGCTACCAAAGGAGCGTTTGAATGAATAAATTCGTTATGAACCGATATAGAAAAACACGTTTCTGAATCAACTTGATAATACATTGTCCGGTGTCTTATCATATAAATAGCGTCACTTATTATGTTCGTTAGTTATATTGAAAATTGTAGAATGAGACGTGAAATTTCTTCGGAATAGCAGTTATTGTTTAATAAACTAATTAGAATTTTATTCAAGTTATAAATTTACTCACGACTTTCGGTACGCAACAGGTGGTCGAGAGGTGTACGTTACGATTTGAAATTCCGAAGGCTTCTGGAACTTGGCCTTCAAGTCCGCGACGTTTTATCCGCTGCGCGCGAGCGATTAGCAAGTCTTCGGCGATTCGAAAACCGCGTCGATTTAAATTCGACCAATTTCGAATCATAGCCGAGCTTTTCTTAAATCAATACATATTATAACAAGCTCCCGGAAGGTGTGAAATCGACGACGCTATAAAGTACGAGGCGCGTAACATTCAAGTTTCTTACTTTACTTCGATATCGACATAGGTTCGAACGATAGGCCACGTTTGAAATATTTTCCAATCATTTATCTACGTAACGTCTAAAGATTACTCGTTAATCAATCGAAGAATATATTAAACAACTGCATTCGCTGTATTCCTCGTATTAGCACGAAAAGTTCCATAAATAAATATTTAAAATTTATACTTGATTGTTACACCAGATACAGTTTAAATCTACGTTAAATAAAGTAAACAATCTTCGCGTGCTTTTGCAAACTTACAATAAGAATTCTCGATAAAAGCTGAAATGATAATTGCATGTAATTCGATTAAATGCCACTTTTAACATCGAAATTGTCGAAAGAAATACCTCAATAGTTAAATACTATACTAACAGCTGTTGGCAGTAATACAACTTCCTATTGCTCCTACTATTACAACTACAAATTGCTTTTTTTTTTTAAAAAAAAAAACAAGGATAGATTTGATTCACGTTCTATCATAATCGTGTATCGATTTAGTTAACGTACAACAAAATTGTATTATACCGTATAATAAAGAATTTTGGTCCGTAAAGCGACTTACTATCCACTTCAATGTCCGTACTAATAACAAGCAACAATAACAGATTTTACGTATTTACTGTAACGGCACTGCTTGGAAAGTAGTTCACGATCCATGTACTTTCTGCGATTACGTATACACGCGTCTGTACATGATCGAGTTTCTCACTGGTCAATCCAGTCGACATTTTTATCAAAGCTTTAAAACGTTTTTCTCTTATCGTATTATAAGAAACTTGGAATATTCTTGGCGCTCTCAGCTTTTATTCCACGTCCCCAGATTCTTTCGTTTCTTAATCGCCTTTAAACATTTGTCGCGTACTATAAGTTTACAAACCTATCTCTGGGACGAAGAAATTCGGAATGTAGATTTCTACAAAGGATTAATCATTAATGTAAAAAACGATATATTGCTAACCGTGCTTCCTGTTTCAAATTGTTGAAAGAAAAAATACAGTCTAGCATGTCCAATGAATTTCGTAGCTTCTTAAGCAAAGGCATGCTTCTAACATCCGATAAGCCTATGGTCAAAACGAAATCAACTAACCACTGTAAACTATTTAGGTACCCGGCCGCAAGTCCTACTTTTACGACAGATCGATGTTTTTTCGTCGAAAGAATAAGAAAAGTGTACCTATGGATTTCTGCGAAGTGACTAAAGATGGGGCAGTAGTGCGATAAACTATTTGTAGCGGGAGTCGACGGCCTTGAGCAGCCAGTTGATGTTGCTGCGAGTCTGTTATGTTATACTCATGCTATTGAAATGCTACGAGAATCAGTGCAACAAGAATAATTACTCTCATTACTAGTTGCATATCGTACCGCTTCAACGTATAAATTATCGAAAGAATACATTTCAGGATAACTTCGGAACCTTGCAATCAGTAGGCATTATTTGCATGCGAGAGACGAATCATTGAAAGTTGTGAAATAATATTTTATGTTACGTAATTGCACCGATACCTTATTTGTTACGCGCGTTATGTATAGTAATCGTATCTTACATCTACAGTCTTCGATACGAATATGCGTTAGCAATACCCAGTGGAAGATAACAGAACGCACAGTGCGATTAAAATAAAATATGGAGAAACAACTTGTAAAACATGTTTCGCTCGTTCGTACATTATCTTTTGATAACATGCTTTGTATTGTCTGGCTAATAATTTTACCAAATTAATGTTTTTCCACGTATGACAGCATAAGATTAACGTTACAGATGAAAATAAAGTTTCCATACTAATTATTTAACCTTGTGTCCATACGATTATAATTAATATTGAATATCTATTGAATAAAGTAGCTTCTTCAGTCCTGTAAACCCAAAATTATGTTTTGACTTGACTTTGGGTATGAACTCAACAAAACTATTGACTCTATGTTAACTTGAAGTATCGTGCAGAAGTTGCAGTAGTAGAAAATTTTTAACTCCTATACTATGAAGATATTACAAATTTGTTGCATTTATAATCCGTTTAACTTTTTTCTATAATCCTTTGAAATACAGTTAAAAAAGCTACCCTGGACAGCAGTCCTATGACCACAATTGATTCGTACATCATTGAGCGTATTTCAAATGATTTCAATCATGTAAAGAAAAGAGCAATAAATTATTTGCCTTCACTTTTATCGTCGAAGGAGAGTAAATTGGTTGAATATCTACTTTGATATTATTCTGTCCGTCTGTATGAAACTGCTAAGTTACTTAAACTATACTCAAAAGAAATCTCACGATTAATCCTTCTTCCGTAAACAGTGCTACATAGGACAGATGTGATGAAAACAAGCATGCATGCAAGAAATAAACAACAAATAACATCGTAGGCAAAAAACGTATTTACAGTTTTAGTATTAATTAAAAAGGGAGTTGTTTTAATTAAGTTTAATGTGTATATACAAAGCTTTTAAGTTGGAGGTTCTATATAAAGTAGAATCGTATCCAAATATTGCATTTATAAAATATTACGTTTTTATAATATGCTATAATGGCTAATTGTAAGTAATGATGATTACAAAATGTCATTGCCATAGCTTGACGTACCTCCTTATTTTTCCTCAAATTACTTTCTTACGAAACTGTTCTAGAATCTAATACTGTTCGAATCCTTTATAAAAATAATATTAAACTATACATGCCTATGAAGATTAAAAGACGTAAAAATCGGATCGCCCGTTTGGGGCAACCAGTGAAAATCATATAGTAGTATTCGGATAGTTTCGTCTTTTTATTAGCAATTATCTCTTTTATGCATACCAGCATTGCATTCGGTTTTTATTTGCTTAGAAAAAGAATTATGAAGAAACTTATGTAGATGAGATTTACAATTGCCATTGAGTAGCTGCTACAAAGTTAGCTGTACAAAAACACAGAAACGCGCTAGAACTAATTACAAGCATTACCTATCAGAAGTGCGCTTTTTTTGCGGATTATTTATTACATATACGTCTGATGCTTAATATTTTTTTTCATTTTATTATAATACAATAACTTAAACAATTCTCTTCCAATAAAGTTTTTATGATCTCGTGCAAAAAATACAGAGTTACTATCAATATCGTCGTAAGTATTCGTACTAGTTTCAACTCCAAAATCATCGCCATCAACTGTATTCATCGAGGAACCTAGCAACGAAATATATGTATACAGTTCATATGTATGTATACATAACAACAAAATGTAATTCATATTCTCAGAGCTTCCAAGCTAACATGTACGATGATTTTGACTTCCGTCCTAGATCAAAAGCTATCATGTTACATGTGACTTAACGAAACGGCTCTCTGCCTGTTCCTCTGTCTGTCTGTACTCTTCGTCTCTATATATTATTAAAAAATGCAGTCAGGAACATCCGCGAATATCTGAATATCGTTGAACGAAACTTTTATTGCTCGACATTAAAAGAAATACTTCGGTACTTTTAAGTGTTTCGAAACCTGTTAATTTCCATTTCCTTTCTATTTCGCTCGCATGAATCTAAGAAACTAATGAAAATCGCGCCCGCTCTATGTAGAATCGTGTATCAGGGCGAAAAAATTATTTCATCCGTACTGCACAGAAACTACTAGAATGAATTTTCGAAACCAGGAGTACGTAGTAATATATGTTGGCTGTTTACAACGGCATTTGAAGCACGTACATCATTAAATTTGTCGGTTGTAAGTAGTCAAACTATCTGTACAATCACGTTTAGATTTTTACAAAGTATTGCAATAGGTATATCCTCACAACTAGCATGTCCAGCTTTCGTGTATGTTATTTTTTCACGTTGCATAAGTTTCATACGTATTGTTCGTTTATAGTAATATTCACCAATGTTGAAATGCGCTATAGAAATGTGACATCGGGAAGCAGGACAATTCTTTTTCATTACAAGAGCTATACCTGACATGCTTCTTCAAATTATATATTGCATAATATATATATGTGTGTATATATATATATTATAATATATATTATAAAATTATCGTTTCAACTGAGTTGCAGCAATTTATTACCGTAACAGACTAATAATTAATTCGACTGAATTAAATTTTTTTAATTCGACATATTATTTAAGTTCTGCTCGCTTTCAAAACTTTTAAAACCTCAGTTTCTTTTAATAATAAATCGTAACAAACTAATCTCTTAGAAAGAAAAACAATTTTATTAAATAAATTGAATAAATTGCTCCATCTTCCAATAGTTAATAACATTCTTAGGTATTTGGGAGCTATGAAGTTTAAACGCGTCACGACGAAAGACTTCAATCACGGTCAAGGCAGGAGAGAAACACTCAAGAAAATCGATTCATATTCATAAATAACAGGAGATCTCGTATAATGTCGTGGCAAGTCTTCGTGCGAAAGGTATTCGGAAGTAGATTTATGATATGTAGATGAATTAAAAATAAGAAGAAGACTGTAAAATATTATCTAATAGAAAAAGACGCTACCTATAACGATAAATATGAAATTGTGAAATGATTGTTTCCTCTTTTAAATAATAGTTTAGCTCCCCGCAGTGTTTTCGCTATAGTTTACTTACAGGTTCAATATGCGATGAATTAAATTATTTACTATGCTCGACGCGTTTCTTTTTTAAATTAAAACTCTGCCCTCGTGAATATGTTAATCTACTGTTATATATTTGCAAAATTTTATAAAGACTCGGTAAAATATATAGGAAAAAGACGCATAAAACACACACAAAAAAGAATATATTCAAACGCAAAAAGCTCCAGGGTGTTTGGAAGGCAACTCAAATTTTACTTACATATCATATAGCAGATGTTTTATAGTAATTTTCTTCGTTTCTATTTTATATCGCATTTCTTTGATTACATTTCCCCCTTGAATTAAGTATCGATAACTATATTTTAATGAACAGAGATGCATGCTGTAAGAAATATTACGAACGAGATGTTGACATTGATCATTCTTTCCCGTAAAAGTTACGTTAGTATGCTCGGAAAAAGCAAGATTACAGGATAGGTAACTGTAAGTCTGCGTTTCAAACATCCTGAATATAATATAAAACAGGAGTGTGTAGACAATTCTTTTTTGATAATGAGCGTTAAGTATTACATCACGTGGAACAGTACAACAGTGTTTCTTTGGATCATGTTTAGATGAATACAAAGATTTTACGTGGCAGGATCGAATGACGAGAAATTTTGATAAATTCGGGTGTTCCTCTACAGAAGGTAGTACTGTGCTACATTTATAAATACCTCTCTTCCGTTTCCTGGCACGAGCATTCTTTATTCTGAAGGCGCGATCCCTGCTCTTGATAGAACTGAACGCTTCGGAAAGCGCCGCCATTGAAAATATTTTTTCAAACGATCGCCATCAAGCAGTAAAAATATTTACAAACACAAAATATTGATTTCGCATAAAGAAACGTGTTTAATCCGTTCTCGGGAGCATAGTAGAATCGACGTAGTACTATATGTAGATCCAGCCACTACGTAAAATCCCTGTCGATTCGAAAGGAATAACTTCCATGATGCATAAAAGTATCATTGCATGTTGAATACAGTCTCGTAATCCATCGTATACAAAGCGTAGATTTACCTTCCGTTAATATGATCATAATATTAAAACCGCGCACTATCTGGCTGAAGAACCGAATACATAAACGCATTTCCAACCATTGTGTGTCAGACGTCGCTTTCTTACTATAGAGTCGTATAAATTATATGAGTGCTTGCCTAATGTTATCTCCTCTTCGTGTGATGAAAATTTTAATTGTAAATCTTAATGGCCTTTTCGAGGTAGTTGATACGAGAGCGCTTTGGCGCTTTGTTGACATGTTCCAAGCCGAGCCAAGGCCTGTGTTGCGATGTGCCTACGTTTAAAAGTGCATAAACTACAAAGTTTATTCTTTGTCAGCGTCAATTAAAAACTTTATACTACAAAGATTATACGATACTTTACTTAAGACTACTGATCTCTATTCAGATTCGGTGCTGTTTGATACACTTACTCTGACTTGGACGAGTACGGAAATCTGCGAGATCCACGCAGTATTCTGGTGAATCCACAATAAAGTGTGGTTTACCCATTGTCACCAACGCGAACTTAAACTTCAAAGTTTTTTTTATGAATTCTCATAAAATATCAAAGAAAATTAGATGGGGGACACCTACCTTTTCGAATTCCTTCTCCTGTACTCCCAGCTTCTTCAATAGTCTCTCCTTCATCTGCGGGAAAGGTTCGCCCTGCGAACACACGTGAACAACCAGAGTGTTTATATTTGAAAAAGTTGGAGTGCCCATTGACAAACATACTTCATTGTCCATTCGAGTCTGCTTACTTGTTTAACTTTAAAGAAAAAGGGAATACCAAATGTTGAGAAAACCTCCTTATGAAAGTGCGCGACAGGGATCAACATCTCGTCTTCTGCTAAATTTAACTCGTCGTTTGGAATCTCTTCTATCCTGTATAATTTTGTCCCAGACGTATTTAAATTTTCTAAGCGTACATCTTCTCTCGGGCCAGGCGACAGTTTACTACAGTACATTTCTAGTATTCTTAACTTCCCAGATCCATTCTCAGATAACTCCACCTGCTTCGTAGCTTCTTCCAGCAATGTAGCTACGGTTCCATTTTTATTAGGATAAAGAATAATCTCTTTCTCTTCTTTAAGAGACGGGCCGACCCATATACATTTAAATTGCTTCTTGTTCTCAAGCTCGTTTACTCTAATACTGAGCTGCTGGTAATACAACTTTTTCAGTTTCGGTTTACAATAAGAAACCAAATCTTTCAGCGAGCCTTCGAATGTGCACTTCAACGGATGTCCGGGCGAGTCTTTATAACTATAAACGGAATAAAGTTCTCATACACAAGGATTAAAATTATTAAAATGCTATCCTGTTATACGAATCTGCAGGTTCTTACTTTTGGCATTTAAAGAACTGCAAAAGATACGGATCTGTGCCAACTCGTTGCGCCACAGCTTTTGCCATCTGATCGTATGTCATTCTTAGCGAGAGCTCCAGTGTGAAGCCCGGATCATTAGGAATCGTTTTATCACAAAACGTAACTTCTACTCTATAGAATAGGTCCCTGAAATGTAATTGAAATTTACATACAGCTGTCTCTCGTAGCGGTATAGATTCCTGTAACTATTTACGTAACTTACTTGAAGTATTCTCTACACGTTGGAAGCTCGTACATTTGATTATCTCCTTCCTTTTCGAAAACAATGATGTCCCCGTCCATTAATTCGTCAAGGACCTTTTCTAACGGCTCTGTTAAGTTCTCTATCTTTTCAACCAAGTTCGGCTTGATTTCTTCGTAAAGCACTAATTCCGTACCCGGTGGGAATCCAGCCCTTTCATTTAAAATCGGTATAAGTTCCTCTGTACAAAATCGTGATAAAAAATTATTCTCCACTGTCGTGAAAATAAAAGGTTTAGATTAACAATTAAAAAACACGTGTCCTAAATAAGGATGCAACTCAAATACTTCCGGAGGATCTATAAGTAGTATCGTAAGAAATACGTTAACAGCATACGTCACATTAAATACTTCCACTTAATGTGAGTTAAGAGTTAGATAGAGAAATGTGTCGGCCTCAATTCTCTGTTCTCTGTTGTTTAAAATGAAACTTACGGACTTTCGCTGTGACAGGCATATAACGATGACCGCAGTAATGAATCTTCTTGTTCTTAGGGTCGTACAGTTTAAAAAATAATAAAACATCGGTGTCCTTGTCGAAAGGCGGCAATGCTGTTAAATCAGAATCTGGGGGAACAAGTTCAACAAACACACTCCAAACATTTGGATTCTCTGCGCACTGATAGATAGATTTCTGCAGATCAAGTTCCAATTCGAGTGGCATTGGTCTACAGGTCTGATTAGTACGTACATTCAATGGCCACACACGAATTTGCTCTGTTGGATATTTCTGTAGGTAAAGATATCACAGATTAGACGCTTCTGCGAATTAGGCAGCAGAATTGTGCAGAATTGTGTTCGCATCATCGATTGAAATAAGATATATAATACTCGATACATTCTTAAATATTGTGTTTTCAATCACCTACCGTGCTCGCGGACGATCAGAATAGTACGGTACGAAACCAAACTAGTATCACATATAAAGTCACGGAAATGTAGCAATATTAACCAACTATTTAAAATGTGGTACGATGTATTACGAGTAATAGGATCAAAGATTTGTAGGATGAAAGGAGTACACTTACCAAGCTATCGCTCAGCAAATCGAGAAACTCGTGCAAGGTGCACTGCTTACGTACGCGAAACACACGATACAAAGCATGCTCTGGATCATACAAGTCATTCCCTTGGTGACCGTCAAAGTTATCCTCAAGAAGGACGTTGACAGTTATATACAAGTATGCTTCCGTTCTTTCCTTTCTTCTTATTTGTTCCAGCCTCTTCTCCTCTTGCAGCCTCTCCACCAGCTAGACCAACAAAATTAAAATTATCCATATGTATACTAAATTCATCTCATTCGTAATTTTTTTTTCCTCATCTGTCTTCTAAAATTGAAATTTTTAGAAAAGCAGCATACTAGTATCATGCTTTTGTGATTCGAGAACAAACAGTATTCGAAACATCAAAAGAATGAATTGTACTTCTCATTTATGTAATTTTAATTTTGTTCATCTGCCGCAATACAGACTACTGAGTCAAACAATTACACAATGAAAATTATTCAGCCGTGAATGATGGGATCATGTACTGTACTTTGAATTTGTTATAGATAAATTTCCTGGGATGCATGTAATTTATCTTTCTGGACGTTAGTAATTTGTATTCACAGGAATGATATTTTGATTTCTTAGATGGTAGTTACAAGCTCTACGATTGCATGTTACAAAGCTGGCCAATGCTTAATCAGCTCGATCAATAATTTTAATGAAACTACAACACATTGCCCGTTTATTACACATTTCTTTTGAAATGGGAATATTACTCGTATCGAGTTACTTATAACACACAAAATTATCACGCCTGTGTCAAACGAGTAACTATTTCCAAATACATGACCACCATTTATGCCGAATAATGATAAAATATGTAATGTATAACCGTAGTAGTGTGGAGATGCTTTTATACACTTTAAATTGCTCGTATACAGATATGTTTTAAACGAAAGATACAGCTGTAAATTTCAGTAGATAGAAATTAAAAGTGGTTACGAATCAACTAGTGTGAACTCTATTTCTCAACTTTGTCTAGTATTTAACAGTTTATTCCATACTTTTTCATTCCTTTTATGTCTAAAATATTATCATAGTATTTATAGGTACTTTATAGTTATGAAGTATTCACTCTGTCGATGATGCATCGAGTTTTTTTTCTATTTATTAATATGTAACAACAAATAAATAGGTAGAATCTGTTGATGGTCATAGTGACTATTAACATTGACAAAATTTAATGAATTAACGACTCGATTAATTGATTCAGACCTTATTAGAAGGCTCGATATCCTATACTTTATTATTAACGTTGATTCAGTTATTAATTTACGAAAAATCATGGATCTGATAATATAAATCACATTTCGTCTCACTTACTAAACGATCTTCATTAAATAACAAACACACCGTAGAAGACGTATTAAGGAAGAAGCCGATATTATTAATAAACTCTACTTATTGTTCATCCTTCTCTTTTTATCCTCTTTTCTTTCAATGTTATCTGTTCTATGAGTGGAAACTCATTGCTTCAAATTAGACTTTTTAATATTTATTATCTCACTATATTAACTAATAAGTCTTTCCTGCCCTTATTCTTCTTATAGTTATTCACACATTTTCAATCTACTCTGCGATATGTCTGTGCATTTTTCATCCAAAGCTTTAGAATACTACAATACAATTATTCGTTTTAGATATAATATTGTACAATATTTATTACAATAAACATTTCAAAACTGTTCTAAGGCTCACCATGATTAATAGCCTAATAATCAGGATTCTATGTCAACCCGATTGTAATTCATAATTTTTTTTTGCTTTTTTTTCTTCATAGTAACTCAAGTGCAACGCGTACATTAAGTATAGCTGTATAACTCTCAGTCAACTAATATATACCGGCATGAAAAATTGAAATAACGAAAGAAACAAGTTAAAAGAATTAACAAAATTTTCATTTTTACATGATTCAATAATCCGTACAAAAAAAATCCTCTGTCAAAAAATTAAAAACATTTTCATTCATGTGGAATAAATCTCTATATACCAGGAATTATTAAAAGTCTACCTCGTCAGATACATCTCGAAGCAAGAGTGATACAAAATTTTACATCCGATGCTCGTCATGTCCGGGTTAAATATCCCTTTTATGTAGATGCTCGCTTACTCGATTGAATGTAATATAATTAAATTTTCTCATCATTGCGGTTAATACATATCAGCAGAGTAATGCGCGCGAGACACTTTAAAAATGATCAAGTATGACATATTACATAGAACATGTCGTATCTGAATATGGACACAATGTATATTAGTATCAACATTTGGTGATATAACAGCCTGTAAGCTGATAACACTATAAATTTCTGTTCATTAAAAAATATTAAGAGAAATTTTATAACAAATATTTGAAAATATATGTGTATGTATATTTAGGTGCTAAAAAAAATATTAATTTATTAAATTTAATTTGTAGATCTTATTTTCTGATTAATTGATATATCCAAAATATTGAATTTATTCGAATACGTTCCTATTTCGTTAAACCCATTTCATTTTTACGTTTAACTCGATGTAAATGTTTTATGAATCTGATGGTCTCATATACTATGAGCTAATTAGCTGAAAACATATTTAAGAAGTGGGAAGAGTTCCATCGGAGAACAATGCAAGCAATTCACAACTCTTTCCAGCTCTTTATATGACATCTGTCGCTTAAAAATCATGAATATAGAGATTTGGATTTCGAGGATTTTGCGTGCACGGACGAAGAGTAAGAGTCGTAGTCTCTGTGTGTGAGTCTTTAACGGAGTCAGTCACGTCTTTGTCACGTTCAATGTCGCTCAACTCCTGGGAAAGCTCTCTTTGAAGGACGTTTCTGACCTCTTGAGGTATATCCTCTTCCTTAACTTCTTGCAAGACGTTTTCCAACTCAGAGTTCCTTATGTACACCAACATATACGCATTCGTACAATGTTTCACACCCACAGACATGTCCTCATCTTGACCACCATAATTATGCTCAATGGCTTCCTGTTTTGTACACCTTGAGACGACATCGTCATCGAATTTGCACCACTGTTTCAAAATTAAGCGTTTAATTAATCACACTTGTATGCATTCTCTGTCGAATGATAATCGGCAGTAAAAGCGAGATATTGTTTAAAAATATATTACTTAAATAGCATGCTCCAACAATATTTATGCATAAGGATTCTCCATTTACGAGCTATTTTACAGAAAACTACACTTCTGAAATGAAAATATAACAGATGTACATACTTTTCCATCGCCGGCGGGATTGATAAATACAACATAATGTCCACCATGATTATCTCCGCTGTGCACTAACACTGCGTGCAATGTATAATCTGCACTCGTTGCTTCTTTATTTTGTAAATATTTGCCAAGACTTATTTTGTCATAGAATTCAAACCTTCATAAAATAAAATATACACAGACACATATATATATATATATATATATATATTTATATATATATTAAATAAATAAATAAATATATATATATATATATATATATATATAATATATATATAAATATATATATATTCTTAAAAGTGAAAAACATAATAAAAGATAAATCTATCGCGAATGATTTAACACCACTTTAATACTGCTTACCTGTCATTGAATTTGACAGAACAATCTGTTAGTGGATCATACTGAAATCGCATTAAATGTAAATGTAAAACTGGAGGAAATGATTGAAAGATAACACCTTTTTCTGCTTCTTGTAATCCATGTTCTCCCGCATCATATTTGTTATCACCATCTAGACTTTCAGTGCTCACATAGTCATTGAAAGATTCATAAACTAAAATAAGGGTAAATCTCAATGTATTTCAATGAACAATATAACATTGACTCGAACAGCAACGAAGATATCTCTCCGAATACTCACTATTTTTCTTGCCCTTTATATTTAACTGTATATCATAGAATGTTTCAACTCTAGTTGATTTGTAATCAATATTTTTACATTTGATAAATGATACCATTTTCCCTTCGAATAATTTTGGTACAGTACCCTCTACGCATGTTCCTTTCATTTTGCTTTCCAACTTATCTAAAAGCTATAGCAGTTATTAGTAAAAACAAAAACAAAGTGCCGATGGTAAATTATATCATTCCCTTACCACTCGTAAAAATTCTTGTACATCATGCTGCATGAAAGAATCCAATGTTTCCCAACCAAAACTTTTGGTTAGTTTCTTTGTACCTACTGGCTTATCGGAGAATTGTAATTCATGAAAAACCCTTTGTAAAGCCAAAGCGACGCTCTTGCTAGAATCATCGCTTTCTGTTGGCATCTTGTACACTGCTTTGCGTAACTGAAAAAAAAACGTACAGGTATTTTCATAAATTTGTATAGACATGTTGGACTTTTTAATTCAACAGGCAGAGAATTCTTAAGCGTCATTCTAGATTCGTAGTTAACTTACCTGATTAGTAAAATACAAAGTTTGAAGCAAAGAATTCATATAACATGTAGCACCTTGATTTTTTAAACCTACAAATCCTGTATGCTTTTTGCTATCCCAACTGACACCGTGCGGGGCATCAGCCATTACATGAACCTATTTCAAAGAATCAGATATGAGAAAAAGATCGTGTACAGTAAATAATCAATAGTGTTTAAATTTTCCGAAATTATTTCGAAAGATGAACTTGTACGAATGGAGAACTATCTAAAACTCGTTTAAAGGACATTGTTAAGTTAAAGAGCGTGCCACGATTGCTATACATCTTTAGAACGCGATTAATTTTATAGATTATTTTAAAACATTACGCATCACTAACCTCAAGTGTAATAGAATCATCTTTAATAAAACCTTTATCAGGATCCAAAACATCCTGCCATGTCATAAAATGACTAAATCCCCAATCATTTTCTTTGTTATAGAATAGATGTTGAATCTCTAAAATAAGAATCCATATACTTAAGTATATCCAAGGATATATAATCGTAATACCGAAATATTATAATATACGAGGTGCGAGGAACCAATCTAAAGTTCAAACGAAGAGAATAATACTTGGGGGGGGGGGGGGGGGGGGCATAAAATATCGACATATTATGACATACTAACTTCTGCAAAATACTTCTTGGCCTTCCTTACATGGCAGCAATCGAAGATCTGCCATTGCGTAACAACTCCAGGAGGCGGAATCACTTTCTCCATTACATTGAAGGAAAAAACCAAGCGATCTTTGAGGTGATCTTTCTTGTGTCTGACTTGACCTTGGCATTACCATTATTCTCCATGGCAAATTGCGAACATAACATGCAGGTGACAACTGAGTATCCTTCAATTTAGAAACATTTTCTACTGTGTAGCGAAATGATGCCTCAGGTCTTGCGTCGTCTAACAAGAAATGAAAGCAACATTAATATATCATGATATCAGTCACGCTTTAATTTAGTGTAATATTTCAATCTATCGTAACTGGTATCACATTCCACGATACAACAATAGAACATCTACTTAGGAGCATTCCGTTCATTTCAAACATTCAGTATGAATTACTCGAACGTAAGCATATACGAGTGCGCTTCTCGGTTATAAACCTAACAAAACGCTAAGAAGTGAATCCGCCGAATGTTATTTATACCATGTACCAATTTATTGATACGCATTCAAATCCGAACTGTCACGGTACAAGTCTTATTAAATTCTCTTAGACCTGCTATAATTTCTTGTAAATGGATTCGGAATAACTTTTTGTTTTCGGAGAAAGGCGTACCGATGCAACGGCATTTTTATCTTACCCCCTTCCATTTCATGATCTTGAACTATACAAGCTACGTCCGATTCTCCGTTCATAGGGCTGGTATCATTGCCATCTCCTCCACCATCGTTTGGTGTTTCTAGAAAAATAAAATATGAATAAATATGTCTCCTTCTAAATAAAACGTATAAGTGAAATTATACACGGCTTTGCATAAAAAAGAGAGTATGCTTAACGCCGACGTGAATATACTTTGTATCTGTTGTACGTTAAGGGTTATATGTTATTAAAGTAATGGTACACCTTTCCACTAAAAGTTCTCTGTGCACCATAGATAACTACAGAACTGCACGATTCACTTAATACTCTGCGATGATCTTAAAAAAGTTATAAAAGTATCCATATAGTAATTTATATAAATGTCTGATGAGAAATGCTGTGTCAAATTCCAATCATTATGACATGATTAAAAGACAAATGAAGGCTTTCATCAAATGAAGACCTACAATTAACTGTACATGCATATGGAATGCTATAAATATATAAAAATCCATTTAAACCATTCTTAAATGAAACATACTTTCAAGATGTACAATATGCGCACAGAGATATTACAAACTGTTTTTCTTTTATAAAACTATAGAAAACAGTAACAAAATTTGTTTTGTCGTTCTCATATTCTATTACATATTATACTCTTTGACATAACAAATGGAATATCAGTACTGTTTCCATTATATATGATATCTCCACTTTGTCTCTTTTACACAAAATTATATATAAATCTTAGTATTTCCATGCAAATTTTATTTAATTTTACTCTGTAACGTCCCTTCGTCCTACTTGGCAGGTTTAACGATATTACTCGAGTTGTCATAAAAAGATTATAGGGGACCATAAAAGTCACGAAACAGATTTTATAGTTGACTTTGACAGTTTTAGAGAAGACAGCTTGTAACAATGTATGCGAGACACCTTATACTTACATGTATATATTATATAATATATAGTATTAGCATTGCTGTGCAAAAACACGTACATATGTATACAATATTCAATACATTTACAAGATATCTTATGATATATACTGTAATAAAGGATCCAGGAAACACGATCGTTCACAAACTTCTGCGCTACATTTAATTACTGGTGATATATATATATATAGTTGAAAGTATGAGACAAAAATGATTAGAAACAGAAGATGAAGCTCTGCTCCAATAAATACATGCACTTATTTTGAATGAAAATTCTGGCAACTAAAAGGAAAATATTTCGCGGAAAAGGGGAGACCTAATTGGGAAAGTGCATACCAAGGTGAAGTTAGAGATATTTTCTATAACCTTGAAAGCGAAAACAGAGACATGGAAACTGGCGATAAAAGTGTAAAAAGTGTAAAAAGTTTAAACGAAGCGGACGAAAGGAAGGTGAAGAATACCTTCTTGTGTGTCCATTTCCTCGACTTCATTGACCTGAATCGGTACCAGTTTAAGCTGCTTAAGGTTTTCCTGGTCGTTAACGTGGTTCATCGCAGTGCCGATATTGATGGTCGTCTTGATTGCGCCGGAAACCTCGCAGGCGGCTTCCGCCGTCGAGGTTACTTCCGAAGGTAGTTGAACTGGTGTAACCACAAACGAATCTCGGGCGCGAATTGATTGTTGTCGTTCGATGCGCCGACTATTCTCGTCGAGGGCGGAAGGCGACTTCTCCTCGGGCGAGTTTTCCTCGGGCCGCTCGGTCCCAATCGGTTGAATCGGGCTCGCGTCACTACCACCGCGACTCGTCAGCGACGTTATTTTACCGCAAGACGACGATTGATATTTGCTTGCGATGCGCCCAATTTCTGCGACTATCCAAGTGCCCCCGCTTTTTCGGGGGACGCCCACAGCATATATTCCAGCCTCGTGCGATATTTTCGTAATTCTTATGCTCTTCCTCCTCTTGTCGCCACGGCTGTTTCTTTTCTTACTCTCGTGGCACCTGTCCTGCTCCCACTTCGCGCTCCCCGTAAAGTACTCCCTCGCTCTTTCTCGGCCGATCCGAGAAACGGTTTCCGCACCGCGGGACCGGCGCGCTACTAATCGGGAAACCTACGTACTTCTCCCGAACCACGGCTCCTTTGCGTCTTAATCTTAATATCTATTCCAACCTCTGCTAACAGGTCACCGTGTGTATCAGTCTCCCTGACGGTGCTTCCAGGTGTCTAGCGTGGCCACCAATACACTCAGCTGACGTTTTCGCGGACGAAGACAGGACGATCTGCTTGGATGATCGCCTCTCAGATCTCTTTTACGCGAAAATAAACAAAATGGCGACGGACCGCACTGATCTCCTGCTTGCCTAACTGTTCTGCATGCAATTCGTATAGGGCACAGAGTCTTTCCTGCTCATCAGATGGCACACCCGACGGGCCGTTTCGTTTCGCAGACGCGGCAAATTCAGAAACTTACGGCGCGCGTGGAAAAGCAGTGCACAAAAGTTAGGCGGGGAACGCGGCTTTGTATTTCATAACCGTAAACCGAGGAATGAAGAAACGAGAATAAGTTTGGGAATTGTTCTTTGCGTTCTTTGGGCAAATAGGAGCAGAGCTCCTCCAATGCCATCCAACGAAATGCAAAATCGTGGCAAATAAAGAATACAATACGATACAATAATTTTGGGAAGCGTTTTACAGACGTGTCCCGCAGTCGTGTTCACGTCTGGCAAACATTTTCAATTGCTCGACATTAATTCCCTTCTCGGAATAAATAGAAATACAAAAGAACGGAAAGAATAAGAAGGATAAGAGAAGAAGTTTAATTTCTCTTAAATAGCTGTAGAGTGCGGTACACAGGGTATGCACAAGGCGTTATAATTTTGATAAAATTTACAGATTATACAAAACATTATAAAGTACAGTACAGTATTAAGCATAAAACTAGGTGCAAAATTAAGTTTCTCTGCTGTAACCAGTGGTGGGTAAAGACACGAATTTTCGATTTTATACACGACACGTGTCGTAAATGTCGTAAATGGCGTAAATGTCGTATAACTACATAGAATGAAAATAACTAACCTATAAAACATTTTTCGTATAGGTTATGAAGAAGTGCCAGTTTATTAATATTGTGATTAAAAAAGTTAAATTAAATTAAGTTACACTGACGAAAAATGGATATTGATAGGTTAGTAAAAGAGAAATGCATTGGGAAACCAAGAATTTCGATGCGCCAACTAGTGACAGAAAATTGAACTACTGAGAGTAGGTCGAAATCCGTCCAAGTCCATATGATTATCAGTGTTTAAATAGACATGTTGTGAAAAACGAGTGTTTTTAAATTTCTTTGAACACTAAATTTTTATTTATTCGATTAATAAATACTTATTCGGAATGTGTGGTGGAGCAGGATCTACTTTCAATAGTTTGCCAACTTACCATCAGAGGGCTGAAATCTAAGCCACGTCTCCACTAAAGGCGGTATTCACAGTCGCTACTTATTCTTAAGATGATCTCAAGAATAAGTAGCGACTGTGAATACCGCCCTAAGTTTGCCAATATAAAATAATAAATATAATTTGTTTAAATTAAAAATTATGTTAATAAAAAGACCATTTTTATTTTAGGAAAAGAAGATATCAAGTCAAAGTACAGCACCTTACTGTTCATTTTGTCCAATGGAATTGTATAATTGTTCATATTGTACATTTAAATGTGTTGTATTTAATGTTTTTAATGTGTTGTACCCAGATAGCACTCGACGTCTATGAGCCGTCTTTAAGACATCTGTTTCAGACTTTCAAGACGTCTTAAAGACGTCTGCTATTTTCTGAAAGACGTCTTAAAGACGTCTAGAGACATTTTTGAATGTCCTGAGTCAGGAAACCGTACATCTTTAAGACGTCTTTTGAACAGTATGTAAGCTTGTAAGCGGGGTTACCATCTCTCCGGTTTTGGCCCGGAGATTCCGGGCTTTGAAGGCAATCTCCGGGCTCCGGTTTTACTGGAAATAGCTCCGGGTTGTAGAAAAAATGAGATAATAAGAAATTGTGGTATTATACAATGGTATCAATTTTATATACAATAAAAGTTATTAATTAAAAAACAGATAATTTTAAATTCTGAATTGATTGAGATTAAAAGAATTGCACATCTGTTTTCCGGATATTGGAGAACAAAACCTTTTTTTTTGGTTTTTCCATCTCCGGGTTTATATTCGATTCTCCGAGTTGGAATGTGTGGCACTCCGGGATTTACATGGTGATAAGGTGACAACTCTGCTTGTAAAACGTCTGTGAGACGTGTTATGTTCTTACTTAATAAATTCAGGCTGTGTTTATTCTGGATTGATATATATATAGTTATGTTTATTTGTACTCTTTATATAATAAAATATAATATGTAATAATACTTTTAACAGTCTTTGGTCATTGCGTCAGAATGGAAGACACTGACTACGTCGTTACTAGTTGCAGCCGATCGTGTATGTACAGACACAAACACAACTATACCGCGACACTAGCGCCCTCTAAGCTATGAAAGCCTCCTGCTTCCTGTCTAAACGCTATCCCGGAAGTTCCCTATTCAGTTTCCACCCACTGATTTAATTGTATGGCTGAAGTACATATGTTGCGTCACAGATGGCTCCTGCTAGCAAGATGGCGTCCACGACTGTCGTCTGCACGCTTTGACAGATACGTTTTTGAATGAGACAGTACCTTATCGCTTCTCCAATTTTGGTAGCGAAGAACATACGCCAATTCTGCACCCACTTTCGTCGTGCTAATTCCATCGAACGTCATTAACATAACACGAGGTTTTCTTTAACGCGCATTGTAATGTGACAATATTGTCGCCCGCTTGACTAATAGCTGCGTAAGTTCGGGAATCAGTGGCGAAGTAGTGATTGATTACACGGTATTCGGATATGTGGCGACAGTTACGACTGGACTAGGGAGCAATTCCTGTCGATGCACAGGATTATAATGAAGTCTATCACCAGGTGTTAAATAGTACAGTATATATTATGCATTGAGCTATAAAAATACATGATATTATGCTATTTATTTTGCCGTTTATCTGAAAATGGAGGCGGAAGTCAGAGTTAATGATCGATTGTCAAGTATTTTTAATCGCAATGCGCTTTGTTGTGGATTTCGGCGTGAATGACGCATTGATGCGTTAAAAATGCGAGAATCAAAGTCAAAGTGAATTTCGTAACGACGCAAGGGAAGCGTATGCGATCTAAATCAGATTAACCTTTGATAATTAACTGGCACAATGCTCCCTTACTGAATTGA
Source organism: Andrena chrysosceles (assembly GCA_963855975.1). Lineage (NCBI taxonomy): Eukaryota > Metazoa > Arthropoda > Insecta > Hymenoptera > Andrenidae > Andrena > Andrena chrysosceles. The sequence goes on along the minus strand of OY979769.1, from coordinate 616,261 downwards.
ATTCGGCATAATAGCTTAACACGATATATACCATAGAAAATTTACAATAGTTCCTGGACACAATTAAGGGCATGATAAACAGACGCATACGGGGAAGATGAATCTTGTGGCTATGGAAGTAAACCATGGAGAGCTAGAAATTGAATTGTCATAGTAAACACTGTATTCATAAATATGTGTTACTTACTCTTAATGTAATTACTCCGTACAAATTGTTTTATACGGAAGTGTTGAATTTAGTAGTATTTAAAGTGCGATTACTTATTAACACAATATTAAATGTATTTATTTAAGCACAAGAGATGCCGATGATAAGCTATTGTCAAGCTGCAGTATTATATACACTAACAAGATAAAGAATCCTGTTTTATGGTTCTAGTCTACAACGTACAATAAAATATATAGTATAATTGAAAAATTGCACATTGTTCCACGTGAGGAGTATATGTATTATAGATATTTACTACAATCATGAGTTCGCGTCGTTAACGGTCATAACCATTTAAATGGCCATTGATTGTACCATAAGCCACGCAGAAAGAAGAGTGTGATTATAATTATATGGTAAATTACAACATCAGAATCACTTTGTACATGCCTAAATTTTGATTCGTTTTATAGTAATATATTAAAGAAGACCTAGCTTATTAAAGCTTTTTAATTATTGTATTGGGCATAACCGAGAAGAAAGTGATCGGTATATCAATAGTAAATTTGTTATATATTCAAAATATATAACTGCAAATACGATGGAGCAGTACGAGGAAAATGATGCGTCTAACATGGCTAAAGCGGACATTTCGCCTAAGTCGAAGCAGAAGAAGAAATCTCTTTGCCGCATGCTTATGAATAAAAAGACTAAAGTCGGCTGTTTAGAAACGTCTTACAAAGATGGTAACTCGAAGAATTCTAAACTGGAGAATTCACAACATGGATCTCATACTAGTACAAAACTCTCGCTGTGCTGCGCGATGACTGAACGCAGCAGGACCCCACCCCAAAGTTTGACAGTCAGTAGATTGTCCCCGACTACGCTGAGTCGCACATCCGTTAAATCTGAAATAGCCTCTGTTAATGGGAACTGTCCAACGGATGCATTGGTAGGAAAAGAAGAAGCGTATGCAGCAAGCGGTACGCACAATGTACAAGAGACTGTTACGGCCAAAAATAGGATTTGCGTAGGAAAAGAACAACTGCAAGATACTTTTGTCGAAGGTAAGAACTATTCCATATTTTACTAATTACAACAAGGGGGCATGATGATGATCTGTAGTGAAATCTACTATGCTAAATTTCGGAAAAGTGCACACGTATCTGATTCAAGCTCAAAGTCATCTTCCTAGAAAATATAGCTCTAAACGAAGAAACTTCATTCTATCGTTTTGATTTGTTCTATGACATAGAATCATCTTTCTCAATTTTCTTCTTTAAACAATTTTTCTTATCTTTTACAATAGTTGGAGTCTCCAAATAAGGGCATAAACCTATTTGGAATTCATTCAGTCATATATAGCTTTTAATTTTATATCAGTTGTGTAATATAGTGAAATGAGTTAATGACCTTGCGCATATCCCTACCACGTCTTCAGACTTACAATTAGGTAGGAAAAGAGTTGCTTTCATTGTCCTCATGGAGGGAGACGTGGGCTTTACCGCCACTCAGTTAATTCCTAATCTTTGACACAGAAGCATGTTTGATATACCACTTCAAGCATTACTTTTCAAGAATGTGTAATTCAGATAAGGGGAAAAAAAAAACTTTTTTTAAAAGACTATTTCGAGTATTTAAAAGAAGTAAAAGCGGTAAATTAGAAAAGCAAATGGCAGAAAATCTAGAATTCGAGGGAGCTTCAGAAACAAGTATTGAAAATTTAAATGTCCAAGCTCGCGATGCTAGTTATATCTTAGGTTCACAAAAAGACAAAAGTGCAGCGAGTGTAAGAAATGTTAGTATGGGCAAAGGAAAATACATTAACAGTGGCTCGGATGGGAATTTAAATATGAAAATTATGTTCTTGGAACAAGATCACCGTGGTATTGAAAATATTCATCAATCTTCTGAAAAAGATGCAACAAAATACTCAGTTTCTTTTTCAAAATCACCAAATTTAGTGCCATCTAACCCTACAAAAATTTTACACGAAACACATAAATTTATATTAAAAGAAACAGAAACAATGTCCGAAGGGAGTAGTGAAGATAGTGATTTATCTGCAGACTTAACAGACGATTCGTTTGAGGAATCATCGGAAGATGAAAACGAACTTTTGATTGATTGCGAAAAAAATGAAAAGAAATTAAAGGATGAATATTTTACGAAAGGAAAATATATCTCTTATTTCTTCTTGGAAATGGAACGCCAATTCTACAATCCTTCTGATGTTTACAGTATGGTTCAGTATCATGAATCTAATATTGAAAAACCAGGAAAAAAAGGTATAATAAATTAGGTATAGGCCTCGCCAGCAAAACAAAAGTGATTGGGAAGCAGGAAAATGTGAAAACCTGTTGGAATAGTGTGACCCCACTCCCTTCCTACTCCCGCAAACTTCTGGTCCTGGTATCCTACCTAATGTAAACGAATGGAGGTGATTGTTTTCGAGAAATTCCTAATAATTTAAATGATACAACTTAAATACCATTGGGAGACTAACAGTGAAAGACAGTCCACAGATTTCTTGCTTCTCCAGCCCCTTTGGCTTTACTCGCGAGATCTATATATTTGCTGCTTGAAATTTGATTCTTCTGCTTCTTCAAATATTTTTCATTTTATTATTATGTAAGTGTTACATTATTTGTTCTATTTAACCAGTTTTAAAATATAGGTATCTGAAGTATGAAATTGTTTGTTACACAAATCATAGAGACGTTAAATACTACTTACTCTATATCACAAATGAATCGTATTCATTATTACAAATGGTTGTTCGGCACTCCGAATTTATAATGTATAAATCGTACGTTAATTCTTTGTGTTAACTAATAAATGCTGTTACGTTGAAAGTCTGTTAATAATATTACTATATGTAATTATATCTATCTACGTGGATAAACCACTAGAGATGACCACGTAAAACAAGCATTTTGTATGAATCACAGATATTCCTGCCACTTTCTGAATAACTGTGTCAGAATCAAGAACATAATAGGAAGCAATTGAGCCAATTTGGTTTCATTACAGATACAAAGTGTAATATCTTTTAATGATCTACTTTGTGTTATGTTGATTTCCTTTAGACATTATTTTGAAGGACATATGTGTTACTCAAGTTCCGTAATTGGTGTCACTGGATTTATAGCTTTTTATATAATCGCTTCATATTTTGATGTTTTAGGTGAAAATTCATCTTCTGGATCTATCTCTCCAAGTATTCCTACGTATTTAAGGCAGAGGCTAATTCATAGACGATCCGTGGATAATTTAATAGCAAATTCACCAACAAGTTCTATGCGACATTCAAGTCCGGAGTCTATAAAAAGTGCACCTGTCCAACTTAAACCACGTTCTACATCGCACGATGCTCTATCCAAAAAGAAAGAACGTCATCAATTTCAAGCATCCGGTACATCTATGAATAATTTAGCGAAGCAAGCGTTATTGGCTGCTCAAGTTCTGAATTTAATCCCTACGCAAAAAGCACGTGAAAGGTACGACAACTTGATGAAATGTTCATTCGACGAGGACACTAATTTTCACATAAATAAATGTTATGATTCTGATCCTGTCGTAGAAATTTTCTTCACGGAAGGATTGCCGCGAATTCATTGCTAGGACCAATGGAGCTTGAAAAAGTATTGCCAAACCGCGAATTAAAAATTTTCATCGGGACATGGAATATGAACGGACAGAGCCCGCCAAAAGAGTTAAATGATTTTATGTTACCCTCGGATATAGAAACTGTTCCAGATTTATTAGCGATCGGGACACAAGAATCTTGTTCCGAAAGAAGCGAATGGGAAGCGGCTTTACAAGAAACGCTTGGCCCCTCCCATGTACTACTTTTCAGTACTGGCTTGGGAACATTGCATCTTGCGCTCTTTATAAGAAGAGATTTAATTTGGTTCTGTTCTATTGCAGAAGATGATAACTTTTCAACTAGAACAGGGACTGCTTTTCGAACTAAAGGAGCAGTGGCCATAGCTTTAATGTTATTCGGCACAAGTTTTCTCTTCGTTACTGCACACTTAACTGCGCATCAAGATAAAGTTAAGGAACGGGTACACGACATTAAAAGGATAATTAGAAATCTTGATCTTCCTAAAGATTTGCCTATAAGACACAAAAGCAAAGGTGCGATTCAGAGGAGATTTCATTATTATCATTAGCATAATTACAAGAAACACTTAACATGTATATTTTCAGATGTGACTCAAAATTTTGACTGTGTATTTTGGTGCGGCGACTTAAACTTTCGTCTATCGCAACCAAGGGAGGAAGTTATCCAATGGGTCACAGATACCTCGTTTCCCCAACAATCGCCAGTAAATTTACGTAAAGATCAATTACGAACAATTCTTAACGAAGGAGCTGTTTTACGTGGTTTCGAAGAAGGGCCAATTATGTTCCCTCCTACTTACAAATACGACCCAGGCACGCATAACTTTGATTCGAGTAGCAAGCAACGTACACCTGCGTATACAGACAGAATTCTCTTCAAGGGGAAAGGGCACACAAGAGGATACATTCGAAGAGTTAGCCACGAAAGCGCCAATTCGTGTAAAGACGGAGTTATAGAATGTCTGGTGTACGATTCTGTTCCAAGCATTTGCACCTCAGACCACAAACCTGTATGGGGTGTTTTCAAAACAATCATAAGGCCTGGCATTGACACGTGCGTACTCCTATTATTTATACTAGTATTAGTATAATAATATTTTCAAACTATACCACATGCCTTATTAACAATTATTATAGAATTCCCCTTGGCGGCGGTTTGTTTAACCGTGAGATATATTTGGAAGGTATAAAGAGACGAGCAGCTGCTATGGACGAATCTCATGGAACTTCAAAAGTATGCGCGATTCAATAAATGTAGGTACAAATTTGAATGATAGAGAAAGCGTTGTATTGCCAAGTTCGTGTATAATTTTAATATTTTAACACCATTACGTGAGAATATAGCTATTGCACTTCTCACAACCAATGTGTGTGTGTGTGCGCGCGCGACACATTTATAACTGTTCATAACTTTTTTACATGAATAACAAGAACCGCTTTACTAGCGCGCAGTTTACATAGCATGTTATTGAACAATGTGCACTTTGTAATATCTAGTCAAGATAAAAATGTACGTAAACTGTCCCTTCTTATGTTCGGTACCTACTGTGGCAGGTATTATATATATGTATAATACCCAAAAGCATGGAAAAAGGAGAGAAAGAGAATGTTTTGTTCTCTTGAAATTATGCGCTTATAATTACATGTTATATATATATACCATTTATGCAATCTTATAAGAATGTTAAAGAGTTTAAAAGACATGACCATCGTATTACGTAGTTACATTTATTTCAACTATTTTACGTTCAAATGAATTCACACCGAAACAAAACTATTGCTTGAATATTTTCGATATATTTTAATTTACCGTACTTCGTGTAATAATGGTAAATGAATTTAGTATCAGGGTTTTATTAATATTTTGCTACAGAGAACGTAAGGCCTATAATATGTAATGTCGCGAGAATGCGATAGTAATGTTAAAATGTAAGTTCTGTGTATGATTTTATAGCTTATGAATTGTTTCATTTACGACTTCATAACTTATAAGTTGTTTTGTTCATGATTTTATATCCTTATTTATTGGGACCACCTGTTGTATTAAGCTTAAAATAAATTTAATATTATTTACTACGTACATACAATTAAATGAACATTATCATCGATTTCGAGCACAGAAAATTGATTTTTTCCTATCATTGTAAGTAGATGAGTGCAGTTGATTTGCCATTAACTGATTTAAATTTAAGAAATTCATGAGTACCATAAAAATCCTGAATGCGTTGAGATTATAATGCATGCTAGTAGACACATGCGACGTACAGTTTCGTAAATGTTATTATTGATTGCAGTATTGAAGTAGTAACTGATGAATTATTCGGAAAAGAAATCTGATGAATTTTAAATGTCTTAACAGGTTGATATGTATTAAAAATTATTTCTACTCAGCGCATGCATTCTAATTGCACAGTAATATCTTATTTTGCTGTACAGCATGTGTTTCATAAGGAACCATATTCAAAGAATATACTAAAACGATTTGATTTTTAACCAATTCCAAACAGAAGATGAAACATTTCAACTGAACTCTAACACTTTGTTATTGTTTACAGTTTAAAGTGTTACGCTTTGGTTAAAAATTGATCCAACTTGACAGATTCTGACCCAATTAGTAACGAATGGTATTAATAATGAACAATGTCCAAGATTTGGTGCTCAAAAGAATAACTATTTTTAGTATATTATATTTAGTATATCACTTAATAATTAAATATATTTTTAAAGATCAACGTAACAACCATATAAATATGATTAATGTCTTCTTACATGTGCAGGGTACGTATATTCTGTCGCTCCTCGTACACAATAATGTATTAACGTAGGGACTTAATGTACCGTGTAGAAATATTACAGTATTATATACATAAAGCTATATATATCCACAACAATAATTTGATGTTAAACAGTTCATAACATTTAATTTCAAAGCAATATATAGACAACTACGAGAAGATCGAGTATTAAATACACACACACACACACATATGTATGTATATTTAAAAAAATCAAGCTTTGTTAAACGCTATTCAATCATTGAGGTATAGTTATAGTACAGTGCACAAAAATTTTAACCAAGGCGCAGCATAAACATTGAATACTAAAAAAAGTGTAGAACTCGTCTTTAATAATAACAAAATAGGTGATCAGAATTTATAAAATCTACTCGTATGGCTACATGAATGCTTTATATTATATATATTTGGTTAATATTTGTTGTAAAAAATTCTTATTTGTACTCTAAATTATACTTGTAAGAAAGTTATATAGTATTAATGATAGGTTTAATTTATATTTAAGTGTGACAGTGGTAATGCACTGAAAATTATTCCAAAAAGTTAAATAATGTATCAAATATTTTAAGATATTTAAATGAATTATTAGTCTGCTAAAGCGGAAAAACGATTTATATATATATAATCTCATTTGCTTGTTATATACAGGTTATACTTGCCTCTTATTCGTTCGAAACATTAAAACCTAAAAGAAATATGTGCATTAAAGCAACTTTTATTATTAGTATTTAATTTATTTCTATAGTTTCATAACTTAACGTGATCTTCATAAAATTTGATAGATTAAATAATTACGATTTTTGTAGAACCTTTACTGCATTTATTACTGTGGTAAATTTTCAAATGCATACAATATAATACATCTATTAGTAAAACCAGAATTCATTTCATTATTTTAAATACAAATCAGAACTGACTAAAATATAATAAATTTCGAATGAGGGACTCACGATCCCTGCTGCAACAGCCTGTTAGAACCGAACTGAATTTTGAACTGGATCTATTGGCATTTTCTTATTTCCGCTACGCCAGCGCCAGGGGGCAGAAACTAAGATAGGAACTTCCGGAATAGCGTTTAGACCGGAAGCAGCAGGCTTTCATAATTTAGGTGGCGTTGCTGTCGCGGTATAGTTGTGTTTGTGTCTGTACATACACGATCGGCTGAGACTTATACTCAGCCAGCGCCGTCCAGCAATTACGCTTAACAATGGAGGGGGAAAAACACCTTCAGAGTGGTGGTAATAGTGTGCGTGAACAGACGCTGTTCAATTCACGCACACCATTACCACCACTCTGAAGGTGTTTTTCCCCCTCCATTGTTAAGCGTAATTGCTCCTCACCCTGCGTAGGGGCCCCTCACGCGCCTGCTTCCCCTTCCAACCTTATTTCGAGCAGCGTGACTTGTCGTCAAGGAAACCGCGCGACGCTGAACAGGAGACCGCGACATTTCCGTAGACAAGGAAGCTCAGACGACACGACGTTCACTGTTACTTTGAATCGGCCGCGTCTATGCGCCATGGCAACGACGGACGATGGTGGGGGACGGCTTTTGCCTCTCAAGAGGCAAGTTGGAAGGCGCTGTCTTAACGTGTCAACAAATGTATTATGCAGATTCTGAGTATATTTCATTTTTCCGGCACGAGCCGCCATATTGAATTTTAGTTCAAACAGAATCTTTCATAATGTAGATGACGTGCAAATACTAAACCAAAAGTTTTGCTGGAGTTTCCACCCTCTGAATTAAATCGAACGATAGAAAATACAGAAACACCGCACCGAAATAATTGGCTAATAATCCGTGAAAAGAAACATATACCACTGCTCACGCGGGTCTTATGTAAATAACATCTGATAGTTTATCAGCCAATTATGTAAATAAAAATGTAAATAGACATGTAAATATACATTTGAACGACTTTTGTGCGTGCTCAAAAGTGATGTAGGATGTGTAATTAAATCCTGTTAATGAGGATCATTATGAAAATGGTCGGCTGCATGTTTTTATGAAAGAAGACTCGAGAAAAAAAGATACAGAAGTGCAGTATACAGGTATCAGGGACACTCCAATGCTTTAAGAGTGCAGAAGGATAGACGCCAGTGCCGCCATCTAGCGCATACTCAGAACCCCAAAATAAGATAATAAATGACTGTTCAGATGATGGACGTATTATTCAAATAATGTACTCTACGTAATTAAAGAAAGAACTTAATAAAATGAAGAGACCAATAGAAAAACATACAGAAATACATGATTAGTTTTTACAGTAACTATTTGTAATAACTAATTATGTATTTCTGTATGTTTTTCTATTGGTCTGTTCATTTTATTAAGTTCTTATTCTTAAAAGTGTGTTTTACGAATAACAAAAAGTAATGAAATTGTTTTAAAGAATTTTTTTATTATATATTAAGATTACAGTCCATCTGTTACATCTCGTACGTCCGTAACTCGAAACTTCTCTACGCTCAGAACTTGTTTATAAATATCTTTTATTGCTGTAGACAGGTTAACAGTTTGATTAAACCCTATAGTGCTAAGTACATAATTATATTAATTACTTATATCACAGTGTTTCCATAAAAGGGCATATTTCCATTTTTGACCTTGAAGCGAATTTTGATGGCATCGTCTTAATAATCTTAAATTACATTCTCTAGTGACAGAAACACAGCAAAATAGGTTAGGTACAACTGATTTGAACTGACATGAACTGATTACTGAGTGCAACGAAGACAGATGCAACCTACCGTCAGCGGAGTGAGGGGCATCAGGGGGGAAACAACGCCATCTAGCGTATACTCAAAACGGGCTGAACTATGTTTTTGCACGGCGCCTGTATTACTGTCCACCCCCTGACAGGTATGCATAATATGTGTATTCTGCACCTGTTTTCTGAAAATTCGTTTAGAGTTTACGTATTCGTAGAAATCGATGTAATATAAAGTTTGTAAATATTAAACTGGATTATGGTGAATTTATGGCAGAACTCGTAGATATTGGAGATCGTCGGAATATTTCGATGTACACCGGGTATATACTTCAAGGAAAGACATGCCCCTACGTGGTGAGTATAAACATTTAACAACGTATATTTATTAATATCTGCGAAATGTTCACATTTAACAACTGTTTTTAAAAACATTTTTTCCTCCTTCCTAAGCCTATGCTTTGCAAACGCAAAACGTCAATAATTATGTAAATTGTATAAAATGTAATTAAATTTAAAAATCGGTATAAGAATTATTAAATTGTTGATAAATTGCAATCTACGAATATAAAACTAAAGCTGATTTGTTAATATTGTAGAAAAAATTGAAGAGAAGGAAAGAAAAATTTAAAACAATAAAAGAAGGAAAATGTATAAGAGTGCGTATCAAAGCTATTGAAAACTAATTGTTGCTAACATTGAATACAATGTATTTTTAAGTAAACTAAAAAATATAAATTTCTTTAAATAATTGGATTCCTCGTATGAAATTTGCGATCCCGCCCTTACATGGCGCTCGGAATATATGGGCAAAATTCTAATGAAAGGAAATTTTATATATATATATATATATATATATATATATATATATATATAACATTTCAATAACATTTTCAAATGTACTTACATGTAATTTTCAACGTAATTTGAATGATATACAGGGCTAGTAATATATACTCGAACAATTCACGCTCGCTCAAATAAATTTGAATCCCGAAAACGTGTCCCTTATGTAAACGTACGGTCAGCCTTGCTTTCGCAAATTCTAACGGTGCACGATTTGCAAAAATCATGCCCAATGTAATGATACCTTCCTCCGTGAATGATATCTTCCCGTTTAACGGCCTAATTCTCATTTACGGAGAAATGGCAAGTAGTAGTTTCGTTCATCGGAAAAAAGATCGTACTTGCATGCACACGAGGGGCAATCTATGGGCGGTATTCTCAGTCATTGCTTATTCTTAAGATCGTCTAAAGCATGCGGCATCCTGTACTAACCTCGTAGACTAGTAAAGGATACCGCATGCTTAAAACGATCTTAAGAATAAGCAATGACTGAGAATACCGCCCTACGATTGCGAACGTACGAGCTAGAGAGGGTAGAGGAAAGTGGGAGCAGGATAGGAACGTAATTTGCGCCGCCACCACAAGGTGTCAGCATTGCATGCGGCTCGCTCGCTAGCGGCCACCATTGTTGAAATTCTGCTTTGGTTGATGCCCCGACGATTTTTTGGCCGAAAATCGTAAATTCGCCAGCCCCTGGCAAGGGCCCTGTGCGGAAGGTGCGTATCCCGTGATAAGCCCGCGACTATGACCGAGCTGTAGCAGCCCGAGGTGGCGCGTTCCGCGGTTAAGGGCCCATCGGGGAAATCCAGTGAAATCGAGTGTGCCCATCGATTTACGCGAAAGAAAGAGGCTCCCATGTCCGTGTCATACGTCTTGTCGGGGTGTTGGTGTTGTGTGCGGCGGGCTGAATTGTGCATGGTAGAGGCGTGCATGCATACGTGCCGGTACAATGTGACACGTTTGCATCGCGCACCGTGCAATCTGTCGATCCTAGATCGTCCCGCTGGCCGGAGTGGAAAACTTTCATTATCCGTGTCCACCGAAACTCTGGTGTTGAAGAGTTAGATAGAGACCGCGCGCTGGTAACTTGCAATTTCTGTTTCTTTTTTTCTCTCTCCCCAGTAGGGTGCACGTTGTTCCGCGTGTCCGGCACACGCGGCTCGCGCGTTATCATCGGCGTACCAGGATAGTGTACCAGGTGCGGGAACCGTGTCCCTGCCTGCCTCACTCTGTTTCCCCCTCCGTGGGTGTGTGTAGGTGCGTGCACGGTGCGTGCGGTGTGTGTGTGCGCGCGCGCGTGTGCAGTTTTACAGGGTTAGATGTCTTCTTCTTCTTCTTCTTCTTTCCACGCTTTGCACGTTGCGCGTGCATAGGCGTGTGTACGCGCGACGCACGTCATTCATGTGTGTATGTATACGCGCGCTCGTGTGTATTTCCGTACACCCGTACACTCGTACATGCGCGGCGGGTTTGTTAACGAACGTGCCTCTTCTCCGTGTATATGCGTGCTACCGTGCGGTACGAGGTACCCACACTGCGTGCCATCGGAATTCACGAAAAGCCACGCGAACTCTACTCTGCGAACCACGCTGCTAGACGTGCTGATCGCTGATCCAGATACACAGTGTTAACAATTTAACATGCTCGTCGCTCCCCTCGTGGGCAATCGGCGCCGAGAAACACCGTAGATGTTGTTTCTTCTTACGCCGGGCTTCTGCGGGAACCGTTAGAATCTTTCTCGCCTGCTGCTCTGACAGATCCATCGAATGCGGCCGTATTGAATCTATGATGAATGATTTCTGGGACACACGGGCTTCCGTGTTGTAAGATACATCAGTGAACACTGAACACTGAACACTGAACCGTACCAACATTGACACCCTGGCAATAATTTCGTTCTCGTCGCTACTCGTTTATGTTTATTCACGGATTCTGTATGATTTCATGTTATATGTATTTTCTGCACCTCCTTGTACTTTAATCTATCGTGAAAGGGTACTTACAATTATGTGCTAAGAATGTAAGAACGTTACTCCTTTCGCAAATAGCTCGTTCGCACTTTCAACATATTTTGAAAGCATCTATACAGTAACATTCAGTTTCCTAATAACTTGAGTGAATGAAAGTTAAGACAAGCACCCTCTCAAAGTGTAAACAGTACGATGTATAAGTATTATGCAAGAAGGATTTGCGCTTTGTAGAACGAACTATGTACAAGTGTTATAATAGAAAGAGGCACTACTTTGTTCTTCTTCGATTTAGAATGAAATAATTTAGTATCGATGACAGTGCCTTGTTTTACAAAATGTTAAAGACTTAATAAGTTTTGATTGTTGTTGTTGTCAGTAATAATATTTGTGGGCTCATCATTGTGTTATAGTAACATTCGTCAAATATTTCCATATTACTTGGTTCGATCCTCCGATTGTTAACTTAACGAAGAATACAATTCAAGAAAGTTACTCGACTCTCTACATGTCTTCTTATGATAATTTCAGAAACTGGAAACACTCGTAGTTGTGTATTGCATGAAAGAGAAGTTAATACTTCCAATTTATATAATTTATCAAATAATCATCGGTTGTGTCAAAATACACAGAATATAAATGAACAAAGCGTAAATATCCCAAATCTGCACTATGGTGTGACTTGTCAAAACACGTGGGCTGTTCCCAGCAATGGTAAACATAATTTTTAGCACCTCTTTCACTTATGAGCACGTTATACAAAAGAATGTTATGTAACTGTTGGTTCGATGTAAATATAATTACTCTCGTTTCTTTAATTTCCTACATTGGGAAGCTTACAATTAGTTTCATATAGATAACATCCGATATGATGTCGTATCTTCTTGATTATAAAATAAGAGAGTCGTAATCGTAGCTTCCAATTGAAATTTTCATTTGCAGGGCCATTCGTACTTGGAGTCGCGCCAAAATGGGCGCTATCTAATAATTTCATGCAGTGGGATTACATACAAGAGTTGGTAGCACATGGTGGTGTGCCAGATGTATATGGTTTATATCACAAGGAGGAAAATATTATAGACGTGTCGGACGTAAACTCAACATATGTCAATCAATTCATAAATTTCTTGCAATCAACAAATAACGACAAGACAGCGAATTCTGATACGCAAAAGGGAACGATTGGTAAATGCTTAGCAGAATTATCAGAACACGAGTGTAAGAATCGCAAGGAAAGTTATAGTACTTGTCGAGGGGACGATAGCGAAATAAAAGCAACTAATTTACCAAATACTAACGGCGGCATCGCTCAGTTCCGTAAAGGCAAAAGCGAAAACTTGCCCAAGATAGATACAGGAGTTCGGCATCATAGTAAAAGTCTCGATAGTTTTTGTTGTTTGTCAGAGCGCCTAAATAGTACGGAAAATATTGCACGGTACAAGTGTTTATCCAACATTTTGGAACAGTGTAAAAATACTTATAACCTTCTTGGTGCTTCTGAAGAAGACAAGCCACTTAATTTAATAAAAACTTTGGAGGATTGTAAAAGCTATTGCGACAAACAAAGCGGAGGCAAGAAAGAACTGTGCAATTTTTCAGAGACGAAAGGATCTTCAAAGTACTGTGCCATTTCAAATCGAACAAATCATTCCTGTATCATAGAGAATTGCTGTTACACAAAGTACAAGGAAATAGACTATGGTTTATTAAAATTCTCAGATTTAGAAAATTTGTCTCATAATTTGGAAACCGTTAAAACGTCGCTTAAAACCTCGAAACGCAAAGTATGTAAAAATTTTCAAGTAAACTCAGATTGCGCATCAGACGAAGAGCGAGAGAGTTCTCCTGCTCTGGATAAATATTTGGATGGTAAAGCCTCGTTGCTTTTATGCAAAAAGAAAAATACAAATTTCTCTTTCGTGTATCCGTCGCTGAATGTTGAAGGTACTAATCTTAAAAGTGAATCTTGTACAGAGGAGCATACAAATAAGTCAAAGGACACCTATTTTGCAACCGCTTGCAAACCAACATTAGGTAATTGGGAGGATTTTGAAATGTCAGGGCAATATCCAGGTCATAGCCGACCTCCGGTTGGCACACCTCCACCGCAGACAGTTTGGAATCACCTTACGATGACTCAGGGTCAAGGTAATTTCCTTCCTTCGCGATAACACGCGGTACGTTTCCATGTGTTAGAAATATTAATTCCGATTGTAACAGTTTCAGGCTTGAATATTCATCCAACGGCGCTGTCAGGCGCTGCGCTAAGTCCAGCTGGATTTTATACGCATCCATCTATGGCAAGAGCGTCTCACATAACATCACAGCTTACGCCTCAACTTGCGCATACTCAAGCACCCCCAACATGGCATACACCGACTGTCCCATCGAAAAGTGTCACTCCAGCCAACGCGCCAGGAAATCCGTTGTTTAGTTTACAAATGCTGGTAGATAATAGGCAGAATCAAAGTCAGTATAGAAACTCGCCGGGTTCGCAAAGTACATTAGATTTATCTTCTACGTCCGAAATTATCCCTGAGAATTACTCCCGAATACCGCAAGATATTCCGATAAGTTTGACCGCAAGAAATGTAGACAAAGGTAGCAGAAACGGGAATATAATTTCTCCCCCGATACCTTTAAACGGAGAAACATCATCGGATAGTGGGATCAGTTCGTCGGTACCAACGCCTAATTCTGTTAGCGAGCCAGTCTCGCTCTCGACGAAAGAACTTATAACACCTAAAATTACAGTGAAAAATTTCGAAAGCAATTTAAAAGGCGTGGCAAATCTTCACGATAAGATTAAGGAAATAAGTGTGGATAATTTTACGCAGAAAGTTATAAATCTACCGCCTAGTGTAACGATCGAGAGGGTAATCCCAGACAAAAAGGAGCCCGAGATTATAAAAAGTAAAGATACATTAAGTGTTATTGCGCAAGTGCCAAGAAATGTTCTACCTGTTATTGTGAATCTTACCTCTAAACCAGACAAAGATGTAGCAGATAGTCCGAAGAGGGAATCGTCCTCGGAACGGGATCGGAAAGTCGAGGAAACGAATGTTAGATCGCCCAAGAATTTACCGAAGCGAGGTAAGAAGGGCGTGGATTCTCTTTTAGAGAAGTTAGAGGGCGGGAATAAGAAGCTTGGCAGCGCTGAAAACATTGGATCTGTTATTGTGATGCCAGTGGAAGAGAAAGATACGTCTAGCGTTAAAAGTATGTCCCCCGATAGACAGAAATCGAAATCCCCGAACAGAGAAGAGGACGTGGTGTCCCCGACATTCAGTAATGACGATTCCAACGATAACACTAAACAACGCAGGAAAAGGAAGCTAGAGAAGCCTGTGAGGCTTAGTAAAGATTCGAAAACGGAAGTAGAGGATATGGAATTAGAGCCTACGGAACCAGCGGAGCCTAGGACGAGTGAACCAGTAGCAGAGGAAGCAACACGCGCAACTCCGGTTGTTAAATTAGAAGACAATACCGATTCGGCGGAGCAAAGAATACCTGAGAAGATAGAAGAAAATGCGGAGGAACGAAGTGAAGAGAATCAACCAATTAGAAGGCGGAGGAGCAGCGAAAGTACGCCCCCAAGTTCAACTCCGTCTAATCAAAGGGTTCGCAGAAAATCCAGCGACGATGCCACTGAGTTCTCGAAAGTCACGAGTCCGAAAGGTGTAAATAATACAAATCCATTTAATCAAGTCGAATCAGAGCTGGAGAAGATGTTCGCCGGTATTGTCGAGACTGAAACAGACGTGAAAAAGGAGGAATCGAAAACGGAACTTACGGAATCGGAGCTTCAAGATGGTGGCGCGGCGAAAATTGAGAATTTGGAGAATAGTATTCTGCATGCAAAAGAATCACAGCACGTGCACCCCGCTGACGTCTCGTCTACAGTTAATACGAAATTGTCTGGCAAGAAAGGTAAAAAGACCAAAGTTCAGGGGGGTAAACGAAAAATATCCAGATCGTCCGAGAATATATTCGGGACTGTGGGTAACGACATGCCTCAAAAGGAAATCAAAAAGAGGAAAATGTCTAAGAGTTCGAAAAAGCAAAGCGTTTCGAAAAAGACGAAGAAGAACACAAAAATAGACGGATTAAGGGAAATGGCATATGATTCCGGATCGAATGCAAGTTCTATTAGATCTCGTGGACCGGTGGTTCATGTTGAAGGTCCAAGGGACAGTCCATTGAGCATTCAGGTAGTTAATGCGCCGCGAGAGGAGGAAGAGGAGAAGAATAAAGAAAAGCGGAAGAATGTCGGAAATGGTAGTGCTGGGAGGAGCAAGAGACTCAGCCATCAAAACGATTTAGATTATAGGGGTACGTATCTTTAAATTTTATATATTCCTATCTAGCCAGCTGTATTAATGATTTAAAATCATCGATTACATTTGAGTGACTTGTCTCGCGCAGGTAAAGTCAGTAGAGCGGGTCTCTTTAGTTCAACATTATCGTCGCGTTACGATGCGCACACAACAGATTCCACATGGGTTTGTGTATTTTGTAAACAAGGTCCTCATTCTGTTATACCTGGGGATCCTGCGCGGCCGCATCCTAATTTGGCTGGTCCACACATAGCACCTGGAACTTACACTGTACGTTACGTATGAAACGACTGGTTATCATTAATCACGAATCCCGTCGATTAACGGCATTATGTGTTTTAATGGCAGGTTCCAGCTGGCGTTTTGAGCGATTTATTTGGTCCGTATTTAATTGGTAAAGAGCGTTTGGAAGATGGAATTCTTTCAGCCGACGAGCAAGAGATTACTACAGAACAGAAGAAAGGTGGTAAGAATAAAAGGAGTTTGAGGTACGCCGGGCTAGCCGATCAGTTCACTGCAAAAATGGGTAAAAAGAAACGGAATTCTGTTGAAAATAACACCAACGCCATGTTTACGGGAATGACTGTACTTCCTGGGGAGGAGCAACGTTGGGAAGTTTGGCTACACGAACAGTGTGCTATTTGGGCAGCTGGAGTATACATGGCAGGTATAATGAACAATGATATTTTTTACGCGGATAGATCCTATTAGAAACTCGCTACAAGCTCGTAGTGTACGTTCGTTACACATTGTATGAGAGGTATGATCTCTATTACAGGTGGCAGAGTAACAGGTTTACAAGAGGCAGTGTGGGATGCAGCGAAATCGGTATGCGATTCCTGCGGTTTAACAGGAGCAAATATTGGCTGCGTTAAACGAGGATGTAAAGCTGTTACGCATTATCCTTGTGCATTAACAAAAGGTTGGCACCTGGACACTAATCAGTATATACCGAAGTGTAACCTCCACCGAGTTACGTGAAACTTCGGTGAGTGTGCTGTTATAGCGCGGAAGAAACTTTTTATTATGTATAATTTATAAATATAGCTTTAATTTAAAATATGAAATGATTAACGATACTTATGGCAGGCCGCGTATAAATTTGTTTTCCGATAAAAATATAGCCTCGTCACTTCAGTTCATGTGGAAGCTAATGATTGATTTATATTTTTCAGCATTTAAGAGCTTTAAGACGTTTTGAAATTACGCTTTGCATCGTTTGATGCATAAGTGTGTTTGAAGTGTGAAAGTATAAATGTCAGGACCGATACATGGTAATTTGCATACGGAAAATATCAATATGCTCGACAGAAATACCTTCCAATGTACAAGATGTTCGAATGAGAATGCTGTTACTGTCATTAAGAATTACAAATGAAAATGGAGATTAACGGAAATGAGGAAGCGGAAGTTTTTCTCGTTAATTAAATTTAATTAATTTTCTTGGCCTGTGGCCTTGAACAGTGGCCTTTTCGACCTAATATAAAAGCAAGATTTTTTAATTTAAACTCTGTAGGATAGACGAATCGTTGCCGAGGAACAATTGTTAATCAAAAAAGTATTTGCTTTTTTACTGATATTTAAGGAACTTCGAGAGGTTACAAATTTTTCCCTAAAACATCATGTACGCAGGAATAAATATTATAGGGCATATTGTACCAAAATTCGAAGAAGA
Source organism: Andrena chrysosceles (assembly GCA_963855975.1). Classification (NCBI taxonomy): domain Eukaryota; kingdom Metazoa; phylum Arthropoda; class Insecta; order Hymenoptera; family Andrenidae; genus Andrena; species Andrena chrysosceles. The sequence goes on along the minus strand of OY979769.1, from coordinate 598,155 downwards.
GAGGAGCGGTGAGAATTCGGTAAAAGGCATGGAGGGGCGGATCGCTCCGCTATCAGTTGTATGTGTGTATATAAAATGGGACGGATTATTAATCGATTAAATTGATGCGAATTCGAACACTATTGGCACTTTTCATAAAAAGTGCGGATGAGAAACATATAGGCAAGTGTTCTCCCGTGAATGTAAGAAATCATCTGTAAATAACAAAATTTTCTTATGTGAGAAAATGACTATTATATTATTATACAATTCCAATGACACTGTAAGACATTCTTCCGTTTTTAAAGATCCATGCTGTTTTAGTAAGCATGTGCGGTTACGTTCTTTCTGCGCGAGAATAAATCTAGTGTAACGACACTTAATTTCTATTATCATTTTTTGAAAGCTATTTGTGACATATAAATCTTGTGTAGGTGTAAATAAATAGACTTTTCGCTCGTATAATATACCTATTTATTTCTTCACCTCGTTCGCTTTGCAACTACATTGTCGAAGTAATTTCTGTGCCTAAAGCGAACCGGCTCACATGTTTACTTAAAGAGAACACTTTGTAATCATTGTAATTATTGTTATTAATATAATATCTCCAAGGACAAAACGTACATTTGTTCCAGGCATATTAACTTCTCGTTTTCTGGCGCTCTGACGACCATAAACCGTCGTGTCTACTATAATTTATAAATGTTAAAACCAGTGATTAAGATTTAATAGGACATATACCACTTAGTGATTAAATTAATCGCTACTTATTATTATAAAATTTACGGCAATTATTACTGATTTATATTATATTATTTTTTCATATTAATATTATTGTAGTCACCCCCCGCGCTGTCATTATTGTCACTGTCATGTTCATCAGACTTTGTAAGAGTGTCAAAGAGAGAAATTTTTGTAATAACAGATATAAGGACGACGACGATGTTGAACTGTTTTGATGCATCGGGGAGAGGCAGTAGAAATCAGGAAAATTGTATAAAAGTATATAGAATGAAAAGTGTACATAACATTAATTTGAGTAGAAATGGAAGCGAGTGTTTTATATATACGTAAGATATGCGCAAGTATTTTATGTATATATAAAATAAACATCGACGTGTACGCTAAAAGCAGATAGTTGCCACTCCTCCTCCCACAACACAGAGTGCAGCAGATTAAGGGTAACCGTTTTTAAATATTAGTTGCATAGGTACGCAATTACATTGTCGAAGGGGAAATAATTCTTTGTACATATATATCATATATAGTAACAAATGTCTTGTAAAGAAACGTCGAACAGCGTAAAGAAGAATTCTATTTGGAAGCGTAACGTATCCGTTTTAAATGTGAAACGACAAAATGGTTTACTAGAAGGTGAACATATTTCGGTTTTCCTTGAAGTCCTTCGACGCGGAGGGCGGTCTTCGTGAAAATTAATATAAAGGGGATACAATCGGAAATAACTGCTTAGGTGCGAGGAGGAAATTGAATTGTAAACGAAACGCTTATATTATACAATTATGTATGAAAGGGAAACAAAATTTTATCTTAGACGAATAACTTGTAAGATTAATTAATACTTGTGATACAAAAGGGAAAATTTTCTGGATAGAGCGGTGTAATGAATAATTCCAGTATATTCTTATGTACAACTCTGCGTACATAGAGCACTTATTACGTATCCGTGTACAGTTTAATTTTATAGTAATTAATCGTACCGCTGTATACATACTTAGTCTCTATTCGCGGAGGAGAGAAATCAAGATATTATATACCAAAATTTTAGAGATTCTAGAATCCTCTTTGTACGCATTGTTTACGTAATATTTAACAAATCTCGACGGCGACGCGCGAAAGCGTCCCGCCACCTGTCTTGTATAAATGCTGAGCACATTTGGCTTGTAAATTGCGGAGAGGATAATTTAAAGCACCGGAATAATCAAGCGCAAAGGAACTCGGATATCACAATGCCTACATAAGTAATTTGTATAAAATATAGATCTGTAAAATAAAAGTGTCGCATCGTGATACGTGGCGAGAGAGGTACGGTAGTAATGATCGCGAATTTGAATCAACAAGGACAATTCTGCATTGTTAAAAAGATGAAATCATTAGATATTTTTAATTCCTTGCCTTTATACGTCATAAGTCTAATTCGCTTTAGTGTCTTGTTTTCTCTTTCTTATTCTTTTTCTTCTTTAATTCGATCCTCTCTTATTCTCTCAACTGATCATAGATGTGTATAAATACGTTTGTGACCTGGTTTAATTCTCGAATAATCGGTAGGGAAAGGAATATCACTTTTACTCTATTTAATGATATGGAATGGTAGAGAAATTCGCGAAATGTATTTGAAATCAATACAATAATACAGCTAAGTATACATCTTTGTGTAATATAAATATAATGAATAAAACATGATATATGAGTCACAAGTCGGAATAACGGACACTTTCGAAATAGCCCTTCAAAATGTTGTGTAAATGTACAAAATTAACGGGGGCGGAATGATTTTTGTACCCTTGTGTCAACTTTGATTCCATTTAATGAAAAAGAGAAGATAGGAGCACCGCACACGAATACCATGCAGATTTCGATTGTGTAATAAAAATTTCTACGTATGTTAACAGATGAATAACATTATTTTAATCGATGATATTTAATTTGTTTCTTGTTATAAAGCGTAATGAGATAAATCTTTGTAAATATATTTAAATACACCAGATCCATGATCAAATCAAATGTATACTTTTATATCGCGACGGTGTTGAATGACATATATTTTTTTTTTATTTAAGTAACATATCATTTCAGGTATGGTATCTACCAAAAATAATGATACGGTTATTTTATTTTACACCTGACGCTGTAATCGTAGAATGTTTTATCTCTTAATCATCGGAATAGATTTATATACCTATGATAGCATTTAATTTAAGGATATGAATTCACTTATCACAAATGGAATAGTTCGTAACATATGAAATTATGAAATACTATCGAGATACAGGGGACTCTACTGTTCTTAAAATGTTATTATTTTTATAAACGTAGTTTTTTTCACGTAAAAATTACATACAACGCGTGTTACGTCACGTTTACGAAAAAATATAACCAGGTTGACATACAAGGATCTTTACTATTTAATTTAACGCGTCGATGGTTTTATAGTTGCCGCTATAATAACGCATTAATAGCATTGAACACTTTTTACAATCAATTTTTAGATAGGCGCATGCACGTTTCAATAGTTTCTCGCACGACCCGTAGGAACGAACTGTTTTTCAGTTACGATTATGCACTCTTACTTTCTCGTATATACGACATAATAATTAATTGTAGAGACGCACAGCAGTAAATAGTATTGTTTTAATGGAAGCAGAAATAAAAGGATCACGAATTAAATGTATTTCCTTTAGTTTTTTACTTATTCCTCTGAAACTGGCGTAAAAACCTTATACATTGTTAAAATATTTAAACTCAATATTGTCGTCGATGTGGAACTATAAGATTTATGTACATACATTAGTTCGTAAATGTGTAACATATTTATATTACAAATTGTACGTTTCCCAGTATTTATGTATTCGACTTCTGTATAAAAAATATTTCTTTCTATATTTAATACGAACTAGAAGAACCGTCTTTTATCAGATCGCTGTAAAATAATGGAGGAAAACAGGCGTTATGTTAATCATGTCCACATTAGAACCTGTAAAATAAATTTCTCTTCATTTAACAAACATGCAAGACTTGATTTTTAAACGCAGAATCATTTTTCGCGCCATAATACGCCATCATGAAATTCGAAACAGGTATGCGTTGAATGGGTCTTATCCCCGATACATCGATGGTTGCGTGCAGAAGGGGGCAGGAATGAGAAAGCTTCACACTTTCTAGTAGATGAGACTCTACATTATAGAGTATGCGCTTTTAGTGTGTCGTCGACTGCCGTCTGGGTCGGGTGCATCGCCGCGCGTTTAAACAATGGCCGAGTTTCCGTGAAGTTTTGTGACTTTTACGGTGACATGGGGATTATGTCGGCACGAAATGGGTAATCTATCGACTATAGTGAAGTTTAGTGCGGCACTCTTCTCCTGCCTTGTGGATTATACCTGGGCTGAAAACGAGCTACAAGGTAATAAACATTAACTATGCCTGTATCACGTATGCTGTATCCTGCGCGTCAAACACACGTGGTTTAATACAATCGACCCTATCCTTACGGCGTCCTTGTCACTTATCATTTTTGGCGCCATTCCGTTAGTTCAAATCTCTCCGCAATACGCAGCTCATTGTCAGCGAACACATCGCGGGTGAAAGTGCATATGCCCTTAGTAACGCGTGTCAATTGTAATTAATGCTCATCGATTACAATTAACCAGCAACTTTGTCGCTGTGCCAGATCTGACATTCCTTCCCATTCGTAATAATATATGCTGCGCGGTGAGAATACTGATTATTATGGACCAAACCGAGAAATGGAGGTAATACAAGGTTTTTCTTATTTAGTAGGAGAATTTAAAGGGTCTTCAATTTGTGACAGAATGTTTTTATTAAACAGTATTATATTGTGCGCCAGGCAGTGGTTCTTAATAAGCGCAACTTATTATTTCTCACAATCAGTGAATCATGTCATGCCGTGACAATACATAAAAATTATCCTTCCTCTGGCTTTGCCTCGTACGAAACGCAGCACTGTGATTGATAGTCAGTGCATCTCGGAGTTAATTGTCGTGCATGCAATGCTCGCGAGTTTATAAGTGCATCGTACTAGAAATCCTCTTAAGGTATCAGCTGTGCTCCCTTATTGCCCCGCATCCTGTCGACGTTTTATGGTTTTATTCACGAAGTAATTTTGTGATTTTGTGTCCATTGTGTCAAAAGTGATCGGTATTATATAATTTGAATGTACATACATTAAGGCCACAGTTGTGCATACAGTGTATACTTACGTAAATCATTCACAACCATGTTTACATTAATAAATCATGAAGAATTAATCTCGCCAATCTTTTAGCAATTTACCACCAACATACCACGTTGTATGACCAAGCAATGTACATAAAATTATTATAATTATATATAGCTCCGTATGGAAACTACTCTGTTTAGTAGAAGATAAACAACACAGTTATGCCAGCGATCACGCTAATTGAGATTAAGCCGATGTTTCGGCTTGTTTGTGCAAGTGAAAGGAGACAAGAATCTGTTTTTGCGCTGTTGGAGCGTGCTTGAACGCGAGCTACTCTAGGCTAGAGAACGCATTGAGCTCACAAGTAGCAATGGGAATAATGCCGAATCAATAATATCGACAGCAGATGGCAAAATATCATTTTCAATGAATTATTTAACAGCACATTTATTTGCCTCGATATTAGTCGCTTTGTGCTATTATCAATACTAAGGTCGGTATCAAATATATTGGCCGGTGAATTCGTTTTCGGGAACAGCGATCAAGGAGAAATCAGCCACCACCATCTGACGATCGTGGATTTGTCAGTTGGAGTTGCGTGGTCCTCGCAGGGTATGGTGGGGTAACGGGAACGCTGCTCGGCTCCGCCTGAACCTAGCTGTTTGGCTGTTATTTATTCTTAGCGTAATAGTTGTGTGCGTTACGAAGCTATGCGTAGATCAATACGAGATGAAGCTATCGACAAAGTATCAATGTTCTAACCAATAAAGCTCCTGACTTTTTTCGTCGCTAACGCACACCTATTCTGATGTGTGTATTTCTACGCTGACAGCTCGGTTTGGGCTACACCCCAGAAGCTTGGCATTATCCCCACCACTTCTGGCTCACTCTTGTTCTGCGAAGGCGAGAGCGAGATGGAACGAGAGCGAGTCAGAAAACGTTGAGAAAAGGAGCACTGAGGCAGGCAAACTGTGTGGTGGGAGAATACCCCTCACGAAACTCACCGGCCAATATATATGATACCGACCTTAGGACTACATCAACGCTAATTCCCACGAGCGTATATTTAGAACATAAAATAAATCCACTCACGTGTTTCGATTAATCCCGTTTCAACCGAAATAGTACTTTCACCTTGAAATGATTTTACTTGCGATTAAATATAATTTCCGTTTATTCCATTCAATGCATTCATAGTGGTAGCGATTGTTGCTCGTCTTTTAAATTACCTACAGTTAAGTGTTTTTCTACCGATTTGTTCGAATGTCGTAGCTACTTATCGCGTCAGTTCCATCGCTACTCACCGGCCCTGACCAGGACGGACCACCGCTGGTCAGGAACCGTAGATGCAAGGGAAAGGTATACAGTTCTACGATGAAAAAGCCTCGGTAAAGTCTCCTAGAAGCAAATTGTGGCATTTGCCACCGCTTGTAAGACATTCTTATGCTCTACAAAATTTTTCATTCCGAAAGGAGCATCGCAGGAATTATAATTATTATTATTCGCCTACGCGCGATATTACATACATACAAGAAAGGTGTAGATCTGCGTGGAAAGCTGCGTCTTCAAAAGAAATATGGTCGGAGATTAGATCTCACAAGGGAGCACTCCCGACCCGAAAATTCTGATTCTAATGAAACTTCGTTTCAAGCACCGAGCAATTTTTTTTCAGGAGATCGCGAAGGGGCGAAACTAGCTCCTAAAGTTGCCGCGTTTTTTTTTAATATCTTTGCATTGAAAAAAATACGTTGCTCTATTTGGGGAATAATTGAACCGCTTGAAGTAATGTCAGAATCTTATTCCGAGCTCGAAACATGAAAAAAGGCGGATCGCGCTTTGTTCGCGAATGCGGACCACCGGCGAAAAAATTTAATTTAGCACACTGCGAAAATATACAAATAAGTTTCCCCACGGAGCGTGCAGAAATTCAAGTCCTATTTACTTAGATTGCTGTGCGAATGTTATTTTTATGTTGAAACGAAACTACCGGGCGATTCTAGAGCCCAATGAGAAACGTATTCTTACTTGAATAAAATGTATATAGTCCGTGAAACTTCACTCTCTTTTTTGTATTTGGCATTTAAAGTGCCTTTAAAAAAAAAACGGTAGCAAACAAGTAATCGCACGCGTCTGCTTTGTTATCGAGGACGTTCATCATTTGTCGCTTTTTTCTCTCATTAAAATTTCTAATTTGAAACGAGCCGGCGCAATAGTATTTCATAAGCATTTTCGTTTTATCATGACTCGGTGATTCTGTTAGCGAAATTCGCGCGCAAATACAAGCAGTCTTATTTTTATCCTATTACGAGTAGAAAGTAGACACTCGTTATTCATTCCATCAAAATCACTGGTAATTTCTATCGTAGAAACACTCTTATTGAAGTGAAACTTCCTTACGCACGGTAGAGTGAATTGGCCTCATGCCGCTGAACGTGTAACGAAACGTCCCCACCGTAGTGAAGGGGGGACCGACGCGTAGTGGAGGGGGAACACTTATCAGCACTGCGGTACATGTATGCGTGTGTGATGACGCCGACATGCAACCATCGACGCCAATATAGGTGTTTCTCCTCCACTACGGTGGGGAATTCCCTGGCAGTCCTGCAGTGCACCCACTGCATTGTTCTAACTCCAAAATAGTTTTCTTCTGTTAATCGTGTGAATTCGTTGCGTTCCTCATTACATTTATGAGTGACTAATAGTATACGCAACGTATTCGCATTTGTGTTTAAATAAAATATTTCGTGCGTGTTATTGTGTTTGTGTATGATATTTAATACAATTAGTGCTTATCATGCCGAAAACATCAACTGAGCGATCGAGAGCCTGGCGTGAGCGAAAATGTGCACAACCTCCTCTAGGTGTTAAATACCCACCAAAAAGTGCCGTTCAACGTGTTCGAGAGTACAGAGTAAAACAAAAGGCATTAAAAGCTAGTGTTACAGATAATAGTACAACCACACAAGTACTACTAGAAATTACTCAAACAGTAGAGAACTTTGCTGTACAATCGACAAGCAATGACACATCCGTAAATTCTCACTATAATTTAATTACCAAAAAAAATACAAAATATACCATACACTCGTTCCAACGCAAATAAAACTGCTCATAACCAGTTAAAAAAAGCACCGTCTATTTTACACTACACACTACAGAAGTGAAACTTGCGCAAAATCTACATACACACCGGGTAAGGAATAGGTTAGTTTTGTGAGATACTTCTCAATGCTTATACAGGGTCATCGTTTAATCCTGCAACCCGCGCGCGCGCGAACTTGTAAAATGGCAACACCGCCTCACGGACGCATTCCACTACAGCCATGCACCGTCCCCGCGTTCGGAGAGCTGCAAGCGACCGCTGGACAGCAGTGATGCCCGAGCTTCGAGAATTTTGGGCTGGCCCCTGTCAAATTAACGTTGCAAAGAACTATTCAGAATTTCCCGGCCCCGGTTGAAAATTTTGGGGTCTTTTTCGTATAACTTTTGAACTGTAAGACATATCGGAATGCAATTTGCGCCAAAAAAATGAAGAAAAATTAATCCCTCTTAATGATGGATAATTTAACATATTTTACGTTTACTTAATTTTTCTTTTATCAATTTTTTAACCATAATTGTTTAAAAAGCTGTTGGAAACTGTTTATTTGATAATGTATTTAACGCTGTTTTTAAAATTCGTGGTGTTGATAAACAATAGGCTAGTTGATTCTGTATCATTACATTTATAAATTGAGAAATTAAATTTTTATTCAATTATGTGTTAGTTCTGCAGACCTCAGAATCTATTGTGCTGGTTTTCTTTTTTATGATTTTATCCTTAATACCTATGTGCATACCTAGATCAGACGTAAGGGGTAACTAATGCGACGTGTCTTTGATTGTAGCGGTGTTTGAATTTTTTTTCTAGAATTTTTGTGTTAGAATGTTTTAGCTACTCAACGCCACGCCTATACCGGCTTCCGTTAATGTCATTTTTTGGAACGATGTGCCGTTACTGTGGTTTTTATAAGCAGGTGGCGAAAAATCTCTCCGTACAAGGAACCGTCAACCCTGCCGTGGCTAAAATTTTTGAAATTGAGACGGGTACGAGATCTGTTGACATTATTTTCAAACCTCATTACAGTGATCTGAGGTGCGAGTGGTAGACCGATCATAAAAGCGGAGCGCGCGGCTCGATTACCTGGGTCGGGAAATTCCCAATACCTAGCTCTTTGCGACGCTAAAATTTTCGAAGCTCGGGCATCACTCTTGTCCAACGGTCGCAGGCAGCTCTGCGCTGGACCGGTTCATGGATGTAGTGGAATGCATCCGTGAGGCGGTGTTGCCATTTTCGTCTGTTCGCGCGCGCGCGGGTTGCAGGATTAAACGATGACCCTGTACATATTAATGTTACGCCGGGGCGTTCTGCCCGTCGCAAAGGAATGTAGAAATGACCACACGCGAGTGCACATTACACAACTCCGTTATATTTGGTACACAGGACATTGGTTGTACATTTATAAACGTAGACGGACATGTCCCGTTGCGGTGGCGTATACTGTATAACTCCTGTTCGCCGTCTCCCGATCGTCCTCTCCTAAGGTCGAGTCCAAATATATTGGCCGGGGAGGTTCGTTTCGCGAGCAGCCCGCGAGGAGAAATCAGCCACCACCACCTGACGATCGTTGATTGGCAGTTGAAGTTGCTGGGCCCCCGAAGGGTACGGTGGGGTAACGGGAACGCTGCTCGACTCCGCCTGGACGAAGCAGTGTGGCTGTTGTTTATTCTTAGCGTAATAGTTATGTGGGTTACGAAGTTATGCGTAGACCAATACGAGATGAAGCTAACGCGGAAGAATCAATGTTCTGACCAATAAAGCCCCTGAATTTTTTCGGAGCGAACGCACACCTATTCTGATGTGTGTACAGTATTGTCTCCATACGGGCTCGATTTGGTGGACACGATACGGACTTGTCGCTATATAGAGATAGAGATAGAGTTAGAGATAGCACCACGGAGGCTCGAAGCTATTATAAAATTAAAAGGCAATCCCACAATTTATTAAAACAGTAAATATTTAGTTTCTTTCCATACTTTCTTGATTCTTTATTTAACTGTACGAATACTTACTGCGCGTCTATTTCTGCACGTTTATCTCCTTTTATTCATATTTTTGTAAATGTTAAGGGGAATCAAAATTTGTTTATACAAGATCTATTGTACAAACATTTAAGAATATTTATTAATCATCTTTTTCTGTTAAAATGTAGTACTGACATGGATATACAAACTTTTACTTTAAATTAGTCGCTGCGCGAATACTTTTTGACGTAATATGTCAATTCGTTTAAACAATTTGTTTAAAAGTAGTAATTTTTTACTCCTTCTTATAAATTGTTGATCCATTATGGCGTAAATTTGTCAACGTAAACAACAGACCAAACTATGAAATATGGGTACGTAGAATTCTTCAATTTCGTTTTTTAGTGAAAACTACATACGCTATAGCCCCAAAATCGAGGGACACAGAAGACAATAGAATGTCAGGTTTATTTTATACCTCGTCTGTGCCCGAGCTTCGAAAATTTTAGGATGGTCTCTTTCAAATTAACGTCGCAAAGAGCTATTTGAAATTTCCCGGCCCCGGTTGAAGAATTTGGGGCCTTTTCGTATAACTTTTGAACTATAAAGGATATCGGAATGCAATTTGCGCCGAAAAATGAGGAAAAATTATTCCCTCTAAATGATGGATAATTTAAAATATTTTACATTTACTTAATTTTTCTTTTATCAATTTTTTAACAATAATTGTTGTGAAAAGCTTTTGCAAACAGTTTATTTGATACTATATTTAATGCTCTTTTTAAAATTCATGGTGTTGATAAACAATAGGCTAGTTGTTTCTGTATCATTACTTTTATAAATTGAGAAATTAAATTTTTATATAATTATATGTTAGTTCGGAAATCCTCAGAATCTATTGTTCTGGTTTTCTTTTTTATAATTTTATCCTTAATGCAGTGCATTGCATAGATCGGACGTAAAGAGTAACTATAATGGAACGTGTCTTTGATTGCAGCGGTGTATGAATTTGTTTTCTAGAATTTTTGTGTCTGAATGTTTTAACCTTTTAGCTATTCAACGTCACGCCTGTACCGGCTTCCGTTAATGTCACTTTTGGAACAATGCGTCGTTACTGTGGCTTTTACACGCAGGTGGCGAAAAATTTCTCCGTACAGGGGTATACCGCTGCGGTCAACCCTGTCGTAGCTAAAATTTTTGAAATTAAGACGGGTACGAGACCAGTCGACATTGTTATCAAACCTCATTACAGTAATCTGGGCTGCGAGTGGTAAACCAATCATAAAAGCGGAGCGCGTGGCTCGCTTATCTGGGCCGGGAAATTCCGCACAGCTCTTTGCGGCGTTAATTTGAAAGGGAGCACCCTAAAATTTTTGAAGCTCGGGCATCACTGCTGTCCAGCAGATCCTCCGTACGCAGGACCGGTGCATAGTTATAGTCGAATGCGTCCGTGAGACGGTGTTGCCAGTTTCGTCTGTTTGCGCGCGCATAGGTTGCAGTTTTAACGGATGACCCTGTATACCGCAATGCTGTTTAGGTGTTCCCCCTTCACTACGCGTCGGTTCGCCCCCCCCCCTCCCCCACTACTGTGGGAACGTTTCGTTACACGTTCAGCGGCATGAGGCCAATTTACTCTACCGTGCGTAAGGAAGTTTCACTTTAAAAAATTGTGCGCAAAAATAGCGGTTAAAATAGCGCCTTACAAAAGTCAAATGCGCATTATTAGCTTAAAATCAGTTGTTGTAGTTGTCTGAAATAGAAAATTTGTGTAATCTGTATGAGTGTGGTTATTGCTTGAACTAGATTCAATGAGAAATAATGCAAATTGCAGAAACAAATGGCAGCGTCTAAAACAGACATCGATTTCTGCAAAAAATTTGCTGTTTTTTTTAATCGCAAAAGTCTACTTTTGCAAAAACCGACTTAGTTTTAGTAACAACGAGGATGGGACATCTACTGGAGATATATGCCAAGTTTGAAGTAAATCGGGTGATTGGTTTTTGAGATATCATGCTAACCAATTCGAAAAACGTCGTTTTGAGAAAAACACGTTTAAAGTTTTAGGTAACATTTTTTTAAATTAATTTTTTTTAAATGTTGCCTAAATATGTACAAATATAGGCATAAAGTTTTCAATTAATATAATTTGAGGGTTACTCTTAAAAAAAATCGCAAATGTCGCGTTTCTTTTCAGGCAGTCAAGGTAGGGAGTTCCATTAAGGGGGGAGACCACTGTCTCAAATCTGAAATTTTTTTTACGTTTTCTGAAAGACGTATGTTTCAAGAATGTTCTCTCCAAATTTTATGAAGAAATTCGTAAAATTGATGGAGATATGGTGTTTTTCGTGAAGCGGTGTCAAACGCGCGACTGAGCCACGCGGAACATTGAACGCGTTTTCCACAGAATGACATTTTTCAACCGCGTTGACAGTCTACAGAGAAAACTATACGTCCAATTGGCATGATCAAGGACATTTATTGTACAGAAAACCCGTCGCTATTACGTGACGATCAGACATTTTCAATTTTCGACCAGCTTCTATTTTTTTTAGCAACATTTCCCCAATTTTGTACCCCGAAAACATGACTTTTTTTTCAGTGGTCCGCCATTTTGTTATTTTTTACAATTTTGACATTTTTCGATCGTCACGTAATAGAGGCAGGCTTCTAGTTTCTAAATATTATTGTTTTTTTTAATTTCGATGAACCATATGGCCTGGGGACTGTCAACGCGACTAGCATGTTTTTGCCGGAGCGCAAATTTTGACGAAGAGTATACATGAAACGGATTTATCAATTTGATTGAAAAAAAAATTTTCTTACCCTTCGATATGTACACTATTAACTATACTAAGCAATAAATTGATTTACTTGCGTTGTTTGGTTGAAATAAATTCCCGAAAACACTCTTACATTTCGAACCGAGACAGTGGTCTCCCCCCTTAAGGGGTTATACCTACTTACTTACAATTAGTCAGGCGGCCGAAATGAGGCGAAATTTTTTTTAAACAGCGGAAGCATATATTTTTACAGAACTTACTGCACTTAAAAGAGCAACATTTAAAGAACATTTGGTCATTTTTTCGTAGAAAATTATTTACGTTTATAATAAAGTAACAATCGACATCCAAGAAGCCTTTTTAAAAATTTGGTTTGGCGGTGAGCATTGCCATTCGGAACCAGATTATTTAAAATCAAAAAACAAAAAGATTTCGTTAGTATATTAATGTATCCTCCGATTAACGGAGGGAATGTCCGAAGTATTAATTTAAAACAAAATGGCGGCTATTTAAATTTGAAATCCGGATTTTTTCATGCAAAAATCACAGGAAAAAATCAGGATTAGCTTACGCTGCTGTTGGATATTTCATGTTTGCCGTGAGTGCGTGATCGGAATGTAGGGGAGACCGGGGCTGGTAGGCCAATTTTTCAGATTTTGATTTTTAATAAATTATGTGGGCGAAATATCATTAAATCGATTACTATATTTGATAGGGCATACATTTGGCTATCTGATTAAATTATTAATGTTGACTCAATGTGACAACATTTAAGGCATTGTAATGTTTTTCTAACACCTTACATGCTGGTCAACCAGCCCCGTGGTCGGGGTTGGTAGACTAACAGTATGGGGTAGGTTGACTATAGGTGCAATCAGTTAAGAAAATGTTGTTAACAACTTATCTGAGTGGTAATAAAATAGCACAATGTCACAAGAGTTGTTTCATTATAAAATATTTATTACTTTTTAATAATAAATAACAATTTAAACCTTTATAGTAGCAATAAATCTTATATCTGGTACTATAAAATCATTCGCCATCTTCTATCAACTAATTACTATCTTCACAATCTGATGTGCAATTTTTGCACCCGTAGAAAAGTACATATCTATACAGAGTTTTATACGGTATATTATGTTCCACGGCAGCTGCATGAATGCTTTTCTTTTCAAGAATTACTTCACGACATGCTTGTTCTATAAGATCTTTTGAGATTGAACCTCTATTTGACTTTCTTTGATATGTCCTCATTGTTCTGTGAAATAAGTTATTAACTAACCTTTAGTAACGAAAAGTTCGTAATAAACTAATATAACTGGGGTTGGTTAACCAGCTTAGCCATGTAACCCCGGACGTTATTAGTCAACCAGCCCCGAACGATCATTTTGACTTCAATACTCTATATAACCATTAATTATTTATGTAAAATCAAAAACGCAGTCTCAATAGGTCGTTTAATAAACAAACTTTAAAATAGTCCTTTCACATTTATTCTACTCTAACTATATACAGCGTGAAAACATAAAATCTTTAAGAAAACATATTTACTTACATAGCCAATTTTTCGATAAACGCTGGTAACTTTTAAAAAACGTGCGATCGCGGGGTCGGACATAAATGCATGTCATAGTAGGAGTGACATATTTCTACAGAAAATCGCTCCGCGGTAGAGCATACGTCGGTGGAAAGTTATTAACAATTAGTCAACCTACCCCTGGTGCCAACCAGCCCCGGTCTCCCCTAAAGATCAAAATTGAACAACACTCTAAGAGGAGGTACTGCGTTACGGTTTATTGTTTAATAAACGAAAAATGTTCCTTTATCGATTAGGCCGAGTGGGCACCGATATTCTTTCTCTCGGCTCTCCTTGGAGTCATTCGTTCTTTGCGACTTGAATATTAAAGACGTATATTTAAACTCCTTACAAAAGGCTAGTTTTATTAAATCACCTACCCCACAACCAACAGCTGCCACGGCTATACCCCGAAACAGCTACTCCTTCGCCAGTTATCAACTGTTCGAATACACATTTTGGGCCCGTGACTTCGACCGACTGGCAGTCTCTACAGGGTCATAAATACGAACGGACGCGCAGAATAAATCGCTCTAGTACCAGTATTTGCCAAGAATTTTATTGATCTTCAATATTCTTTATATTTCTGTTTATTCAAAGTCACGCCCTGTTTACCTCATCTGCCAGAGTCACTAGAACTCCTCTTGACACACTGTGCGCATGAAAAAAGAACTGACTCCCTTTTAAAAAGACCAGCAAGCTTATCGCCCGAATGCAGTTCTTTATGAGGCACCAGGCAGTCTTGCTATCGGCATCCGGCCTGACAACTTCCGCCTAGGCTCTGGTAACTCATCGTCAGCGAAACATCTGCATCCTTCTTCTGTGTCCCCTCTATCATCGCTTTCCGTCTCTCTTATCCTCGGCTATCTCGATACCTGCTGCAAAGGACTTTAATTCACTGAGAACAGTCTCGAAATACAATACTCGTGCGATAAAATAAAATAATATCAGCGCCGACCCCCCACAGCAACAGTTTCGCCTCCTTCGCGTTCCCTGATCCGATCTCGGTATTTTATTAAGCGGTAGGTACCTTTACACGTTACAAGTCCATCGAAAAAGTCAATACTGGCGATAAGTGCGTCACAATAATCGAATTTGTGAGTTTCACGTGCTACGAAGAAATTAATTTATATTATACTAGCTTAAAGTACCCGGCGTTGCCCGGGTTGCTCATATGTATTTACTAATCCGACTCTACCAAACACCCCCCCCCCCCCCCCCCGCGCTGCTCGCGCCGCGCTATGTGTCTGCATTGGCAACCACCCGTGCGGGTAACCGTAAGTACACGCATCTCTTGCACGAACCGCGGTGGTCGCCACGTAAGATTTATCTGCCTCGCTTCACTATTTCGCTTATTACTCAGTCCCATTTAGTAATATCGAGATGATAGATAGCCTAAAACCTTCCCAAATGTTGTCTCTACACATCTGTGAAAACCGCAGTAGAATTGGTTCAGTAGTTTCCGAGTTTACCCGTTGCAGACGAAATAATACTTTCCGCTTTATATATATAGAGAAGAGATAGAGAAGAGAAGAGATGTATAGATAGCTTTGCATGGCTCTTATAAGGGCCATTTCTCTCAGAAATTAATTCTTCTTCGCCTGTTTTTCGCAAAGTTACTGAGGTTTCTTGCATTTCGAAGGAAAGCATTGCTTGCAGGGGCGAATTTAGGGATTTCGCGATCGTAGACCATGAAATATTTTAATTTAAAATAGTTGAAACAATTCCAAAATTAATTTAATATACAACTCACATATGATTCATTGCTAATTCGCTATATGAAAAAGAGATGAATTGTTTTTAAAATTGTCTAACAAGGGAAGATCCCGAACCCGGAAGTTCAAAAAATTCTGAAACTTTGTGGATATGTTGGGGATTTCCTCCTGATTACACCCCAATTTTTTTTGCTGCCCAAATTCACTCTAACCCCTGAAACTTCGAGTATTTTCCGATTTTGTGTTATAACTCGCGAACTGTAAGAGATAGAAAAAAATCTCAAAACGAAAGTTACTTCTTTTAATTAGATCTATCAAATAGTAAAAGTTAAATCAATTGTTTAAACAATTAGAAAAAAGTTATAAACAAAAATATTAATAATGTTTTTTAAAATTCGTTGTTCCGCGTGAAATCTGAATTGGTGGTTTAAATAATTATGAAACAGCATAATCCATTTTTTTCATACAATTTCAACCTTTGTTGTATCGCAGAAATGTGTTCCTCGACAATCGAAGAACTTTTCGATCCCATACGTTCTTCTAACGTTTATTAGGAAATAATACGCAACGCGTAGAAAAAAGTAAGACAATTCATATACTTCTGTCTCTAATTACACATGGGGCAAAGATACCAGGTGGAAATATAGGAGAAGAAGGGAACTGTTAGATATAACTTATCCTTATTAGAATTTTTTATTTTTAACATAATTATCGAACGTTTCTTTTATTTGCTCACAAGGTAGAGGAGATAATGCCGCCGTTTAAGTATAGTTAGATAACTTTTAAACACTTGTGTGGTGTGATTATTATGAATTATTCTTCATGGTGATGAAAGTCTTCAAAAAAATGTTGGAAACATAGATATTGATTACACCACGCACATCGTATGATAGCATAATTACCGCATATGGAACACCGAGGTGGATGTATGAAATCTTGTTGTGAAAAAGCGAAATCTAAGTACTGGATATTCAAACTGATTTGGTTTCTCAACAATATATCCACTTTTATACCACGCGTAAGCAAAAACATCGTGATACTTTCGTGATGAAAGTTGATTATGAATAAGAGACTGTAATTTAATGACATTATTCCGTGCATTTAGTTGAACATCGTAATTAAACAATAATACAAGGTCGAAAAATTTTCGTACAAAGTTTTTCCATATCCGGAAACCATATACATCAAGCGGTTAAGGTAAAGTGACCAGATATTTTGTGGGGCGATGCGGGACAAACAAGCAAAAAAAAAAGGTTGCCAGATCCGTGAGGATATCGTTTCCGTACTGTATTGGAACATGTACAATATATTTGCAATATGTTACATACTTATCATACATACATAGTTATGATGCGTACTTGTGATACAAAATTAAAAATATTTCTTTTTCCCGAACAAAAAAATTACTTAATTCAACTTGGTCTCACATACTGTATGAAGTACAAGAAACAGTAACTTTATGCCACTGCGAAAATGTAAAAGGTTACATGTCCAATGCGGGACTCTTTGCGGGACATTTTATATTCACAAAAATTCAGAATTTTTTGAATTTCCGGGGTCGGGATCTTCCCTTGTAAGCCTCTGTTTAAACCTTTCCGAATTTATTTCGCTCAAAATTTGCCGCTCCCCCGAATTTGTCGCTTCAGAAAATTTGCTGCTGCTCAAAATTTGATGCTTCTTAAAATTTATCG
The DNA here is from genome assembly GCA_963855975.1 of Andrena chrysosceles. Lineage (NCBI taxonomy): Eukaryota > Metazoa > Arthropoda > Insecta > Hymenoptera > Andrenidae > Andrena > Andrena chrysosceles. The sequence continues at coordinate 580,435 of OY979769.1, read as the reverse complement.
CCCTATACACAAATCTGCTCCTGATCGCTTTTGCATACATACCTGCGGTGCCTGGACGTGTGCGATTTGTGCCTCCAGAACACTAAACTCAGGAGTTACACAATGTTAACAGTTTTAAATGCATGTGCGTAGTGGTTTCGTGACCGCATAGTTTTCCCGCCGTGTCTTCTCCAGCATTGTCGTATTTCACTCTATTTTGCGGCTCTCCCCATTGCCCGATTATTTCGTGCCTACCGCAAGCCCAAAACCAACGGATGTCATCACGTTTCGCGGAGTGGAAACGTATTTTGTTGCGTTTTGTCCAGAAACTTCATTTTCGAACACGTTCATCGAGGGGGCAATAATTATGTTACATTTTTCATTTCGGTTCGAGGAAAGTTTCGTCTTCGATAAATATGTATCATGAATCAGCGGTGATTCACAGCATAAGTAACAGTGTAGATTGGCGGAAAGAAACATTTGAAAGTCTTGAATATTTAAAAGAAAAATGTTTCAAGTTTCTTTTCCTATGATTTCTTTTGTAATGTTTTTTGCCCCCCTTGTTTAAGGGGGGGAGACCACAGTTTCGATTTTTTTTTTACATTTTCTGAAAGACGTATGTTTCAAGAATGTTCTCTCCAAATTTTATGAAGAAATTCGCAAAATTGATGGAGATATGGTGTTTTTCGTGAAGCACGGCAGCGAACCAATGTGAGTCCGGGGATGCCAAAAACGAGACTGCCATTACAAAATTTCAAAAATAAAAAATAAGGGGACGGAACGCACCAACGTCCAAAAAAATTTCCATTAAAAATTAACAATTTTTTATTAATATTTCGGAAACTAATAAATACCCGAAGCTACAATTTTATATTTAGGGTTCACATCCCCTCCGCCCAAACCTCATCTCGATCGGCCACCGGTCCCTTTCGGAAGTACAGCCAGAAATTCTTTACAGGCCATTAAACTTTGTTACAGCTTCATTAGCACGATATTACTTATCTATCCTCGAGCGCTATGTTAATTTTAGAATTAAATAGGTGTCTAGTATTACCTACAATTAATCCTGCCTACGATTGAAAATGCATAAATGTTCCGTACACGTTGTGCGATCGATAAAGGCGGATTAAGCATAGAAAGGGTTAACATACCCCATTTGAAGGCCACCTATTTAAAATCTATTATCCCATGCTTAAATAGCCACCTGTAATAATAATCCTCCCCACTAAATGTCTACCACTAAACAGTCAAAAACATTTGCTGCATACTAAATTCGCTCAAAATTGTAACAGAATGCGAACCACCATCCGCTTCACATTTTAAAATCCGCCACTCGAAACCCGCTCGCTCACTCGACCATCTCATTCGATTCTCGAAGAAACGTCCCTGCGGCAAATAAAATATTCGATCCTCCTTTAAGGGGGGAGCCTGGTGTAACTAGCTGGAAATCGAGGCATTTTTCGGGAATTTTTTTAAAGAAAGTATTTAATCGATCTTTGTGAAACTTTCAGGATATTGTACTAACAGGTTAAGGTAGATAAAAAAAATTTCTAAAAAAGAGCGGCAAATAACAAAGTTATAAGGGCTTATGCCCAGTCCGTTCGCGACGCAATTGCTGTACTGCGGGCAACATAGCGGCTTTTGGTTTCATCTGAAATCAAAAATCAAACAATTTTCGTTTAGTTTATGAGTGTACGCATAGATCGAACAAATTTTTAACTTAAAAGATGCAAAATTGAACAAATGACGGCCTCTTGAATAAACAGTTCACTTTTTCCAACGAAATTTTGCCTTAAATGTATAAAAAAAAGTTATTTGTTTAAACAATATCATTATACTGATAACTTCATGCTATGAAGAAACTGTTCACAAATATCCGTGCACAAGGCCAAGTCGATAGGTTGTATATTTTTTGAGTTACATTGCCCGCAAAGTGTAAAACTGTCGTTTCGAGAAAACGCATTTAAAGTTTTGAGGTAACCTGGCGCTCCGTAGCAAAACCGGCTATATCCGCTTTAATTTTTCGAATTTCGTTTTGCGGCTTTGGGAACATATTGTCGTGATGTCCAACTATTGATTTATGCAAAAAAAAAATATCGATTTCTTCGACCCGCTACACCAGGCTCCCCCCTTAAAGCATCCACTAGGGATCGCTAAATAATCAAGCGTACGTGAACCAGGATATAACAATACATAATTCCGCTAACAACCAAGTGACATTTTTCCCCTGAGCAAGCCAGCTAACCTAAAGAAATGAACACGAAAGCCGCCAGACATCGATGGTAACTACCTAAGTACATCTGGCGGCTGGTGGGTCATTAATACGTCTAATTAAATGAGAACGCTATGCCGCGCCACGGTAAACGCAAACGGTTCGAAACCGTGAATTCGCAATGACGAAGATGCGGCTGCATTGTTGTGCGAGCGACGTTGCTAGGTCACCGGTGCATTTCACGCGGCAGCGCGTGCTACCTGCCCCTCCTTCGAGGCCTCGCGCAACATTGGACGTCACGCATTTTTAGTCACATCTTGTATTTCACGGAGATATTCATAGAGTTATAACTGTATATCCCTGGGCCCGGTATAGGTCTTGGCATTAACTATGTTACGTAATGACTGGTTTTCTCAGGAAACGAATATCTCGGCAGTACGGTGGGGGGGGGGGGGGAAAGCTCCTCGTTCCTCCTTGCGCGTCGACCGTTCGCTCGCTCGCCCGCTTCGGGATCGCGAGTAAGTAAATCGCCGAGTACAGTTACTTATTTGTACAAACACGAGAAACTCGAGCGACGATGCTGGTCACAACAGGTACGCCGCCTAGTATCGAATAGTTAACACGTGTGCGAGCAAGTTTAAGCGAATTAGCAATAACTCGTGTGTGAGTTGACATATTAAAGTAATTTCAGAATTGTCTCAACTCTATGAAATTAAAATATTTGATAATATTTCGTGAAAAAGGTGGCATATCGTCGATGATGGTGCAAAAGCGCGTATGAGCAGTTTGTAAATACCGCGGATCTGCAAAAGTAGCAAAATTAAGATTTCGGGCTCACGACTGCCAAACGCTGTTTCGCTTTTTTCAAAAGTCACAACATTGATATCAGTATTTATTACAATGAGTGCTAAAATTGTCCCAAAAAAGTTCAGTGAAAGAAATCCCTTAAAATGGCGAAAATATTAAGTTTTTTCTTCCTCCTGTAACATCGGTAAAAATGGAGATCCGCGGTATTTACAAACTGCTTATACGCGGTTTTGCACCATCACCGACGATATCGTTGTTAGCTCAAGGGCGCCAAATCTCTAAGTTCGCCTCAAATTCGTACGAGTTATGGGAATGCGAATACAAAACATCGTTAAGCAATGTTGTAGAGAAAAAAATATTGAAGAAATGTGTTTAGTAATTATTCGGATAGTTTTAAGAATTTCGTTCTCGGAATGATGGGGCCGCGATAGTGCAATGTTATTCTGGTCATACATACAGCACTCAATTGAGGCTATTCCACTACCACTACTATTTGGTCGTTTCCTGGTGCTATCGTGGTTTCATCACTGCAGTGGAGAAGTGTTATAACAGCTTTCAAAGTATTGCTCAGTATTGCGCTTTGAGTATCTTGGGCAAGCAGAGAGACTTTTACTTGGTTTTGAGAGATTTTGTGACGAAACAATGTGGTAAAAGCGCATATAAATAATATGGTAAAAGTAAATGCTTCTAATCGGTCTTCGGTACCATCTAACGGTCTCCTCGTGATTCAGGGAATAGTAATCCTAAGGTATCATTGAAAAATTATCCCACTTGACATACTTCCCATAAAATTGTCTCATCTTGAATATACTAAACGCGGACAACTCGGTCCTGACAATGAGCGAAGAATAGAAAGCCTTCTTGCCGAGGTAAACGTCCAATCTCAGCGAGCAATGTTTTCTACTTTCACGAGTTCAACTACTTCGTTCTGCTTCGTGTAATTATCCGTCCCGTTGACGAATTTTCGCCGCAATGGTAATCTTGCGAGCGTGACGCAAAAGTTCGTCAAGATTGCTGTAAACAAAACAAGATTAAGCGACGTGTAGCGGTCGAAGAAATACAGTTCGTTTCATTCAGTTTAACTGCTATTTAGCCATTGATAACATTACGTTGCTTTCCGTCGCCGTTCTACTATCATATCAGCCAATTTTTTGGAAAATCGTTGAGCAGCTAGCGTATCCCGCTCGGAGCTGTAATATAGCCGTTATTAAGTTTCTCCCGCTTTAGATTTTTATCGACGCACGGGGACCAACGTGCCTCCACTTTGCGAAATGGGAACGGATTCCGCAACGAGGAAACGTTTAGGAGAGAACTCGGTTCCTACTTTGGCAACGATGCAGATTGCCGTTCCAAATAGCTAAATTGACCGTGGTACGTGGAAAGTTCTCATACGTGTTCAAGTGACAATTTCTCTTTCACCAATTGATCGAAAAGACTTTAACGCGTCACGTACGTATGATCGAAAGTAGGTTACCCGCTAGCGGTCCGCCTGAGCCACCATTCCGATATTTCGTTTACGTTTCGTTAAAGGTGCAGTGAAATAGGCGCATAGGTGCGTTTCACGCGAATGCAGCTACAGCTATCTTTTTAACATTACAGCTCTTATGTGTACACTTTATAGCACCCTACTGCAACGCTTCTCTTATCAGCTCTGCAATATTACGATGTTTCTGCAAAGGAAAACGGCTGCATTAAAGTTTATCCCCATAAAAAACTTCAAAAAAGTAAAAAAATTACGCTAAGTACATGAAATCAAATAAATCTTTTAGTAGGGACCTTTAAATTTTGGTTCCAATTTGGTATTGGTACCAACTTTGTGTTTCAGCTTTCTCACCAGAACGTAATCTCCTACATTATATTGCGAAATCTTTTTGTGACGTTTGTCATATTGAACTTTATTGTACTCTTGAAGCTTACGGTTTACTTCCTGCGCCGTTAACTGTGTATCCATTCGATGCTTAATGTAATCTTGGTCTAATTTACGTAGATCGCCTATTATTGAGCATAAGTGCTCGTCTTGTATTCGACGTTGATCAAAACCGAACAGAGCCCTACTGGGAGTGGAGTTTATAGCCTTATTTAATGTGTTGTTGATAACATACTGTACCATCGTTAATTTTTCTTTCCACTCTGTCGGGTCCGTTACTATTTTTGCCAAAGTAGATGTTAGGAATCTGTTAACCCGTTCCACTTGACCGTTTGCCCATGGTGAGGCTACTGCAGTTAAGACATGCGTTATTCCTCGTTCGGTTACAAAGTTCGCGAAATTGTTAGACGTGAACGCGGATCCCCTGTCGCTGACAATCCGCTTGGGGTATCCCAATAAGTTGAAGACCATACTTAAACTATCTACAGCAGCGCCTTCCAGCTTGCCTCTTGAGAGGCAAAAGCCGTCCCCCACCATCGTCCGTCGTTGCCATGGCGCATAGACGCGGCCGATTCAAAGTAACAGTGAACGTCGTGTCGTCTGAGCTTCCTTGTCTACGGAAATGTCGCGGTCTCCTTTTCAGCGTCGCGCGGTTTCCTTGACGACAAGTCACGCTGCTCGAAAGAAAGGTTGGAAGGGGAACCAGGCGCGTGAGGGGCTCCTACGCTGGACGGCGCTGGTGTACATCAAATCGAGTCCATAAGGAGACAATACTGTATATTATCTTTCTCACTGCTCTTAATTCCAATATTCTGCTGGCTTCAACGAAAACATGACGCTACTGACGTTGAATATATTTTTGCAAAAGTGACATCGTTTCCCTTTTCTCTTCTTCAGAGAAGAATTCCTTTGCAAATATTCCTCGTCAAGGAATAATAGGATCCTGCTCCTTCGCAGAAGCTTCCCGCGCAACGGTCTTCGTGATTGCATTATTTAATGATAATTAATGAGGCGGTTAATTGGGGGACGAAAGTTTTATTACCGGTAACTCGATTATAGTACCGATATATGAATGCCTCTTCCTTTTCATGCTGCGGCCAGCGGTAGCCAGATCGTCGAACAAAAGCCTCGCATCAATGACGTAACGCGTTTGTGCGGTGGTATAGCGTGATGAACTTACGCGCGTGATGTCAGTGTAACGTAATCGTGCCCCGACATTTAGCGATATGCATTTCTCAACGCAGCCATTAAGATATCGTAGCCTTACGCTGATTAAAAGCGAATACTCGGCTCCAATAGCTGAATGGGAACCGCACTCGCAGAACCTTCACGTCCACGTTTCAAATTGCAGCTATTGTAAGTTGTAACGATCTCAAGTCACGGAATTCACTCTTTTCGCGTCCACGTCTCTGACGCGGACTGTTAATTCATGATTCCCGAGAGTAGATATTTGTATATCCGGCTCGGTTGTTCGATAGTTACGCGTTTAGCTGAACGGCACTGTGGGATATTATGGTGACCCTTATGTTCAACATGCGATTTCTTTTGCTCCGATCCCATAATATGGTTCCATTTCTTAAAAAAAATATCCCTTGAAAAAGATTATTGCATTCGGACAATAGGAAAAGGTGCCGACTAGGCCTTAAAGTTTAAAATTCATCAATGGTCTGTATGTAAAGAAATTCTCGAAAATGGTAAGCCGTATCAAAATTTTGTTCAAATAATAGGTACTAAAAGAGCATTCAATTTTACAATTCTACAATTATTGTATATACAATTGTTTCGTGCCTCCAACCATTTTTTAGATAATAGCGTTTGAATATAGAGAGGTTTGCACTACGCACGTATAGACAATACGTCACGCTGTACAGGTGGTATGCGTGAAGCGCCGACCTCACCATATTCAAACGCTATTATCTAATAAATGGTTGGAAGTACGAAAAAAAGTATATACAGTAATTGTAGAAAAGTGAATACTCTTTTAGTAGTATTTGAAGAAAATTCCGATAGGGGTTACCATTTTTGAAAAATTCTATAAATTCAAACTATTGATAAATTCTAAACTTTAAGGCCTGGTCAGTATACTTTCCTGTTGTCCGATTGCATTAACTTTTTCACGGACTATTTTTGTATGAAATGGAACCACATTAGGGGGATGAGAGCAAAGAAATACGAAATAAAATCGGCACGTAGGTATAATTAAGTGGTTCATTACCGATCAACGATTAGAATAAGCTCGTTGGACCGTCATCGGTTTTGACGTTACGGCACATAGGGAACTTACAATTAGTAGAACAGTTCGTTTCACGTGTTACATCCGATGCGTTGCACTTGCACGCGCGCCAGGCACGAGCATTTGCTCGCCATCCGACTCTATTTACCACTTGTGCTCGTTAATTTCACGACACTCCGCGCCTTCGTGTTAATTGAGCATTTTAATAGATCCCCTGCAAGTCGAGTTGTCTGAAAGAAGGGGCGCTGTGTCGCGAACTCTAAGGCACGACGAATCGGTAAAAGCGGACACGCGGATCACCTCGCGATTGTAAATATTTTATAAGAGTCAGTATCGACTAGAAATTAAATAACAGCGTGCAGAGGATAATCCCTTATTTTGCACTCCGTAACACTAAATTTGTGTTATGAACTTGTTACCTAGCTTTACGGAAAAGGCGGCTAAGAATTGGAAAGACAGAAGCAGAGATTTCGCAACGAATTGTTGCAGTGAGAAATACTTTCCAAATTTTAGCCCCGCCGCGTTCCGAGTTCTCTCGCGAATATCGAAGAAATATCAAGATCCATTGCAATCGTGCACTTTTTCGCGAAGCCGCTTGCGATACTCCTTGACCTGTTTATCTGGCATAGCGAATAAAAGGCGAGGAATCCAACGTATATGTGTGATTAGTGTAGCACGGAAATTCATTTCGTATCTATCGCGAAACAGTGCACTTTATTCGTGTTTCCCAACTATGTACATCTTGCAGTATACACTGTATATGTACCTACTTGGCGCGCGTTTTGCTTTCGTAACGGAGTTGTTGCTTTTGTGATTTATTGACCTCTTAACATCCTTACAGTGACTCTCCACGGGATAGTGTGGTTGGAATATTTACAAGTAACGAAAATCAACTACCACTTTTTTATTCTTTTGAGAGAGAAAATTTGCATATTCAAGATCCAGAGATCCAGTGGCAGAGTGCGCCATTGCATGGTGCACCGATCCATTTCACTACCAGCAATGAATTTATGAAAGAAAACATTTAAAACATATCACTTTTGTGCTGTTATTCTTTCTCACTCTGGATCAAAATATTTTTTTTTGCTACTTCTTTGGGGGCGCATGATGTTTTTGCATACCAATTCTCAATTAATGCATACCTACGTTTAATGCGTTTGTTTCTGCGCGGTTGAAGTGCAAAGGCGTGAAGCTTCGTTCATAGGCAACGTCGTTTGTGTAAAATTGTTGCTGTGAAAGTAGGAAACATACGAGAGATAAAAACTGCGCTAGTAGCGATAGGCATGCGAAAATGCTTGTTATGCATTTACGGCGAGAACTTTAAGAGCGTGAAGATTACCGTCACGAAAACCTTAGAAAGCAATAGTCTCGTTACCTATACAGAGACGGATTTAACAGTAGGCGCACCAGGCGCGCACCCGGGGCCCCGACTTCTAAGGGGCCCCACAAAAACCAACTTTCCACTGTTTTTTAATGACACCAAATTTGATTTCATATTGTAAGCGGATCGTAAAATTGTAAGCGAGAAAAGTATAAGACTGTGCAACGCTGCGCAATTTTGAAGTAACTGTTGCGGTTATCAATACTTTTTGTAAGGGGCCCAATATTTTTTTTGCGTCCGGGGCCTCAACCGACTTTAATCCGCCTCAGTCGTTATAAAACGCAATATTATTTTTGCACTCGACTACAATCAAGTATCGGCTACCAGCGAAAGTGGAGGATTGTGTGCGGACAAACACGTAACATACATAGAAGCGGTTGTTGAAACGAAAGTTCACTTCTTCAGCTGGATGTTTCATTTCTGGGTCGAAAAAGTGCAAACTGTAGAAGCATCGTAGTAGCAGAAAGAAATGTAATTTTTTGCAATTTCCATCTAGCTACCCGTAGTATACGTTTAATCGTTCAACATGTCAGGACTGTAGGTAAAGTGGAATTACATGGAAGAAAGTAGTAGTACTTAACCCTCCGGAGGTCGCGGTCCCAAGAATTCTCCTGGAGGTCGCGGTGTATCTGAGAGATACAATCTGGAGATAGCAATCTAGATCCAAGCGATGGATATATAACGGGTGAATGTGTTGAACAACAGCTACCCTTCGTCGGTAAGGGCTGTAACACAGACCTCGTCTGTGGCTGTAATGTTCCTCTTTAAAAATATTCAGGAAAAGATATACATATGTATCTGTTAGATCAACCGCGACCTCCGTAGGGTGAAAAGAAAGGAGGAGAAAGCTTTGAAAACACAAGTTAAATTAATAAATTTATTATAATAATAATATTAATAAATTAAAGGAACTCGGCAAATTTAATATTCACCTGTCTATCAAAAGTATGTCCTTTTGATTATAATTTAAGGTCTATTCTGTCCAATGAATTATTTTTAAATGACTGCAACATAATAATTAGTCTTTTTATTGAAGGCTTGTACGAATGAGCTGATGAAATATTTACTGTCTCTAATATAAATTATTAATTTTATGTAAAAATACTTCAATTAAATTATGGGGCGTGAACGACCCTATAGGATTTAATAGTTTAGTCAAAGTTGTATTTTCTAATTAACTTTAGCAGCCGCTTATGAAGGGGTAAGAATCTTTGTTAAATATCAGCGCAAACGAACGTTTTATTGGCCTAGAATAGTTGGGAACTTCCTGCAAGATAAATTATCAGTGCTTGATGTTACGAGGAATGCGACAAATAGCAACAAAAGGGAAGTGCAGGATCCTTGAGAAGTTTCACCTGACCAGTAATGATACTTCCTGCTAGTTATGTGGACTATGCCGGTATACATACTTACTGATTGGTGCAGCATTTTAAACTTAAACAAGTTCCGCCGATAGGTTCCAAGAAGGTTCATTTAATAACCCTGAAACTTCCTACGGCCTTTATTCACACTGAACACTTCGCACGAAGATGTTTCCTTTCAATTAATCGTAGTCACTTTCAATCGTACGATTACTCGTAATAATATAACTAGCCTTTATCTACATCTCCTTTATATCGAATTATATTAAATTCCATAACGAAATCTTTAAGAGATTCTATGCCTCTTTTATTGTTTATACCTACATCAGAGTTTTTCCTTGTGGTAGCTTGAGAATGCAGGCCATCGGCCTGTGTTTATTACGACGTAACTGGAAATACTGGAGCCGTTTTGCGTTCCCCTGGTCTTTCTTGGTTCACCTATTATTTTATTGGTTCTTTCTCTCCATATCGCATCAGAAATCGAGAAAATCGAAGTTCGCCTCGAGTAGACCTAACAGAACGAACAATAAATTCTTCACGCTCCACTTACTTCATAACTAGCTCCGTCGAAAGAAATTCAATTTATTCAGGTCAAATGTTTACAACTGTTAAGATTTATTTCAGGGTATATAGTTTGCAACGTTTCTACCTAAATAACAAGCTTATTAACTGAGTTTATCATTAATCGCGTACATACTAAATAGGTTTAACCATCTTCGAACGCCATGCGATGAGTTTTACTTTCCTCGTTAAACATTCAACCACTTTCGCTATCAATTAACATTAATCGCGGTGTTAATTCATAGGCGATTTTATTATCAAGTCGATAGCGTGGCGATTACGTGGAAGATTCCACAGTTTCTCCGACTTTTCTTGCTCTAATTATCAGTGAAAAAACAGTAGTAGGTATATTCTATACAGAATCTCCAAAAAGATTTCATTAAAACTTCGCTAACGCGTGGAGCAGACTAACAATAAGAACGACATGAAGTAGGCCTCGTGTATAGCAGTGGCCGACAAATGCATTAGTTCCCGTTGCGTTCTTCTTACAGACGTGGAAAGTTGTATATTAGCATTTAGCGAAGATCTTTCGATATTTTGATAAACTGCCACTTAACAGTATTTTTGTAAACCCTCAAATTTTTGGTTACCGAATAACTGTGAAGATGATAGCAGCAATCGTTACGATGAGGACAGCAATTACGAATATGGGAATGCTCTGCAATCGATAAAACGATATCACGAAGCTAAAATATTCAAGGAGCCCAATTTCTCTGGCACACAATTTTCGGCAAAAATGTTAATTCTGGCTAAACGTTTTAGGAATACCCTGTATAATGCAGCATCACTGGCGTTCGTAACATGGTAGCTACCATACTCTCAGCAGCAGCTTCGGATAGGATTGATGTATACTTTAAGAGAGTATTATCTCAGTTTTTCTGACCTGGAAACATATTTCCTTTAGGAGGGTGACGGGTGGTCCACTTAACTCCGCTAATTGATAATAAAACGTAAAAAGAAAAAGAGATGGTAAGAATCGCTCGCTTTAAATTGCTCAGTTGCCAAAATTACATATTTTACGTTTAGGCCAGACCGTTCAATTAAAAATTTTTCAATTCAAACCCCATGCCGTCGAATTCTAATAATCGAAGCGTTGTTCTGTTGTAATATAAACCATTTTCGCTTAATCTTTTACAAAATCTATTCTGACTAAAGTAAATATGAAATAGGCACATGACCATAAGGACTAGAATGTGACAAAACAAGCAGGTACCGAATGATGTTCTCAACTTGGAGAATGTGATCACTGATTCATACACTATCCACCGAGATATATAAAGCGCACAATCGAGAAAGGAACAACGGCATTCCTCATGCGTGTACTAATAGGCAGTTACAGCCACCTCTCCGGCGATATGTATTTAAGGAATTGCTAAAGCTATAATTATTGTACATATGGAATCGCAACGCGCTTCAACAACTGCACGGGCTAAATTAAATTATACGTTTCTTTTTGCAGTTGCAGAATGCATCGAAGGGCAAGGAGGCTGCAAGAGGTGCAGAGATGGAACGTGCGCCAGATGCGCCGTACTTTTGCATCAGGGAACGTGTGTCGATACTTGCCCGTCCGGTCACATCGCAGATTGGTCGACGAGAGACGAATATATGGGCAGAATTTGTAAAGAAACTGGGTATATGTTTGGATTCACTGGCAGCCAGGTAGCGATTCTGGTGGGAGTCGTCTCCGGAGCCACTATATGTATCCTTATTATATTGTGCGGAGCTGTAATTGTACATAGAAGAAAGAAAAAAGCTGCCAAATTTATCCAGCAATTTGAGGACAGGTACATTCCTAGTATGTTACGTTTGTAATCCACGAAATGGATATCAGTGGTTACAAAGGAAAGACGTGCCTCCGCTTGTGTTTTAGCGCAGAGAGAAGAGAATTCTTGAAACACCTCGCGACGCTTAGGGAAGAAGGCAATACATTTCTGTCTATGCTCAACGATACTAGGAGACAAGTTAGAGAATTATATTACTCCAGGAATAACGGAGATGGTGCTGTCGGCATACAAGCGTATAGGTATGATTATTTCTGTATTTAATACGATGCTCTAATGTATAAATCTTTTTCTATACCATAATTGTAATTTATAGACCAGTTCTGCGGGATTTAGCGAGGATACTAGTTTTTATTAATAGAAGGGACGACGAGATACCAATTCCTCCGGACGATTGGCAGAGACTTTTTTCATGGGCGGAGAGACTCTTAAGGCGTTACAAAAGGCACAGTTCTCCGGAGGTAAATTGAATATTCCGTTAAACATTGATTTTGAGATACCCGATTTCAAGACGCTTGGCATTTTAAATTTTACTTCTTTTTCACGCAAGTCTTTAAAACATTTTGGTGAGTGATACGTATTAAAAGAATAATTAATGTAACTACTTTCCTAAATTGCACGGCAGGATGGATATACTTTAATTGAAAGATTGCATATGCTGATAACAAGTGACATTTCATACGAACTTTTGAGAACGAAGCGATGTACCGAATGCCTGCTTTTATACTTTAAGGTGGCTCAACTTGTGACATTCTTGCAACAACCAACAGCATCGGTCCAAATGAATGTACCGCAACAAGTGACAATCACACAATCACCTCAGCCGTACGAACTGAGAACCACTCCAACTAATCTGACTACATTCCAAGCAAACGTTCCACTTGCAACATTTCAAGCGAGTGATAAATCAAGTATCAGTCCTGCGAGCTCCAGCCTTGGATATGTAAAGGACAGCCCTGTGAGCTCCAGCCTCGGACAGAACAGCTCTGGAGTGTACAACGAGAAACTTAGCCCAAATGGATCCAGTATAGGACAAACAACACCGCTAGTATACGACAACCAAAAACGACTAAAATCCTCCAGTACACATTTCCAAGAGCTTGCCATTTCGACATTTAAACATACTTATAATACCGGTGCGACTATAACAGGGCCAGCATGTGCAATAGATGAGTGTGAGGCGAGTGGACTTGACTGTGAATTAAATCCGCAGTGGGAATTTCAAAGTACTACAGAGGCTGCTAACTATACCATTTTGTCAGATTGGTCGCCTGCTCGTGAATACCTCATCGACGATTTCACAATTCTTGGTTTTCGACCGCAAGATGAAATTACTACGGAACTGTAAATAATATTATATGTAACATGTACATTTCATGATACCATGGTATTTACTTGTAAAAATATTCTCTCCATTTATGGACAGTATTTCATTCGTTTTAATATTTAAAACTACCACCTGAAAACTCAATGCACTCTCATATTATTAAAATAATTTATTTGTACCCGATATACTTTTACGAAATCGTGTTTTCAATCATTTTTATGAAATCAGATTTTCAAAGAATTACGCGATTCACATGTAATTTATTTAAATGTTTCATACATATACAGGATAAAACATTTAAGGCTGGGATCGAAAGAATCTCTATTATTTAAACGTATCGCGAGGATCATACGCGAGGTTTATATCGTATATGCAGAAATGTATAAATCATTCAGTTGAGTGAGCAACTCGTGTAAAGAATCGTAAACTTTTTTCACCTGTCCTACCTCTACGATATGTTATAAAAATTTGACCCTGTATATGTTCATACACGTTCATTCTATAATATAAAAAATTTATAATGATACCAAATAACCGTAAGTGTTTGTTATAGACGATATCTTTTTTTATTTTATTTTATTTCTATCTTGTACACATATGTTTAATTATTACTATATAATTTACTATACTAGTCAAGATTTCCTTTTATTAAGAGTATGGCTTCTAAGATCATATCTTTGTATTACCAACAGTTGAAGCAAGTTCGTAGGAATAATTTTACATATTTTCTAAAAATACTCTGTATCGGTTTACTAACATATCACTACCAAAACAAAAACATGTGTGTACACATATTTGTATGTATTATTAAACAGAGTGATTCTTATAAAATGACCAATACGGTTACCGCTAAAGTTCGAGAATATATAGAAGAATTGTTCATGCAAAAAAAAATGCATCGTTAACACCGCCAAGCAGTTTTTTCCAATATCTTCAAACTTCAAACGTAAGCTCATTGATCACTTTATAAAAATCATTATATATCAGGCCGAAATGGTCAGTTGTATGTACAAATTGATGTAAATATTGATATTATACTAGCAAATCTAGGAAAATGTTAAATATAATATATATGGATGTAAAATAATTACACCTATAACTTTCCCTGTACTTATAATCATCTTCCCTTTTAGGTACAGAATTTTCCCTGAGTAGTAAACTGTCATAAAAGTTCATATAATTATTTCGCAACATATTTACTTGAACCATACAAGATTATATTAATCTCCTACGAAAATTATATCTACTTGTACAAAAGAGTACCTATCCAGTTCAACACCCTTTCGAGATACATAAATTGAAAAACGATTGCACAAATACATATATTTCTTTGATCCCGCGAGAAATTATATTATAAAATATTAGGAAGAATTAGTAAAAGTCCCTAATATGCATTTAACACTATGACAAACGAAAAGAAAATGATTTTCCACAAAAGCCATGAATGTGAATGTTTCTAAATATTAGCGGGCTTTCACGCAGGAAGTGATTAAATGGCGCGCGCAGCCGGATGCTGCGCGCGCATACTGGACGAGCTAACAAAGAGCACTTGACGTATTTCATTTCATTATGTTGCAGATCAAGCTTATTATTTCCCGAAAATTTGGCCAGCAATTGGTTTTTCGCTGCGGCAAGCTTTTTTATCGAATGACTTTCGCATACTGTGCTAATTAATGGGCGGTTGACCAAATAATGCCCGTAACGCGTAAGTTCCTGCGGGGTGGGCAAGGGACGCCATGACAGTCGTCGTATTTTCTGTTAACCGCAAGCACGTATGTTCCTGGCAGCGTTTTCGTGAAATTGTTGCGCAGTTTGGCATCTATACGGATAAAAATTGGCAGCCCCGTTTTCGAAGCCCCGCGGACTTCGCTTGGGATATATTCTGGAGGTGGAGGGCGAGGGCGCGTGGCCATTATCAGGGATTTGCTTGTGGGTACCCGTGGCGAGGTGAGACGTCGAGAGGCGGCGAAAGGCGTCCCCCCCTGCGTCGGGACGCGTGTCTCCCTGTGCACGAGACGGCCCAGGGCCGACGAAGCGAGATGCCAGAACCGCCGACGGCACCGTACACCACGTGAGTCCACCCTACGAGCCGCCTCGGTCATCCCTGAGGCCCTCGCGCACGCTTGTCGCCAATCCCCTTGCCCTGAATCCCGAGAAACCTCCATCTTGTGGCCCCTTGTCCCCGTTCTACGAGTCACGATAATTGACGCGTCATATGCCCGAGACACCAGAAGATGGTGCCCGTGAAACCTCTCTTAACTACGAGGAGATCTATGGCAACTCCTGGCAAATGTGGCAATATAGCTGCGTACTCGAACGAGCCGCCGCGCTGGTACGCTCAAACACTTCTAAGTTCTAGTGCTCCACAGTCCACTATTTTCGCTTTGTCGCCCTCAGTCGCCCTCGCGAGTCGCGAGATTCCGTCCGATGAGTCACACTTTCCCGCTCACTCGACACTCGACACTCGACAAAAAACTCACACGGAATATGTATCTGCGAGGTTAAAGTAACTATTCGCGTTTCTGCATGCTGATAATGTCTTTTACAATATTAACCTATCGCCGTGCACATTATATAATAATAAGCGTACGCCCAGACAATTCTTTCAAATACGTTAGACCCGGGCTGAATCCTTCCCGTCTATTTGTATTAAACTAACTGATTTCGAGGTTAAACGTTAGAATTTATTTTGCTAGTCGGTGTGAACGGAATAGTGGCTAGGTACTCTGTTAACGAACATGTTATTTTGCAACACTATTAGGATTTTATCGGTAATAAAGAATGGATATGTTTTTAGAGTAGAGTCAATTGCTATTAGATCTTGTATATGTAAATGAATGTGTGGCTCTTAACCGACGATATCTAAATCAATTTTAATTGAATTGTTTTGCAGGATGAGAAATGAAATATATCAAAAATATTTAGTTAGTACCCAGCAGTGAACAAAGATGAATAGTGAGCAGCATGCATTGCCAGCGACTACGCAGGCACAAGAGGTAAGCATGTATTTCATTAAAACAGGCTAACCACCAAACCACAAATGCGCAACAATTATATGAACACTGGAGGTTAAAAATATTCTCAGACATATTAAATTCATTTATCAATTGTAATAAATAGTTAACAGTTAAAAACATTTAATTTCACTTTCGTTGCTTTTTATCAGTTACCTTTTTACGTTGTTTTTAATTATTAATAATTACTTTTCGTACATAACAGTTGCTTTATTCATATTTAGAAATGCAGCATAAGATTCTGTGTAGATGGTGAGAATTATCGTGTAAATTGCTTGTACCATACTTAAATGAAATAGCTTATGCTTAAATATTTTATATTTCTTGGCTTGCTCTTTCTGCGATATCAAGTACTTATAGGAGCACATACTTTTACATATTAAGATACAGTTTTGTGAAAGTAGCATGATAACATTTAAACACGTATTATAATAATTTAGTTTAAATAATATAAGCTTCTAGCATAAAAACACGTATTTTAAATAGTCTTGCAAATGGTATCCTCTAGGTGTAATTTTATTATTTACTTTCAGTGACATAGAACTCTGTACATAATAGTAAATACCAATGACGGTACTGGTTGCACGAATTTGTCGAAAAAAATTTCAGTTGTAACTCTATACCGCTGGAAGCGTAAAAACTGGAAACTAGCGCATTTGTCGATTGGAGCCGAGCCTGGTGCATGCTGCTGCATGCCGTATTAATGTTGTACAAATGTTTGAATGTATATCGGTAGGATGTAAACGCGGGTCAAAGTGGTCGTCCTTCGTACCCAGGTGGTTTGACTACTGCAACCAGTCTTGGCAATGTAGCGAGTACCCCGCATTCATCCGCGGACCTGCGTGTAGGTACAGCCGTAGCGTTAGCCTCCTCGGTAGCTAAATATTGGGTCCTCACCAATCTGTTTCCTGGACCGCTACCTCAGGTCTCGGTCTATCACCATTCCCACCACAACTCCTCGCACAGGAGTAGTGGAGGTGGAGAGGCATCTTCCAAAGAGCCAGCCTCTTCATTGAACCAAGAAATGGCGTTGACTTCCAGTTCGCATCATCAGTCGACGCCTACGCATCATCATCATCAACCTTCAGTTAGCAGTAGCAGCCATCATAGCTCTTTACAACCAAATCCACAGGTTTGTTTACTTAGAGGTATGCAATGACTAGTTATCGAGCATAGATTATAGGGGATTCAGGTTAGAATTCGCTTCCCGTAGTAATTATGGTAGCATACTATGTTGCATATCTCTTATATTATATGTGAGTAGATAGTCGAGTTCTGTACCATAATAAATTAAAAATATATAAGTATCGCTTGCAATATTTACATTTATGATTTAAAATGCAACTTTATCCAAAGTCTGTTTTTCTTTCCTTTGCATTTGATTGTACGCTAGTTGTTGTAATTTATATTAAATTAATTATTAATTATATACGTGCTGCCACCGATACTGCATTTTTAATATTATTTATGTTTGTTAGTTTTCAGAATGTATTAGGAAAAGATATTTAATGTCAGACATATTTCACATTGAATTCAATAATAGTTCTCGATCGTACGATCCTTTGAGGCGCAGAAAGGAATTTAGCAATATCATTCTTTTATGTTTCATATAGCAGATCCCAGTGTCGCTGCCAGGCCTTAATCTAGACGGAGCGCATATACCTACTAGCGTTAGTCATTTGCAGGCTGCACATGCACAAATGCAGCAACAAATGCAGGCGCAACAGCAGCAGCTGCATCAGCAGCAGCAACAGTCGCAGCAGCAGCCCCAACAGCAGCAGCAGCAACAATCTCACCATCAGATGCAAAATCATCAAAATGCTCAGAACAATGGACCAACTGCACATAATCAAAACGCACAGAGAGATGATAATAAAGTGAAAGATGAGGGTGGAAGTTGCACAACTGAACGTTGTAGCGACAATCAAGTTCATTGCCAAGTCCAGTGTGATCTCCAGCTACAAACATCTCAAGATCTACAACAAAGTCTTATGCAGCAGCAGCAGCAGCAGCAACAACAACAACAACAGCAGCAGCAACAACAAATTGGTGTGAATATAAGTGGAAATTCTTCGGCCGAAGGTGGAAGTCAGAACAATTCAGAGAAGCCTGAAAAAGAAAAAGAGCTGCGTCAACTGAACATGACGCAGTACGTTTGTTTAATTCGTTTATCTATTAAGTACGATCATTCCTGTAGCATGACAAGCGGTATTACAATTTCTGTACAGGTTTCAAGTGCCAGATTTAAAACCAGGAGGTCATATGATGGATGTGAGAACAGCCGACGGTTCAGTTGTAAAAATCAGTGCTGGGAATGAACAAGATTTAGCGAAAACTCTTGGGGTTGAAATGGTGCAAAATATGTATAAGGTAAAAATTATTAGAACGTAGAATGCGACGATCTCATATTAACGTAACATGCGATAGATTTATTTCAACATCTCTGGTTATACGTTTTAGGTGAATGTCGAAGATATTAATCAGCTTCTAGCATATCATGAAGTATTTGGGAAGCTACAAAGTGATATAGCTGCTGGTACAAGCTTAGTTGGAAGCACAGTTCCTACTCAAACAGTTACCACGATACAGAATGGAACGCCGATTGTACAGCAAGTTCAATTAAATAAGTTCGATATTAAATCGAGTGATGGTGAAGCTACACCAGGACCAAGCGCATCGCCAGTATCGGTTGGAAGCCATGCTTGTGAAATATGTGGAAAGATTTTTCAGTTTCGCTATCAGCTTATCGTGCACCGTCGATATCATACGGAAAGAAAACCATTTACATGTCAAGTACATAGAAAATCAGAGTTTCCTATTATTTTCCACTTTACTCCATTGTCGTTTACTGTATTTAGAATTTATGAACTCTGCAGGTGTGTGGCAAGGCATTTTTAAATGCGAACGATTTGACTCGTCATGGTAAATGTCACTTAGGTGGATCCATGTTTACTTGTACAGTGTGTTTTCATGTGTTTGCTAATGCACCGTCGTTAGAGCGCCATATGAAGCGACATGCTACCGATAAACCTTACAATTGTACCGTATGCGGAAAGAGTTTCGCGAGAAAGGAACATTTGGATAATCATACTCGCTGCCATACTGGGGAAACACCCTACAGGTAAATACACATTTGCAGTTTCTATCATTTTTATTCATCGATTGAAAGAATTTTAGGATATTCGAATAACTGTTCTCATTTCGTGTTTCAGGTGCCAGTACTGTTCGAAAACATTTACTAGGAAAGAACATATGGTGAATCATGTTCGCAAACACACGGGTGAAACGCCCCATCGATGTGATATTTGCAAAAAGAGCTTTACTCGCAAAGAACATTTTATGAATCATGTTATGTGGCACACAGGAGAGACTCCTCACCATTGTCAAGCATGCGGCAAGAAATATACGCGTAAAGAACATCTTGCAAACCATATGCGTTCGCATACCAACGACACACCATTTCGCTGTGAAATATGCGGTAAGTAATTTGTTTATTCTTTGGTCCGAAGTACAGTATTGTCTCCGTATATGCTCGCTGGCCGGGACCGGCGATGAGCCCGTATCGGCTACAGAGCCCCAATTCCGAGTGTTCGTTTCTCGCTTCTTTCTGGCCTTAGGGGGGGAGCGAGATGGAACGCTTTGCATGCGCGGCGGGTATGCACGATGGCGCGAACGCTCAGATAGAATCGTGACTGTTCGACGCATGCGCGCGACGGTCAGATAGCCAGGCACGGCACGAGTCTTTTTTGCGCCCTAGGTGGACTTGCCAAATTCCGTCATTTATTATAATACAATTAACTGAGCTTCTTCGTATCCTTACTCTTAATTTTTACTCGTAGTTTAAAACCGTTGTAGTACAATTTGTAGTACTTTGGTAATTTAAAACTTTATTTTCAACAATGTCTACAATGAAAAGACCATTTTGGCCCTTCTTGTCAACCTTACGCCCTAACAGTTGCCTAATTTTGCAGAGTAAAGTCACGAATCAGAATAAAGTTAATCTTAAATAAATGTAATATAATAAATGGCGCAATTTGACAAGTTCGCCTAGGACGCAAAAAAGACTTGAGCCGGGCCTGCGCCAAGATTTTGCGAAGCGGTTCCCGTGCTTGCAACCATCGCGCATGCCCGTTGCGCACGCAAAGGACGGAGTGTCATGGCGCTCGAAAGACTTTCAATGGTACTCGTTCGCTCTCGTTCCATCTCGCTCTCGCCTTCGCCGGACAAGAGTGAGACAGAAGTGGTGGGGATAGCGACGAGCTCGTATCGGGTGCACCAAACCGAGCATATACGGAGACAATACTGTATCGTTTTTATATATGATATACTATTTCTATATGTTTGCACGATATATCGTATAATCTACTTGATGGATATACTTTCCCATAAGATAAGAGTATTAAAATAGTCAGGGGCGGCTTTAGCATACTTGGCATACGGGCACGAAAATCAATTAGCAGAACGGATATAAATGAATAAACGCATACAGCGGCGCCCCTACGGATTTGGCGCCCTTAAAGCCGACCCTGAAAATAGTAAATGCAATTTATCAGTTGTACATATTTGTTTCTTGGAAGGAACTCGGAGGAATTGCAATCTTAATTGCACTGTTGATTACACGATTAAAATATATACACTATTATTTAATGGCTTATCAAAAAACTGTATTCTTCGGATAAGAAAGAAAGCGTGATTAATTCGGATATTTCCTTTCGAACCTTGTATTTTTGGGCCCTACAAAACTATTTCATAAAATGGGATTCTGATAATACTTATTTTGTATTTAAAATCCTCATAGTGATAGTTATCTTTGTTTATGATAAACCCAAACACAGCGATATATTTCATAGTAATATTCAGTACGTGTATGGAATAAAAAATTTCCGAAATCAAAGTTAATATTAACAAGGATATCATTTTTAATGAAAAGTTCCATATTTATTGCGGTGAACATTTGAAAATCACGGTTTCTTTTGTTTAAGATATATTGCGTATACTATTATAATAATACGAGTCCGTACAAACAATTTACAACAAATTAGTCGACCATTGTCTAAAATCGTAATTAAAATGCACTGAAACTCTTAGTAAGGTAAGTTATAAGTAATTATTCTAGACTGTTTTTAGATTAAACGCTCCAAGTTTCAAATTAGAATCTTAAAAAGACAGTATCATAAATATAACATCAAATTTGATCAAAACCTGGATATGAAATCTATGATTATTCCACTTTTAAAAATCATATACTGCGTACATCTGCATGTTTAAAATTTACAAACAAATGGAAATTAATAGAAAGTTTTCAAATAGAATTTTATTACACCCATACATCTATATAAGTATATATAAAATTGAAGTTGCATACTTTGAAATGCGGTTTCTCAGTAAATATGAACTGTAGCCACAAGTGTGTTACATCACTTTGTTCGTCTTGACGAGAGGAAGGTTCTAACGTTTTTATTTTTTTTCTAAATAATGATTTTTAAATAATAATATATCGTGATGCGACGGTGGGGCGGACGCTTCTCGGTTGCGAAATAGCACCACGGCGCGAATAAGTAGCCGAGAGAGATTATGAATCCAGAGAGCCAGATTATGAATCGGTCACGCTAATATCTCGGGCGAACCCGAGACGGGGGACGCTAGTCTTAATATATAAAGCAGAAAGTGTTTGTGTGTTTGTCTGTTACCTAAAAACTTTCAAACGGTAAACTCTAGGATCATATGTGTCCCAGCTATTATGTCTAGCTAAGTCAGGCGAATGCGACTATTTATAAAAGAAATTTTTTAGTACAGATAAGAAATATCCAAATATATTACTCTGATCTATTGAATTTCATTCTACAATAGTAGTAGTTTCTTAAACTTAATATACAAATTCGAGAAGTAATTATAATAAAACTTAAGCAATTCGGCTTCATTAAGAAACTGATAATATGATGAATTGATAGGTACAACAAATAAATGTATAATTTAATGTACAAGTCTTGAGAAGCATAAAATTTTAACTACCCCAAGAAGATTCGTGCATGCAATTTAGCGGCAAATAAAAAAAAATAAGAATTATCGAGTCCTGCCTATTGGTCTTTGCGGTCGCGGAGTTACGAAAAATTAGAGTATAAGCGCGCCGAGTTGTGGGTTCGCGAGGGTGAAATAAAATTCGCGAGAATTGATCGCGGTTCGCTGCCCCCCTGTCACAAGCCGCGCGCATTCTTTTACAAACGCGCCTTTCTAACCTCACAATTGCTGGCGTCTTTTGCCGGTATATATTGTTTTTTTAATTCCTGTATGTAACGGGCTATTTACCGCAGTGTTTCACACAATATCAAGATATCGGTGCATTAAAACAAACATTGGTATCATGACATGCTATTTCGTAAATTTGAGCGGTTGGTATATATTGCAATACGTTTCGTTTTCATGTAAACAAAATACGCTTTCGCTTTTGAAATTCACACGAAAAATTGGGATTTCGATCATAGCATTACACATCCCTGGTAGCAATTCGAACTTTTCATAGCAAAACATACATTTGCGATAAAATAAAGTAGAAATGTATGTTGCGCTTAAACACTTAATTACTAAATCATTATTAAAGCAGTATCGAATATTCATGATTAAAATAGAACCAAGTTATGCTATTCAACTTCTCTGTCATAATTTCATGTTGTGTTAAAAATAAAATATCAGTTTGAAGTTATTAGCCTTAGCTTTTAATCATTCCTGTTAATTAAAAGCTCATTAAAAAGCATAAAATATTATGAACATGCTTTGTAACTACTTCTGTCAAGAAGACAGTAAAAAATAGTATATAACGTTAAGGAATAGCTACCGAAGATCAAACGATTAATATTACCAATTGATCATGCTGCTACTCTACTTTATTGTACGAGATTTTGAAACCAATTGAGCATAGTTATCGCTGGGAAATTATAATTCAAATTACAGTTAAAGAAAATTAATACATTCGCGTAACTTTCTAGGCAAGCTATTATATCTGTTGCGACTACAGAGGTATTCTTATGATGTTATTGATGCAATTACCTGTTCAGTTTGAGAATCTATCGTGTTCGATTTGAAGGAGAATATTGTATAATAGAAATAATTGTGTCTTTAGTATTCGAATAGCATTTATCCTTAATCATTAAAGTGTCGCGAGCACTTTTAAGCACTCTGTCACTCGGTAGAATGTATACATTGTACGGGTATGGATATTCTGTAAATATGGTTAACAATCTACGAGCAATGGTTTCCGCACACAGCATATTGAACATTAAAAAGATTCGTATAACTTAGTCAACGAAATCAAAATCTTTGCTTCGACAAGTTTGTGCAAATTCCATTGCGAGGCATTTTAAGCAGATTTACAGTTTTATGATTCTGATTGATATTACAGTATAATCAAGTATTCGTGTGTTTTGCTTTTGTTTATCACTGCGAATACAGGTAAGTCGTTTACGAGAAAGGAGCACTTCACGAACCACATAATGTGGCACACGGGTGAGACGCCGCACCGCTGTGATTTCTGCTCGAAGACATTCACGCGAAAGGAGCATCTTTTGAACCACGTCCGCCAGCACACGGGTGAGTCTCCACACCGATGCGGCTTCTGCTCCAAATCGTTCACCAGAAAGGAACACCTTGTTAACCACATCCGCCAACACACAGGTGAGAGCGGTTGGCAGATGTCCATTTCACGGACAACCGATTGTAATATTTGTCTCTAAGAGTAGTTTATATTACGTGGCTAGAAAATGATTTAGTTAAGAAACATGTTAGGGACTGAGTCACCTTTCATAATATATGTCATGTAACACACACCAAATCGTTCTCGTGTTCGTCCAAAAATATAGAAAAAGAAGAACGATCACTATCATTACCAAACGTGTCACGGCAATCGTTTACTGAACGTATCTCGCTATCTGAGCACAGTTTCGATTTCGCTTCTAACTGACGTTTAGCTCCGACGTTGAGCACTTGCATGCGAAGCAATATATAATAGTGGTCTCGATATAATGTCTATCAAAAACAGAAACAGCATATATTTATAGAAGTTTATTTACAATGCCGGGTAGAATAATCTGTTTTGCCGATCGTCTGTGACAATTCATATTGTGTCTAACTAGTAATTAGTTAACCGATCACAATTATCCCATTTCATCGAATCCCTAGAGACATTTACTGTTCTGCCTCATACACCGCTCTCATACATGCTTCTTATTAACTCCTTCAGGGCCCTGTCGCTATAAATATTCATAATACTTGTTGCGTTCTGAAAGCGTTTAGCAAGCTTCTTATCATTTCAAAGACTTGTATATAGTTCCATTTTCATTCTCATTTCATTTCATAGGTGGCATACCAGTGCATTATTTAGTTAAATCTAAGGAAGTTCATGATTTATTTTCATTTTAAAAATCAAACCTGCTATCGAAGATGCTAAGACTTTTTTAAATTAGTACTTTCGAACACTTGAGATTAGAATGTCTTTGGTAAAGATTTTTTTATCACTGTGCAAGCTGACTTTCCTCCTGTGCGACGTAAGAGACGACAATATCGAATGAATCCTTACGCTCTGCCCCTGTAATGCTTTGTCCCTGCCATTTGTCACGTGTTCGAGAGAAGACATTTCATTTCGAATGCCCTTTGCCCATGCATTGCGTCAGGAGAGAACTCGTCTTGTACAGGATAATCGGTTGTTCGAATGACGAGTAAAAATCGCAGTTGGTTATAAAATGTACAGGGGAGACGCCCTTCCGCTGTCAGTACTGTCCAAAAGCATTTACGCGGAAGGATCACCTGGTAAACCACGTCAGGCAGCACACGGGTGAGTCACCGCACAAGTGCCAGTATTGCACCAAATCCTTCACGAGGAAGGAACATTTGACAAATCACGTGCGTCAACATACAGGCGAATCGCCACACCGATGCCACTTCTGCTCCAAGTCATTTACTCGTAAGGAGCATTTGACGAATCATGTGCGAATCCACACCGGCGAATCACCGCACAGGTGTGAGTTTTGTCAGAGGACGTTCACTAGGAAAGAACACCTTAATAATCATCTCCGTCAACATACCGGAGATTCATCGCACTGTTGTAACGTGTGTTCAAAGCCATTTACAAGAAAGGTACGTTGATCAAGATTGTCTTTCGTATCCATAACGTCAAAGATTATTATTATTGCGCGTGTCAACGCTAATTAGTTTCGAGCTGTAAATACTTGTGTTTATGTCAATCATAGATTATTAACAATTCCATTTCTTTTCGTTTGTTACAGGAGCATCTTGTAAATCATATGCGATGTCATACTGGTGAACGTCCATTCGTATGCACAGAATGTGGCAAGAGCTTCCCGTTGAAGGGCAATCTACTTTTCCATATGCGCTCGCACAATAAAGGAAGTAATGCCGAGAGGCCGTTCCGTTGCGACCTATGTCCTAAAGACTTCATGTGCAAAGGGCACTTGGTGTCCCACAGACGATCACATTCGGACGAACGGCCCCACAGCTGCCCGGATTGCGGGAAAACGTTCGTTGAAAAAGGCAACATGCTGAGACATTTAAGGAAGCATGCGGCGGAAGGTCCACCGACACAAGTCACCACGCCATCAGCCATTCCTCAATCCGGCGTTCTACCAATACCGGCAGCAGCGGTTCTGGTTGGTCATCCGTTGGCACCGCCAGCACCACCAGTAGTGCCACAACACACGGTTGTCGTGCCCACCCCGCCAGGTGTGTTGACCTCCTACTAAACCAAATCAACAGGAAAGATGCGAAAGCATTTGATAAAGATCAAAGTGAGTGTATACATGATGAACGTTTGTGTTGTTGATCACGAAATAATTGTGCGTCATTGAGTCCTCTTCTTCTTTTAACGACTTACACGGTTTCCATGGCCACGGAGGTTGATCAGTGTTATTATTGCGTCGCAATAATGCCGTTGAGAAAGTAAATACAGACATTGCCCACGTTCCAAACGTTCGCACCAATGCTCTTCTGCAGTTATGCGCAGAAGGGAAGTTTATAGAAACATTAAATTGAACAATAACCGCTGCCTACGCGTTGGCGGCGTATTATCCAAAGTTTGAATTTCTTTGTTTCTTTTTATACCATACCTTTACGTAGATCTTTCTATAAAAAACGGGGGGGGGGGGGGGAAGCTAATACGATCTTCCCACGTTTCTCTTGATTATGCAGAATGTATAACTCGGAACTTTGCAATTCACTGATGGGCACAGATAAATTTCATTGTTAATTGAATTGCGATTAGTCAATAATTACGCTAGCGATGCGTCGATGTATTATTTTTGTATGATAATTTCATATGTAAAGAGGAAGAAAATTATTGTAGCTGCTGATTACGTACAGCAGAATTCGGCATTGTGTAACGTATTGTCGACGGTGCGAGGGAGTAGCGACGTCGTAAATTATGCCCGACCATAGACAGAAGCACGTTTTGATTGTTGGCACGAGTGGTGGTGAATAGGGATTAGAGGGGAGGACGGAGACCACTTTACTCGGAATCACGTGGAACATTCCCATTCTCAAATTAAGTAGTAATGGATCAGTGCCACGCGAAGGATGTTTATATACAGTGTTGTGTCTTTAAATTCCCGCTGGCTTTCCAGTCACTTAAGACCTGCTTCTGCCTACCACTTCGTTTCACTCATGACTTCGCTAATGACCTCACTGTTGCTCTACAGTTGACGATACAACGTACGTACCTCGAAAGGTATGATTACAATTTTAAGAATTTATCGCGGCGTTTGCTGGCAGTACAGAGTATATTCGTAATCGAAATTACACAATGAACGCGCCTATTCGTAATGCACGTTTTTCTTTCGAATCAGACACGTGACTCTTTACAGGGAAATACTTCTGTTCGATACAATCGCGATACGCCGATAGTATTTGTTTGTGACCATCATCGTTTTGGTACAATTGAGCTATCCGTTAAAAAGCACATTTCTTTGCTATCACTTCCATGAAATCGGGCGATATCGTTAGATGCGGAGTGGTATTTCTAATTTTGTAATCGACATCGCGGCTCGCTAACCATGTCCGATCGATGTACTCCGAAGTGTCTTTTTAAAAAAGAAATATATATATTGTATGAGTTTCGCCGTTTCCATACACTGACTGTAGAACTAAACGAGGATTTCTACGTTCCGTCGCGTGCGAATCAAATACCGTGGGAAGAGAAAGTATGTTCTATTATTTTCGTAAAAGATTGTACATGAACGTGACTGAAAAAAAGATACTATATATTTAATAATTCATAATCTTCAGATCACTTAGATATTTACCCGTATTACTTTACTCGATTGGCGTGTAGTTTAGTCCATTGCGAAAAATTCTATTCCAAAGGAACTTTAAAAAAGATTTATGTTTTATACGAACTTGTCTATGCTA
Source organism: Andrena chrysosceles (assembly GCA_963855975.1). NCBI lineage: Eukaryota > Metazoa > Arthropoda > Insecta > Hymenoptera > Andrenidae > Andrena > Andrena chrysosceles. The sequence continues at coordinate 552,503 of OY979769.1, read as the reverse complement.
ATTAAAGTTCCACGTCGGTTGCCCGCAGTGCTCGGAGCAATTAAGCTACGCTGATGGAGGGGGAAACACCTACAGGAGCGGTGGTAATGTGTGTATGAACTGCGCCTGCGGCAGTCACGTTGTAGGCGTTTCCCCCTTCATCAGCGTAGCTTAATCGCTCCGAACACGGTTGCCCGTTTTAGCTATCGTCATTGTCTTTTGTTTAATCGTACACATTATGATCGAGTGCAATATAAACTATGCCGACTTTGCTTAAGAGACGTCCGCGACAAATACCACTGTTGCACATCAGAATTTTAAATTTTAAAAACCAGGAGATAGCAGTAGGGAAGGGCGATTCCGTTCAAAAGAATCGATACTTAAAAATCGATTCTAATGAAACATCGATGCTTAAGAATCGATTATTTCCAAAAAGAATCGAAGAATCGATGAAAGGAATGATTAGGAATAGAATAAATTAACTGTGAGATAGAAAGAATTTTTATTGAATCATTACATTGGAAAATACAATCTGTAATATGCATATATTCCGTATTTTAAGCATATATTATAATATCTTTTTAAAAGGATAGTGTATACATCCACGAAACGCACACACACACGCGCGCGCGCGTGCAACACACAAATTTTACAAAATTATTAATCCTTAACTTACGCTTATTTTCTTCCACGAGTTCTATGTCTTGATAATCCATTAAAACGATAATATTTTTGAAGCCGCGAAACTCTGATGATGGAGGAAACGATTAGACTAACGTTGTAATTCAAAATGTTAATTTATTGATATATAAAAATTAATTTAATAATTAATACTCACCTAGTAATTATTACTATTAAACACAGAAAGGCAAACTATGTTCCATGAGCCACGAGGGAAGCAGTTGGAACAATGGTGGACAAAGCCCAACGGTGCTATGGGGACAAGCTGCGCGGAGGAGGTCCGCTCGCTCGTGGAACAGAGATAGAAAAAATGTTGATTTTTTCTCGATTATTGGTTAGAAAATAATCGAGTTATCGAGAATCGATTCTTAGAATAATCGGTAAAATAGTCGATTCTTCAGAAAGAGAATCAATCGATTCTAGAAAAATCGAATAGAATCGCCCTTCCCTAGATAGCAGTTTAGTTAGTCCGCCTATGTTCGAATCGATGCTTTGAACTTTTCGTTTTTACGATTACTTTTTAAATAATTAACAATATTTGTGTATCGTCTACTTGAAAAAAGGGAGAATATTATGACTCTAGCGATCTTATAAGGCCATGTATTTCATATTTACGGTTAAGATAAAATTAAATCGTAAGCTGGGTCCTGCGATAACGTATCGTTCTGCTAGGTTACCTAAAATAATATCACGTATTTAAAATGAGCACCCGACACCAAAATGTTACGTTTAAACCGTTTACGACTACCGACAGCAAACAACAGCAAAGATGAAACCGCAGCCGAGTTTTACCGTTTGTCGCACTACCAGGCTTACCTTAATAATGTATAATAATAATAAGTATCGAGAATAGACACGAGAGAGAAATGAGAAATTTATTAACGCGCCGTGCACGCGTTACATGGAGTTTTGTGTACGATAAACGTTCGTCACTGCGTAGAGGTCTAGATTAATATATTATAACAAGTACTACTAAGTATATTCAAATAATTAGATATCACGTACTATTTAAAGTTAACGAGGGGAAATAAATAACTAATTGTACCGCAGGGTCACTTAACGGGTGACATAAAATGTATGTCACATAAGGAACGTAAAATTTTCACTATATATTCGTAAGACAGAGAGAGAGAGAGGGAGAGAGAGAGAGAGGGGAGGCATGCGCGCGCGTGCGCGCACCTGTGAAGTTCGTGCAAAGATGCGTCTGTAAAGAAGAGAACAAATATATATGTATAATATATATATTGCTCACGCTTATATACATTATGTATATATACTGTACACGACGTGAGAGAAATGATTTGCGATGCCGCATCGGATACACTTGGAGCAAGTCATATTTCCGGTGATACGTGTAAAGAATTCCTCTGCAACCTATTCGTGGCATCGCTCCCCTGCAATTTGCTAAAAATCTAACAAAGAATAAATAGAAATAATGTTTATATGAATTATTATTATTATTATTATTATTATCATCATTAATATTATACGTTATGAGAATAAGAGTTGGTTCATGCTATTAAGAGATTTAGTTTCGTGCTTGTTTTTTGAAGGAAAAAAACAGCAAACAAATATCAGATCCAACAGTTACCTTTGAATCGAATCGACCTTGTTGCAGTACAGTGGGTGAACAACGGGGTGTTAACATTTAACATTCTCGTGTTCCGTTCTTCTTTGCAATGTTTTCGCGTTGCAACTTCGCGTCGGTGACCGCGGTCCATCTGGTGTTGAGCGTATTCGTAGGTAACGCTTCGATTCAAAGCAAAGTACGATGGTGAAGGAAATGATTTAAAATATAATTTACTTTAGATAGAACAAAATATGTATAGAATTTTATTATGCACCATTGTAATATTATGTATCCCAGTTGTGACACAATATACACTGGTGTTATGTTAAACGTGAACACTGTGTGTCCTGTCTTATATGTAATAATTTCCCATGTTTTCGTTCTATTACGAATAAAAAAGAAACTGATACTTTTCTTAGTATAAACAGCGATTTTGTCAGAATAAACGGCGGTAAATGGATTCGTACGCGTTCGAATAGTTTCTCGCCTCTATCGCGTGTCTTTATGTAAAATAGGGCGATGCGACAACAATCTCTTTTCATCAGTTTCTGTGTAAAACGTAGTAATATCGAAGTATTCTTTTTCGTTAGTTTTCGAAAGAGCAGCTGGTAACATTGCAATCATTGCATAGAAAACGCCCTGTGTAGGGTAAAGACATCAGTAGTCGACCACTTTCAGAAAAACATAAAAAATAAGGTTTTTAGAAGTGACGATCTTTTGAACAAAGTGCAGTTCTCTAACTGTTGCACTCTGTTCAAAAGATCGTCACTTCTAAAAACCTTATTTTTAAATACATGAAAAATAAGATTTTTAGAAGTGACGATCTTTTGAACAGAGTGCAGTTGTAGAACTGCACTTTGATCAAAAGATTGTCACTTCTAAAAACCTTAGTTTTCATGTTTTTCTGAGAGTGGTCGACTACTGGTGTCTTCACCCTATAGTAGTTTATACGTGCTTTTTCTTATTTTAATTTTTAAGAGCTCTGAAACAGTTGATTGTACTATCGATATTTTATTTCTCACCGTTTGTCGTTGCCAAGCTCTTCAGACGCATGCTGCAAAATTAACGATAAATAATGCATCACGCGACTTATACAAGTTAACATTAACTTCTTCTAAAACAATACCGAATGGATTAATTTTGTCAGTCACGACCCTCGGGGTCTTCCAGTAAACAGAAGATAATTTAATTCTGATTTCAAACCAGGAGAAGAGCGTTTCAAAAGTAACAAATTTCTTCACAGTTTTTCTATGAATTACTCTATTACAAACTCCTAAATGATATGTAATTAAACGAAAAGCATTTGTTCATCAGTGAATTATACTCCGAGGCAGAATAATGTTCCTATACTGGCATACGGCACAACAAGGTACATTGGAGGAACACACATCAAGGAAAGCGTGAATAAATATTTAAAAACTTCTCCACGCAACGTACACAGTAAACGTCCGTCGCTTTCGAAGTCCAATAGGTGGTCCGAAATATCGGTAATCGAATAATAACTAGTAAATATCTATGTATCTTTTTCTATGTATCTTTCCTTGCACATGTAGGAATCCATAAGAAAAACAGAGGAGTGCGACATATGCGAAAGTGCAGAATCTTCCGTTATATCAGTTTATGGGGAGAAAGTGGAAACGAGCAGTGTTTGCATATGCAAGACTGAAACGGAGAAAGGCAAAGTGTCAACCAAAGCTTTGCTAAGAATGGTTAAAAATGAGTTGGATGTATCGAGTGGTGGGTCATCTTCCGTTTGTTGCGTTGAGTGGAAGCAGGTGTATCCTCTGATATGTTGTACCGATACAGAGTTGAATAATTCACACGACAAAATGTTAAATCGTACGAGTCTTGAACACATAGATATTTGTGAATGCGAAGAAGTCGAGGAATTTGAACCTCATCCTCGAGAAGAGAAACGAATAAGAGGGAAAGATCCAGCGCAACTTGGATATAATATAACATTAATTCTTCCACAATATTTTTCCTTAAAAAGTAAGTCAAATAGTGGAGCTTGTAGGGATGTGTAATAAATAGAAGCACGAATGGATTGCAAAAACATCGCCCAAAAATCTGCTTGGATACTGGAAATGGTTGATGTTTCGACTTTGCTTAAAATTGACAACCACTCTTTATCCTGTGCTATAAGTTCTATGCCCTTCTTTGTAACATTCTATATGTGTTAAAAGATTCCGTGGGATGCAAGTCGTGTGAAATCAGTACAGAATCTGTAGATTCCTGTGAAGAGAAGCTGGACAATGCAGACAACTTAATGTGCATGCCTAATATTACTGAGCTTTCTTGGGATGTGCTGCAGTATGGAATGCTTCAGAAAATACCTGCGAAATATACTACCGACCTTTTTAAGTAAGGTCTAATAGGAAAAAGCAGAATACTCCTGGTCTGCATGTATCCTTAACTGTTTGACTGGTAGCTATATACACTGTTTTGAGTGTCAAATCTCCATTCAGTTGTTAAAAATGCAGATAAGGTAGAGAAATATTCATCTAAAATCTAATTCTACACGTTTCACCTAGACACATTAGAGCAAATGATTTGTAGGTTTTTTTATAAGCCGTCTCATTTTTGCTATGATCCGAATCGATCGAAACGTCCCTTGTAAACAGACGGACCTTAATGAAACTACTGCGGTCGATAAAAATGAAAAAATTTAAAATACCCGACTGCTTAAAAAGCGAATTAAAATGACAAAAATAATAATAAGATGACAATTTAAATTAACTCAATTGTCTGCGGTCGGAGGCCTTAATATCTTCTGATGCTCTTCTATCTCAAGCATGTACCACAATGATTAAAGAAACTGCTTCAAGCTGGTAACAAAAAGAGGTGGACAACATCAGTGCAAATTCATGCTTGTAATTTGATATTTCAACTTCAGCGTATTTTGTAACTTATATGTTTTTTTCTTTGCCCGTGTGGAGAATACTGTTAGCGCTGTTAATAGCCCACCAAATTTAATTAGGGCGAACAGCGATAAACAATATTTATTAAGACAATACCCTGATAACCAGATGTATGCGACCTGACGTCAGATTGGCAGCAGGGTCTGCCGTGAGAGCGCAGAGCCTGACGTCAGATCCGTACCCAAGTAGCACAAAGACGTTTTTAAAACGTTTTTAAAACGTCCAGGACGGACGTTCAGGGCGTTTTAAAAACGTCCAGAAAAGGTCCTAAAAACGTCCATTTTCATAAACCAGAACCTTTTCTGGACGTTTTTAAAACGTCTTCAGGACCTTTTCTGGACGTTTTTAAAACGTTTTCAGTATCTTTTCTGGACGTTTTTAAAACGTCTTCAGTACCTTTTCTGGACGTTTTTAAAACGTTTTCAGTACCTTTTCTGGACGTTTTTAAAACGTTTTCAGTACTTTTTCTGGACGTTTTTAAAACGTTTTCAGGGCGTTTTGGTTAGGTCTGAAATTGGCGTTTTTAGGACGATCATCGGTACTGGTTCGATTGAATAAAAATTTCAGGATGTAAATGGTTTTCAAAATAATATCAAATTTAATTTCAGTTTACTTAATTTCAATTAAATTTATAGATGCAGAATATATATACAGTTACAATAGATGCATGAAAATGTGAGTACAAGGGCGAATGTACAGAATATACCACTTAAAATAGATATGAAATATGTAGAACATGTAGGTACTACACATAGATTATACAAATTATACAAAATACTATAGGTATAGAATATGCAACATATCTGCACTTACAATAGATGTTTTTAATATTGTTGAAAGATCTCAAAATATTGAGGAAAATGTTTTCGCTGCATTATTCACAATTAAAAATGCTATCCCAGACAGCACACAGACATCTTAAAAACGTCTGGAGTCAGACGTTCCAGACGTCTTTAAGACGTCCGGGAACGTCGTTTTCACGTCTTATACAAGTCTTCGGCACGGCTTATGTCACGAATCAAGACGTCTTAAAGATGTTTTTAACCCCTCAAGCTGGAAGATTTTCTGTCCAGAACAGTTCCTAACTGCGGGATGAATGTCATTGGTTAAAACCTTGACCCCTGCTGTTAAGGTGTTACTACATAGCGGATCTGAAGAAGTATTGTCAAACTTGAGTGCTATTGGTCGACTCTGCTGGAAAAGTAAATACTTGGGCGGGCACAAAATACATACCTCGTATCTGTCTATTCTTATGTAAAAGTAGTCCGATTTACATGACAATTGGTACGATTTTCATCAGAAAAACATAAGGAATCCATTAGTGTTATTTTCATATCGATACACTGAAGAATAAAGAATTTCTTAATACGCTGTAATAAATATTTCACCCTCGACTGCGGGGTGTCGACCTCGAATCGCCGCGGTCGGCCGAGGATTCCTACCTGTTTCAGAAATAAAATAATTCTTTATTCTTTATCGTATCGATATGGAAGTGACACCGATGGATTCCTTATGTTTTTCCGATGAAGATTGTACTAAATTTCATGTTAATCGCACTATTTTTAACGAAGCTAGAAAGAAATTATACAAATGAATGTTAAACGGAATTTCCTTCATTATGCTCCGAATCACGTCGTTCGTGGTGTTAATTTCATCGGCGAAATATAAGGAATCGATTGGCGCCGTTTTCGCAAAGATCTGATGATACCTGCGGAAATCCGGGACATTTTTCATATCTTAATGTATTCCAACCACTTCGAGGGTCGAAAGTCATAAAATTCGGTGAGGCACTACGGGGGTTGCCTTCGCCACGGGATGCCAGACAGTACCTCTTTGAGTCCAGTGGCTCTAAGATCACTCTGTACATATCTCCTCCCCAAGGCCTACAGAAAGTATTTGGGAAGTGCACAACACGCCTCTAATTCGAGTGTCCAATAGACCGTGGTCCCAAGGCCTAATGCTGACACCTCCGCTTCACGTCCCATGACGAGCAGTGCTCGTCATACCGTCGTTGAGGACCTTTTTCTCATGACGAGTCCTGCTCGTCATACCACACTGAGGGCCCCTCAGTGAGGGGTGAAGACGTCTTACAGACATCTTTTATACTGGAAAATTGGCGGGTTGGCGCATGCGCAGTAAGTCGGTATTCGTTATTTCACATTTTTCTCGCTTAATACATATTATTTTGTTTTGTGTTTTTGTCAGTAATTATAATTAAATGTTCTTAACGTTTCTACAATATTTGTTTCTCTAATATCTGCTTAGTTTAATATTAATGTATAAAAGTATGTACAATGGGTCTGCGCGGTATTGTAATACAGGTTGTGTGGTAACGTAGTACGATTCTACTTTATCGACGGTCGGTAACGCCGGGTTTGAGTCCCCGTGGGATGTTACAGCGGTGTAAACGCGACGAGAACAGACGGAAATGTTTTTGTTCGTGTTCGCCTTGGTGTAAACCCGGCATAAACGAGCTGTTTTATTACTAAAGGCAGACATCCCGGAACACAATTCTAGCAATGTTTGATAGTTATAACTTTCATTATCATTAAAAGTCTGGCAGAGGATTAAATAAAAAATGGGCCAATGACCAGTGAGTGAACATAAATTTCTAGTGAATGAACAGGGGTACCCCAGTGAGTGAACGGGACAATAACAGTGATTATGTATCCAATATATTTAGACGATTTTTTGTGTAAATAATTTTTCATTCTCCAATTGCAATAATATTATTGATTTGATACATTACTAGTCTTATAAGATCATAATTATGCATAGTTGAAATTTGGTTTCTGGGGTGGGTTAATCTAACCTCCACATTGAAGGCGAAAGTGTCAAGAGAAAAAAAGACCGGATAATCTGTTCATTCATTGATAAAGTTCGAAATGTCAGCAAAATACGAATGATCGGTCGTTCACTCATTGGTATTCACTGGTATCTCCCATCTAATTACATATATTGTAGACAATTGAGTTATCGCGATACACACGCGCAGAAATCACACAAAACACGTAATCACACCACCCCCCACAAATATAGTGTACAGGGTCATCGCTTAATCCTGCAACCCGCGCGCGCGCAAACTTGTAAAATGGCAACACCGCCTCACGGACGCATTCCACTACAACCATGCGCCGTCCCGGCGTTCGGAGAGCTGCTAGCGACCGCTGGACAGCAGTGATGCCCGAGCTTCGAGAATTTTTGGCTGGTCTCTTTCAAATTAACGTTGCAAAGAACTATTCAGCATTTCCCGGCCCCGGTTTAAAAATTTGGGGCCTTTTTCGTATAACTTTTGAACTGTAAGAGATATCGGAATGCAATTTGCGCCGAAAAATGAGGAAAAATTAATCCCTCTTAATGATGGATAATTTAACATATTTTACGTTTACTTAATTTTTCTTTTATCAATTTTTTAACCATAATTGTTTAAAAAGCTGTTGGAAACTGTTTATTTGATAATGTATTTAACGCTGTTTTTAAAATTCGTGGTGTTGATAAACAATAGGCTAGTTGATTCTGTATCATTACATTTATAAATTGAGAAATTAAATTTTTATTCAATTATGTGTTAGTTCTGCAGATATCAGAATCTATTGTTCTGGTTTTCTTTTTTATGATTTTATCCTTAATGCGGTGCATACCTAGATCAGACGTAAGGGGTAACTAATGCGATGTGTCTTTGATTGTAGCGGTGTTTGAATTTTTTTTCTAGAATTTTTGTGTTAGAATGTTTTAGCTACTCAACGCCACGCCTATACCGGCTTCTGTTAATGTCATTTTTTGGAACGATGTGCCATTACTGTGGTTTTTACAAGCAGGTGGCGAAAAATCTCTCCGTACAAGGAACCGTCAACCCTGTCGTAGCTAAAATTTTTGAAATTGAGACGGGAACGAGATCTGTTGACATTATTTCCAAACCTCATTACAGTAATCTGGAGTGCGAGTGGTAGACCGATCATAAAAGCGGAGCGCGCGGCTCGATTACCTGGGTCGGGAAATTCCCAATACCTAGCTCTTTGCGACGCTAAAATTTTCGAAGCTCGGGCATCACTCTTGTCCAACGGTCGCAGGCAGCTCTGCGCTGGGCCGGTGCATGGTTGTAGTGGAATGCGTCCTTGAGGTGGTGTTGCCATTTTACAAGTTCCCGCGCGCGCGCGGGTTGCAGGATTAAACGATGACCCTGTATATCAGATCACCTGCATTAAAAGGTATAGTAGAATTAAAAAAAATGACACATTAAAACTCGCCACGAAAAAACGACAGGTTCACACGCACTCAGACAATTGAAATTGATAACTCTTAATGAATACATACTTCGCGATGTATCGACACAGAATTACCTTGCCATGCCAACTTCCCAATATCGCTGAAAAATATTTTGTGAACTGTTCTCTTCTACGATTTAATAATCGACCTCCTTGCACAAATGGTAGCTCATTCATTACATCATATAAACTTGTAATATAGTACTTATCTTCTTCTTTATGTCCATCACGCTCTCTGTTGAATTTGGGGTCCTTGCAGCTAACGCATGCAAGAGGTACAGTTTCATTTTTACCAACTTTGAGTAAATTAGAAAACAATGTTTATAAAACTATTGCTTTGGCTTAACCTTAAAAAGACAATACTAATTCAGAAAATATATTTTTTCACACAATAAGGAGTAGTTATTGAGTTGATAAGTTTGTATTTCTATGTTTGGCGAATTTTTAAAATCTGGAGCTGCCCCTGTCTGGATCTAAAGTGTACAAAAACGGTTGCTCTTTGTTAACTACACATAATAAAGAACACAATTTATTGATTTATTCTTGCTTTATTAATCAAATATGGAAAAATATGTTGACATTTCTGCAGACATAAAAAAATAACATATATTCCTTCCTGCCTGCCTGCTTGCTTGCCATCATTGTCTGTGGAAATATCCTCATCCCCAGTCAATGCTCATTTGAGAGCTTTATAAAAGTGCTGTTTATTAGGTGGGACGTAGTTGCTGGCTTTGACGACTTTATATTCGCATCGTTGAACATAGTGGAAGTTTCAATTCATTTTGACATTTTGTTGAAATGACTCAAGTGGCATAGCCTCATTCAACAATAATCCAAAATATGCCTTTTAAAAGAACAAAAAATGGTGCTATAATTAAAAATGTTTTAAATAAATATAGGTATCAATATAGGTAATAAAACTTGTACATATTCTTGAAAACTTTTTCTTTTATAGAAATTTGTGAGTATTAAACTATAAACTGTCATATTTGTAACAATATATGAACACAATAAATACAAAAGTTAATAAGTTTTTAAAAACCTTGTAAACGGGCTTTGTTTCGTGTAGTGCAGGTAATAAGGCCCACTTATTTAATATGTACAATAAGGGTAAACAAAGACGTCTTCTTCCACATGACACACTGTCGCATATCATTCTTGAATGCAGTTCTGCATAATTTGCAAAAACAATTTTCTGCAGAGTTGCCGCCCATGTCTTCTCTGGAGGTGGATGGCTTGGCCTCTTGTTCACACAATCTTACCTTTTTTCTTCTGGTTGAAGTGACACGTGCTTTGGAGCTCTTCTCAATATCGTTCCTCCTTCGGGAGGGGTCTCTGGTTATTTCTGGAGCCTTAAAGCCTACTTAATATTTTGGTGGGCCTTATTATTCGTTTTGTCACTTCCTCATTGCCGAGGTTATATGTTAAGTGTGCAATTTATAAAATCATCAATTTTCTGGGAATGTGTTGCCAACATATGTGCTTATACAGGGTCATCCGTTAAAACTGCAACCTACGCGCCCGCGAACAAACGAAAATCGCAACACCGCCTCACGGACGCATTCCACTACAACAGCGCCGTCCAGCGTAGGAGCCCCTCCCGCGCCTGGTTCCCCTTCCAACCTTTCTTTCGAGCAGCGTGACTTGGCGTCAAGGAAACCGCGCGACGCTGAAAAGGAGACCGCGACATTTCCGTAGACAAGGAAGCTCAGACGACACGACGTTCACTGTTACTTTGAATCGGCCGCGTCTATGCGCCATGGCAACGACGGACGATGGTGGGGGCCGGCTGTTGCCTCTCAAGAGGCAAGTTGGTAGGCGCTGCACTACACAACCATGCACCGCCCAGCGTTCGGAGGGTTAACAGCGACCGCTGGGTAGCAGTGATGCCCGAGCTTCGAAAATTTTAGGGTTGTCTCATTCAAATTAACGCCGTAAAGAGCTCTGCGGAATTTTCCGGGCCAGGTAAGCGACCCGCGCGCTCCGCTTTTATGATCGGTTTACCACTCGCACTCCGGATTACTGTAATGCGGTTTGAAAACAATGTCAACTGGTATCGTACCCGTCTTAATCTAAAAAATTTTAACTGTGACAGGGTTGACCGCGGCACTATACCCTTGTACGGAGAGATTTCTCGCCACGCGCGTGTAAAAGCCTCAATAATGACGTATCGTTCCAAAAAATGACATTAACCGAAGCCGGTATTGGCGTGGCGTTGAGTAGTTAATAGGATAAACATTCAGACACCAAAATTCTAGAAAAAAAATCAAACATCGCTACAATTAAAAACACATCCCATTAGTTAGTCTTTGCGTCCGATCTATGCATGCACTGCATATAAGGATAAAATTATAAAAAAGAAAATCAGAACAATAGATTCTGAGGTCTGCAGAACTAACACATAATTGAATAAAAATTTAATTTCTCAATTTATGAAAGTAATGACACAGAAACAACTAGCCTATTGTTTATCAACATCATGAATTTTAAAAAGAGCATTAAATAGAGTATTAAATAAACAGTTTGCAAAAGCTTTTCACAACAATTACGGTTAAAAAATTGATAAAAGAAAAATTAAGTAAACGTAAAATATTTTAAATTAATCATCATTAAGAGGATATAATTTTTCCTCATTTTTTGACGCAAATTGCATTCCGATATCTTTTATAGTTCAAAAGTTATAGGAACAAGCCCACAAATTTTTCAACCCAGGCGGGAAATTCTGAATAGCTCTTTGCGACGTTAATTTGAAAGAGACCAGCCCAAAATTTTCGCAGCTCGGGCATCACTGCTGTCTAGCTGTCGCCGACAACTCTCCGAAAGCCTGGACGGTGCATGGTTGTAGTGGAATGCGTCCGTGAGAAGCTGTTGCCATTTTACCTGTTCGCGCGAGCGCGGGTTGCAGGATAAAACACTGATAAAAAACATATATAAAACTAAAAAGACAAACAATAAAAAAATTTTAAAATAAATTATAACCAACTTCAAAAAAATAAAAATGCACTAAATGACTAAAAAGTAAAAAATAATTTAATCCCTTATTTACCGTACGAGTCTCATATTTTTTAAGTCGGTGCCAGATTTACACGACGCAAATGATGCGGCGCCGATTTAAAAAATATGAGAGTCGTAGATTAAATAAGGGATTAAATTATTTTTTACTTTTTAGTGCATTTTTATTTTTTTTAACTCGGTTTTATTTTTTTTTTAATATTTTTATCTGACGAACAATTTCCTTTCGAGACTATTCGTTTCTTCTGGCACTCGCGCGCGTAGTGTCCCATCCTTCTACAGTAGAAACACTGAGTGCTTTTTTATTTCCTTTTTGTCTGCTTTTATCCCTGTTTTCACTTCATTTCCGTCAGAATATGTGTGGTGAAGGAAGCGTTCTTGTCTCGGGTTGTATTCCGAGCAAGGGAGTAGGTAGATTATTCTTCATTAAGGGGGGAGACCACTGTCAGAAATCTGAAAAGTTTACAAAAATGCCGTTCCTGCCATTGAAATTCAAAGTAAATGAAATATTTTTACATGTGAAAGATGCGGAGCTATTTCCTATGTACAGTGTGCATAGTGTGCGATATTGTCGGCAATTTGTACATATTTGTGAAGCTGGTACGTGTCGTAAATCGGAAGGATCAGTCGCAACCATTGTTCCGCTTTCTTTCAGATACATAGCCGTAAACATAATATGGTAAAAGGAAAACAAATGAAGACATTAAACTTTATTACATTTTGTTTTGTTGACGGAGCCAATTCTTAAATTTCGCATTTAAAATAAAATGGCGCGCCATTGCGGACTGTCAAACCTATACTTTCAGTGCCGAAAATCGATACCTACAGTTATGACAGTCCGCCATTTTATTTTAAATGCGAAATTTAAAAATCGGTTCGGTCAACAAAACAAAATGTAATAATGTTTAATGTCTTAATTTGTTTTTATGTATCAGATAAGCTTAGACTGCGGAATTTATGGTACCGCAAAGGACCAACTTTGAGCGATTATAGCGAAGGGAGGCAGGGTGCCTTTTTTTAAATAAAAATTCTTTTAATACTTTCAAACAATGATCTTTCATTTGCAACAAATGCCCCATCTTTCTAGCTTTTCAGTTTCAGATAGAAAAAAATTCATAAGGACTGCTTAATTTTCAGGCCAAAAAGTACTATGCCCCCTTAAATAAACAAATTGCATTCATTTTTCTGTATCAATAGGACCACATGTATACGGCCTAACTGAATGAATTGAAAAAATTAACGATAAATATATGATTTCAATCAAAAAATGTTTTGTGCCGCGTTTCAACCCGAAATGCTCCACTGTGCGTTGACGTGGTGTTTGTGAAGGACGTGGAAAAAAGTCTGGTTATCACAACTGCTCCTACGAACAGACCCAACCATCGTAGATATCGTTGAGATGTACGAGAAGAAGAAGAGGAACAACGATGACGATGACGACTCTGACGAGGATACCGATGGCTCCGACGTTGACGACGACTATTGTGGAATCTTGCCTGACACGGTCGTTCCTAACCTGAAAGCAATGCCTGCAACGAACACCGTACGATGCGCTTTCCACAACGGCGGCGACGGTTGTATGTGCGCGCTGGAAAATGTACAGAAAATTTGGAAGTATATGCGATCCGAAATTTAAGGTGAATGGCGAGTTTCTATATTATATGTAAAAACAATCCTACAATCTACTTAACCGTTTCTTTCTATTGTTGTTTCCAGATTCTACAGGCCGCAAGCAGTATGGTTTTTGTCCCCCTCGTACATCATAGACGCTTTGACATTCTTGTTCTATGGAGCGTATGCAGTATTTTTTCCTAATCGTACCTCATACTCTTCTTGCTCTTACTGTTCTTTATAAACGTATAACTTATACACAACTGATTTATATGAATAAAAAAAATTACTATTGCTCATAGAAGTACATATTTTTGTACCATTCATTGTCCTCCTCCACATCCTGCACTGTCGATAAGTTTTTTTTTAGATACTTCGTACATAAATGTTATTTTTTATGAAAATATATAGTTTTCAGGTAGTACATGCGTAAAGAAATCTCACTCAGACACTTTGTATACGTATAAAACAAGTTCTTTTTTTATTTTTCTCTTCCTCCTCCTTTTCCTCCCCCTCCTCCTCCTCCGCCTACGACGATGGCTACCACCTCCACCTCATACTGTACATGTGTGGTTGTAAACCACTATAAAAGAGGTACCGATCAGTCTTGCGGACCACATTCAATCGCGTACGTTCGCGCCTGCACAGTTAGTATTTGCAACCGATCAGCAGACTCAGCCATAGTATATATTCACAATGTTCAACCGACATTTCAACGACGTCTCCCACATGGGCGAGAACCACCTCAACCGCTGCAACGATACGGATGTTCATACTACACAGCATCGTTCGAATATAAGGTACATCAGGCCTTCCCAAGTAGGGGAAATGTACTCCCGAAACACATGTTTCGGTTCTCCTTCCAACGCTGCGCCTTCAGCTAAGGTGAGACGACTTCTACTACCCTCTCTCCGAGGACACAGTAACGTCGCTGGGAAGCATGTTGGGCGCTTTAGGGCGAAAGTAAGTATTTTTAAATTCTTTTTACGTCATTTTGAAATGCTAGTTTAAATTTTAATTTTTCCTACTATTTTTAAGTCATTATGAAATTTCCTATAAAAATTTGACACATTTGGTACTTTCGCCCTAAAGCGCCCAACATGCTTCCCAGCGACGTTACTGTGTCCTCGGAGAGAGGGTAGTAGAAGTCGTCCCACCTTAGCTGAAGGCACAGCGTTGGAAGGAGAACCGAAACATGTGTTTCGGGAGTACATTTCCCCTACTGGCCTGAGTACACTTTTGCATACTTTTCGATTTACACCAAACCGTTCGAAGCATTAAGGGGGAGATCACTGTCAGAAATCTGAATTTTTTTACATTTTCTGAAAGGCGTACGTTTCAAGAACGTTCTCTCCAAATTTTATGAAGAAATTCGCAAAATTGACAGAGATATGGTGTTTTTCGTGAAGCGGTGTCAAACGCGCGACTGAGCCACGCGGAACTTTGAACGCGTTTTCCTCAGAATGACATTTTTCAACCGCGTTGACAGTCTACAGAGAAAACTATACGTCCAATTGACATGAGCAAGGACATTTATTATACGGAAAATAAATGTCACTATTACGTGACGATCAGTTTTTTTCAATTTTCGACCTGCTTCTATTTTTTTTTAGTAACATTTCCCCAATTTTGTACCCCGAAAACATTTTTACAATTTTGACACTTTTTGATCGTCACGTAATAGAGGCAGGCTTCTAGTTTCTAAATATTATTGTTTTTTTTTAATTTCGATGAACCATATGGCCTGGGGACTGTCAACACGACTAGCATGTTTTTGCCGGAGCGCAAATTTTGACGAAGAGTATACATGAAACGGATTTATCAATTTGATTGAAAAAAAAATTTTCTTACCCTTCGATATGTACACTATTAACTATACTAAGCAATAAATTGATTTACTTGCGTTGTTTGGTTGAAATAAATTCCCGAAAACACTCTTACATTTCGAACCGAGAGAGTGGTCTCCCCCCTTAACTATGCGCGTGTATTACAGCGATAAATCTGCAACATCGCCCAAGAAAGCCATCATACGAATCATGGGACGTGATTACCCATTGACCGTGACTACCTATAAACGCATCGCAATTGGAATTCATATCAATCAGGCTTCGTGCTGCGTTGAAATCGCAATAGTCGATAACAAATTCAACGAACTGTGTTTCCCCATGTCTACGTGGAAACTTTTGCTGCAGCAAGAACCGGAGATACTTCAACGTTTCCGTAACGACACAGCTCCATCGCATCAAGAACCTATCGTCGTCGATCATATACGCATCGACTTCACGCGAATCAACAGTCAACGAATTGTCAAAATATCGGATGGCAGTTCCATGATATACATGGCTGAAGCTACGATACGTCAAATGTTTAAATACGATCGTTGCATCGATCATACGTTCTGGTGGTTGTCGGAAATTCTAGACTCCGTAAGCAGCAAATACGTTCTTTGTCGCCATAATACGCGCCGCTACGACACCGACCATGGATTATGAAAAACCTATTTCCGGAAGCGAATACTTCGAACCGCATTCTTCGTTAGATTGTGGACTATTAGCGTTATGCTTGGATTCGATGATACGCGCTGCTCGCAACGTACCATAATTATCATTATTATTATTATTATTATTATTTATTAAATCACCGGGAGAACCCTTGGTATAC
Organism: Andrena chrysosceles; assembly: GCA_963855975.1. Classification (NCBI taxonomy): domain Eukaryota; kingdom Metazoa; phylum Arthropoda; class Insecta; order Hymenoptera; family Andrenidae; genus Andrena; species Andrena chrysosceles. Next base: position 535,803 of record OY979769.1, on the reverse strand, counting down.
AAAAACATTGATAATTAGTAAACGCAATTCGAGTCTGGTAAACATCATATACATAGAAGTAACATAAGCTTATTGCGATGACCGCGAGGGACATTTATACGGAAAGTCGACTAAGCAATTTTGAATGGAATAAATCATTTATATCGACAATATTTTAAAATCTTAATAAAATATACTTCATACTTAGTACTTTATGTAAAGGGGATATATAGGGTATTATCTTTTTCGGGATAGGTTCAGATTTAAAATAGAAAACGTACGAACAACTATAAGCATAAAGAAAGGAATATTTCCTGGATGTTTGATAGTAACAACAATATACAGGAAGGCGAATATTTTATTATTTCAAATTAACGTGTAAGAAACATAATTTTTCTATGTTCTCAGGTAATAATTTTGATCTATTACTGGTAACGATATCGTCCGATCCCGTCCGAGTTTTGCCGAGCCGACCTGAAATCAAATTGCCCGCTCATGGCGGCTATGCTTGTAGCCCGAATCGAGTCTCGGGACCCCGCCCGATCCCGCCCGAAAGTTTCCGGCCCGTCCCGAGCACACCCCTGGTCGCAGGCAAGGAGATTCAGCCTAGGGCCAGTCGCTGGGTCAAATCGCTGCGACCAATGGCAGCGACCAATCGTCGGTAGGAGATCCACCTTTAGCCGTTTCGAACCGCGCGCGGAGTCGGCAGCGTAGTTGGCGCCGGCTTGGCCTGTGGCCGTTTGGGCCAATCCCAAACACTGTTCGAATTCGTTAACGATGGTTATAAATGAAGTATTGCCTGTAACTTGAGCGGAACGTATTCAGGAATAATGTAATTGGTGTTTAAATTCTGAAAAGATATAATGAATTCGTAGCCATCAAAATCCGACGAATGACCCACTTTATTGATGTTACGCTTTCTTTCCATTTTTTTTTTCGATTAAGTAATTAACCAAAAAACATAGATAGATGTAAAACATTACCTGTATGTGCATAAATACCAACTGCAACACGTAACAAAAAAAAACGAAAAATTTCTGAACACTTTATGCTGTTACCTAAAAAAACATTGTCTAAAATTTTAACGTACTTGCGTAAGCATGCTGAAAGGCTCCAGTGGCATTTACAGCAATTCGTATACAGTACATTTTCACCTCTGACTTCTCATTGAAGTTTTTGTCCAGGACAAATATCTCCTAAATAAATAAAAGGAAATAAATCCCACCCACTTCGTAAGAAGAAAGGGAAAAGTTGTGCAATAAACGAAACGACTCGCAAAATCAACAGAGGGCATTATAAATGTAAAAACAGATACATAACATTTAAGAAAGGGAAACGGTTAATTTTTTTTTCTCTCATGATTCTCGTTATTATTCATTTGTATTTTCGTCTATATTCAACACCCGCCTGCTGCTGAAATCTACATTTCTTTATTCACATTGTTTAGTCTCTGCGGGTGCGAGAGAAACACTTCGCATTACGTGTTTTAATCGTTTACAACTTAAACACAGAAGACGGTATTCGCAGTTTCATGTTGTTGCTTTCACACAAACATTTGAATCGACATACTTGCTCCGAAATATTCACTCTGAATTCTATATTTTACTTTCATGCGCACGTGCGTGTATACGTGTTTACATGGACGCAACTAAAATGAAAAGGAAGAAACATGAAACTCTGAGAAAACATGAAACTCTGAGCAACCTATCATAGCACAGTATTGTATAGCAAAGCCTGTATGAAATTGCAGGTAGAACAGCATAAGGGTAAAGTGATGCCGCTATACGCTTACTTTTTCAGCATGATAAGTATCTGGTGCGGGATAATACATTTTCTCACTTATAGAAGCATTAAAATCCATCCGCATTTTTGCACTTTTCCCTTCCATCGCGCGCGCACACACGCACGCACATAAAAATAACCCAAACGCTCATCTCATTTCTTCACTGCTTTTCCTCCTTCTTTACACTCCATGGCAATTATACTTTACATCCATGGTCCATGATAGTTTCGAGTGAATCTGAGGTCTTCAATATTATTAGTAATAAAATACTAAGCGATAGCCGTTGTGTTTACGCATCCTGAGAATAAATCGTGGTTTCAGTTTCTCTCTGACTGATCCTCTCTCTACGTGCAATCGCAACTAACGTTTCTTTGTTCGCGAATATACTCCCATTGCCTCTTCTTCGTCGCTTCGTCCTTTCCCCTTCTTTCTTTCGTTACAGTGTAAACTTATGCGTGCAGCGATTTATCATCCGAATACGTATCACCAGCGACTACAGTATGTAAGTAATATTCGAAGGTCTCTATTTCTTAGCTTTTTGGATCATTGGAACCAAGCTTTTCCGAATACTATATGTATGTTATCGCAATGCACGTAACAATGCTCTAACCACTAACGTTAACCTCTACTTGAATGTAATACAATATTAATACACGACATTAATAAAACAGAAATACACTATATAAACTTTGATTCGAAAATCATTATCAAGTTATTTCATTGGAAATACAATGGAGCGTCAATTATCCGAACCTCTAGTATCCGAACCAGTGTTGCGTCATCGGTATCTATTCCACTTCTTGGAACCCATTTGGCGGTACCGATTGACTGATTGATTTTTGCGTAATATACATTACATTTACAATTACAGCAATAGTACTCTTGTATATAATAAGTAATTTTAGGTGTAATTCTTATAATTACGAACTGGGTAAGTACATGCATGCTTAGTTCTCCGAACTGTTCGATTATCCGAACAATTCGGATTTCCGAGCCACCTCGATCCCAAGCAGTTCGGATAATTGATGCTCTACTGTACTTTGTTCAAGCGTTCAATCAATTTTTGATCGCGTAAAAAGCTAAAAAAAAAACAAATAAAGAAAGGAATTCGAATATTACTTTATACTGTGTTTTATATCCATAAAAGGGAAACTTTGGCAACACACCAAACGTTGGCAACAAAATCCTCTCTTCATTGTTCTTCCAGCTGGGTAGCACAGCCTTTATCATACACGCAAAATATTCTTCTCTTTCTTCTTTGTTATACACACAATCACTCACGATAGCTTGTTTCCTTCATATAATCGTTATTAATAATAATAGCAGTACAATAATAGTTAATTGAATAGGTTCATTATAGTTTTTAATAATAATTAATAATAGTTATTGATATACGTATATACAGCACAGAAAAACTATCTTACACTGAATAACAAATTGTACAATGATAGGAGGCTAACACTGAGATCGTCGGACACTGCCCCATCAATTTTTATTACCCTTCGTTTTCTTTTTTTTTAAGATTTTGAACACTATCAACATATCTATGCGAAGACACCAGGAAACAACTCCAAATGCCTTACAACATGAAAGAAATATTTAAAAAGGGAAGAAAATCTCAAGAAAGCAATTGAATTTATACGCAGTCTAAACACCTCTTTTCTGAAATATAGAATAAATATCGACCATGGTCGCTTACAACCATGAAGTTGGCCTTAAACCCTCAAACAAAAAAAACATATCTATGCCGATGATTGGGTTTATTTCACGCAATCGTTGACGAAAATATAAACATGTATGTACAGGATGTTTCATAACCGATCTTATAAGCGCAAGGGTGATGATTATATATGTAAAAATATGTTGAAAATATAGAATAAAAACTTCTTATAACCCGCTTCGTTTTCAAGAAAATTGAGAATGTATTTCCACTTGGTATACGTGCATCGCAATTACAAGATTAAACACACGACGCGCACGGGTATGCTAAAGTAAGAATGCTTTTCGTAGAACTTAAGACAGAGATGTCTAAAATCCTACGGCTTAAAGGATCACAGACATTGTGATTTATCGAACGATAAGTCGGAAGAGGCAATTGTACATTGAGGCTTCACCACAGTCGTGATTATCAATCGTACGGTAAATATCATCGAGCCCGAACTGAAACCGTCTCCAAGCAGTTGCTGAAACATACATGAATATACACCCGCGTGCGCAGAGCAATCTATGGCTCATGGAGCAGATCGTATGACGGGTTTTCTAGAAATGCTCTAGGACCGCACCGTACGATAGCTCCAAACACGATACAATTGTCGTTCACAGCCGTATCCGACCTAATCGTATAACAAATCGCATAAAAAATTGTGTGTGACGTCTGTGACCCTTTTAAGTCTCCGGGGCTTAATTAGACATCTGTCCCGCCGGTCTTACGAACAGTGTTCTTCTTACCTTGGCGTAACCCTTTGGGCGCCCAAAGTTGTATACATACGTCGGTGAACGCATACACGAACGGAATTTAAACTCAATTCTCTAAAACAGTTTTTAAAAAAAAAAATAGTATTTTACACTTTCGATTTATTTTCCGTATGAAATTACACTGGAACCATCTGTTATGAGACAACCTACCTGTATTAACATTTCTGTTAAATATTTTCCGACTGAAATTATTCGCTCCTAAAAATAATCGAGTGCTTTAACATCAAATTAAAAAAATATTGTAGTATCTCATTACGATTACAATAATTACACAATTGTTTCAGAAGTACGTAATGATGAAAGTATAAAAATTCATCATTCATTTTGTCCCACGAATGGTTGCTATCCATATATGTGTGGTATTCGTTCTCTGGTACGCATTCACAACAATTCAAGACAAAGAATAAGATTAACTTTCTTTTAAAAAGTAATTTACATTAATAACGCTATAACAGTTCAACTCAATCTATATATCATTAATAATAGCTAAGAACAAGATTTGCAGCAGCGGTGCCATTGTCTTGTTATCGATGCAAAAACCTTCAATGTGTCCACAATGAATTTTATTCCCTTTGCGAGAAATATTTGTTTTATGTTTCTATACAGGCTATAAAGGTTCATAGATAAATGCAAATAACCTGTTATTGAACAAAAATAGGCGTGCGTCTTTATTAACGTTTGGAAAGCTGAAGAAATAAAAACAAAGTGATTGTTTTATTTCATACAAATACATGCTTCCAAATTTGTTGGTGGCTATTAATTTTGTCTTCAGGAATTCGATAAAGAATATTATATATATAAATATATTTATATTTTTATATATATATATATATATATATATATATATATTTATAATTTATATATATAATACATAAATATATATACATGTAATCGTTTACACGTTACTCTTTTCTGGTTATTCCTTAAGAAAATGGTTAAATCGTATATTCTGAATATGACATTGTATCAGTATAGCTGCCACTTGACATTCGTTGCAATGTACAATTTATGGTCAGTTTTCTTCAAGTACTGAGTGACATAGGCTGACTGTACTATACGACTACACGTGAGACGATGGGGTACCTAACTTTTGAATATTTTTTTTGCATATCGGATTAAAATACCCCGAAGAAATGTCATTCACTTAAGGCAGAGATAAAATTACCGTTACTTATCAACGTTCGATGTAATACCAACCAAGTCTTGATATTAAAAATGAATTACTCGTGTTGGTTGATGCCTATATTTTTTTTATGTACTTACAGATTACTATACTTTTAGAAATACTCATTGGTAACGAAAATCCTTTTATTATTGACTTCTTAATGTTATATTTTAAATGTATATGTTATAACAAATAACGACAGAATGTAAAAAAGTAATTGTAAAAAATGCTTTTAATATGTCGTAATATTGACACATGATGCCTTATCGTTTAGTACTGGTAGTAACAATTATACTTAATTTTTTAAAAATATCGGTATAAAGTTAAATGGCGTTTATGTTCTAAACGTCGAGTTATAGAAAGTTTATTTTAGAATTGCTATTTCTCATTCAGTGAATAGAATGACTTTTCTTCGAGATATAAATTTCATATGTATAACTGTATCTATTTCGTAAATATTAAATACCTAGATTTATTACTCATTTGAAAGCTGCACACCCAGCTGTAATATTACAATATTATTGGAGAGAAAAATATCAATAGGGCTCACATTTCTCTTTTACACATAATTTTGATACTTTTGAAATAAAAGAAATAACAAAAACCACCAATCGTAATTTGTTAATAACGATTAACTTAATGACGACGATAATGATGATAATAATAATAATAAAAGTAGTAGTAGTAGTAGTAGTGGTAGTAGTAGCGGTAGTAGTAGTGGTGGTAGTAGTGGTAGTACTAGTGGTAGTAGTAGTGGTAGTAGTAGTGATGGTAGCAGTAGTGGTGGTAGTAGTGGTGGTGGTAGTGGTAGTAGTAGTGGTGTTAGTAGTGGTGGTAGTAGTAGTGGTGGTAGTAGTAATAGTAGTAGTAGTAGTAATGGTAGTTGTAGTGGTAGCAGCAGTGGTAGTCGTAGTAGTCGTAGTAGTAGTCGTAGTAGTAGTCGTAGTAGTAGTCGTAGTAATAGTCGTAGTAGTAGTAGTAGTAATAGTGGTAGTAGTGGTAATAGTACTGGTAGTAGGAGTGGTAGTAGTAGTTGTGGTGGTAGTAGTAGTAGTATTAGTGGTAGTAGTAGTAGTAGTAGTAGTAGGAGTAGGAGTAGTAGTAGGAGTAGTAGGAGTAGTAGTAGTAGTAGTTGTAGTAGTAGTAGTTGTAGTAGTAGTAATAGTAGTAGTAGTAATAGTAGTAGTAGTAGAAGTAGTAGTAGTAATAGTAGTAGTAGAAGAAGAAGAAGAAGAAGAGTGTACAGACAATTACACTTTCATTCTTTTATATTAAACTTATTAGTGATGATCTGTTATTCTATAATTACTTTTGAAAGCAGTAAGTATCCACACATTTTATCATTTACTCTTTGTTCAAGATGTGTGTGATTTGTGTTGATATTGAAACCCATAATGTAAATTTACGTTCGATTCACTAAGCTGTTTACATATCGAAAAATGAAATATGTTGGAGGTAGACTCTCTTTGTTATCGAACCAAATCGTTTTGAAAGGAATTATGTTAAATCCGTTTTTGATTAACTACTCATATAATTCTTTTCTTACTGTGGATCAATAATATCAACTAGAAAATGTATTAATTACTTCCCTTTTCATTCTATTTAGAAGGCAGTAGGATTTCAATAATAATTTCAAAAAATAAAACCGAAATACAAAATCAGATGAACATTGTCAAGTAGAATGGTCTACATGAACTACACGCATTCAAACTATCATACTTTATGATCACAAGCATTTTATTACAATTATCAATATGAATAATTAATAATTACTTAGTCATTAAATAAGCGAGCTGTGTAAAAATTTAGCGTTTTTCAACACATTCGCATTCTTTCTCACTAGGTTTATCCAGTTTATGATCTTGAGCGCAACATTTGCAAAAAATCAATTTATGATTCTCCCTGTTTTTAATCATAGATTTCTTAAATTATTATCTGCCGCAGTTGGAAGAAGTAACCACTCCATAATGTTATAAGTCAATCATACTATTTTTAATATTTTACACGTGTTCAATGTTACACATTCACCCATGTTTGATACACTTCACACATTTTTATAGCTTTCTTTACTTTTCTGTATGCTGTATCAAATAAAGTACGTTTCATCTAGCAACATCACTATTTTTATTTTGACATTCCTAAAGTTTCAATGAAGACTTCGTGACAGCTGCGACAATCCGTTTAAGAGCGCACTTAAAATCATCTTAGATCGGAACTTTTCCAAGATAACAGTTAATAGTTCGGCAATAATTTTGACGCATGATCAATTTGATGTAGTTAACATAACGAGCTTCTTTCAACTATTCATAGACTTTATTACAATAGTCTAAAGTGTATCTGTTAATTTAAAGGCATCAGCATAAACCACTGTCACAAGACATACACAGTTTTTGAAAAATCTGCTTCATGGCAATATTACGGTAATTAATTTACATCTGCTTAAATAGTTTCTGTATTTTTTTCTTTTCAAAATCATATTGATTTGAAAGATATTTTCCGAAAATTTTACGGATATATGACTCACACTTTTTACAAGGAAATTTTGTTCTGTTTCAATGGAGCGAAATGCATTTCGCTTGTTACTAGTTCTTCATTTTCAGTCAAATATTATATCAGATGTCAATACTGAAACCTTAACGGTGGTACAATCTTCTCAAAGATATTTGCAACTTGAATGTATGTACAGCTGAACATACAATTCTTAAGTAAGCTTTAACTTTTGCTGACGATTGACTGTTATATACATTATCTTGTGAGGTATCTTCTGCGCCACTTGACTTTATAGAATTATCACCGATGATTCGACTCAAGAATTAGTACAGCTTGTTTTATTGTGGTTGACACTAAAACTGGTTGTAGCTGTTTGGTAGAAGTTCGATCATTATGTTTTGCATTCTGATACACATTTGGTCTTGCATTAGTAAACAGACCTTTCTGTCTGTTTCTATTTATAAGAAATAACTTGTAATAGATGCAATTTCGCCATACAAAAACATTATTCTATTATTTACCTCATAGTCATTCATAGAGTTCATTTCACTGACCACTATAGAACTGTATACGACCACTTGTAGTTACTGGCATTTCCCTCATAACAGCGTCCCATGCTATGTTAACAAACAAACAAACAAAATATCAATTATATTAAAAAGAAATTTAAATGTTTCTGTTAGATATACTACGGAATTTAATATAATGTATTTGAGAACTATGAATATGAACTTAAATAGTTAATAGGTAGAATTTATAAAAAGAAACAAAAAAGTTTCAATTAACATAAGTTTGCAAAGTAATGGTTTTTGAGATAGTCGATTGTTTAGTTTCTAGCCAATAGTTCTTTGTATAATTACACATACTGTGGAATATCTAATAACTACCATAAGAGGTAACCTCGGAATGAATGTGCCTCTTTATAAGTTAATTTTATTTAACTTTTCAATAATATAGATATTCACTTCCATTAATCGCAGTGTTTCAAAATCATTGATTTTTCCCTGAGTTCCTGTGGTGTTGTAAATTGGTTTTTCATGTTAATTCTAATGAACATATCACAAATACTTATTTTTTTATGAGTGTGCGTATAAACGATAACACGAGGTTGGTAGTTTGTTAAAAGACTCAATATCTCAAGAACGCTTAATTTACAAAACTATGTTTTTTGACACACTGTAAACATGTCAGTTCTGCAGTATGGCAGGTTTCTCGAATTCGGCTTCACTATTCGAACAACAGTCCCCCGTTATAGCGGAATTTGACTAAACAACTGATTATCAATACATATCTTTCACTTCAGAAATAATAAAAGAAAAAAGATATATAGGTCCTGGCTTCAGATAAACGCCCTCGCCAATGTTATTCGAGCTTCGAATAACCGTTTGTATATAAACACAAATAGAGATGGAAAAATTATTCGAAGCTCAAGATGAAACGTTTTCGAATAAAAAATATATCTATGGCCGTCGGATGAACTCCTGTCGAATAAACTGATTCATCCGTGGCGCTTCGAATAAAGATAACTCGGGTTATTCGAACTTCAGATAACGGGTAAAAATAAAGTATCTTTTATTTGATTCATTATTTAACCCATTCGTTACGAGCGCCGACTACAATCGGCACCCACGCGACCCTGTCTACACAAGCTCCGACTACAGTCGGCGTTACTGTCTGAGCTGCCTATCTGGGCGTCGACTTTAGTCAGCATCTCCAGTAGTAAAAAAAAACACTTTCGCGGAAGCATACGCCGTAACGAAAGGGTTAAATAATTCTTTATTTAGATAACGCCCAACACTGGATTGAGTGATGTTTTCGAGATATGGAGAAAATGTTTATCGCTCCAAGAGATCAATATTGGCTGCTACGGTAGCATTACAACTCCGAGTATACCTACCTATATTCTGGATTATAAATTTTTTCAATTTGGTTTTCCGTATTTAGGGAATAAATATTGTATTCTGTGTTTTTTTTTCTAAAACGCCACTTTTACTCAATGTTGGAGTCAGTTTTTAACAATTACCAAAAATTTGAACATGTGGCTTAGAGTTGAAGACTGCAAGAACTGTCGCTCTTATCGAAAATGGAAGAAGATATTGGTGCGTTACGAACAGACTTGGTGCTTCCACCGATAGCATCTACAGCTCCCAGAAGATTTTGGGAAACAAATTTCTACGAGATAAGATGACAGATAGCTTCCTAAGTTTAAGATAAACTCCGCCAAACACGCGAAACACAGATGAATATGCGAACCGTCAGAAGATAGTTGCGGGAAGGAAATTATACAAGTAAAAGTCCAGCTACAAGTTTACAGATCGCAGGAGAGCATCGCGCTGCTCGTTTTACATTTGTATGAGACTGCGTGACATGGTCCCGTGAGTCAATGTTCTATTGACCAATGAATCTAAAATGTCCCTCCTATGACTATCTTGATGGACTGAAAATAATCTAGAGAAGACCTGAACAACTGTTATATACGCAATCTGTGTCATTTTTGGATAAGGCAGATTCTCGTGGAAGATTGCCATGGTTTGGTGTAAAGAGTCCGATAATTATAGAATTGGTTCTTATTGAACAGAGGTCTATTAGGAAAATGTTCAAATGTGGCGCGTTACACATTTTGGAGAAGGACAAAGACGGTGAATGAATTGACCATCGCGGCAACCAGATATAGATTCTATTGAGCAGGTTACAAATATGTTAGAAATATTTAGAACACTTCAAGCAAAAATATCATGTACTACAAACTGTCAGAGAACTTAGGAATGTTCCGGAGGAAGAATGAAGCAACCAGAGCCTTAAAAAAACAATGAATTTCATTCGGAGTACACATCGAGGAGTAACAACCATCATTGCAGTTGAATGTGGAAATACTCGAATTTCTGTGCCAAATGTAATTGTAATTCAGCACTGCCCAACTTGCGTCCTGGGGGGCAAATGCAGCACAGTGGTCGAAAATCGAGAAAAACTGGCCAAAAACATAATTTCTAAAGTCATCAGTTATGGTTTCAGACCTCATCACCGTTTTTAGCACCTATCTGACTACTAATTACCAACAGTTGGAGGAAAGTAAGCTTGTCATCACTCGCTACAGCTTACTCCAATGTTGAGTGTTGTCGGAGTGTTACTTTCTCAGTGAAATTTCTGGTGCTCTTTGTGACGTTTAACAGTGTACTTAAAACTAGTAGAACATGGATTCAGTAGGTAGTGATAAGTACTATCCTGTACTATATTTTGGTACAGATTGCTGATATATATGTATAGGGAACACAGTGGCGGTTACTATTTACTGTCCCGGGATTTTTAAAGTTTATCTCGGGATTCCGGGAGTAATCCTGGGATTGGGTAATAGAACATTTCAGTAACTTTAAAGTAAACAAACTTACTTTCTATCATTAGTCTCAAGCCTAAACTAAAATCATATTCAACAATGAAAACAGTAGAACAATGAAGAATAGTAAAGTCTGAATAAGTACAGTATTGTCTCCGTATATGCTCGCTGGTCGGGACCGGCGATGAGCCCGTATTGGGTACATGAGCCCTAATTCCGAGTGTTCGTTTCTCGCTTCTTTCTAGCCGAAGGGGGGAGTGAGATGGAACGCTTTGCATGCGCGGCGGGTATGCGCGACGGCGCGAGCGCTCAGATAGAATCGTGACTGCTCGACGCATACGCGCGACGGTCAGATAGCCAGGCACGGCACGAGTCTTTTTTGCGCCCTAGACGAATTTGCCAGATTCTGTCATTTATTATAATACAATTAACTGAGCTTCTTCATATCCTTATTCTTAATTTTTACTCGCAGTTTAAAACCGTTGTAGTACAATTTGTAGTACTTCGTTTAAAAATTTATTTTCAACAATGTCTATAATGAAAATACCATTTTGGCCCTTCTTGTCAACCTTACGCCCTAACAGTTGCCTAATTTTGTATAGTAAAGTCACGAATAATCATAAATAAATGTAATATAATAAAGGGCGCAATTTGAAAAGTTCGCCTAGGACGCAAAAAAGACTTGAGCCGGGCCTGCGCCAAGATTTTGCGAAGCGGTTCCCGTGCTTCCATAAGTACTTGCAACCATCGCGAACGCCCGTCGCGCACGGAAAGGACGGAGTGTCATGGCGCTCGAAAGACGGAGTGAGACAAAACATCCACGCGTCGTCCGTCTCGTACCGTCCTCGTTCGCTTTTAATAGGGCCTTTTACACGGACGTTCCCGGCGCGCGGCACGCAAAAGTACGTGGACGCCGGAGCGACGCTCCTTCGTGCACGCCAGAAGGTTATACTCGCCACTAGTTAGAGACAGCTAGTTCGGCCTCATATTTCTACGTCGACTCCATCCACATGTTTTTTCCACGATCCACCGCAGTGGTGTATTATGTACTACCTCTTCGATGTATATTATCGATCATTGAAACGATTGGCAAAACACGATCGCGATATATGTTCGCGAAAAGTATACGAATTCCTCGATATACCTGGCTAATAGAGGATATCATAAATACTGTTACTGTAGGGCACACTGTAACATCTGTTTTTACGAAGCTACATTTGGTTGACCTGGAGGTGCTACAAATTATGGAAATGGTTTATGACTCAGTTATAACGACTGTAAAATTTTACAAGGGTACATTTAAAAAATGTCCAACTGTTTCCCCGGCAATGCGATGGCAAATGAAATTACAGATAACACATTCACTGTTGTAACGATCATAATTATTACTATTGGTGGCAATAATTACCATGTCATTGCTTGTTTTAATATAAAAACTAATATTGATAGACAATAAATACACATAGGTATGCAAGTGATGTTATATGTAAGATAAATGATGAAGACATGTAATGTGCAAGATGTTTTGAAGATAGGGGGTAGTCTTCTGATAGCGCGTGAATCAGGTCAAATTTTTTGCAGCTCTCTTTTCCTTTTCTTTCTTTGTTTTCTTCTATTTGGCGTTCAACCTCGGGCGTTTCTTCTTCATTATTGCATTCAATCGCGAGTGCACTTGGTTACTGTCGTACTCCACGACAGCAGCAGCACATCTTCCTGTATACGATCCTCTCTCGGCAAAATTTAATTTTTTTCCACCGATGTACTTGGCAATTATTGCGTTCAAACTTTCCACAGCGTTATTATTGATGTTATAGAGTAAGCTCTCCGCATGAGCTAACAGTGGACGAAGTATTTCTTTTACGTCATGGTACACTCCAATTTTCATCAATTCTGGAACGATGTTTCTTTCATTCTCTTTATTCTTTCCATCGCAGAAATATTTTAGTTGAGCACACTCTTTGTGTTCACCAAACACGTGGCTCGGAACATTCTCTATGTCGCCATGCAAATTCTTCGTTTTTTCGTCGATTGATACATTCTGATCGTATCCAAACTTTGCGGCTTTTACGATGTCCGTGCATATCGAGCGAATGCTACTTTCCACAGCTTGCCTCAATGGTCCAGGTGTAGTCTTCTTCACAATCGCTTTCATTTTTGTGCATTCAATTTTTTTTTACGCGAATCTGTCTCTTATATGGGTCAGCATCAATAATCTTCTTATATACGCTGCTGTCCCCATCAGCAATCAGAGTAGAATAAATGAGCCCACGTTTTTCTACGCTAGTATTGAATTCTTCTACTATAGCATCGCTTTCCATAGCAGTCGATGCTCGAGATGTGTTCCAGTTTTTGAAGCATGTGTGCTTTCGAGGTTCTTTCTTGTTTTTCGCAGCAATCCGACAAATTCTGCAAACTTTATTTCGAACAAGCACATTTGGGAAATTCATTATATCGTTGCTATGTAGGAGACGCGATTGTTCTTGCGGCTCGTTCGTCGCAACTTTTTTTATAACGAAGTTTTCTTCCTCGTTACTTTCTATATCAAACTCTTCAAGTGCCTCTTCAGTTTCTCCCGAACTGACCGTATCAGTATCTTCACCAGATGGCAAGTACATTATCTCTTGATGCGTATGATTTCGTTCATCGGATGTTGGTGATTCCTCTACTATACGCTCCTCGGCCACTTCTTCTGGACGTTGTTCTACGGCAATGTCGTCTGTCGTTTTTGCGTTTTCTTGTTTCTTCTAAAGGGCTGAAGATCTTCTCTTTTGGCGATGTACTTTCCGTTTTGAAAATCTCCTTGCAGACGGACGTAAATGTCGGGAACGAAACGGAGAATTTTTGTCCATATCTTCTTGCACATCCTACATATTCACATTTTGCGTGTCACTCATTTTAAACTAAACCAACAAACACAACACAACACAACTCAAAATCCTTCTATCCGTTACAAAAAAAAACGTAAACGCGAACCGTGAACGTGAAACTCGAATCCAAAGATTCGTCTGTGATGCGTTCTGAAACAAATGCCGCTCTACAAACCAGGCAACGCAAACAGTCGACTTATTGTCTCCGTATATGCTCGGTTTGGTGCACCCGATACGGGGCTCGTCGCTATCCCCACCACTCCTGCCTCACTCTTGTCCGGCGAAGGCGAGAGCGAGATGGAACGAGAGCGAGCGAGAGCCATTGAAAGCGAACGAGGACGGTACGACACAGACGACGCGTGGATGTTTTGTCTCACTCCGTCTTTCGAGCGCTGTGACACTCCGTCCTTTGCGTGCGCGACGGGCGTGCGCGATGGTTGCAAGCACTTACGGAAGAACGGGAACCGCTTCGCAAAATCTTGGCGCAGGCCCGACTCAAGTCTTTTTTGCGCCCTAGGCGAACTTGTCAAATTGCGCCCTTTAATATAATACATTTATTTGAGATTATTTATGACTTTATTCTGCAAAATTAGGCAACTGCTAGAGCGGAAGGTTGACAAGAAGTGCGAAATAGTCTTTTCATTGTAGAGTATTGTTGAAAATAAATTTTTAAATGAACTACTACAAATTGTACGGATATACTTCCGAAAAGGACCGGTGGCCGATCGAGATGAGGTTTGGGGGGAGCGGGGGAGGGGATGTGAACCCTAAATCTAAAATTGTAGCTTCGGGTATTTATTAATTTCCGAAATATTAATAAAAAATTGTTACTTTTTAATGGAAATTTTTTTTGGACGTTGGTGCAGGCCTCCCTACCCGAGAGCCCTTCCGTCCCCCATTTTCCACTTTTGAAATTTTGTAACCACAGTCTCATTTTTAGCATCGCCAAACTCACATCGGTTTGTAAACCTCATCTCGATCGGCCGCCGGTCCCTTTCGGAAGTACAGCCAATTGTACTACACAACGCATGGTGCACATAATACTGGGCAGTGCGTTTTATATAACACGCCAAAATATTTGAAAACGCCACCATAATCACCACATATCAATCCCATAGAGCATCTATGGGATTATTTGGACAAAAAAATACGTAATCATAATATTACATCTAATGAAAGTTTGAAAGCCACTCTTCTAGAAGAGTAGAATAAAATACAGCCTACTTTTATACACGCTACTTTTTGCGCGTCCATTTCTGCACGTTTCTTCTGTTTTTGTTAATATCTTTGTAAATGTTAAAGGGAATAAAATTTTGTTTATAAAAAATCTATTCTACAAACATTGAGGAACATTGATTAATCATTGTTTTCCGTCAAAATTGATTACTCACATGGATATACAATGTTTTACTTTAAATTGGTCGCTGTATAAATACTTTTTACACTCACTGTAATTCCAAGAAATTGTGGGGATAGTCGCCGGGCTCCTAAATAACCCTGGATCGGCGGGGCCACAGTTACCACTGATGGAGGGGGAAACACTTACAAGAGTGGTGGTTATGTGTGCGTGACCATGGAGACGCAGTTCATGCACCCATATTACCCCCGCTCTTGTAGATGCTTCCCCCTCCATCAGTGGTAGCTGCAGCGTCGATCCCTGTCAGCCAGTCCGTTGCAAATAGTTTGACGGTTAGACCACGCGCACATTATTGGGTCTAGTGTGTTAAAAAGTGGTGAATCCGGAAAATGTAAGTATTATATTATATACTATTATACAGAGTAACTCTCTGGCTAGAGTATTCAAAGGCGATGCCGTCAATAAGCCGCGCCTCGCTGAGTTTCGTGGATTTTGACGCTCGCGACGAGATTCACTACGGTGTATTAAAAAATTCTTTATTCTTCATCGAATCGATATGGCAGTGATACCGATGAGTTCGTGGCGTTCTCCCGATTAAAATCATGTTATATAAATCGGACTATTTTTAACGAAGTTAGCTTGGGGCCATTTTCATCGGCACGACATCGATTGACGCCATTTTTGCAAAGATCTGACCGACGTGCGTTATGATAAGTAGCACGTTTCAATTTTCTTACGAAAAGTAGCACGCTTGCCTTCGTTCTCACGAAAACTATCACATTTCGGTTTTCGCTGCGAAAACAAACACGTTTGAGCGGTTTGCCACGTGATTAAAATTTGCATGTGTTGTCTTTTGGAGACTAGATGGAATTATTATTTATTAAACAATAATTACAATTATCTTTCGAATTTGGCAAAATGATTATTTAAATCCTCCTTATTTTCACATGGCCTCTAACATACAAGGTCATCGTTTAATCCTGTAACCCGCGCGCGCGCGAACTTGTAAAATGGCAACACCGCCTCACGGATGCATTCCACTATAACCATGCACCGGCCCAGCGCAGAGCTGCCTGCGACCGCTGGACAAGTGTGATGCCCGAGCTTCGAAAAGGACAATGTTAAGTCCTAGAGGGGATTACTGACCCAAGAGCGTACAGCATATGCTATACACCGTTGAAAAGGTCTCGCCAAGACGAATCGATTGATACCATTTTTAACTTTGAAATCAGATGGAATAACCTCGAAAAATGCCCTCAAAGTTCGAGATTTTGCGGTTTTGAACAAAAGAAACCGGTAGTAAAAGCCCCTCCGACACGAGGGACTTCGGGTAGGCACCTGAGGAAAACCCGAGGGATGCAAGCGATACTCTAGCAGGTTGGGACGGCAAATGTGCCCCACGACCTTCATTTCAGTACCGTGTTGGGCCTGCGTTTGCCGCATGGGCCCCGTTCCTAATGCTCAGGACGAAATTGCCAATGGATCAGTTGTTTTTCATGAACATTGTTCATGATAGACGATTCGCAGATATGAGTTAGGAATGTGCAGGTTAGCATTCAGACTAAAGCGTCACTTACAATAATGAATGGAGTGAAATTTTATTGATTGAACGAAACATAATGATGTGAAGATGATTAACGCAAGAAAAATATGTATTTGTTTCATATAATGGCTTTAAGGCTCCCATACACGCGTGAGCCACTTGCCAAGCTGCTCGCGAACTGCAGTCTCGGCAAGCACGCTCACTGGTGTGTGGGATGAGGCATACGTAATAACATATGCAGATCGAAAACAGGTTTGAGGATTTTAAGATTAATCAAAGGAACAGAACACCTGTAGTTTTGAGTTACGAATGCACCATCTTTCAAATAAAATTTGGAGTACCTGCAAATTAAAAAAAAAGCAATTTTGTAATTTTATTATATTCATAATGAACAAATGTATGAATTAAGCCAATGATAGCAATATTCATTTCAGTAGGAGACACGTTGAACAAGGAAGTATTTTTAAGAATAGAATTGAAATTTAATTAGGCATAACTTTTTCACGACAGCTAGTGTCAAGGTAAGACTTGATACTAATGGTGCATCATTTTTGGAAATTTCTTTAAAAAGAAATACTACAAATAGGTAGGTCTTTTCGTGAATTGCTTGTTTTAATGATGAGTATGAACCGGCTGCCCTTTAAGTATCTCTGACGATGTCCAGCGATTTTCGCACGCGTCATATCCATCAAGTACAATAACTCTTACGTTAGGTCGAAAATGCTCTTGTAAAAGGGGATCCTCCTTTAAAACGCATAAAAAGAGACAATTTTGGGAATTTTTCAAAGCGCCAGTGCGACGAAACTTTTTCAAAACTTCCCGGATATGTTTGTGTACATGTTGACTAATACTAAAATACACGTTATGTTACAAAATGACCGCTGGTTATCGAGTAATTAGCCAATTCCGTGGTCTCACCACCAGAGATGCAAATAGGTGTAGGTTCTGGCGTCCGTTGTACTCAAGTGCAACGAAAAAACCAAGTACTTTCTCTTTGCGTATGAAATCACGCTGTCGATGTACCTATGGGAAAAGAAAAAAGTGCAAAATGGAGTAAATATAGCGTATATCAGAACATTTTTTCGTTCGATTTATGAAAAAGGTTTTTTTGTACATCGTCGAGAGGATTGAATAAACTATGTGTGCCCATGTGCAACCTAATTGGTTGAATAGTTTTTGAGAAGATTTTTTTACACCGTGTTTTGTAAATGTGAAAGAAATATTTCCGAGAAAAACGCATTTAAAATTTGCGCTCCTGTCGCGCATTCATATAGCTGCGCGCACAAAAATGGTCTGTAGGGGCTTTTAGAGTTCGAATTTTGACCGGATGCTTTATGCACATGTTTGCCACACGACATACTATCGATTAAACCCTCCCAAAAAATTCGATATTTCAGACCGATTACTTTAGTGTCGGGAACATTTTTTCCATAACTTTTAGCAGTGTTTGGAGTATCTCGCTTTCGTTTTTGATGATCCCGAAAAATGTTTCAGATAAAGTTGAATGGTTTCTGATACTTCTAATACCACTAATGCCCATGTATTATACAAAATGAATAATAAACGTGTATCCTTTCCTTCATTTCGTTTACAAGTGCTTAGGGCTTTACTGAATCTTGATCCGAATGACTCCACTTCTCATCTGCCCAAACCCTCTGGACTAACAGGTCGTCACTTTCCAAAATTACTAGATAAAAACCGACGGTGCAATTCGCGTTCAATACGACAATACATAACATAATACGACATGACACCCTGATTTGGGGATTTCCATACGAAACAATCAATACCGTAAATTCGAATTTCCGACATATAATTTCATTTTTTTTTTCATTTGGAAGGGCAAGAAGTATGAACAAACAGATAAAAACAAAACAAAGAGATACACGTTCATAATTCACTTTGTATAATGCATGGGCATTAGTGAGTTGCAGGATTGCAACTTGCATACTGAAGAGTAAAATCAGAAAATACAAAAAAATTAAAAAATACCCCCCCCCCCCCCCCCTAAAAAAAACTACAAAACTTTCTTCGTCCACGTCCTTAGCTCTGGGTAACGTCAAAGGAAGGATTTATATATGAATGTATCTACTGTTGTTCATTTGGGTTTGTTTAGGTTGGAAACACTGTTTCTGTGTGAAATTTCGATACTCTGACCTAAGAATCGTGATTAGCGCCATCAAAAACCTTTAGAAACATTAAAGTTCAAAATTTTAAATTTTCAATGGTCAGTATAGTGTCCAGCGTGGTCCTCTAAAGATTAAGGCAGCGCTGTCCAAGGTCGCTCCCGCGGGAGATTGGGGTTCTCCCACTCTCGTCGACGTTGTCAGGGATACCGCGCGACGCTAACCGCGAAGACGCTTGCCCGGCTAGCCCGTCGTGGAAGCCTTCGTTGCGTCGCGCGGTCTCCTTGACAACGGAAGACACGTTGTGCGAGAGAAAGATTGGAAGGGGAAGCTGGCGCGTGAGGGGCCCCTACGCCTGTGATGCCAGATCGGAGACGGGTTCCCTCGAGAATTTCCCCCACCGCGCGCATACTACGCCGAAGCTGCGTGTCCGTGAGTTGAACTCTGAAGCGCCGAGCTCACGGACACGCTGCTCTGGCGTAGTATGCGTGAGGTGGGGAAAATTCTCGAGGGAACCCGTCCCCGATCTGGCATCACAGCCCTACGCTGTACAGCGCTGGGTTAAGGAGTCATTTATACGTTTCTCGGCACTAAAACGTGGTCAATGTTTAGGAGTGGTTCAGGGATAAACCATTAGTCCGATTGGTTTAATGGTTTTTTATTATAAGGTAAAGGCAGGTAATATGGAACACCTGATTTCAAAAGCTTGTCAAAAGTAGGGGAATTTGTTTTTTTTTCAATTAAACCTACGCGAGGGGATGAAAGAACCAATGCATAATCATATTTACATAGTCAAATGTAGAAAAATCCAATTGTTTTGCAATTATAGTAAAAAAAGTGAATAAAGTGCAAATCGGCCGTTCGAAAAAATGGGTCCTAATATGGAACACCTAGGAAATTTGTAAAGAAAACTGAAAAATCTTTACTTTTTTTATTAAAAATGATGATTTATTAAAGAGCAAATACAAATAAACAAATATACCATCTTTATAATTTATTTCTGCTTTCTGCGTCTCCTACACGTTGGGCACGTGAATAATGAGTCGGAAGCCCCACAATCTTCGTGTGCCCACTGAAAGCAGCGAATACATTGGGTCCACTTTTCCCCATTCTCATCATTTTTATAATTAGTACCGCAAGATAAGCATTTCGCATCATCGTCATCAACATCATCTATGTCAGAAGAACTATCAGTCTCTTCTTTTTTCTTTTTTGGCATACTTTTGGCACACAATTTTTTTCTTGAATTAGACTTTTCATTACTTTTATTGGCTTTGTTTAAGCTTTCTTCAATGTCTTTTTTATGAAGTGGGGAACTTATAATACCAGCAGAGCCTGTTTTGCGAGTAGTAGATATTTTAGGATTGAGACGAGGTAAAGGCATTATGTCATAAGGATCGACAATTCGACTAGGTCCGGGAATTAGCTCACTGTTTAGCCCTTTCGACCCTCTTGGACCAGTGAATGTTTGTCATAATCTGTGATAGAATACGTGGCACATATGTGCGTTGTTTTATTCTTTTTTAGTCAATCTGAGTATATACTACTATCTTTGATTGGCAATACTCGTTTGATACTCGCCGATTGGTCGTAACGTGC
This sequence comes from Andrena chrysosceles, assembly GCA_963855975.1. Classification (NCBI taxonomy): domain Eukaryota; kingdom Metazoa; phylum Arthropoda; class Insecta; order Hymenoptera; family Andrenidae; genus Andrena; species Andrena chrysosceles. Next base: position 515,088 of record OY979769.1, on the reverse strand, counting down.
TGGATAAATTTTATTTTGGCAGGGTGTCTGGCTGCAGAGTTTCAATTATAGAAATCTCATGTTTTCCACACGTAATTGAACAATTTTCTGAAATTTTTTATCATAGCTTTACAGTTTATAGTATGATATAACTGTTTTGCGCAAAAGTTTTTACATTATTATGTGTTTACTTATCTTATTGAGCATAGAGAAGCCCGTATGCATTTCCGGGACACATATGTCCCATTAGGTATTTTCATACTTATTCCTGAATACGGTCCAAATTATAATTCCTGTTTAGTCTTATCTTAAGGTGGGATCTCCTACTCGCGATTGGTCGCAGCGATTTGACCCAGCGACTGGCCCTAGGCTGAATCTCCTTGCCTGTGACCAGGGGTGTGCTCGGGACGGGCCGGAAACTTTCGGGCGGGATCAGGCAATTTGATTTCAGGTCGGCTCGGCAAAACTCGGACGCGATCGGACGATATCGTTACCAGTAATAGATCAAAATTATTACCTTTCTTACACGTTAATTTGAAATAATAAAATATTCGCCTTCCCGTATTGTTTAAACGGATGCCTTGGGAATGCGCTGTGGATTGCCACTGGTATGGCCAGAGAAGGGATGCACTCCAACGAGTATAATATTACACCGGGTGATGAGACGGCAAGTGTATTTGACCGAACGTGGGCGTCGTTACAGTGACGAACGAACACTCCACACAGAAATCGAACACGCACAAAACACGACTCGACAAACACGACGGAAACACTCAACGGAAACTATGTACAAGGCTATGTACTATGAGCGCTGGGTGCGAATGGCTCGAGGGGCCGTTTTCGCGTAGTTTTAAACAGTGGGTCGCTGGGCGACAAAAAAGTTTATTAGATCCGGGCGTGCGAGAGCGTGTTGTTGTCGTCAGAGGTGTTCGAAGAACTAACTGTAACTAGCCGGATTCTCGGAAGCGCGCAACGCTCAAATCGAGGCAAAAACGTGTGACTCGAGTAACCGTCTTACCGGACGGTGTGTCACCGTGTTTACACGCTCTCGCAAGCACATTTAAATCCGTGCAACAGCTGATCGTTGAATCTCAGCTGCAACATTCCGCCCGCCTCGGCTCCGGCGACCGAGCCGATCGTGACGGACGCCGACGTCAGGCGTCCGCCCGCCGTGACACGCAGTGACGCTACAAGGTGGACCGGAGTGGCGCGTTACATTTATTGCGAGGTGGTACAGGGCTGTTCACGTCGTGGTCACGTCAGCTGGCGCAGAGGAGCAGGGAAGAAGAACGACGCGAGTGATCGGCCGTAGGGATTCGCCCGTGCGGTGCGCACCGTCACCACTCGCACGCGACCGTCCGGACCAGGGTGGACACGCGAAACGCGGCCGAGCCGCCACTGCGCCGGCGGAGTGTCGTCGTCCTTAAGAACGACAACGTCGCCGACACAGAGGCTCCTCTCAGGGCTGGTCCACTTATGCCGCGGCTGCAGGGAGTGGAGGTAGTCCGCGTGCCATTGCCCCCAAAAGTGGTCACGCATCCGCTGGACGAGCTCCCATCGAGTCCAAAGCGACGCAGGACCGGTCGCCGACGTTACCGGGGGCAGCGCCAACGGAGGCGCGCCGGTCACGAAATGAGCTGGGGTGAGAGCGAGGTCGTCGTCGTCATCGCCCGGCGCGGGGACGAGAGGGCGCGAGTTGAGGCATGCCTCGACCATGCAGAGCACCGTCGTCAGCTCCTCGTACGACAGGGTGTGGTCTCGCACGACTCTGTGCAGGTGGTATTTCGCGCTCTTCACGCCCGCTTCCCACAATCCCCCGAAATGCGGCGCGGCCGGGGGAATAAAACTCCACGCGATGTTCTCGGGGTCGGAAAATGCAGCGAGGTCCGGCGAGGCAACCGCGCCGCAGATCGCGGCGCCGAGATCCCGCACGGCTCCTCGGAAGTTCGTACCATTATCGCTGTATACGCGCTGGGGCCGACCGCGGCGGGAGACGAACCGCTGAAACGCGCGAGTAAGGTCGCGCTGGTGTAGTCCGACACCAGCTTCAGATGCACGGCCCGCGTCGACATGCACACGAAGAGGGCGATGTATGCCTTATGGGCCTTATACCCGCGACCCTTCGCTGGTCGTGCCATTATTGGTCCTGCGTAGTCCACGCCGGTATGCTCGAAGGAACGGGACGGCAAGACTCGCGCGGCGGGAAGGTCGGCCATGATTTGCGTCCCGGCAGCGGCCCGAAACCGGGCGCAGACTGTGCATCGATGCACGATCGCGCGAACCGACTCCCTTGCGCGCACCACCCAATTATTCCTCAGGACATTGAGGGTGAGCTGGGGTCCACCGTGCAGCGCCCTGAGGTGCGCGTGCCTGACTATTAAATCCGCGACGTGGTGGGCCGGGAGGACAATCAGGTGCCGCGCGTCGTACGGGAGGGGGGCGTGCTGTAACCTTCCCCCCAGACGAATCAAACCGTCCTCGTCCACGTACGGGGCCAGCTGGCGGAGCGGACTGGCCCGTCGAACTGGATTCCCGTTCCGAATCGCGGCAATGTCGTCCGCGAAGGTCGTGCCCTGGAGCCATCGGAGCCACCAAATACGCGCTCGCTGCACCTCCGACAATCGCGGCCCCCCACCCCTCGCGGTCCCACGACGGCACAGCCGCGCGAAAGCCAAGACGTGAGCCGTAATTCGGAGGAGTCGCTGGCCGGCAGGGGGGCCAACGGGCAGGGAGAGGGCGACGTGGTGACATGCGTCACCATCCGTCGCGCCTCCTCTTCGGCCGATCGCGAGTCCTCCGACACCGAACACGCTGGCCACGCCGATGGTGCCAGCGGAAGCCACGCCGGTCCCTTCCACCAGAGCTCGTGGTGTATCAATTCGCGCGGGTGCATGCCTCTCGAAGCGCAATCGGCCGGATTGTCCTGCGTAGGAACGTGACGCCACGCGGCCGCCGGTAGCGAGGACTGGATTTCTGACACGCGGTTTGCGACGAATACGTTCCAGTGGAAGGGATGACGCTGAAGCCACGCAAGCACCACGCGAGAGTCTGTCCAGGCGTGTGCCGTCGCGGGAGGCCAGGGGGCTTCGGAAGTTATTCGTCGAAGGAGACGCGCAAGGAGGACGGCGGCGCTCAGCTCCAGCCGGGGAATGCTCATTGTTTGAACCGGCACGACCTTCGTCTTGGCAGCAATAAGAGTGACGTGTGCTGCATCCCCGTGGCGGCGAACGATCCGGGAGTAAACGACTTTCGAAATTCTGTTGATTTATTCGGACGCAACGCCGTCCACTTTCCAACTGGTCCCGGGTATTAGTATAGGTTGGGGCTAGATTGGTGCAGGGGGCGGGTAAAGCGTGGTAGCGAACCGATGTGAGTTTGGAGATTTGAACCAGAATCTTGCGGATGCCCGTCAACATCCCGACACATATCGGTTCGCTACCATTCCTTACGCACACGCGAGAGGGCGCGCGCCCCCGCACTAATCTAACCCCAACCAATACTAATACCCGGGACAAGTTGGAAAGTGGAATGCGTTGCGTCGGAATAAGTCAAAAGAACTTTTTCGTAAATATCTCGGTAACAAAGGTCAGCTTCGTCATTTGTTTTGTCCCATGTTGGCGCAGACGCTGCCACGAACGCGTACCGTAGGTAGGTATACGGGCAGAATACATTGTGTAGTAGCAGCAGTTTTTCGCGAATATTTCGGAAATGAAGGTCGAGCGGCGGTAAAATGTATAGGAAAAAGTTGATCAGAATCGTGTCCCCGACAACATATCCAAAAATTATTGAAATCGGTGGAGATGGAAAACTTCTAAATAATTACCAATAATTTTGAACTATTACTGGTAAAGATATCGTCCGATCGCGTCCCAGTTTTGCCGAACCGACCTGAAATCAAATTGCCCGCTCATGGCGGCTATGCTTGTAGACCGAATCGAGTCTTGAGATCCCGAAACTTTCGGGATGTCGAGCAATACGAAAGTATCGGGATCCCGCCCGAAACGTCGGGTACCGACATCAGTGGACACGGTACACACGCGGAATCAACACGGGCTTGATGCGGAACTGATGTGTGCCCAGACCTTTAAGCAGTTTGAACTTTTTAACGACTTGCTTACACTCAAACTTTTCGAATTAAAATAATGGCGCAAATCCTTTTGAGCTATTTGGAAAGAGACAAGCCGTATAGACAAGTATCTTATAAGAATTAAGGGCATTTCGCGGTCAAAACACAAATAATTTTTTTTACATATTTTCATCCCACAACATCTCAAGAATGGCCAGATAAAATTGTAGAACGAAATCCCTGAGACAGAGATGCATAGGAGTCGCTTTCATCTCCTCACGATTCTGGGCGCCGGGTCATAGCCGAGCGTAGAGCTGTTACGTTGCTAACCACAGCATGAGTGTAGGAAGGGGCGAGGGGCTGCAATAATGTGTCTTGCAGTTCCCCCATCCATGCTGTGGTTAGCAACATAACACCTCCACACTCGGCTATGACTCGGCGCCAAGAATCGCGAAGTAAAAGCGGCTCCGTGCACACTAGAGTGGGTCAAATTCCGATTTTTTTTTTTGAAACTCAAAATATAATAGTGCCCAAAAGTTGCCTTAGGCAAGTATAAATTCAACGCAAAAAAAAATTGAAATCGAATGATATTTGACTACCGCGCATGGAGGTCAAACATTCAAAATTTGAGAAAAATACTCAATTTCGTAAAAAAAGTTTATAAACGTTTTCCTCATATTATTTACGTTTACCGAAGTCGTAAAATTATATTTAAACACCAAACGACATTTCCGGTATAACATTTCAGTTATTGTATACTTAGTACTGTAAGGATTACATGAAACACAAAAAAGAAAAGAGATTTGTTAGCGAAATTGGGCTAGAAACAAGGACCAAATAACGAAGAATAAATACACAAGTTCAAGAAGGAAGTATGTAAATCTAGCAAATTCCTGCAAAAATAAATATTTAGAAGACTCGCAGAAGACGTTGGCTAATACAAAGAATGGACAAGAATTTTGGAAAAATGTGAAAGAATTTTTAAGAACAAAAAGTATGAAGTTAGAAGTAACGAACAGATAGAGGAGTATTATGCAGCAGAATATCCATCTCGAATAATAGGTGTAAGAGATTATATAGATAGTAGGCACCCAACCTTAGATGCAGAAATCTCATACGAAGAGATAGATAGAATTTTGAGGAAAATACAGTCAAGGAAAGCGTCAGGACCAGAGGCATGCCGAATGCATTTCTTAAAACTTTAACCCTTCAGCGTGGTTTGACGAGCAGCACTCGTCATAGGAAAACTGTCTGCAACGACGGTATGACGAGCACCGCTTGTCAAAGGACGTGAAGCGGAAGCGTAGCGAGTAGGACTTAGGACCGAGGTCTATTGAACACCCGAATTAGAGGCGTGCTGTGCTCTTCTCATATACATTCTGCAGGCCTTGGGAAGGAAATATTGCCGTGAAGAGGGCCTCTTCAAGAAAGTGGCCGTTTGGAAGGGATGCAAATCCGATTGGTTAGATTAGGAGGTGTGACAATACTTCTTCAGGTCTACTATGCAGTAACGCCTTAACAGCAGGGGTCAAGATTTCGACCAATGCAATTCATCCCCAGCTAGGTACTGTTCTAGGCAGAAAGCCTCCACGCTGAAGGGTTGACGCCAAATCTAATGTGGGTCTTAAAGGAACTATTCGATAAGATTTTGAGCAGTCAAAATATAACGGATAACTGTTGTAAATTTGAACAAATATTATTATACAAGAATGGGAATGCTAAGGTCCCTCGGAACTAAGGAGGTATAACTTTGATGAATACCACTTTGAAGATCTTTACAGCAATTTTTGCAAATAGAGTTATAGGCTGGAGTGAAGAAAGGGGAATCCTTCGAGTATGTCAGGCTAGGTTCAAGCTCATTTGAAGACAGTATCTTCGTTTTGAATGCCAAAATTGCGATGGCACTAGGAAGAGAAAAATGGAAATTAATAGCAGCTTTTATAGATTTTAGAAGAGCCTTTGAGTCAGTTGTACACGCAATCCTATGGCAAAACTTATTTCAAATGGGTCTGAGTTCACAGTTCATTGGAACGCTGAAGAAGTTGTATGACGAAGATAAACTGAAAGTAAAATTAGGAAGTGGAATTGTAACAGAAGAAATTTAAGTGACGCAAGGAGTATTACAGGGACACTCGCTCAGTCCGATTCTTTTTATCCTGATGCTCTGGACAGGCTTGGGGATTAAGTGAACGCGGCGGCCGATTTTCAGAGGCAACGCCACCTTTCTCCCGCCGCGCATCTTGGCCTCCGCGGCGGCACAGCAACTTGGAGCACCTCAGGCCTGTACCATATGAACCACGCGTGGCGCGTTGACAAAACAAAATCGCATCGACAATCGTGCTCTCTGGGACGATGTGAAAACCTATTGATACAATGTCGCCCTAATACGCCACGAGGTACGGCCCTGAGGCGCTCCAAGCTGCTGGAACAACGGCACGCGTAGCAAGCCGCGCGGCGGGAGAAAGGAGACGTTGCCTCTGAAAATCGGCCGGCGCGTTCACTTAATTCCCAAGCCTGCTCTATGATAGAGGGGAGAGTGGGGTAAAACGGAACATTAATGTTTGTCTTAGATAAAAGCTGCGAATGAGTTGGTATCGCGTGACATGGGACCAAATGGTCCTCACAGCATTTCGTGACAGACCATAGACCCGTTAACACATTACTTTTCCGTTAAGAGAGTTGGAAAAATTTCGGGTATCAACATTTCAATATTATGTTGTACTTTCAATCACTTTTCGGCACTTGGATTTCGAAAATTAATAACGATAACAACATCGTTGGATAGTATAGTCCTTGCGCTACATTTTGACGTATTAAAAAGATCTATACCTAACGCTAAACTGTTAATATTAAGTGTTAACTAAATGACTGCATGTGGGGCAAAACGGAGCATTTTGCGTGGGATAAAACGGAACACCTATTTAACCCAATTCCACCAATCAAATTGTCTTGAAACTTTGCAGACGTGCGTAGTTATGATGACAATACAAAATTATGAAAAGAACGGGTAGGGTGAAAAAATTACCCAGTCATCAATAAATATAACCCATAACCACAAATCCAAACGACTTGAAATCAGCCTGTAACCACAAATCAAATCAATTCAATCAATATGGAATCAGCATATAATCACAAATCAAAGCTTGGACACTAAAAAGTAAATAATAATAAAAATATGCAAAAAAAATTTTAAGTTAAACAATTTTATTTAAAATGCACTAAAAACTGAAAAATTCTCCATGCACCTGTTGATATTCATTATTCATATTAAAAACCATGTGTATTTGGTTATTTTCAGTCTTTTTATGTTATCTGGTAAAATATTTTTTCGTATGTGTATAGACTATATTTTTGTTATATTTTATTTGTAATAGTTATACCTAAAACATATATTTATAGTTTTTAACATAAATGAATACATTTTAAACCATAAAAATAAAGAGTTTGTACGTTTACGTGGTCTTCAAGTGGGTGTTCCGTTTTACCCTACCACTTGAGCGAGGCGAAGATTTCATAACTCCAGTAAATCTCATTTCTCTTCCATCCCAAAGATTTTTCTTAACAATGGCTTTGATTTTATTATAGTGTAAGGTCCACTGAAGACTCCTGTTGAAGTCCTGTGCCGTTTTTTCCTTCCGATTTTATGTTATCACCCTCCAAAGTTAAGCGTTCCGTTTTACCCCACTCTCCCCTAGTAAACATTTTCAGAGAAAGGACACCACAAAATAATTGAAGAGATGGAATTATTATTATTTGCAGACAACCTTATATTGTTGGCTAACAACGTAATAGATTTACAGGATAAACTTGAACCCTTTTATTCCAAAAGGCAGGGAGGAAGAAAAGATGTAAGGAATTTAAATACAGAACTGTGCTTATTACGGAGTCCTCTTTTGTACCTGAGGGATGTTTAATCAGTAAGCAAACTATTTTGTAGGTAAAGGGAAAATAGCTTTGGGTACAATATGGAAACCAATAGTTGGTCTGGATTAGGTCGGTTAGGTAAGAACCAAACAACCCCCTTTGTAATAGTCTGTGAGTCTGCAGTACAAATAAACTTATTATTATTATCATTATTATCATTATTATCATTATTAACGTTATTGGCATTATTATCATTATTAACGTTATTATCATTATTATCATTATCATTATTATCATTATTATCATTATTATTATTATATGAAATTGCCCATCGCGGATAGCATTAAGGTACATTTACACGACGACATTTTTCTGTCGAGATCAACTGTCTACTATTACTGCACAGAAAGAAGGCCCCTGATTTTGTCACCTAAATGGGCACACTCTTAAAGACAGGGCACACATATTTTTGTTTTGACGGAATCGGCCACATCTACTTATTACAATGCACACAGAGACAGAGGTTCAGGCAGAGCTAGCAGCGGACTGCACCGCCTGTCAAGGGCCGTCTTTTTTTACATCAAGTATTTAGAGCTAGTTGCAGTGCCCTCAGTCTACCTCTAGCTGCGACTCCCGCGAGTATAGCTCGAATTCAGTATCGTGGACTGCTCTAGCCAGTTTCCAGTCTTTCGGAATTTTTTTATGAGTGTCGTATACATTGGATCTAGACACACAAGTATCGTCGTGTAGACGTATCTTTACAGTTACTTTGTTTATGGTGGAGATACAATAGCAATGCCTAGCGCTGGTTTACAACTCGAGCAATGGCATAGTAACTAAAAAAAATAAAATAAATAAAATAGTTCAAAAGCAAAAAATATTTTCATTCAAACTTCCCTACACGAAACGGCAATTTCATATGCACCAACCTAGTAGCTTTTCCCAAACGTTAAACCTAGTTTTTCGAGAATAACTACTTACCTACACTTAGAATTTCATTAACGACTTTCGTAAATGTATATCCACTATCCCACTGAGTTCCATAAAATTCGAAGCGAGACAGTCCTTTCTACAGCTGCCAAATACTTGAAATATTCAAGTGCTTAAAATTTAAACCGAGTAAAACTCGTTTCTTTCGAACCAACCCAAGTAGCCGATTATCCAATAATACTTCAAATAGCTTGAATATTCGAAGAAGTTTGATAACATTCAATCTTCTTGAATGATTTGTGTGGCTTGAATGTTTGAACGGCTTGCTTGCATACAAGATACTTGACTTCAATTAAATAACTTAAAACTTCGAGTTACTCCAAAATTCTATAGTCTGATTTTCGAGAGTTGAGACCTGAGGCGGGTTCCTTGGACGGAGCGTGGCTTAAGGAAGAACCAATGGTACGCTACGAATTGCGTGCGGCGTAGACACGTTTTGCGGCAGAACCGCTATCTTTTTCTATCTTCAAGCGTACCTGCGACTCTCCCATCAGCTCGGTGAAAACATTCCCTGCATCTACCAGCCACGAACATATGCCTTACCAAATTGTATGGCTTTCGACCCTCGAAGGGGTTTAAATACCATTAAAACGTAAGAAATGTCCAGGATTTAAGCATTTCTCATCACATCTTTGTGAAAACGACATCAATCGATTCCTTATGTTTCGCCGATGAAACTAACATCAAGAAATCAATTTATATCATTTCAAACTAACTTAGCTAAAAATAGTCCGATTTACATGAAATTTGGTATGATTTTTATCGAAAAAAAGCATAAGGAATCCATCGGTGTCACTTCTATATCGATACGATAAAGAATTATTTTATTTCTGAAACAGGTATGAATCCTCGGCCGACCTCGGCAAATCTTGGTCGACCCCCGCAGTCGAGGGTCAAATATCCATTATAGCAGGCATGCACAGCTAGGCTGTGGCGAGCAAGAGCGCTCTCGATTGCTCATGAGCAAAGCGAAGAGCGACGCCGTGATCAGTTCCGCCACCCTATGGCCAATAGCTGTCGTAGTATGCGTATAAACTATACCCCGGGTCTCCACCAAGGCGAACACGAACAAAAACATTGTTCGCGAACATTTTCCTCTGTTCTTGTCGTGTGCACACCGCCGCAAACAGAACAAAACATTCATATACGGTTCATACGCCGAGTTGTGTTCATGTTTGTGGCGGAGTGGACACGACTAGAACAGACGAAAACGTTCGCGAACACTGTTTTTGTTCGTGTTCGCTTTGGTAGAGACCCGGGGTATGGTGGGTTGCTGACGTTCAGCAGTACACTTCACTCACGAACACTCCCCACCACTGTTGCTCATGAAGGCGTGGCTTAGCGCTTTACGATGCTCTTTCCCACGCTTCCGAAAATTTTTGCCGCGCGGGCATTTAGCTGTTCAGGACTGCATTACAGCGTATTAAGTAATTCTTGTCTTCATCGTATCGAAAGGGAAGTGACGCCAATGGATTCATGGCGTTCCCCGGATTAAAATCATATCAAATTTCATGTAAATCGGACTATTTTGAACGAAGTTAGCTTGAAATGATATAAACCGATTTTCCATAGAATTTTTTTCAATATGGTCCGAATTGTGTCGTTCTTGGTATCAGTTTCATCGGCGAAACATGAGGAATCGATTGGTGTCGTTTTCGCAAAGATCTGATGAGAAATGCGGAAATCCTGGACATTTCTCACGTTGTAATGGTATTCAAATCCCTTCGAGGGTCGAAAGTCATAAAATTTGGTGAGGCACTACGGGGGGTTGTCCTCGCCACGGGGTACCAGGCCGCATCCTTTGACGGGCGTAGCCCCAGAATCACCCTGTATAGGAGGGCGTATTCTTCAAGTTGTCCGCCATTCATTCTGTTCGCCGCATGCTTTCGGTCCGCCGCATTTTCCAATAAAATTCGCGACTCCTATCTGTCACCATAGACACGATGTTGGTTGGGCCCTCTCGAAAAGAGCAAACAATAGGTAAGGACTCAAGACTAAGCAGGCGAAAGCTATTGGTCAAGACGCAGGGAATAGAGTAAACATCAAGCCAGAGGAACACCCTTAACGAGCCTGAATAAGCGGCAACATCACAAAGAAGCCAGCCCCGCCCAAGGTCTCAACTCTCGAAAATCAGACTATCATACTACTCGGGAATTCAATGAACGACTCAAATTACTGAATACCAGCACTCACTGTTCATACTCGATACCCACTAATTTTATTGTTAATTTGTCAACTTATACAGACATATGTACGTATGTATATTAGGAATTATATGAATATTATATGAATCACAAAAATTTAACTTCCGCACATAATAAACCCTATAGGTACAAATTTTACATGTTTTTATTCTTAAGATATAGCAACACTTCTATTCTCGAAATAACCTCTTTTTCTATCGATTGATTTTATTCTTATAAGACCCTTGTTTAATCGGATAGATTCAGATGTTACGAGTAACTTCTGGTTTTTCAAGTAGCTCAAAGCCAATTGAGTCATTATTTCAATTCGGATAACTTAAATGTAAGCAAGTTCAAATAATTCAAAGAGATTGGATGTTTATAAGCTTGCTCAAATAATTAAGCAACTTCGACATTCGAGTACTTGGATGGTTCGAATGATTTAACACGTTCCGTGCCAAGCCATTTTTGCCTGATTTGTCGTTCAGGCCATTTGATATTTTGACTAAAGATCGATATATTATCACACAATATTTCATTATATCATCAGTAGATAAGTAGTTCTCTTGTTTAGAGCAGTTATCACATCGTGTACCACCGGTGGTACACGTGGCCGGACGATCAGTTTACCGTGTACCACCGGTGGTACACGTGGCACGGAACGTGTTAACCTGAGTTCAATTTAGCTTGAATTTTTGAACTACCTGGACAGCTGTAGCCCTTACCCTTCTTTTCCGAATTTCCTATAATACAGAGGTATCCTGCTTTTCCTTATTATTGACAAAGAAATCGATACAACTTTTTACACTATTGATTCTGTTTATTTTTACCATTATTCCTGTTTCTATCTCTACAGAAAATTTCTTTGAAATTCCTTTATGTCATATACGACAGAGCTGAGCAACCCGCGGCCCGCATGCGGTTCCTTCCCCGACTTGCCTACTCTGCTGAGCCGTAGGAAAACGACCCCCTCCCTCCATACCTATTTGACTCCTACACTCTACAGATCTGCGCACACATATCCGTTCCGTGTAAGTTCCGTGGTCGTAAAAGGTATCGGTTGCTTGTTTTGGAATGGAGCAGCGCACATTTGTCAGTTCTATGAAATTCGACGGTCTCTCCGTACCCGTCAGTTCCAGGCCGTCAGAATCAATGTTAAAAGATATCGTTTGTGTGCTTTACAATGGAGCAGCGAACACTTGTTCGTATCAGGGATGTCAGCAGATGTCAGTGTAGAACCCTTAACGTTTGCGCACACATATCCGTTCCGTATCAGTTCCCTTCCGGCGTAGTAGTGGTAAGACGAAGAGACCCTCTACGCCCCTCTTCTTCTTACCACTGGCACGCCGGAACGGAACGGACACGGAACGGATATGTGTGCGCGGACCTTTATCCGTGAAACTAAAATTTGTTTGCCGATGATATTTGGGCATTTGGACTGACGGAGTCCTGAAATCACGGAAAGATAAAAGGTATGACCTTTTTTTATGACCGCGAAAGGTACTCGAGTCGAAGCTCTCAAACCACGCGCTTCGGGGGTCCTAGACCCTAGAACAGCGCTGTCCAAGGTCGCTTACGCGTAAGGACGGGGTTCTCCCACTCTCGTCCGCGTTGTCAGGGATACCGCGCGACGCTAAAGAGGCGCCATGACAGACCAGCGCGTCCGTCGTCGAGCGAGCTCGGACGCCCGATACGACATGTGTATTAGTGACACGCAGCGTCACAGCCAGCCAATGCTACTACTTCCCGCGAATTTCGGATTATTCGTCTTTTGTTTAACGTCTGAGGAGGTCAACATGGGCGAAGACGCTAGCCCGTCATGGCCTTCTTAGCGTCGCGCGGTCTCCTTGACGATGGAAGGCACGCTGTGCGAGAGAAAGATTGGAAGGGGAAGCTGGCGCGTGAGGGGCCCCTACGCTGGACAGCGTTGCCCTAGAATCATTAAGACAAGGATAGCAATAGGCCGCTCAGTAATGAAAATGTGAATTTCTATAATTAATATTAGATCGCCATACAAGTACCACCAATGGATTGCTGGACTTTTTGCATTGCAGATGATACCAAACATGATATAATTCTGATTATTTTTAACGATTGTAATGGAAAGAGTTTTGTATTTGAATTTTGCGCGGTATAGGTATAGAGTATGATCGGATGTATGAATGCTGGGTGTTAGGTAAATGGAGCTGGATATGCGTTTCAAGAAGACGTGCAAATTACATTCCGCAGGCGGGATTTCGCGCGCGTAAACTACCTGTTCCCGAATCCCTACGCGAAGTGTATGGGCCCTCGTTGCAAGCAATCGCGTGTAATTTTTTAATACAACAGCGTGGGGATGAGATTGTATAGATTAAAATGTTCTTTTACATTAATAATTAACAGTGGATTGCTGATGTCGAGGAAAGCATCAATTTACAGGAAACCGGATGTTTTAGTGTTTACGAGCATTGGAGTAAAGCTTACTTGAATCTACCTATTTAAGGGATTTTTAACATTTCATTACAGGTCCAATAAAAAAGTGGAAAAGCAGCAGGCTTGCAGAAACGGCTGAATTGGGACAGACCGGGCCAGAGCAGGCCTCCTACACAGGGATCGGCGTGCTTAAGCTACGCTGGATGGAGGGGGAAACACCTACAGGAACGGTGGTAATATGTGCATGAACTGCGCCTGCGGTAGTCACGCACACATTACCACCGCTCCTGTAGGTGTTTCCGCCTCCATCCAGCGTAGCTTAAAGGCCTGCGCACACTTGTCAGTTCCGTGTCAGTCCCGTTACAGCGTGCCAGTGGTAAGACGAAGAGGAGCGTAGAGGGTCTCTTCTCTTACCACTGCTACGCGGGAACGGTACTGACACGGAACTGACAAGTGTGCACAGACCTTGTGTGAGCTCTCGCTCGTACATAACTGATATTGCTGATGGTGGGGGAACCGACTGCCTGGTAAAAGGGATTGTGCGGCCCGCGGCGGCGAACAAGCTGCTCAGCCCGGATATACGATACAATGCTAAGAAAATAATTACAAACTTTCACTTTCGAATACCAATTACAGATAACAATTAATTAATTCCAACTGCTCACTCCCATTTAGTTTTGGCACTTAAGACGTATGTACTAACAATCAAAAAAGAATTGTCATCGTTAACTGGTATGTCTTTAGATTGGCTATGCCTCATATGACATTCATAAACAATAAACATGTTAAATAAGATTATAAACATTTTGGTCAATATTTCGTTAATCATTAGATTTAAAACAAATAGTATAATACTCTTGGATTTGGAATTTGGTGTCCTATCATATTTTGATAAAAAAAAGGTTGAGTTTACCATTTAAATAAAAAATATTAAACGATTTTATTTAAAATGCGCTAAAAACTAAAAAATAATTTTCTTGTACTACAATTTCGATGCTGCTCTTTTCTCTTTAAATAAAATTGTGGAGCAGGATATCTCGCAACACGATTTTATTTAAACTGAAAAAACCGTCGAAATTGTAGTACATGAAAACAATTATTTTTTAGTTTTTACTGCATTTTACATGAAATCGTTTAGCTTAAATTTGTATGCACCTTTTTTAGTATTTACTTTTTAATGTCTATGTTGTGACTTCTGGTTACATGGTTGATTTCATGTCGATTGAATTGATATAATTTGTGGTTATAAGCTGATTTCAAGTCGTTTGGATTTGTGGTTATGACTTATATTTATTGATGACAGAGTAATTTTTTTAAACCCTTCGGGTTTTTTCATAATTTTGTATTATCATCCAGACTACGTACGCCTACAAAGATTCAAGTCTATTGGATAGTTAAAAGTGGGTTAAAATTGAGTTTCTAGATTTGAACCAAACATACAAAAAAATCATTTAAATACAAACAAACATATAGAGAATTAAAGCTGAATAAAATCGTTTAAAATGTGAAAATGACTATGAAATCTTGCTTCTTATAAAAAAAAGTAAGACAATAAGAACCATAACTAAATGTCTCGTTACTAAGTTTAGAATCAGTTAGGACAGCGCTGTCCAAGGTCGCTCCCACGGGAGATTGGGGTTCTCCCACTCTCGTCCACGTTGTCAGGGATACCGCGCGACGCTAACCACGAAGACGCTTGCCCGACTAGCCCGTCGTGGAAGCCTTCGTAGCGTCGCGAGGTCTCCTTGACGAGATGGGGAGAGGAAGAAGAGAGGGAAATAGATGACGAAGGGGAAGAAGAAAAGTGGAAAAGAATAAATAAAAAAAAGAACTGGGAGGCGGAAAAAAATTGGAAAGATATGGAAGGAGCCAGAAACAATATCCCCATAATAAGGGAAATTAAAGAAAAGTTGGGGAAAAACAAGGAAGATACAGTAGAAATATATACTGATGGTTCTAAGATTCCAGGAGCTAAAGCCAACGGGGTCGGCATAGTAATAAAGAATGCAGATGCAGAAGAGAATCTATGGCAAGCCGGAGGAATCAGCATAAACAGGATGGCGTCTATTTATACAACAGAGGCTGTTGGCATAGAGAAAGCCATTGAGATAGCAAATAGGGAAATGAAAGAAAAAGATGTCATAATATTCACAGATTCCCTGAGCGTACTACAGAGAATCAGAAGCCAAGAAGAAAAGGATAAATACAACGCAGATGAATATGATGAAAGAATAGGGAGGATTAGAAAAGAGCTAGAGAAGAGAGAAAAACAAAACAGGGGAGAAACGACGATAGAACAATAGGAAGTCTACAGATAGCCTGGATCCCAGCACATATGGGAATAGAAGGTAATGAAAAAGCAGACACAAAAGTGAAGGAGCTTACAAGAGGAGAACCAGAAAAAGAGATAAAGATACCGTGGAGGGATATAAAAGTGGTATTAGAGGAAGAAGCGTGGAAAGCATCAAAGGAGGATATGAAAAGGGTCGGAGAGGAGAAAGGAGTAAAATACTTCGCAAGACAGGAAAACAACACAGGGAATAGAAAGCCATGGTTTATAAAAATGACAGGAATGGAAAGAAAATAAATAAATGTTTTAAGTAGAATAAGAGCCAACCACTACAATCTTGCAGAATCCCTAACCTAAAACTTTAGTAACATAACCTCACATTTCAATGTATGCTGTAACCTTTATTTCTATTCGAAGGCATTTTATTTTTTGTTTATCATTATTTTATGCTTTACTGTTGTGTTATAAAACCTCTCCATAAAGGATGTAACTTATTTTAACGTGAAAAGGCAACATATTATGTGAGCAGAAATTGGTACAAATGGTGATTAAAAATACGTACATCACTATGTTTCGTGAGCAGAAATACGGACATTTGGAGCATTGTATTTAATTACAAATTACTAATAGTTAAACATCTTGAAATATCTTTCTTAAATAGTTTACGAATTAGTTGATTTATTATTAAAGAATTAATCAATTACTCTGCACCTTTTTATCACAAACAAATTTTTACACCTTCTTTATGACAAGTAACCTCTTAAATGAGCAGAAATTGGGACATTCACCTTAACTTGATCTTTTGAATGCCAAAGGTGTTTACAAAAATGTGTATGAAACATTGCCAAACAGCGTGTGTAGTGAGTCTACTACAGCACTTGCTAGCATTTTTCGACAAGAAAAAGAAAAAGGCGATTATCTTGCTTAACACTCAAATGCCTAAAAGTAATTTGAAATGACTAATTAAGTGGTTCGCGCTATATATTTATTATTATACTAGTATCTACAATTGAATGTTAATTTTTCTTTCATTTACTTTTTACGTATTGTTGACCCAAATATTAATTTGACCACATCTTGATAAAATATTGAGAAAAAATAGAATAGTATTGGTGTTTACTTACCTAAGCCAACAAATGAGACTATTTTATCATGATTGTATGTCTGTATATTAACGTCTTCCTCAGGAGCTACGTAAAGCACAGAAAAGTCTTCTTTCGGTTGATGATATTTTTCCATTATCCCCGAAGAAGGCGTAGTTGGTGGTGGCATATATGTAGGTGATGGAAACCTTGGAGGATAACCAATACACGGTAACCGTTGCCCCATTACCGGGTGCATTGGCTGTTGCGTTACATGAGTATTTGGTGATTCCATAAAATTAGGAATAAACTTATCACATCGCATATGTTTCTCAAATATTGGGGGGTATCTATCAAAATTCGAAGATGGTTTGTTTACAAGTGGTGGAATTACAGAAGGAAAAACAGAATTGGCAGTTGAAGTCTCTTCAGTTACGGAATCTTCAGATAATAAAAGTTGTTCGTTAATTTCGAAGCCAAACCTAAGCTCCGTTGGCAAATCACTGTTCTTTATAATATCAGACGAAGCTTCGTCTAACAATATGACAGCAGGTCTCAAGACTTTTTGTTTATTAGATGGCTGCGATTCTGCTTTCTGTGATTGATCTGTATCTAAAGGTATACCTTGTTTGTTTTTTTTACCTTCACCATCTTCTTGTTGGTCTTGTTTCGAATTTGTCAAATGTATATTTCCCGACTTAATTGTTTCGTGTTTAACATTAGCATTCTGTTCTTTCCCTGTTTTTAGTGGTGTTTCATTTTTACTTGATTTACTGGTACCCGATTCGATATTTTGCACTTCTTGCAGTGATCTTGGATTATTTTGGAAAGTGACTTTTTGTGTCTCAATGTCTTCGGATGTTCCAATTGTTCCTGGATTACTTTTGTTTTCCCAATGCACATCGGAGCATTCAGTATTATGCACTTTCTTGGTATTTTCATCGTGGCATGAATATCCGGGTTTTTTTAAATGTTGTTCTTCATACGATGCTTGATTGTGTACATTTGGACTGTTTTGAGCATACCCCCGACGTGGCCGAAGATTATTACATCTTGGATTCACAACGGGATCTTTATTGTTAATATTGTTGCAACTGGGATTGTTGTTGTCGGGATCAAAACTATAATTTGTTACTAAATTTGATACTAACATTTCATTCGAATTTGTGCTATGATTAGAATTCACGTGCTTTTGTTCTTGTTGCATTAAATTTTGTTGCATTTTCTCGATGTCCTGCACATATTTAATAACCCGAATATTTTTATTAATAACTTCTTGAGCTTCTGCCTTTTTCCTTTCCGTCGAATTTTTTATCTTCGATGATAAAATCGGCGAAGGTGGCTTGTCAAAACTGAGGTTCAAGAAATGGTTTGTATGGGTAAAATTATGTTGCCTCGTTTTTCTATCCGAGTGTTGTAATTCATCTAAACTGGGGTAATAATCTTGAGGAATTTTATCTGGTTCTGAAAGCGTTTTAGGCGGCACACTAGGCCACGATGATGTATTTAACATGCTGGGCACTATTGTAGACATATTTAATACCGAACTGTGTGTCATGTTCATAGTTGCCATGCGAGCTATGTCTGCGTAACTTGCCTGCGGCGTTCCGCTTGATGAGGTAGCTATTTTTGACAAATTGTGTTTAGAAGTATTTGACGTGACTGGCAATGAATGGACAGAGTCTGAATCACTGCTGTCTGATTTGTCGCTGTAAATGATAAAGTTTATAACTCAATTTTAATAGGACCAACTATAATCATAAAATAATAGTATACTCAATCTATTTAATAAACTTTGCTGCGCCCCCCCTTCCCGCAACAAAAATTACTGCATTATGTACCTTGGTGGCATGCTGCTGGCCGATTTTCTTCTACGTTCGGGAGAAAGAGGTGTTCTGTATTCGTTGGAAAATCCTCTGGAGTTCTGGAGATAAGATCCGGATGTTGTCAAGTTTTGTGCTCTACTACCACTGGAACTTCTCCTTTGCTTTTTACTTTTCTTCTTTTTCGTAACTACCAAAAATTCTGTTTCGTGTTCCGGCTCTGGATTGATTTTTTTATTGGAGTTTCGGCGACTAGCATAATCATCTCCAGTATCATTGCAATATATAGACTGACCTTCTTCGGTTCCCCAGGATCGTCTATCACCGCGGCTATCGATAGCTGCGTCCCCCGTGCTCTTTTGTTTCGCACGTCGCAAAGCAACATTAATGGTGCCTATCCAAGCGATATAAAACATATTGTTTTCTTAATTATACATTTTCCCAGTTATAGCATAAAAAAATTGTAGAATATTAATTACTTACCATGTTGACTCGATAAGTTACTAGCGACGCTAGAACTAATATTATTTTCTGTTGTGAGGTCTTCAAGCTTAGTCTTGGATATTTCTTCAAGGGAATTAGATTTTTGTAACTTGGCAGGTAACTGTTCCCTTTTAGCATCTTTCTCTCTACTCCTTGGCTTCGCTCCAGAATTAGATTTGACTCTCACTGGATTACCAGGTTTTCCTTTTTTACTTTTGGATTCTTTGTTTTCAATAAAGTTAATTAAACTCTCAATGTCTTCGTTACGATGACCTTCAACAGCTTCTGCACTGTATACAATAACATTATGTTCCTGTATATTCTTTTTACCATTTTTTTTCCGTTCCCCATTATAGTTTTGCACTGCATTTCCATTTTCGTCCAAGGATTTCTTCTCTCCAGACGCCGTAGTATGCGCTGTATACCTGGAACCTTCTGTGCAAAATTTACGTACTTTAACTTCTTATAAGTTGTGTTCATAGTAAAAGTAAAATATAGAAATGATTATTCTGTTAAAGGATCATATGTAAATTTTTTTACGGAAATAAATATACAATATTAGGCTTAACTATTAGGTATTAATTATAGGTATTTTAACCCTTTGCACTCGGTCCTTTCTGTGTGCAGATTTTTCAATAACTCGTTGTTTTGTACATCAGATAATTGTAGTGTGTTATTGATACACATATTTCGAATAGAATACCCGACACTGTCTGTGCCCGATAACAATTCCTCCAGCTGTGCCTCGCACTTTGAGTACAAAGGGTTAATACTTATATTTTTGCACTATAATTTGATTTAATTATTAAGTATTGTAATAACTGCAGAATAAATGATTTCATATCTAATAATTTTGATGTATTACCTACCCATTGTGATATTCTGTGTTTGTAAGGATGCAGACATCATGGAGCATAAGCTTGGTACTACTTTACCCTGACTAGCACTAGAAGTATTTGAGGTTCCACCGATACCACACTTCACACTGTTAAAAGTTTGAAAAGAAAGTGTACCATTAACAGATATTTTTGATTTATCTTGTTTCCCACTATGCTCTCGGAAAGAAAAATCTATAGTAGTGTCCACTGGAGTCTGAGCTATATCGAAAGTAGTATGTGATATATACTGAGGTCTACGCGGTTCAATAATTTTCATTTCAGTTCCTTCATCATCTTCAGTGTCCAAAGAGTGAGGTCTTTGAACCCCACTTATAGCGGATCCCACATTCCTCTCGCTAATGGTGCCCACCTTTTTTTTATATTTATATACATATAATTAGTAAATAAGAAAAAGAAATTAGATTATGCGAAATATAATGCGTAATTTAATAATATGAACAATTGCATTATATCGCCTAAAATTTGTAATTTACCTCAGCATCACCTAAATCGATCACCATGTAATCTGACTTATACTCTGGTGGAGGATGATCTGACTCAAGCATTTCATTTGTTCCGTGTTTTCCTTTATTACTTCGTTTTTCACGTATTTCAAGTTCACTTTCACACAAATCTTTTTTTATATCCTTTTTATCCTTTTCTTTCTCTTCCTTCTTTATGCTAGTACACGATGGTTTGTCCAGGGATTTTGATTTTTCTTTATTGGTCCAGTCATACGCTGTCCGTTCTTCACAGAAACCCTTCTTTTTAAACAAACAAAGATGAATTTAGATCTATTATATTACGTTATAATGTATTATATATAATATTATATACAAATCAGCGATATCAGTTCAGAATGATATGCCTGTAATACCATTATATATATAAATAATTATTTTGAGTGTTCCTAACTTATGAATACCGTGTTTTTTCAATTTTTTTCGACGATTTTATCTTCACACGAGCAATATTAATAAACAGGGCACAAAGGATTAATCGACCTTATTTCAATAGCTTGAAATAAAAGTTTTTGTAATATGTACCTTCTTATCGAATAATAAATCTAAATTAGCCAATGAAGCAAGACTATGCGATGCATTAACATTTGATGGCAATGAACCACCTTCCCTTTGCCTTGCAGATACACTAGGTCCTGTATATTTCTTATTCTTTCTTCTACTTCCTCCGTAAGTATGGCTAGAACCAGACGTCAAATAGGCAAAACTGCTATCAAACTCTGAAGTAATAGGTTGTGTCAAATTCTGCAACGATCCTCCGTGTGTGAGCCTTTCAGATACAGAGTCTCGTTTATGTCTTCTACGATTTGTTCCAGGCAGGCAGCGTGAATTAGCTATTATTCTACGACCTTCTTCAGTTTCATCGGCCTCCGCTTCTTGTAGTAACTCCTAAAATAATGTTATCAAAGATTTATCATATTTTTAGACTATACAGGGTGGCAAGCGGAAGGGTGGTGATTCTACAGAAAAAGTAAATCAAAAACATAGAATGAGATTTATTCATATATTGCGCACTTTTCCCAAAAATTGACTTTAAATTTTGAACAAAGTGCATGTGCACTGCAGTATAGTTTTAGGCACCTGAGGAGCATGCTTCTTCCTTAATATGTGCCCTCGTTTAGTGTAGCAAGAAGTGTTCCACTTACTGCTTCAACATACCCCTGGCGCACCTACGTTCAAAGTTAATTTTCTCAAGAACGATGCAAGTTATGAAATAATATTATTCTATATTCACTACTTCTTTTGCCACGTAGAATCACCACTCTTCCGCTTGTAGCGCCAGTTATGAAACACCCTGTGTGTTATCAAATTCTTTTATTAATCTTAATATGCAAGAACTGAAGAGAAAAATATACTTACTTTAAACAGACTGGATTTTCCTTCACGATCTTTGGGACACTTATATGTTATAGCTTCATCCAATAATGCACGTAATTCACCTTCATTTAATGTAGACAATGTCGCAGGTTCTTCCTGAAAGTTACAACCAAAAAGGAAAACGGTCAAAGTCTAATCATAAATTGTATGATAGATAGTATAGAATATACATAAATATGAACAATATTCTTCAAAAATTAATAAATATCTTAAAACATACATGATAAAATCGTTACTATGTAATGTGTTTGCAAACACTTTATTTATAACCTATACATGGTGAAGGACCATATTTTGCAATCAAAATATAAATGTGGTAAACATGCCAAAAGGTTGATTTATACCCTTAAAAGTTAAACCATATGTGAAAATACATTTAAAGGTATGCTGGCAAAAGTAAAGTACAATTATTACACGTATATTATAATAATCACGTAAATTATTGAATTTAACGTTCATATTTTTAATGTTACGTTCTGTTTCCATAATGTTAGAGCTTAGGTAACTGTAATCATAACATAAAATATGTAAACCTTAATTAATACAGATTCCCTAAGATTTGAGTTTCAATAATACAGCTGTTACCTATAGTTAACTAGCTTTACTACTCGGCTTCGCCCAAACTTTAGACTCTGATTTTATAAAAAAGATTTTTTTTAGCTTTTTCTTCGTGAAAATCGTCACATTCGCCTGGATTAGTCAGGCATAATGACCTGAGGCACATTTCCTGATCCCGGAGTTTATCGTTCGAAAGTTTTTATGCGACAGACAGACACACAAACATGTAGAAGCATTCTGCTTTATATATTAAGATTGTAAATATTTTATCATTGTAATTAAAGCATAAAATATAAGTTAGAAAACTAAATTTTGTATTACTTATTACATTCAATACTATTCTCCTTGTCATTTAAGAAGGAACCCGATTCACGCATGTAGAATGAGCTCATTGGCTCCGACGGAGCGTTGATTGGGGTATCGCCAATAGTAGCATGTTTTGGCACAAATGAGCGTCAAAATGCGCAGAACAGGTCTGAACTTGTCTGTCAGCAGGATCCTTCTTAAATGATAAGGGGAATATAATATGTATGTATCTACGTACATAAAGTACATAGCAGACAGATAAGCATGAATGTAGACAGCTCAGAGAGAGAATTTAAGGTTTCACTTATTGGATTTTGTAAAGAAATGTAGAGACCATATTGAAAAAAGAGTATATCAATATATGTAAATGATACGTACTGTTGTCAAAATTAATACTTCATATACATATACACATATTGAATCTATTGATTTTATATATTTATTTACTCACTCACTCACTCACTCACTCACTCACTCACTCACTCACTCACTCACTCACTCACTCACTCACTCACTCACTCACTCACTCACTCACTCACTCACTCACTCACTCACTCACTCACTCACTCACTCACTCACTCACTCACTCACTCACTCACTCACTCACTCACTCACTCACTCACTCACTCACTCACTCACTCACTCACTCACTCACTCACTCACTCACTCACTCACTCACTCACTCACTCACTCACTCACTCACTCACTCACTCACTCACTCACTCACTCACTCACTCACTCACTCACTCACTCACTCACTCACTCACTCACTCACTCACTCACTCACTCACTCACTCACTCACTCACTCACTCACTCACTCACTCACTCACTCACTCACTCACTCACTCACTCACTCACTCACTCACTCACTCACTCACTCACTCACTCACTCACTCACTCACTCACTCACTCACTCACTCACTCACTCACTCACTCACTCACTCACTCACTCACTCACTCATTCACTCACTCACTCACTCACTCACTCACTCACTCACTCATTTATTTATCATTCTTGTGTATGCAATTAACTATATATTCATTGTTAAGAGAAATATAGATATTTCTGAGTTCACCATTATTTGCCATTAATCTGTATGAATAATAACGCCCCATTGTGATATTAAAATGCATGGAGCGGTTTATGTAACACTAAAAAATATTGCTTGACTGTCCTTAATTTCATCTACTTACAAAATGTAGTATGAATATTGTTTTAAAAAGATTATCTTTACGCCTACGTTTTAAACAAAGGAGAAAATATTAGAAAAACCATATGGAAAGTGTGTTTTATTTTAGTTGGTAACTTGACTAACACAGTCCTACTATAACCTGATTACTTGATTCAAAGCAAAACATCTTATTAGAATGGCTGCTCATGTAAAAAGTAATTGACTACCACAAACGTTTTGTATGTTGGTTTAAGTGTACGCAAACATCATTCAGAGAAAGCATTTAGCAACGAATTTTGCTGAAACCTATGTGTTAAAGTTAAAAGCGATTAAGATTACTCTGAGAATACACCGTTTTTATAAAGATAACAAAACTTTCCCCAACTTATTGACCGTGAATCGCCATACATATAAATGAAGCAATTTATACATTTTCGTATAGTTAGGTTAATGATAAACTGTTATCGTTCTTGAGAAAAAGAAAAAATTATCATTCGTTTCGCAGTATTGAATAAGATGACCCTGAAGAAAAAAGAAATAGGCACTTGGTTTCATATGAACAATACAAAGCAATTGTATTTGAAGATTCGGAAAGCACTATTTAATGAATATTCGTAGACAAGTCCTTGGAAATGCAGAAAGTATAGCCAATATATCGAGGTTACCTTCGCTCGTAAATTAAAATAGGACACACAAGAAATGAGTTTGGGCTTGTCCAGAGATCGATAGGGGGTCGTGATTAGCTAATTGAGACACGAGGCGATATCAGGGTAACTTACAGAGACGAAGGAAAAATCTGCTGGGCAGTGCCGGCACGGAATTTATATTTTTAGAGGGCACCTGGGTCGGCTGCAGTCGTCTCTGCTTCGTCCAACTGCAGTCCCGCAATATAGCACCGTTACGCAGAAATTTTGCGCACTCGAATAAGCGATAAACGTAGCGAACGATATGCTATCACTATTCAGAAGAAATAATATCGGCAGTATCGAGAATATGTTGCCGATTTAAATGCTACTGTGACGAGCGGGCGCGGCGCGCTCTTCTCAGCATGGCCGCCACCATTACACTAAGAACACGGCCATTCCAGGCTCGTAACATGAACGGGTCCCTCGATATTCACATTCGCATTCGTATACATTTCGTATTCGTATTCGTTAACTTTTTGTCCATCTACACATTGGTGACGAAAATATTCGAACGCTTGCAGTCAATTCTACACTGGACAAGAATATGTGTAATTGAATTTATTTTAGAAAAATGTGGTACTTATGAAACATTACTTAGTCAGACTGTATATTACAAGTTATAACAGTCACAAAAACACTTGAACGATAAATTATTATTATATCATTAGAGTTTTCAATATTTATTTAAACCACCTTTAACACTAATTATATGCAATAATACAGTAATGTATGATATGTGCTTATTTTACATTGCTTTTTTCTATAATTTTCATCAACCTGCATTTAAAGCAAATACAAATTCATAAAGCATTTTGTATTCGTTATACAAGTTACTGCAATTTCTTCAAATTTTTGTCATTAGAGTACTGACAGTTTTATGTTGCCATACTTTCAAGAATATTATTTAAAATCTTTAGTCTAACCTATCTAACTTATCTACACATAGGGTATTGTTTAATACAGTTTTAGTTGCAAGCATTCTAATACTCATTCAACTTACTGTGTATTATATACATACTTACAATTAGTTGTGTACCCACAGGCATTATATATGTATGTACGTGTATAATTTATCCAAATAAATTACATACACATAACATTGTGATGTTAACTATGAATCGATTGTATGTCTGTTTTTTGTTTTATTTAACACGCATGAAATTAAATTACACAGAATTACTTTACTTTATTGCATTCAATTTAAGAGCTCTAATTATTAATTTGCTATTCCTTTGTTAAACATATATCGGTAATGATTTAAATGAAATTATTCTACCACTGATAGAATAAAAATATTATAGGATTGGCAATATTTACGCAATAATTTAAATTCTTGATTATTCAAGAAATAATGTGAAAGCTCTGAATAGTTGTATAGTAATAATTTCTATTATCGCATTTTTCACCCTCACTTTTCTTATTATTGGCATTTTGCTTCTGACGTATAATATATAAGCATTCAGAATTAATATTTTATGA
The DNA here is from genome assembly GCA_963855975.1 of Andrena chrysosceles. Lineage (NCBI taxonomy): Eukaryota > Metazoa > Arthropoda > Insecta > Hymenoptera > Andrenidae > Andrena > Andrena chrysosceles. Next base: position 488,938 of record OY979769.1, on the reverse strand, counting down.
AGTCAATCTATTAATATTTTATGTAGTTAATCCATAATAATACATAGTACAAAACATATTAGTTTGAAAAAAATGATTGATCACTATGATTAATTTGAACTAAATTTCTACGTAAATAATTTGAAATTAACAAAGATAATATAATAATATACCTAAATCAGGTTTATTTAACTACCTCACATTTGAAATTAATTTAAATTAAAAACAGAAAACTATTAACTGATTAGGAATCCTAAGATCTGATTGCAAAAAAATGTATTATAATAAATGTGAATTATTGCAACAGACATACAATTTATACCAATGTATTTTATAAATTGACAGATGTAACTAAAACAAGAAATACAATTCTAAAACGTTATTATATTATCTACTATATGTAATTCTATACTTTTCATTCCTATTGTTAATCGACAATACATATGTTATATGGCACTGAGAATTAAGATTAGGATATTTTGGTACCTCGTACTAATATATGCTTTACATAATTTAGTTCTTTCAACTGATATATCTACATACCTACATATAACTGAAATGTTCTGTATTTATATGACCGGTAGTTAATCTGTTAATATCACTATCTAAAAATTGTTAGCTGCTTGAATACATCACTATTACTTATAACTCACCTGTTTATTATCCGATGTAACACAGGTTGATGTACTCTGACTTGTTGAATCTGTATTGGTATCAATGTTTGTTGAAACACTTTCTGTGTTCAAAGTCTGGTTAGTAATAGTCTCAACACCTACCACTGAATTTTCAATATCTGTTTCATTAGAAATTTCACTACGGTTATTTTCAGCAGTTTTATCGGGAGCTACTGGTTCTTGACGATGTTCCGGCCCTGGGGCCATTTTGATCGAAATTGACAGCGCCGTGTCCGCTGTGCTCACTGCTCAGGGCTTCCTCATCATTTCTCTTTGGTGTTTTCAAGGACTAATGACCCCTTCAGACCGATCACAGACTACAACTTGAGACTCTTGCATTTCGCATTACGTAAATTGTAGTGGTTTCGTTTTTAGTTTATTAAACTATCATAACCATCACTTCCATGTAGACGATAGCATTTTCACTGTTCTGAAGTTACACAAGATTAAGACCGACCGCCTTACCAGATCGCGAATTTAGAACGTTTCACCCGGCTTATGAAACCGTATACAAACAATAATTATTATTTTTATGAAAATTATATTAAATTCAATTGAAGGTCTTTCCAATGTGCTCGACTTTTACGCGCGTACTACGCGCAGTGCGAAGGTAACAAAAATGGCACCGTCCACTATCTAGAGTCGTGATTGTCGGTCAATTGGAAAAGTATTATATTCTTTTGATTTTACCCGAATTATACCGCTTTATATCTTAATTCAGCTTATATGTGTCCTTTATGTGTTAACGTTACATGTATAATTTATCTTTGCTCTTCAATACGAACATCTTTCATTGTGAGGTTATTTCAGAGTTACTTGCCAACTTCGACTACAAACTATTGATAAGTACGTTATAAATTCTACCAAATTGGAATATACATTATACTTGCTATGTCAATAACTGGCAACTGTTTATTGTTTTTGTTCGTGTAATACATTTATCGGAAGAAAAATTAAAAAATAATAAGAATACAAATTCGAACTGTACGCCGTTTCATTGTCCATATATGTAGGTACTTGTACCTTGAATTAATTTGTGCCTTTTTGTAATCAGTAAAAGATAAGAAAGCGCTTAAGTTACACTTTATGTTTTATTTATTAGCAAATGAACGAATTTTGAATTATGATTAAAAATGTATTGAAACAATTCGATTTGTGCCTCAAGTATAATAGTGATTATACGTTGATAAAACGTACAATAATAAAGAAAACATTGGCAAAGCTCGTTACCGCATTTTTCAGCATTTCATCTTGAAAATGGAAAATCACATATTTTTGGTTGAAATGTTAAACTGATTTTCATGCCGTTTCAGTTTGTTGAGAAGGCATTTAAAAAAGTCAAATTTTAGTGTAATAGAATGAGGTTGATAATCGCCGTGCTTCAGAGTACTCATAAACTCAAAATGGCCGCTATCGATATTAAACTACACATTTTTTCTCGCGTATGCAACTATGTGATTCGCTTCGTCTTCAAATAAAATGCAATTTTCTGTTAGTGTTTTTCTAATCGGACATATACGGATCAAAAATGCGAAAATGTATTTGTTCAAAGCTGCGACAATGTTTTTGGCACTGCTTGTACACACACCAAAAACTATACAGTTCATTCTTGTCACTGTTCTGTTGAATACGGGCCTTAGAAAACACCAAAATCACTTTTAAAACAATTCACTGATAATGAAGGTACGTCTCACAAAGTCACAAGTAGCCTGATCATACCATCGGAGTGCATTCCAAAATCATTGGTAAAGTATCGATCGCACAATGTTACTTCTGTACACAGTACACACACTTTCTCAGGGACACACAAAACCTATTTATTTAGACTGTGTTTTGCAAAAATACTCTATTAAAAGACAAACAGGAAATTTCGCTAATGAGAGGCCGTTTCAAATGTACTATTTATGTCCGAGTAAAGGGAAAGTAGCCCACCCCCAAACTTTATATCATAATGCTCGAGTCCATCTGTACAGTCAATTTTATCACTGGAACATTTTATTCAATTTCACTATTATTAGACGAAGATTGTTCCGAGTTAATCACATTGGAAATAAGTTTCGGGAAAACCGACGTAAATCTGTAGACAGTTTACTCTCGACACAATAAACGATTGCTTTTGCGCAGGGAAACGACGGACCACCCGTTTAGCCTCCGAAAATGTCGTCTGGTTTCAGGAGCGTAACTAAATGTCAAGTTGTATTTAGCAATTGCTATTTTACAGTCTATTGGAAATGATTGTCCGTGATATTGTTAAAATAGGTTGTCAATGATAAATGTTTGCAATTTGAATGACAAGTTCTTTTTGTCGTGAATTAGATTTGTTCAAGAATGTGTGATGTTACGTTAAAAAAATATTTACAGGCTTATTTTTTGGAAAATTATACACTAACATGAAAATTACATATTATAAAAGCCATAAATTTGTTTTAATTTTGTAATGTACCTACCAGTTAAATAAAATTGTATAGAACCTGTGGATAGGCTGATTGATACAATACTGTTGTGTATCTGCTGCGTCACCGAAATCGATATATCTAGAACTCGACTATGGTGCGATATGTGATTCTCGATTCTGACAATTCATTCATGTTATATACCTATATATTGTATTGTTATACGTTTCTTTACTGATAATTCGGATTAAATTAGAGAGCAGAGTGTGCACAGTATGTAACAGTAGCTGCAGCGGGTTGTTAGAAAGTAACCTTCGTAAGGTAATAATAAAAAAAAGATATTATATGCCGCAAACAGATAAATACACTCTTTACGCTCATTGTCAGTTACAGGTTGCAGGTGACGAATCTTGTTACATTTCCCACAAAACCCAAAGGCACTCAGAGGCGGAAAAATGACGAAATCTGAGAATATATTCCTATTTGTACCCAATATTATTGGTAAATAAATATTTTTACATTCTAGCAGTTTGATTAGTTAATAATCATTTGTGTTTCATAATAAATCTCTTAGATATGTTTAATATATTTGAAAAGACAAAGCAATAGATATAAAATTGTTGACGGGTGTACATAATGTGTAATTCACTTTTAAATGCTAGTAACAGAGGTGTACTTATTTTGTATACGGCAGTATAATTTTTTTAAAAGGTATTTTTACTAATATAAAAATATTAAAAGTTATTCACTATTTATTGTTGAATTCATTATTTAGTAGTATATACCACATTTTTATTCATTTTATTGAAAAGCCTGATTTGAAATGATGTGTTGCATTAAGATAAGTAATTAAATTGGAACATTCTATGTTTGAAAAATCTTTACGATCTTGATTTCATCATAAAACAGAAAAAACCTATCCGTATCCATTATAAAATATATCCATAATTATTTTTAGTTTGTTTTTCCATTAATATTGAATCAATATATAAAAGATGGGACTGCGAGCACAACACTTTGAAGACTTCTTATATTGATTTAGAATAATGTATACATCAGTTCTTTTATGTAAGACTCTAACACATTAAAAATATCAGATAAATATTGTTTAGCTAATAATAATTTTTATATAAATGTTCAACTAAATTTGTGCAGAAATAGTAAATAAATTGAGAAATATGAAAAACTTATAATAAAATATATATATACGTATAAATGATATTAAAATGTAATGATGATATAATATATATCTGTTAACAGGGTATGGCAGAGTAATTTTGGCTCTTGTATCCTTTTATTTTATGCCAACCAATTATATTATCGCATTGTGGTGCTATATTATTAGTGCACTATTAGATGCAGTGGATGGGCATGCAGCAAGGTACTTTAATCAAGGTACCAAATTTGGTGCTATGTTAGACCAATTAACTGATCGAGTTGGTACCATGTGTCTATTAGCTACGTTATGTGTACTTTATCCATCATATACATTTTGGTTTCAATTGAGTATGGCCATCGATATTGCTTGCCACTGGATATATTTGCACACGTGAGGATAAATTGTAACATATTTACACATATATCATACTATTTATATGGAGGTATAAACAACCAAAGTGTTATCTTATAGAATTCTCTTATAATAGGTCCATTTTGCAAGGAAAGACAAGTCATAAATTTATTGATATGTCTGAAAATCCGGTTATGAGATTATATTATACTAATCGCATGGTCTTATTTATTATGTGTGCTGGCAATGAGGCCTTTTATGCTGCCTTGTACCTCCTTTATTTTACAGAAGGACCTATTTGTAAGTCCTTATATTTCTGTACAAACTCTTGTTATTAACAGCGATGTTTTGAATCTTATATAAATCGTTTCTTGTTTCAGTGGCCGGAATAAGTTTGTTCAGATTTATTATGTATGTCTCAGCACCCATAGCTTTTCTTAAAGCTGGTATTTCATTGTTACATGGATATGTATCCTGTATTAATTTGAGTATAATTGATCTGAATGATAGACAAGAACGGGTAAAAGGCAATTAAATTATGGTATCATCCAACATTTCCTAGTTGAACTAAATGTGATTAATTGAAGGCTCGGATTCAATAAGGGGACTAGCGTTCGAAAATGGGAAAAATTATTGTCCAAACGCTAAGAAAGATTGGAAAATTCAATGTTCTTAAACCGAATTTTAAAAAATATCGTGTTGTAAAGCTCGTCACGACACACACTTTTTCTATTTACAGTTTACTTCTCCAATCATTACTATTCGAGCTAAAAATTATAAACAAAAAATTTTTCATCATCCAAAATCATTATTTCTGTAAACATAAATTGCGATAACTTGAGTAAATATTAAGGGATTGTTATGAGACTTAAAACATAACTTCAGATAACTCTAGCGAAGCCGTGAAATGTATGCACAAAACCCTTATGTTAATAAAAGTACTAATATTTGATTTAAAAGTAATACTGGAAATAACCCATGTTTGTCAACGTTCGCCGTTAAAAAGTATCGAGGCAATTTTGAGGTACATAAACTTGAAGTGACAAAGTTTTTCCTTAATATACAAGGAAGATTTTCACCAATTTTCACACTGATTAATAAATAATTGTAGTAGATATGTCGATATATATATCAATTTCGCGCACCACCAACAGTCAACACGAGTGCTAATTCTGCTATGTAGCGTATGAGACGCGGCTGTTGGTGGCGCGTGAGATTTATATATATATATATCGTCACTTCTAAAAACCTTATTTTTCATGTTTTTCTGATAGTGGTTGACTACTGGTGTCTTTACCCTATATTTTTTAAAATCCAATTTAACAAAATTTAATTTTCTAATTTTTCTTAGCGTTTGGACTTTTTTGCATTTTCGAGCGCTAGTCCCCTTATTGCATCCAAACCTTCAATTCCATCTTCCTAATTTATCCTTTATTCTATATAAATGTATGTTTACATTATATTTTGACAAGTTAATGCAGTGATTCGATATGCCACATTTAAAAAGCCTCATTTCACCAGCTATTTTAAAATGAAATAGATATACAATGCCAGTCATTATTTTATCTTTGTTTTACTAATAACTAGCATGCTACGAGAATTATACATTATTTCCCAATGAAACTAAGATTTAAATTGTGTTAAGCAACAAGATTTCTATTCTGAATATCAATTTGGTACGTTTTATTATCACTTTGTATTCGATAGACTGTTTTATACTTTTAAGCTATTCATTGGAAAATAATTGTGTAGAAACAAGGTTACTAAAAAGATATGGAATTAGAAACAAAATAAAAATTAAAATCGACATTCCAGATTTTAAAGTGCTTTAACAGAATTTAATTTAGATTTAGAATTTAATAACATAATACTCCATTGTTGTATATGTTATATGTTATAATACTATATTTTTGTTGCATTTTATAGTTCATTAGTCAATGACGTACCTGTAACGTAAAAATCTGATGTGGCAAATGTATAAAACTTTAAGAAGATATTTAATAAATATTTTTGTTCCTCATATTGTGTTGATATTCTCTTTATTATATCATAATTATTCATACAAAGTATTATAAACATTCATATGTTTATGATATACGAATAAAGAACAGAGAATGAGTGTCACATTGGACAGAAGTAGTATCCCTGCTGGAACTGCCAGTTAGAACTAGGGTTGCCAATAGTGGAGGATGGTTTTCTACTAAGGCCTTGAAGAAAATCTACTAGAATTCTACTTTCTGCGCGTACGCGTGTGTTGGTGGTGAAGAGGGGGGGGGGGGGGGGGTACGAGTTGACATTAAACTGATATCAGTGTGGGTCCCGAATTTTTAATGTCAACTCGTACCCCCCTCCACCACCAACACACACGTACGCGCAGAAAGTAGAATTCTAGTAGATTTTCTTCAAGGCCTTAGTAGAAAACCATCCTCCACTATTGGCTGCGTTCAGCGGACTCAACCGTTGAGTAGCCGCTCAGTGATTCAGGGATTGGTGGACTGCAGTTACCACTGATGGAGAGGGAAACACCTACAGGAGCGGTGGTTATGTGTGCATGACTGCGCCTGCGTCGTGCACTGATTTTTCACACGCGTTAGTGAGCGGTCGCCATTTTTTCGAACAGAAAATGGCTGCGTTCAGCGGACTCAACCGTTGAGTAGCCGCTCAGTGATTCAGGGATTGGTGGACTGCAGTTACCACTGATGGAGATGGAAACACCTACAGGAGCGGTGGTTATGTGTGCGTGAATGCGCCTGCGTCGTGCACTAAACGCGTGTGAAAAATCAGTGCACGACGCAGGCGCATTCACGCACACATAACACCGCTCCTGTAGGTGTTTCCCTCTCCATCAGTGGTAACTGCAGTCCACCAATCCCTGAATCAGTGAGCGGCTACTCAACAGTTGAGTCCGCTGAACGCAGCCATTGGCAACCCTGGGTGGGACTCAGCTACGGAGCTTCCCCACGACGCCCACGCACTCTCTCGACGACCAAGTACTTGTGCGCACGTACGGGCACAACGTGTGCATTTCTTTATAACCTCAAAATACAGTATTATTTTATTCCTCGACAACGAGTAATTATTATCCCTGCCAATCTTCAGTGTACATCACTTGCAGAAGTAGGACCTGCTAGAATTATCTACGTGCCGGATAACCCCTACATTGGTGACCTCGACGTGATATTGCGTCAGACTATGGGAGGCAGAATTTCGACGCCTTGCAGCGGGGACTTCGTAGCCGAGACCACAAGGCGTTCGCCTTCATCCCTAGGCTCATCGAAAGACAAGCTGTTCCAAGGGTGCCGCCAGCCAGCTGGCCGTGGGACACAAATATATATGTCGAACTGAGAACCTCCTTGTTTTTCTAAGTTTGTTAATAAAAGTATCTGTATACAAATTTTAAATAAATAAATATAGTAAATGGCAATGAATTTTTATCCAGTCTGATTTCATTTTGATAACCGTTTGTTTCCAATTTATCGATAATTAAGACACTTGCCAGTCCTAATCTAGGCCCGTTTAAGGCGTCTTTAAGACGCCTGTCAGTCCTAATTCAGGCGCCTTTAAGGCGTCCCGTTTTGTAACATTGGCCGCTTAGAAGGCGTATATTGGACGCATATAAGCCGCTCGTGGGATACTCAAGGTGCCTCGAGGGCTTCAACCGTGTGGGTTGTGGTGTTTCTACGGGGTTCGGTGCCCGTGGAGCCTTGAAGTGCTATGCTCGCAAACATGTTAAGTTAAATGAAGTGAATGACTTGTAATAGATAACTCAAAACTCAATGAACTTAATACACTGAGACTAAATTGAAATGGCGAATGATTCAGAATTATTTAGAACAGAACGAGGAAATTTTATAGAGATTAAAACTGGATTTATTCTAACACGTCAGGATTGTAACAAGTTCAATGACGAATTGAGAGGCGAAGAAACAAGCTTCTTTGTACGTTCCTCCTTTTTTTATAAATACAATGTTTTATGTTTTTGAGCGTTTAGGGAGGAGGCGAAGACAAATATCTAATGTTGCAAAATTCATCCTTAACTGTTTTCTAATAAATTTAATTTATTTACTTCAAACTTCACGCTTTAAGAACTTGCGTTAATACAGTGGATTTTCATCTCACTACATAGTATGTTTAAGGTCTATGAACTTCAAATGTAATTAAGTAGATTCTTTTATATTTATTTTTACTTTACCAATGTTTATAAGGTTAAGAAAACAGTATTGTCGTTATGTATAGCATTAGGTTTTTAGTACAAAAATAGTGCCTCATAAACAATATACATTTTACATTTACATATGCCAAAAAGTTTTGTATAAACTATGTATTATATACACTGCATTTATAATATGTTTGAATGCTTTCACAAAGTCATCAAAAACATTGGTATGTTAACAGTTGGTGTGTTAACAATTTGTATTTAAAGAAAATTGTAATGAAAAGACGTTAAAAAAATACTGCTCAAACTGAAGTAAAAAACATTTAAACTACTCACAGTGGTTTACTATTCTCTCAATACAGTTATTAAATTCTCTGCAAAATTTAAATCTGCTCTTGAAGGATACAACAGTTTCATATTACCCTCTATATCAACTATTTTTACTTGTTCTACAATTAAATTGTGAAAGTTGGAAACATTTTCTTTTTCAGAAGGACATCCAAATCCAAGGGTGATTATTTCTTTTAAAACCTGGTCCAGTACGTTTCTGTTATAAAAAAAGATTATGCCATAGATGGATAGATGATGGATGACTTGATGGTTAATACCAGTTCATGTTAATACATGTACAACTTACTACAAACACAGAATGAGTGTAAGTAATAATTATAAACAAATTGTAATTTTACCTGCAAGTCTGATACGATATAGGACTGGTTACTTCTAACAACATTGTTTCGGTATTTACTGACATTTTTGTAATGTCACTATTAGTTATTGGTGGAAATGATATCACTTGCTCTGAAGCATCCAATAAACATGGAAATAGAGGTTTACCTTCCAGTAGGTAAAGATACTTGTGAATACCAGAATAAACATTACGTTTCTTCTCTTTCCTCAAATTATCAGCTTCTGTTTGTAATTGTTGGAATAATGCTGTACCAGTGTAAATTTTATTACGCATTAGTGGTTTAATTTCTATTTCCATTGGTAGCTTTGCTGTATATGTTAAGTCACCTAATAGTCATATTACATGTGATTACATATGATATTAATAAAATATATATTTGCAAGATGTGACAGTAGTATTATTTTAAATTTTTTTGTATTTACCAGAAGTGACTAATTTTAAATCATGTGTAGCAATAGTAGCTGCATTTCTTTTCTCACATAATCCATCATGTAATTTCGTTTGCAGTTGAATGAATTTCTTAAAACTGTCATCTGTAAACTTCATATTTTTAACAATGCAAGCTGCAATATAAGGTCGGATGTTTTTCACATGTTTTGTAATTTTAATTACTGGTGTATCATTTGTTATTTTTAATACTTTTAACTTGTGTGTTAAAGTGTCTACTGTGTTGGCAACATATTCAGATTCTGATAACTTTTGTGCTTTTTTTCCTTTCTTTGTTTTATTATTCAAACTAATAGAACCATTGCTTCTAGAACAATGCAACTTGACATATTCAACTATTTGTTTAGTACGACATTGATCGATCAACTTTAAAAGCCTTTTATCTGCCAATGTGTTTCCTTTTAAATGAAATTCCTTTAGTTTAACACAATCAGCAATTTCACCTGGTACAACTGCAACATAAACTTTCATTAAAGTACATTTCTTAAATAAAATACAAATGGATAATTATAGTAAACTTGTAATAAATATTCTTATATTTATGTAATGAACATTACCTGATATCAAATTGTCCGCTACATTTAATATTTTCAAAGATGGTAATAGACATATTGTCACTGGAATTTCCTTTATTTGATTTCCATTCACATAAATTTCAGAAAGATGAATTAATTCCAAATAACAGACATCAGGAAAGGATTCAAACTGATTATTCGATAAATTCAAAATACTTAATTGAATATTATCAATTTGCTTAGGTAAAGACTTCAAAAGATTTGAGCTCAAATTCATTGTGATTAACTGTGGAAGATTTCCAATTTCTTCTGGCAAAGAAGTCAACTTATTCCTGGAGCAATCGAAAACCTTCAGCTTTTCTAATTTGTTAATAGTCCTAGGAATTTTCGAAATTGCATTCGAATGTAGTACTAAATTCGTGAGATTCTGTAATTTTTCAATTTCTTCCGGTACTTCTTGCAAACATGTTTGCGTTATGTTTAAATAGTTTAAATGTTGCAGATTAAACAAAGACTTGTCGAAGCCCCTTTTTTCAATTAATTCAGAAATTGTTGGACCTGATAATACCAACTCGTGTTTGTTTTCTGCAGCAGCAGTCCTAATTACGTGCCACGAATCATCGAGCGTCATTACTATAAGTTTTAAGTAAATCTTTACCGATATTAAAACAATATCATTCGCTTCTTATGAAGGTTACTTGCCGGGACGAAGCGATTAATTGCAGTGATGGAGGGGATAACGCCTACAGGAGTGGTGGTAATGTGGTGCGTGAATTGACGCCAGCGCCAAGCCAGCCAATTGTCCCCAATGCGAAGCCAACCACAGCCAACCAGCGTTGCCGGGAAATACAGGGTGATTTTCTCGGTGATTTTCCACCTGGTCAATCGTGACCTTAGAGCATACATACTAGGGGGCTGCCACTCTCATTTGCGATTCTGGGACAGTGTTTCGACTGCCACCTAGGCAGTTCCAATTTTTTCGAACTAAAATTCAATATGGCCATGCACTAGTGTTTATGCTAAAATGTATCGTATCGAACTGGAAGCTCCCATTTGCTTATTATTTGAGGCAGTCGAAGTAACAACGGACCAACTCACATTAAAAAAAAAATTTTCCCCATTTTATATGGTTCGTAGAGCCTATTGGAATACGTTATTACTACTAATTCAACTTCGAAAAAAATGTAGGTTAGTCTGTTTTTACTCTGACTGCTTTATTTCACAAAATGCAAGACGTCCTCAAATCAGTTGATGCACTGCATCAAAACTGTTGTAAAAGCTGTCGAAGAAAAGGGACTTATCATCCTCAGTATTGTTGACGATTAAAATACAACAAATGTAGCAGCAATTAATAGATTATTACTGGATTCGCAGACTATGTTGGACGGCTATATTGAATTTTAGTTCGAAAAAATTGGAACTGCCTAGGTGGCAGTCGAAACACTGTCCCAAAATCGCAAAAGAGAGTGGCAGCCCCCTGATACATACATGGAGGTCTCATTGCCTTATATTGACTGCTTTGAAACTGTCGGCAACATCACGCGAGAGAGAAAGACATGTGCGAATTGGTGCGGGAGAGAGAAGTATGGGGGAACAATCTACTGTAATGCGCATGCGCCGATATCGTGCGCGAGAAGTATAGATTCTCAATTCTTCTCTCGCTCGCTGTGATGCCAGATCGGGGACGGGATCCCTCGAGAATTTCCCCCACCGCGCGCACACTACGCCGGAGCAGCGTGTCCGTGAGCTCGGCGCTTCGGAGTCCAACTCACGGACACGCAGTTCCGGCGTAGTGTGCGCGCGGTGGGGGAAATTCTCGAGGGAACCCGTCCCCGATCTGACATCACAGGTCCCGCGTCCCACGATATCGGCGCATGCGCATTACGGTAGATGGTTCCCTTATACTTCTGTCTCTCGCACTATGTTGACGACAGTTTCAAGCTTTCAATGAGACCTTAATAGTACAGGGTCATCGTTTAATCCTGCAACCCGCGCGCGCGCGAACTTGTAAAATGGCAACACCGCCTCACGGACGCATTCCACTACAACCATGCACCGTCACCGCGTTCGGAGAGCTGCTAGCGACCGCTGGACAGCAGTGATGCTCGAGCTTCGAGAATCTTTGGCTGGTCCTTGTCAAATTAACGTTGCAAATAACTATTCAGAATTTCCCGGCCCCGGTTGAAAATTTTGGGGTCTTTTTCGTATAACTTTTGAACTGTAAGACATATCGGAATGCAATTTGCGCCAAAAAAATGAGGAAAAATTAATCCCTCTTAATGATGGATAATTTAACATATTTTACGTTTACTTAATTTTTCTTTTATCAATTTTTTAACCATAATTGTTTAAAAAACTGTTGGAAACTGTTTATTTGATAATGTATTTAACGCTGTTTTTAAAATTCGTGGTGTTGATAAACAATAGGCTAGTTGATTCTGTATCATTACATTTATAAATTGAGAAATTAAATTTTTATTCAATTATGTGTTAGTTCTGCAGACCTCAGAATCTATTGTTCTGGTTTTCTTTTTTATGATTTTATCCTTAATGCGGTGCATACCTAGATCAGACGTAAGGGGTAACTAATGCGACGTGTCTTTGATTGTAGCGGTGCTTGAATTTTTTTTCTAGAATTTTTGTGTTAGAATGTTTTAGCTACTCAACGCCACGCCTATACCGGCTTCCGTTAATGTCATTTTTTGGAACGATGTGCCGTTACTGTGGTTTTTACAAGCAGGTGGCGAAAAATCTCTCCGTACAAGGAACCGTCAACCCTGTCGTGGCTAAAATTTTTGAAATTGAGACGAGTACGAGATCTGTTGACATTATTTTCAAACCTCATTACAGTGATCTGGGGTGCGAGTGGTAGACCGATCATAAAAGCGGAGCGCGCGGCTCGATTACCTGGGTCGGGAAATTCCCAATACCTAGCTCTTTGCGACGCTAAAATTTTCGAAGCTCGGGCATCACTCTTGTCCAACGGTCGCAGGCAGCTCTGCGCTGGGCCGGTGCATGGTTGTAGTGGAATGCGTCCGTGAAGCGGTGTTGCCATTTTCATCTGTTCGCGCGCGCGCGGGTTGCAGGATTAAACGATGACCCTGTATATGCTCTAAGACCGTGACGAGGTCAACCCTCTTTGGTGTCTCTCCGAATTTATGGATTCGACCCTCGAAGGGGTTGGAGTACCTATTAAGAAGTGCGAAATGTCTCGTTTTCGCATTTCTCATCAGATCTGTGCGAAAACGGTGTCAATCGATTTCTTATGTTCCGCCGATGAAACTAACACCAAGAACGACGTAATTCGGAACATAATGAAGGAAATTCCATGGAAAATCGATTTATATCAATTCAAGCTGAATTGACTTGGTTAAAAATAGTTCGATTTACATGAAATTTGGTATGATTTTAATCGATGGAACGCCAGGAATCAGTTATAAAATGAGAATGCTAGGATTTGTTGGATAATACTTTTATTAGGTCTCGTGGTCGACCGTCTGGCTTTGTGTCTCTCCAACGACTGCTGCCAACCTTACATGCCTGCTTCCGCCTATGTAGGCATTGCCAACCTTATTTTCCTAAAGTACTATTTACAACAGAATCCATTGGCTTCACTTTCCCCTTCGATACGATGAAGAAAAGAAGCAAACATTTGAAATCCTAACCATTTCTCACTTCTTAATGATATTCCAAACCCTTCGAGGGTCGAAAGCCATAAAATTTGATGGACGCTGCGGGGTGTTGTCCTCGCCACGAGGTGACGGGCGTACCTCCAGAATTACCCACCCTGATAACCAGATGTATGCGATCTGACGTCAGATTGGCAGCAGGGTCTGTCGTGAGAGCGCAGAGCCTGACGTCAGATCCGTAGTCATCTATGTCCGCATTAGGATACGTTCTGAGGTACAGAGCCTGACATCAGATGGGCAGCAGATTCGCATCAGATCCTGCCGTTCGCCTGACATAGAGACCCTTTAAGTAGAGTCACGCAAACACAGCCTCGATTTTGATTGGTGCCGCCATTTTTTGTCAAAGGTGTGAAAATACAAATGGCGGCACCAATCAAAATAATGCTTTCAAGCAACGTTGTATATACCGCCACTATACCGACATTTATATTTTCACACCTTTGACAAAACATGGCGTCAAACCGACCTAACTTAGACGTGATTGCGTGACTCTACTTAAAGGGTCTCTAGCCTGACACGTATAACAGCGCCATCTGAGGACCAGAATTACCAAACTATTCCCTACGCGTGACGCCACACGGCTGTCCCTACCGATACATAACCATCAAGCAAATTCTACAGTTTATTAAATAATTAATGCTACTTATTTCAAAAAGTGTTTATTCTTTTTTTATTAATATACATGATCGGTGATTACAATTGTTACAAAATAATATAAGTAGCGCATATAAATCCAAAGAGGGACTTTCAACATTTAAATTTACAAATCCACGTCCCGTAACCACTGGTACCTAGTAGGAGCGATATCAGAAAATTTCATTCAATATTTTCGACTTCTTTTTTGTGTACAAGCATCATATTTCCTGTTGTGTTAGCGCTGAAAATAAACACAATATTAGTATAAAATTAAACGTAACGTATGGATAAACAGGATACATGCCATACTTACTTCAACTTCATCTCCGCACAGTACACACCCTAGGCGATCATGCATGCTCCTGCGAACATTAACATTTATAAGAAAACATATGTTAAATTATTATCTACTAAACAAGACGCCAAACATTCGCAAGTCGCGCGTAACCCTACTTTTCTATCTTGCAGATAATAATGTAAATCTCGATTTCCGCGATGTAGATAATTGGAAATTATTCAATTCCATAATGACGTTTACCTTATGGATACGTCGAGATGATTTGTCTGGATATTGTTGCTCAGAATCGCGTGGAATATTCTTCGATCTTGCCGGCACTTATTGCCACTGCCAGTGATTGCCACCTCAGACCTCGAAAACGAACACAAACTGGACGTAGTGTCTTGACCAATCACGAGTTTCGGCAGTATGGCGCAGCCAATCCGAGCTTAGCCCATTATACCACATTAGTACTCGTGGTACATCTACATACCTACGTACCCTTTGCTCAAAGTGGTATCTATTCTGGTTGAAGTCCATTGAAGTCGTACATAGCTCGAAGCTAAAGTGACCAGATGACAAACAAGCAAAAAAAAAAGGTTACCAGATCCGTGAGGATATCGTTTCCGTTGTTGCGACTCCCGTCTAGCGGCGTGCAGTATAAGCTTCGGAAGCGCGAAGTTCAGATTGAATCACCTGAATGTAATGGGAAAAGGAGACAAAGTGAAGTTCGCACAAGGCCGAGGTGTTTGAAAATAGTTAGAGATCCTTTAATGAGAGGACTTCAAGATTATAAATTAATCGATACCCCCTTGGAAACGGGTGTTTTGAATAAATGAACCGCACTTTGATCCTTTCTCCTAGGTGAAATTCCAGGGCTATGTTGTTAAACGCTTGATTCTCAAAATCGACCAAGAGGAATTTAGCTTGTTTGGCTTAGTTGTTAAGGACATTTTGTAAAAATGAAAAACAGTTGTAAGAGCGTTCGCTTGGAAAGCGACACTCGAGCCCCGAAAGCACAAGTGAACGGACGTACATATTAATAAAATTTCCAAAAGATTTATTTTGTGATAAAATCGTTGTTTGCATTGATTATTGCTATTAGTTACTGTGTTCAAATTGTTTTATTCAATTAATTAGCATCGTATTCATTATATTTATCGTACAAAAATCCGCGTCAAAGGAGCAGAACGTCTTAGCGTTCCACGGGCATCGACCCTCGCCAAATTCCCTGCTAGGATCCTGAGAGAAACCAGCCGGCCACGCAACACCGTACTGTATTGGAACATGTACAATATATTTGCAATATGTTACATACTTATCATACATACATAGTTATGATGCGTACTTGTGATACAAAATTAAAAATATTTCTTTTTCCCGAACAAAAAAATTACTTAATTCAACTTGGTCTCACATACTGTATGAAGTACAAGAAACAGTAACTTTATGCCACTGCGAAAATGTAAAAGGTTACATGTCCAATGCGAGACTCTTTGCGGGACATTTTTCAATGCGGGACAAAGGGCTCAAATGCGGGCAAATGCGGGACTGTCCCGCATAATGCGGGACGTCTGGTCACTTTACTCGAAGCATACTTATTCCACGCGATTCTAAGCAACAATATCCAGACAAATCATCTCAACGTATCGAGAAGGTAAACGTCATTATGGAATTGAATAATTTCCAATTATCTACGTCGCGGAAATCGAGATTTACATTATCATCTGCAAGATAGAAAAGTAGGGTTACGCGCGACGTGCGAATGTTTAGCGTCTTTTTTAGTAGATAATAATTTAACATATGTTTTCTTATAAATGTTAATGTTCGCAGGAGCATGCATGATCGCCTAGGGTGTGTACTGTGTGGAGATGAAGCTGAAGTAAGTATCCCATGTATCCTGTTTATTCATACGTTACGTTTAGATTTATACTAATATTGTGTTTGTTTTCAGCGCTAACACAACCAGAAACATGATGCTTTTACACAAAAAAGAAGTCGAAAATATTGAATGAAATTTTCTGATATCGCCCGTACTAGGTACCAGTGGTTACGGGACGTGGATTTGTAAATTTAAATGTTGAAAGTCCCTCTTTGGATTTATATGCGCTACTTATATTATTTTGTAACAATTGTAATCACCTTCCTTAACCTATTCCTTCCATCCATTCCTTATACCTATTCCTTCACCTATTCCTGAACTCTACTGCTTAAACCTATTTCTTATACCTACTGCTTAAACCTATTTCTTATACGGTAATGGTATAGATAGAGGGCAACCTCACGGATTTTGACGACCTTGAAACATGTTGTCAAGGACGTCATTCTGAACAACTTTTTCCTCTAAACTTTTTGGCGGTCGACCTTAGTTTCCGAGATAATTGCAAAAATCGGTAATTATTTAGAAGTTTTCCATCCTCACTGATTTCAATGATTTTTGGATATGTTGTCGGGGACACGATTCTGAGCAATTTTTTCTTATACATGTTACCGCCGCTCGACCTTCGTTTCCGAGATATTCGCGAAAAACTGCTGCTACTACACAATGTATTCTGCCGTATATCTACCTACAGTACGCGTCCGTGGCAGCGTCTGCGCCAGCATGGGACAAAACAAATAACGAAGCTGACCTTTGTTTCCGAGATATTTGCGAAAAACTTGTCGATTAGCATGCGCATCACCGATTTCGATGACCTTAAAATATGTTGTAGGGGGCATGATTCTGAGCATCTTTTTCCTATACATGTAACCTTCGGTCGGCAAACTTTTTAAGATATGCGCAAAAAACCTTGATAAACTTTTCCTCATGGATTTGAAGGAAAATTGTTTTAATTACCTCACCACGATCGCCTCACTGTACAGTATTTCTGTTCACTTATTCCGACACAACGCATTCCACTTTCCAACTTGACCCGGGTATTAGTATTGGTTTGGCTAGATCAGTGCGGGGGGCGCGTAGAGCATGGTAGCGAACCGATTTGAGTTTAACTAAAACATAATTTTTTCGCTAGAAAGAGAGTGCTTTCAAGAACACCTGTTGGACACCCCGACTATGTTCGGCGGCGCCGGCACATCGGTTCGGTACCATGCTTTACGCGCCCCCACGCTGATCTAGCCAGACCAATACTAATACCCGGGTCAAGTTGGAAAGTGGAAGGCGTTGCGTCGGAATAAATCAACAGAAGTTTTTCGCAAATATCTCAGAAACGAGGGTCAGCTTCATCATTTGTTTTGTCCCATGCTGACGCATACGCTCTCGCGGACGCGTACTGTAGGTAGGTAAATATACGGCACAATACATTGTAGTAGTAGCAACAAGTTTTCGCGAATATCTCGGAAATTAAAGCCGAGCGGCGCCGGCGGTTATATGCACAGGAGAAAGTTGTTCAGAATCTAGATCTTGATAACATATCCAAAAGTCATTGAAATCGGTGAGGATGGAAAACTTCTAAATAATTACCACATAATTTAATCTCGAAAACGAGATATTCGCAAAAGTTTAGAGGAAAAAGTTGTTCAGAATGATGTCCTTGACAACATATTTCAAGGTCGTCAAAATCCGTGAGGTTACCCTCTATCTATACCATTACCGCTTATACCTACTCCTTACATCTATTTCCTTAACCTATTCGCCTCTTAACCCTTAAAACCTCCCTCCCCGCCAGTCCCTCGCTCGCCCGCTCGCTCGCTCGCCCACTCCCCTCCGCCACGCATGCCACCCACTCCTCCCTTCCCTACCCCTTGACCCCCGCTTCCGCACGCCACCATTCACTCTCATTCCTTCCTCCCTCACTCCTATAATCCCTCCTCCCCTCTCCTTTCCTTCACTCTCCTCATCCACTCTTCCCCTCCTCCCTCGTCATCCATTACTTCCCCCACTCTCTCCTGCCCCCCCTCCTCCCGCCCCATGCACTCTACCCACACATGCTCCCATGTTTCCTCTCTCCATCCACATATCCTACACTTCCTCCTTTCCTCCTCCTCCCAATACCTCCCTCCCCTCATCTTATTACCCAGCCTATATCTAGCCACCCTTTGCCACCTGCTTTCCCCCATCCCTTCTTCAAGTACCCTGGTACCCCCACCCCCTTCACCACCTTATACCACCTGTTGTACTCAGAGTCTTTTATCCTTTCCCACCTTTCCTCCTCCTGCATTTTTCTATCCCTACCCACCAACTCGTCTCCCCTCAACTCCCTTCTTCCCCTTATTCCTACTATCCCCTCTATTGTCCGCCCCCTTCCTTCATAGTATGCCTTCCTTTCCTCCTCCCATCCCCCCCAGTGCTTTTCCCCTCCTTGCCCTCCCTTTAATCTCCTCCCAACACCTCCTTGCAAGCTCCCCCCACCCCCCTCCTCCAGCTTCCTTTCGTACCCCATGCCCTCATCCCCGCCTTCCCTCTCAACATCTCCCTCTGCAGCTCCTCCATTACCAAATACCCTAGTGCGCATCTGTAATAAACAGAGATAAGAAATGTTTATTGTGTGACGATGGAATATTTAAAAGTGTGTAACAAAGCATATATCTTCGTCAGTACAAAATTTCAAATACCTATCTTGTGAATTATAAGAAAATGAATCGATTTATACAAAAAAAGCAGACATGACTCCATTTAAAAAAACCGTACAACTACACTTCTTCAGTGCACAATGTATTTAAGAAAAAAATTAAGTTGTCAAGAAATAAGCGATATGAAAATATTCGACTTTTACCTTTATCAATATTTGCTACCCTATATGCTATATTACCGCCTATTACATATTCGAAGGAAAAACGAGAAAATGTGGCAGTTGTTATGAATGGCTGTCGTTATATATAAAGAGATTTTTACGTAAATTTCCCAATGAAAGATATCATAATTCATGACAAGTAGAAAGGAATATGATTGATAGAATTTATTACCTACCTTGGCTAGTCACAGTCATGGCTGTGAAGGATCTTCAAGCAAGGTTCTCAGGAAATGTACAGTATCGATGATAGAGATTTAGTCAGTCGCATTTGCATATGAATAAAGTGCGAAGGAGGATGGTAATTTCAAGCGGTGTGAAAGACCTTCTGTAACGATGTGTAAATAATACTCTGATTCTTCCCGCAGTAACGTGACACAGTGACAGTATTAAGTTAGACACAATTGCTTTTTCGCATCTGTTAATATTTTTATTCTTTTACTTAGAGTGAATTGTTTCTATTAGTTTCTATTAGTCTCTATTGGTTTCGTATGAAATTTTTTTTATAATGTAAAATGAGAAAAAAATAAAGTTCGGATACTGCTGCTCCCTAGTCTCTTCGTTCCACACAACAGATAAAATGAACATTTAATAGCGACTTAATAGCAGCGGCTAAATACTTTAATAATAAATTTCTAAAGATCATCACAACATTTTTTATTGCATTTCGAAACATGTCAATGCTTTCATAAAAATTGAAAAATATTCACAGAAATGTGTTAGCGTGAAACGCTGAATGTCTTCCTTAGAAGGTTATGGTCCACTTCTTTCATAGTACATGCAAATCTTGATAAACCGTGTTCCCAAGCTATACAAAATTGGACTAACGAAATGATCGAGAGTAAAGTAAATTTTTTCTATACCTTAAACAAGTCTTGTAACGCGATCCTCGTAATATGCATTTTATGGACATTAACTTATACGATAGTAATTCACATTATCTGGCGTATCGTGAGAGTGCTCGAGAAATCAAACCGGGGAATTTTAACTTCCTGTTACCAAAGTCCACGGTTATCAGCTACTGTCCCCGATCGCTTCCGCACGGAAGTATTAAACAGGACGAAGGGTGGGGTTTCTCGCGTACGTATAAAATCAAGAAGGGCTGACCAATTTTCATCAGTGGAATCGCTTTGAATACCAGCGAAGTTCTATTTTTTTGGAAGTGTTGCTTCCTGAAGAACCTCGCCATGACTCGTTGGATAATCATTTGTTCGATTACGCTTGTCCTTCAGACTTCTGCGAAGGCTTGGCAGTTTCAACACCGTGACGTCCTAGACGATTCAGTAGACAGTCCGGATGGAGTCATTGCTCATCTTCAACATTTTGGAGAGATATTGTATCGGTTCCCGGACAACGAAACTGGAGCAATTGTGGCAAACTGGAACGACGGTTGGGATCGCAATCCTGAAGAGCTGGGTAACTATGCAGAGGGTGACATACTGTTTCCAACTAAACTCGAGAAAAATGGACTCAAAGCGGACTCCGCTCGATGGTCGGGTGGTGTCGTTCCTTATATGATTAGCCCTTACTTCAGTAAGTAACACTATAGTCTTGATATTCTATTATCATATTATGTAAGCTCGGCTTAAAGTCATCTTTTAATCACGAATGAGTTAGGTCAGGAAAATTGTATAATCTGTTAAAAACAAGATCATATATAGATTTTTCGAAATACAACTTAGGTCTAGTTCTTTCCACACTCGGAAATGAATGCAAACAAATTACTCACAATGAGTGTCACCTTCGTTTCAAGGAAAATATTGCGAACACCAAAAATTGAGTTACCGTACTATGTTGTGTATAAAAAACAGTAAAAGTAAAGACTTATAATATTTATTATAAGTTTTTTTAGTACACAAAATAAGATCCACGCAGCATGTGGACGATTTCACAGCTCTAAACCAAAGACGTGCTCCCCCACTCATTTCTATCAATGGCTTAACTGTTGGTAAACTACATAGTAAATTAATCCTTCCAGCTTCTAAAAAAATCACGTAGTTTGAACCAATTTTAAAGCTGTTATTCTGTTTTCAAGGGTGTACGAATACTCTTGTCACCTACCGTCTGACAAAACTGTACAACAGGCTTGCAGAAACGACTGAATTGGGACTGACCGGGCCAGAGCAGGCCTCCTGTCAGTGAAATTAAGGTCCGCGCACACATATCCGTTCCGTGTCAGTTCCGTGTCCGTCCGGTGTCCGTCGTATCCGTGTGGTGTAATTTCAGATCTTCGACTCAAGAACCTTTCACGGTCATAAAAAAAGGTCGTCCCTTTCACTTTTCCGTGATTTCAAGACTACGTCAGTCCAAACATCCAAATATCGTTGGCAACCAAATTTTAGTTTCACTGAACGGATAGGGGTTCTACACTGACATCTGCTGACATCCGTGACACGGTCAAGTGTGCGCTGCTCCATTGTAAAGCACGCAAACGATATTTTTTAACACTGATCCTGTCGGCCCGGAACTGATGGGTACGGAGAGGCCATCGAATTTCACGGAACTGACAAGTGTGCGCTGCTCCATTCCAAAACAAGCAACCGATACCTTTTACGACCACGGAACTGACACGGAACTGACACGGAACGGATATGTGTGCGCGGACCGTTAGGGACACCGCACGGATACGGACGGACACCGGTCGGATACGGAACTGACACGGAACGGATATGTGTGCGCGGACCTTAACTATGGCACTTTCATTCACAAATCACTCCAAGTCTACATCTTTAATTAAAGAACATCTTGTGACTTGGCAATTACGCAGTAGGAGAATGTCACGGAAGTTGCTTACATTTTTATATTCACGTTTATTAATAAAGTATTGGATAAAATAATATTTATACAAGGAACTGAACGTAAATGTATTTATAGTGTGGACTTAATTTTACAGAACATTGTAAAGTCTAATACCTTCTCTGTGCCACGTAATTGCCAAGTCACAAAATGTTCTTTAACTAAAGATGTAGACTTGAAGTGATTTATGAATGAAAGTGCCAGAATTAATGAGAGCGCTAGATTCGACTCTACATGACATCTCACAACTTTTTATGGGTAAAGAGTCACGAGACTCGGCTCAATTTTTTACATGAAATTTTTTTTAATGGGATTGAATATTACTGAAATCTATAATAAATCTATTAATAACAATCAATTGCGTATATTAATTATACAACAAACTATGATTAATTGTATGAAATGGATTTTACTGTCACTTTGTTAAAAAAATGGTTTAAACAAATTTAGGATGAACAATCCTTCTAATATGTTTTTATGCCAATAATCATTATTTTCGTTTCTGATAGATATGCAATGATTAGATTAAATATTGTATTTGCAGCATTTGCCGCGGATTATAATAAATTACTAAATAATGTTGGTTTCTTACTGTTATCCGCCATTTTTTAGCAACTATTCCGTAGTATCGCGTTATATACACTATAATGTTACTTTCTAGACTCGTAGAATATAAATTTATAGCTTAAAGCCTGCCGTTCCAATGAGCGGCTGGCGACTGCGGCTAGCGACGCTTCCACTAGTGCAAGGGAGAAAGAGATGCATACATCTCGCTTGCACTAGTGGAAGCGTCGCCAGTCGCAGTCGCCATCCACTCATTGGAACGGCCACCTTTAGGACTGCAAGAAACAAAAAATTCCGCAACGGATTCGTAATGAACGATACCTAACACCCCAGTATAGCAAGTTTGTTGATTTTCATTTCGATTTGGCGTGGAATCAATTTCTGTCCACGACTATGCCATTTTCTCCACCGAAGAGGAACGAAGTTACTCGATTTAACCATACTCGCCCTCTTACCGCAAATCTTACTGCCCCCCTTCCGAGCTAATGTTTCGTCTTGTATGTTTATATGTACTGATACCAGAATCGTGAGACGTGGGACAAATGCTTACCCCCAGTATGCCCTACCGTCGTCTCCCACTTTCGTCCCATAGCACTGCACACAAGCATATTTTTACTCCCGTCCGTGTGGTCTGCCTGTTGGGCTGCAGAGCACGCGGACGAGAGTAGACATATGCATGTGTGCAGTGCGATGGGAAGAAAGTGGGGAACGACGGTAGTTCTAAGAGGGGGCCAAGTATTTGTTCCACGTCCCACGATTCTGGCATCACTGTATATGTATATGTAGAGGAAAGAAAATTCTGGGTCGCGTGGACCCAGTGTGGTGTAATCGTTAAGAAAAAATAGCGTGGTGTTTGAGGCTTAATCGTCATAATTTATCTGTAATTAACTTTGTGTATTATAAAAAAATATTTTATTCATAAAAATATAAATTATTAATTCTGAAAATTATTTATAAAAACATTGATTTATGAAAATAATAGTATTAGAAATAATCTAAAAATAATAATATTTCATTTATAAAATTATTTCAAGTATTTATAAAATTATTTATAAAAAGAAATAAATTTATTTTTAAAAATTGAATACAAATTGAATTAATTAATTTTAATTTTTATTATAAATTTATTTCATTTGCGCTATGTATTTCGCCATGGATTGCAAAAGATTGAAGGTCAGGTCACTAACGTGATAAAAAATAATTAAAATAATGTACTAAATAATTGTAGTTACAACTTGCAAATCGCAACCGGGATAATAATAAATTGTTTCGCAAATTTTAATCGACTGTATTTCTACTTATTTCTCATGAACTGATGATGTCTAGTCGACCGTATTTCTATTTCTCAAGAATTTTGGGTGACCGTAATTCGGAGAGACATTCTCTCTGGAATTTCAGTTGAGAGGAATCTCTTGACCGATTGTAGTTGACTAATTCCGGTTGGGACGACCGTAAATGCCATTTTAGTCGTCTTTCTGACCGTAACCGAAATTATATGGGTCTAGACCCCCTGATAAAATAACGAAAGAATAGTGGAAAATAAATTTAGTTGGTTTTCAATGTATTTTCTACACTTTTTTGTAAACAGTTATATTACTTTAACATATTAAATACATATATTCTGCATGTACGTTTATCTATAATTGATAGTGATTTTGCGTGTAAATATAAAAATATTTTATATTAAACACATTATCTAAAAGGGACTATGCAACATATTTTGCACGCTGAAAACCCAATTCTGTAGCATTATTTATTTGTAGTTTATAAGTATTGTTCATAATATTATATTCGCATTAGGATCATCTTCACATTAGCATTACTATCCGCGTAAAAATCGAAGAAGTTTTTTGAGAACAGAAGTTCGACATTGAAACGAGTCGAATATGTATTGCTAGGACGGCATGCCTGGCGCTGTGGTTCGCGCCACAGGACTGTCCCTGATTCCCGTCGTGTCCGAGATGGGAATGCCGCGTTCCGTAGTCCTTTCATCATGTTAATGCGAAGCTATCCGGGATTCATTTTCACTCGGTGTACAAGCGGAAGGCTCATGATTCTACATGAAAAAATATCGAGTACAGTTTCAGACTCCCAAGGGGTACGCCGAAGTAAGGGAAACGTTTCTGACTATGGGTTCTGGTGCTTGCTTACACAGTGGCAACAAGCGTTCCTCTTATTTTGGCATTCCCCTTGATGCTCAGAAGTTGTACTCCGGTGCTCGCGTACCTGGTCGAAATTCAAATTCAATTTTCTCGAAGATTAAGCTATTTGTCAAACATTTTATTTTATATATTGGACTTATTTTGTCCTGTATATAGAATCACCATGCTTTTGCTTGTCCCATCGAATATGAAACACTCTATGTGACATCAAATCAAATTGTAGATTCCGAGCAACGGAAGGTGATTTTCGATGCCATGAATGATTATCACAAATACACTTGTATTAAGTTCAAACCCTATACCGGTGAAGAAAGCGATTATATAAGACTCACGGCCGGCAATAGTGGTTGTTGGAGTAGTGTGGGAAGAATCGGTGGACGGCAAGACGTAAATCTACAGACTCCAGGTTGTTTGGTAAAAAAGGGCACGGTGATACATGAACTAATGCACGCCATCGGATTCTTACACGAACAAAGCAGATACGAGCGGGATGAGTACGTCACGATTCAGTGGAATAACATCTTGGGCGGTAAGTAATGTACTATGATGTTCTACACTGCGTTCCACATTAGAGCAGACTTGTTTCGCTCAGGGATACACTGTTGATTGGTAGTAAACCAGCAGGGAAAGTGCTACGACCAATCGCGAAAGTGCCACGACCAATCGCGTGTGTCAAAGCCGTAGGAGTTGCGCAGATCGGTCGCAAATCGGTAGGGCTCTTATATGGAACACAGTGTAGTGAAGTTTGCGACAGGCACAATACCCTATTAAATATAATGAGTCTTTGAGAGAGTTGAGCTTTAATAAATCCTATAAATTGAATTATAGAATTGTGTTTATATTGGGTGTTACACTACGGCCGGGAGAAAATTTAAGGGGTGATTTTAAATACCGAAATAAGACGAAAATCAAGAATAACGATATTATCATTTGTTATTATAAACATTTAAAGATATACCTTTTTCCTCTCTATCCGCCCCTCTCCGGCATGACATAAGGGCGTCTAGGTTGCTATCTAACTTACTTGTCGGGACGTCCCAACATAAGTGCAGGGGCCGCAATAAAATAAAAAGGGTTAGGTTAAAGGAAAAAGGCAACTGCTGGTAACAAAACCTTTACCCACCTTGATTACCTCACCATTTATTCCCGTATTTCGTCTCCTCCATGTGTTCTCCACTTCCATCTGAGTGATGAACTCTGAGTTGGGAATGTTGTCAGCAGCTCACAGGTCTTGTCACAGGTACTAGTGATTTTCAATAAATAAAAGATACAAAATAAAAGGATAAAAATAAATAAGTTGTTTAAAATAATAGAAAAATTATACAAAATACTATGTCCTCTTGCTTTTAAAACTGCGACTTTTGAAACTAACAAGGGGAGTCCACAGTGAGGTAGTCATCGATTTTGATGAGCCTTGGCACGATGAATCTATATCGAAAATAAGTAAATACGTGTCCGAGCGTTTCTGCCATTGGGCCTTAATAACAAAGATAATTGCATGTAAATTATTAAACATTCCATAGCGCCGATGGAAAACATAAAAGCCATAATCTGAGTTTAAGAATATGCCGTGGAGCGTTCGGTAAGACGTCGGCGTGGTGTTGTTGCGGTCGTGAGTTCGATTCCGCCTGTGTCTGTATATTTTTTTCATACTTTATTTTTTTCACACTGTATGAATAGTGAGATGGTGGCCGTGGGGTTTTAATGGGTAAAAATCCCACACTACCCTGGCGCCGTCGGGGGATTCCCCTCTGGCGAGTGTCGGGGTGTCTTTTGAAGATTTCCCCACGTTAAAAAAAATAATTGTATTTATACATTTAAAAGAATTAATGAACGTTACTACCATTACCTTTTTTCTCACTATTCATACAGTGTAGATAAAATAACAGGCGGAATCGAACTCACGAGCGCAACAACACCACGCCGACGTCTTACCAAACGCTTCACGGCATATTCTTAAACTGAGGTTATGGCTTATTATGCTTTCATCGACGCTACGGAATGTTTTGTTAATTTACATGCAATTATTTCTGTTATTAAGGCCCAATGGCAGAAACGCTCAGACACGTATTTACTTATTTTCGATATAGATTCATCGTGCCAAGGCTCATCAAAATCGATGACTACCTCACTGTGGACTCCCCTTGTAAGTAGTAAGCTCGAATGCAATTGAATCTCGATCGGCCACAATCGTTTGAGCCGAGTGTACATACTGTGCTTTGCTGAGAGGGTGTCTAGCGGGGTGGCGCGGGAACAAGCGGGGTACTCTTCGGCCCGTGGTACTATGTGATTCGATTCGTCGATGTTATGACGTCGGTCCATAACAGACGATATTATGGGGATATAACCACTCAAACCCGCATTCATTCCACTTGCTATCTTCTTAGCAAAGCACAGTACATCTATTTCTCTTTAAATGATCTTCTGCTCTAGTTCTTGATTAAAACACAAATGGATCACTTTATGGATCTAAAACTTTGTCTTTCGCATATGTTTCAAACGTAAAAAAATTACAAAATCCACCTGAGAAGATATCGACCACTGCATACGTTATCTATCTAGGTCATACTGCAAATTTTGAAAAAGCCTCAAAGCAGACAACCGACGCATTTGGCGTTGGATATGATTATGCTAGTGTGATGCACTATTCGGCAAATGCATTTTCCAGGAATGGTCAATCTACCATCGTCCCAAAAGTGAGTATTATATATTAAGTTGAAAAATTATCGAGGCTTTTGATTTTGTAGCTTGGAAAATTTTGCAATTCAAGGAGATTCTACACATTTGAAGGACTTATTAATAACTGCACGATTTGCGAGAATATGTTGCATGTAGTAATTGTCGTTTAATATGTGATAGCATTTTCTATTATTTGACATGTCATTTGTCAATATTACTTGTAAGTACATATATTTTCCAAATTTTTTTTACGTTTTTTTACAAAACTTTTGTTACTTTCATATTCTATTTGATTGAGAGTAAAAATGGGGATCATAAAAAGAAACAATGAAAATCATGTGTTGTTGCAGTGATACGGGTAGTAGTAGATCTCCATCAAGTTATTACTTACAATCTCTTAAATTATTCTGTCTACCAACGTTTAATACCTATGCGTAATTTTGATGGGTGACTACCCACACAGCACAACGTCCGGCAACGTCCCAAAGACGTCTACAGACGTCTACAGACGTCTTGGGGACGTCCCTGGGACGCCGCCGGACGTTGTGCTGTGTGGGTATCGTCATTCCCATAACACAACGAACGCTCGGCGGTGCCTGACTATAGTCACCCTTATTAACGAAAAGGTTATGTACTGTCGTTTGCTGAGATGTTGCCGGCAGATGTTTGGTGGTCCGATTCGTATATCCCCATAGGCCCACATGTAGTATATTAGTTCGGTACATGGTGTGACAACTCTCGTCGGCTATTACTCTAAAAAAGTTCTGGATATTTGTATGAAATCGGCATATTGCAAGGCATGCGCTTTGTTGAAGAATAAAACGCATTTAGAAGAATGCAAAACTTGGCTAGAAGACCACGCTGGAAATTGCGATGCAAATTACGTCGGTACCGTTGGCAAAATGGAACCTGATGGTGTTCTTGAGAGGTTCCAACGGGCTGAGGAATTACATCCAAACAAATATATAAATTATATTGGTGATGGTGATTCAAAAACGTACAGCAGAATCGTACAGTAGGTCGTCCCGAAAAAAATGAAAATGATTGTAGCGTTAGGCCTTAGTGCCGGAAAGTTGTGTCTTGGGATCAATAACAACTGTAGAGCCTTGAAATTACGAAATTTGATCAAAAAGTATAAAAATGATTATTAAAATCAATGCCCTCCAAGATGAAATTGCATACTATGATTACGTTTATGCGTCTTCATAAAGAAAAAAACATTGTCTATCCAAAATCTGGTGGGGTTCTAAATTTATTTGGTAATCTATTTCAGGGTACATCCAAAGTGCAATTAGGTCAGAGACAAGGCTTCAGCAAGAGGGATATCCAGAAAATTCGCAGAATGTATAAATGCAGCAAACGCAGGCGAAGTAGCTATTGATACTCAAATATGCAACCGGTTGTTTCGTAGAAAAAGTGGAAGTTTTTTGTCGATTATAAACGGAATGAAAGAAGAAATCAGCGAATCTAGTCTTATGCCATTAAGTATACGCAGTTTAAGTTAGCTGAAATGGAACGAATATAAAACCAATTTAAAAATGTCTATGGCGAATCGATATTTTAGAAAAACGTTTCTAAGTAGGGGTATATGAGTAAATAGCTGTATTACATGCACATAACTTATTTAAAACATTAAGATACATTTAACATATGTATAAGGATTTCAATCGTGTGATGTATTTGAAAAATTGTAATCATATGTATCAGAAATAAATGCATTATATAAAATTAGATTAATTTTATGTTCATAATGTTCACTAAGAAGGGACATTTCGCAACTGTTACACGCCGATTTTGATGAGGTTTACGTAGATTATAGTTCCCAAAAAAATGTTTGACACCTTTTTTTTATCGACAATGACCCATATCTAGAGGGTGAAATCGGCCCTCAAAGCTGGAGGTGGAAAACACGTTTTCCCCAATATCGCGGAAAGTATGCACTATAGAGAAAAATCATTTAGACAAAAATGGTGTATTTTTTTTATAACAAATTCAGCCACGTAATCAGATTCGTAATACGTCAATTTGTTTAACCCTTGTGTCAATAACCAATAATCCGTACGTTGTGCAATAACCAGGATACCCGGGTACCCACCTCCATTTTTGTTTTAAATAAACACTTTCCATCGCGTGTTTTTGGGTTTTCTACACTTGTAGTCGACACTTGCTACCTTTATCCAAGGTTTCAAGGCCTGTGATAGCCGAAAGACCCAGCCAGGTAATATAAAGGGTCCTTACTCAGTATCTAGCGATCCATGTACAACAACAGACGTGTTCATACAAGGGAGATGGTTGTGTTAGCAACGTCTGTATAGGTAGATTTCAATGTATTATGCCGAAAGTTTTTTATTAATATCTCAGAAACTAACAAATACCCGCTGCTAAAATTTTATATTAGAGGTTCTCTCCCCCTCTCGCTCAACCCCTCAAAATTTCGGTTTATTCCGGTGGTTGGGTCATACTGTAATTATAGGAGTCGGAAAAAAGGGAAAGTCGCCTCAACGGGACTCGAACCCGCGATCTCTAGATCCGTAGCGCGCTGGCCAGCCGCCTTAGCCACCTCGGCTACCGCCGACTCCCCCGGTTCCTTAGTCCCCCGAACTCCTCATAAATGGACGCCACCTAGGTGCTGCTACTAAACAACTAAGGGGGTAGCACACACACTAGGCCGTTGCCTAAATGCCAGTATGCCTACTACATAATACAGCCTTAAAAATTAACAGATTAAAGAGAGTTGCTTTTTCAAGCCCCTATTTTCAAACCCCTCGGCCTTGTGCGAACTTCACTTTATTTCCCTTTCCTATTACATTCGTGTGATCCAATTCGAACTTCGCGCTTCTAAAGTTTATACTACACGCCGCTAGACGGGAGTCGCAACACCTGTTTTTGCGGTTTCCGCTAGTGTAAATATGTGTGACTGCGTGAAGTTAGCTATAAGACATAGAGATATCGACGTTTGATGTAGAGCGCAATTTAAAATCCTTTTGTGTTGAAAGATAGATATATCCGGAACGAACGCCACATCTGGAAGGTCTTAAACAAGTCTGAAACGCGGGACAAGGAAGAGTTTATTGTCAGGACTCATAAACACGTAGAGTGCGTTGCGCCCTTCGAGGGTTTTCCTTTGCCAGTTTTTCGAACGTGCTCGTACAATATTAGTAGCTGATACCTGAACTCAGAAGGCGTACGAGACCCTGAAATTGTATTCAGTAATTTTCAAAACTATAGTTAAGCCAGGCGAGGATAATAAATAGCATAACTTGTCTTTCCACATCTGCGTGCCAAATTTCATCGAGCGGGCAGCTGCTCGTCTCGTAAAATCACTTAAAACTCTGTCCTCCCTTTCAATAATTGCGGATGTCCTGTTAGGGTAAAAACTCAGCTCGAGCGAGGCTGAAAGTCATAAAGCCATAAACTTTGCGCCGGCGACGTCGTCTTGACTCCGAGGGTTGCGCTTACCTACCCGCTAGAAATGTATGTACTGTACGCAGCCTATGTAAAAGTATGTAATCGGAAAGCGTGCCTCGACTACGAGCCGAGGACGGAGAGATGGCTGAAGGACAACCCACTAACGAAGCTTGAGGGACAACACCACCTTGATTGGACGAAATGATCCAGGGAAGGAGTCGGTAGAACGCGCCGAAATCGGAGGAGTAGGGGGCTCGGAGGTGACAAGCGAGGAGTTCATTTGTAAGAAGTTAGATCAATCTTGTCAGCAGACTAGCAAACAGTTTACTTTTGTAACAATATACGAATAGTTCAAAAGTTCATCTTACAATTAGTTGAATCCTTTAAAATTCCCGCTCTACTTCGCGAGCAGAGTGCGTTAGCGCTCCACGGGTACGAACCGGCGCTTTATTTGGAAATCTTCAGTAAATCGCGCAACACTGTTCTCCTTGAGCGCCAATCTAGCGGCCGCCAAAAGAACTAGGACGAAAAAGTCACACATTCTGAACAGGAGTTGGAACACCTGTCTATTACACCGTAGCTCTAAGCTTTAAAGTATGTCGTGGACCGTGGTTAAGTTTAAGGTTAAGTGTCAAATAATAATGTCACATTAATTAAATACACAATCATGTTGAATTATTAAGAAATATTTGAGATCAGACAATGAGAATATAATGTGCTAGAAGAAATATGTCTTGTGAATCTTGTAAAGATCGGCAAGAAAATGAAATCGAGGTGTTGAAGGTATGTAATTATATCAATTAACAAAACGTTTTTCATTATTTATAATATGGAATTATTAATATATATATTAACACTTAGAACGCGATTGTATTATGTAGGTACATTGAAGTATTTAAACTAATACTTATACATTTTTATCTTGACCAACTTTTACAAGAAACATTATTATTATCACACTATAATCAAGTTTTTATATTGAAATTTTTGTAATTTAGATATTTGAGATATGAAATGATATTGTTTCTACAAATCATTAAACTATAACAGTATTTTAAGAATGTAACGTTAAAGGTTATGAAAGTTATCTTTAATTTCAACCTCTATTTAAACAATTTATGATATCGGCGCACAGATTCAGTCATATAACAAATATTAAAAATTAATTCAACGCTATTTTGCTAATATAATGTTGTGAGTTTATTTTCAACGTTTCGGTCAAAATTCTGACCATCTTCAAGGAAAGTTAATAAAATCCAAAAATATATTGCGTGTGCTGTTGAAGTTAGTCACTACCATTTAAAATGAAACGTGCGACTCGTGAGCCGGTTTACTGGTGACTGAGGTAAACAATAGACAAACCAAGAGCATCTAGAACGTGAACTAAGATATGGTCAGAAAAGACCGTTAAAAATTATGAATACTATAAACTCTCCAAATTTTACTGCCTTGAAAACTAACATTTTTACTAATGTAGTAAATTATACATACACTAATAGGTGTTGAACAGCACTAATTACATACTATTAAAAAGATATGTAAAGCCGTCAGATCATAGACATTAAATTAGAGAGATTCAATACAGAAATACATCATAAGACATTACTTCCTCAGTAATGTTGCGTAGTAATTTTGTATTTTAGGTGTTTCATGCCTTAGATTTGCGCTCGGCTGTTTAATCATATGCAAATTCTCCAAAAGAATCCTCTGGTTCAAGTTAACTTCTCTATCAACCACTTTAACGCTGTCAAAGTCAAATCTATGATCAAATTCAAGTTAATGCTTACAAGGAAACATATCGAACCCGCAAATTCTGATTTTAATGAAATGTCGGAGTATGTAAGAAATGATTTTTTTTTCTGCGGAAAAACACTCTGAGGGGTCAAATCATCCCCCAAATTTTCAGCGATTTTTCGTTTTTCGAGTATAACTTTGGACGTACAAAAATTTCTTTTGCAGCGCGTTATACGGCATCAAACACTGAACATTTTGTCCATTTATGGTTTTCTTCTACCTCGCACCGTTACAAAGTATCAGTATAATATTATATCTTGAATAGAACTAGAAAAGTTGCAAATTAAATAATATTACATATTATCTAATGAATCAATATATGTTGATAATTATTGACTGTGTTAAACATTATTTTAGAATATGGTGATAGAGAGAAACATATTTTTATGGTGCTGTTATTACGGTTTAAATGTTTTTCAAAAAGTTCATTTTCTTCATACTATTCATTTTTCTTGCGTTAACTACATACACATTGAAATAAGAAGGTTTAGTATATACACTTTTCTTCCAATAACTTTACACATAGATCTGATGTATTAGTACCAACTATGTTGGTGAATACTATCATAAACATAGACACATTACATTATTTTAAAATGTTTTATAATATACTGTAATAGAATAATGACACAAAAATATAAACATTTCACAGGTAGAAAAACTGGCACATTTGAGGGTTTGGTTGTAGGTTCAGAAGTACTCTTACATGTCTACATTAACATAGTTAGTAACAACACAAATATAGACGCAGTTTGTCTATACCTTAATTTACATAATGCATTAGCCTTAGCTCTATTTAAATACGGTAGAACTCGTAAAACTAAGTTTTAACTCTTAGAATTAAGTTTCTTAATGATTCAGAATCACAATTAATTATTGTAAAGTCAACCAAGAAAACTTCACGCAAAACCTAGTAACGGGCAAACAACAAAAAGTTCATTTATAAATGCTCAAAGTTTATTTTCTGTTATTGAATTCTCTTCAGAAAAAATATTAGTTTTCAAGTGATACAGAATGTATTATTGTTTGTTAAAATATATAGCATTTCGGTGAGCCATTTTTAAGTGATGTGACATCATTTAGTTGAAAAGTTTGAATTTTAATCGAAACTTCACACACATGTACTTAGAACTTTAGACAAAAATTTGACACGCATTTTTCTGTAGCTACCCTAATTTATCGTTGTGGGGTGAAAACAGCCTTCATTTAGGGACAAAAAGTCAATTTTGTTGAATTTCTTGAAAAGTACTTATGATAGAAAAAAGTGGGATACAAAAATTGTTCGTTTCTTGTGAGTTATGAGATAGCGTAATTAAGAATTCTGAGAAATTGTAAGCGACGCCAGTATATCTGCAACCTCCTTCTTATTATCCAATCATTCTTATTATCAATATTTTTGTAACTGTAACAGTTTTTTTTTTAAAATTGGCGAGTTTAACCCTCCATGGTCACACCTTCTTATAATCGCCAATTGATCACATTGGGTCCACTACATCCCAGCGTCATTCCTGTGTTACTATTTTCGTATTTTTGAATCTTTTAATTTTACAGTGATAATTGTACATTCGCAATACCTTCCACCATGACCTACCGTCGTCTCCCACTTTGCCAAAAATGTATGTTGTCGAAACCTAAGCGTATCAGATGCGGGTGAAGTTAGCTCCCAATTTTGGGTAAAATTAAAAAATCGTTGTTGTGCTAGTTTTGTATCCCGTTGTACCGTTGAGAGTTTTCTAAAATTCGAAACCGGTTTCGACAAAAATTGAAAAACCAACTTTAAAGTTAGCCCCACTTTTGTGAAAAAATCGTTTTTCTCGATTGTACCGCATTATACTACTTGAACCGAGCAATGTACCGTTTGAAAAAATTATTGAACAACATTGGTTTCCAAAAAAATCAAACATTAAGAAATGTTACAAGTACCCATGTGAAAAAAATCTTCCTTTGTTGCTGTCTTAGGTTGTACAATTTGCATGTAATATCGTACTGCTCAAAAAGATTGGGGTTCTCCCACTCTCGTCCGCGTTGTCAGGGATACCGCGCGACGTTAATAGTCCGGGAGCCAGTGAACATTTTTAGTGTCCCATCGCGACAAGGTTTTTCTATCATTTTTCTACTTAACCTTATGCTGAAAGTCAAGAAAAGCGCGGTCTGGCAGTCGAGACCAGGGACAGGGCCGGGGGCACGCCCTCGAACATGTCAAGTTTGAGAGCATCCCCGACTCATCGCGACAAGGTTGAACTTCCACCCATTAATAAACAATTTAATACAAAATAAGAAAATCGCAGTCTGGCAGCGCTCCGCGGGGACCTTCGTCGTCTGGCAGACCTCTAAACATGTTAAAAAAAAAAAATCGACTCATAGCGACAAAGCTGAAATTTTCTGGAATAATTGTTTATGTTGTAAAACCAATGGAAAAAATAGTCTGGCAGCCTATAAGCGGTGATAAGACCTTGCCAGACGTTTACAAATGAATCGAGCGTGTAGTCAAATCTACTACCGCGACATGGTAGCACAGTGTATTGTCACTATTGTCACTATTGTCACTCAAATTGCTTTGTAAAATCACTGTATTTCAAATTATGGTCTTTATGAATTTTCAAAATATCTCTACATTTTTGTAATTTTTGGTCTGTTAAAAGTAATAATTTTTTTGGTTTCCCTAGTGTGCAAACAAAACAATATCTATTAACTGAAGACATTCTGCGTATATAATGCGTTGAAAATAAAATGCCCTTCCTTTCAGGCAGACTATTACGGTCGAACTGATCTGCGATTCTGCAGTTTTGCCTTTCGAAGCTGTTTGAAAGCACTTGTTGGGTGTTTATTACGGTTTGAAGAGAGCCCTATCTCTATAAACAGAGCCGTGACATTTTCCAGACCCGGCGACCGTCTGGGAAATTGGGCCCAACCACATACAGTAGGGGCACTGTCTGGCACCTTTACGAATTAAAATCTTTACCACAAAGTATCTAACGTTTCCACGAGTCATTCAATTGTACTTCACGAACTGAATTTATATTGAATATTTAATATACAATTACAATTTAATCAGCCTGTCAAGATACCAGCGAAATATTTAAAATAAAAACTGCGAACTTCGATGCGTCGACTATACCGCCATGTAAACCTGAATTGCAACAACAAATGTTAAGGGCTTCGTATATTACGAGTATTTGGAAAAACGCCTATTCAAAATTTCCTACCGATTTATCTCCAATCGATCACGGCTGGGAAGAAGTTATTATTATTATTATTAAACGTCTTTATTGCATAACAAGCAGAGGACAACAGAGAGAATATAAAAAAACGACAAAAAGCAAAGGCGAAGTTCAGTCCGAGACTGTTTTACAACTTAACCTAAGTTGACAGCAAGTATCAGTTTACTTGGTTTTAAGGTGACCAATTGCCAACTTTCGTGAGCGAAGTTTTGATTGAAACTAAGCAGGATAACCTTGCAGATACTAATGGCTTGAGGAGTGAAATGCACCAGAAGTCAGAAAGCGATTCTGCCACTGAAGACGGTGAAGCAGAATTAGACAATTCCGATTGCGAGAGTTCAGATTGTGAAGTATTGTAACATAGTTTATTAATAAATTTTTTTATCGTTATACTATAATAAAACTGTACAGTACCTAGTCATATCCACTTCATACTTCATATTAAACGTCGATCTTTTATACAAGTTAATATTAAATTCAATGTCGCGGTAGTAGATTTGACTACACGCTCGATTCATTTGTAAACGTCTGGCAAGGTCTTATCACCGCTTATAGGCTGCCAGACTATTTTTTCCATTGGTTTTACAATATAAACAATTATTCCAGAAAATTTCAGCTTTGTCGCTATGAGTCGATTTTTTTTTTTTAACATGTTTAGAGGTCTGCCAGACGACGAAGGTCCCCGCGGAGCGCTGCCAGACTGCGATTTTCTTATTTTGTATTAAATTGTTTATTAATGGGTGGAAGTTCAACCTTGTCGCGTGCCCTCCGACCCTGTCCCCGGTCTCGACTGCCAGACCGCGCTTTTCTTGACTTTCAGCATAAGGTTAAGTAGAAAAATGATAGAAAAACCTTGTCGCGATGGGACATTAAAAATGTTCACTGGCTCCCGGACTAGAAGAGGCAGAGCGTACGCACGAGAAAGACGAAACGAGGCAAAGATCATACTTTTTCTCTTTCGTAGCCGACGGCAACTTCGTGTCGACTATTTCGTTCTCTCTCGCTCGCTCTTACAATTAGAATTTCTCAATGGCGGCATTGGCGGCTCGGAATAGTGTCCGTTGCCAGTGAATACCCACCGCTAGTCCCGTCCGTCGGGACTTTAGTGAGATTTATTGTATTTTCATTGTATCGTATATAAAAAGGTATTTTACATGTAATTTATGTTATCAATGGTAAGTGACAAAATATTTCTGGGTTATTATAGAGTATCTTCGGAGATGAGCTTCAGGATTTACGATGGGGAAAAAGTAAACGAAAGTGGCAACCATTAGACATCTCAGTCACTTTGATACCTCAGCGAGGTATGTCTGGTCCAGCTGAAGTGTATGCTCAGATTGATTTACACGTGACCTGCAGTGATAAGTATCCTGAGGAGTAAGTGCTTTCACGATTATAGCTAAATTCAGTATCTCTTACATTAATGTACAACCCTGGCAGTAAGTTTTCGATCAAAAGCAATGGTCCGAAAATCAACGGGAAACACCAAAATCTCTTATACGTAAAATAATGTGGTATAAATATATAACTCATGGTAAAGTTAAATTGGTCTAATATAAAGTAAATTCCTAAACAAAAAATAATTAAGACATTCGTTTATTATATAATAATGGAGAAACAAAATGTTGCTTGGGAAGAAGTATTTGGCCAATGGAAGCTCTGGAAAGAAGACCACATAAATTTTAAACTTCACATTACCTAATAGTAGTAGTAAATAGGTTTATTTTTCGCCTTTCGGCCTCAAAATGGGGTTACATGTGTTATGTGTGTAAGTGTTTCTGGGACTGTTAATTCAAGATTGTGCTTTCGTTTTGACTTCTTCCTTCATCTTCTTCTTTTTTTCTCCTTTTTTCTAGAACCATTCGCATCCACGCCGCTCCTTCTTCTCCTCCCTTTAGTATCCCTCTGATCGTTGAGTTTTCTCTTTTCAGATCCTTACAGTCTTGTAGCATGTGATCCATTGTCTTCCTAGCCCCATTACATAGTCTGCATACTGTCTTTTTTTCCTCCTTCCAGTACTTGCTTCCCCGCTCTTCGTTCCCACATCTGAACCTTGCAATCATGCTTTGGCCTCTGCCTCTGTAGTTTCCGTTTAGGTAATTTGCTCTCTGGTTATCCCTGATTTCTGTGTAATGTGCGTTGTATCTGCCTCCTTATATTCTGTCGTTAGAAAAATAAAATGGTGTTATTTTTAGTAATATGTGTATGGTACGTTGTGTAGTTCTCTAAAAGTCAACTGTTTAAAATAATGTAAATAGTATATATATATTATTATTAAAACATAATTAGTCTATGCTTATTATCTGCCGTGATTTCATACATTCTTTTATAAATATTTACCATCCCCATTCATGCAGATTTCTATTGTGATCTTACATTAATTAAATAAAAACTGAGAATTTGAAAAATTAATAATGCAAGTTTTACATATTTAAATGTTTACAACTACTTCACGATTCTTTGTAATTACGCTTATTTATATTTATTTAATTATTTATTCATTTATTTATTTATTTATTTATGAGTGGGTAACGCCCTGTGTTAACAATGTTAAAACCCATACGATGAATGTAAAAAAGTAAGAAAAAAAGAAAATGTAAGAAGAAAAGAAAGATGACATAAAGAGAAGTGTATGAATATGTTCATAGATAAACGAAAAAAATGAAGAAAAAAAGAATAATTTGAATTTAGTACTTATTTTGAAAAGTTATAGAATATTTCCATTTACAGCTTAGATTTTAATTATTTACATTACTTATTGAGAATCATTATTTACATTCCAGTAGATAAACGTAACCTAAAATATTCGAAACATTCGTATTGCCCGAAACGTTCAAGCTTGAAGCTTGAAGCTGCTCGATAATTTCGATCTGCTCGAAGTATATTCGAGCTTCTCGGTTTTGTCGGGCCACTCGGTTCTTTCGAGCCGCTCGAAAAAATTCGAGCTACTCGGTTTTATGGAGCCGCTCGGTTCTTTCGAGCCACTCGGTTCTTTCGAGCCACTCGGTTTTTACGAGTACTCGACTCGGCTCGGCTCGAAAAACCGAGTCTGACTCGGCTTGCTTTTTCCGAGTTCTCGAACAGCCTTAGTATATATATATATATATATATATATATATATATATATATACTGGTGCCACTTATTTATTAAGAAAAAAAAAATTTTTTTTAATTTTCCGTGGGTCCCCCCTTAATTTTTTTTCACTTGATCTAATGTAGTGATGTGTTAAGTTTCAGCTTAATCGAATAGCATTAAACCATGGCGATTTCAACTTTAACTTTAATAAATTGCAAAGAAATTTTGCAAACGACGAAAATTAAGGAATGCAATAGCAACCTCCACTATTCCATTTTACTTTTATTGTTTCTTAGAATTGTCGTTATCTGTAACGGTTATGTAAATCACTGATAGACAGTTTGGACATTTGAAATTAACCTAAAGGTGAACTCAGACGGCGAGTCTGCTTGGCAAGCGCGAGGCAGCGAGGCGACAAAGAAGTACTTTGTTTAGCGCTCGAGCCGAGCCGAGCCAAGCCTTCACGCGAGCCACACTCTGAGTTCACGAGACAGACGACAATCGAGGCAAACGACGATCTGGAAGAAGTGGACAAAGCTGAAGCAAGCTATAAAAAATAGCAGGAACGACGCAGACAAGAGGGAGTTAGAAAGTTCGGTTGTGAGTGTCGAGACGTAAATATAGTGAGTGGCCGGTCGAGGCGCAATAATGTTTAAGTTTTACTAGACCAATAAGATGGTTTCAATGATGTGAACTTATGTTTAAATGTGAAATCAACGAACAAAAACGAAGCATACTACAAATAAGAACACCAACAATACACATAAAGATTTTATAAACAAAATTCCCATTTGATTTATAGGCGCGCATGTGGCGAGTCTCATATACATAAAATGAGTTCGTTTCGACAACGAATATTCCTTATCGGGTATACGAAGCATCAAATAACTGGGAGCAAATTACCTTCAATACGTGATTGTTTTCAAGTGTTATTTTATAACATGAGAGTACCAAAGTTAAATTTAAACGAAAGTATCACGTTAGTTTTGGAAGAATGTGTAGTGTTTTGGAAGAAAGCAAAAATTCCAACTCCACGCATTCAAAAGTGTAAAGAGAAATTAA
This sequence comes from Andrena chrysosceles, assembly GCA_963855975.1. Classification (NCBI taxonomy): domain Eukaryota; kingdom Metazoa; phylum Arthropoda; class Insecta; order Hymenoptera; family Andrenidae; genus Andrena; species Andrena chrysosceles. The sequence continues at coordinate 448,482 of OY979769.1, read as the reverse complement.
AGAAATTATATGGAGATTGGCAAAAACTCGTGAAAAATAAAAGCAAGATCAGAGAAGTGTTTAGGATAAAAGAGAAAGAGTTCTCCGACAATTTAGATGATTTATTTGATATAGCTCATCAAAATGCACTAAATATGATCAAAATTGTTGAAGATAAGCAGTTTCTAATCAAGCAAAGGGAAAAAGGCCGTCCCGGATCAATGTTAGGGGTAGATAAAAAGCATACTGGTGTCGACAAACGAAGGGATGCTCATCAAGAAGCAGAGAAACAAAGAATGGAGAAATATAAACACATGTCAATGCCAACAACATCAACAGGTGTCACACAAAATTGTTTTAGCAATTGCCTATATGCATTAAAAACATAAATTTTTCTTCAAAATTTTATTTATTTTCACAGCAGCGATAAATGAATTTTATTCAGAAAGCTCATGTTCAAACGATCTCGCAAATGACGATCAACAAAGCGAAACGGAAGAAGCTACTAGTCAAGATGAAGGGGCTGCTGGTCCTTCTAAGCGAAAACGAGCACGAAAAGAAATACTTACTCCTAGATTGGCAGCAGCACTCGACACATGTCAGATCAGTGAACGTGATTCTACTCATTTGTTAAAGCTTTTGTAGAGGCAGCTTCACTGGATCCTAATGAATATATAATAAATCGCACGTCCATACGAGAAAGCAGGGCAAAATATCGCGAGCATTATGAATGAAAAGTAACAGAAGCGTTTCATACATTAAATGTAAAATCTGTATCCATTCATTGGGACACAAAATTATTAGAAAATGCGACAGGAAAACGAGTGGACAGATTATCGATAGTAGCTACTGCGCCTGGTGTTGAGCAATTACTAGGGGTACCAGGTATATCGAATGGAACTGGAATCTGTTAGATAGAGTGCAAGCTTTTGTATTCCACACGACAGCTTCAAATACAGGAAGACTGAACGGAGCCTGCACATTACTTGAACAAAGATTAGGGCGAAATATTTTGTTTCTTGGTTGTTGACATCATATCATCGAAATCGTTTTGAGTGTAGTTTTTACTAAACTAAAAGTGACGCCAATGTGTGGACCAGATATTCCTTTATTTAAAAGGTTAAAAAAAAATGGGACGAAATAAATAAACAACATTTCCTGACAGGATTATCAAATCCCAAAATTAAAATGATATTAGGAAATGAATATGTTGAAATATTAACTTTTGCACAAAATGCCATTAAGAAAACCTTACCTAGAGATGACTATAAGGAATTTCTTGAGCTTATTATAGTTTTCTTAGGCGGAACTCCACCTGGAGGAATAAAGTTTCGCAAACCAGGTGCTTTCCACTTGGCAAGATGGATGGCTAAATCTATCTATAGCAGGCATGGAACTAAAGTGAACGCAGCGGCCGATTTTCAGAGGCAACGCCTCCTTTCTCCCGCCGCACGTCTTGGCCCCCGCGGCGGCCTTGGAGCTTGGAGGGCTTCAGGCCCGTACCATATGAACCGCGTGTGGCGCGTTGACAAAAAAAAACGCATCGACAATCGTGCTCTCTGGGACGATGTGGAAACCTATTGATACAATGTCACCCTAATACGCCACGCGCGGTTCATATGGTACGGGTCTGAGGCGCTCGAAGCTCCTAGGCCCGCCGCGGGGTCCAAGACGCGCGGCGGGAGAAAGGAGGCGTTGCCTCCGAAAAACGGCCGCTGTGTTCACTTTAGTTCCATGCCTGATCTATAGTTTAAAAATATATTTATTTCGTCGTGAATTTAAATTAACTGTCCAGGAAGGGCAGTTGATAAAGCTCCTCTTAATGACATACGATTTTTAAGAACACTTCAAAGTTATAGAAACTTTAATAAAGATGTAGCTAATATAGCTATTAACAAATTTATCAACCACCTTTATTACTTAAATGAAGAGTGCGTGGCATTTTCCCTATTCGATAATCGCATAAAACACGAAACTAAGTTAAAGATGCCAGAAAAAATTGTAAAGGAAAATGAAACACAAGAAGATGATGAAGCAGAAATGCGTAAAAAATTGATGTTAAGGAAAGATGATGTCGATGATTTTTTAAAAGACAATGACGATGACATTTTAATAAAATTAGTAGGACCACATTCAATAACATTGTTCTCTCAGCTCGATATTCCAACACACATTTTTAAAACGAATTTTATGGAGTGGATTGACTCAAATGAATACCTAGGTGTGCAAAGCAAGATTAAGGAATTCAAAATTGTGAACGACACAGCCGAGCGAGCAATTAAGCTTATAACAGAATTTAATGATAAGATCACGAAAGACGAAGACCAAAAACAATTTTTATTGGAGGTATAAAATTTTTATTATTTTTCTTTCGTATAAGATATTAGATACGCGTATTACTTTATATTATACTGTTTCATTTCTATTGCAGACTGTTCAAGATTACCGTCGTAGATTCTACAACACTACATTAAATGTACTAAAAGCACCGTTCGATATGTAACTTTAAGTTGAACTTGAAATTTTTGAGTACTTTAGTTTTTTTTTTAAATTTTGTATGTGTATCAAATCATTCTGTATGTATTATTTTTGTTTCTTATCAAGTCACAAGATAAATCCTCCAGTAAAAAGTTGAAAAGGTAATTTTTTGTTAATTTCTAATTTTCCACGTGTTGTCGCTACGGGATAATATTATCCGGATGAGCTGAAATTTGGTGTAGCGCAATTGTAAATCAAAAGGAACAAAACTAGTCGGGGTCTCCTATCAAAATCAAAAATCGAAAAATAAGTGACACCCTAATATATATATGATGAATATATAGATGAATATATATCTAAATGGTGCTTAACCATATGCCTGTACAAATTCGTGAGATGCGATCCTTCAAATTTCAGATTACATGTTTTGCATGTACTCCCATTTTTGTTGTTATGAAAACGAAAAATTTCGCGTACGAAGATATTTTTCTTTCGACCCATGATGCTGACAAGGACACAAAGTTTAAAATAAACTAAAAGCATTATTAAAGTAAAACTAAACTAATAATACCTTATTAATTTATTATCGTTTAAATTTATTCTTAAATGCCCTGTAAGCAACAGTTTATTGTCATTCCAGTTATTTATTCAAACTGAAATATATTTATATTTATTTAACCCTCGGGCGGGCGCGCCAGTGAGAGTTACACGACCAGGCGCGTCAGCGACCCCAAAAACATCAGGGTACTCACATTCGAGCAGATCCAACAATTTTTTACTATAGTTGTCCGCCATATTGGATTCGCCATTTTGTTTTCTAAAGTTTTAAGTTGAGATTCGTAATCAGCGACCCCAAAAACATCAGGGTACTCACATTCGAGCAGATCCAACAATTTTTTACTATAGTTGTCCGCCATATTGGATTCGCCATTTTGTTTTCTAAAGTTTGAAGATTAGATTCGTAATCAGCGACCCCAAAAACATCAGGGTACTCACATTCGAGCAGATCCAACAATTTTTTACTGTAGTTGTCCGCCATATTGGATTCGCCATTTTGTTTTCTAAAGATTTAAGTTTAGATTCGTAATCAGCGACCCCAAAAACATCAGGGTACTCACATTCGAGCAGATCCAACAATTTTTTACTATAGTTTTCCACCATATTGGATTCGCCATTTTGTTTTCTAAAGTTTTAAGTTTAGATTCGTAATCAGCGACCCCAAAAACTCCAGTGTACCGATTTTTGCCTAAATTGAATAATATTTTAGATTTTGGCCACGTTTTCGGGATTTCAGACCACTGTGCGTCAGTAACATAGGAAATGACACTTAAATGATTATTTCGCGCGTTACTTCGATGAGACCCAACTAAGCTGAAGCCGGTCAACAGGGGTCATTGTGGCTCCAGATTCCCCTTTTCTGCAGAGGGGGAAATGCTTTATACATACCCCGACACGGGTTGCCGGGGTTATGTGGGACTCCCCGATACCTGGGATACCCACTAAAAACTCCCTCTAGGTTGCCGCCTTGCAAGTCATGGCCCCCTTGGCTGAGGGAGGAACTTCATTGCACTACTTCTTCCACTCAGCCTCCCGAGGGAGGAGGCTTACTGTAACCAGTCACATATGATGCTGTGAGCGTCCACGTCGGATAGACGCGACTTATACTAGGTGATGGCTCCAGATCCCTCGCCACTCTCCAACGGTCCCAACTGTTAGGCGGGTACAGGCGACAGACGCAACGTCTGCCAGGCAGCTTCATAATTTAGAGGACTGCTTTCCTTCGGTTCCTTTCCCGAGCTATTTACAACCAACCCGGATTTACAGAGTACAGGCCTACGGTTGATTACGGTGCTGATGGAGACTCTCCTATACTTACGCAATTGTAATGCGTGACAATGATAAAAATCAAATCGCCCAAAAAAGTCGTTCTCGCAAACATTATTTCTATGTAAAATGAAACTGATTCCAAAATTTCGGCCAATTTGGTGCATAGGGGTTTTCGGAAATTTAGCCCCAAAATCTTTTCTTTAGTCACACCTATTCACTTCACCGCTACTTGATACACGAAAACTCGTGAGTTGACTGGCAGTGGATCGAGAAGCCGCAAAACACCGTGCACGCGTTCCCGCTGGATATTTCCTCAAACAGAGTTAAAAATCGTTCCGACATTTTTCGTTGATGGTTTCTTCTTCAGAAATGTCTACAGAATCCGATACTGTGGAGCGAATTCGTGCTAGATAAACAACTTTTCGTTAAAATGCAAAAGTATTGCGTAAAAATCATGCACATCGTCACTTTTTTAAACTTTGACGGTCGTTTACAACCATATAAAACAATCAAATTTAATAGCTGTATACACCGATATATTCGGAAAACTCTCCTCTATCTTTTGAGACTAAATTGAACTTTCTAGCAATCTTGGTTTTCACGTAATATCTCATTCTTGCCCAAAATCGTGCGCTTTTTACAAAAACTCATGTTTTTCAAAAACTAAGGTTGATAGAGCAATTCTGTTTACGGATTCGTGTTTGGGACGAAAAACTCTACCTACTAGTATCTCGGAGTGCATATTGCAGAACCAAATACGTGTTGGACAGTGTAGTTAAGACCAACGATCGCCTATTCTGGCGTATACGCTGCGTTGTATACTAATTTTAAAAGATAAAACTCAAAGATTTTGTCAGTATTTTTCGAAGTACTACATACATATCATTATTGTACATCTAATGAACTGTACTTTTATTAAATAATATTCACTGATACTTCCAAAATAGTTGAACACAATTATGTCCGAAATTGGCGAGAAATTACTATTTTTTTCAAAACTTCAACTTAATTGCGACACAGGTTCCCGTTGTCCAATCACTTTTAAACTTCACACAAATCATTTTCTCACCAAACCTCATCTTTTAGGAGGGAAAGACGAAACAAAATCGGAAGTTGAAAAATAAGGATCACCCTAATGCACACACGTCTTGTACGGTCTGTGTTTCCTTTATATCCGTTGGAATAATCCTTTCAGTTCTATTATATTTTTCCTTTGTGTTCTCTCGCGTACGAACAACAGTAATCGTTGCTCTAATTTCTGTGTCGCGCATTAAACTAATTGTAAGGATCAAGCACATATCTTATGATTCCTTCCCCAACTTCTAATAATATTTATTCGAATCGAGAACGGACCGTGACCGGACCGATAGTGTAGATAGAATTTTAGTGTCGCGGTGACGACGTTTCCAGTGCCAGAGGTCTCCTTTGTCAGAGATAAAATTGTTATACGGTAAGCAAGAGTATGTTCGACGAGGGGTTTCCCAGAACGCTAGGCGTTGTCGATGCACACCCTGCTTAATAACAAACAAAATTGAGTCTCGGGACGTAACACTTGCTTTTCAGCATATCTTTAAACGCTTATAACGACCAAATGAAGCCTCAACCGCAATATCGTTATTCTTGATTTTCGTCTTATTCTGGTGTCTAGGATCACCCCTTAAATTTTCTCCTAGCAGTAGTCGAACACTCTGTATAAGTTTTTAATGCTAACCTATACTTTTTACTTTAAAAAATTACAGAATACCGACTATAGAGCTGCAGAATAGCAGAGGCTTATCCCACCAACAGATTGCAGTATTAAATTCTGAATTAATGGATCTTACAAGACGATTACAAGGAGAGGTAGTGATTTTTGAATTAACACAACATGTTCAGAAATATCTACACGAGAACAACAAGCCAAGTTATAGCAGCTTTTATGAAGAAATGGTTTCCAGACACCAAGAAAAAGTTCAATATGAAATGTTGGAAAAACAACTAAAAGAAGATAAAGAGAGACAGGTTATACAATTTACCATATCTTAATATATAAACAATATGATATTAAAAGGTTAGTTAGTAAAGGACAATGTTAAATCCCAGAGGTGATTACTGTTCTACGAGCGTGCAGCAATTGCTATACACCGTTGGAAAGATCTCGCCAAGACGAATCGATTGATATCATTCCTAACTTTGGAATCAGATGGGATCACCTCGAAACATGGCCTCAAAGTTCGAGATGTTGCGGTTTTGAACAAAAGAAACCAGTAGTAAAAGCCCATCCGCCCCGAGGGATTTCGGGTAGGCACCTGAGGGCAAACCGAGAGATATAAGTGATACTCTACCAAGTTGGGGCGGCAAATGTGCCCCAGGACCTTCCTTTCAGGGCTGTGTTGAACCCGCGTTTGCCGCACGGGCCCCATTCGTAATGCCTGGACGAAATTGCCAGTAGATCAGTTGTTTTTCATGAACATACCATGTTCATGATAGAAGATTTGCAGGTATGAGTTTGGGAGTTAGCAGTTTAGCATTCAGAATAATGTGTCTCTTACAAGGAAAGTTCGACAACGTGAAAATTTAACAAAATGTAAAACTTTGCAGAAATGTAGCTCAAGTGATACTAATAACATAACTGATTTTTGATTCGGCAATAAAACGATCCTGAGGGAGAAACACCTCCCTCAAAGAAATTGTGAGTTGTTGAATTATTTTGAATATCTGCGAAACCGCAAAACATATCGAAAAAAAGTTCCATTCAAAGTATTATTGCTTTCGATATCATACAACAGGGTTCATTAACTGGTGGCTCGCGAGCCACCAGGGCCGCTACCGCCTTGCTGCCAGGCTGTACGGCCCCCCCTCCATACTGGCCAGACTCTGACGATCGCAGTAGATTCCTGCTTCTTTCCTTCTCTTTTCGACTGCGATCGTCAGAGTCTGGTAGGTATGGAGGGGGCCATTCAGCGTAGCAGCAAGGTGGAGGGGCCCTCGGTGGCTCGCGAGCCACCCATTAGTCAACCCTGTCCTATAATATGGCGATAATAAATTGTCGAAAAAAGGGTGGTGGAGATATTATTATCGCGGCTATATAAGGCATAAAAAACTCATAGAACTTTGAACTTAACTACTTTTCGATATCTTTTATAGTTTCGTAGATATTCGCGATAATTTGAAAACTCACCATTTTTCCGGGAGATGGGGCTGGGGCTCCCTTAGGGCCTTTTTATTGCCGAATCAAAACATAGTTATTAGCATCACTTGAACTACATTTCTGCTAAGTTTCAGATTTTTTTAGTTTTCGAATTGTCGAACTTCAGTTGTTAATTAAGAAATTACATCTTATCGATTGAAAAAAAAAAGATTAATGTGAAGATGATTAGTACAAGAAGAATTTGTATTGGTTCCATATTTAATGACGTTACAGTAACCTTTCTTCTGTGCATAACAGTGGGTTCCTCCTCTCGATACATACAGGGTGATTTTCTCGGTGCGCCTGATCTAAGATTTTCCGCCTGGCCAACCGTGACGAGGTCAACCCCCCGTGGTGTCTCTCCGAATTTATGGATTCGAACCTCGAAGGGGTTGGAGTATGGGAGACCGGGGCTAGTTGATACAGACGAATTATCTCGACACTGTATATATGTAGCACCTTGTGCGCGAGATATGTGAAGCTAGTTGTTCAATTCTTTACTACGATCCAGCGTACGTCTGTGTTCCTTGATGTTAGCAATCCATTTTTAACTGTTTTCGTTTCTATAGAGAAAAAGTAAATAATTGTGTTCACTTCCCAAACCGTCTTGAGACGGTACAGAGAATTTTATCACTCAAATTAATTGGACATCACATTTAGTCCTTTGAAGGTAAGGTAATTACGTTTTGTTATTTTGTTTATATGGTCTACATTTTTTATGGAGACGTTTGTACATAATGACTTCCTGTGGGGTACGTTGATACGTTTTCTCTGGGGCATGTTGATACAGTGTATCAATTTTCCCCGACTACTTTTAATTGGATTTTTTCGTTTTATTTCTAGAAAAATGGTTCGAAATTATACCAAAAAGAAAAATCGTGGCGAAATATCGCAAGAGATTTTTGAAAAAGCGCATGTCGCAATAGAAAGAGACTCAATATCATTAAGGAAAGCGCGAAAATATACAATATTGACAAAATGAGTTTATTAAGATATATTAACAAAAAGAAAACGACACCTCATGTTAAAATGGGATATTCCAGACATCTGCAAATGTTAACAGACAGTTTAGAAGATAAGCTACAGGAATACATTCTGCATTCTTCCAAAATTTATTATGGGTTAACTCCTAAGGATATACGATGTCTGGTGTATGAATTAGGTGTTGCCAATGATATTCTAATTCCCAACACAAATGGAAAAATTCTAAAGCTGCATCAACGGAGTGGTTCAATTCCTATATGAAAAGGCACCCTATCCTTTTCTTAAGGACTACCGAAGCTACTAGTCTGAGTCGTGCAACAAGTTTTAACAAATGTTATATTAAAGCCTTTTTTTACAAATTTAAAAACCGTTATGGAAAAATATGCGTTTACAAGTAAAGATATTTGGAATACAGATGAGACTTGTGTTCAAACAGTTCAAAGACCTGCAAAGGACAATGTTAAGTCCTAGAGGGAATTACTGACCCAAAAGCGTACAGCATATGCTATACTCCGTTGGAAAAGTCTCGCCAAGACGAATCGATTGATACCATTTTTAACTTTAAAATCAGATGGGATAACCTTGAAAAATGACCTCAAATTTCGAGATTTTGCGGTTTTGAACAAAAGAAACCGGTAGTAAAAGTCCATCTGGCCCTAGGGACCTCGGGTAGGTACCTGAGGAAAAACCGAGGGATGCAAGCGATACTCTAGCAGGTTGGGACAGCAATTGTGCCCCACGACCTTCATTTCAGTGCCGTGTTGGGCCTGCGTTTGCCGCATGGGCCTCGTTCCTAATGCTCAGGACAAAATCGCCAATGGATCAGTTGTTTTTCATGAACATACCTAATATCTTCATGATAGACGATTCGCAGGTATGAGTTGGGAATGTGCAGGTTAGCATTCAGACTAATGCGTCACTTACAATAGTGAATGGAGTGACATTTTATTGATTGAACGAAACATAATGATGTGAAGATGATTAACGCAAAAAGAATATGTATTTGTTTCATATAATGGCTTTAAGGCTCCCATACACGCGTGAGCCACTTATGATTTCGAAGTTAAAAATGCTATGAATCGATTCGTCTTGGCGAGACCTTTCCAACGGTGTATAGCATATGCTGTACGCTCTTGGGTCAGTAATCCCCTCTAGGACTTAACATTGTCCATTGTTGCCAAAAAAGGGATACGTCAGGTAGGCAAGGCGACATCGGCAGAAAGAGGTACCACGTTAACAATGATCACTGCGGTAAATGCAATTGGTAATTCAGTGCCCCCTATGTTTATTTTTCCAAGGGTACATTTCAAAAACCATTTTATTAGGGATGGTTCTCCTGGTTGCATTGGCACGGCATACCCGACAGTGGATGACTGGCCCATCATTTTTACAATTTATCAAACATTTCCATAGCCATATAAAATCTACAATAGCACCACCTTCTTTGCTCATCCTCGACAACCATGAGTCCCATTTACCCATAGCTGTCCTGATTTTTTGTAAAGACAATGGCATAGTTTTGTTATCATTTCCCCCTCACACAACCCATCGACTTCAGCCACTGGATAAATCAGTTCTTGGGCCTTTCAAAAAATATTATTTTGCTGCAGTTGACAACTGGATGACGAACAATCCCGGGAAAACTTTATCCATTTATGATATTCCCGGGATCATTAAAAATATACTGCCCATGGCGTTAACCGCAAAGAATATTTTATCAGGCTTTGAAGCTACAGGAATTGTGCCATTTAATCCTGACATATTCACCGAAGAAGATTTTTTTGTCTTCTTCAGTTACTGACCGTCCCTTGATTGAAGAAGCACATCAAGAGAAAGAACTTGCAGAATAATTATTGCCATCAGCTAAATCCGGCTTTGGACGTATAGCAGATCACATTGAAGTGACTCCTTCCACTAATCAAGAAAGCCCTAATATATCTCCTTATCCAAAAGCTGGTGAAAGAAAAATAAATTTAGAAGGCAAGAAAAGAATGTCTTCAATGATTCTTACCGACACTGAAAAACTGAAAAACGTATCAACTAGCCCCGGTCTCCTCCCCTACCTATTAATAAGTGCGAAATGTCCCGTTTCCGCATTTACTTACTATTATAAGCAACGCGTTTGTCTGAATGCTAATCTGCTCACATCCCGAACTACATACATAATATGTTCATGAAAAACAACTGATCCACCGGCGATTTCGTCTTAGGTATTAAGAACGAGACCAATGCAGTAAACGCGAGCCCAACACGGCACTGAAATGGAGGTCGTGGGGCACATTTGCCGCCCCAACCTGGTATAGTATCGCTTAAATCCCTCGGTTTTACCTAAGGTGTCTACCCGAGGTCCCTCGGACCGGATTGGATTTTACTACCGGTTTCTTTTGTTCAAAACCGCAAATGTCGAAATTTGAGGGTATTTTTCGAGATGATCCCATCTGATTTCGAAGCTAAAAATGATATCAATCGATTCATCTTGGCGAGATCTTTCCAACGGTGTATAGAAATCGCTGCACATTCGTAGGTCAGTAATCCCCTCTGGGACTTAACATTGTTTTTTAGTATTTGCCAGACCTGATTTTGGAAACTTTAGCTTTCTTGCATAATTTAATTATTATTTTTCTTGAAAAATTATAAGTTTAATTGAAGGCTCGGATGCAATAAGGGGACTGGCGCTCGAAAATGGGAAAAATTATTGTTAAAACGCTAAGAAAGATTGGAAAATTCAATCTTATTAAACTGAATTTTAATAAATATACATACTGTTGTAAAGCTCGTCACGACACAATTTTTTCTATTTACAATTTGTTTATCCAATCATTACTATTCGAGCTAAAAATTATAAACAAAAAATTTTTCATCCTCCAAAATCATTATTTCTGTAAACATAAATTGCGATAACTTGAGTAAATATTAAGGGATCGTTATGAGACTTAAAACATAACTTCAGAAAACTGTAGTGACGCCGTAAAATGTATGCACAAAACCGTTATGTTAGAAAATGTAATAATATTTAATTAAAAAGAAATACTGGACATAACCCATGTTTTTTAACGTTCGCCGTTAAAAAGTATCGATGCAATTTTGAAGTACATATAACTTGCAACGACAAAATTTTTCCTTAATATACAAGCAAGATTTTCAACAATTTTCACACTGATTAATAAATAATTGTAGAAGATATGACGATATCGCATTTTCGACTGCTAGTCCCCTTATTGCATCCGAGCCTTCAATTACTGTAACCAAATACACGAAAATATACCTACTAACTATTTTGTTGATAATAAAAATTGCAGGTATTACAGGATGAAATTCAAAAAAGACAGGAAGCTCTAAAAGCTGAGATTCGGGATCGAAAAGAATCAATTCGCATAAACAGCGATCGATCAAACAATCCATCCCAATTAATACCATCATCTCCTCAAGAGAGGTCACAAATTTATACTCGAAGAAGATGCGCTAGTAGTTGTGAAAGTTCCGATGGTTTCTTATGTGAACATAAAGGCACGAAATTGCTACACTTTGATCACAACAAAGGTGTGCAGTTTATATGATTGTTTATTAAATGTTAGTGTAGTAGAAGTTTAGGGTTTAAAGATAAGTAATGTACTTTATTCGCTACTTATTTATGTAAAGGTATAGAAGTATAACAAATGAAATTCTTGGTTTCATACGAAGTTCAAACCAGGTAATAACGCAATTTCAATTTGTATATAGGGGAAGTAGGGGCATGACGGGGTAGCGAGGTAAGATGGGTAACTCCCTAAACCCTAATTAAAAGATATTAGGCACGTGACAAATACATCATTAGGAAGCCACTGTGTTATAATAGTGTGGTCGCTGGCAAAAGCGAGTGGGGGAGCACACGTTTTTTATTTATAGCTGTGAATCGTTTGCGTGCTGCGCCGATGTTATTTCGCGTGATAAAAATATTTGAAATAAATATATATTTAAGAACGGTAAGTCTATTATTTTTCTTCTATGATAATCTCCATTTCATCTATTTTAACCTTCCGGTACTCGCGCCTATTTGGATCCCGCGAGCACTCGCGTCGTGCACTGAGTGCACGGTGACGTATTATTAAGAAAAATGATTAGGTTGGGGCAATAATGCTAAAATTGGGTTCCTATATACATTTATCTGTATTTAAAAAACACGTATATCTTATTTTTCGGTCCTCTAAAGCATATCCAAAAACCAGAACAATCGGAGACGAACACCTGAAAACCTTTGGGGGGTGGTTTCACCCCCCAAACATACAAACAGGGCAAAATAAAAAAACACGTATATCTTATTTTGCGGTCCTCTAAAACATATCCAAAAACCAAAGCAATTGAAGGCGTACTTGTGAGTACACGGGCGCGGTCGCCGGCAAGATACGCGGCATATTTTCGTTTTCATTCAATCAGAAACACTTCCAAACTAAATTTTAACCTGACAAGTACATAGTATTATGCAAAAATGTCCGCTGGAAGAATACATAGGTGTGCTGGGTACAATATATCACGATATAACGTTTTTTTCAGCCAATAACTGACATCCGTGCACTCCGTGCACACGCGCGAGTACCGGAGGGTTAATGTGACATATTCAAAATTTAAATATTTCTTTATTTGTTGTACAAATATATTAATCTTTGGAAAACGATGCTTGGAGGCAAGATGGGGTCCTTGATACGGGGAATGATGGGGTACCCCGACCTAACCCCTAATGGGTTGTTCATGTGAGATTAAGCAACGTCATCGTTCTCTATTATAATTTAATTCAAATAAATCTCGTTATTTTTAGTTCGAATTTATAAAATTGTCAGAACATATACGGAAAAAAACAGAAGGGGAGACTGCGAATGTTTATATTGTCAGGATTCATATTTACAATTTGACAGAGGGTTGGGTTGCATGCCAACTCTATGGACACTGGACGGTGGTGCCACAATTCCTGCGTAGGGGTTGACGAAAACAATTGCAAAGAAATTCACATTTGTATCGTGTGTGAAAATACCTACTTAGGCAAATCATTTCGGTACCCCATTTTACCCCATTTTCGGTACCCCATTTTACCTCGCGGTAGGGGCAAGACGGTTTTTTCCATCTGTTTTGCAAAGTTCAATAACTTAGACATCCGACCCCATCATACCCCTACTTTCCCTACAGGGGATTGTTGGAGTTATTCTAGACCAGGCCTGTCCAACTTCTGCTCTTGTGTTCAAAGAGCAGCTGCGAGTGTTTGCGAGCCGGATTAGCGGGAAAATCTCTACGCATATTGGAAGGGGAACACGTACAGTGACTCGCATTATTATTCGGACACGATGGTGTGCGAGAGATTATTACTCTATATATTTGTATATAATAATGTTATTGATTTGATTTTTTCTTAATATGTTAAAACACTTTTTCTAGTAAGTAAAAATCATAAATTTTATTTACTTAACGGACATTGTTTTTTGCATAATAAGCGATAACGTAGATAATGCCGAAGTTTAATATCGCAAAAATATTCGTACAACTTACATAAATTTTATATAAAATATACATATTGTTTTTAACAATATTAATATTTCGTAGGTTGACCTTTTTGTCTTATTACTTTCTGTAATCGTTTGGACATATTGGATATAATTTTATTTAAATATTCCTGTGTTATACATTTCCCTTCTTGTAATAAACGTTCTTTTAATTCTGTTATTGTTCTTATGGGTGTTGTTCGAATGTTGTGATCCAATTGATCACATAAATTCTCAATAGGATTTAAATCCGGCGATTGAGGAGGAGGGTGTAACACTTTTGAACAATTATATAGTAAGTATTCCTGTACGATTCTCGATTTGTGCTTAGGATTGTTGTGCTGATACAACTTAAAACTATTACGTATGTTCATATTAACAGCACTTTTGATTAAATTTTGTTTCAAGAAGTCTAAATATTTCATTTTATTTAAAATACCGTTGATAAAAACTAAGGTCGGTATCAGATATATTGGCCGGTGAGTTTCGTGAGGGGTATTCTCTCACCACACAGTTTGCCTGCCACGGTGCTCCTTTTCTCAACGTTTTCTAACTCGCTCTCGTTCCATCTTGCTCTCGCCTTCGCAGAACAAGTGTGAGCCCGAAGCGGTGGGGATGGTGCCAAGCTTCTGGCATGTAGGCCAAACCGGGCTGTCAACGTAGAAATACACACATCAGAATAGGTGTGCGTTGGCTCCGAAAAAATGCCGGAGCTTTATTGGTCAGAACATTGATACTTTCTTGATAACTTCAGCTCGTATTGGTCTACGCATAGCTTCGTAATGCTAAGTAACTATGACGCTAAGAATAAATAACAGCCAAACGTCTAGCTTCAGGCGGAGCCCAGCAGCGTTCCCGTTACCCCACCATACCCTGCGAGAGCCGTGCAACTCCAACTGACAAATCAACGATCGTCCTTTGGTGGTGGCTGATTCTTTACTTTATCACTTATTTTGCAAAAAACTATATGTGTTAAATAAATAAAGTTTATGTTTCTACTAACTACAATAAGTGTTTTAATATATTACGGAAAAAGCAATTCAATAACACTATTGTAAACAAATATATAGAATAATCTCTCACACAGCATGGTGTCCGAATATTAATGCGAGTCTCTGTAAGTAGGTAGGCTATGCCGATTCTGAGACTGGCTGGTGAGGCGGGGCGGGGGATACCGCGCTCTTTTGGGGAGGAGGGTTCCAAATTCGTAGGTGAGGGGGCTGACGTCACAGGGGAGGAGGTGGATTTTCAAAATTTTAAAATGGCGTCGCGCGCATTTCGTATTGGCGCCACCTGTTGGATGTTTAAGGTACTTTGGGCACGCGTCGCCGCCGCGCAATCTCCGTACGCGTGCGGGGATCGGTGCGCAGGCGCGACCGCACCGGTTCGTGGAAATTCAAATCGCGTCTTCGACAATGATTTCTGAGAAAGAAGGTGATATCTGAGCATTGACTTTTCCCAAGACCATGCCTCTAAGAAGTATCCTCGAGAAAACGCAATGTCCCGGAAGCAATAAATTAGGCGTTGCGTTCACGCGACCAACTAAGCGATAATTATTCGGGGTAGAGTTCCGAGTATTTTCACGATCGAGCTATTCCACGTCAAAACGGATAGAGGAAAAAATTTAGTTTCACCGATTCTCTTCAAAATTACAGCATTTGTCGATAACGTTGCAAAAACAAAGTATACTGAATTTTAAAGGCTTATGTCAAATAGTTTTCGGAATATTTAATGTTAAAGTTTTAAAAATTGAATCAAAATCGGCTGACGCGTCATCACACAAAACTGTAATATCTAGGTCGTTTTTAAAGATAATGCCTCCGTCTTCGACTCACTTTAAAGCTGAAAGAATGCTCTCTCAACTCGTATAGAGAATATTTTGTTTATTGTTAATAAACTTGACAGTAATCGATGTCAAAGATTCAAAACGCAATTTGACGTCATTCCCACCCACGGTCCGGCTTAAAAAAAATACCATTCGATTCGTTGACCCTTCAGCTATTAAATGCGTTTTCCAAAAAAGTGGAGAGATTTTTCATTGATGTCCGCGGGAACAGTAAACACCTGGATATTTCCTATCGTATTGGAGGTATAAAAGAAATTGTTCATATGAAATTGCATGGTTGGAGGGATCAAATTTATTGGGGCAGACGATTCTTTCTTGGATTATTATTTTACGAGGTATGATGATCAAGTTGTGTTTTTTTTAAATGGAACTCTTCTTTTTTAAGATATCACTTGATATTGTGTTTCAAGACGAATTCAATAAGGTTGTGACGTACGTCACGTAGACACTTCCCCCTCCCGAGCCACGACTCACGAGGTACACCGCGCCACGCAAGAACGCGCCCCACCATGCGCGACGACTCGCGAGACTAACTTCCGCCGCGGCCTGTAGGCGGCCGCGGAGCTGATAACGTTCGCGCGGCAGCTTTTCGCGCCGCGGGGAATAAGACCGGGGCTGCGAGCAGCGGCAAGCAGCTTGCTCCGTGGCTTCGCCATACATGCAGAGTCGATACGAGAGAAGCTCTTTTTGGATATTCTTCCTCCTCCGTGGGAATTCTAGTGCGCCGAGTGCCTTACCGCCTGACCGCTAGTAGCCCAATCCCTGGTCGCTACATCAGCCGAATCTCGATTCGCGCTGGACCATCCGGCCGTGGTGACCAACCAGCAGTCAATGATAGCTGGCCCACCGCTCGAAAGGCCTTCCATGCAGGCTGTGCAGAGTCGAGGTTCTCACTCGCTCGGCTGTAGGCTTACACCCTTTCTCCGCGGTTGAGCACCATCCGAGTGCCGCCGAGTACCGCCGAGACCGCCGAGTACCGCCGAGGCCGCCGACCGGCCGCCGCTACGAGCTATCGCTCACCGCCGAACCTCCGCATAGCATTAAGCCGCATAGTATTAAGCCGCCTAGCAATAAGCCGCCTAGCAACAAGCAACTAGTATTAAGCCGTCCGGTTCCGAGTCGTTTAGAAATAAGCCGCCTTGCGACGCGAGTTTTAACTCGCGTTCCGTCAACTCCGAGACCGAATAAACATTGATATACCCAGTAAGCAGTGTGCACTAGGGTGTATCGAAAAAACTAAAAGTGGTTGTAGCGATTGAGCCTAGTGCGGAAAGGTTGTCGGTTGAAATTACTAAAACATGTGTAAAATTTTAACTTAATCAGTTAATATCTTCTGTTCTGTCCACAGGCTCAAAGTATCAAAACTTTACCGAAATAATTGGGAAATACCGAACTTTCTAAAAGCAACTTATTCCAAAACGATATTTGTGTCAAAACGATTCAAACGGACAAACTGCCGCAAAATATCCATCTCATGTCGTGTCAGCCTCCAAGAATGTAGAAAAGGTTGAGGTTAAGAGAAATTTATAGAGAAAAAAGGAAAAAATTTCCCTACCCACGGCCGAGAAAGTATTCAGTGTTTTTTTACAACTCTTCGCCCGCTTCTGTTTCATTTAGTGTGGCTAGAAAGAGACTCAGAACTCACCATGTGAAGGTGGTTGCACCTCGAGTTCAACCCCCCTACCCATTACCCAACCAACCACCCATGAAGAACTAAAAAATTATGTCTTAAGTATTTTTATGAAATCTGCTTTTGTATTGAATACTGGGAGTTCAGCTCTTGCCTCCAGTGTGGCTCGAATATAGCCATCTCTTGCAACTTCTCCACATACCTTTGAAGATGCCTCCGTGACTAGCTTTACGGTTCGCTCTACTGCCTGAGTGTGAGATGGGAACTTATAGTAGTCCCACTCAATTGGTATAGGACTCGCTAGTGAGCTCTGCAACTCATCAGAAGTTACATGAGATAGAACAGGAGGTGCGAAGACCTCGCAAGAAGACCAATCTATCATGTGGACATAGTTTTTTGCCTGAAAATTCAATGGAGGCACACAGAACGTGCGTATAGGGCTAGAATCAACTGCAGTGGCTCTGGCCTCTATAATTTTTCTAACGGCTGTTTTACGAATATCTGCTCTTTCGTCTGCCAGCATACAAAGCAGCAGATTTTCTGGAGCAGTAAAGAACGCATTTCTTAAAATAACACGATCTACGACCACCAAATATTTTTTGGGCAAGTATCTCGTCGACGTTATGAAAGAGAAAATGTGTTTCCCGCCATCCTTAATAGACTGCTGAGTTTTAATTCGAAACCAGAAGGGAGCGTAAACTTTTATTACATACTCAGCAAGTATCCTCAAACTTGATGAAAGTTACTTGACTGACATATATAACCTCAGAATTCGATTGGCTGTTGTAAGCCAACGAGACATATTAAGTGGTCCAGGGTCACGATTTGCGAAATCAGGAGTACATATGCCTGACTTTAAAGTCTGGACACAAAGAAAGAGGTATTGCTGATCCTTGCTCAGCGTGTCCAGATTAACAATCGGCAAGTCACAGGTATTATTAATTTTTTTAAACGAAACGACTGCACGTTTCTCACAACCAGGCAGCATTTTTCCAACAGGACCAGAGTATGAACTAGGCCCGGTCGTGCAACCATCAACTTTCTGAAACAAGTGTCTGAAAGGAAGTTCATTGAAGTGTAATAAGCAAATTACCCATTGCAAAGCTTTACCGCACATCAATTCAAGCCTCCGAATTACTCCGCCATTGATCCCAGTGTTTACGGCAGTTCCATCTGAACCTACAAGCAGTAGTTCACTAAGGCCGCTCGGAACCTTTGTGTAGACGTGCTCGAATATAGCATTCGCAATGTCATTGGCACCACCAGATTTCGGTGTAACGTGTCCAATATACTTTGCACCCGGTTCCTTTATTAGACAATAATGGCCTTCGACAATTGTTTTGCGATAATATTTATTATTTCGTTTCTCTTGGAACGATGTCTGGTCATGTCGACCGTCAAAGTATAGGCCCTTCACTTGCATAGTACTCTCTGACTGTGCTCCGATCTGCAGTTCAGAGCGAACCCATAATCGTTCTCTGGCTATTTTGCTCTTATCCGTAACAAGCGAACTGTCACTCCTAGAAACTAAGCCAATGTCCTGGACAAAACTTGAAGTAATAGCGGCTGCAGCTCTGTGTGAAACTCCAAACCTATCTGCAGCAAGAGCTGTTTTTGTGAGCTTCGCTCGCATTTGAGAAGTAGAGACTAAGAGTGTATTAGGTCGAAAGTTGTCATCAGAATCAGAATCAGTCACTTCTGTGGACTTCAGAGATTGAACAAGGGAAGAAGCAACGCCTGAAGTAGTGGTCTCACGGCGATATGAACGTTTGAGGGCACCTGCCTCTCTTCGCTCAGCCCGTTTTTTTAGTTTTTCTGTCTCAATAAGATCAGGACAACCAATAACCATCCGTCTAACACCTCTTTGATCAGAGAGAAAATCTCGTTCTTTTAATGGTACCTTTTGCAGTTTAGGGCAAGAGCAATGTGCAAAGTCTGCACATTTGCAAGAAACAACATCGAAAAGCTTGCATGCGTGTTCTTTAAATGTATCAATCTTGATCCGTATGTTCACACTTTCATTATACTTTCGATTGTCACTTCTCATGGAAATGTATTTTTTGTGATAAGCGTGTATTTTGGCAATAACACGTTTTTCAGTTACTGCTGGAATAGATGCTTTATCATACAACGCTAGAATCTGTGCGGCAACATTTGCTGCAATATCAGAAAAGGAAGGCTCCTTGTTACCTCCTGACTTCTGTCCAAGATATCGCCTCTGATAGGCACAACATCTGAGAACATCCTCATGTGTTGGAAGATTGTTGCCAAAATCCTTGGGATGTCCGAAAAAAGGACAGTCAAAAGTTTGTCGAAGGGAAAACTTTGAGGGTTTTGACATTTCTTACTGGCTTAAAGTACTCGCTTAGGAAAATCGCTTAAGAAAATCGCTTAAGAAAATCGCTTAAGAAAAAACACGTCGTTGCCCGGGCTTCTTATATTCATCTACTGCTGTATCCCACCTGCGAGAAGCGCTCGGTCGGGTCGCCACCTGGCGGTAGTGTTGCGTCCAAAGCAATGTCAATGCGAACTAAATACACAGCGGTACTAGCGTGACACTACTGGCGATAAATTGGATATTTCTCAATTATTTCAGCAAAATTTCGAAATTTGAGCCTCTGGACAGAACAGAAGATACTAACTGATTAAGTTCAAATTTTACACATGTTTTAGTAATGTCAACCGACAACTTTTCCGCACTAGGCTCAACCGCTACAACCACTTTTAGTTTTTTCGATACACCCTAGTGTGCACATCATTTGACGAACCCGAGACATCTCGACTGAGCCGGCTAAGGAACTTTCCTCTGGTTCCCCCCGGACCCGCCCAAAGCGGGTCACAAGGTATAATGTATACAATTGATTTCAGCTGGTTTTGGCGATATTTTGTTTTAAAATTTGGTAATGCCGCAATGTTGGCGCACTGTTGCCACAACGTTGCAGGATAATTGTGGTAACGCTGCCGGAACACTGCAGGATCATTGCAGCAACATTGCAGGAAAGTTGCGGCAACATTGCAGAAACGTTGCTGCAATACTGGCGCAACTTTACATTGTGGAAACGTTGCAGTGTAATATTGCAACACAACATTGACGCAACTATGCAGCAATAATTCTATGTCCGTCCGAGGCAATGTTGCACGGCAACATCGCAGCAACGTTACATCGATATTGCGCTGCAACCGTGCAATAAATTTTTTTGGGGGATTATTTTTTTTATGAAATGCTACCATGCTAGGGAGTGAGAGCAAAAGAAATCGGATGTTAAGAAATAAGGACCACTCTAGTGTTCAGAAATGCATGATTCCATTTAAAAATATTAAGTGAACTTTTGTCCCAAACACTTTTTCCTATCTCAAAATCTGTAGAAGTTAGTCAAGTGGCTTATCTTAGACTCATCCTGTATGAATAATACTCATTTTGTGTTTATAGTGTATAATTATTCTTACAGATGAACGGCAAGTGTACAGAGGAAAATGTATGGGTCACAGTAATAAAGGGTCAGTTGTTTATGCTGGCGTAGATATGGCAACTGGTGAATTATTTGCAATCAGTGAATGGATGTTAAAAGTAGATAATAGATTTGATGATAATAGTATTCAACAGATTACCAAACAAATAGGAAGTCTCGAACAAGAAGTAAATCATTTAAATAAATTGCACCATCCAAACCTGGTACATTATGTGAATATGAAGTATGTGCATGATGGAGATGATATGCTTATTTATGTTCTCCAAGAATTTGTGGTAAGTACATATGTATGTCAGTAGTAACATAGAAATAAAATATGTGTACTTTGGATAACTTTTTATAATTTAATACGTACCTAATATATGCACATTATTGTTTAAGAATTTTTCTTGTGATGCTTAGACAACTCGTAACACATAGATGGCAAGCATCAAATGACTCTTATCTACAGACTTTTGTCAACAGTGGCTAAAAACGGCCGTATGTGTAAATGAAAACACATTTTATTGAATTCGCTACAAATACTGTATTAATTGAGTACATTCAATATTTCAAGTGGCGTTGACTAATTTTCACGTCCACATTTTCTGGAAAGCATCGGAAGTATAATCCAAGTTGCCGAATGTTAAATTTGAAAATATGAACTTGAGGGTCACTGTATATATATTAAGGTAAAAGTACATACGCTGGTAAATGTACACATATACCAGCCTATCAAACTGGTAAATGTATACATCTACCGATTTATACTTTTAGCGTAACATATACCTATACCTACCTACTTTGCAGCAGTCAGTCGAGCTTCCAATGAGGCATCTAGTAATAAAATTGTAATTTTTATATTGTCTGATAGATATTTGTGAAAGTATAACCAACGGATAAAATTACGGACATGATTCTGTTCCGTCCCGATTGTCGAAATTTTCTAATTCAACGGAGTCGTAGGTTTCGTCTTGCTACAATCAGCAACAACTTGCATAACTGATGATTCATTTTAAACTTAATACATAGGATGTGATTCGATGAATGAACTGGGAAGTCAATGCTAGTCACATTTTAAAATTTAATACTATTTAAAACCAGGCTTGGGAATTAAATGCTCTTTTCGGCCGATTTTCAGAGGCAATGCCCCATTTCTCTCCCCATGTCTGATCCGCGGCGGCAGCGGATCCAACACAGTTTAGCAGTTTTTTATACGTGGCAGCTTATGGGCTCCGATCCGCATTGGATCCACTGCCGCCGCGAATATTGGCGTTGGCCTGTGGGGTCCTTTACGCACCCGCGGGCGGGCGCGCACCTTCCGCACTCATCTAGCCACAACCAATACTAATACAGTATTGCCTCGTTACGGGCTCGTTTTGGTGTACACGATTTGGACTTTTCGCTGTCCCCACCGCTTCCGTCTCACTGTAGTCCGGTGAAGGCGAGAGCGAGATGGAACAAGAGCGTGCGAAAGGCACTGGAAGCGAACGAGGGCGGTACGAGACAGACGACGCGTTGATGTTTTGTCTCGCTCCATCTTTCGGACGCCGTGACACTCCGTCCTTTGCGTGCGCGACGGGCGTGCGCGATGGACGCAAGCGCTTACGGTGAGCACGGGAACCACTTCGCAAAATCTTGACGCAGGCCCGGCTCAAGTCTTTTGTGCCCTAGGCGAACTTGTCAAATTGCGCCCTTTATTATAATACATTTATTTGAAATTATTTATGAGTTTACTCTGCAAAATTAGGCAACGGCTAGGACGTAAGGTTGACAAGAGGCGCAAAATGATCTTTTGGCAAGCTCGCCTAGGGCGTAAAAAAGACTCGTGCCGTGTAGGAAAAAGTTGGTCAGAATCATGCCCCCGACAACATATTTGAAGGCCATCACAATCGGTGAGGTGTGCCCGCTTCTGTATAATTACATTATTTTTTATTATACGACACAGTGGAATAGGTCTACAGGCGATACTACGGACAAAAAACGTATCGAGAATACAGGGTTATCTATTTAAGACTGGCGGCGCTCGCGCGAGTACAATTGAGAACGGCAACAGCGACGCACGCATACATATTACTCCAATCATATGTCGATACATCCGCCATGTATGGGGGCACCATATCAAAACGACACAGTACAAAACTACACATGCAATTGAGGACACATGAGAATAGTGCACAAGTAGTAAGGCTATGCCGATTCTGGGACCGGGTGGTGAGGGGATGAGTACCGAGTTCGTAGGTGAGGGGGATGACGTCACAGGGGAGGGGGATTCCAAAATGGCGTCGACCGAGTTCGTGGGTGGGGGGGGGGGGATGACGTCACAGGGGAAGGAAGATTTCAAAATTTTGAAAATGGCACCGCGCGCGCAGGTCGATTTCGTGGGCGAGGGGGCTGACGTCACAGGGGAGGAGGTGGATTTTCAAAATTTTAAAATGGCTTCGCGCGCATTTCGTATTGGCGCCACCTGTTGGATGTTTAAGGTACTTTGGGCACGCGTCGCCGCCGCGCAATCTCCGTACGCGTGCGGGGATCGGTGCGCAGGCGCGACCGCGACCGATTCGTGGAAATTCAAATCGCGTCTTCGACAATGATTTCTGAGAAAGAAGGTGATATCTGAGCATTGACTTTTCCCAAGACCATGCCTCTAAGAAGTATCCTCGAGAAAACGCAATGTCCCGGAAGCAATAAATTAGGCGTTGCGTTCACGCGACCAACTAAGCGATAATTATTCGGGGTAGAGTTCCGAGTATTTTCACGATCGAGAACAGGGCAACGTCTCAAGCACCCTTCTCGAGGGTCTGCATATCAAGCGTCGTGGGAGCGTGTAAGGGCGAGAAGATTTTATTTATTTCACAGGGAAGGTGGAAGTTCGGTGTGTAATTCTGACATATTAAGATTTTTAAGATTTAGTAATTTATTCAACTTAATTATCCCACTCGACTACATCGTCAGCGAATAGGGCACTATCGTCGTCGGTAAAAATGGCATTGTTAACAATTTCGTTAAATAAATCCTCATCGGTATAAAATGAATCATCGCCAACTTGCTCGGGGACAATCTGAATTGCAATATCGCGAGCCTGAAGCCCTGATACTGCATTCGCAAAAACCGCGTCAAAGTTTATCCGTTTCGCATTGACACATTTTCGCCAAACTACACTTTTTGGATCCATCAAACTGTTCAGTCCATATACATTATTATAATCAATGTCATGCCAATCATCATCATCATCATCATCACTAACATCTAAAAATAATGTTTTTTGCCGCGCATGCCTATTTAACCAATATCGCTCGCTCCCGTAGTTGTCAGCCGGTATCTCGCCGCCGTATATACCAGTATCATTGTAAAACACTTTTAAAAAAATGTCGCCATCGTGAACAACTTCCGCCTCTTGAAGTTCTTCACCACCAATTTCTTCGGTTTGAACCGCAACATTCCGACACGCAACATATATTTTGGGGTTGTAGTCATGTATAGACAGCACAGAGGAGTCGGAGATCGCAGCGGCAGCTGGATGATTGAATTGCACCGGCAATGACATAATCTGGAACCAATTTTTCTTATAATTCTCAAAGTTGCTGACACAACGATTCACTAAAGTATGGTAATGGAAACTTACGGTATTAATCGATTGTATTTCCGTGCGTTGAACGGAACTCGCTTACAACAACAACAAAAACAACAACAACAACTACAACAACAACACTTCGATGCGACAGCCTCCAAGGCAACTGCACTCGACTCAGACACAATACATTTTTAAAACGTGTTGTTGTGCTAAGGCGCCTGAGGCCGAGATTCTGGTAACGAATCTCAGAGGGGCTCCGGGCGTCCTTCGCAGTTGCTGTCCACGGGCTCCGAAGACTCGGGTAGAAGTGCCGTGGCAGGAAGATTCGGAGGGAATCCGAAGGGTAGGGGATCGTGGCAGGTTAAAGAGTTGGAACTCACCGCAAGGTTTAAACAAGGTTTATTCTGTCCCGATCTGGGTGACAGGTAACGCGTACTGTAACGTCGGTGTTCTGATTACAAGAGAGCCACTCGTGGCTTGTACATTGTTCTTATACTCTAATCGGGGTGAAGTGGGGACCATCGGGGTCTCCATCTTTGACCCGCTTTGGGTATTTCGCCATGTGCTGACGGTTCTCGATGCGCTTCCGAGAGTCCTTACGCGGCTGTGCCGGTTTTCGGCTGTTCGGTTGCGGCAATCGGTATGTACGCGGTGTCGTTGCCCTTAGGCGTTGGTTGGGTTAAAACAGTGTCTTGTAGTAACGTATGACACGACTAATGCAGTAGCATGAGAGAACTGATTTTAACGGGGCCGTTCCGTGATCACACATACGAAAACATAGAGCAATAATTATTCGACGTTGCATTCGTGTAAGCAACCATCGTAAACATACAGCGATAATTATTCGGGGTAGTGTTCCGAGTATTTCATATCGAGGAGGCTGTAAGTCAATCGTCGCGATAGCCCATGGAGTAAACACGACATTGCACCCCATGTTTATATCTGAATCGTGGGAGTAGTACAGCGATCGTGTAAGGGTGGTGAAAAATTTGAGGATACGTTCGAACTGCATCTAACGTAAACATAGTGCGATGGCGTCATAAGAATCTCGGATAGGGTAGGTGGCTAGTATATTAAATCCTTCAGTCGCTCGGTGAATATCGTGAAATACGTTACGCGTGCATAAATATCACGGGACATGAACTCTTTCGTGAAATCATACGAATCGTTGCGGGATAAGATCCCACGGCTGCGTACCGAAGAACAGTGCTATGAATGGTTAGTATCATGTGACGAGTACTTACACCTTATCCACGAGCATTTTAAGACTCGAAAAGTATCGGAATCGGAACAATAACGTTTGACATTACTTACGAGTAGTTTTGAAATAGTGCGAACGTGTGTTCGAAACAAAATAACGTGCATAGTCGCTGAACTGGACGCGCGAGACGCATTGCTCGCGTCATCGTCTTGCGATGACGATAGCGATGGTGAGGAGAACCATTTATGGACGTTGCTGTAGTTGGTTGACGAATCACTAATGATCGAGAGACATAGGATCCGCGACGTGTTAAGTGCACCAACATTATCCGAGTCGTCATGGATCAGCATCTTTCAACATGGATTTATGCAATTGTCGCGCGAACATCGTCAATTGTTACGTTATATCGCGCGATACAGTACTGCGGGTAAACGCACATTACATTGCATCGTTGCTGATAAGGACGTGTATCTTAAGCGTACGGAGTACATTACCGCGATCGTGTGTACGCCGTTGGGGCTTTTACATGTCATTGAGAACGGAATGGTCGAAGTACTGAAAGTACTGAGTCCTGATCCAACAACAATTCCAGTGAATAGGTTTTTTTGTCGGGAATTGGCCCGATATTTGGATGATCGTACGAGCTTGCCGCGAAACTTGACACTCGTCCTTCTACCGCTGAGTTTTCGATTTCCGGATTGCGAGTATGATCGTATCACCTGGAAAAGCCGCATCATGAAATCAGGTGAAATCGAGAGTCTCTGACAAGTTAACTATTTGTGAAGAAGTGAACTCTTTGTGAATAAGTGAATATGGAAGGGTTCATGGGCACCTACAGGGTTTTGTCCCGGATGTCTAATCTTTTACGCAGTATTGCGGAATTCCGGGACTGGATTGATCATTGCGACACGTGCCTGCAGCTCATCGTCGAGTACCAGCGCAGCGGAGGTGTGTCCGTGGCCGCGAAACAACGCCTGGTGTCGCTGATCGCGCGAATAAAGACACTGCGCGTGATCGTGAGGGCACGGTTTTCGCGAGTAGGGCTCGGGGGTGTCGGGTGGATCGACGGTACCTAATGTCGTATGGGAAGACGTGGAATCTGCCTTTATAGGCCGTATTTCAACCGGTACGGTCATCAACGTGGGACACGTCGATCCGCGTCGATTTTTAGAGGGTGCTTGACGAACTGTAATCTCGCGCGTTACGGACGTTATCACGACGCATAAGAGCGTGACCGTCAATACGAACTTGAACACGGAGTTTATGTTGGGTGAAAATACTGACATGAAAAGTTTCGGTACGCGAAATTGCGTACTATTCGAGACATCGAGCGTGCGCGAGTGCTATTCAAAGTGCGTGGTCACTCCCACGTTAGTGGCGATCGAGGAGTTTCAAGATCGCGACTGTGGATGGACCTTAAGGGCTGTGCTAAATATTCTAGTGAATATTAATAAGCATAATCCACTTCGAGCTGGTTGCGACGTACCGCTTCCGCTTGACGTCGTGCTGAAAAAGGCGGTTGTAAACGTAAAGAGCGGGGACAACGCGTGCTTTTTATGGTCTATCGTTGCAAGTTTGTACCCTGCTGCTGCTGCTACGAATGTGAGTAGGGATTCATCGCACCCACACTACACGACGATGCTTCGCACGGACGATGTGACGCTTCCCGTGACGTTGGACCAGCTGGCGAAGTTTGAGAGGTTGAACGACGTGTCGGTGAACGTGTACACCTGGACCGACAAAAGCTGCATGCCTCTGCGTCTAACTGAGGATAAGCGGGAGCGGCACGCGAACGTGCTATTGATACAGGACACCAAGGACCCTCAACTTTATCATTTCGCGTGCATTCGCAGCATGTCGAGACTGATTTCGAAGCAGCTCGGCAATCACGGACACCAAGTATTCGTTTGCGAAAGGTGAGTAAAGTACGGAATATTTCGATTGTTGTATTATTTATTCATATGTTCAATTATTAATGCTATCGTTATCGTTACAGATGTCTCAACTTCTTCTATTCGTCCGAGCGATTGACCAAGCACAACGTGGACTGCAAGCGTCTGAACGAGTGTGCCATCGAATTACCGTCCATGGATGATAAATGGTTGCAGTTCAAGAACTTCAAAAATAAGGAACGAGCGCCATTCATCGTGTACGCGGACTTCGAATGTATGCTGGAGGACGTCGAGCCTGCGACACGTACCAGCAACACAGAGCGTACAGCGTGGGATACTACGTTCATTGTTCCATCGATTTTTCTTTTCCTCAAAATCACAACTTTTTTACTTTTGCGAATTATCAATTCTTATTATTAAATTTGTCAGAAATAATTTCCCTCCTTTTACTAAGTTCTATCTATACTACAAACGCATTTTTGAATTTCTGATTTTTATCGACTCTACCCCAAGATATAACAAAAAAACTTAGAGCGATCGGTACTGCACGACTCTCCCCTATTTCTCATCGGATCTTTTCGAACGTCATACCAATTGATTCCTTGTGTTTTCTCGATGAAAATGATGCAAAGCCTGACATAATTCCGGCTATAATCACATAAAAAAGCGATTTGGTGAATTTAAAGCCAACTTCGTAAAAAATATTCCGATTTACATGGTACGTGGCGTCTTTTAATGGGAATAATCCCAAGAATTCATTGGTGCCACTTTTATATCGATAAGATAAAAAATGAACAACTTAACTTTCTGTATGCTTGGTGACACATTTGAAATTCTTCGTTTGTCGGTTTCGACGCACCGTGTATCTAGGACAGCGCCTTCCAACTTGCCTCTTGAGAGGCAAAAGCCGTCCCCCACCATCGTCCGTCGTTGCCATGGCGCATAGACGCGGCCGATTCAAAGTAACAGGGAACGTCGTGTCGTCTGAGCTTCCTTGTCTACGGAAATGTCGCGGTCTCCTTTTCAGCGTCGCGCGGTTTCCTTGACGACAAGTCACGCTGCTCGAAAGAAAGGTTGGAAGGGGAACCAGGCGCGTGAGGGGCTCCTACGCTGGACGGCGCTGATCTAGGATTACTCGGACGATATGTCATCTATTTTACAAAGTGTCAAATTCTTTATTTTTTATTGATACAAAAGTGATACCAATGGATTTCAGCCATTTTTCCCATTAAAAGACACCACATACCATGTAAATCGGACTATTTTGAACGAAATTGACTTTCAATTCTGTAAATTATTTTGTAATGTAATTCCATTAATTATAACCAGAATTATATAGTGTTTGGTATCACTTTCATTGGGGTAACGCAAGGAATTGATTGGCGTCACTTTTGTGAAGATTTGATGAGAATTGCGAGACTTGAGACCAACTGATAACAATCTGCGCGTCTCAATGGTTGGTGCTATTCTTGTGTTCCCGTTCCCTTATTCTCGAGCGCCGAAAACCATAAAGCTCAAGAAAGTGAAACATGAAATCGAAGGTGTGAAATTTGCTTACCTATCGCTCCGAATAAGAGATACTTTCCGGGCCCCAAAATTGTCAGCTTTGCCGGGATTCACTGTATAGTATCCTCTCGTTATGAGCTCGTTTGACTCCTATGCTAAGCGCTCGTCGCTATCTCCCCCATTTTTTGGAGTATTCGATCGAGCAGCCGCCGTTATTATATCGCTGAGGGCTCTCTTTTCTCCCTTCATACTCGCTCTCGTTTTCTAGCGTTTCGTAGCGAGAGGATACTATACTTTTATATTTTATGACTGGTTCAAAATAATCAAAGGGTTATCCATAGTAATTTCTAAAAAACTAGCCTGGAAAGAATATTGTTTTATATTTATAACATTTTGTTGAATCAGATAGGTACTAGCTGCTGCTTCTTCCTGCTCAACAACATTCCTGTGGATATTGATCTTCTTCGATATTTGGCGACTGGAATCCTTTCTGCCTTAAAGTATCTCCATGAAAATAATGTCGTGCACAAGGACTTACGAGATACAAGTATTTATATTGATTGCACAGGAACAGTTAAGTTATCAGATTACTCTCTCAATAAAAGGTTATCAGATGTTTATCAAACACATACAATGGTCAAACCAGAAGAAGATTTTCCTAGTATCCAAGGCAGAGGTGGAAAGAAAGCCGATATTTACCGTTTTGGAGCTCTTATGTTTTCACTGTTAAATGGAATTATTGTTGCTGCAGATAAAATCGATCCCACAACCATCAGTCAGGTACGTTCTTTCGCATATTAATAAATATAGAACAATATTTGATTCAAAACATCAGTAAACCAAACCCCCATAAAAAATTTTAAAAAAGTAAAAAGATTACGCCAAGTGCATAAAACAGTCGAGGACGGAAAAGAGTATTATCAATATAAAAAAAGATGTGCAACAATTGAACAATTTGAAAGAGACAACCCTAAAATTTTCGAAGCTCGGGCATCACTGCTACCCAGCGGTCGCTGGTAACCCTCCGAACGCTGGGCCGGTGTATGGTTGTAGTGGAATGCGTCCGTGAGGCGGTGTTGCCAATTCGTCTGATCGCGCGCGCGTAGGTTGCAGTTTTAACGGATAATCCTGTACTTGCAACTCATTTTGATTTCACATCTTTTTTTATATTGATAATACTCTTTTCCGTCCTCGACTTTTTTTATGTACTTGGGGTAATTTTTTTTACGTTTTTGAAGTTTTTTGTGGGGATCTCACTTCTCTTTACAAAGATTGAACTGTATTACCAACTGCAATTAACACCTTTCGAAGAAAAATATATATGCATTTTTAGCATTTCGTGGCCAAGCTTGTTTTTCTACTTGTAAATCATCAACGGATACCCACATTGTGCCCTTACCCCTTACGATACTTGTGTAATGACCATCGGCTATATTTTTACTGTGGTGGAAAATCGCTGTCTTAAGTTTATAACAGTGATCCCCCTTTGTATTTTAGTAGTAGGTATTGCTTTGATGTAAAAAATGTCCACTTTCGTTGTTCCACTACTATCGTGATCGAACAAGTGTAATTTGCAATAAGAATTTGTTTGAGGAGCAGTTATATCGATTTTCGTTATTGTGTTTGAATTTGAATTGCCAGAATCTTTTAGATTTTTCCATTCTGCGAAATTGTGGTTTATTATATCTTGAAATTCAAATGATTTTTTGAACATCTTGGGCAGTGCAATGTGTACCACACAATTTGTACTGTATAGTAGTACTTGTGTAATTACACTTTAAGCATCTTATTACCGTTGTAATTTCGTGTTGTACTGCATTCTTGATAAGAATCTCATGATCACAAAGAGAGGTAATAATCTGAGCTGCATCATGCAGCTGATTGGTAGCGTATTTTTCTTCTGCTAATTGCCGTAATGATATTATGTTTGGATTTTTATCCGATTTATATTGGTCCATAAAGACTTTTATAATATGATCAGCTTTTTCAGTCGAAAATATGTTTTCTCTCATGGATAAACAATATAACATTCATTGGTTGTGGCATTCTGACAACAAGACACACCATGCAGCGGTGCATGCGGAATGCCTGCTTTTAGGCATACCTTTAACCCCTCAAGCTGGAAGATTTTCTGTCCAGAACAGTTCCTAACTGCGGGATGAATGTCATTGGTTAAAACCTTGACCCCTGCTGTTAAGGTGTTACTACATAGCGGATCTGAAGAAGTATTGTCAAACTTGAGTGCTATTGGTCGACTCTGCTGGAAAAGTAAATACTTGGGCGGGCACAAAATACATACCTCGTATCTGTCTATTCTTATGTAAAAGTAGTCCGATTTACATGACAATTGGTACGATTTTCATCAGAAAAACATAAGGAATCCATTAGTGTTATTTTCATATCGATACACTGAAGAATAAAGAATTTCTTAATACGCTGTAATAAATATTTCACCCTCGACTGCGGGGTGTCGACCTCGAATCGCCGCGGTCGGCCGAGGATTCCTACCTGTTTCAGAAATAAAATAATTCTTTATTCTTTATCGTATCGATATGGAAGTGACACCGATGGATTCCTTATGTTTTTCCGATGAAGATTGTACTAAATTTCATGTTAATCGCACTATTTTTAACGAAGCTAGAAAGAAATTATACAAATGAATGTTAAACGGAATTTCCTTCATTATGCTCCGAATCACGTCGTTCGTGGTGTTAATTTCATCGGCGAAATATAAGGAATCGATTGGCGCCGTTTTTGCAAAGATCTGATGATACCTGCGGAAATCCGGGACATTTTTCATATCTTAATGTATTCCAACCACTTCGAGGGTCGAAAGCCATAAAATTCGGTGAGGCACTGCGGGAGGGTTGCCTTCGCCACGGGATGCCAGACAGCACCTCTTTGAGTCCAGTGGCTCTAAGATCACTCTGTACATATCTCCTCCCCAAGGCCTACAGAAAGTATTTGGGAAGTGCACAACACGCCTCTAATTCGAGTGTCCAATAGACCGTGGTCCCAAGGCTTAATGCTGACGCCTCCGCTTCACGGAGCAGTGCTCGTCATACCGTCGTTGAGGACCTTTTTCTCATGACGAGTCCTGCTCGTCATACCACACTGAGGGGTTAAACGCTTATAACTAACAAACTGAACCTCAACCGCAGTATCGTTATTCTTGATTTTCGTCTTAGTATATGATGTCTAGAATCAGCCATTAAATTTACATATTCCTACGTGTAACTGAATACCCGTTACATCTTGAAAGTAAATATTTTCCTCTGCATGAAAAATAAGTCCATTTCGATAGTGTATTCTGCCGCCATATAGATCCGCAAGCCAGTAAAATGGCAATGGTCGGGCACTATTTATTAGTAATGCCGAATTTTCTTTTTTTAAATTGAAATTCCAAGCCCATGCATTATCATTATAGTATTTAAGTTCAATTGTGTATTTAATTGTAGTAGTAAATTTAATTTGTTTTAGCCAGATCTACGGGATTTTTTACTACAGTGTCTTGTAAATGATGAACGGAGACGATGGTCAGCTGAACAATTGTTACAACATACATTCATTAAAGCTCCTTTAGCTCGTGCTTTATCACCGCCAAAAATACCAGGAAAAGATGAACAAGATAATCACAGGACTGAGGAAACAGATACTGATATTCGACAATATGTGCAATCTTTGGCTGGACACTCAAGGATTACAAATGAGTTCCAAGTTCTTGAATGGCTTGGTAGAGGTGCTTTTGGCGATGTTCTCAAAGTGAAAAATACACTCGATGGAGGAGTCTACGCGATCAAACGAATAGAACTTAATCCAAAGAACAAGCAACTCAATAGGAAAATTACCAGGGAGGTCAAACTATTATCACGAATGAATCATGAAAATGTAGTGCGATATTACAATTCGTGGATAGAGAGTGCTATGATACCTGATAAAGTGGAAGAAAAATCTATATCTATAACTCCTTCAGAGAAGCCAAATCAAGATTTTCTTAAGGTAAATATTCTTATTGTTAGATTTCGTGATGTGCTTACTACGTGTAATTCTAACTACTCCACTATTTTTATTAATTTTGTTCTACTTTGAAGCCAAAAAGTCTTCCTCGATTCTAATAGCGGTCGTTCAACCCCAAATTCATCAGTTTATGCACTTGATGGTAGGGATTTTTATGAAATGAAAGTATTGAAAAACAATTTGTATATTTGAAGTTATAAACATTAAATCCACTATTAACACTGTTGAGGTTTTTATACGATAGTTTTACAGGATTACATTTTAGTGATCTACTTCTATTTATTACAATTTTTTAGCATTTGCAGCTAGCACTTTACACCACGTTTTTAACACTATATAACACGAAGTTTGAAATAACAGCCTTTTTATCTCGCATGGATGTTTGGCGAATACCGAACATGAAAGGAAAGTTTCAAACCTTCTCGAAGGGTTGCCTTCCAACGGCTTTACATAAACATAGAAACTAGATATGCAGATTTCACGTGTACGACGTGTACACGTGTAGTTAATATATCCGTGTTCTAATCCGTGTACTTCTTAATACACGGGTACACGGGTATAGAAATACACATGGACACGTGTATCGAAATTCACGGATCGTAGTATCCGTGTACCCGTGTACTGAAATTCGCGAGTACACGTGTATCGAAATGTACGGTTTCACGTGTATTAAGATATCTATATTTAATTTTTTAACTAAATATCCGAATGTTTAGATTTTACGTAAATAGTTTGCGATAGTAGGTACAGACATAATTTACTAGTTTGCAGATGAAAATAAAAAGCATCATGATTTTAGTTAATAAAGTTTAATCTATTAATTGTTTGTTTTGGTGTAAGAATACTAAGGTGTTTACATTTTCGCGCAATCAGCGGACTACTCCTTTTCTTCCTGTGTCTCATGGCGAGGCAAACTGATTCTTCTTCAGAGTAATTTCGTTTCCAACCCCATTGCCTGGGAAACATTCTACAATCTATGATAAGGACATCTTCTTTTGGTCATCGCGTGGACCATAAGATTAATTTTCATCACGGTCAGCGCTCAGAACATCATTATAATTTATTTATACTGTAGCGGAGGTTTGTTGCCTGCCGAACAGAGAGAGATTAGCTAGTAGAGGAGGAAAATGACACATTTTGTTCCCAAAAGTTAATCAATCTGATCGGCTGGAATGTCGCGCCAGGGTTGCGGTTTGTGACCGTTTGGTCCCGCGAGTTGGCGGTTGACGATGTTACCTGCACGTCCGAACACATCATACGCACTACCCACCGACAGAGCAATATACGGATTAACTCAGAATGAACAATATCGCCGCGATTTTTATTGGCCTTTAGAAATTTGACAAACAGATGTTTTTGAATCGTTCTTGGAAAAATAATAAATTATCGATCGTAAAGAACGAATGAATTTTCGCCTATCTCTCAGCCCGTTTTTGTCTCAACGCACGCGAGAAAGATGCCACCAATGTAGTAATTAAAAAGTATTATTCCCAGTAGTTAGGCTATGCCGATTCTGGACCAGTGGGCGAGGGGATGAGGCGGGCCGGGGTATCGCGCACTTTGGCGAGGGGGTGAGGTGGGGAAGGGGGTCCCGAGTTCGTCGGTGAGAGGGATGACGTCACAGGCGAGGGAGTGGATTTTAAAAGTTTCAAAATGGCGTCGCGCGCATTTCGTATTGGCGCCACCTATTGAATGTTTAAGGTACTTTGGGTCCACATCGGTATTTGGACCCGCGTTGGTAAATTCCCTAGGTTTCTCATACATTTCGTATTGGCGCCACCTTTTGGATGTTTAAGGTACTTTGGGCACGCGTTGCCGCCGCGCAATCCCTGTACGCGTACGGGGATCAGTGCGCAGGCGCGACCGCGACCGATTCCTGGAAATTCAAATCACGTCTTCGATGATGATTTCTCAGAATGAAGGTGGACCATGATTGCTGAGAAAAGGTAAGGAATCATTGCGCGCGACAGGATTGGTCGCGTTTTGGCGCCGACGTGTAAGCGCTTCATGCCATATGTTTATATTTGAATCGTGGGACCGATACAGTGCCGTACAATGATGTATACATATAGCGATAATTATTTGGGGAAGAGTTTCGAGTATTTTCACGATCGAGATGTAATGATGAAGTGAATTATGCGTTGCGTTCGCGTAAGCAATTAAGCGATAATTATTCGGGGTAGAGTTCGGAGTATTTTCACGATCGAGAACGTCTCAAACATCCTTCACAAGGGGCTGCAAGTTGAGCGTCGTGGATGCGTGTAAGGGCAAAAGAATTAGTACCTAGACCCACAGGCATTGGTTTACAGGAGATCATTGTCAGAACCACCCATATTGCCTGTCCGGAAACGTGATTGACATTTGCTAAGATCGTGCCTCTAAGAATTAATATATGGATATGAATATGTACGAAAGGATATAAATGATACGTTACAGGTACTGATGTGAAAGTCATACATTTATTATTAAAATATATATGCACGCATTACATCACGCAACATGGATTGCAATCCTAACGCCAACAATTTACAATCAGTCGAAGAATGTTGCTTGAAATGCTCGCTCTCGGAAATTAATTTCACATAATTTATTGATGCGGTAGCGGTACGTAGAACTTCTACGAAGGTGGTAAATATACCACTTATAAAGTAAATATACCACTTATAAAGTAAATATACTACTTATGCCGCGTTTACACCAACGCGAACACGAACAAAGACATTGTTCGCGAACGTTTTCGTCTGGTCTTGTCGTGTCCACACCGCCGCAAACGTGAAGAAAACTCAGTGTTCGAATCGTATGTGAACGTTTTGTTCTATTTGCGGCGGTGTGGACACTACAAGAACAGACCGAAACGTTCGCGAACAATGTTTTTGTTCGTGTTCGCCTTGGTGCAAACGCGGCATTACAGAGTACACCTTTTCAGTTAGCCAGTTGAACATACAGGGTCATCGTTTAATCCTGCAACCCGCGCGCGCGCGAACAGACGAGAATGGCAACACCGCCTCACGGACGCATTCCACTACAACCATGCACCGGCCCAGCGCAGAGCTGCCTGCGACCGTTGGACAAGAGTGATGCCCGAGCTTCGAAAATTTTAGCGTCACAAAGAGCTAGGTATTGGGAATTTCCCGACCCAGGTAATCGAGCCGCGCGCTCCGCTTTTATGATCGGTCTACCACTCGCACCCCAGATCACTGTAATGAGGTTTGAAAATAATGTCAACAGATCTCGTACCCGTCTCAATTTCAAAAATTTTAGCCACGACAGGGTTGACGGTTCCTTGTACGGAGAGATTTTTCGCCACCTGCTTGTAAAAAACACATCGGTAACGGCACATCGTTCCAAAAAATGACATTAACGGAAGCCGGTATAGGCGTGGCGTTGAGTAGCTAAAACATTCTAACACAAAAATTCTAGAAAAAAAATTCAAACATCGCTACAATCAAAGACACGTCGCATTAGTTACCCCTTACGTCTGATCTAGGTATGCACCGCATTAAGGATAAAATCATAAAAAAGAAAACCAGAACAATAGATTCTGATATCTGCAGAACTAACACATAATTGAATAAAAATTTAATTTCTCAATTTATAAATGTAATGATACAGAATCAACTAGCCTATTGTTTATCAACACCACGAATTTTAAAAACAGCGTTAAATACATTATCAAATAAACAGTTTCCAACAGCTTTTTAAACAATTATGGTTAAAAAATTGATAAAAGAAAAATTAAGTAAACGTAAAATATGTTCAATTATCCATCATTAAGAGGGATTAATTTTTCCTCATTTTTTTGGCGCAAATTCGCGCAAGTTCGCGCGCGCGCGGGTTGCAGAATTAAACGATGACCCTGTATGTGCATTGCAATGTTTATACACGAATAGTTTACACATCGTGGCTTCAGTCATATATTTATTTATTTATTTATTTGTTTGTTTGTTTGTTCGTTTGCTCGCTCGTTCGCTCGTCTGCTGGTCGGCTCGTTGGTTCGCTCGTTCGCTTGATTGTTTGTTTGCTTATTTATTTATTTATCTTACGGGAAGACCCCATTATTTACAAAAAGAGGGAAAAAAACACATAAACTACATTACCGCTCACGAAAAATCACCCATTGTCCCGTCCAGAATTCCCGGAACGTTCTGAACGAGAAGGGAGTTCTTGCCCCGTCGCCTCCGACGTAATCTAAACCAGGCCTTCCCAAGTAGGGGAAATCTGCTCCCAAAACAGATGTTTCGGTTCTCCCTCCAACGCTGCGCCTTAGCTGCTAAGGCCGCTAAGGTGGGACGAGTTCTGCTACCCTCTCTCCGAGGGCACAGTAACGTCGCTGGGAAGCATGTTGGGCGCTTTAGGGCGAAAGTACCAAATGTGTCAAATTTTTATAGGTCATTTTGAAATACTAGTTTAAATTTTAATTTTTCCTACTATTTTTAAGTCATTATGAAATTTCCTATAAAAATTTGACACATTTGGTACTTTCGCCCTAAAGCGCCCAACATGCTTCCCAGCGACGTTACTGTGCCCTCGGAGAGAGGGTAGCAGAACTCGTCCCACCTTAGCGGCCTTAGCAGCTAAGGCGCAGCGTTGGAGGGAGAACCGAAACATCTGTTTTGGGAGCAGATTTCCCCTACTTGGGAAGGCCTGATCTAAACCCTAAGGCCGGCCGGTTACGTCGCAATGGAGTAACTATGCGGGACGGGTGGATTGGCTTACAATGAGTCCAACGTTATTTACAATATATGTAGCGGACTTGGAGGAAACTATGAGGAAAAACCAAGCAGGAGGAGTTAGAGTAGGAAAAGAAATAATCTGGACTCTAGCATATGCGGACGATATAGCGTTACTAGCAAATGAACCAAAGGATCTTAAGGACATGATAAGAAGATTCGGAAAATACCTTGAAAGGATAGGGTTACAACTGAACGCAGAGAAATCTAAGGTGTTGATTTTCCATAAAGGAAGAGGAAAGAAGAAGAAAGAAGAATGGGACTGGCAGGGGCACAGTCTGGAAGAAGTAAAGGAGTTCAAATACTTAGGGTATAATTTTCAGAAAAACGGGGGCAGAGAGAAGCATATAAGGGTTGTCATAAAGAAAGCTAGAATTGCAATGGCGCAGATATGGGGAATAGGACAAAGAATGTTCAAGAACAATTTTGAGAGAAGAATGAGAATATTCTCAGAAGCATAGTGAAAAGTATCTTGCTGTACGCGTCAGAAATTTGGGGATGGATGGAGGCAGAAAAGGTAGAGAAGATACAGGAGAAATACATAAGGTGGATTTTAGGTCTGAACTTCAATATACCAGCATATCTAATTTTGGAGGAAACAAAAACGGATGAAATATGAGGAGAAAGCGAAACGGCTGAACAAGAATAAAATACTGCAAGAATGCTGGAGGGAAATAGAAAAAAAAATTTCACATTCGTCTTAAGGCAGACGTCCTCATTACGTATTTATAAATAAGAACAGAAAAATCACAACTTGTAATATAATGACACGTTTCTGGATGTAGCAAATTTTCTGACGTTTGTAAGGCGACATTTAATCATCGTTGTAAATCACTTTTTAGTCGAATAATGCTCAACTCTGCTAGGCATAACGTGTCAAAATTTGAGGAAGATCGGTTCAATAGTTCTTGAGTTTTGCGCGAACAAAAAAAACGGCTCTCTCTTTATATAATGGTATAGATATAGATATAATGATCTCGTTTGCTGTTATTTCATATGTAATTAATTACGCAGCACATACCTATGGATGACACTGAAAAACTGGCACCCCCACTACAAGAAGTTGAATGGAATATTTCATACAAATCTTGTGCAAATACAATTTCACCAAGTAGCGATGAGGATAACAGTGATGCATCAAGTGACACCGACAGTGATGAAGATTGTGCATTTTTGTAAGACATTTATTAATTTTTAAATTAATCATTTATAGGTAAAATTGTACCAATGAAAATTATCAGTTTTTCCAAATACGCCATTATTTTGAAACTACACAGTTTACATTGTCCTTTTAAAATACTACAGATCAAGAACTACAGATCAAGATTAAATACGTGTTTTACGATAAAAAAAAGTAATACAGTAACATCAGGGTAATTCCTTAAGGCATAGCTGTTTATCACATTTCATGGCGAATATGTTGAACTTTTTTATGCGGTTTCGTTTCCTAAAATCGGGTTCAGATATATTGGCCGGTGAGTTTGTTTTCGCGAAGGTCAGCCACCACTACCTTCGACGACGATCGTGGATTTGTTGTCACTTGGAGTTGCTTGGCCCCCGAAGGGTATGGTGGGGTAATGTGAACGCTGCTCGATTTCATCTGAACGTAGCCGTGTGGCTGTTATTTATTCTTAGCGTAATAGTTGTGTGCGTTACGAAGCTATGTGCAGGTCAATACAAGATGAAGCTATCGAGAAAGAATCAATGTTCTGATCAATAAAACTCTTTAATTTTTCGGACCTAACGCACACCTATTCTGATAGTCCAGGAGCCAGTGAACATTTTTAGTGTCCCATCGCGACAAGATTTTTCTATCATTTTTCTAATTAACCTTATGCTGAAAGTCAAGGAACGCGCGGTCTGGCAGTCGAGACCGGGGACAGGGCCGGAGGGCACGCCCTCGAACATGTCAAGTTTGAGAGCATCCCCGACTCATCGCGACAAGGTTGAATTTCCACCCATTAATAAACAATTTAATACAAAATAAGAAAATCGCAGTCTGGCAGCCCTCCGCGGAGACCTTAGTCGTCTGGCAGACCTCTAAACATGTTTAAAAAAAAAAAAATCGACTCATAGCGACAAAGCTGAAATTTTCTGGAATAATTGTTCATGTTGTGAAACCAGTGGAAAAAATAGTCTGGCAGGCTATAAGCGGTGATAAGATCATGCCAGACGTTTGCAAATGAATCGAGCGTATAGAGAGCACAAGGCCCTTTTGGCTGTCTCTATAGATAACTTTACATTTGACATAACCGACGGGGAAGAAAACGACAGCTGTTTTACCATTGCATCGACGAAGTATACGATAGTAGTGACTACACGCTCGATTTGTAAACGTCTGGCAAGGTCTTATCATCGCTTATAGACTGCCAGACTATTTTTTCTATTGGTTTTACAACATAAATAATTATTCCAGAAAATTTCAGCTTTGTCGCTATGAGTCGATTTTTTTTTTTTTAAACATGTTTAGAGGTCTGCCAGACGACTAAGGTCTCCGCGGAGGGCTGCCAGACTGCGATTTTCTTATTTTGTATTAAATTGTTTATTAATGGGTGGAAATTCAACCTTGTCGCGATGAGTCGGGGATGCTCTCAAACTTGACATGTTCGAGGGCGTGCCCTCCGGCCCTGTCCCCGGTCTCGACTGCCAGACTGTGATGCCAGATCGGGGACGGGTTCCCTCGAGAATTTCCCCCACCTCGCGCATACTACGTCGGAGCAGCGTGTCCGTGAGCTCGACGCTTCGGAGTCCAACTCACGGACACGCATCTCCGGCGTAGTGTGCATGTGTGATGGCGGAAATTCTCGCGGGAACCCGTCCCGAATCTGGCATCACTGCTGCCAGACCGCGCGTTCCTTGACTTTCAGCATAAGGTTAATTAGAAAAATGATAGAAAAACCTTGTCGCGATGGGACACTAAAAATGTTCACTGGCTCCCGGACTATCCACTATGCCATCGTCCTAAAGACCTCCACCCGGGACGTAACACAAACACCGCAACAATCAAAGACAAATCCCATTAGTTACCCCTTACGTCTGATCTAGGTATGCACTATATTAAGGATAAAATCATAAAAAAGAAAACCAGAACAATAGATTCTAAGGTCTGCAGATCTAACACATAATTGAATGAAAATTTAATTTCTCAATTTATGAAAGTAATGATACAGAAACGACTGGCCTATTGTTTATCAACACCACGAATTTTAAAAACAGCATTAAATACAGTATCAAATAAAGAGTTTGCAAAAGCATTTTACAACAATTATGGTTAAAAAGTTGATAGAAGAAAAATTAAGTAAACGTAATATATGTTAAATTATCCATCATTAAGAGGGAATAATTTTTCCTTATTTTTCGGCGCAAATTGCATTCCGATATATTTTATAATCAAAAGTTATACGACAAAGGCCCCACATTTTTCAACCTGGGCCGGGAAATTCTGAATAGGTCTTTGCGACGTTAATTTGAAAGAGACCATCCCAAAATTTTCGAAGCTCGGGCATCACTGCTGTCCAGCGACCGCTGGCAGCTCTCCGAACGCCGGGACGGTGCATGGTTGTAGTGGAATGCGTCCGTGAGACGCTGTTGCCACTGTTCGGCAAGCGCGAGTAGCAGAATAAAACGCTGACCCTGTACATTTTTTGAATAGCGCATATTTCGAAATAGTAAAATCTATTTCTTGCTGCGCAAGAAATTATTACATACATACATTTAACTAATCATTACATCACAAATTATTACATTACATACATTTAAGACTTGGGTTATTTCGAAATATTATTAATCAGTAATTATTATAAATTTTTCAGAATGCGAAACCTTTTGCGGATTGATTCTTCCGATAGCATAGAGTTTGAAAGGGATACAAACTGCCTAGCTTCTGTATCTAGTGAAAAACAGAATGAAAATGAAGAAATAGACGAATCAAAAGAAACACTTAGACAAATACAATACATGTATATTCAAATGGAATTCTGTGAAAAAAGCACTCTTCGAACAGCAATTGATGGAGGCCTTTACGAAGATAGAGAAAGAGTGTGGAGGTTGTTCCGAGAAATTGTTGAGGGTCTAGCACATATTCATCAACAGGGAATGATACACAGGGACCTGAAGCCAGTGAATATATTTTTAGATAGTAATGATCACGTTAAAATTGGAGATTTCGGCCTGGCTACTACAAATATCCTTCCATCGATTGTGCAGAATATGGAGATTGATACAGACACGTACATTTTAGAAAAAGGTAAGATGCAAATAAATACATACCAAAAAATACTAAATTCAAGGCATAGTAAGGTGGTCCTTAGCTATAGAGGTCAAAATTTTTCTGAAGTTTTTTTGTCTCACCCCCTTAAATTATGACAATTTGTGAGAAAATGATATGTGCAAAATTTCGAACTGATTGGACACCGAAAACCCGTGCTGCGTTTGAGTTGAAGTTTTGAAATTTTAGTAATTTCTCGTCAATTTCGAATATAATTGTGTTCGGCTATTTTGGAAGTATCAAATATTTGAATATTTTTTCATAAAAGTACAATTATTTCCTAAGTGTATAATGGTATCTTTTGTGTGTCTCTTCAAATAGTATACTCAAAATCTTTGAATTTTACCATTAAAATTAGCGTATAATGCCGCGCTTGGGCCATTGTGCGCGAATACGCAAGTAGAGATTATAATATTTTCTATGTATAAAAATGTGATTTGTTATTTGCTAATAATCATATAAGTACTATAATATTAATAAAAAAAATATAAGTATTTATTTGTGAATAAAGTATTATTGAAATGTTATATACAATCCCTGATAACCACATCTGGGGCGCAGAGCCTGACGTCAGATCCGTAGGCATCTATGTCCGCATTAAGATACGTTCTGAGGTACAGAGCCTGACATCAGGACCCTGACGTCAGATGGGCAGCAGATACGCATCAGATCCTGCCGTTCGCCTGACACGTATAACAGCGCCATCTGAAGGCCAGAATTACCAAACTATTCCCTACGCGTGATGCCACACGGCTGTCCCTACCCTTACATAACCATCAAGCAAATTCTACAGTTTATTAAATAATTAATGCTACTTATTTCAAAAAGTATTTATTCTTTTTTTATTAATATAAAAAAGTAATTCACAAAAAATCGATTTCAGCATAAGTTCAAAAACTTTATTACCTATTTATCTGTTATGTATAACAGGTGTTACAAGGAATGAACAGAAATCGTATAGCTTTACGCATACCGCGTCCGGTAAAATACTCACAATTTCGTTAACTGTACAAATTTTATTGCAACCTGATAGGAGCACATTTTTTAGCCCCTTAAGTATAAAAAAATGCAAGAAGAATCAATGTTTTCAGGGCTGTACAGAGCATTTATCCTCTTCAGTTAGAACTAATTAATATTCTCACCTATTATATGTCATTATGTGGAATTGTTTAGGAATCAGTTTTGGCACAGAGGTCGTGGGTTCTCTAACAGGACAAGTAGGCACAGCACTTTACGTAGCTCCAGAGCTTACAACAAAAGCAAAGAAAGCCATTTATAATCAGAAAGTTGACATTTACAGTCTGGGAATAATATTATTTGAAATGTCTTACAAGCCGCTAACAACGGGAATGGAGCGAATTAAGGTTATACTTAATCTGCGATCGAGAGACATCATACTCCCATCAGAGATGCAGCAAGCAGACATGACACGGCAAATTCATATCTTACGGTAAGCATAATAAACTACACTTTTCGAAGTTTATTTGTGTATGCATTTAATTTACTATACCTACTTGTACCGCAATTTTGTGTATTGCTAATTTATTCAATATTGCTATTTAATCGTACTCCCATTTTACTATTAACGCATCTACAGTAACCATTAATTTGTTCATATTTTCATTAGATCGTATGTAGTTGTCCCTTGTCAGGTATATTATTCTTCTGTGATATGTACCTACAATTAAGGAGGGAGACCACTGTCTCGGTCCGAATTGTAAGGGTGTTTTCGGGAATTTATTTTAACCAAATAACGCAAGTAAATCAATTTATTGCTTAGTATAGTTAATAGTGTACATATCGAAGGGTAAGAAGAAATTTTTTTCAATCAAATTCATAAATCCGTGGCTCTCTTTGCCGCCGACGTCGATGCGTGACGGGTACTGTAAGCCGAAAAAACTGTGGTATCCAGACCGCTTCTTTTCAGAACGGTCTTAATCCACCGACTCAAAGTTTGCGAAGAGACCGGTTTATAAGGCCTCTTCCACGAA
This sequence comes from Andrena chrysosceles, assembly GCA_963855975.1. Classification (NCBI taxonomy): domain Eukaryota; kingdom Metazoa; phylum Arthropoda; class Insecta; order Hymenoptera; family Andrenidae; genus Andrena; species Andrena chrysosceles. Next base: position 404,435 of record OY979769.1, on the reverse strand, counting down.
ACGAACAAACTCACGGCATCCCCTCGCAACTCTCTCGTCCTTAATATGTACGCCTCTACTGCCGAGGCTACACAAAGCGCAGGGTCCTTCTCATACCTGAGCAACTTTAGGACCGGTTGCGATCTATTACGACCCGAAGTTTTCACTCGGGCTGGAATCTTAACTTCTATCATGTCCTTCTTTATTTGAATATTCCGGACATCAATTTTAGCTAAGGTCTGCATCCGATGCCCCGTAGTCAGAACCGTCAACTTGACCACCTTTAACGTAAGCTGCTCCAACGTCAATACTTCGTTCGGGTGCCATTTAGACACTAACTCCAGGACTATTCTAGGATCCCAAGTCGAATCATATTTCGGTCGCGATGGGCAAAAATTGGATACGCCCTTGCAGAACCTCTTCACCTGGTCGTCCTGTCCCACTTCGGGACTTAGAATCAAGGCCACTGCCGATCTATTCATATTGATCGAACCATAGGACGCTCCTTTCTCAAATTCGCTCGTTAAAAATTTCAACACATCCGAAATTTGAGCCTCGTACACATTTGTGTCTGTCAATTGACAAAATTGCCACCATTTCTTTAATGCTGCGTTGTATTGACGTAGAGAAGAATCAGTGAGAGATGCCATGGCAATCGCAACAGTATCCTGTATCATTCCCCTCCGCGTGTAGGACTCCTTGATAATGTTCCTGCCACCAGGGAAAGCTGGGACCACAGCGGATGAGGCTCCCTATTAGAAGAGGACAACAAATCACTGCTAGGCTTAAATACCAGAGGTTGCGAATCAAACATTGTCATAACCCTGGGGTACCATGCCTGGGACGGCCATCTCGGTACCACCAGAATGCCTCTACAGCCCTGTTCATTAATCTGCATTCAGCATAAAAGATTGAATGATATTGCTAAAGAAATATGGATGTAGTGTGAGAGTCGCAATATTTGGATTTTTGCGTCCTACATCCGGTCTCAAGATAATACAATTGCGGATTTCGAGTCGAGACGACTAGAGACAGAAACGGAGTACGAGTTGGGTTCGAAAGCGTTTAGATCGATATGTCGGACGTTTGGAAGGCCCGAAATCGATTTGTTTGCAAGCAGAGCAAATTCCAAATGTGCGAAGTATGTTTCGTGGAAGAAGGATCCGGGATCCGTGGCGATAGATGCTTTTACGATAGAATGGCACCCTTACTATTTCTATGCTTTTCCCCCCTTTGCTATTATTTCGAAAGTATTAAAAAAGGTTAATGAAGAGGGCTGTAGAGGCAAGATGCAAGTTTCATGAAGCATGTATCAATGTTACACTGCAACATGTATCAGCGTCTAAAAGCCCCTTAACTGATTAATAATGTGATAATCGGTAAATTAATCGGGGCAGAAGTTAATTACAATATCTGTTAATTGCAGATGGTTATTAAACCATGACCCTAGTCAACGACCTACAGCTCAAGAACTTCTCTCTTCGGAATATCTCCCCACGCCACGACTTGAAGAAACAGAATTGCAAGAAATGATTCGGCGTACACTTTCAAACAGTCAAAGCAAAGCATATAAATATCTCATTTCTTGCTGTTTTATGCAAGAAGTCACACCAGCAGACGATATTACTTACGACATGAATTTACCCAATAAGGGTCATGTAAACCTTTTGTCATGGAAGAAGCATCAGGAGGGAGTGAAATGCAAAGTAATCGAGATTTTCCAAAGACATGGCGGTGTTTATTTGGAGACACCACTTCTGATGCCAAAATCGCGTCAATTCTGTAGTTTTTCAGATTCTAGTGTAAAATTAATGACTCGTACTGGAAACGTTGTTTGTATCCCTCATGATTTGCGTGTCTCTTTTGCAAGATACATTGTATGGAATAACGTGCCACATATCAGAAGATATGCTATTGAAAGAGTCTTTAGGGAAAAGAAGGTATTTATAGAATTATTTATATCTAATATAGATTATAGATCAATCAAATTATGGCAATTTATTTGTACATATGTATATGTATTTATATTATAGTAATTTCTTTACAATTGCAAATAACAAAATTTTAATGTTGTATAATACATAATCCTATATAATAAGACGCGTAAGGGGTAATATACATCTGGGAGGCGAAGAAGTAAAACGGATTTGCAGAATTTTATTTCGGAGAAAAAATGTTTTTATCAAAGAAACATTATATACATTAGAAAGGTCGTACTTTTGTCTATAAAATGTGAATTTTTCATTAATCAGTTCGGAAAAGAAACTACGTGCTAGCTGTTTTCGTACAACGGTTTTTTTTTCAGAAAAGGCGTCTGCCGTAACCACCATATCTTCGCAGTTTTGCATCTGAAACAGAAAAGGAAAAATTATTCTTAAAGTAGACCAAAAAACTAGTCCTTCTCGTAGCCGATTTTTTGCAATTTTTCGCAAAAGGGCGTGCATTTGAACATAGAAATCGGACAACTTTTACGTAGGGAATACAAATAGCTTGTATCAAAGTAGTCCGATTTGCATGATATTTGGTATGATTTTCGTCAGAAAAACATAAGGAATCCATTGGCGTCACTTCCCTCTCGATACGACGAAGAAAAGAATTTCTTAATACGCTGTAATGGATATTTCACCCTCGACTGCGGGGGCTCGACCTCAATTCGCTACGTTCGGCCCAGGATTCATACCTCTTTCCGGAAAAAGCCATAAACATCGGTAGAGGTACTGCGAAGGTCTGTCCTCGCCACGGGGTACTAACCTGCATCTCCTTGACGGGCGTTGCTCCAGAATTACCCTTCTATCATTTGTGCAGTGTGTGACCCGACTACCCTTCGTGTAATCGGTTTGCGCGAAGTAGGGCTCAAGTTCGATCATTATCAGTACTCCTGCCCGAGAGGAATACGATTTACTTTAATTATAGTACATGTGTGTTTTGTAATAAAGTGTTTCTATCGTCTCCTGAATTCAATAACTGGCATCCAGACATCTACGCTCCTACAATCCACCGCCAATACGCCTCGTTGAGAGACACAAGGAAGAAAAGTGGTAGCCCGCTGTCGACGCGTGGTCCTCTCGAGTATAACACGAGCTTCAATATCAAAATCAAAGCATGCGTTAACGTATTCCGTGCGAGAGAAGGTGGGCATTGGGCAGGAGGTATGGCTGTGAAGAGGGCCTCTTCAAGAGAGCAGCCGTTTGTGAGGGATGCAAATCCGATTGGTTCTAATACAATCTGCTCCCTATGGTTGAAATTTTGTCTAGCAACTTTCACACCTCCTAACCTAACCAATTCAACTTGCATCCCTCTCAAAAGAACCGACCATCCGAGCGTAGAAGCAAGTGCGAAATAAATGTAACGGTGCGCTTCTCGATACCGCAGATGTATCTACCTAAGTAGCATTTCTGACGGAAAGGAATTGTCCAGCCTTTGCCAGAATTGGCCTGCCATTTCTGGCGGAGACCTTTGGCAGGTAGGTATTTGTTTCAACGGGCAATGCCAGCCGTGACGCCAGCAAGACCGCCCTCGGTCCTTGCTATTCCAGAGGGTTTTCTTGCAGTGAAAATCAGTAAATTTGCAAGCGCAATATCTCAAAAACCAGTTGAAATAAAGTGTATACAGTGAAGCTTATTATTGAATTTGTCTTGGAACGCACTATCAACTCAGGTCTTTAAAAAAAATAGTTCCATTCGAAAAACCGAACTTGACCATCGTATCTTTTATAATAATAATCGAAAAAAAATTCGTTCGCGCTAATAAATTGGCCCCCTCGAACCATGCAATTCCATATTTTTTTTATATTTTTACCTCAAATACTTTAGGAGATATCCCGCTGTTGATTCTTCCCGCAGACACCCTGTATATGTATTTTCGGACGAATCCAGATGTTGTTTGACGGGACAAAGTTTTCTAAAAAAAAATTCGATTAGTGAGAAGATAAATGTGTATTCTTACAATTAGTGAAAGAAAGCTCCACTAATCTGTTCTACAAACAACCTCGCCACAAAGTTACGATTACGCGAACAAAAAAGCTGCATGCAATAATGTTTCAGAGTCAATAGATTTGCTAAACAATCGAATTTTTTATTTCTCCACTCAGCATTAAAATTAAAGGGTTACAAAATTTTTGCCGAAAAATGGTCGATCATTGAAGTGTTATATCTGTTTTACAATACAGAAAAGGCATACTGTAGAACAGAATTGACTAACTGGTGTCCCGCGGACCACCGGGGGGCACCACCGCCTTGCTGCCACGCTGAACGGCCCCCTCCATACCGACCACACTCTGACGATAGCAGTCGAAAAGAGAAGAAAAGAAGGAGGAATCGATTGCGATCGTCTGGTAGGCAGTGATGCCACTTGAAAGGGTCTATTCAGTGATGCCAGAATCGTGGGACACGGGACCAAATGCTTACCCCCACTATGACCTACCGTCGTCTCCCACTATGCCCTACCGGCGTCCCCCACTTTCTTCCCACCGCACTGCACACAAGAATATTTTTACTCCTGTCCGTGTGAGCTGCTTATTGGGCTGCCGGGCACACGGACAGGGCTGGTTATGCTTGTGTGCGGTGCGCTGGGAAGAAAGTGGGGGACGACGGTAGGTCATAGTGGGAGAGGGCGGTAGGTCATAGTGGGGGTAAGCGTTTGGTCCCGCGTCCCACGATTCTGGCATCACTGCTGGTAGGTATGGAGGGGCCGTTCAGCGTGGCAGCATGGTGGAGGTGCCCCGGTAGCTCGCGGGCCACCAGTTAGTCAACCTTGCTGTAGAAGAACGTATTTTAGGATTAAGTAATTACAATTTTTGCACTCTATATTAAATATTAGTAAATTATTTTAAAGACATTGTAAATAATGTGACATGATTTCCTGCCATATTTATGAGTATTGTGACTAAAACTATTAATTACTGTTACAATGTATGTATGGGAAAGAAGTGGGATTAGATTCTTGTCAAGCAACATGTAATTTACTGCTTAAAACTTAATGCTTCACTAATACCTCACATAATCTTGAGTTTTGAGTCCTGCTTGCCTCTCAGAGCAGCCAGTGTGTATAGACATTGCTTGTCGACAGGTACCCGAAACCTGCATAAAACGAAATCGTACATATATTTACTAGACAGAAAATGTTTCTAAATAATTTTGAATCACCCTGTATATTAAATACAACCAAAATTTTTATTTCGGTTTTAAAATTAGTCGAAAAAATAAACATACGTTATGTCATATGTACACATTGTTTTATTCATAACTGATAGTGATTCAAAATTCGCAGGTTCCAGGGTTCCATCCAAGACAATTTTACGAATGCGCATTCGACATAATAAGTCCTATGGCTAATAACCTACTAATGGAAGCTGAATTAATATATATTTTCTGGGAGCTTATCAATGAATTGCCACCATTACAAGAACGAAATTTCACTATTCAGTTGAACCATACTTCTTTACTAAAAGCTGTGTTGATATATTGTGGAATTGATCAAGAAAAATATCAAGACATATATTCAATTCTTCGAGATGCACGTGATGGAAAATTTTCGAGATTTCAGATACAAACACATTTAATAAGTTTATGCTTAACTGATCAAGCTATGGAAACATTATTCAATTTGTTCGAGACTGAGAGCTCTATTCCCAAAATTCATAGTGTCCTCAAAACTATTACAAAGAGAAAGGGAGATGCTGCTACATTAGCTAAAGAAGGATTAAAGGATATTGAAAGTGTTATGGAAAATGTTGAAGCGTTTGGTGTTAAGGTATAGTCGTATAATAGACATTTTATCAGTAAAAGAGAACTTTTTCCGAGCAATTTCCATTATTATGTTAAGAGAATTATTGCATTAAGAATATAAGCAGTTATTTAGCAGATTGGATTATTTTCTTTAATTGTACTACAGTGTCAATTATCGATAAAATAGTAATAATGTATATCTTTTTATTCACGTTTAAAAAAAGTAAGAAGGTAATAAAAAAGTTCTCTTTATGCTCTACAATATTACTTAAATATTTAATATGAACTATATCTTTTAGTGGCCAGTGGTAGTGGTACCTCTTTTGGTACATAACATAAACCAGCATAGTGGTATAATTTATCAGATAACATGTCAAGTTAAACGACATAGAAAAAAATGTGGACAGGAGGTAATAGCAGCAGGAGGTCGTTATGACAAGATGCTATCGTCTTTCAAAAAAACTCTTGAACGTACAGAAATGACCAGTAAAGAAACCAAACAGTACGGTGTCGGAATCAGTATCTCGTTAGAGAAACTTGTTTTCGCAGTTTTAGAAACACCAAACTCCTTGGAAATTAAATGTGGAGTTGATATAGCCATTTCTTGTTTGGGTAATCCTTATCGAGAAAAAGAGATGATCAATCTTTTAAGAGAATTTTGGAGTCTTGGACTGAAAGTTACAATTTTACATTTGCCTGTTCTTGAGGAAACTCTCGAACATTGTCGAGAACAGTCAATCAATCAAGTTATTATTTTAAAACCTGGAGAAAAGGGGACTGCAAGAATACAATTTTGGGAACGTGATCGATTTCAAGAAAAAAAATTGGCTATTAAAGAAGTTGGGGAGTTTCTTCAGAAATTTGATAATTCTATACCTATTCTGAACAAATCTGAGAATAAAATAACAGGCAACGATAACTTCTTAGGCAATAATATTCCTGTTAATATTAATATTAATTTCATTTTGTCTGAAAAAGACAAACTGTCGGGCAGTTCCAGACGAAGTTTAAAAAATTCTATGCTTGCACAGATGTCTGCTTATATTCAAAGAATCGCGCATAAAATTCCAATTGAAGTCTTTGCCATATTTCTAGAGATGAGTGTGATCAGAACAATCATTAGTTTTTTGGAGACTGATGAAGAGGAACAAGACTTTTTGAAAAGTATACAGGTTATCATTGACAAGTAAGTTTTTACTATTTATATTTATTAACTAATAATGCATATATATTTATATGCCCATTGTATAACTCTCATCTGAATATATAAAGCAGAAAGTTTATATATTTGTGTGTTTGTCGGTCGCCTAAAAACTTTAAAACGGTAAACTATTGGATCACGAAATGTGCCTCAGCTCATTACGCCTGGCTAATCCAGAAGAATATGACTATTTTCAGGGAATTTTTTTTATAAAATCAGTATCTAAATTCCAGGCGCAGCCGAGTAGTAAAGCTAGTATTTATAACAATGAGGTATGCTATAGGGTGTTCGACATCACATGGGAGTAAATTTACGGAGTGATTCTACACGACAAAAAAGTTGACAATCAAGAACAATGAAATTGCGATCGAGGCTTCATTTTACAGTTACATATAAACATTGAAAAAATCAGGTGTACAAAAACTTAAGCGTGGCAATCCGCAATCGGCTATCCGTTATTTATATACAGGGTCACCGTTTAATCCTGCAACCCGCGCGCGCGCGAACTTGTAAAATGGCAACACTGCCTCACGGACGCATTCCACTACAACCATGCACCGTCACCGCGTTCGGAGAGCTGCTAGCGACCGCTGGACAGCAGTGATGCTCGAGCTTCGAGAATTTTTGTCTGGTCCTTGTCAAATTAACGTTGCAAAGAACTATTCAGAATTTTCCGGCCCCGGTTGAAAATTTTGGGGTCTTTTTCGTCTAACTTTTGAACTGTAAGACATATCGGAATGCAATTTGTGCCAAAAAAATGAGGAAAAATTAATCCCTCTTAATAATGGATAATTTAACATATTTTACGTTTACTTAATTTTTCTTTTATCAATTTTTTAACCATAATTGTTTAAAAAGCTGTTGGAAACTGTTTATTTGATAATGTATTTAACGCTGTTTTTAAAATTCGTGGTGTTGATAAACAATAGGCTAGTTGATTCTGTATCATTACATTTATAAATTGAGAAATTAAATTTTTATTCATTTATGTGTTAGTTCTGCAGATATCAGAATCTATTGTTCTGGTTTTCTTTTTTATGATTTTATCCTTAATGCGGTGCATACCTAGATCAGACGTAAGGGGTAACTAATGCGACGTGTCTTTGATTGTAGCGATGTTTGAATTTTTTTTCTAGAATTTTTGTGTTAGAATGTTTTAGCTACTCAACGCCACGCCTATACCGGCTTCCGTTAATGTCATTTTTTGGAACGATGTGCCGTTACCGATGTGTTTTTTACAAGCAGGTGGCGAAAAATCTCTCCGTAAAAGGAACCGTCAACCCTGTCGTGGCTAAAATTTTTGAAATTGAGACGGGTACGAGATCTGTTGACATTATTTTCAAACCTCATTACAGTGATCTGGGTGCGAGTGGTAGACCGATCATAAAAGCTCGATTACCTGGGTCGAGAAATTCCCAATACCTAGCTCTTTGCGACGCTAAAATTTTCGAAGCTCGGACATCACTCTTGTCCAACGGTCGCAGGCAGCTCTGCGCTGGGCCGGTGCATGGTTGTAGTGGAATGCGTCCGTGAGGCGGTGTTGCTATTTTCGTCTGTTCGCGCGCGCGCGGGTTGCAGGATTAAACGATGACCCTGTATATCCCTACTCGTGATCGTGCTCGGCAGCCCTACAGGCAACGCATATATCTAATATATATATATTAATTAGTGACCTTTCCCGACGTGCGTCTGTGGTAGTTGTGAATATACTTCTGTGCCGCGTCCACTGCTACTGTCGTGGATTTAGCCAAATGAAAAATCATTTATCACTTGTTTCTCTTTTCAGGCATCCGAGGCATAAAAAGTACATTAAAGAAATATGCGACGAAATGCGCGGAGCGCGAAAAGAAAAACTACGACCTGTGTTAATCCTATACAGTTTGATGGACAGTCAGTATATGGCTCTTTTGTAATTTATCTGTTTTTCCACAAAAAGTGGACAAAGGCAGATGTACAAAAAACTATGTAAAAGCATATGTAACCTAACTGATTTATAATAAAAACATTTGATTTTTGTATGAAATAATTGATGCTTGTTGCGAGCTACTAATGTTGTTCCTAATGTTGTTTCCGCGCACCCCTTTACCTGAGAGTAGATTTGCGATGTCGGAGGAAGATCGAGGTGGGGTCACGAGTCACGCCAGCGAAAAATGTGGAAGCAAATGAGAAAATAACGCAAAATTATCCAAAACACATCGAGTTTGGTCTTATCTTCATTAGAAAAATTTCTGTAATGTGTTAAAAATATTTTCATAAGGTGAAAACCAAAATTTTAAACGTTTAATTTATCATTAAGGCTGTAGTCGTTAAATGCCAGCCGTTGGCTTCTTATCAAGTAGCCGTCAGCACGCTGGCTCGTGTCGTATTTCACGGTTGCCTTGTTCTCACTCGTGTCACCATTCACGCTGGACTGGTTTTGATGGAGATCGCCGAGTTGGAGGGGAGAGTGACGAAAATACAACGAATAAAACCTGTTGATGTTACAACGAAAGTTTACTGTATCGAGCAATGGCAAAAATTTCACTTTACATAATTTTTATCCAGGTTTATGAAAACACATTTGTGTCATGATTGGATTTATTTTCATCGGGAAACTCTTACTAATCAATTTCTATTAGTTTTATAAAGACAAGATAAAAATTAGGGAAAGTCAAGATTTTATAAACCTATCTTCAGTTTCCTTGTCACTTTGTTATGATTCATTGACCTCAAGGTGATGAAGGACGAGGGTGAAAATGGTTACACATAAAAAGGTAGTGGGGATTGTTCGTCCAAATTTAACTGGACACCACTATATGGAGAACACAAATAAGGAAAGTGAAATTAGTACATAAAGGAAATCTTGTATAGATTGTGTATGGTAAACAAATTTATTTTTATTTCTTTCGTATTGAAAAAAATGTCTAAACATATTTTTCTAAATGTTTGATATTTCTTCCAAGAGATATCCTTAATTGTGGCTAGAGCTTCAAAATTGTTCTCTTTCCTTTATTCCTAATTGATGTTTAATAAGGAATTATATTAAATACAGTGTGTATAATTTCCGGCGTATCTGCTTCACGATTTTCCACCAAAACCACCCATTAAGTTTCCAAGTCCGCCTGCTCCACCTTGTTGAAGTTGTTTCATGATGTTTTGCAATCCTGGCATACCACCTGAAAATAGAATATGAAGCATTTAGACGAAAAAGATGAAACAATTCTTTTATTTCTCCGTTGGTTGAAGTAAATCGTGGCCGATGATGTAGTAAATCTGTACAATTAGTTTTGAAATGTTCCACTTGTTGTTTAAAATTAAGTCATTTAGTAAAGAAATAAATAATGCTACTTGAAGCATAAAATAAGGAAAAAATTATGAGTATTGATATAGAGCCAAACAATGTTTGAAAGAAGCACACATGCTTAATGAATACAGGGTGATTGGCTCGAAACGCCTGATCCGTCTGGCAACCGTGACGAGGTCAACCCAACCCCCCGTGGTGTCTCTCCGAAGACTTTCGACCCTCGGACGGGTTGGAGTACCTATTAGGAAGTGAAAAATCTTCGAATTTCTCATTTTTCATCAGATCTGTGCGAAAGTGACGCCAATGAATTCCTGGCGTTCTGTCGATTAAAATCATACCAAATATCATGCAAATCGGACTACTTTGACACAAGCTATTTGTATTCCTTATGTAAAAGTAGTCCGATTTACCCGACATTTGGCATGATTTTCATCGGAAAACCACAAGGAATCCATCGGCGACACTTCCCTATCCATACGATAAAGAATAAAGAATTATTTTATTTCTGAAACAGAAACAGGGTAATTTGCCCACGTCACTCCGTGGGCAGGGACAACACCCCGCAGTGCCCATCGAATTTTATGGCTTTTTTCGGAAAAAGGTATGAATCCTGGGTCGAACGTAGCGAATTGAGGTCGCCGCCTCGCAGTCAAGGGGTGACATATCCATTACAGCGTATTAAGAAATTATTTTCTTCGTCGTATCGAAAGGGAAGTGACGCCAATGGATTCCGGGCGTTCTCCCGAATATATAAGGAATAATAGGAAATACAAATAGCTGGTGTCAAAGTAGTCCGATTTGCATGATATTTGGTATGATTTTAATCGACAGAACGCCAGGAATTCATTGGCGTCACTTTCGCACAGATATGATGAGAAATGAGGAATTCGAAGATTTCTCACTTAGGTACTCCAACCCTTCCGAGGATCGAAAGCCTTCGGAGAGACACCACGGGGGGTTGGGTTGACCTCGTCACGGTTGCGAGGCGGATCAGGCGTTTCGAGCCAATCACCCTGTATCTCTAAACACTTATAACTAACAAACGAAGCTTCAACCGCAATATCATTAGTCTTGACTATCGTTTTATTTTGCTGTCTATAATCACCCCGCGAATGTTTTCCCAGTAGTAGTCGGACACCCTGTATGTAATACTACACATGTATAGTAAACACATTGTTATGTTTGCGCGTTCTAAGGTAGCGCGGTTTGTAACAACGGCGCAGGACAGCGCCATCCGCAAGTAAACAGGAACAGAGAAGATCGCGTCGTCGGGGAACGTTCGAGAGAAGTTGATTGACGCTCGAGAGTGAACGAGGTCCAAACGTAACTTTTGTATCACATTTATATATCTGTATTGAATAGTTAGTAGTTATCCGAGCTGGTGTTTCATTGTCACATACATAACACACATAAATTATCGTATTAACTGTTAAAGTGTTAATCGATAAAATGGGTTTATGAATTGCATGTAGGTTGTAAATATTGCACATATATTTTAAAATTAAAACACGGTTCAAACTCAAAGTAAATAATTTAATGTGATGTGCATTTGCGGATTATAAGTAAATGAGACATTTCTTTATATATAATCTAAACTTATGCACTCAATAAAAATTCAATTTCGTCCTTTCTACGTTAGATTATTACTGACAGATTACTCATCTTTTTGCAGAAAATAAATAACATACCCATTTGATGTAACACTCTTGGATCCATCATTTTTGCCATCTGATGATTCAGTTTTGCCATTTGTGTTGAATTGACATTTTTTGTCATATCTCCTGCTTTAAATAAGCCCTTAATGCCGCCCATTTTCTTTACAACAGCTGCGAATTTTGTATACTGAGTAATTAAATCTTTGACTTCTTTCTCGGTTACCCCAGAACCTTGTGCCACCCTTACTATTCTACCTGGTTGTTTGCTGAACAATTTTGCGCCGTCCCTGTTGTCCAGTTCTACAAATAAAAATTATAGCTATCATTCTTCATATTCTTAAGTGGCTATTGCTATTATACGGAAATGCTCAGTTAAATCAGGTGAATGAAATCTGCTCGGTTAAATTTAAATGAACCGTCCCCACCCCCTTTTTTATGTAACCGTCTTCAACCTCATCCTTTATCATCTTCAGCTTACAAGGGGGCTACGGGTGTAGAAATCGCTTTTGGAACGACACTATATGCGGGTCGTAGTACTCATGTAGTATGAAAATACCATATCGCCTTTCCGTACAGTGGGCCTTCGTTTCCGAGATATTTTGATTTAAAGTTTTTAACGTATTTAGTAATCCAGATACATAGCATCTGTACCCAAGAAGGTTCCGTGACCACAACGGTAGCGCGTCAGATTGTCATGCGGGTGGCCCGGGGTTCAGGTCGGTCCCCCCGCAACTTTGTATTCTTTTTTTCTTTTTTTAAACAATTTTTCCCGGGGAAATATATACAGTATAAACGTATATGATTATGATTACGTGGAAATGGTTATAAAGTATAAACACAAAAATCGTTGTCAAGACTTACTCGCTCCCAACGACCAGGTATTCGACTATTCTTTTGAGCACGTATAAGACCACCCTTACGGTCAGAAGTAACGCCTATTCACTTTACCTGCTGGACTATCGCAGGGGTCGAAAGTTTCGGAATGAAATATTTTCGCAGTACAAGAATATGAAAGCACCGGTGAAAGAGATGATTAGAATAATATGTTATGTTATAAATGCATTTTCAACCTTAAAATTTGCGTAGAGTAATATGTAACACACTATATAATACGTAATATCCACAAAATATATTACCACGGGAAAAATTGTTAAAAAAAAGAAAAAAGTTATGGGGTTGCAGGGAGGGGCCTCGAACCCCGCGCCGCCCCCATGACAATCTGACGCGCTATCGTTGTGGCTACGGAACCTTCTTGGATATAGATGCTATGTATCTGCATTACTAAATACGTTAAAAGCTTTAAATCAAAATATCTCGAAAACAAAAACCCACTATAGGGAAAGCCGAAATGGTATTTTCATACTACATGAGTACTACGACCCCCATATACTGTCGTTCAAAAAGCGATGTCCATTACCGCGTGGTCCCCTTGTCAGCGAATCGTAATAAATCGAGGAGGAAAGTGAAAAGATATATGAAAATTTGACTTTCCATAATGTTTTCTCGTTCTTATGAAAATAATACGAATAGATTAGTAAGGTTTGTGAAATCAAGTCCAAATGTGACATAAATCAGACTATTTTTAGGATTTTTAATAGTTAAATGGAAATATACTCTACTGTCAAAGAGAAGGTATACCAAGAGGCGACACTCCGAGCGGTATCTTTGAAGTTCTTCGTTGGCTTGTCCCTTTAAATTGGTTGTATAGGCGGCTGTATATCTTCGTCTTACTATCGCCACTTGTTAATCCTTGCTCTTTCCGACTACCGAATGGACATTTAAATTGGTTGTGCATTTCGTTTCTATCTAAAACTGGTTTCTTCGTCATGGTGACGCCTCTTAGTATACCTTCTCTTTGCTACTGTCGTACACAACCCTAAAACTAGTTCCATTTCTGCCCTGTTTCGGCTCAGTTTTATCGAAAGAACCTTAACAATCAAATCATAATATTATTACTATCTTCATAACAATAGGATGAAAATTATGAAATGAGAAATTTTTGTCATTGCACGATATATTGTAACAGGCCTCTGCCACGGTCGCTTTATGTAGTACGTCTATCTCACTTATTTCCTATCTGTTCACTTTCCTCGCCAATCTGTTATAACGGTCAATTATTGGAATTAAAACGCTATCCTGCTCGCGAGAAGTTGAAACCTCGGATCTAACCGATTGAAATTTTACTGCGCATTACTATAGTAATTTAAAACGCATTTCTGACAAACGTTTGCGAATATTCACAATTATTCACGAATATTAGCGTTGATATATTTGCCATGTGTTTCCACCACATATACAGTTGTGCCCAGGTAAGTTGATAATTTCAGGTTCTGGAGATTATCTTTTATTGGAGGTGATAGGCAAAATTTTTAGGTTTAAATTCTGCAAAGAGATTTAATATGTAATTTTGTTAATTATAGCCCAAATTATGTTGGGTTTGGTATCATTTTCACCATGAAAACACAAAGAATCGATTGGTGTTACTTTCGCGAAGATCTGGCGAAAAATGGTGAACTTGACATTTTTCACTTCTTAACACTTTACCCACCGTTCGTGGCTGAATTAAAGGCTACTAGGCAGTCGTTCCTGTCTAAAATGAAGCATTTCTGTTTCAATTAATTATAAAGAAACAAATTGAGACTGGGACTTGTTCTTTGGCATAAAGTTTATTAAGATCATAAGCTTTAAAAAACATGTTTGTTTAGTAAAAAATATGCATTATACAGGGTTATCCACCGAAGACTGGCGGCGCTCGCGCGAGTACATATGAGAATGGCAACAGCGTAACACGCATACTTACTACTACAATCATATGTCAATATATCCGCCATCTATGGGCTGTTGCTAAAAGTATAGGTTCGTGTAGATGCCAGTAGAGAGCACAAGGCGTTTTTGGCTGTCTGCCCAGATTATTTTACATTTGACGTAACCGACGGGGAAGAAAATGACAGCCTTTTCCCTCAGAAACTGATTGAGAATGTTAAAATGCTTGTTGATCACCCACGGTTTCGTCGTTCAACAAGCATTCTAACATTCTCAATCAGTTTCTGAGGGAAAAGGCTGTCGTTTTCTTCCCCGTCGGTTACGTCAAATGTAAAATAATCTGGGCAGACAGCCAAAAGCGCCTGGTGCTCTCTATTGGCATCTACACGAACCTATAGTTTTAGCAACAGCCCATAGATGGCAGATGTATTGACATATGATTGTAGTAGTACGTATGCGTGTGACGCTGTTGCCATTTTCAATTGTGTTCGCGCGAGCGCCGCCAGTCTTCGGTGGATAACCCTGTACAGTGTGTCTGCAGGAACACTAAACAGCTGGATATCTCCTAACGTATTGAACACTTAACTGGTATACTGTTTTGTTCAAACGTAACTGCTATCTTGGGGTCGTGGCCCAAATAAAAAATTGACACAGAAATTTGTAAAGTCGACATTAGATCAACCTCTATGAATACTCTGTTCTTAGGTAATGTATGAAATAATAGAAACTATTATTATAAAAATTATTAGAAATTCAGTTTACAAACTCAGACAACCACAAATTTTGCAGCGAACCTTGAGTGGTTGAGGTCATGGTTAACCCCAGGATACTAGTTAAGGGTGAAGATAAAAAAATATTTATATGGAATTGCATGGTGTGGGGGGGGGGCAAATTTAATAGCGCAGGCAGATTACTATTTTAAAGATACGATGATCAAGTTCCGTTTTTTAAATGGAACTATTTTTTTAGGGATCACCTGATAGTGCGTTCCAAGACAAATTCAATAACCTATAATGTATACACCTTATATCAGCGCTGTCCAAGGTCGCTTACGCGTAAGGCCGGGGTTCTCCCACTCTCGTCCGCGTTGTCAGGGATACCGCGCGACGCTAAAGAGGCGCCATGACAGACCAGCGCGTCCGTTGTCGAGCGAGCTCGGACGCCCGATACGACATGTGTATTAGTGACACGCAGCGTCACAGCCAGCCAATGCTACTACTTCCCGCGAATTTCGGATTATTCGTCTTTTGTTTAACGTCTGAGGAGGTCAACATGGGCGAAGACGCTAGCCCGTCATGGCCTTCTTAGCGTCGCGCGGTCTCCTTGACGATGGAAGGCACGCTGTGCGAGAGAAAGATTGGAAGGGGAAGCTGGCGCGTGAGGGGCCCCTACGCTGGACAGCGCTGCCTCATATCCACTGGTTTTCGAGACATTGCGTTTGGAAATTTACTGATTTTCACTAGAAGAAAACCCGCTGGAATAGCAAACACCGGGGGTGGTCTTGTTTGCGCCACGGATGGCACGCGTTGGGCATTGCCTATTGAAACAGATACCTACCTACCAACGGTCTACGCCAGGAGTGGCAGATTCAAAAGCTGGACAATACTTTTCCGTCACAAATGCTAGGTACATCTGCGGTATCGAGAAGCGTTCCGTTAATGTTCCAAAATGTCATCAAATTTACTTAGAGTTTGTACGTAAGCAGAAGTAGGAAAAGATGAGTCAATTTTCACCTTCAATAGTCTATTATTTCGCATTTCCTCGACCTAGTATTTCGATGTACCTTGCATTTGGAACGGAAAATTATTGTCCAGCTTTTGGGCCTGCCACTACTGGCGTAAACCTTTGGCAGGTAGGTATCTGTTTCAACAGGCAATGCCGCCCGTGACGCTAGCAAGACCACCCCCGGTGCTTGCTATTCCAGCGGCTGTTTTGTTCAGGGAAAACAGTAAATTTCCAAGCGCAATATCTCGAACACCAGTTGAAATAAGGTGTATACATTACAGGTTAATTTGTCATGGAACGCACTATCAAGTGATGTCTAAAATAAATTGTTCTGTTTAAAGAAACCAAACTTGACCATCGTACCTTCCAAAATAATAATTAAAGAAAAAATTCGTCTGCGCTAATAAATTTGCCCCCTCGAACCATGCAATTCCATATAAATATTTTTTATCTCCAATACGTTAGAAGATATCCAACTGTTCAGTGTTCCTGTGGGCACATTGTATACGACACTACAGATGGATCATTAAAGAGGCTTTTTAAAAAGTTTGTAGCAAGGGCGGATCCAGAGGGATAGATAGGGGCGATTCCCCCCCCCCCCCCCCCAAGAATAATACAGGATTATCCACTGAAGACTGACGGCGCACGCGCGAGTTCAAATGAGAACGGCAACAACGTCACACGCATACTTACTACTGGGTCACTCCACGCGAAATCGGACACTTTTCGGAGTAACATTTCGGATGTTGCTGAAATTTGAATATGTTGTACGGAAATTCCACGCGAAATCGGACACTTTTTGGAGTAACATTTCGGATGTTGCTGAAATTTGAGTATATTGTAGTCTTTAGTGATATTTAAACGTTCCTCAAAGGATTTTTCAAAATTTTGAAAAATGTCGATTTTACAGCTGTTTGAAGGTAAGTGCTAACTTTTTTTCAATAAATGATAGCTATGGAAGTAGTAAACGGATGGAGATGAGCTTTACGGTGCTTATAGAGAAGACATTGAAGTTTAAAGAAAAAATTATTTTAGTTTCAAAAAACAAAAATATGAACCATTTTTGTGCAATTATTTTAAACAAATGCAGTTTTTTAACATAGAAATGTGAACCGGAACCCGCTGTCTAAGTTATGCCGAGTATAACCTCCTGGCGGGCACGAAAGAGCGCGCTCTTTCCTTTACTCCTGCGATGACGTACTCTTGCGTGGCGCGCAAGAGTCGACTCAAGAGCATCCGTGTAAAGGGCCAATTTGGCTTGCACGGCTGTGTCCCGTTCGCTTACTTTGTATTCGTCGGCCAATACCGATAATGTGTGTGCCCTACGATAGTGTTAGAGAACGCGGGCCTATGGAGACTGGTCATTCGGACTCTAGAATTTCTCTCGCCAACTTCGTCTCATCGGAGCACAGTAGAGGATATTTTTCATTGCTAAATAACTCATCGGGAGCTCGATTACCACGCGAGCAGAGGATCGTTGAAGCGGCGAAGTGCGAAAAAATCTTTGAGCTCGGTTCATTTTCAAAGCAAGCATTTGGAAACTCGCGAACGATGCTTTCGATAATTTCTGGAAAATATTATTGTGAAACACAGCGAACTTATGTGTTCGATGAAAACTCGCTGAGGTTACTTAAAGTGCTAAGAAATAAATAAATAAGTGTTTTAAAAAGGTGCCTTTAGGAGAAAACGCTTTTTTTCTCTCCATAAACTGACATGTGTGTGTACTTAGCACCAGTAGGTACGTGGTGTTAATTGAACGTTTCCAAGTTATTTCTTTCCATATTTCTCTTTGTTATTCATAAAATTAATAAATAGAAAACTTTCATTTATTAATTATTTAAAAAAGGGTTTCACCATTTCAAAGCATTAACATAATATTTGTTTTCTGAAACGTACAGGCATCCGAATAATTCAGTAACAAAACTATCCAATTTAACTTTCTATTACTTTGGAGAAATTCTAACCTGAATCGTTCATGCTGTCCATAATAGTCATCAAACGTTTTAATCTTGCCAAGGATTCCTGTTCTGTACCTTTGGACATAAAATCTTGACTGAAGCCAGGAATCATCCCCTATTTGAAAGAAAATATGGTCGGTTATTCTACTTTAAAAGTATGTAATGGTAAAATAACGCATGTAACTTATTTAAGTGAACTAAAAGGATAATATGTCTGGTAACTTTCATAACTATATATTAGTTCGTGTAAAAATAATAAAAGGTAATAAAGTGACAGAAGATTTTGTCTTTAAAATAATCAAATTTAATAGAAATTAAAAGAAATGTGAATCAGTAATATAGCAAACAATTATGTACTCATATACAGTGTCCCAAAATTAAAGCACAATCTTAAACATGCAAATACACTGAGACAAAAAGAAATCGAAAATTCCTTTATCGTTTTGGAATCCGAGACTTCGTTCTCGGGATATTAACAGTTGAATATTAGCGGTCGAAGTTCCGGGGCGCACAGTTTAAAGTCAAAACAGCTCACCGCGCAGCAGCGTATATTTGCACGCATACGCAGGAGACACGCGTAGATACAGAACCACATACACAGTAGAGCTGACCGCGCTGATTAATTTTCACAGTTTGAACTAACGCGGTCGGCTTTACTATATGTGTGAACCTGTGTATACGCACCCCCTGCGTGTGCGTGCGAGCATACGCTACCGTGCGCCCAGCTGTTTCGGCTTTAACCTTCACTCTGTGCATTGAAAATTTCCCGTGGTCTGTGCACTGGGGTCAGTCTGACCTCTTATCTATTTTCATATATTTTGAAAAGTTTTTTTAAAAAAAAAACGCGAAGTGACCCAGGCGCAGTTCACGCACACATAACCACCACTCCTGTAGGTGTTCCCCCACCACTGCAAGTAGGATTTATTTTAGAGTCCTTTTCCAAACAAATGCAGTCGTCAAAACGGCAACGCATATTTATAGCGGAGGGCCCGAAACGTCTCTGCCTGGGTGCCCGACTCGACGCAGCAGGGATCCGAACCCAGATATTCCCACAAAAGAAAATATAAAATATAAATTTTGATACAAAATGCATGGAAACAAATTGGGGTAATTATTTACTTTAGCGATTCCTCACCGATTTTGATGAAATTTGGATATGTTGTAAAACTCCACATTCTGAACAACTTTTCCTATACATGTTACCCCCGCTCGACTTTCGTTTCCGAGATATTTGCGAAAAACTGCTGCTACTGCTACAATGTATTCTGCCGTAAACCTACCTACAGTACACGTTCCTAGCAGCGTATGCGCCAGCATGGGACAAAACTAATGACGAAGCATTGTTTCCGAGATATTTGCGAAAAACTTCTATCGATATATTCCGATGCAACGGATACAGCGATCAACTTGAGGTGGTTAGTCATCTGGGGGATGTATTTATTTTTGTCTCTGGACACCTCGGCGAAGCGGTGGAGCCCTGAGGTGGATAGCACGTGGAAATGTGATTGAAAAAAAGAAAGTAATTTTTTCAAAAAGAAAGTCATTTTTTTTCGCACCCCGAGGTGTCCAGACACAAAAATAAACACATCCCCCAGATGACCAACCACCTCAAGTTGATCGCTATGTCCGTTGCGTCGGAATAAATCAATAGAAGTTTTTCGCAAATATCTCGGAAACAAAGGTTCGTCATTAGTTTTCCCATGCTGGCACATACGCTGCCACGAACGTGTACTGTAGGTAGGTTTACGGCAGAATACATTGTAGCAGTAGCAGCAGTTTTCGGTAAATATCTTGGAAACGAAGGTCGAGCGGCGGTAACATGTATAGGAAGAAGTTGTCCAGAATCATGTCCCCGACAACATATCCAAAAATAATTGAAATCGGTGAGGAAACACCTGTTCTGCATAATTATCGTTTTGTTCCATGCTGGCGCATACGCTAACAGTAATACCGATAGTTTTTGGCAAATATCTCGGAAACTAAGGCCGAGCGGGGGTAACAGGGATAGGAAAAAGTTGTACAGAATCGTGTCCCCGGCAACATATCCAAATTTCATCAAAATCGGTGAGGAATCGCTAAAGTAAATAATTACCAAATTTGGGTTCAGTTTGACCCCAATGCACCAAAATATGCTTGGTTGGCTTAAAACTATCGTAGATACGTCATAGGCAATATTTTTTCGATTTTTTTTTAACAATGTGTGTGTAAAACCTTAGTTGAGGCAATCCTAGTTGCCCGGCATATTTATTTGGTGCAAAACTTATTACATCGCATATTACAATGACTGGGGTCAATTTGACCCCTATGCACAGAGTGAAGGTTAAACTGTGCGCCCCGGAAGTTCGACCGCTAATATTCAACTGTTAATGTCCCGAGAACGAAGTCACGGATTCCAAAACGGTAAAGGACATTTCCGTACGTCTTTTTGCATGTTCCGGGATGTCCCTAAATTTTGGGACACCCTGTATGTATAAACACATTGACAAAAGAAATACAACTCACCATTAGCTGAGAAAACGGACCCATTTTCATAATATTTTGGAATTGCTCGTACATATCTCTCAAGGTAAATTGGCCATGTTTAATCTTTTCAAGTAATTCTTCATTATCCTCAAGATTTAGTTCATTCACTTTATCTATAAGACCTTCTATGTCACCCATGCCCAGTAGTTTACTGATAAAAGGTTTAGTTTTGAAAGGTTCTAGATCATCTATGTGTTCCCCTGTCCCTACAAAAATTACTGGACTTTGTGTTGCAGCAACCCTATAGAAATATACTTATATAATATGAAATACTTCTAAAATTAAGTGTAATTACGCGAATAACCAATTCCCGTATATAAATAAATGACAACACGAATTATGTTTCACTCAAAAGTTAAAACTATTGATAAATGTCAAATGCACACTGTAGAAACAATTGATTTGGGCAATATTTGATTCGTGTACCAGTCAAAATCACGTTTAACGAATAAAGGTCAATTTTTACAGCCCACGGCCTGGCCAAGGCGGGCTTATGGTAAGCTTATGGACGACGAGCTCTCTTAGAGACTCCGTTGGCCGCTCGTTGGGTATGAGCTTACTAAAGACTCGCCCCGGGATCATTGGCTGTATAAATCGATCCTAAAAAGGCAAAAATATAGAAACAGCAAGAAATAGCAATAATAAGTATAAGTACTACAAAAAGCTTGTTATTATTGTTCTCATTGTCATTGATATTGTTACTAGAAGTAGCCATAGAAAGGACAGTAGCAGTAGCAGCAACACTAATGATAGTACTGTGCTCCGATGAAAAGAAGTCGGTTGAGAAACTCTAGGGTCTGAATCAGGGTCCGAATAGTATATCCCTATTGGTTGGCACGACACCCTGTAGCATTTCTGGTTAGCCAACGGTAGCCAACAGTTGGGAATTAGTTGGAATATAGTCAGTGTTTTGCCTACAAATTCCCAACATAGGACCTACGGCAAAAAACTTAAGACAGTTTGCCAACAAATATTCCGTGTTGGGCCTACAATTATTATGGTTGGTTAATTAACAAAAAGTTACGACAGTTTGCCAACACATATACAATGTTGGGCCTACAATTATTATGGTTGGTTAATTACCAAAAAATTACGACAGTTTGCCTACGAATATTTTAATGTTGGGTCTACAATTACTATGGTTGGTTAATTAACAAAAAATTTACAACGATGATGAAATGTCGTCTTACAAACGTAAGAAAATTTGCTACATCCAAAAACCTGTTATTATATTCAAAGTTGTGATTTTTCTTTTCTTATTTATAAATACGTAATGAGGACGTCTGTCTTAACACCTTCGCGACAACGGACGAGATATCTCGCTCTACGGTATCTGTCGTACGATGCCACGGACGAGTTATCCCGCAAGATTATGTCGTTTGTACGATGCCACGGACGAGTTATTCCGCGACATTATGTCGTCCGTACTATGCCACGGACGAGTTATCCCGCGACATTATGTCGTTCGTACGATGCCACGCACGAATTATCCTGCGACACAATATAGTTCGCACGACGCCACGGACGAGATATCCCGTGTGTTTATTTATCAAGATAGTTTTAATTTGAAGAAAAATTAATTTACAAAACATTTTAGCGAATAATAATTGAAACACATGTTATTTTAAGAACAGTTTCGTTTATTTTTCTTGTACATGATATAATTCGAAGCATGGAATAACACATAATGAAACATCACAATTTTGACAAAAATAAGTAGTTTCTTTACGTAAACCATTTTTTTATACAATGCACAACGTTTGGTCGGGTGACATTTTTTTGTTGTTGGAGGTATTTTTTCGGGAAAATGGCCGAAGAGAGTAGGTCGGTTGTAATCTGCAATACGCACATGAAGAATTTTTACAGTCACTGAAAGTAGATACTAAGTAAATTATTATTATTATTATTATTATTATTAATATCGACGGGAAAACCCTTTAGAATACATAAGTTGAACAGAATAGTACAGTAAATAAACCAACAGTAAAAATAAAAATAAAATCAAATAAAGAAAGAAAGCAAAACAAAATAAAACGGTCTGTATGATAGAACAAACAACAACAACACAAAATTTCGCAGCTACAACAGAAAAATATTATACAATATTAATTTAGGATACGTCTAAACAATTGATTACGGAACGATTCTAGCGAGATCGCAAACAAATCTATGTCCGCAGGACCCTGGTTAACCTCTCCCATAGCCCGGTTTAAGGGATCCAAAGTGCAGTGTCTGTAATCCGGAACCCTCGATTCGAAAAGGGGTCGCGGACGCAATGACCGTTGTGGGGCATGTAAACTGATCAAAGACACTAACTCCTGTCAGTTTATCCGACCATTAATTAATTTATATAAAAACAATATATCAGAACAGACACGACGGTCCCTAAGGGAAGTGAGCCCTGTCCTCTGTAAGGCAGGACCATAGTCATGGTCGGAAAACCTCATGGGGCTACCAGATGCTCTCATTGCTAACCTACAGAATTTATGCTGGACCCTTTCGATTAAGCTGACATACACCGCGTGTTTTGGGCTCCAGATTACCGACGTATACTCTACCTGTGGT
The DNA here is from genome assembly GCA_963855975.1 of Andrena chrysosceles. Classification (NCBI taxonomy): domain Eukaryota; kingdom Metazoa; phylum Arthropoda; class Insecta; order Hymenoptera; family Andrenidae; genus Andrena; species Andrena chrysosceles. The sequence continues at coordinate 381,057 of OY979769.1, read as the reverse complement.
CTAACAAGTGCAACGTATAGCAATTTCAGTGACTTGATCCGCCTGAAGTGCTTTGCAAATCGGGCGATAAACCCTAGGGTTTTCATCGCCTTACAGGTAATGTTACGGTAATGATTTCGGAAGTCAAGCCCGGTCACAAATGTTACACCAAGATCACTAATTTCACCCACTTCGGTCAAAGGGGTGTCACATAGAGCATACGTCGATAAGATGGGACTGACAGTTCTATGGTTTCTCATAATGACGCATTTCGCAGTGTTAAGCTGCATCATATTGACGGTACACCACTGCTCGAACCTACAAAGGTCATCCTGCAACTTCACCACGTCCAGGCCGCATCAAAGTCTCCCGTTGCAACCTTGTGTTATCCTCGGAAATTTTGAACGGCCCCTTATAACGATGTTTATTCTTTAGGATACACTTAACGACTGCAGCCGAGCCAAGACGCACACATAAGGGTCTTTTGGATGAATTCCCAGGTTTTCCCAAACGATAGGTGACCAGGTCTTGGACATCCAGGGGACTAATTTCCTGCCGCATCAGCCGCCTTGGCAAGCACCGGCGTGGGTTCCTGCGGCTCCGGAAGGGCAAATATTATTAGGTTCTTTGACCTGACCTCTCTATCTTGCAACTCCTCAATAACGCCCTGAATTGAATGGACTTCAGAGTTGGAGGGTTTTTCCTCAATCACCCTGACACGCTCGGACAGCGAGGTAATCTCCGCCCTCATGTCTGACAGGTCTTTTCTAATTCCTGAGAGAATTTCATCGCGAAATACACCAAGCTCTTCCCTGATGAATTCTCTAATCTCCTCCTTGATTGTTGCACTAATCATGTCCCGCAATTCATTGGCTGTTGGAATCGCACTTTGGGACTGGAACGAGGCCTCTGGTGATGCAGAGAGTGACTGTGTGGACGATCCTCTAGTATAGATACCGGCGTCCCGAGGCCTAGGTGATCTTGGACGACAATTTATAAGACACCCCTCCCTCCAGGGATGACCGAAGCGGCCGAGACATCTAGATCCCGGGTGACTAATGGCCCCACAACCTATGCAGGTGACCGGGTTGGCGACAGTGGCACCACAACCCTTGCATTTCTTGGAGCCACCCATCGACACAGAATAGCCACAGATGACCAACGAATTTAAAAAATGATGCTCAAGTCTAGAACACCCAATCACCGCACGGACCCAACCCCGATTGCACAGATGACTATGCGGAGTGATCCAGAAAACGTCTAGAAAACACAGCGAAAATACGACAAAACTGCCACAGAACGCCAAAATTAACGGTCGCAGGGACTACGAAGAGTCACAACATTCAAACGCACGTGCTAGCGATCACTCAATCATAACAGCCTGTCACCTCGGTAGCTGAACACAGACTGAATTGATTCTAGTAGAAAAATTGATAAGCAAAAATCTTACCACACACAAGATAAAATGTATATTTTAAGTTAATTATTTACACACTTTTCATATGCAACCGCAGCCAGCGACCTACTCTTTCAGGTTCTGATTTTTGTCACCAGGTAGCGTATCGCAGTGTAGCGAATCCCAATATTGTGTTGCAGGATAACTCGTTTGTGGCATCGTACGAGCGACATAATGTCGCGCGATAACTCGTCCGTGGCATAGCACGGACGACATAATGTCGCGGGATAACTCGTCCGTGGCATCGTACGAACGACATAATGTTGCGGGATAACTCGTTCGTGGCATCGTAGGACAGATACCGTGGAGCGAGATATCTCGTCCGTGGTCGCGAAGGGGTTAAGACGAATGTAAAATTTTAAGGAATGAGTCTAAAGGTCGAATGCTGATAATTTGTAGAACATTTCGCGTCACTGCACAGATTTTATAAACAATTAATATTAGTTACGTAACTAGAAATTAGAAATGTTTATGAGGAAATGTGTTGGGTAAGTGCGAACAGCGGTTGCTTCGTAAGCGGAAAGTTTGGGTTCGATTCTCTTCACCGCGATTTTTGACGCTCTTCAAGACGCCTTCTAGACGTCTTTAAGACGACATTTGGAAAGAAACTGTTGGGCTTATGGAAAGAAACCTTCAGTTGGGCCTGCGTTGGTTACAATCGTTGGCCCATTTAAAAATAGCGCGATACTTCAACAGTTGGCCAAAGGATAACACGTCATTGGCCCAACAAACTCCCAGCAAATAAATGCTACTAGGGCAACGTCGACGAATACAAAATAAGCAAACAGGACATGGGCGGCGGGAGCCAATGCGAGCGAAAAACCCCTCTTGCCCCTGTGACATTTCAACCGACTACTTTTGATCGGGACACAGTAGAAGCCTTTGAAAATAGTCAATAAAAATGGTCTTTCTGTGGTTCATTATGATTAAGGTATTGTTTCTTAACTCGTAGATCCTAGCAAAGTTTTGTTAAAAATCATGAGAACTCACGCTGAAAGAGCACCACCACCTTTTGCATGTCCGTCAAGTTTTGTAATAATGATAGAACCAACATTAACGCGTTCTTTAAATGCTTTCGCTTGAACTTCACAGGCCTGGCCTATTGTTGCATCCATCACGAAGATTATATTATCTGGTTGCTAAAAAAATAATTCTAATTTAAATTTCGTACATAGAATTTATACAACAATTATAACAATTGGTAGAACATTAAAAATAAAAATAAAACATAAGTCACACAAATTCATATACCTTATAGACAATAATAATAGTGTTTGTTTTCTCCAGAACTGTATATTACAGCTTCTAACATTACCCTCCTACTTTTACAAATAATGAAAAATGTATGGAGATGTAACAATATAAGTATGTACGTGTATTATTATACACGTACATAGAAGAATTCAGATACTGAAACGGTATTACAAATACCAGCTGTACTTCCGAAAAGGACCGGTGGCCGATCGAGATGAGGTTTGGGGGGAGGCGTGGAGAGGGGATGTGAACCCCAAATCTAAAATTGTAGCTTCGGGTATTTATTAGTTTCCGAAATATTAATAAATAATTGTTAATTTTTAATGGAAATTTTTTTTGGACGTTGGTGCAGGCCTCGCTACCCGGGAGCCCTTCCGTCCCCCTATTTTTTATTTTTGAAATTTTGTAATCGCAGTCTCGTTTTTGGCATCGCCGGACTCACATCGGTTCGCTGACGTGCTTTGCGCGCTCCCGGCACTGGTCTAGCCCCAACCGGTGGCCGATCGAAATGAAACTTGGTGGGTATTACGAGGGGTGTGGACCAGTGATGCCAGAATCGTGGGATGTGGGACAGAACGCTTACCCCCACTATGACCTACTGTCGTCTCCCACTATGGCCTACCGTCGCCTCCCACTTTCTTTCCATCACACTGCACACAAGCATGTCCCTACCCCTGTCCGTGTGCACGGCAGCCCAACAAGCAGCTCACACGGACATGAGTAAAAATATGCTTGTGTGCAGTGCGGTGGGAAGAAAATGGGGGACGCCGGTAGGGCATAGTGGGAGACGACGGTAGGTCATAGTGGGGGTAAGCGTTCTGTCCCACGTCCCACGATTCTGGCATCACTGGTGTGGACAGACCCCAAATATAAAATTTGAGCTTCGGCAATTAATGCGTTCAAAAGATACAGAGGTAATAGTGCATAAAAGGGTACACTTTACCGATATTTTTTAACACTTCACCACGGTCACCCTTCTTAACAATATTTCTGTTGACTTATTCCGACACAACGCATTCCACTTTCCAACTTGACCCCGGTATTAGTATTGCTTTAGCTAGATTGATGCGGGGGGCGCGCGCCCGTTTGCGGGCGCGTAAAGCATGGTAGCGAACGGATATGAGTTTGGCGATGCTAAAAATGAGAATGTGGTTACAAAATTTCAAAAGTGGAAAATGGGGGGACGGAAGGGCTCCCGTGTAAGGAGGCCTGCACCAACGTCAAAAAAAAATTCCAAAAGAAATTAACAATTTTATATTAATATTTCGGAAACTAATAAATGCCCGAAGATACAATTTTAGATTTAGGGTTCATACTCCCTCCCCACCACTCCCCCCAAACCTCATCTCGATCGGCCACGGGTCCCTTTCGGAAGTACAGTATTGTCTCCGTATATGCTCGCTGGTCGGGACCGGCGATGAGCCCGTATCGGGTACTGAGCCCTAATTCCGAGTGTTCGTTTTTCGCTTCTTTCTGGCCGAAGGGAGGAGCGAGATAGAACGCTTTGCATGCGCGGCGGGTATGCGCGACGGCGCGAGCGCTCGCTAAAGATGGAATCGTGACTGCTCGACGCATGCGCGCGACGATCAGATAGGGCGCAAAAAAGACTTGAGCTGGGCCTGCGCCAAGATTTTGCGAAGCGGTTCCCGTGCTTCCGTAAGTGCTTGCAACCATCGCGCACGCAAAGGACGGAATGTCATGGCGCTCGAAAGACGGAGTGAGACAAAACATCCACGCATCATCTGTCTCGTACCGTCCTCGCTCACTTTCAATGGTTCTCGCTCGCTCTCGTTCCATCTGACTCTCGCCTTCACCGGACAAGAGTGTACACAGAAATGGTGGGGATAGCGTCGAGCCCGTATCGGGTGTATCAAACCAAATATATACGGAGACAATACTGTATATCCCAAATACCGGTTAAATACTGGTATTTTAAAGCAGGGCTGGGTAACCCGCCCATGAGCAGCATGCGGCCCATTCCCCGACTTGCCTACTCTGCTGGGCAGCAGGAGAACGACCCCCACCATACTCTTTTAACTCCTACACTACATTGTACTGGTGGCTGGCGAGCCGCATAGCTCCTGATGGTGGGGCAACCGGCTGACTGGTAGTGGAGACTGTGCGGCCCGCGGCGGCGAACAAGTTGCCCAGCCCTGTTTGAAAGTACAGGGTGTTTCAACAAGAGGTGTCATTTTAAATTTCCCATTATTTTTTCAGGTGTCAATATACAACTGTCATTCGATGACGTTTGACAAAGAAGAACTAGAGATTTTCAGATATGGATCGATACATGCTCGCACAACGCATTGAAATAGTGAAAATTTACTACAAAAACTGTGAAAATATCGCGAAAACGATTCGTAAAGTTCGTACTGTTTTTGGCCATCATCAAGCGCCTTCTCGCACAGCTATAGTGAAATTAATCGATAAATTCGAACGTCTCGGACAAGTTAGTGATGTAAAGACTCCAACTCGTGCTCGTTCGGCTAGGTCAACTGAAAATTTCGCAGCTGTAGCTGTAGTTGAAAGTGTGGCTGAAAACCCAGATTTGTCCATTTCGAGACGATCACAGGAATTGGGCCTATCCAAAGCCACTTTGCACCGTATTTTGCATAAAGATCTTGGCCTACATGCTTATAAGGTGCAGTTGACACAAGAATTGAAGCCTTTAGACCATGGAAAACGCCGTACATTCGCTGATTGGGTGCTGGAAATGCATGAACAAGATCATGATTTCTCAAAAAAAAAATTATTCTGAGTGATGAGGCTCATTTTCATCTGTCTGGGTACGTGAATAAGCAAAACTGTCGCATCTGGGGCTGCGAAAACAACCTCTCCATCCACAACGAGTGACACTTTGGTGCGGTTTTTGGAGTGGCGGTGTCATTGGGCCATATTTTTTCGAAAATGATGCTGGTGCGACCGTCTCAGTGAATGGATTGCGTTACCGAACGATGTTGACTGACATTTTTTGGCCTGAAATTGATGCTATGGAAGTGGACGACGTTTATTTTCAGCAGGACGGCGCCACATGCCATACAGCTCGTGAAACAATGGCTCTATTGCGTGAAAAATTTCCTGGACGTGTGATTTCTCGAAATGGAGACTTTGATTGGCCGCCGAGATCGTGCGACTTAACACCACCATTAGACTTTTTTCTTTGGGGCTACGTTAAAGATAAAGTCTACGCCAATGTTCCAGCAAATATTGAAGCACTCAAAGACAGTATCAGAGCTGTTATTCGCGAGATAAACCCGCAATTATGCGAAAATGTGATGAAAACTTTCATCAAAAGAATGGCCATATGCAGGAAGAGTCGTGGCGGACATTTGGCAAATATTGTGTTCCATTACTAACCTCAGAGTTTATACTTTGGATTAAAATAAAATTATCACCTCTTTTCACAAAAATATTGCGTTTTTTTTTAAATTTAAAATGACACCTCTTGTTGAAACACCCTGTACTTCCCCTGCCTCGGATTATGGAGAATTCTCCGGGTCCAAATCTTTCGCCATAATCTGAGGAATACTGTATCAGTGTTTGGACGTGATTTTGTGAAATATACAACAGGTTTCATGAACGCAAAAGGACAATATATTTAATTCATATTTGCACCCATAATAAAAAACTAATCTAATTTTACAAATTAAAATGTTTTGCAAATCCGACAACAACAACAATCAATCATTTCTGAACAATTCAAAGTACAACGAATTGGCAGCCATTAAATTACTCACAATTGCGTTGGCAACTTGAAGCATTTCCTCAAACAAAGATTCTTCTTGCTTGTGCCTACCACTGGTATCGACGATAATGATTTCATAACCTTCCTTTTTAAACATTTCTACACCGTCCTGTGCTATTGCGACTGGATCTACTTCTGTGTAGCTAAAAGAAAACAAAAAAAAATGTTTTACACATTAACACATCATTTATACCATGATAGTACCATTATCTCTATTACGGAGGCAAGACAGTAAGAAATATACAGGGTGATTCAGAATTCCAGGTCCATAGGGAGGGGGAGGTTCGCGGTAGGGGATGATAAATTAAACATTATTTGTTTAATAAATATAAGTCAAATTCCGCTTTACTTTTTGGTTATAAGGCTTTAAAAGTGCAAGTATCGGACACCTGCCAACGATCAATCCATCATACTAAAGGCAAGGAGACTAAAGGCAAATAGAAACTGGATTTTATGCATTTGTCAAAAGTACCATCCTTCCTGAGTAAAATGCCGCTTGGTTTATATTAAAATTCACAAAAATAAGGATTTTGCAGCCGAAAGGGTCGAGCGCGCCTGTTTCTGCGCATACGCAGGTAAAATAGATTCCTCGTATACAAGGAAGGATTTACCCCTGACCTGTCATATCTTTAGTGTATTATGTATAGAAAGTTTCAACTAGGCTTATACATTGTTGTATTTTATTAAATTATTGAAATGAAATGTAATCGTTAGCCCAAACGTGTAAAAGAAGCGTCGTTCCGATTCGATCGAGCATTCGAAGTGAAAAGTGCGTCGTATACAGGATGTCCCACCTAAGACTGGACAGCGTCTCCTAAAGTATTGTCGATAAAAAAATATAAAAAAAATAGGGAATTGCATGGTTCGAGAGGGCCAATTTATTAGCCCGAACGAATTTTGTTTTCGATTAGTATTTTAAAAGATACGATGGTCAAGTTCGGTTTTTCAAATGGAACTATTTTTTTTAAAGACCTGAGTTGTTAGTGCGTTCCATGACAAATTCAATAAGCTTCAATGTATACACTTTATTTCCACTGGTTTTCGAGATATTGCGCTTGCAAATTTACCGATTTTCCCTGGAAGAAAATCCGCTGGAATAGCAAGGACCGGGGACGATCTTGCTGGTGCCACGGGTGGCATTGCCTGTTGAAGCTGATACCTACTTGGCAAAGGTCTACGCCAGAAATGGCAGGCCCAAAGGCTGGGCTAATTCTTTTCCGTTAGAAATGCTACTTAGGTAGGTACATCTGCGGTATCGAGAAGTGCACCGTTACTTTTATTTCGTACTTGCTTGTACCCTTGGATGGCCGGTTCCTTTGGGAGGGAAGCAAGTTGAATTGGTTAGGTTAGGAGGAGTGAAAGTTGTTGGACTAAATTTCAACCATAGGAAGCAGATTGTGTCAGAAACAATCAGATTTACATCTCTCACAAACGGCTGCTCTCTTGAAGAGGCCCTCTTCACAGCAATACCTCCTCCCCAATGCCCACCTTCTCTCGCATGGAATACGTCAACGCATGCTTTTGTTTTGATATCGAAGCTCGTGTTTATACTCGTGAGGACCACGCGTCGACAGCGGGCTACCACTTTTCTTCCTGTTTTTGTCCACGATGAGTATTGCCGGCGGAGTGTAGGAGCGTAGATGTCTGGATGCCAGTTGTTGAATTCAGGAGACGATAGAGACACTTTATTATAAAACACACATGTACTATAATTAAAGTAAATCGTATTCCTCTCGGGCAGGAGACGCCCGACGCTCGTCAAGGAGATGCGGCCTGGTACCCCGTGGCTAGGGCTGCCCTTCGCAGTGCCTCACCCGATTTTTATGGCTTTTTCCGCAAAAAGATACGAATTCTGGACCGAACGGAACGAATTGGGGTCGAGCCCCCGCAGTCGAGGATGGAATATCCATTACAGCGTATTAAGAAATTCTTTTCTTCATCGTGTCGAAAGGGAAGTGACGCCAATGGATTCCTTATGTTTTTCTGATGAAAATCATACCAAATATCATGCAAATCGGACTACTTTGACACAAGCTATTCGTATTCCCTATGTAAACCCCTTCGAGGGTCGAAAACCATAAAAATCGGGTGGGGCACTGCGAAGGTCTGTCCTCGCCACGGGGTACCAGACCGCATCTCCTTGACGGGCGTTGCTCCAGAATTACCCTGTATCATCTGTGCAGTGTGTGACCCGATTACCCTCCGCGTTATCGGTCTGCGCGAAGTGAGGCGCAAGTTTAATCATTATTAGTACTCCTGCCCGAGAGGAATACGATTTCCTTTAATTATAGTACATGTGTGTTTTGTAATAAAGTGTTTCTATTGTCTCCTGAATTCAATAACTGGCATCCAGATATCTACGCTCCTACAATCCACCGTCAATACGCCTCGTGAAGAGTACACAGGAAGAAAAGTGGTAGCCCGCTGTCGACGCGTGGTCCTCTCGAGTATAACACGAGCTTCAATATCAAAATCAAAGCATGCGTTAACGTATTCCGTGCGAGAGAAGGTGGGCATTGGGCAGGAGGTATTGCTGTGAAGAGGGCCTCTTCAAGAGAGCAGCCGTTTGTGAGGGATGCAAATCGGATTGGTTCTGACAGAATCTGCTCCCTATGGTTGAAATTTAGTCTAGCAACTTTCACACCTCCTAACCTCACCAATTTAACTTGCATCCCTCCCAAAAGAACCGGCCATCCGAGCGTACAAGCAAGTGCGAAATAAAAGTAACGGTGCGCTGCTCGATACCGCAGATGTACCTACCTAAGTAGCATTTCTGACGGAAAAGAATTGTCCAGCCTTTGGGCCTGCCATTTCTGGTGTAGACCTTTGGCAGGTAGGTATCAGTTTCAACAGGCAATGCCACCCGTGGCGCCAGCAAGACCATCCCCGGTCCTTGGTATTCCAGCGGGTTTTCTTCCAGGGAAAATCAGTAAATTTGCAAGCGCAATATCTCAAAAACCAGTGGAAATAAAGTGTATAATTTCTGTTGCCATAGTATAATGAACCTGCGCGTTTCTGCATCAATGATGCACTTTAATTAGAAAATACAGCCGTACCTTTCGTTTTAACAAATAATCGGTGATTCATGTACAATCGTTCCGCCGTGAGATAGTCGGAAAGGAAAACGCGTAATTTCAACTCTCAAAGAAGATAAAGGCTTGCAAGGGGACCACGCGGTAGTGGACATCGCTTTCGGAACGACAGTATATGGGGGGTGGGAGTATTCATGTAGTATGAAAATACCATTTCGGCTTTCCGTACAGTGGGGCTTCGTTTTCGAAATATTTTGATTTAAAGTTTTTAACGTATTTAGTAATCCAGATATATAGCATCTATACCCAAGAAGGTTCCGTGGCCACAACGGTAGCGCGGCAAATTGTCTTGAAGGTGGGCCGAGGGTCAGGTCCCCCGCAACTTATACCCTCCCTTTTTTTCTCTTTTTTTAACAATTTTTCCCATGAAAATATATTTTGGGTATATTACGTATTATATAGTGCGTTACATATTACTCTACGCAAATTTTAAAGTTGAAAATGCATTTATAATATAACATATTATTCTAATCATCTCTTTGACCGTTGCTTTCATATTCTTGTACTGCGAAAATATTTCATTCCGAAACTTTCGACGCCTGCGATTGTCGAGCAGATAAAGTGGATAGTCGTTACTTCTGACCGTAAGGGTGGTCTGATACCTGCTCAAAAGAATAGTCGAATACCTGGTCGTTGGGAGCGAGTACGTCTTGACAACGATGTTTGTGTTTATACGTTATAATCATTTCCACGTAATCATAATCATATATAAGTGCATCATTGATGCAGAAGGGCGCAGGTTCATTATACTATGGCAACAGAAATTTGAAGTGGTCAACTTTTGTACCCAGGTTAATAAATGTATTGATTACCCTACATTGGAGTAGGCTCGCATGCGTTTCGAGCTCGATGAGACGGAGCGTAGACACATGAAAGACGAAGCGAGGCAGAGTATCATATTTTCTCTCTTTCGTAGCAAACGGTAACGTCGCGTCGACTCTTTCGTCCCTTCTCGCTCGTTCCCGGGATCTTCCACTCTCGTATCATTCAAAAAATTGACATTAGCAGAAGCCGGTATAGCCGTGGCGTTGAGTAGCTAAACGGTTAAAACATTCAGACACAAAAATTCTAGAAAAAAAAATTCAAACACCGCTACAATCAAAGACACGTCCCATTAGTTATCCCTTACGTCCGATCTATGCCTGCACTGCATTAAGGATAAAATCATAAAAAAGGAAACCAGAACAATAGATTGTGAGGTCTGCAGAACAAACACATAATTGGATAAAAATTTAATTTCTCAATTTATGAAAGTAATGACAGAGAAACAACTAGCCTATTGTTTATCAACAACATGAATTTTAAAAAGAACATTAACGCGTTGACTGCCCACTACACCGATCGGAGTGATCGGGTGGGTACGGGCTGGCCGTAGGTCGGTACTGAGCACGCCAATCGGAGAGTCGCTTGTTTTGATACTTCACCGATTGGATGGTTTTGAAAGATTAAATCAATTAAGATAAATAAAAATGGACAATAAAGCAGTACTATCTGGTCACAATGAAACGTGTTATGTTATAATCAAAGAAAGTTCGATTCATAAGCGAATAAAGTTATCTCAGCCTGAAAGACAATATCACTTTGAAGATAATGAATGTAGCAGTGACGATTATAACCTTGCCTCTGAAGAAGATTATTCAAGCTCGAGCTCCAAGAGTGAGGATGAGAATGTTTGGTGAGTATTTACTTTAGGTTTTCATCACCGATTTCGATGAAATTTAAATATGTTGTAGGGGCAAAACAAAACGCCTAACTTTGGAGTGTGATAACAACAAATCCGAAGGAAAGAATGACACAGGACTTCACTAGGAGTCCTAAGTAGATCTTAGACTATAAGAAAATCATAAACCAATCGTTGGATATTATTGTTCGTACTTTTTTCGCCGAAATGAACTGTACTCGTAACCTAAGTTTAACTAAAGTTTTTTCATGAATATTTCGGAAATTAAAGCCGTTATTCAGAATCATGCCCTATACAACATATTTCAAGATCATCTAAATCGGTGATAAAAACCTAAAGTAAATAATTATCGAATTTTTATTCCAACAGTCCGGAAGTACCTCAATATCAGAGAGTAGATAACTCTGAACAAATAAACTGGCGTAATACAGGTATCTTGAGAAACCTACCATTCACGAAACAACAGAAACTATTGGTCCCAGTTCCAGAAGAGGGTAAACCTATTGATTTTTTCAGATTGATCATCGATGACACGTTTTTGCAGAATATAGTAGACCACACTAATTGTTATGCTACGGAGGTTTTATTCCATCAAGAAACGAGTGAGAAGTCTCGAATTACTCGATGGAAAGACGTGACTCTAGAGGAAATTAAAATTTTCATAGGTTTGATACTGCATACCGGCTCAATTTCATTGTCTCGCCTAAATGATTATTGGAAATGTGATCCTCTTTTTGCAATACCTATCTTTAGAAAATGCATGTCCCGAAATAGGATTCTTCTTATTTTGAGATGTCTGCATTTTACGCCTAAAGAAACAGATACAAATGACCGTTTATACAAGATAAGATCTGTAATTAATTTTTTAAATAAAAAAATGAACGATATATATTATCCGGATAGGGAGCTATCATTGGATGAGGCGATGGTTCTTTGGCGTGGACGTCTACAATTTAAGCAATACATAAAAAATAAACGTCATAAGTACGGTATAAAGTTGTACATGCTCACAGAACCAAATGGGTTGATTTTGAAATTTCGTGTATATGAAGGTTCCTCAGATGTATTTAGCGGGATTGGTCACACACAAAACATAGTGTTGCATTTACTCGAGGAGAAGTTAGGCAACGGGCATGCTGTATACCTCGATAACTTTTACAATAGTGTCGATTTGGCCATCAAGCTTCTCAGAGAAAAGACATTTTGTACCGGAACATTGAGAGCCGATAGAAAACTCAATCCGCAAGCAGTAATGACCGCAAAATTAAAAAGAGGAGAAAATAGATCCATGTTTTTCAATGGAGTGCATGTTGGCAAATGGCGTGACAAGCGTGACGTTCGGTACATCAGTACACAGTTTGGGAATCAAATGGGTATGTTCAAAAATAAAAGGGGCCAACAAATTTCAAAGCCTGCTGCTATCATAGGTTACAATAAGTTCATGCCTGGGATAGACAGAAAAGACCAAATGATAGCCTATTTAGTAGGAAGACATTATTATCTCCATGATAAATATTCCACTGCACAGCATTTTAGACTGTATGACTTCCGGTTGGAAGTAATCAGGAATTTGCTACCTTTACGAGATGTGTCAAGCATTGTTCTAGAACCTGTTTCTAGTAATATCGTCCATAGTATTAGCAAGATAGAGAAGACTACAACAGAAATGAAGCAAGGATGCAAAGAAACCAGTAGGGTTGTCAGAAAGGAGTGCAGATTATGCATGCAGAAAAAATCAGGAAGCTAACGATCTACCAGTGCAAAACATGCCCAAAACAACCTGGCCTTTGCTTAGGGTGTTTTGATCAATACCATTTGCAGTGAACAGATTTTTCTACTAATTTATGGCTTTGTTTCACGGACAGAATAAATAAACGGTTTTTTTTGTTTACAATTCTGATGTACGATTATTTGAAAAGCTTTTCTCGTAAACTACAACCAGTACTGTTCAGGATGGCTTGATAGCTAACGGGAAGAAAGCAAATTTGATAAGTAAAGGCCGCCATACACGCTCCTTCTTGCCGTTCGATTTACTTGTGCAGTCAAAATTTGTAATTGTGTTCATGCCAGGAAATTGACAGTACGCATATACTAAATCGGTCGATTTGTGGACACACACGCTCAGTCTTGCATTCTAACTTTTGACTGTGCAAGCAAATCAAACGGCAAGAAGGAGCGTGTATGGCAGCCTTTACAACGTAGCGAATCATAAAAACAAAACACACGTATTTTTGTTATTGGCTGAACTGTCACATCACAGGCGGAGCGTGCGGATTACACCTCTTGCCCCTGTAACACTGCTATAGCCACCATCCCTTCTTTAAACAGTACACTCCCATCGGGGCGTTTTCGGCGTCCAGCATAGCACCTCCAGATTTCGTGGGCAGTCAACGTGTTAAATACAGTATCACATAGACAATTTGCAAAAGGTTTTCACAACAATTATAATTAAAAAATTGATAAAAGAAAAAGTAAGTAAACGTAAAATATGTTAAATTATCCATCATTAAGAGGGAATAATTTTTCCTCATTTTTCGGCGCAAATTGCATTCTGATATATTTTATACTTCAAAAGTTATACGCCCAAATTTTTCAACCGGGGTTGGAAAATTCTTAATAGCTCTTTGCTACGTTAATGTGAAAGAGACCATCCCAAAATTCTCGACGCTCGGGCATCACGACTGTCCAGCGAAAATGATGCCAGAATCGTGGGACGCGGGACCAAACGCTTACCCCCACTATGACCTACCGTCGTCTCCCACTATGCCCTACCGGCGTCCCCCACTTTCTTCCCACCGCACTGCCCACAAGCATATTTTTACTCCTGTCCGTGTGAGCTGTCTGTTGGGCTGCCGGGCACACGGACAGGGGTACGGTTATGCTTGTGTGCAGTGCGATGGGAAGAAAGTGGGGGACGACGGTAGGCCATAGTGGGGGTAAGCGTTTGGGCCCGCGTCCCACGATTCTGGCATCACTGGTACAGCGGTCGCTGCAGGGGGGCCAAGCTTCCCTCTTACGAAAGTTGAAGCAGAGTTCGTAGCGCCTCCTACCGATAAGGTGCGTACTAAACTGTGAATGTGTGAATTGGTGTGAATCGGGACGTATGTGTACGTGTATACGTGTAATGCACCGCTTACTTTAAAACCTGTCCACGGATCGTCGCACCAGCGACACGTATGCAGCAGATAGAAGGATAAACATTGAAATTGAATATTTCTTCTTTTCATAGTAAAATAAAATATATTCAATTTCTTTGTATATCCTTCTATTTGCTGCATACGCGTCACTGATGCGACGATCCATGGTCAGACGGCCTTAGAAAAGGTAAACCAGGGAAAGTGAGGACGCCATTTGAAGGATTTCTTGTCATTCAAAAATTTAATCTTTTAAATTTTATTTTAGAAATGACAGGGGTCCTTTGAATCACGTCCTTATGTGATGACTGATCCACGTGGGTTATGGTGGGTTACACTTCCTCGTGTTTGCGCCAAACATTTAAAGATGACGACGGTCGTCATGGTAACATTTCACCAACGTCGAAAGGTTGTGTGTCGTGCTCACTGATACACCTAGGTATGTGTGTGTAATGTACCTAGCGCCTCCTACCGATAAGGTGCTAACTAAACGGGAACTTCGGCCAATCAATGACGGCTTGGTCCCCCTGGGTCGCTGGCAGCTCTCCAAACGCCGGGACGGTGCATGGTTGTAGTGGAATGCGTCCGTGAGGCGGTGCTGCCATTTTACCCGTTCGCGCGAGCGCGGGTTGCAAAATTAAATGATGACCCTGTATTATTTCGCAATACAGCTTTGAATATAAATTCTTTACAAACCTTCCATAAAACGGAATTCTAGCTTTCGTTGCATTTTGTTTTATTTGATCGTAAGCACCAGCACGAAAAGTATCAGCGCATACCAAACAGGCTTTCCAATTTTTTTTTAGATAATGGTAGGCAAGTTTTGTACATGTAGTTGTTTTTCCGGAACCTTGCAAACCAACAAACATAATTATATTCGGCCGTCCTTTTATCGGCTGATAGGCTTTTACTCCTGGATCAATCAACTGGAACATATAAAAATACTCTATTAATCCATTTTTATAACTACTAACTGTTAACACAAACTCTATAATATAATGCAATGAATGTCTGCAATGAAAGTTTAAAAATAACAGGAAGTACAGTAAGTATTTGGGCCTGCATAATAGTTTCCGCACTTATTTATAAAAAAAACGTATCTAGGTCACGACTACAAATCGTAATCAAGGAATTGCTGCTTTGAAATTGCCGTTTCGAATAGGGAAGGTGGAAGGGATTTTTTTTATTCTTAACTACTTCATTTGTTGTTGTTGTCGTCGTGTCGTTTATTATTATTATTATTGTTATTATTTATTCAACATGTGAAGAGTCTTTAGTTAACAATAGACAGTTAATAAAGTTAAACAAATAAACTGTGCAAAAGAAATGCCAGTACATAAATAATAAAACAATAAAACAACAAATAATAAAACTAATAAACTAATAAACTGACGGACATGTATAGAATCATTACTCCGAATCAAAGCCCGCAAACGATCTTTAAAAGAGGTCAGTGAAAGTACCAATAGGGTGGATCTCATTTTTCGAACTTAATTTTTTTTGCACGCCGCCCTCTGATTTTCCTTTTTATGAAAAAATAATTTGTGCCAAATGAAAGATCGATTATTGTCGGGAAGACGTAGCGCATTGTATGCGAAGTTTTGAAACTGAAGTAACTGCGCGGTAAGCGTAAAGAGTGACGTGTTTCTGAAAATTTCAATGAAATATTTTATATTTTTATAATATAATTCTTTACTTATTTAGTATTATTTTGTTCATGCGTGCATTAAAACACAACAAGTTTCATTTGTACGATATAAGACTATTTGGTAATTATTTACTTTATCGATTCCTCACCGATTTTTATGAAATTTGGATACGTTGTCGGGGACACGATTCTGCACAACTTTTTCCTATACATGTTACCCCCGCTGGGCCCTAGTATCCGAAATATTTGCGAAAAACTTCTGTTGATTTATTCTGACGGAACGCATTTCACTTTCCAACTTTTCCCGGGTATTAGTATTGGTTTGGCTGGATGAGTGCGGCGAAGGGGGGGGGGGCACGCCCGCTCGCGGGCGCGTAAAGCATGGTAGGGAACCGGTTGTAAGTTTAGAGATTTGAACCAGAAATTTGCGGATGCCCGTCAACACCCTGACTCTGTACCCCGACCCACATCGGTTCGCCATCATGCTAAACGCGCCCCCCGCGCTAATTTAACCCCAACCACTACTAATACCTCAGGCAAATTTAAAGTTAAGGATATATCACTTCGTATTGTCGTATTAATTATAATTATATGTAAACGTATGGCCATGGCCGGCCGTAGCAATCGAATGTATTTATGTCTGTCTAGGAACGGACGAATTCGACTGCGATCGTCAGCGTGGCCGCAAGACGGAGGAGCCCCCGGCATCTCGTGAGTCGTCAGTTAGACAACCCTGATATATACCACCAAAATGACCGGCAAAGTATCCAAATTCTTAGGTGGCCACTATAGTGGCCAGCCCGGCCCTCTAAAGGTTAAATGATATTTGGTATGGTTTTCATTGGAAAAATGTAAGGAAGCCATCGGTGTTACTTCCGCATCGATACAATAAGGAATAAACAATCTGTTTTTTCTGGAACAGGTATGTCGACCGTTATAATAGACCCAGTGATGCCAGAATCGTGGGACGTGGGACAGAACGCTTACCCCCACTATGACCTACCGTCGTCTCCCACTATGGCCTACCGTCGCCCCCCACTTTCTTTCCATCGCACTGCACACAAGCATATCCCTACCCCTGTCCGTGCGCACGGCAGCCCAACAAGCAGCTCACACGAACATGAGTAAAAATATGCTTGTGTGCAGTGCGGTGGGAAGAAAGTGGGGGACGCCGGTAGGGCATAGTGGGAGACGACGGTAGGTCATAGTGGGGGTAAGCGTTCTGTCCCACGTCCCACGATTCTGGCATCACTGAATAGACCCTTTCAAGTGCTCGAACCGAGCTGGGTCCCTTAACACAGTACCTGAGGTCTGCTCGCCGCGGCGACGGGCCGCGATCCACCGCCGCGGCGACGAGCCGCGATCCACCGCCGCGGCGAATCGCGTCTAGGAAATCCTACCTTTACGTAGCTCAGTGCGACGCTGCGCGACCTTCACGAACGTGGGGAGACCCACATGACGATTCGATACATTCGGGGTGTGCCGAAGATCATGTCAAGCAACCACCGACTGGACTCCTCGCAAAAAAAAACTGAAGCGGCACCCTTTAGTATATTTTCAGAACGTCCGTGGTCTTCGTACTAAACTTGATACTCTAATAAATTCGCTTCTCTCATCAGCTGTTTCGTATGACGTTATTATTCTAGTCGAGACCAGGCTTAACTCTGCGATTTCCTCTTTTGAGCTGGGTTTAGGTAACTATTTAGTTTATAGGTGTGATAGATCCCTTAGTGCAAGCAGCTATTCAAGAGATGGAGGAGTCCTTATCGCGGTCAAGAAGTCGTTGCCTTCTTGTCCTGTTAGTGTTAGCTGCGCTGATGTGGAACAGGTTTTTGTGAGAGTCCACCTCCATAATAATGAACACTTATTACTGGGAGCTATTTACTTGCCGCCAGCATCCCAATCTACCCTTTACGGGAAACATGTTGATAGTATCACCGAATTATATGACAAATATAATGACGACATATTCTCGCTGTATGGTGATTACAATCTCTCGCATATGCAATAGACATTGATAGTGAAGAAAATAACTTTTCGATACCCTAAAGTAACTTTTTCTTACTGACTTATGAATCTGATGTAAACACGTCGTTTGTAAGTATGTGCATTTTTTTAATCTGTAATTTGACCTTTTTTTAAAGTAATACTGATCGTTACCTAGTACTTTCAAGTGTCTCGTTAGACACAATTTATAATTGAAGTTCAAAAGCATGGCCAGGGCGATTGTAACATCGGCAGTCGGGGTCGGTTGTACCGCAACAGAACCGAATAGTGTCAAAGGAAGCGAACAATATTGTCTTGTTTACATATAAACCATTTAGTGTTACAACCGACCCAAGATCAGATACGGTTGCAACACTTTACGCTGTATCGTTAGGACTATAACACTCCGCTTCTCATTTTTTATTAATAACTTGGATATTACCTGACATACAGTGAAACTATTGTGACTCAATAATGTCAGATAAGTAAGTAACATTTCCGTATAAGGGTTTTTGTTGTAAATGTAATAGTTTCTGAGTAATCGTATTTCCAAGCCAAAGTGTTATTACCGCCTTAGGCCTACCCTAGTGATAAAACTGTGCAACCCCTAAATATTATTAAATTTGTCTAAAATTTGGCATACAGATCACTTAGATGAATAGAGCCAAGGGGGCACGCAAAGTTATATGAAAATAGCACCTTTGGAAAATTGAAACGCCCTACTGTACAGGGTGTCCCACGGTAGACTGGACAGCGCCGTAGCTCCTAAAGTATTGGAGATAAAATTTTTTAAAAAATAGGGAATTGCATGGTTCGAAGGGGCTAATAAATTAGCCCGAACGATTTTTTTTTTCGATTATTATTTTAAAAAATACGATGGTCAAGTTCGGTTTTTCAAATGGAACTATTTTTTTTGAAGTCCTGAGTTGATAGTGCGTTCCAAGACAAATTCAATAAGCATCAATGTATACACTTTATTTTCACTGGTTTTTGAGATATTGCGCTTGCAAATTTACTGATTTTCACTGCAAGAAACTCCTCTGGAATAGCAAGGACCGGGGACGGTCTTACTGGCGCCACGGGTGGCACTGCCTGTTGAAATAGATACCTACCTGCGAAAGGTCTACGCCAGGCCCAAAGGCTGGACAATTCTTTTCCGCCAGAAATGCTACTTAGGTAGGTACATCTGCGGTATCGAGAAGCGCATCGTTACTTTTATTTCGCACTTGCTTCTAGGCTCGGATAGCCAGTTCGTCTGGGAGGGATGCAAGTTGGATTGGTTAGGTTCGGAGGAGTGAAAGTTGCTAGACTAAATTTCAACTATAGGGAGCAGATTGTATCAGAACCAATCGGATTTGCATCCCTCACAAACGGCTGCTAGAGAGCAAGAGGCCCTCTTCACAGCAATACCTTCTCCCCAATGCCCACCATCTTTCGCACGGAATACGCCAACGCATGGTTTTGTTTTGATATCGAAGCTCATGTTTATACTCGAGAGGACCACGCGTCGACAGCGGGCTACCCCTTTTCTTACCGTGTCTCTCTACGAGGAGTATTGCCGATGGATTGTAGAAGCGCAGATGTCTGGATGCCAGTTGTTGAATTCAGGTGACGATAGAAACACTTTATTACAAAACACACATGTACTATAATTAAAGTAAATCGTATTCCTCTCGGGCAGGAGTCGCCCGACGTTCGTCAAGAAGATGCGGCCTGGTACCCCGTGGCGAGGACAACCCTTCGCAGGGTCTCGCTCGATTTTTATGACTTTTACCGGAAAAAGGTACGAATCCTGGGCCGAACGTAACGAATTGAGGTCGAGCCCCCGCAGTCGAGGGTTAAATATCCATTACAGCGTATTAAGAAATTCTTTTCTTCATCGTATCGAGAGGGAAGTGACGCGAATGGATTCCTTATGTTTTTCTGACGAAAATCATACCAAATATCATGCAAATCGGACTACTTTGACACAAGCTATTTGTATTTCCTGTGTAAAAGTTGTCCGATTTACACGATATTTGTAATGATTTTATCAGAAAACCCCAAGGAATCCATCGGCGACACATTCATATCCATACGATAAAGAATAAAGAATTATTTTATTTCCTAAACAAATACAGGGTAATTCTGGAGGTACGCCCGTCGCCTCGTGGCGAGGACAACACCCCGCAGTGCCCATCGAATTTTATGGCTTTCGACCCTCGAAGGGTTTGGAATATCATTAAGACGTGAGAAATGTTTAGGATTTCAAATGTTTGCTTCTTTTCTTCGTCGTATCGAAGGAGAAAGTGATGCTAATGGATTCCTGGCGTTTCGTCGATTAAAATTATAACAAATTTCATGTAAATCGGACAACTTTTACCTCGCCATGAACGATTCCAAAGCAACTTCGAGCTACCTCGAGCAAAGCTCGCAGGGTGATTCTCCAGCTACGCCGGTCACCCCGTGGCGAGGACAGACCTTCGCAGTGCCCCATCGAATTTTATGGCTTTCGACCCTCGAAGGGTTTGGAATACCATTAAGAAGTTGTGAAATCTTCGACTTCCGCATTTCTCATCGGATCTTTGCGAAAACGACGCCAATGGATTCCTGGCGTTCCGTCGATTAAAATCATACCAAATATCATGCAAATCTGACTACTTTGACACAAGCTATTTGTATTCCCTATGTAAAAGTTGTCCGATTTGCACGATATTTGGCATGATTTTCATCGGAAAATCACAAGGAATCCATTGTCGTCACTTCTATGTCGGTACGATCAAGAAAATACTTTCTTAATACGCTGTAATGGATATGTCACCCCTTGACTGCGAGGCGCCTACCTCAATTCGCTACGTTCGACCCAGGATTCATACATTTTTCCGAAAAAAGCCATAAAATTCGATGGGCACTGCGGGGTACCAGGCGGCATCCTTCGACGGGCGTCGCTTCAGAAAACACTGGACCTACCTGCTTCAGAAATATAATAATTCTTTATTCTTTATCGTATGGATATGGAAGTGTCACCGATGGATTCCTTGTGATTTTCCGATGAAAATCATACCAAATATCGTGCAAATCGGACCACTTTTACATAAGAAATACAAATAGCTTGTGTCAAAGTAGTCAGATTTGCATGATATTTGGTATGATTTTAATCGACGGAACGCCAGGAATCCATTGGCGTCGTTTTCGCAAAGATCCGATGAGAAATGCGGAAGTCGAAGATTTCACAACTTCTTAATGGTATTCCAAACCCTTCGAGGGTCGAAAGCCATAAAATTCGATGGGGCACTGCGAAGGTCTGTCCTCGCCACGGGGTGACCGGCGTAGCTGGAGAATCACCCTGCGAGCTTTGCTCGAGGTAGCTCGAAGTTGCTTTGGAATCGTTCATGTCGAGGTAGGCTCCGAAGACATTCCAACGGGCGAGGCATGCCTCGCGCGCTTGCCTCGCAACGTCTAGACGCACCTTTATGGTGCGGAATCCGTAGTAGGGGTCCCAATGTGTTTGCGGATTTAGTAGTGACCACGAATCTTCCAAATGGCCTGGGTCTCGGTGGCCCAGTTTGCTGTTTGAGGGTTAATCTATTACTCTCAATTTTTTTAAGTCAGCGCTAGATTTACACAATGCAAATGATGAGGCGCCACGATGGTGTTGTTACGTAGCATTGGAGTATAAGGGGCCTCGGAGAGTTGGCGTTGGCCGTGGTGACATAAAGGTTTGTCCTCACTAGCAAACAGTTTGCGAACACTGTTCGCAAACAACGCTCGCAAATTATTCGCGAACTTTTTATAACCATTGCTCGTGTAAAGGTGCGTCCACAATAGCGAACAGTTCGCGAACAGAGGATTCCTAGGAAATTCAGTTCCCATACAGTTCGTGAACAGTTCACGAACGCTGGTACAGACCTACCTTAAGGTGGCTGATCAGCAGGGATCGGCGGCTTAAGCTACATGCATGGAGGGGGAAACACCTACCGGCGCGATGGTTATGTGTGCGTGACTGACGCAGGCGTAGTTCATGCACGCATAACCACCGCTCCTGTAGGTGTTTCCCCCTCCATCAGTGTAGCTTAAGCCTGCCAATCCCTGCTGATCAATGCGCAACGAACCTGAACATCGCGGGTTCGAGTCACAGCGCCCGAAGGCTCTCTTTTTCCGTCACATACACATTAGTTTAAGCAATACAGAAATAATTTATTATACCTTTACAAGTTCCTTGAAAACAGCACTCTGTATCATCCTTCTCTTGTTAAGACCTCCAGCCATGTCATCGAAGTCAATAACAAGACGAACATTTTCCCTTAACTTTTTGACGAGTCGGATATTGACATCTGCTTCCAATAATGCTGCACATATTTCTTTTAACATAGAATTAAGAACCTGTGAAAAAGATTAACAACTTTTACTTAAAGAACGAAAACATGGACACACAACCGTTTCCTATCACACCTGTGTGACTTAGGTCATAGATATCGACTGGTTATGCGCCTGGTATGCATATGAATTGGCTCATTTGATTGTAGACGATCTGATATGTATATCGAGTTATTTCAACAGTCTTTAGGTATTTTTGTTTGAACTTGAACCAAGTTGAACTACGAGGCAAAAGCTACAACGAAATAAGATTATTATGATTTCCTTCTTCTTTAATGACTTTTAGACCGAGTGCCAGTGAACATTTTTCTTACGTCATTTTTTAATGGAAATAATTCTAATTTTATGAAATCATGTATACAGCCGATAACGGAAAACATCATCTGGCAGTCAGGCGTTAGACCAACGATGCATGGGCGTACGTTGAAAGTGCGAAAAACAGTAAAATTACGTCATTTTTTAATGGCTGATTCTTTGTGTGGTAATAACTTAATGATATAATAAGTTATAATAAAATGTTGCCAAACGTTTTTATTAGAACTTAAGGGGTGCCAGACGTTCATAAAATTGCATTTTTACAATGATCATTTACATCATAGATAAATGGCTGCTTCTTTTTTTGAACATTAAGTTAGAACCCCTTTAACACTAATATATAATTGCCAGACGAAAATCGCGGAATTAACACCTTGCCAGACGTGAGCAAAGTTTCGGTCAGCGCGCACATCGACACCTCGACGCTACACTTAATCCATTTCTGTAATACTTCCTCAACAATTATATACGTTTTCTAGACGTATATATCGGAACTAACATATCATCAAACAGCTGCAATATGAATGTTGGAACGTGTTATATTGCCAGCTTATCGAAACATGCGATACTGTCACATCGGTAATTTCCAGGAGCACCCATATACATATAATAATATAAATTATAATACAATAGGCTTCTACATATTTGCACCTGCCAATCATTAATTTTTACTGTTTTTTCTCATTTTCAACGTACGCCCACGCGTCGTTGTTCTAACGCCCGACTGCCAGACGATGGTTTCCGTTATCGTCTGTATACATGATTTCATAAAATAAGAATTCTATCCAGTAAAAAATGACGTAAGAAAAATGTTCACTGGCTCTGAGTCTATTCTTGCTATCGGTGTATTATCTGGTCGGTACCTCGTCCAAAATATTCAAAAGGTTTTGAGTTAAAAAATGTACCGGCTACAGCAGCACCGTCCAGCGTAGGGGCCACACACGCGCCTGCTTCCCCTTCCAACCTTTCTTTCGAGCAGCGTGACTTGTCGTCAAGGAAACCGCGCGACGCTGAAAAGGAGACCGCGACATTTCCGTAGACAAGGAAGCTCAGACGCCACGACGTTCACTGTTACTTTGAATCGGCCGCGTCTATGCGTCATGGCAACGACGGACGATGGTGGGGGACGGCTTTTGCCTCTCAAGAGGCAAGTTGGAAGGCACTGGCTTACACGGAGAATGATGACACGCAGCCGGCAAATACAGAAAACAAAATCGAAACGACAGGTCCATCATGGCTCCATGGCGGGTGATCCGATAACGCACGAAATACAACGAAAACGAACGACCGACTACTTAGTCGGCTTACGGCCGACTATTCGGCGTCTTGGGGGACGATTAATCGGCTAGTCGGCCAAAACCCTAGTCGGCACATCTCTAATATACATATATATATATGTATATGTATATATATATATATATATATATACAGGGTCATCGTTTAATCCTGCAACCCGCGCGCGCACGAACTTGTAAAATGGTAACACCGCCTCACGGACGCATTTCACTACAACCATGCACCGTCCCGGCGTTCGGAGAGCTACTAGCGACCGTTGGACAACAGTGATGCCCGAGCTTCGAGAATTTTGGGCTGGTCTCTTTCAAATTAACGTTGCAAGGAACTATTCAGAATTTCCCAGTCCGGGTTGAAAAATTTGGGGCCTTTTTCGTATAACTTTTGAACTATAAGAGATATCGGAATGCAATTTGCGCCGAAACATGAGGAAAAATTATTCCCTTGTAATGATGGATAATTTAACATATTTTACGTTTACATAATTTTTTATTTATCAATTTTTTAACCATAATTGTTTAAAAAGCTTTTGCAAACTGTTTATTTGATAATGTATTTAACGCTGATTTTTTAAATTCGCGGTGTTGATAAACAATAAGCTAGTTGTTTCTGTATCATTACTTTCATAAATTGAGAAATTAAATTTTTATCCAATTATGTGTTTGTTCTGCAGACATCACAATCTATTGTTCTGGTTTTCTTTTTTATGATTTTATCCTTAATGCGGTGCATACCTAGACCAGACGTAAGGGGTAACTAATGGGACGTGTCTTTGATTGTAGCGGTGTTTGAATTTTTTTCTAGAATTGTTGTGTTTGAATGTTTTAGCTACTCAACGCCACGCCTATACCGGCTTCCGTTAATGTCATTTTTTGGAATGATTTGCCATTATTGTGGCTTTTACAAGCAGGTGGCGAAAAATCTCTTCGTACAAGGGTATAGCGCCGCGGTCAACCCTGTCATAGCTAAAATTTTTTAAATTGAGATTATTTTCAAATCTCATTACAGTAATCTGGGTGCGAGTGGTAAACCGATCATAAAACCGGAGCGCGCGGCTCGATTACCTGGGCCGGGAAATTCCCAATACCTAGCTCTTTGCGACGCTAAAATTTTCGAAGCTCGGGCATCACTCTTGTCCAGCGGTCGCTGGCAGCTCTCCGCTGGGCCGGTGCATGGTTGTAGTGGAATGCGTCCGTGAGGCGGTGTTACCATTTTACAAGTTCGCGCGCGCGCAGGTTGCAGGATTAAACGATAACCCTATATAACGCAGAAAGTGTATTGTATGTTTGTGTGATTGTCTGTCGCCTAAAAACTTTCGAACGGTAAACCCTGGGGTCAGGAAATGTACCTCAGCTCATTATGTCTGGCTAATCCAGATAAACGTGACTATTTTCTTAAAAAAAAATATTTTCTTTTGTAAAATCAAAATCTAAATTTCGTAGTAACGCTAGGAGAGCTATATAGCTCTCCTAATTATAGGAACCGTAACTTAAACTTATATAGTTTGATATTTAAGTACTTTATAACGGTTATTCAGAATAATGGTTCTTCATAACTCTTTCAGTTAGAACCTTTATACAGGGTCATCGTTTAATCCTGCAACCCGCGCGCGCGCGAACATACGAAAATGGCAACACCGCCTCACGGACGCATTCCACTACAACCATGCACCGGCCCAGCGCAGAGCTGCCTGCGACCGTTGGATAAGAGTGATGCCCGAGCTTCGAAAATTTTAGCGTCGCAAAGAGCTAGGTATTGGGAATTTCCCGACCCAGGTAATCGAGCCACGCGCTCCGCTTTTATGATCGGTCTACCACTCGCACCCCAGATCACTGTAATGAGGTTTGAAAATAATGTCAACAGATCTCGTACCCGTCTCAATTTCAAAAATTTTAGCCACGACAGGGTTGACGGTTCCTTGTACGGAGAGATTTTTCGCCACCTGCTTGTAAAAAACACATCGGTAACGGCACATCGTTCCAAAAAATGACATTAACGGAAGCCGGTATAGGCGTGGCGTTGAGTAGTTAAAACATTCTAACACAAAAATTCTAGAAAAAAATTCAAACACCGCTACAATCAAAGACACGTCCCATTAGTTACCCCTTACGTCTGATCTAGGTATGCACCGCATTAAGGATAAAATCATAAAAAAGAAAACCAGAACAATAGATTCTGAGGTCTGCAGAACTAACTCAATTTATAAATGTAATGATACAGAATCAACTAGCCTATTGTTTATCAACACCACGAATTTTAAAAACAGCGTTAAATACATTATCAAATGAACAGTTTCCAACAGCTTTTTAAACAATTATGGTTAAAAAATTGATAAAAGAAAAATTAAGTAAACGTAAAATATGTTAAATTATCCATCATTAAGAGGGAATAATTTTTCCTCATTTTTGACGCAAATTGCATTCCGATATGTCTTACAGTTCAAAAGTTATACAAAAAAGACCCCAAAATTTTCAACCGGGGCCGGGAAATTTTGAATAGTTCTTTGCAACGTTAATTTGACAGGGACCAGCCCAAAATTCTCGAAGCTCGGGCATCACTGCTGTCCAGCGGTCGCTTGCAGCTCTCCGAACGCGGGGACGGTGCATGGTTGTAGTGGAATGCGTCCGTGAGGCGGTGTTGCCATTTTACAAGTTCGCGCGCGCGCGGGTTGCAGGATTAAACGATGACCCTGTATAGGGACATTCTACGCGAAATCGGACACTTTTCGGAGAAACATTTCGGATGTTGCTGAAATTTGAATATGTTGTAGTCTTTAGTGATATTTAAACGTATCTCAAAGGATTTTTCAAAAATTTGAAAACTGTCGATTTTACAGCTGTTTGAAGTTAAGTGTTATTTTGCAACCATTATAGCTATGGAAGTAGTTAACGGATGGAGATGAGCTTTACGGTGCTTATGGAGAAGACATAGTAGTTTTAAGAAAAAATTATTTCAGTTTTAAAAAAAAAATTTGACCATTTTTGTGCAATTATTTTAAACAAATTCAGGTTTTTAACATCGGGCGCGATTTTAAAAATCTGAAAAAAGGAGAATATAGGTCTATCGTTCCCCTTGATGGACAAATTATCAAAAATATGGACATTTTAAAATTGGCCCTGCAAAAATTGCCGAATGTTGACGCTGTGTCAAATCACACCGGCTCGACTGACTGACAATGAGCCGTGCGGTATTCGCAGCGGCCAAGCGGCTATATCTACTATTCTTATACAGTGTTCTCGTATATGGCATGTTTTTGTAAAAAAACTGAAGACGGAAAACTTTTACTGCGTCTTATACACAACATAGTACGGTAACTCAATTTTTGGTGCTCGCAATATTTTCCTTGAAACGATGGTGACCCTCAGTTTTTTAAATGGAATGCTATATAGTTGATTATCTGATATGAAAGGGACTGTCGAGACAAATTCAACCATATGGTATACTATGACCTCCAAGGCAACACATGGTTAGGAACGAAATTCAATCTATTATAGACAGTTCGATACATTTACTTCGTAAACCGAGTGCGAACGAAATAGCGCACCAGCGAGAGACCCTCGGTCGACTGCGACTTGAGTCATCCAGCACTGAATATGAAAATATTCATATTTCTCATTACACCTTGATAAGAATGTTACCACCGATAGATTCGGTTTATTTTTTCTTATGAATACATGATTACATGTGTCTCGCTGAGTTTCGTGGGCTTCAATGCTCGAAACCAGCGGGGCTATACAATGTTGCGCACTATACTCGAGCTCATTTTAGAAGGAACTTATTTCGCGCATGTTGAATGAGCTCATTGGTTCCAAGGGAGCATTTGTTTGATGTATAGCCAATAGTAGCTTGTTTCGGCGCCAACATGCGCAGAACCGATCTAAACTCGTCGGTCGGAAAGTTCCTTCTAAAATGAGCTCGAGTATAAGCAGTGACAAATCTGAAGTTCTGCAATTTTTAATCAGATCTTTGCAAAAGTGACGTCAATCGATTCCTTATGTTTTCTCGATCAACTTGACCCCAAAAATGATATAATTCGGATCATAATTAAAGAAATTACGTGAAAAGATTGTTTGCAGAATTGAAAGCCCGTTTCGTTAAAAATAGTCTGATTTAAATCATTTTCTGTCAATTTAATCGGGAGAATGCCAGAAACCCATCTACCACAAATGCAGGGTGGAGGAGGTACCCTTTCCATGACGCCGACCGGACTAGTGAAAATGCACAGGCTGGATGGACGTGATTATTATGTGGCCCCCTCCTCAAAGTGACAGAAAATATAATCTATATATATGCTGTATGAAAATAAATGTTTAGCGCCTATTTCGTTCTTTTGCTTTACATTTGTGAACTTTTTATCATCCTTCCGAAACATTATTATTACGGCGCAACAGTATCTTTAGAAAATCGGGTATAGAGTATAGGTTATGTTTTCTGTCACTTCGAGGAGCGGCTTTTCTGCCACTTGGAGGACCGAATTTTCTGTCTCTTGGACACGGTGTAAGAAGGAAAGGTGGTCCGACCAGTGATGCCAGATTCGGGACGGGTTCCCTCGAGAATTTCCCCCACCACGCATGCACACTACGTCGGAGATGCGTGTCCGTGAGTTGGACTCCGAAGCGTCGAGCTCACGGACACGCTGCTCCGACGTAGTATGCGCGAGGTGGGGGAAATTCTCGAGGGAACCCGTCCCCGATCTGGCATCACAGGGTCCGACTCCGCTACCCCCACTACTGAATTCTTGTGATCTAAAGTGTATAGTTCCGCCAAAGCCCGCTATGTGCGCTAGTGAGAACGCGTACCCGTCGGTGAGAGGTGTTACTGTGTGCATAGACTCACGTATATACACATGTACATACTGTAGACAGCCTGGGGGCGCTGTTGCTCTACACACATCAGTAACAACTCTCACCGACGGGTACGCGTTCTCACTAGCGCACATAGCGGGCTTTGGCGGAACTACACACTTTAGATCACAAGAGTGGGGATGGAGTCGGACCACCTTTCCTTCTTACACCGTGCTCTTGGAGGAACGGTGGAACTCTCCACAAAGTGACAGAAAACATAACCTATGCGCTATACCCGATTTCCTAAAGCTACTGTTGCGGCGTAATAATAATGTTTTGGAAAGATAATAAAAAGTTCACAAATGTAGCGCAAGAGAACGAAATAGGCGCTAAACATTTATTGCCATATAGCATATACATAGGTTATATTTTCTGTCACTTCAAGGAGGGAAACACATAACAATCACGCGCATCCAGCCTGCGCATTTTTACTAGCCCAATTCAACATCCAACACAATTTTATATATAATGTTTGTTCATAACTGCATCTGCAATGTTATAAGTGTATTTCATGTTCTGTCTCAATGTTTTGCTAATGAAAAAATGTCTAACCTAACAAACTTTATTTTCTGGGGACATCTCATCTATTTTTCCTTTTCACTTATAATTCCATACTGCTAACGTAGAATATTGTAACATAAGCACATTTCAAGTGATTGAAATGTACAATGAATTTTCTACATTTGCAGTACCAGCCGACTTTCCGTTTAAATTTTTATAAGTACAACGCAACAGCTGAGAATTTCTTTCCTTATTCAGAATAGAATACGGAAATAGCAAACAGCTCCCTGTCGCGTGCATCAGGCAGCGGCGTATCTATGGGTAATACCATTTCAGTGCAGAAAAAATCTGCTGTAATACCGACCTGCCGAATCGGCCAGACCACGTGACGTGTCTACCCCCTTAATAACGTTATTTTGTTTTCGGTGTTAAAAAATTTAAATTGAACGCGTCCCTTATTTTCATTATGAATCTATTTGTGCCTGAATACGAACAGTAGATACATTCTGTGATCGCGAATTTTTATTTTCCACAATCTATTTTTTTTTATACAGTTTATATTGTCCTGGGTGAAACATAATATTCCGCACCTGGACACGCGTTACATCCGGAAACCTCAACCCTCTATTTTTTTATAATACATAATTATAATATATAATAGTTTATAATATAATTACCAAATGCAATACAATTGTTAAAGACATGTTAATGTGTTTTCTTTTATAAATGAAATAACCGGTTCGGAACAAAACTTGTTTTTCGTTGCAATGGAAATGAAATATTTTTCGACGAGGACGATATTAACCCTTCCTGATCACACTGGATCCAATGGGCGGCCCACTTTTTAACTTTGGAGTTGGATACCGGAGCTGGATTCCTGGGTTTGAAATGGTATTGACCTAACATTTTACAAGAATTTGAGGTTTCCTCTTCCAATACAGATCGTCAATTTTTTATTCAAAACGCACGGTTTTAAGCGTGGATCCAACGGATCCATGTGTGACCAACGCGTAAATTTTATCTACTCTATTTCGAGAAATTTACTTCAATAAAATGTAATACGTATGGCTGTGACAATATTTTTTACCCCCAAGTTATATGGATGTGTGTATAATGAGTACGAACACAGAATGTATATGTGTGCAGAAAGCGCGAGAGAAGACTAGATTCAATAATTTTCATTGTTAAATTACTTTCTTATGAATAAAAATAATAATCATCATCATTTAATAATAATAAGAATCATTATAATAATAATAAATAGTTATTTCTCTTAATGAAACGTGTTTTTTTACTCCACATTTGGTCAACTTCAGATCTCAAAATAAATACCTTTTTTTGAAACGCACAGTATGAAACTGTATACGTTCTAAAAGGACTGTCTTATTAGTATCAGCCACAATCTGTACGAAAATTTATCGAAAAATAAAAGAAGTTATGATTGTTTTAGTAAAAAAATACATTTTTCTGGACATCACACCTTACCGATTTTTTTGGTACATGTTGTCATTTCATTTCTTACTAAAGCGCGACTATACCATATTTTACAATGTTCAAAGTGTCTATTATAATTTTTTTGACTCGACTGGACTAATACAGTTCGTACGTTAACTGTTTAAAAATTGGCCGGGTCCATTAGACCCAGTGTGTCCACCGTGTAACTTTACAGAAGTGTGACCACGAAGGGTTAACCGAAACGAAACTATTATTATCGGAGCTGAACCGAAACGAAACAAAAAAACATTTCGTTCCATGTCCCTGGTTACAACAGATGACCGTGTTGGACATTGTTTGCATTCCAAACAAAAAATTTGTTACTGGAACTACTAGAACCACAAAACGATCAGATATAGCACCATTAGCATATAGAATACAAATATATTTTGATGGTGTGGTTATATTAGTTCTCATCAGAAACTCATATAACATGATGTGATATAAATGATTTTTGTTCTCGTGCGTGGTTCTTACAATTAGTCTAAGTGGTCTAAAGGCTCCTACATACGGTGATGCAAGAGTCCGTGAAACACTGATGCCTCCATCACGCATCTTGCTCACCACCTATGTGCGTGAGCAAGATGCAAGAGTCGTGATGCAGGCATCAGTGTTTCACGAACTCTTGCATCACCGTGTGTAGGAGCCTTAAGAGTTTCACATAGCACAGAAAAAACATATGTAACTTACACAGGTCCAACACTTAAAATGTATCTCGAAGACAGACATCCTGCTATTACTTTAACATTTTTTTCCATATATACCTATACTTGAAGTCATTTTAGAAGGAACCCATTTCGCGCATGTAGAATGAGCTCATTGGCTCTGAGGGAGCGTTTGTTTGGGGTATAACCAATAGTAGCTTGTTTCGGTACCAATGAGCGCCAACATGCGCAGAACAGGTCTGAACTTGTCAGCGGCAGGTTCCTTCTAAAATGACCTCAATTATATACATATAGTAGGGAACAAAATAACTCGAAACAATGTACTAGTCTTTAACGGGGAGCAGCTATATTACCAAATATTAAAATTACTTCTACCCTATATACATTATTCAGAATTGATAAATCTAACATCATGTTTTGAATATTATGTATTGCCAGTACCATCATGAAATGATAATGGGGTATCATTTCAATCTATATTCATTGCAATACAATGTTTAAGCATTTGATAGCAGACGTTGCAGGTTTGAACTACTTATGTAAACACCATAACTAATTTTCAGTCGATTTTACTGAGAATTTGTATATAAGGGTGTACCATAATATGTGGGCATAATTTCAGTGGTTGATTCAGCATACAAAAATAGTAAACAA
The DNA here is from genome assembly GCA_963855975.1 of Andrena chrysosceles. Taxonomy (NCBI): domain Eukaryota; kingdom Metazoa; phylum Arthropoda; class Insecta; order Hymenoptera; family Andrenidae; genus Andrena; species Andrena chrysosceles. Next base: position 348,960 of record OY979769.1, on the reverse strand, counting down.
AAGTTCATACAAATGCTTGTCCAATCTGACCTTGTTTCCGTCTTACTACCGGTTCTGTCTATGGTTTACAACATAGCATTAGATAGCATTGACATACTTCACTAGTGATTTGACAAGGGTTACCATTGAATTCAAACAATGCCTGGCAATTTTAAAAAGGTAAGAAGGTCAATAATAAGATGTTTAGAGGCTTATACTTGAACGAAAGGTTGTCAGTTCGCGGTATTTCTATGAAGAATGGCGCACAATTGTTAGAACACAAAAATTACTGTAACTCAAAAACACGGTCAGATAGGACAAATGTTTGTATGAACATTTTTTATTGTTTTTGTGTTCTGAATCCACTGTATATTGAGAATGGATCGCTTTTTCAGTCAATGTAATTAAAATTAACTAATAGATATATAACCATATAGAACATCAAGTACAAAGGTAAACTTTATTATTCAAGAAGCGATGCTGCGCTCATTGAAATCTTAGCAAAGTAAACAAACAGTGTGAGAGCGCTTGTCCATTCTAAAATGGTTAAAAGCAAATCGAAATCAGTTCTACATTCTCAATAAGTAAATTAAACAATTCACTAAAATAAAAAGCGTTAAAACGATTTATAACATAAATAGAATTATAAATAAATAAAAGGAAATAACTGTATTGATAATATATTTTTCGTTACTCGTCGTATATCAAAACTAATTTTAAGGTTATAACCAGAACAGAATACTTACTTCTTCATTAATAACAGTTGCATTACTGAGTGATCGAAGTGCGGACGTAATCTTACGTCCTAAATCTGCAAGAACCATTTTACCACAACTATCTAACTTTCAGGCAGGAAAAACAGAAAATTAAATGCACACAGTTGTTACTCAAATTTTGCTAACACACTATGACAGCATATCTAACTCTTTAGTCAAAACAAAACTGAATATTTATATGTGTTTGCTTGCAGTCTGTGATTTCTTATTTCGAAATTATTTTAAAATCACTTTCTTGGAAATTCTTGTCAGCACAATATTTTTATTTCAACACGGCACATAAACTCACAAACGTAGATAAAAAGGTTAGGAAATTCTATGTCAGATTTTGTCATTGATAACTAACAACCAGGGTAGTGATACTCACGGTGTAATTATTACACCGTGGTGATACTCAATGTATTTTTTTTGTTGCGACTCCCGTTTGGCGGCGTGTAGTATAAGCTTCGGAAGCGCGGAGTTCAGATTGAATCACTTGAATGTAATTGTAATGGGAAAGGGAGACAAAGTGAAGTTCGCACAAGGCCGAGGTGTTTGAAAATAGTTAGAGATCCTTTAATGAGAGGACTTGAAGATTATAAATTAATCGATACCCCCTTGGAAACGGGTGTTTGAATAAATGAACCACACTTTGATCCTTTCTCCTCTTAGAGCATATAAGTACTATGGAGGTCTCATTAAAAGCTTGAAACTGTTGCGGCGTCCAACTCAACAAATACTCTGAAATGTGTTGAAATGCTGAAAGGTGTGTTGCGTGCTTGTATACGTGTGACTTGTTTAAAGTCATAAAGTGTGAGTTTGACATAGGCTTTCGCTTCGCTACGCTTTGACTCGGTTTGTCAACGACTCATGCGGATTTCTCTTCGATAATCCATTTCGGGGATCAAGACACTATGGCGCTCAAAATCTAATTCTTATAAGCCTCGCAGAAAGTTGCATGATGCATGAGTGTCGTGCAACTGCAAATCGAGCATTCTTTAATTTCACAATCATACGGGATGCTTAATGTGTCGAATACGAGTTACATTTCTGAAGTTCAACTCTCTCGTGTGAGTTCTTTCAGATCTTCTCTCTTAACAGTAATTATTACATTCGCTATTCGAGTCATTAGAAATTGAGAAATTTCAACTTGCATGAGAAACAGTTGAGGTCAATGGCAACCTCTACCATTGTGACACATTGACGAAAGATGTGAGCTATCAGTGAATATCTGTGAATGTTACGGTGTTATTTCCTGATTTCTCGATTCCTACACCAATTAGTTCGACTACTGGACTAAATAGAAAACCGTTTAACAACATTTCACTGGAATATACCTATCATCTAGAAGACTTTTTGACGAAGCGTTGCCTATATAGTGTTTGATCATATATCGCAGTGATAAAAATACGTGTAGAATGTACGGAGTGCACGACTGTAGTTGTGAAAAGTGAACATTTTGCAATGGACATTGCTATATAATATTATTTCTGGCCTTGATGAATTTTATGTTAGCTGGGAGTCGGCCCTTGTCAAATTCAAAACATTGAAATACGTCGTGTCTTGGCCAGTCTGTCGGCCGAGCGCGACAAAACATCATCAACAACCTCTACCAAAGTCACTATACATTGCCGAACGGTGTGCGGTGTGCTCTAGCAGTTCGACTAGCGGTGATCGGATCACTGAATATCTGTGCAGTCACAGTGGATATTATTTCGTGATTTCACGATTCCTGCATCAATTCCATTGATTACTGGACTACTGCATTACACTCACAATCAGTATCTAGAGGACTATTTTCGAAAGACTTTACTCGAGTCCAAACACATCTCCCCACTATCGAGAGATGTTTAAAAGCGTGAAGAGCTTTTGTAATCGCGTGCAATGCGATTGTAGAGTCAATGCTTATTTCGCGATAAAGTATTTCATAGTGGACAATGGACAATGATCGACCTGCATGTTAGTAATGTTAACACGAACGTAGAGTCAGTGTTTTTAACGCATCTAGAACTATTTCCGAGCACTGATGCTCTTATTGCTTCTTCATCGCGAAATTAATGGGCCATATTTGACACGTTCTATTCGGTACTGACGCTGCAGCTGCGGGACATTGGCCTGCAGATCGAATAGCTACTGCTCAAGGAAGATGCTTGTCTGCATGGATAGCGGTGAGACTGTTTTCAACGAACGGTGAGTGATACTTTATCATTTTTTCAATCTTTCTGCATGCTATCGAACAAAATGATTGTTGTAGCGAGCATAGTGACCACGAATACATACTTAGTACTCGCGAATAGTAACGTTAATGCTTGTGCTAATAAATAAATTTTAAATTCGCGATAGAAGTTTTAATTTATTTTGTTTCAAACATTCTAAACTACTTTTCTTTAATTTCACAATCATTCGGGATGCTCTATGTATCGAATGCGAGTTACATTTCTGGAGTTAAACTCTTTCGTGTGAGATCTTTCAAATCTTCTCTTTTAGTAACAGTAATTACATTCGAGTTATTAGAAATTTAGAAAGTTCAATAACAAAAAATCGAAATTAAAGAGAAATGTTTGCTCTATAAGAGCTCTTTGTTGGATGTACCGGAAAAAATTTCCTTTGGTCCGTGCATACGTTCAAACTAGGCAAAAATTTCTGAAACTTGGTTTCCAGCGCTTGATCTTGATAAAACAGTATCATAATGAATGAACTAAAAATTGAGTCCTTCAGTCAAATTCTAGAAACTCGTAGCGTTCAAAATCTGTTTCTCAAATATTTTTTTTCGCAGAGATACAACCGTTTGAAAATGACGAAAATTTTCGGGAAATTATAGCGTTGCTTTAATTTTGACGCGGAGTGTAGTTTGCCATGAATTTTCATTAATAACATATAAAGGCGAGAGAGAGAGAGGGAGAGAGTGGCAGGTGATTCTCCATGGTGCTACTTCAGGGTTTCTTCAGATCTAATCTCCAAGTCATTTTAGAAGGAATTCATTTCGCGCATGTAGAATGAGCTCATTGGCTCCGAGCGAGCATTTGTTTGGGGTATAGCCAATAGTAGCTTGTTTCACAGGTCTGAACTTGTCTGTCGTAGATTCCTTCTAAAATGACTTGGAGTTTACTTCAGATTAATTAATCAATTAATTTCAAAGGTCGCGAATCGTTTAAAATCTCTGTAATTTCGAGAGTCGCGATCGTTTAAAATCTTTGTAATTTTGAGAGTCGCGATTCGTTTACAATCTCTCCAATTTTCTTAGTCGCTGCACGTTGTTTGGATGTAGAAATTTTCCACTTTCGTTGTTCCACTACTTACTATTGTGATCGAACAAAAGTAATTTGGCAATTAGAATTTGTTTGGAAGCAGTTATGTCGACTTTCTTCATTGTGTTTGAATTTGAACTACAGTGGCTCTTAAAAATATTCGGACACCCTTTAAAATCGCATAACTTTTTTAAAATTAATCCAAACGACTAGAGTTTTTTGAGAAGCTAGAGGGATTAGTTTGCTAAATGATATGATTCGTCGTTTTGAAAAAAATGCACTTGGTCGGAGTAGCAAAAAAAAATAGTAAAGGGCGCTTTTAAAACTTTTTTTGTGAATCCTTAATGAAAATTAAAAAAACCCGTTTGTAGATTTAAGTAAGTTATATACGTGTCTAAAATTTCATCAAAATCGGTTAGCGTTGCTCTGAGCTACACACGTTTCAAGATCGCAGAATAAGGTCGAAAATCGCGAAATTCCCGAAAATCAGCGATATTAGTACTTGTGTAATTTCATGTTAAACATCTTAATACCGTTGTTATTTCGTGTTGTACCGCATTCTTTTCATTATCACAGAGAGAGCTAATAAACTCAGTTGCATCATTATGCCTTCTCTATTTGGGTGATAATAATTTTTTCGCCACATTTTAGTTACATGTTAACGTAAAACTCGTAGAAATAGAGTGGCCTTTTGCGATAGTAAGCGTAGAGACTACATAACGTGTTCGAAGGAGGTAAGAGCGTATGGCGGAAAGTCTTGCTGCAGGAAATTTAAATGTTAATTGTAGTTTAGAGAAAATGAACGAAGAGATGCAATATTTTTAACCCACAATTTATCGGCGTTGGAATAAAATTAATCGAGTATGTTTAAGGGTGAATCGAAATATTGTTAATGGGAAGCTAATAAAATTAACGAATAGTGTGGGAACTATCGTGGATTATAATGTATTACGAATATCTTTCACAAAAGATTGCAAGTCACTAATGTGACTAGCTTTACACTGCAAGCAGTTAACCATAATTTTCTTAATTCTTAGTGCTATGTATTTTCACAAATTTCGACGATTTACATTATTTGACAAATTTGCAGAAATTTGTGCGAAAGAAGATGCTTAATTTCTATCCAAGCCTGTGCGTCTCCTTCATTTCTATAAATTCTACATAAAAACTTTTCACTATTCACAACTACGACTGTAGTGGTGAAAAGTGAATTGATATATAATATTATTTCTGGCCTCGACGAATTTCATGTTCATGTTCCCGCGCTCGGCCGGGAGTCGGCCGAGCGCGCGACAACAACCTTTGTCAAATTCGAAACATTGAAATATGTCGCGACTTCGCCAGTCGGTTCCCAAACGCGATCGTGGTCGGACGTGATCTACGTAGTTTAAAGAGCCGTGAATCTTAACTCGCGATATCTCGCTTCGTGCACTAATTCCATCGGTTACTGGACTATGTGGGAGGCCTTTAAACAGGATTTCACTGTGATACACCTTTAATCTAGAAGATTTTTGGGAAAACTGTTTCCACTTGGCTGCGTGGATAGCAATAAGACTGTTCTCAACGAACGGTGACTGACACTTTTTTGATTCTTTCAATCATTCTGCTTGCTATGGAGTAAAATGTTTGCTGTACCGAGCATAGTGACCACGAATACTTATCGTTAGTAGTTGCGAACAGTGTCGTTAATGCGTGAATAAATAAATTTTAAAACCGGAATAAAAGTTTTCATATCGCGCCTTTAAGATTCTAAACTATTCTTTTTTTAATTTCACAATCATTCGGGATGCTTGACGTATTAAATACGATTTACATTTCTGAAGTTGAACCCTTTCGCGTGAATTGTTCCAAATCTTCTCTCTTAACTTAACTTTATTTCAATTGTTGGGCGGGATAATAATTATATTTCTGTATTTCACCAGAATAATTAACAACTATCCATCAAAAATTAAAATAAATAAATCTCTTACAATTATCTATCCATTTATTATTACAGTACCTACATTAACATTATGTATATTTATACCAGGCCATCGAGAATGTTATTTAAACAATAAATTTACCTCTAATAACATCTTCATTTACCAAATTTATTTCTACCCCCTAAGACATTAGTAAACAGTAGTTACAATTTCAAATTTATTATACCGTTTCTTCAAAATACAAATACAAATTTAAACTTATCTATTCGATAAAAAAGATTCTTTATTTAATAATTTAATAACATCACTAAAAGGTTGTAATAACCCTGCCGCTCCAACCTTATTTGGCTCCTTTCAATCCTGAATATACCCCAAAATTTGACGTCCAAATAGAGTTAAAAAAGCTATACCAATTATTATCGGCAACAATAAAACAATTATATAAAATGTATTGAAAAAAAATATGTAATTAATGAATAAATTACTACCAATAATTTATATACATATTTTAAATTCTAAATTTGGTTTCAGGGTTGCTGGTCCGAAGGGTAACAAGTGTGCAGAGATGCAGTACTCTTGATGGCAGCGAACGGTTCGTCACTTTATAATTCTTTTTGGACGTGGGTGCACGCAATAGAACAAAATGGTTTCTGTAGAAAACGTTGCGTAACCAGCTCTTTCGATTCTGACCATTCCAACACAAATGCGCGACATGCGGGAACACTTGTGCAATATTTCGCGAAGTAGCCTCGTGACGTGGCTCTTTTCTAAACCATATTCACGAAATATCGCAGAAATGTTCCTAAAACGAATGCCAATTATATGAAACGGGCCACTAACCGTCGCGCATATGTGTTGGAAAGGGAGCAGAATCCAATAAGCTGACCATACAAGGTACTCGTAGATAGTGACTATGTGTCTGTCTTAAAATCAGAAAATTAAATTAATACAACATTTGCTCGCGATTTTAATAATTCCGATTAATAATTCGAGTCGGGTAGAGTCACCGCGAAAAATTTGAAAAGGTTCCTGAAGTGTAACCAATCTTCGTAGCAACCATCTACATATTTTGCAGAGCACCGCGGCTCTTATTTAGAGTAGTATTACCACGAATTTCGAGTCAAATTTTTGCGTATCTAAGATTCGTTCAGAGCACCGAAGCTTCAGTTGAATTTTCTTCGCGAAACTAGAGCCAATTTTTTACGCATATAATGTTCGTCCAGAGCACCGGTGCTCTAATTGCTTTTTTATCGCGGAAGTAGAGTCCAATTTTCGCTTAGCTTCAATTTTCAGATTCTAGGCCCTACAGAGGGCCTAGCGCGTGGGCCCTAAAGAAGGCCCAAAGCATGATGGACCTTAGAAAGGGCCCGCAGCATAGGCCCTAGAGAGGGTCTAGGTCCACAGGATGGAGGACCGTATTCGCTGACCGGCGAATCACATTTCGGCACTGACGCTGCAGCTGCGGCACATTGGCCTGTTGATCGAATAGCAGTAGCGAAGGGGGATGCTTGCCGCGTGGATAGCAGTGAGACTGTTTGCAACGGTCGGTGAGTGTGTTATATTTTTTCATTCTTTCTTTGCAATAGTAGACACGAGTACCTTGTATTTCTATTACATTTTATCTTCACATTATTAAAATGTCTGTGTATATGTATTTTTGTCATTTTTATTTCACATGTGCTTTTATATTGAAATTGTTATTATCTTCTATTCTTTTGTGACTTATTTGATAATAGGTATTCTTTTCCACGCTCGACTTTTTCACGTACTTGACGTAATTTTTTTACTATTTGAAGATTTTTATGAGTTTGTTATTAGTGAAAATTGATAGCAACTTGATTGCCATCCAGAAGTACTTAACGTATTTGTAATTTCAAAATTTTAATTAAATAATTGGTCAGAAACTTTAAAAATAAGTCTCGGTCCGACCGACTCAGGAGACCGTGGAATGTGTCTCGGGCCGAAGCTTATTTTCAAAGTTTCTGACAAATTATTTACGTTATTAAAAGTTTGAAATCCCAAACACGCAGGTGTACCTCTGAATGGTAGCGTTATAGTTGCTAAGACTTGAACCTACTGGACTTCCTGGGGACCTGGTCAGGGTTGCAAGCCCTGATCCTTTGTGCACTCCTTCGGCCCCCTGACCTAGGTTAGCTTATTCGGTTGGTGCCGATGAAATTTTCGGGTTCGTTAAAAGTCATTCAAAATGTTAATATTCTGCCAAGGCCAAAACCGATTTCTCTTCCTTTTTAACTGATTTCTTCGATTGTTTTTCATCATCTGTCCTATTTCATACATTCCTTCGTGGATTTTTGTATGAGTCGTTCTATTTTGTGTATTTCTTCGATGAGTTTACATAATTTATTTCATTTCATACATTTCTTCGATGGGTTTACATGATTTATTTTAAATGATGCATTTCTTCGATGGGTTTACATGATATATTTTATTTGATGCATTTCTTTGATGGGGTTACATGATTTATTTTACATGATGCATTTTCTTCAAGGTTAATAAAATAATATATTTTAAAGAAAATAGTGAAAAGTGATAGTGAACAGTGGTAGTGAAAGAAGACATCTGAGGAAGCCTTAGGTTAATTTATTATAGCATCAAGTATTTAAGGCCCCATGTAAAATTGCCAAGTAGTCACAGAATTTTATTAGCTTTGTTGCTCTTTCGTTGGCTCTTCATCTCCGATGAGGAAGTAGCCGCTGCTTCTGTCTCCGGAAGCAAGCGACTGAGCATGGGATGAGTATGGGTGGATCAGTTTCACCCCTGGTGTTCTTGTCGAAAGGGAAACGTTTCGGGCGTAGGGGGTGTATCTTTTGGTACACTGCCCGCGTAAGTCACCCGGTCCGATTTCCCAGTCTCCGTGATAGACGGCTCGAATTGCATCCGAGCAAGAGGAATCATCTCGGAGGCGCCGAGTGCTTTTTAAACCGAAAGGATCGATGGAACTTTGTTTCCATCCATCTCTTTGGTTTAGTTGGCTAAGGTTTTCATGTACAGGGAGATGGATGGAACTTTGATTCCATCCATCTCTCTACGGGTCTCGAAACGCAGCAACCTCCCCGCGGTGAGACCTGGAAATCGGTGAGGACCACCGAGCCGATAGCTGTGATTGTCAAATATCCTAATTAAATATAAGAATTCCTTTAGTTGTAAGACTTTTTCCAAATTTTTTTAAATGCACAAAGCATTGGTCGAACATGGACCAGAAATATTTCATAGAAATGGGTCACTTTCGTAGGTACCTCCGCGTCGGTGTGCTCGGCTCCTTGGTAACGTTTCCCAAGCATTGCGACTTGCGAAATGGAATCAAGCTAAAGCCTACGATCTAGGTTAAGGGCCCAGATCGAGGCAAACTTACCTTCAGTGAGTTTGGTTCGGTCTCGGCAGCTAATCAGAATTCTATTCTGTTTCAGATAGGTATGTCGTCGATGGTTTTTCGTAATTTGTTCTATTTCAATTTTATGTATTTCGTCTATGGATTTGCTTGATTCATTTTATTTCATGTCCTGTATTTTATTATGTTTATTTAATTTCCTTCCATGCTGGTCTCACTATTACTAACATAACGTAGTTGATTGTTTCAGCTTTTCAGCACCTTTTTGAAATATACAACAATATCCTAGGCATCTCAGACGGTTAACCATTAATAAATAATAATATACAAATTTTCTTATTTTTCACAATATGTTCTGGAAAGTATTATCATTGGTTTGGTATCTGGATAATACGTTTCTGAATATATTGTGAAAACTAAGGAAATTTTTAATCCTATCGGTATATATGTATACTATAACAATTAAAATAGTAGACTACTTTCACTTATAAATGGAACTTTTACGTAAGTTTAAATGCACCCCTGCTTTTGCGTTTCTCCTTTACTCAGGTAGCTGCGTATACATTTATATGTCATATACATACATCGCTGTGTCGTATATATGCACAAAGTATTAGTAAAAATTGCAACATTTTAATGATAACAGGAATGACAGCATTATGAATGGCATTATGTGAATGTAGATTAATATTTTACACGTGCAAATATCAAATGCTAATCAGTAAGTGCAATACTAAATAAAAATCTGTGTTCGTAGCTGTCACCACTATTGAAACAGTCCTTTAAACGGAAAATGCTTAGAATTGTTCGAGAGTATTGGGATTTAGATTAAATGAATTACTATATTCTTTATAAGATACAAGCCTAAATAATTAATTATTTACTTTAGTTTCTTTCCCCCGCCATAATTAAATGCGCACAGTACCTACTACCTGGAACTGAATTTTGTGCCAAATGATACCTTATAAAGAGACATCAATCACAACAGAGTTTCAAGTTGAGATAATAATTTTTTTCTTTAATTCTTTTATGAGTTTCTGGTGATATAGGAGGTGAAAGATGAATAAATTCATTAACGCGTCAACACATACCCTTCGACGTACGGACTTTTATGTCAGTCCGATAATATAAAGAATTATCCCTAGGGATTTTGCTGACTGCTAACAACAAATTTGAACTTGGATTTTCAAAATTCACAATGACCGGTTTAATATAGCGGACCGTATGTAAAAAATATTGTAATTTTCATCATTAATGAACTTTCACTTCTTTCACTTCCCATATCTCAGAAACTCCTCAGCTTGAAAATTTGTTGTGACTGATGTCTCATCATAAAGTATCCCTTGGCACAACATTCAGTTCCAACATCGTGGGACCAAAACGAGGCTATTTCTTGGGTCACTCTTTGTAATCAATTTCGTCACATTTTCACTTTTTATAGTATCTTTAAACATTTATAATTCATTTTGCAGTAAAATATAATACAAACGATATTAAATATAGGCAATTTGTTAAAGATCTAACCTCAAGATCCATAACTAATTATAATTGCAATTATAGATACTAATTGTAAGATACCATTTATACTGTTTGCAGTGTACCATAGGTTCAGGATTGTACACTTCTCCGATTTAAAGGAGAAATATCATACAGGAATGATCAGAAAATCTGCAACTATAAAAACTTGACATCTGTTCAATGAGTTACACGTTCCACGTGGTAGCTAATTATACATTTTTTTTTGTAAACATTGCGCGTTAATTCCAGGGCAGGTTTGTATTCGTTCTAAAATTATATTCATCCAACCCAGGTCCTTTTAATGAAGTCAGCAGCCCGTTCACCGACCATGATGGCAGGAGCGTTCGTGTTGCCGGAAACGACCCTCGGCATGATACTGGTGTCGGCCACTCTGACGCCTCTCAGCCCCCTCACGCGCAGTTGATTGTCTACTACCGCTAGAGGATCGTCCGGTGGACCCATTTTGCAGGAACCCGCCTGATGATTTTCTGGTGCCGTATCGTGCTTTACGGCGCACTCCCAGTACGCGTCACAACCGAATTTCAGATGTTCGCAGTTCTTTACCGGAGTACGATCCAGCTGGAATCCATACCTGCGAAATAAAAATTGGTAAAATAGGGTCAATTACGGTTGATCCGAGTTTGTAGTGATAAGAGTTCTTTTTGTATAGAGCCGCTCGCGGCGACCATGCTCGCTATGGAAAAGGCATCAGACGTCTGAGAGACGGAATGAGGCAGAGTATCATACTATGTCTCGTACCTTTTCTCGTCTGCTTTCAGTCTTTGTTACTGATTTCGCTTCATTAAAGCGTAAAGTCTTAACCGGGCAATAGCGGCACTAACGCGGTTTGCACAAAACTTGGTCGAGTCACCTATTTGGGCACACTTCTAAAGACGGGGCACTCGCATTTTGGTTATTGGCTGAAGTAGGCACATACATTGTCGCACCGTGCGACGAAGACAGCGAACAAAACACATCGAGATCGAGTGGGATAGAGCGATCTGACCGACGAACGCCAAAACAATATCGTAGGCATCTTAGACGGTTAACCATTAATAAATAATAATATACAATTTTTCACAATATGTTCTGGAAAGTATTATCATTGGTTTGGTATCTGGATAATACGTTCCTGAATATATTGTGAAAAATAAGGAAATTTTTATGAGTCCTCAGTTATCAATGGCATTCAACATTTTTTATTTAGTGGCATTCATTTGTTGTAGGCATTTAAAAAAAGATGGTAGCGTGGGGTATTAGGCTTGATCACCAGAGCGCCACTGAAAAGACTGGCGACTATCACGGATGACCACCGTGGCATTAAACGTGTTAACTACAACTTTTGTTGGAGAATTTAATTGAAACTGTTACAGTAATGCCTCGTTAGTGTCCCGTTTTTACCATGCGTTATAATCCCGCTCACTATCCCCACCATTTCTTGGAATCCTTCGGTCGAGAGTGAGAGAACGAAAGAGACGACGGCAACTTCGTGTCAACTGTTTCGTTCCCTCTCGCTCTGCTCTTGGGTTTTCTCACTCGCGGCATTGGCCGCACGGAATAGTCTTAGAGCATATACTACTCCAAGGAAATAGTGTCCGCATCGCGTTAGTGTCCCGCCGCCAGCCCCGATCGTCGGGATTATAACGAGGCATTACTGTATTTATATTAAATAATTTGAATTTTGTTCGTTTAAGAGATCCTGCAACTTTCGATAGAAGTTGACACAGAAAGTAGTAGTTTCATCGATAACATTATTCATATCCGTAAAACGTATTAGATACACTAGAACAGGCCTGCGTAACTGATGTTCCTCTGAGTATGTATAAGCCGCCTTCATTAGTTGCGGGCGCAGATGTGAGCAACGCTGTGAACAAGTGATGTCGCCAGTAATAAAAACGAAGTGGAGACCGTTATATACACTTTTGGTGCTGCCGTCAATAATAAAAGGTCTACATTCTCTGCGTTCGCAGAGAACCGAACCACAGGAATATTTCCCCACAGAGTTGTGATATTCATTCTATTTGAGCACTATGTACGTGTCCATGCATCTTGAAAAGTGGCTGTACGAGTAATGAATTCTGCAGGCCTGCACTAGAGTGATTCATTATGTCCATATAAATTAGATACGTGTAGAAAGTGAAACGTCATACCTGCTGAGTGCCTCAGTCTTCGCTAACTTGATACTAAATTTAATACCCTCAACAAGACCGGCTACGTCGTCGGAATGGCTCAGATATTTCGGGAAGATGAGAGGCTTCGAAAGGGGATCGTTGTTTCGCAAACGTAGGTAACCGCGGCTTTTTGGATGCAGATAAGTTGGAATTATATAGATTGTGCGGTTTGCACCCTTTAATTCTCCAACCATGCCCGTTTCCGCACAGTCCGCAAGGTAACCACCAAAAATTAGTTGTATATCCGGATGGTCGTCCTTTGGATTCGCGTACTTCGTATTTACCATTGCAGTTACCTCAGATATGCCTGTTCAACAATTGGTAGAGGTAAATTTGTTAAATATATTTCATACGAGTGTGTACAGAGTGCATTAAAAGTAATGGTTACTGCTGTCGGGGGTGAATCTACACTTCTACCTCGGTGGACATTTGTAAGAACTGTACTCAATGTGAAGATAAAAAGTATTACATAAAGCGGTAAGGTATAATCTAATAGGAAGAATGTAAAACAATAAGTTAAATTTTTTCATTTGCTTACCTGTGCCAGACATCAGTCCATCCCTAAAGAGGAGATATTCCATTGCGGTGGCCCAATTAAGGGGAGCAGTATCAGTGTCATTAATAGTGAATGCCAGAGTATAGGCGACGTGATTATGAAGATTTTTACCAACGCCAGGCAGATCGTGAATTAAGGGTACACCAACAGCGCTTAATTCCTCCCGTGGCCCGATACCGCTGTTCAGAAGTATTTGTGGCGAATTTACGGCTCCTAAATACCAAATATTAAACTTATACAGATTAAGCTGAATTTTTAAGGAGTGTATGTAGCATGCAACATAATTTATTATTTAAGCGAGGGCAAGGTGATTCTTTGTGTTAAATATGGGCACCTGCAAACGGAAACATCATTCGTCCAAATGAAACTCAAGAACATTTGCAAATGCAATTACAAACAATTTACTTGTCCGCAGTTAGATTTATCTATTCCAAGAGCCAAGCGACATTGTATCGTTCACCCGTCTAAACTGCCGCTTGGAGTTACTTGGCGATGTGTCATTGATTATTCAGAAACAGAATTTCTTTATTTTTCATCGTATCAAACTGAAAGTGACACCACTGTATTCCTTGCATTCCCCCGATTAAATGGCCCGAAAATAATTTAAATTGGACTACTTTTAACGAAACGGGCTTCCAATTCTGCAAATAAATTTTTCACGTAATTTTCTTAATTATGGTCCGAATTATTTGGTCGCCAATCTGGTCGAGAAAACATAAAGAATCTATTTCGCAAAGATCTGATTATAGTCAGATTTACTAACGAAGGCGCTTGGGCGGCCCGTAGGCTGGCGCGCGTGGCTCGGAACAGACCCAAAGCCGCTCCGTACGTCGTGCGACATTGTCACGTTGTGTAGAAGATCGGAAGTTTCTTTCTGTCTTCAAATGCAAATAGATTGCTTCATCTACAAATCACTCCACGCCAAATCGATCACATTTTTAGAGACTTTGATCCCCTGCAGATTACGAGCATCGAAGACCACGAAACTAACAATAAGCGAGAAACTCACGATTGGCAGCGCGAAGGACAGCAGGGGACTTTCCATGGCGAAAGAAAGTCAGCCTCCTACAGAATTCAAATCGTGAAAGACTTTATTTAAAAACTTTGTATTTACGTCAAATAAATACTTTAATCGTAAAATTTAGACAACAAACTATTGTTAAATTTTGCTACTTCTTATGTACCGTTAATAAACTAGTTTCTGATCAGTTTAGAGGGCTTCCCGCTTTAATATTTATTTTTAACCTACTAAAACTTTCAACCATAGACTTTTTTTTATACTAAAAGATGAATTAAGGTTTACACTTTAAGGAAAAATTTTAAAAAGTTGAAAATAAGTATAATTTAATTATTTATAAGGTACGGAAAAATAAGATGACTAGGAACTAGTTTTTGATCATCTGAAAATACATGGGAACTAATTTTTGATCAGGTCAGAAACTAGTTTTTGATCATCTAAAATACATTGGAACTAATTTCTTATCAGGTAACGAACTAATATTTGATCAGATACTAATACTAATTAAAAAGAAAGTACCAAATAAACTTATTTTTAGTATTAAACCATCTAAATTTAATTTTTTTTATAATTTTATAATGTTCTAACCGAATTTTTATTCAGGTGATCAAAAATTGGTTCCATAAGAAAAAAGTGGAACTAAATAATGATCACTGACTTTTAAAGCAAAATGATACATATAATACTAAAATTCTTCAATTACACAGTATTGTCTCCGTATAGGCTCCGTTTGATGCACACGATAGAGGCTTGTCGCTCTCCCCACCACTTCTGTCTCACTCTTGTTCGGCGAAGGCGAGAGCGAGATGGAACGAGAGCGAGTGAGAGCCATTGAAAGCGAGCGAGGACGGTACGAGACAGACGACGCGTGGATGTTTTATCTCACCCCGTCTTTCGAGCGCCTAGGGCGCACGAAAGACTCGTGCAGAAATGGAGTCGGATTCAGATTGATACATTAAGGGAGAAACTGCACAGTAGTCTGGTAAGCTGCATTTCATGGGAATAATCTAATCTTTCAATCTATCTTGCTTATGTATATATTTTTATGTACTTCTGTACTTCTTTCAGAAACTTGTTTGAGGAAGGACCACTCAGAGTTCCGGGATCAGCCTGAGAAGTATGGTATCTTTGAACTAGGTGTGCTAATAGGACATTGAATATGGAATTACTGTGATGTTTATTTATTCTTGTAGATGTTTCAACCTGAATCCGGATACCCACCTTCGTAGTCTGGGTCACTTTGGGTGAAGGATGCTGCGCATTATCCTACATATGGTCGATTACCTGGTTACACATTTCGGCTTTTCCACCTCTTGTATTAATAGCCGCTTTACATCAGCAAGGTGGAAAGTCTTGTTGTTGGCTTTTACGTGGCCTTTTACTACCGCCCACGCGAGCTCAATTGGATTCAAGTCGCAATGGTAAGGCGGTAGTCGGAGAATAGTTCTCCCCGTTGTCTTTGCGAATTCATCGATTACATATCTATCATAATGGCTGTTGTCTTCAGTGCTGTATCTGGCATTCCTACTCCCTTGCTGGTAAGCCACTCTCTTATCTGCGGTTTGTTCCAGCTCGTTACGGGACAGCGCTCCTGTTTCGCAGAGTGGTACGGCGCGTTATCCATCACAATAACGGCGTTTGGTTTTAAATGTGGTACAGTGCGCTTAAACCACTCGAGAAAGTGTGCGGCATTCATCTCGTCGTGGTAATCAGCGCTCTTGGTCTTCGATTCAAAACAAAGCAGGCCATTTTCGACAAAACCATCCTCCGATCCAATATGGAGTACGATGAGGCGCTTTCCTTTCGCAGTCGGAGTAGGTGGGCCAATCGTCAGGCCCCTTTCTCTGGCGTTCGATGCTGAAGCTATGGTGTTGTCCACCCACACTCGCTGCCGTGTGTCGCCCGCATTTACCCACGTCTCGTCCAAATAATGAATGGGCCTTCCCGCCGCTCTGAACTCTCGAATTTTTGTGATAAACGTTCGACGCCAACGAATTATATCTTACCGCTCGATAAGGGCACTATTGCGTTGCCTCTGTACGTACTTGAAGTTCATTTTCTTCAAGAGGCGTTGTAACGTACTTAGCGACATAATAGGTATAAATTTTCATCTCTTCGGATCGCCGCCAAAACTCTTGGAACTGTCGATAATTCTCTTCGTTCCCAAAAGGCGTGCACATGCTTCCTTATTGCTCCAATTTCCTCTTCCGACATCTTCTGCATTATATCGGGCTTTACTCGTTTCTTCGACGGTGATGTCACGGTCTCCGTCCTTTTAAATTCTTTTAAAGTGTCGACGACGGTACGATGGCGGATAGTCTACGCCGCAAATATTTCCCACTAATTTGATAATTTCATTGTACCTCATATTTGGAAATTGAGCCTTCTTGTCAATGTAAATATTTATTATAAACTACCATTGTCCAGAGTTTTATAAATATATACCAATGTATACTTTAAGTTTTTGATAATAAAATTTATTTTTATATGTCATACTTTGTTGTTATATTTCATAATATTAATACCGTAAACATTTCAGTATAATATGACTAATAAATTAATTCTTAATATATATAGCACGAATGTAGTAGAATACACGTTTTATTTGGTTACCCGGTATATGGAACGGTGCATGGAGAGAGGGAAGCTTGGGTGGTAAAGTGGGGGAACAGAGACCTCGTGACAGTCGAAGAGCTCATTCTACATGCGCGAAATGGGTTCCTTCTAACATGACCGCGAGTATAGTTGTGTTGGCCGTTAGTAAACTACGGATTTTTGTCTCAATAACGAATTACGATCATTTCTGGGTACATTTTCTGAGACATTACCTATTTGTTTATTCGTTATTTGAAAACAAAATTTACGCATTTCTTATCCTCTGACTTCAAATAATTATTATTTACGATTCTGCTTTTAAAAAATTGTGTAACGCGGTTTGCTTCGAGGCATGTCGACTGGCTTGTTCGTACATTCTCTGATTGGTCGGGTTTTTTTGTTAATATCTGGTTAACGAAGCTCCAGACAATATTGTCGCTAAGGAAAAAGTTGTTTCAAATTAGCCCCTGAGTCTCCCCTTTCAAGGAACTCTACTATTTTTGGGACACCCTGTATATTTCATTACCTGATATGAACTCGACTGTCAAGACAAATTCAACCATATGTTATATTATGACATTCAAGGTCACACACATTGTTTAATTGCTTACAATATATTTATATTCCATTTTTAATAAAATCAATTGACATTAAAGTAATTACCTCCGCTTACGATAACTTCTTTGGCGACTGAAATGCGGTGAATCTTGTCGTCATGGACGAATTCGACGCCGACTGCCCTTTTGTTGTTGTCGAACAGGATTTTGGTTGCAGTGGAATTGAGCATTATATGGAGATTTGACCGATTTTTAGCAGGGCGTAGGAAGGCGCGGGCTGTTGAAAGTCGCGAACCATTTCTCGAGGTCGTTTGAGCTATGGCGAATCCAGTATGAGTTCTTCCGTTTAGGTCCACAGCATCGTAACCTGTGAACAGTTTCAAGTGACTAATAATTGATTTTTCTTTTGTTGAAACCGTATGTTCCCCAAAGCTATGTTACTACGGAATGATGCGCGTATGCGCACATTGAACGCAGGGTGACGCAGCGCAGCATTAATTTACAATATTTAATTTATTAATTTACAATATTTTGAATAAAATATTTATTCGTATTAAAATATTTATTTGTATAAAAATATAGCTGCTTAATATTATTTAATACATTTATTTCTTTGTATAAATAACCATTGTTTTAATTGCCGCAATTTTTGTATATCATTAGTTTTGTAAAGCTACTAATTTACGACAATGTTTTTAAATGAGAATTTGTTAGGGGTAATCAATTTACGACATCGTCTTCACATGCGTATACTTGGCGCGCATTTTTGTACCTTTTTTTTATAGGTAATTTTGCGGTTAAGGGATAATACGTACTCTTGGATCCAAGAAAAAATTCAATAAGGCGTACATACCGAGTTCTCTTCCAGCTTCAAGGATAGCATAACTCAAAGGCGGGTGGTACGGAAACTGCGTGACTGTGAGCGGTCCACCGACACCGTGATAACTGTAATCCATAGTATGTGCCTGAAGGTTATCCTCGCTTCTGATGAAATATGGAAGCACATCTTGATAAGACCATCCCACATTTCCAAGTCTGGTCCAGTCATCGTAATCCTTCCGCGAGCCTCTCATATACGTCATTCCATTCATAACGCTAGTTCCACCGAGCACCTGAATGATTTGTTTAAATCTAGAGTCACATAGATATGTACGTGATTACAAGGGTACAAGGTAATTAGTTCCCCCTCCCGTGGAAGTGCTACCAGATGAAGAAAATTTTGAAATTGAAAATTCAGATGAAGAAAATTCAGAATGTTATGTTAAAACTCTTTTAAACAGCAATCACAGTTTCAGTAAATACTCAGAATTAAGGAATTGTTGACATATGTGTATTGCATATTGCAGAAACCGTATGTACTAGATGGGCCTCAGCTGTGATATTCTTGCTATTGGACACATATAAGAAATTCGTAACGAAGATTGATGCCGGCAAAAAAACTAAGAAGAAAGTGTGGGAGGAAATTGCGTTCAGCATGACAAAGCAAGTGCCAGTTATAAATTACACGGGTGAGCAGTGCTCTGCGAAGTTGCGCAGCCTCAAAAAAAGATACAAGGATGTGAAAGATCACAACTCGAAATCTGGAAATAGTCGTAAACTTTGGGAATTTTTTAAGATACAAAATCAGTAATATGAAAGAGCACTGAGTGCGTTTTCCCGACATTAAAATCATCGTTAAAATAAATGTTATGCCTATATTTGCAGACTATGGACAATTTGTTTGGGAAGAAAGCTTGATGTGCCCCGGTAGCCATTGCATCGTCCACTGGTTTGGCGACTGTCAACGAAGAAGTAAAGAGTAGTAAGTTCCTACATGAAGGATCAATCCATATCGCTTGTGCAATTACTTTGAATTAACCCTTTCGTTATGAGCGCCGACTATAATCGGCACCCACGCGACGACCCGCGTGGATGAGCGCCGACTTTAGTCGGCGTCACGGAACGAGCTGCTAATCCTAGCGTCGACCTTAGTCAGCATCTCCGGTAGTTTAAAAAAGAAACAATAATTATAATTGTTTAAACATACGCTTCATACACATCGTTCAACGCGTCTTGAAATCCATAATAAAGTGGTAATAATACAAATATATAGTTCCATTTAAAAAATATATTGATATTGAAATCTCTGTAAATAGTAGATTAAATACAAATCACAATATTCTATCAAGTTACCTCCATCAAATCAAGCAACTTTAATGTGAAACCTTCTTTCACTTTTTAAATGGTTACAAAAATAATAGTGTGTATACGAGCAAACCGGACATGCTTTGTAAATGACTGACATTGCAAATCTTGTATTGCTTATAGAGGCATCAACATCTACATCTAAACGATCAGCGGCAGCTCTATTGGAGGAAAGAAACCACCAGAAGGAGGAGCATGAAGCGAAAAGAACGAAACGGCACGAAGAAAGGATGGCAATGGACAAAAATATATTAGATTTATTAACTAAAATTGTAGACAAAATGTAGCTTAAAATAAAATATTACTTTATATATGTTTTGTTTTTTATTTAATGTCACATTTAACTTGTTACATTATTTACACAACGTTGGTTCCATAAGGTATTCATAATTATGTCTCTATTCTGTAGCCCAGCATTTCGTCTTACTTGATTCACAACATTAACATTTTCCACATTTTTTTGTGAAGGTGCTGGTTTCGTGGCTACAACTATTTCATCTCCTCTTAATGTACAAATGTTGTGGATCACACAGCATGCTACAATATATTCTGCCATCAAGTCTACTCTTGACATTGGTAAGCAGTGTAGCAAGCTTCTCATGCGTCCTTTTAATAAACCAATGCATCTTTTTACTGTTACCCTGGCCACTGAGTGGCAATAGTTATATTTTTTTTGTCTTTCAATATTACAAAATAGTTTTAAAAGGTTATGTAGTGTATACATGCATTGAAACGATAATATTTTTGAAACCGCAAAATTCTGATGATAAACGAAACTATTAGACTAACTATTACACTCACATATATAGATAGTAATTATTACTATTAAACACTGAAAAACAAACTACTGTTGCGTTATCACGTGAACGTAGCCACGAAAAATGTATATAAACCATAGGTAAATGAGGAGCGAAATTTGAAAGTAGAGGTTTGCATTAAGGCTGTTCGAGTACTTGGAAAAAGCGAGCCGAGCCGAGCCGAGTACCCATAAAAACCGAGTAGCTCGAAAGAACCGAGCGTTTCGATAAAACCGAGTAACTCGAATTTTTTCGAGCGGCTCGAAAGAACCGAGAAGCTTGAATGTTTTCGAGCAGACCGACTGTATCGAGTAGCTTGAAGCTTGAACGTTTCAGGCAATACGAATGTTTCGAATATTTTAGGTTACGTTTATCTACTGGAATGTAAGTAATGGTTCTCAATAAGTAATGTGGTACTCCCTGTAGGCCTATTCCACTGTGTCGCGCGATGAAAAATAAATTGGAAAAACGCCTTTTACTGTCAAAATTTTAAACATTTTTGGGAAAATCTAGATCTCCCACACATGGTTGGGAAAATCTAGATCTCCCACACATGTTTGGGAAAATCTAGATCTCTCACACATGTTTGGGAAAATCAAAATCTCCCACACATGTTTGGGAAAATCTAGATCTCCTACACATGTTTGGGAAAATCTAGATCTCCCACACATGTTTCGGAAAATCTAGATCTCCCAAACATGATTAAAATCTTAACAGTAAAAGGCGTTTTTCCAATTTTATTTTACATCACGCGACACAGTGGAATAGGTCCACAGGGGATACCACTGACAGAAAAAACACATGGATAATAGTACCCCATGGGTGATGTGGAAACCTATTGACACGGGTGTCGCTCCAATACGCCACGCGAAGTTCATATAGTACGCGCCTGAGGAGCTCCAAGCAGCTTCGGCGCCGCGGGTACCAAGCCGCGCGGCTGGAGAACGAGGCGTTGCTTCTGAACGTCAGTCGAAAAGAGCATTTAATTCTCAAGCCTGTTTTCGACGATGTGCACAAACACTGGCATGCTCGGCTTGATGCTACACGAGGTCCTTCGTTGCGAGTGGACCCATTAAAATCGACCCCTTCAAGAGGGTTCTGCAACGCACGTTGCACATGTTTCACACTGCCTTTAGTTAGGAATCCTTCGGTATGAAAGTGCCAATTACAGTGTTAATTATGAAGTGATAAATTAATGTTAACATACATACCTTTCCTCTAGGCCAGTAACATCTCCTGTCTTCTTTATTTAGGCACGCTGCATCTTCGCTCTCTGTATTATATTGCCAGTCAATATCTGTTCCAATGAAATTGAAGAAGAACGAGGGTATTTGTGTTCCAGTCGGTTCGTCCAGGCCAGCTTCCAGTAATAACACAGAAAATCTTGATTCCTCCGACAATCTTGCTGCCACTGTTGCACCAGCACTGCCTCCTCCTATTATTACGAAATCATACCTAAACATAAATTTTAGTCATATATTTTACTATTTCAAGTATCATTCAATTAATCATGGTTAGCAATAATCTCAACGCCATCTCTTCTGGTTGACTTGAAGTCAGTGATATTAGTGACTACTGCCTAGTCTACGCGACGCTAGACATTTCTAAGCCTCAGCCTGCGCAACGTTTTGTACTGCGGCGTAGCCTGGGAAACATTCCTGCTGAATAATTCAATCACGCTGTTGCCCCAATTAGCTGGGATGAGGTCTACAATTCGCCCAATGTTGATCTGAAACTTTCAGCCTTTGTGGGCATTGTAACTAATGTCTTTGACATCTACGCCCCAGTACAGCGTATACGCGTTACAAAACCACGAGCGCCTTGGCTTACATCGAATATAGAAAGGCTCATGGTACTTTGGAACAAGGCACTATCCAGGTTTAAGCATACTCGTTTAGTGATGCACTGGAACTACTATAAGCAGCTGAGAAACTACGCGATACTTGCAGTTAGTGCCGAAAAATCGGCTTTCTTCCAACAAATTTAGATCCGATCCTCTTCTTCTAAATCCTTTTGGAATTTTCTTTCCTGTTCTGGTGCTCACTCCTCCTCTCGTTCGCTCTCACTTCCACTGCGCTTCTCTGATCTCACTGCGATCAACAACTACTACATTGACGCCATCCCCGCAATTCCGATAAGTCCGGACCGTATCGCAAAATACTCACTTCCTGCTGCCGATGGCTCTCAGTTCAAATTTGAACCTTTCACTGGGAATAATATGTTAGCTGCACTGCGGGCCATTAAACCCCGTCATCTGGACCATTTAACGTTACGGTTGACATGCTCTCCTATATTTTTCTATTCTTTCTGAATCCTCTTGTACATATTCTCAATTCCCCCCTCTCTCTCTCTCTCTCCCATTTCGGTCACTCCTTTCCTTTCCAAAATTTTTGAAAAACTCTGCTATAAGCAATTCATACAGTTTCAACGAGCGTCAGCATCTTTTCCGAGGTACCAATCAGGCTTTCGCTTAGGGTTTAGTGCAACAACTTCGCTATTACATTTATCTGACTCTGTCTTACAAGCTTTTGACTCGCGGCGCCTGGCTTCCAAAGTCTCCCTCGACTTTACGAAGGCGTTTGATACGCTCAATCATGGCTTGCTTATGGCTATACTGACGGGGATGGGTATTCATGAAACTGCTCTGGATTGGTTTCGTTTATTTATTACGTGTCACTCGCAGCAAATTGTTCTTACTAACCCATCACCAACTTATTCTACTGTGCGATCTACGTCATACGGTGTTCCACAAGGCTCGGTTTTTGGTCCGATATTGTTTAACATCTATGTGGCTCAACTTCTCCGTGTTGCTACCTACTGTCAAACCTACATGTATGCGGACGACACTCAACTACTCTTATCATTTCATCCTGACGATGTTGTTATGGGTGCTACTCAAATCAAAGCCGATCTAGCCAAGATTCATGAATGGTCTACTTCCCATGGACTTTGTCGTAATCCTTCCAAATCCTATATCCTTCTGGCTGACTCTACTCCTCTCCTTCAATCCGTTAACTCCTTCCATCTCAAAATAAACAATATTTTGGTTCCTGTGCTCTCCTCTGTGAAAATTTTAGGTGTCACGTTTGATTCCTCGTGGACATTTACTCATCATGTGTCGTCTAAAATAAACAATGCTCGACTTCGCCTGAAACTCCTTTACCCGCTCAGAAAAATGATTTCGCGTCATCAAAAGCTGCTTGTTTCGCAACTTCTTGTCCTATCCTTATTCGACTATGCCGATGTTGTTTATTGCCCATGTCTTACTAAGGCGGCACTCGCAAGAATCCAATATGTCCAAAACTCCTGTCTTCGATTCTCTTTCTCGGCCCGCAAATACGACCACGTAACCCCGCTTATTACGGAATCAGGGTGGCTGATCATGAAACTCAGGTGGATTCTTCATCTCTGTTGCTTAGTGTATAAAATTATTCGCGATGCTACCCCTCCCTACCTGCGTGAACTAATCATGAGGAACTCCGACTTCCACACTACCGGCAGTTGCATTACGCGGTCGGAATCTCTGTTGACCGTACCGATACATCGTACATGTAAATACTGTGGCTCATATTCTTATGCTGCTTCTCGTTACTACAACCTTCATCCTCCGAATATGTGCTCACTTCTTACCCTGTCATTCTTCAAAACTGCGACAAGCGCTTCTTTAGTAGATCATCCGCTTATATAATTTATACCTGTGCTACTCTTCCTCTTCACTTTCTTTATTTCTACCACTCTTGCAACTTCTCTCCACTTAGGACCTGTCTCAGTCTCAGTTCCAGTGTCAGTCTCAGTCTCAGTCTTAGTCCCTTTGTAGTTTTATTAGCTTATTAAGTTTGTAAAGTTTATTAATTTTAGTATTAAGCTTAGTTTTACTTTAGTTCCAGTCTTAGATTTAGATCTAGTTTTGTCTTTAGTCTTAGTTTAGTTTCTATTCAAATGACATGCTCGGTCTATCACACTTTTACGGGATTAGGCCTAATAACAGCTTTAGCTGAGCCTCGCCTGTTCACCATCTTAGGTACTAATTGGTGGAATAAAGACGAAAAATAAAAATAAATAAAAAATTACATTTCAAGTATCACAGCACATATGGAAATATTTTTAAATCTGTTCGAATCTTTTACAGTGAATTGTTAGAATAATTTTGGCAGTAAAATTGTAATTGAGGAATAATTTTTCAAAAGGGTACATTTCCACGTAGAACAAAATTTCAATAACCGCAATAAACAGTGGTACATACGTTTATAAAAAAAAAATTGTTTATTAGTACATTTTATTTTTCCATCTGAAAGGGGTAATATTTTAAATTTACCGACATTGTTTTAATAGTTATTTTAAAAAAAAATGGAAATAAGTCCTTTTGTAATGTACACATTATTTTGCACGACTTTGTAAAAAAGTGGAAACAGAAAAGTTGGAAGGTTTCAGACCTTTAATAAGTGGAGTGAACAGAAAGATTAGGACCTTAAAAAAAAATCAAATACAATTTCAATTTATTACAATTTCCTAGATGAGTGTAGGAAATATGTCCGTTTTGATTCAGATTAAAAAATTATTTCACTATGTCATCAGATAAACTTGGACATAAGACCTTTTATACGAAACATGTATTTCCACTTCAATTTTCAAAAAGGAATTAAACCTATTTTATAGTGTTTTGTGCCAGTGGGGGATGTAATTTAACATTATTAATGCAATTCCATCAAGCCTCAAGGTCAAAAATAGAAATGTGTCGTTTTGAAAAATCATTCCTCAATTGTGGAATGCAATGTGTATTAATGTCTTTCAATACCCCTAGTGCACACTTTGTTGCAGGAATGTCTCAGTTACGTGGCCGTTTAATATTTGAACCATTGCCCGGAATGTTGCCGAAACGTTACAAGTAAATTGCTATGTCCGCCCCTGTGCAACATTGCAGGAGATATTTCTGCAACATTGCGTTGGGTTTTTACAGCAATGGTCACGCAACATTTCTGAGATTTTACAGCAATGGTCTCGCAACGTTTCGGGCAGTATTAATTATTTATATCAGAAATTGTCCACGTTCGCATATATTCCCTCTGAGGTAGCCTGTGGAATCTTAGACTGTATTGTGCGTACCGGGTTTGCAGGATCGTTCCGCGTAATTCCGTATGCAGTGCGGATCTATGCAGAAACGGCGCTCATACGTTACGAGTGCAATGTTGCACCGTATTTTGTGGTCGACGTTGCAGGAACGTTTCACTTGGGTTGCACCGCAATATATGCGCAATATTGCACGGCAATGTGTGCGCAATATTCCCGAAATATTGTACAAACGTAGCCATTGCAATATTGCACAGCAATGTGTGCGCAATATTCCCGAAACATTGCACACACGAGGCCTTTACAATATTGCACGGCAAAGTTTGCACAATATTCCCCAAACATTGCACAAACGTGGCCATTGCAATATTGCACGGTAATGTGCGCGCAATATTCCTGAAACATTGTACAAACGTAGCCATTGCAATATTGCACGGCAATGTGTGCACAACATTCCAGGAACATTGCGCAAACATGTCCATTTCAATATTCCACGGCAATGTTTCCACAATGTTGCAGTAATATTGGAATGCAAGCTGCTACCAAACGGCAACATTGCAATGTACTGCAACGGTTGTGCAGCAGTCCTGCAACAAAGTGTGCTGTAGGGGATGGCGTGTTCCGTTGGACGGTGTACATTATTTCTGATGAACACGTTTTTTAAACAAAATTTTGACTATAAAATACTAAATAAGTTGTCTATCTGCCGACATTCCATTTTCTCCACTGGTTGAATAATAGCAAAATACCTAGCACTTTGAAACAAAAAGCTCAGTTTCGTATGTAAGGAAATCAGTAATCAAAAGTCAGATAGCAATTAAAATATCTAATTATCGGTAATTAAACTTGAATAATTTTACCTGGAGTTGACGGTGTTGGGCGGTAAAGGCCTGTTACAAGGGTCCTCAAGGTCGCATTGACTGCGTAGGAATACTTCGAGGAGGCCCATGAAAAGCATAAAGGACGGACCACCACATGTCGATGCCAAAGTTGGCCCAGTTGAAGGAGTCAGTGGACAGTTGCAGCTCATCTAAAACATTAATTAGTATTTTATTGGTGCCTAAATAGAAGAGTATCGGGCATCTTATGCCTAACTCATAAAATCAATAAGTAAACTTTTGTTCATTTCTCACTTTCGGTATTGTAACCTGAACAAAAATAGTGAGATTAATTTACAGTACAATGTTTATTGTCAGCAGAACAATATAGGGTCGACCGAGGCGAATCGGATCACTTTGTGTTTCATGGTAAAACACAATAGTCAAACATTAAGAAACTAATTATTTATTATATATTCGTGACCAGTACACCTATGGCTTGAACATGAATATATAAAAACTGAAACTAAACATAAAAATCTTTCATTTATAAACAAAAAACCAAAAAGTGAGAAATAATCCAAAAATCTCTGAAAAAACTGAAATTTGCATAACAAAATCTTTAGAATCAACTTAAACAAATCTAAATTAATGACGGTAAATCACGTTGACACTAGTTAGCATACAGATCGAAAGGATATTGCTATTTTTTGCCGCCTCTATCAACACAATTCTCGTGGCACCACTCTTCTCAGACAATCTTTTGAAAGTGGCCGAATTAATTTTTCACCACAGTACATACAATTCCATCTTCTTCAGACCATTAATTTATTTATTTTTTTATGATTTTGTTTAGATTTAATTTTTATCACATCTTCCTTTTTTTTTGACACTATGACCCCGGTTTGGTCTTTTTTATGTACTTACGAACCATCTGTATATAAACAATTATGATATTTATAATTATAAAAATACTCAAATGAAACAAAAAAGTGATCCGATTAGCCCCATATATAGGGATTTCGAAGGATGTAGATTACATACACATATTATGATATAATAATCTAAAATATATCAAATACTAAACTTGGACGTGTAAACTAATAATAATAAACACATTTGAATTTTCAAGCTTATTTCTTATTTTAAGTATGAAATTGCAGATTACTTGTACGGTTACATGTGTCAATTACTGCCAGTGTCCCTACCATTGACATTTAATTGATTATAGATAATAAAAACATCGAGTGTAAATATGTAAGTCCGTTTTCTGCGATCGTCGGTTGGGAGCGGCGCTCGCAACTTATCAGCAAGATTTCAGCAATAAATCCGGACTTATTTTTTATATATATTCATTCGACAATACGGAACTTTTTCATTATGCATAATAAATTAAATGTCAATGGTATAGGGACACTGGCAGTAATTGGCACGTGTAACACATTTTTTACAAATATCTTTTGTTGCTGCATATAGTTAATGCATTGATTTAAACCGTATGTGTTAATTGTATAATTAATTAATATTAATTATTTATATAAAATATTGTCCACGTTTGCATACATTCCCTCGGAGGTAGCCTGTGGAATGTTAGATTGTATTCTGCATGTCGACATTTCAGTACCGTTCCGCGTAATTCCGGATTTATTGCGGATTCGTTGCTGAAACATTGCACAAACGTGGCCATTGCAATATTACACGGCAATGTGTACGCAATATTCCCGAAATATTTCACAAACGTGGCCATTGCAATATTGCACGTCACTGTGTGCGCTATATTCCTGTAATATTGTACAAACGTGGCCATTGCAATATTGCACGGCAATGTTTCCACAATGTTGCAGGAATATTGCAATACAACCTGCAACCAAACGGCAACATTATAATATACTGCAACGTTTGTGCAACGTTCCTGCAATAAAGTGTGCTGTAAGGGTGGTATAATTCTACAACTGCTGCAATACACAGGTGGCATTTTTCAGAATTTCTTTGCGTTTTTTATTTTTCACAACTTGAATTTTCAATTTAAAAATCTGATATAATACCCTAATATCTGTCTCGTTAGCAGAAATGGCTCTGATTTTTTAAAAAAAATTCATGAGTTGAGATACAAAGTTGAAACTTGCAAGAAATTAGTTTGTTTTTAAACAGTTTTATTCAGCTTCGATTCTCTGTTTGTTTCCTGTAAGTTTGGTTCAAATCTAGAAACTCAGTTTTAACCCACTTCCAACTACCCCTAAATATAACCCATAACCATAAATCCAAACAACATGAAATCAGCCTATAACCACAAATAAAATCAATTTAATCGACATGAAATCAAACCAAATAACCACAAATCAAAACTTCTGGTTACCGATTGTTGTTAACAAATCAAAACTTTAGTTAAACGATTTTATTTAAAATGCAGTAAAAACTAAAAAATAATTCTATTCTTGTACTACAATTTTAATTGTGTTTTTTCAATTGAAATAAAATCGTGGAGCAGGATGTGTCATAACCAAATATGAATCAATTTAATACAGAATCAAGCGTCGAAATGAATTTGTTGTGATATATTCTGCGCCACGATTTCATTTAACACGTTCCGTGCCACGTGTACCACCGGTGGTAAACGGTAAACTTGATCGTCAGGCCACGTGTACCACCGGTGGTACACGATGTGATAACTGCTCTAAACAAGAGAACTACTTATCTACTGATGATATAATGAAATATTGTGTGATAATATATCGATCTTTAGTCAAAATATCAAATGGCCTGAACGACAAGTCAGGCAAAAATGGCTTGGCACGGAACGTGTTAAAGTAAAAAGAGCATCATCGAAATTGTAGTACAAGAAAAGAATAATTTTTAGTTTTTAGTGCATTTTAAATAAAATCGTTTAACTTAAAATAGACATTTTTCATGCATAAATAAATAAAAAAATATTATTGTGCATTCTGTTTATGTTTTGTTTTATCATGTTTCGTGACGGGTGCGGATTCATATCAATTTATATGAATTTCACATATCTTTAAGTAAGAAGGTATTGTTAATAAATTCCGTTTCTAATTCGTACATCGTTACACGAATAAAACTCTGAACTACCTATACACGAACTGGTTGGCATTTCTCAATTCATGCTCCATTCAAAATATAATAATTTTGCAATAAGAGACCCAAATGATATATTATTAAATAGAATATAAACACTTTGAAAAGGGGAATAGAAATTATTAATATACAGTTAGAATTTCTATTGAATAAACTTGTTGATTCAAAGAATACGTTGCTTATAGCATTTGAAAAACACACTCTCAAACAATTTGGAATGATAAATGACAATTATAAATAAATAATTCATTAAGCGCGACAGCAGTTCTATACACATCTAAATTACGCAAACGTATTGTAAATTGAAAGTTTCGTATTATTCAAGCGATTAAGAATTACAGAGCGTTACATTCATTCGTGTAGATCGAATTATACTGCTTTTCAACAGCCTAACTCACGATGGAAGAAATCTCTATTCTATGGTGTATTTAAGTTCGTTCGAACATTAAATACATCCAATTTATCTGTAAGTGGATACCATCTAGATTATCGACTTTAATTAATAATTTCTTCTCAGTATTTGACATTATGGCATAATACTAAAATAAATTCGTGTTTCCTAATTTGTATATCGTTACTTGATTCATTAGAGCAGTTTACCTTTGGAAGGTTGTTGTTCTTATCCTGTTGGATGAATTTTGGAACAATGATACGGAGTATCTGCCACGTATTGTTTTACATTCAAAGCACGCACGAGACGAGGAGAATCGGTGTTCACTGTACTACGATCAACACCAGACTAAACTGGTACCATTCCCTATTGAGGTTGTAATATTCGACAACTTCCACCACTTTCGTACCTTCCCTACTGCCACGTATGTACCAGCCTATGGAAATGATTCGAGCGGCTTGTACCATCTTGCCACTTTCTTGATATACTGACACAGCTATAGGCCACAGAACGTAATGTGAATGGGTTTTGTCACTTTTCTTAATGTGTTTGAAGTTCCGAAACTGTTTTAGATTCAATTAATGTTTACTATGATTTTATGGTTGGGATGAGTAATGTTTCCGTTTTGATTGAAATTTGGAACAATGAATAAACGAAAAAATCTTTTATTTTTGTTATGTATTTTACTAGAATGTATTTAACCCTCGGGCGGGCGCATCAGTCAGAGTTACACGACCAGGCGCATGGTGAACTCAGTTCACCAGTTGAAAATAATCATTTTAGTCCCCTTATATATAAAGTATACACTTCAGAAACGGTTTTTCTGTCGATAATAGTAACTTTTGATGAAATGTGATGGGAAAATAATAGCAATGTACCCAAGAATACAGTAAATGCATTCAGGAGTGCGGTTATCATATTCCTCATCTGAAAGTTCACACAGAACTCGCTCATACACTTTTTCTTTCGTAAATTTTGCCCTGTAAAATGGTATATTGTAAAAAACAATCCATTTGTATATAATTGAGTATAAACGAATAAGAAAGGCAGTGAAATTCAGTTTTCAAAAACATTATGACGTCACATACATGGCGGGACAGTGTGACTTGCGTACTTTCAAGAGTGAAAACAACAGGCACTAGCTCGGTTAAACAAGTGAAACTCAACTGGCACACGCATCACGCGATTCTTGAAACATACGACGAGCGTGTTGAGGGAATGTTTATCTTCTCGAGACGGAAACAAAAAAATACGCGGATTGGTGAACTGAGTTCACCGGCGCGCCCGCTCGAGGGTTAATAAACAACTGATTTCACTTTTGAATGAGATGACTATTTCTATTTATTGCTTTATTTAACAATAATTTGAAACATTAAATACTTCGTGTACAGCGCAAATTTCTGTATGAGAAATTCATATCGTATAAATTTAGTAATTGAAGAATCATAGTCTAGGAATATCTACCCAGACAGCACTCCATGTCTATGAGCCGTCTTTAAGACATCTGTTTCAGACTTTCAAGACGTCTTAAAGACGTCTGCTATTTTCTGAAAGACGTCTTAAAGACGTCTATAGACATTTTTGAATGTCCTGAGTCAGGAAACCGTACATCTTTAAGACGTCTTTTGAACAGTATGTAAGACGTCTTGTAAGACGTCTGTGAGACGTGTTATAAACGCCCTGTAGACGTCTTTTAAACGTTGCGTAGACGTCTATTTCAAATTTTCAAGACGTTTTAAAGACGTCTATAGACATTTTTGAACATCGTTAGTCAGAAAACCATACGTCTTTAAGACGTCTTTTAAATGCCTTGTAGAGACGTCTTATAGACATCTTTAATTGGTCGTGAAGACGTCTTAAAGACGTCCATTTCAAACATTCACGACGCGTCAAAGACGTCTTGGTCTTCGTAAGGTCTAGATTAGGCCTCTTTCAAGAGATATTAAGCGCGACTTGATTCGTCTTTATTAGAATTAATATCTTTTAATGAAATTAAGTATATCATACTGGTCAATATTTTCGTTTCTTCATAAAAAAGAAGAACGTCTTGCAATAGCGAATGATCGAGACATTCTTTGGCATATTCAAGTATTAAGTCAAAAATATAAATTTCCATCATCAAAAAACGCCGGTACTCGAGAGTGACGGTATATGATCTGCCCAGCTCTCTTATAGGCATGACTCCTGTATCCTACCTGCGAGAAGCGCTCGGCCCGGTCGCCACCTGGCGGTCGCGTACTATCCATCGCGAACCGGCCTAGTCATGACTTGTTTATGTACATATACGTCTTTAAGACATCTACACGCAGTTGTTTAACCCTTCGTTGACACACCTCCCTTTTCGATCGAATTTGACACACCTGGGTGGTTCACACCCAGAATAATTTGTGAACGACTGCCATTCTCATCAAAAGAATCCAATCATTATGAAAAAAATCGTGGGGCAATTTCAAGGTATCTAGAATGTATTTTAATAGTTTTTTTATTAAAATTGTATCACAGTTTTTGTAAAGAAATTCTAGATTACCATATGTCGAGAAAACACGAAGAAAATCTTAAAAAAATTGTAACTTTTGCAAATTTTAATATTACGAACTAAAAATGTACAGAGTTATTGTTCAGATATAATATTTTGGAAAACAAATTTTTGTATGTCGTCTTTCGAAAACAAGGTATTTATTTTGCATATAGAAGGCACAGAGTGTCAAAATCAGCTTATGGGTGGTTCCCACCCTAAGTGTCAAGGAAGGGTTAAAAAACGTCTTGGCATGGACGTCTTAGAGATGTCCTAAACGCTTATTCGGATAGACGTCTTAGAAACATTTCAGGACAGACGTCTTAAAGGCGTCATAATACAGTCGTCTAAAAGACGTCTCCACACAGACGTCTTAAAGGCGTCCTAACACAGTCGTTTCAAAGACGTTTTGACACAGACATCTTTAAGATGTCTTAACACAGTCGTTTCAAAGACGTCCTGGTGCAGACGCCTTAAAGATGTCTTAAAGATGTCTGTAGACAGACGTCCTAGAAATAGCTCCGCACAGACGTCTTGAAGACGTCTTAACACAGTCGTTTAAACGGCGTCCCAGTACAGACACCTTAAAGACGTTTTAACACAGTCATTTAAAAGACGTCCTGGTACAGACACCATAAGGACGTCTTAACTCAGTCGTTTAAAAAACGTTCTGGTACAGACGCCTTAAGGACGTCTTAACTCAGTTGTTTAAAAGACGTCCTGGTACAGACACCTTAAAGACGTCTTCACTCAGTCGTTTAAAAGACGTCCTGGTACAGACACCTTAAAGACGTCTTCACTCAGTCGTTTAAAAGACGGCCTGGTACAGACACCTTAAAGACGTCTTAAAGACGTCTGTAGCCAGACGTCTTAGAAATGTCTCCGCGCAGACGTCTTAAAGACGTCTTAATATGGTCTAAGACGTTCAGACCAAAAACAGACGTAAAATGGACGTCTTAAAGACGTCGTGTGCTATTTGGGTATGTACTGTTGGTATGCATGTTGGTAACAGTAGGTACCTACGGGTGTAAGTAGTGAATACAGATACATTGAGTTAATAATTGAAAATATCCACATAACAAATTATTTATCGTTCAAAATATCTGCATATGTTACTCATACCTCTTTTTTTTTAAATATAATTTAGGTACGTACTTCATATAAAACTTCCAGTAATTATTTACAAACTATTATAATTATGTAACTATCGTTCATATAATTAATTTAATTTAATATTTTTAATTTATAATAACGGCGAGTTATATGAATAATATCGATATAATAATTTGAATTATTTTAGATGAGTAGTTATTCCTAATAACTTGAATAATTTCGAATATATTTTTTTATGAATAATATTCTCACCCCGGATCACTCACCAAGGCGGATGCAAACAAAAACATTTAACGCGAACATGTTAGGTAATACGCTGTTCGCCTCGGTATGGACGCGGTGCAGCACTGCCTGAGAACCCCTGCGCGACATTTGGGGGGGGGGGGGGTGACGAGGAGTAGGGAGGCCGCCTGCGCGCGGCGAGGAATTACGAGACTGAACAGGGCCCCTTTAAGGTAGATTCTCACTATCAGTGATGCCAGAATCGTGGGACGTGGAACAGAACGCTTACCCCCACTATGACCTACCATCGTCTCCCACTATGGCCTACCGTCGTCCCCCACTTTCTTTCCATCGCACTGCACACAAGCATATCCCTACCCTTGTCCGTGTGCACGGCAGCCCAACAAGCAGCTCACACGGACAGGAGTAAAAATATGCTTGTGTGCAGTGCGGTGGGAAGAAAGTGGGGGACGACGGTAGGCCATAGTGGGAGACGACGGTAGGTCATAGTGGGGGTAAGCGTTCTGTCCCACGTCCCACGATTCTGGCATCACTGCTCACTATCCGTCTGGCCGGCGGCAGGCTAGCGGCAGCCTCACTAGTGCAATGGAGAAGTATGCATCTGTGGGCAGTGATGGGTAAATCACTAGAAAGCAACGTGATTTACCGTAATTTACGTTACGTGACATACGTGTATAATACTAAAATATCCTGTATAAAATGCCCAGTGGACCTGCCCCGACAATATAGAACCTAATAGGGAAGTTCCCACATCTTTTTCAATCTTTATTAGGCTCTTATATTGCCGGGGCAGGCCCACTGGACATTTTATACACGTATGTCACGTAACGTAAATTACGTTGCTTTCTAGTGATTTATCCATAACTGTCTGTGATGTAAACGAGATGTACCGTTCTTTCGTTATCGGTAGGACGCTGATCTTCCCATCGAACGCGTCTGCCAACTCCTTGATAACGAAGTGCGCGTCGTAGCCCGACAGGTTGTGGAACACCACATGTATCGTGCACGAACGTTGGTAGCGCAAGTTGCACGATCTATGCGCCGCACCCCTGTACTCGCCCGTCGAATGACAATGATCGCGCACTTTTCTATCGTCCTCGCCTCGGTCGAAGGGTCCTCCGCACACGTGACACGCGGTAGCCGCGTCAAAACTCCGCTTCTGTTGTTGCGTCAAAGGTATCATCGGTTTTTTGACGCACAACCACGAGTACGCGACGTTCGCGAATTCCCGCAGTTCCCGCACAAACCACTGTACACAGTCGTTGTCGCTGCGATACGCACGATATCCGCACAGAGTCTGGTCGTCGGAACAATGTACGTAGTATCCTTCGCTATGGGCTCTGTGACGTTGATACTCGTAGGTGCGACGACGATGCTCCATCGATGGCTGCTCCAGTTCCTCCAGCAAACACTTAAAGTCCGCGTAGATGACGAACGGCACGCGTTCCTTGCGTTCGTCATGTTGGAACCGCAAAATTTTCTCCTCTTCCGACGGCAATTGCACCGCGCACTCGTTCAATCGCCGGCAATCCTCGGTGTGCCGCTGCAATCGCTCCGCCGAGAAGAACAAGTTGAGGCATCTGAAACGTATACGAGAAAGAAATCAATGTACACGCTTCTTCTTCTTCGCGACCAACGTCGGAGCTACCACTTGTTTCGCGCACCACTCGCGAACAGTCGATGATAGAAGGAGTACGTGATTACGCGTCGCGAAACTCTTTACGTCCGTCTCGTCCCGCAACATGAATTCAGTGAATTCTGCGGTGTTTCGTAATAGCGTTCGTAACGCGCGAAATCACTGTTCGACGGGCATTCTGAAAGAATTTGCGTGGACCGACGGCCTCCACGTTTATCACCGCCCCGGTCGACAAACGTTTTTCGAAAGCGGTTTCAAGTTCCTCCCACACGACCTTGGGTGTCGACGTCACTCGTGCAGCGTGTCCACGCCCTACTCGCGATAAACGTCCTCGCATTATCGCGAGAAATGTTTGGGTTCGCGCGAACAACGATACCATCCGCTGCTTCTCCCACACCGGTACGCGTTCGCCTCGTTGATACGCGACCATGTAACGTATCGTCTGGTCGCAACTGTCCATCCAATCGCGAAATTCAGCGGTGGTTTTCAAAAGTTCGGACATTCGAGACAGCGTCAAACATGCGTTCTTGAACGTATCCATGTTCTTCTTATTTACGCGTACGCACTCACTTAAAATAAAAGACTCTTTCCGACGCGCTGCCACTTGCGACTTTGTCCTGTCGAAGATGCGAGCTGCCTTAATTATACTATCATCCCTACCTACATTCTCCCTACCCCTACATTTGCAACCCACTGGAATAATACCGACAATCATACCTTAAGTCATATTGCGCCTTTAAGCATATGCGCATTCTTCTTCTCGAAAGTTTACCTTAAAAAATTATCGCAAACGGAAGCGCGCTGGTTCGCTTTGACTTTTCGCGCACCGATGCTGCTGCTGCGTATTATTCTCGGAATTCAACCTTCTATCGTTACAGTGATATGTTTTTGACGCGATTATCGTGCCATAACACACTATAAGATTTACCTTACATCTTCTACGCGTCGTCGTACCACCGTTTGTTTTGACTATGGTCCTAGAGAGGAATAGAGAGAGGGATATACGAAAATATCGTACCTCTCTCTCTCATACACCCGATTCAAACGTCGCAGAAATCGGGGTGCGATAGGTTTTGGGGCGATAAGAGGGTTGCGGATCGCTTCATACAACGCGTGACGTGTCAGCGAGGTATCCCCTCCACCTGCTTTCAAGGCCCATC
Source organism: Andrena chrysosceles (assembly GCA_963855975.1). Lineage (NCBI taxonomy): Eukaryota > Metazoa > Arthropoda > Insecta > Hymenoptera > Andrenidae > Andrena > Andrena chrysosceles. Next base: position 312,272 of record OY979769.1, on the reverse strand, counting down.
CCCCCCCCTCCCACTGATCCAGGGCCGCGGTCCCCACCTCCACGAGTCGCAGTCCCCCCACCCGCCTCCCCCTCGCCGCCGCTGCGGTTCCCCTCGCCCCGCTTCACCCCCTCACCGCACGTTGATCCAGAATCGGCTTAGTATACCTACTAAGGAGATTTTGTTAGGATTACAAGAAACTAAACTAAAAGAAAATAAAAACCTATATCTATAGTCATGTTCGCATTGTGACATAAAAAAACTTTGGTTGCATCCATTTTGCAATGTAGGGTGTCCAAAACTACCCTTTATTTTTTTTATTCTAATGAATCGATCTCGATGGGATCGATTTTTTAGGTTCCGATTTTTTTTACGAATCGATTCTTTGCATAACGATCTGAATTGAATTGAAAAATCGATTCTATGGGAAAGATCGGCATCCCTATGTCCTGCCGGTTTCTTACCAATCAATGGATGCGTTCAGCGGACTCAACCGTTAGGTAGCGGCTCAGTAGCCGCTCATTGATTTTTCGCTGAATGCTACCGCTAGGTTGTTCACTTCTCAACATGTTTAGTGATCGGTCGCCATTTTTTGAGCGGCGATAAAGTCCGCTACTTTTACGGAACGTGTTGAATTGCTACAAATATCCCCAACCTCCCAAGTGTCGTTCAGCGGAACGATGACTGATCACCGTTGAGTTCTCAACGGTTGAGTCCGCTGAACGTACCCAATAGTATATCCCTGCGCGGAACGAGTCTATTCTTAAGTGGATTGCATATAAAAAACAGTGGAAGTCCTTCTATAATCTATATGTTCTGACAGTGGAATATAAAATATATAGAACAAAAAGTGATTGATGTCAGAACTAAGAAGCCGTTTGAAAAAGGTTGTGTTTTTAACATTACCAGATATGGGATTTTTTGTATATTCAAGTAATTTATGTAGTAGATGGATTTAATAAGCAAGTACCATTGTTATATGATGCTGTCACTATTTTCGAACGACGTTTAACAGGTTTACATGAAAAATTAAGGAAACAAACAAAGACAACGTCATAATAACGTGGTTACGACCATATATTGTTAAAAAATTAACAAAGTGTAGATACGCGTCGAATATTATTGCACGTATGAAATCACGCTTCCCAGTGGCAAGTTAATGGCGTTGGCAACTTTTTATGGAACGAAGTTAATGAAAACAACTGCACCATAGCATATCCTGTTGCAAGGTAATTTCAAATATGATGATTAACCGCGGGCACGCGAGAGACGCAGCTCTCGCACATACGCCTCTCTTGAAAGAACAGTATACTTCCATGGGGTTCGGTAAAATTACGCAGTCAGACGAAATATACGGAAGAAGGCACTTGCAGAACAAACCACGTGTTCATTTATTTCAATAACCTTCAACATATCCTAATACTAGTTTATTAATAAGAAAACTAATGTAGTCGCGGATGTACAGTAAAAAATTACTCAATGCGGTTTAAACGTTAACTGCCCGAGGCTGATTCTACGACAGTCTTAAGACGACTTTACAGAGCCCCAGAATGAATTATAGACAATACCCACAGCATGATAGCCGATAGCACACAGACGTCTAAAAACGCCCAAAAGGCGTTCTAAAACAGTCCAGACCTAAAACGGACGTAAATTGATGTCTTTAAGACGCCTGTGCTAAGTATAGGCTCATGCTCAAAGACTTAAGTAACTGGTACTCTTGGGGACCCCAGGGGGCCAAGTTTGGTTGCCCCCTTTACATCATTTCGGGGCCCTTTGCTATCAGTAAAGGACCTGAGATCTCTCACTTACGGATCCTGGCGTCACTTATCCGCTACTATGCGTCTCTGAGCTCACAAAGGAGCGGCTCCTAAAGCTACAAGCTGGCTGGACCTGATATAGATTTTGTGTGGGGGAAGCTCAGTTTGTTTAACCAAATTTAGTTATCTTATTGGTGAAGTCCAGTAGAACCCTTATCAAGGGCCTAGAATTAACACCATCCTCTAAGAGTCAGAGAGTTGTTGCAAAATAAATGATGTGGGAAGCTTGCGTTCATTGAAAACCTCTGACCCATCATCGGGCTCAGCTGATCCTTGTTGCCCGAGCACAATGAGGACTTCGAAAATGGGTTCATGAGCCAAGAAAACTGGTGCGTTGATCACGAAAAGCTTGTTCTTGAGACAGTGAAAGTGGCACCTTAAAGAATATTTATCACAGCCAAAATATTCCATTTAAGGATGAAACATACATGATTATGTTGATTCTGTAAGTAAATAGCAAATATTTGTGAAATTCATATTTGTGGTGTGATTAATAACATTCTAAAGGTGATTTATGTTTCTAAAAGATATGGTACAAATAAAAGCATTATCGAATTAATGATTGCACACGGTATCATAAAAATATTGAAACTTCAACAACCTCTACACAATATTTAATCCAATGATATTATTTACAAAAAGAAAATGTTGAACTCCTATTACAATTTATGTTTTTACTCCTATAAATTCGCATGTCATTCCAGTTTTCTTAATGGCTTCTAATATATCTGCAGAAGGACATCTAGATGTTACGAACACTTTCTTTCCCTCTAAATCTATTTTAACGTCCTGAACACCTACAAAGGAATTTAAATAATAACTCAATACATGGAAAAACGTATTTAGATTGCAACGTAATGTAATGTTTTTAATCTATTTAATGTTTCTAATATTTAGCTAGGATGAAATTAATTAGAATTAAACCACACATTTTTTTTAAAATGAAATAAGATGTGAGCATTGTTATTGAATACGTCTATAAAGTAAACACTGGTCACATACCTGCTGTTTTAATAAGTACATTCGTTACAGAAGAGGCACATCCTTCACATGCCATTTGTACGCTGAATTCGTAGACCTTAAATTTAAATTATTTAGTCAATATGTTATTATCGCCGCATATTAAAAATGTCATTACCTGCGATTCCATGCTGCTAGTTGTATATACTTAACGAAGTTGACGTGGCAACTTGTGACTTCAGTGTCATTCAGTGTGTGCCTGTATCCCGGTGTACGACATATGCAGATGCAGTATGTGGCAGTATGACAATCATAGATAAGTAATACATACTGCTTTATAGATAGACATTTCTCCCGGTCGTAACGGAAAATTTACAGTGCCGTATAGAACGGGGCCTCGAACTAAAACGGAGAGCGGGAAATGTGCGATCCATTTGAATTTTTCGACTAGTGTTTGGGACATGATTACGTATTTTCCATATTTTGCAATGACAAACTGAAAACAAAATACGATATATTTTTGAGGTGAGTGTATATATATATATACATCATCCTATATATATATATATATATAGGATGATTGCGCTTTCCACAAGAGGGGGCGCCCACAGTGATGTCAGAATCGTGGGACGTGGGACAGAACACGCTTACCCCCACTATGACCTACCGTCGTCTCCCACTATGCGGCGTCCCCCACTTTCTTCCCACCGCACTGCACTCAAGCATATTTTTACTCATGCCGTGTGAGCTGCTTGTTGGGCTGCCGTGCACACGGACAGGGGTAGGGATATGCTTGTGTGCAGTGCGATGGAAAGAAAGTGGGGGGCGACGGTAGGTCATAGTGGGGGTAAGCGTTCTGTCCCACGTCCCACGATTCTGGCATCACTGGGCGCCCATTGCTGATGTGGGGGATCTGACACGACACCACCGTCAGATCCAGTGGTGGACTAACCCGGATAAAGGGGTCACCACCTTCATAGAGAAGGAAAGAGCGTTTCGTCCCGGGCCCGCCAGAGGACTCGTCAGTAAGGCTACCTGGCGGAACCCTGCCTTAGACACGCTGGGTATCAGGAACTGGGAACGAACTCGTATATATACTAACAGGAGAGACTACGGTCACCGGCGAGAAACTTCTCAAGCCTCGTAGCCCTCTGGTGGAGCGTCGGTAACCACAACGGATCCCTACACTGAAGCACAGGCGGCGCGCTCTGGTGAGACCGTCACAACTCACGATAACTTTTAAACTACTACACAATGAAGTTCTCGCTTTACCGCCTTTGCGGCGTTGCCGCGTCAAACCTTTCAGTCACTTAACCATAGGAACCAATAGCGCGAAGAAACACGCGCGACAGTTAACTACAACCTAGTATCAAACTGGCGACTGACTGATCGGGACCAAAGAGGAGATATAATAAGAGGCGTCACTCCGGGCGGAACCTTTGAAGTCCTTACTTGACCATGGCATTTAAATTGGTTGTGTATTCAAGCGGGATATTCAAATCGACAAAATGTACCTTAACGCAATTGGCTGATTATTGCCGAAGTTTACCGATTATTGCCGAATGGGCATTTAAATTGGTTGTCTAGTGATTTCCCTAGGTTATTTCTGTCCTTGTCGAGTGACGCCTCTTATTATATCTCCTCTTTGTCGGGACTTTAATCGGAGGTGAAGAAATCGACCGTTAGAAATGTCTCCGCGCAGACGTCTTAAAGACGTCTTAATATGGTCTAAGACGTTCATACCAAAAACAGACGTAAAATGGACGGCCTAAAGATGTCGTGTGCTATCTGGGACTTTGGTCGAAGAAATTTTTTCGTTTATAATTTTTATCTTGAATATTAATGATTCGATTAAAAAACTGTAAATAAGAAAAATGTGTGCCGTGACGAGCTTTACAACACTATATTTATTAAAATCCAGTTTAACAAAATTTAATTTTCAAATTTTTCTTAGCGTTTGGACAATACTTTTTCGCATCTTTAAGCGTTAGTCCCCGTATTGCAACCGAGCCTTCAATTATGAAATTAAACATGTAAATAGTTCCTATTGCGGTAGTTTACCAAACTAAAATAATACTCTTTGGTAGCGACGCCCTCGATTATTTAAATAATAACGAACACTGCTTATTACATATATATATACTGTCGGGTGTCCACCATTACAGTCTAAAACTTTAATAAACCAATTTTCTTACTAATTTTAGCATGCACTTATCAGTTGTATCAGGTACACTAGACAGCAGAATCGGCTTCCCTTCGGAAATTTGGCAACGTTGCATGTCGGGTCCCACGATTCTGGCATCACTGATCCTAGCGCACGGTGTAAGAAGGAAAGGTGGTCCGACTCCGCTACCCCCACTACTGAATTCTTGTGATCTAAAGTGTGTAGTTCCGCCAAAGCCCGCTATGTGCGCTAGTGAGAACACGTACCCGTCGGTGAGAGGTGTACTGTGTGCATAGACTCACGTATATACACATGTATATACTGTAGACAGCGTGGGGGCGCTGTTGCTCTACACACATACAGTAACAACTCTCACCGACGGGTACGCGTTCTCACTAGCGCACATAGCGGGCTTTGGCGGAACTACACACTTTAGATCACAAGAGTGGGGATGGAGTCGGACCACCTTTCCTTCTTACACCGTGTCCTAGCGGCTCCCTGATTTCGCATCAGATTCGTCCGCGCCCCTAACTAACAAACTCATAAACCGTATTCCTTGGGAAATACCCTTCTCGCCGGCCTCTCGCGTTGTCGCAGTCCCGGCTCGATACAATTGACATATTTTTTATGTAATCAATAACTTGGAGGATATTATATAAAATCGACTTTGTGAGCTGTTAAATAATTATTTAAATATTCAAGGGCCCAGGGGCAACTTTTCCCGTTATCCGATCGGACTCAAACTTTAAACAGATTTTTTTTATTTGGAACTATTTTGAGGGGTGCCGCGATGAAAATCTAGAAAAAAAAATTCACCAAGAGTAAATAAGAGCCACCCTAGTACACACATATGCAGTATAAATGGGGATAAATGCACAAAAAATAAAGGTAGTATATATATATATAGGAATTCACATTACATTCCAAGGCATTTTGTTGAGATTTGACTATTGTACCTATAAGTCTGGTTTTTTAAAATATTAATATATGATTTCAGCATGTAGAAATCTTTTCAAATATTGTGCTTTAATCAAATTGCAACTAAAACTCCAATCGTAAAATGCCAAGGAAAAAAAAGAAAAAAACATACTGTGAAATGGACAGTATTAATGTATCTTCAATTTCAATAAATTGTGTAACTTGCAATGTAAATGTAATTCCTTCAGGTATATGTAGTAAGATTGTAATTCACCTCAAGGCTAACAAATTAAGAAAAATTGTATAATCACTATTTGATAATACATAATTTGTAGCAATTAAATTATAATACACGAGTCTGCTGCTTTTGTATTGATTAATTTTAAAATAGTCTTCATTCTTCCTTCTGATCCTATGTCATATGTTTTTGGAAATTGCATTCCTGGTGCTCTACTATATATCTTCTGCATACATTGTTCCCACTTGACTGGTGAAATAATTTGTTTCAGTATATATTTCTTCATTACTCTTAGATTGCTATATGGTGTAGCTTTGTAATTAGAATATACATGGCATCTAGGATCATTTACTTCTATCGAACTTAATATTTTACGAATTGAGTTCAAAGCAGGTTCCATTAGTGGTGTATGAAATGCTCCTGATACAGAAAGTCTATTTATATTACTCAAACGATGCTCATTCTTATGATTTTGAATATACTCTAATGCTTCTGTATGTCCTGCTAATATTTTTCTTTGTGTATGTAAAAAAACAGCAACTCTGAAATGAAGTAATGATTAGTTAATTTTGTAATAAAGTTATACAGAATTTCTTTTATTATTTGCTAACTCTTAAAAGTTTTTAAAAGATACTTTACTTGCATATCGGATTTTCAACACCCATGTCCATTGCCCATTTCTCGGCATCGTTACAAGCCTTAGAAACTTTTGTTTCTGGTGTACACAAAACAGATATCATTCCCTGGGATACTTTATCTGAAGCATATTGCATAGCTTTTCCTCTAACCCAGACTAATCTAACTCCATCTTCAAATGTTATGGCACCAGAAAGAATCAGGGCACTTATTTCACCTACGCTATAGCCTGCTGTAGCAACACAAGTATCAAATACATTTGGTCTTTCTTCACGCATTTTCTCCAATGCAGCTAGTGATGTAACCACAGTAGCAGCTTGATTAAACTCAGTTCTGTTCAATTTCTCTTGTGGGCCGTTCAGACAAAGTGTTAATAAATCATAATTAAGTATTTCATTGGCAATTTCAAAAAGTTCTTTAGCAGCAGGGAAACGCATATATTTTTTAACCATGCCAACTTTAATAATGCCTTGTCCAGGAAACAATAGCACAGAGGTATTTTGAGGATCAACAGGTGGTCTTGTTCCATCTATTTCATTTATTGGTGCATCTTTAGGATACGGTGTCGTTGCCCAATTTTCATCATTGGCGTCCTTGTATATTGCAGATTCTTTAAGAAGACGTGAAACTTTCTCTGTGCTACATGAAGGCTCAAAATTGTTTTTTAAAGTTTCTTTTGTAGTCACTGATTCAGATGTATTATTTTCATCCTTACGCTGACTACTTGAAAATCTACAGATATGTCCTAACCGCACAGTTATGCACAAACAAGGAAAGATTTTGATAAATGATATTCGTTGCAACATTTTAACTACTTCGTATTAATTATTAAGATTTATTAAATATTTACAGAACAATGTCTCGAAAAATAAAAGTATTCACTTACGCCTAACCTAATCATAAATTATGATCTATATATTTATATATGCTGGTACGGTTTTTGAGATATTACATTTAAATTGTTCACACAAATTATATGCAGAATTTTAATTTAATAAAAACCATGTAAAAGTACAAAATCTAGCTAATATAACTGCATTTAAAATATATTTTTGTAGACTTGCATATGTTGATCCACATTTATTTTCTATCATTTTTTCATTAATACCCTACATTGATGATACATCATTATACATTGATGCAGTTATAATAATATTGCACGTTATATAAGGAATCATACAACATTGATTGGAATTTTTTATTTTTTACTTTTGCTATTTGAAACGGTCAAGGCGTTTATAATACACGGACAGACCTCAGCAGTCAGCACTGCTCAGCACCGTAAAATCAAAGAGGAGATCTAATAAGAGGCGACACTCGACAAGGACAGAAATAACCTAGGGAAATCACTAGACAACCAATTTAAATGCCCATTCGGCAATGATCGGTAAACTTTGGCAGTGATCGGTAAACTTCGGCATGTTGCGATTTTCGCTGGTGTTATGTGCTTGAAGTCGAACGCTCGAAAAATATTCCACGTGATCCTGAGCATCAATATCCAGACAAATCATCTCGAAGTATTCAGAAAGCAAACGTAATTATGGTATCGAACAAATTTCAATTATCTACGTCGCGAAAATCGAGAGTCACATTATCTGCAAGACAGAAAAATAGGGTTATGCGCGAAGTGCGAATATTTAGCGTCTTGTTTCGTATATAATAATTTAACACATGTTTTATTTAGGGATGCCGATTTTAAATCGATATTTCAAAGATCGATATTTCCTGTCACGATTTTCGATTTTTTAAATCGATTCTCAAAACAGGGATCGAATCGAAGATTGTACCGCATCCTTAGAGCATATAAACATGGAGGAAGCATGCTCTAAGCATGCAATAGGAAAAAATGTATATAGACGCTTATTAAGTAATAAATCGATATCCGAGAGGAAATGTAACGACGAATAGGAATTTATCTTATTATTAATAATTCTCCGATTGCCTCCTAGTATCTAAGGACATTTTGTAATTAACAATATATGTAAAACCGATGGGCTTCGTAAAGCGTATCCTGTGAATTTCCAACTTATATCAAATCTAAATTCTGTTTTTAATAATCTGTTTTTTAGTAATTTCCCTTGTTTGAGATTAAATTGTTTATTTCGTTGTAGTGTTATTCTAAAAATCCTCTTTCAGCGTGCAGCGTGCTTTAGGCGCTCCGCGGGCATCAACCTGGGCTCAAATTTCTCACGAGGAAGTCAGAATCTCCCGGAACTACCCTTTATATTTTTTTATTATAATGAATCGATCTCGATGGAATCGATTTTTTAGGTCCGATCTTTTCTACGAATCGATTCTTTGCACAACGATCTGAATTGAATTGAAAAATTGATTCTGTGGGAAAGATCGGCATCCCTAGTTTTATTATAAATGTTAATGTTCGCAGGAGCATGCATGATCGCCTATATAGGGTGTGTGCTGTGCGGAGATGGAGCTGAAGTAAGTATCGCATGTATCCTGTTTATTCATACGTTACGTTTAATTTTATGCTAATGTTCTATTTGTTTTCAGCGCTAACACAATAGCGAATATGGTGATTCTACAGAAAAAAGAAGTTTAAAATACAGTAATACGTCTGTGCCGTAAGATGGTGATCTCGCTCGGTTGGTAAGAAAGTTTGTGAATTTTCGAAATAAAGCACAATATTCGCGACGTTCTCGTAACCTTAAAATAGAAGTATGCGATATACGAGCGTTGAAATCGCTGGATGCCCTGCGTTTAACGCAACAAAACTTCGGCATTCTTCGAAGAGCAATAATCTGGGCGCTCTCCAATTCCAATTATAATGCTGCCGCACAGAATATTCGGATTTCGAACGTTATTGGTAAAACTGTAGGGTAAGCTCAAGGATACTAGCGCATCAGATACATATAGCAATCGATAAAATTAGTAGTAACGTCGTGACGAGAAATTTACATTACGTTCTAATCGCTTCATTGCAGATAGGGGTCTTTGAAGCTCTCTTTACTCTGTGATATAAAAATCCCGTGGAATAAATTTGCCAGTTCCTATAGAACATTTCTGTGAAGATGAAAGAACAGGCAACACGTTTTAACGATGTGATTGTAAACAAACGTCAGCTCGGCGCTACGCGATGATATTCCCATCGCGATTTACGTTAAAATGATTAATAGATTGCACTTTAACAGATAGCTGCTCAACTATACCTTTTATGTATTAGTATCATAAGTAGCAACCTGCAAATCAAACGAATCCGAGGCGATAGCTCGCGTTAACGTTCACCAAATGTTTTGACACAGGTGAGTATCGCAAGATATTTCTAACATCGACAAGGGCGACTTCCATATTTTTCAATATAACCCTGATTAGTAATGCTTTGAGAACGAGCGTGCTCTCATGCCATCGGATCAAGAGTATTTTCATGTCTGTTTTCATGCATTTGCTTACAGAGCTTTGTTGAAACGATCATCGAACAGAATGCCGGGGAAAATAAAGGTGAAGGTGCTGGCAGGACGTAACTTGCCAGTGATGGATCGCTCAGGCGATACAACGGATGCGTATGTGGAACTAAAATTTGGCAACGTGACGTTTAAAACGGACGTGTGCAGGAAATCGCTGAATCCTCAGTGGAACTCGGAATGGTACAGATTCGAAGTCGATGATTCCGAGCTGCAGGACGAACCGTTACAGATTAGGTTGATGGACCATGACACATACTCTGCTAATGATGCCATAGGCAAAGTGTACATAAATTTAAATCCCTTACTGTTACCTGGAGTTCCTCCTACCGTTAAAAACATTTGGACGTTGGAAGCAGCCATGAATACAAATGCTGGTTCCCAGGGTGGTATGTATTTACCGTTTAAAATAGCCAATGTTCGAACGGTGTTAATAATCCAGGCTCCTCCCTTGTTACTCCAGGTTCAGTTTTGACTGGGTGGATACCGGTATACGATACGATGCATGGTATTCGTGGTGAAGTGAACATTATAGTTAAAGTGGAACTGTTCTCCGACTTTAACAAGTTCAGACAATCTTCGTGTGGAGTACAATTTTTTTATTGTAAATATATGAAATATTCGTCAGAAGCTGAGAGACAGCTTTCACGAGTAACGTATCGATTGATATCATTCTAGCGCCAAATATACCTCACGGATATCATACTCAGAGTATACACGGTTTCGTGGAAGAGCTAGTTGTTAGCGACGATCCAGAGTACAAATGGATCGACAAGATAAGAACACCCAGAGCCTCGAACGAAGCGCGCCAAACTTTATTTTTTAAACTCAGCGGAGAGGTTCAGAGGAAAATTGGACTGAAAGCTCTAGACCTCGGCGGAAATGCTGTTATCGGGTATGTTTACACTGTGACATAGAAATTTGTTTCCCGATTACCCTGGAATCTCATTTTTTAAATGTTATTATACGGGAAATTTTCCAAGCTGTGTTCCCTCTGTCCGCAGGTATTTACAAAATTTTGACTTGGAAGGCGAATCTGGCATTGTGGCTCGCGGTATAGGCACCGCTGTTACTCTTGTCAAATTGCAAGACACCCTGAATTTTCCATCTGACAATATCGAGGAGTAAGTATGCGTAAGGGTTTTAGCTGTAACATCTTTGATTTAATCCTTTGTGACCAAGTTGTGGACACACCACTGTGTTTTAACACCCTAACATCCATTCAAGTGCTTCTTGACATAGCGCAATCAGTAGTGGCAAAAACATACTCGAGTGTTCTGTGTTGTGAGTTCTAATGCTGATTATCTTATACTTTAGATATTTCTCGTAGAGGGTACACAATTCTTTACGTTGCTTTCTATTAACAAGATGCATGCGACCAAGAGTACCAGTTTTAATCAAAACAGCGAACATTGAAACTTTGTGAGAATTCCATTAACCAGCACGAAATTCATAAAAGTTTAAAGTATGTGATGCGATAGAAATTGTTTACTGTTTACTGTTCAATTCATACATTCGATTAATTTTGCTGCACTTCATAACATTCGTTTCTACACGCTTCATCAACGGCACTATATATATATATATATATATATATATATATATATATATAAGCGCTTTAGATCTCGTTTCAACTTCTACGTACAAGGTGTCCTAAAACATGTTACTATTACATGTAATACGTTGCATTATTTCCGTATCTTGCCTACGTATTATCGTCATTTACTGTCGATCTTTACGAGGGAAACTAGTCTCTAACAGTCGTCGCAGAATTACACTCCACAAAAATAATGTTCTAATCAGCGTATCATTTTTCTAGGACACCCGGTATATAGAGGCTAGATCGAGGTCTGATGCGCGTGCATAGAAACCAGGACGAAGTGTGTAGAAAATGGGGCACTACGATGTACTGGAAGTAACTAGGTACGCTACACGCGCATCCAACTTTGATCACTAAGATATTCAGAGATTAATGACCGATGGCAATTAACCGCAAGGTTTTCTATTCTTTACGCGCGGAACGTGTATTTCCAGATACTTCAGTAAAGTTCTGTCATTTAAGTTTTAGAAGACTCGTAGAAGAATTACATTCTGTAGTTCTCTTATTCCGACACATGAACTAATAGGTGTTTTTCTTTTTTACCCACCCGCATGTATTCATATAGGGCATTCTATTCACAACACAAAGCACAAAAGGAACGTACAGGACTCGATGAGAATATGCCGTTACATCCTGCTACTCCCACATCCATCTCCGGTCCTTTCGCCTTCAATACGCGAGTCCCGTATCGCACGAAGCCGTTCAGAGGTCCCAAGCGGGGTGTCAGAGCAGCCGAGTGCCCCTGCGAAGAAGTGGAAGGCGTGCCGACTAGTTTAAGGCCGTTAAAGTTGAGCGGTATAAAGAAATCGGCAGTTTCTAATCCAAGCATATCCGAGTCAGTAATCCAAGACGAGCGGATAAGAATGATGCTGGCCCTTGAGGATGAAAGGGGTGAGGGGAATAAAAAGATATTAGACGTTCATATAAAAGGGTGGAAGAAGCTGTTCAACTACAGCGACACTGAGAGCAAGCTCCACAGCTCGCGCTCCAGTATGTCGGCTAGATCTTCCATCGTGAGTATAAAGAATCCGCAGAAAGCAAAGATATTGAAACGGAAGAAAGAGAAGGAAGGTATAACTGCTCTTCTAATCAAATCTATACACGCCCTACCTCTGGAGAATGTTAGGGAAGATCACGAGACACCGATGACACATACTCCAACAGACACGAAAGAAGATTTTCATCATTCAGAGCATCAGCGCGATACCGAGAATCGTAGCGGTCGGGAGAAAGAGCAAGAAAACGATTACGAAGACGAAGTTTACAGCACGAAGAAGCAACACGAATCCTCGTTTGAGGAAAACACGCCTAGCTCCGATGGCCTCTCGGATGGATCGTCGATCGATAGCGCCAACTATGATATCCTGCGCGACTCGAAGCTTTCCGTTGACGATGAGTTGAAAGTAAATGGTGAATTTATCAAGACACTTGTGAGGGCCAATACTTTCCCTCCACCGAGAAGGAGGCCTTCGAGAATCAGATTGCAGAGGATAGACAGCGACACGCTTCCCCTTCACGAGGACAGCGCATCGTTACCTATTAAATGTTTATCCATGAACCTAATATCGTCCGATTTAGAACTCGTAACAAAACCACGAATTGATTCCGCGAAGGATTCAGACTTTGCAGTGTACGAAACAAACAGGGAAGAATCGAGTGTTGCTGCTGTGGAGGCTGTAATTGAAACAGAGTCTAGTATTGACGGTGAATTGCAGAAGCAATTGACCATAGAGAAGTCAGAAGACTTTATAGCGACAAGTACGCCGGTAGAGACTCTTTTCCTCCCGAAAGGACAAGACACTGCAGTGACCAGCACAGGAAACGAAGCAACTGTTTACGATTATAAGGAACCCGAAGCTCCGTCTGAAAATCTAAACACAGTAATGCAACAGCTCGAGAAGAGTGTCGTCGATTACTACGATCAACACACCTCGGCAGACACCGATAACATGAACGATGATTTTTCTTATGCCGATGAGTCTGAAATATCTGCTTCCGCGTACTCTTTACTGCAGAACGCAAGTGACACGGAGAGCAAAGACAAGAAAGAAACATTCAGACAGACGCACAAGAGATTCCTTTCTTTGTTGATCGAGGAGACGGACAATCATGCTCTTCAAGATTCTTTCAAAGAGACAGAATGCCTGGAGAAGCTGGAAGACCCAACCGCCTTGAAATTTACTGCGTCAACGCATTCGCTCCCATCGTTGCAGCAGTTTCAATTCGCTACGGTAGTGACGTCAAATGACCATGAAAATATGAACCGGAAGGTGGCGGCAGAGTCCATGTCCAAAACTTCGTCTAGCATCGAGAGCTTGATACAATCGTCGTGCAATGATTTAGACGAGGTGCTGCATAACAACAGGCGACGTCGTATGTTGGATTTGATTCGGATAATTGACACGAAGATGATGGAGCATTCGGAGAGATACGATGACGACGGTAACGGCCGAGTGAGAAGGAAGAAACGGGACAGAGTGTACAAGAACTTCAATCCCAGGAATTTGCGCAGAAACTTGCATAATAGATGTCTAAGGAAGCACCTCCACAGTCACAGGCATCAGGAAGTTATGCAGGCGTCTCCGCTGTCAACGGATTTCCCTCTACACGAATCCATGCCAGTGCCACTTACACCAGACTCCTCTTCCTACAATTCCTCTCTCGAGAGCATAATTATTAGCGACGCGTTAATTCAGTCACGCCTACGCAGAACCGCGGAGTCAATGCGCTCGAAGCGAAGCTTCCTCGCCAAAGGATCCCCGGTCGATCTGTCACCTTGTGAAACTCTTGCCAAGGAATTAACCGTAGATCCTCGAGGCAGCGATTCAATTAGGAACAACAGTAGTGTTATAGAAATGAAAGAACTAAAGCCCAATGATACTAACCCTTCGATACCACCGATAGATCATGCGGTACATGAGAGTCATAGCATTTGTAATACAAGTGAAGTATCAGATCACGATGAATTTACTAATATTACTAACACTGCTAATATGACTTACAACTCGTGTGTGTCCCGTCCTTCTCCCAATCACAGGCAACAAGACGAGGCATCTCCGAGTCCATCTTATCCACTTCCGGCCGTTCCTTCTGTGGTGTCAAAAGTATGTCAGTTGCCGCCGACCAAGGCCCAACCGGCTGCATCGTTGCATCGGAGGTCCAGCGATTCTGATTTAAGCATCACCCCCAAAGGTAAGTAGCAGCAAAGCACTCGCAGCGATTGTTACCGAAACGGTGGATATCGTCTTTCTTGCTAGGGAACATCCCGAAGCCGGAAATTCGAAAAATTTTCAAACGTACCCCTGAACATCCGGACATTTTCCGCTTTTGTATTACAACTCGTGAACTGTAAAATAATTTTTTCACCAAATCAAATGATAGATCTAATTGAAAGAAGTAACTTTTGTCTTGAAGATTTTCCTCACCTTATTCATAAATGCATTGCAATTGCCCATCATTCATAGTTGATTGCGGGCTGAGATACAAATTACAGGATGCCTCATAAAGTGAGTACTATCCAGCAAAGAAGACATTCCGGAGTCAAATGTAATATAACGATCATGGCGTTATGATTCCACGTGGTTATAGGTAATCATATTTCTTTTCATTTAAACATCGTTGCTATACGTAAAGGCTAAAGTGTCAGAGATACAGTGACTGTGAATGTGACTGTGACTGCGACTGTGACTGTATTCTTGGCGAAGGATCCACTTTATGAGACATTCTTTGTTTCTGATTTAAAGTGAATGTTTATCGTAGCAAATAAGAACGTAGAGTAAAATATATGCTGTAGGTAATTCGTTCGGAGCAAACGATAGGTCATTGACTGGATTGCTGAAGACATCCACCGCTGCTATAAGGACCATGAATCAGGATGCATTCGAGATGCTGGAGTATCCATTCATCACCATGCAAGTGTATCCGGCAGGATTTATTCTACACATCGGTAAGCACTATAATCCTCGACCATTCGGCCGAATGCTTCTCAACACTACGGTCTCTTTCTAAACGTTACCCGCTTCCGTTGCATAGTCATAATTATAAAGTGTGTATATTGAGACAGGTGGTCTCGTAAGTTCAAGATCGGTGAAACTGCTAGAGCGAATCAGTAACTTGGAAGAGCCAGAGAGCCGTGACGGCTGGTGGAAAGAAGTCAGGATGGAGGTTCGGTCGCACGCGAGGGCACTAGCATGTAACGTGGTGATTGGTTACAGAGAGGAAACTAGTATATGGTAAGGATCTCCTAGAGGGCATACTTTTCCCCCTATCTTATCATTCATTTCTCCGCAGCGATGATGTGTGCGTACTGAATGCGTATGGCACAGCGGCAGTGATAAACTTTCACAATTCGACTCAGGATCCGGACAGCGTCTTTGTCGGCACAGGGCAGTCGGGGTCTGTTACAAACCCCGCAGACATGGAGCGGGAGAAAGCTCAGCAGAAGCCGGTGCCGGTGAAAGCGGACAAGGGCGGCGAGACCGATATCCCTGTGCCGATCTCCGTTCAGACTGGCAAAGCGAGGCACACGTCGGAAAGCAAAGACCACGAAGCGCAATTCCAAAGCAAGTGCGCCCTCTGCCACTTGCCGTACAACGAGGCGAGCGTTCCGTTCCGCGTGAACGTCGCCAAATGCTCGATATGCAGGCGCGCCAGGGTGCCAGACGTAATGTTCACTACTGTCGAGCTGCCGGAGGTCTTGACCACCACTGGGCGCGGTTGCATCATACAAGCTACAGCGTGTAAAACTAAGAAAGACCTGAGGGGCGAACTGAACGCCAAGGAGATATCGGATTGCCTGCCGTTCCTGGAATACGAGCTGCACAGTCTGCTGCTGAACAAACTGAAAGTCAAGGGGATGAATGCTGTGTTCGGGTTGAAGCTGCAGGTCTCTGTTGGGGAGCGACTGATCATAGGCATGGCTGTGGGCACGGCTGTCTTTTTGGCCGCGCTACCTGCCCCCTCTGTCCCTCAAATCGCTTCTGGCAATTCTTGGCACAAAGAGGAGCAGCTAGCAGAGATTCAGAAGACCTTGGTCGCGACTGTCATTAAGAACAGAGAGTTCTATCGGCTTAAGCCTGTCGTGGTAGGCGCATCCTCCTTAGTCGTAGCTTTTCTGCAGGCTCGCAAAGGTGTCGATGAAACATCTGTTTGTGTGCCGCAGGATGTCGAGAACGGACGCGTCACGACTTCCGATACCGACGAATCGGACGAAGATCTGCGGGATTTAGATTTCAGCGTCGGCACAAGGGATACTTGTATATTAGAAGTGGACGACATCGAGGATATGGATAGAATATCGTTGCTGATGGACGATAGACCGCCGGACGACTTCCACGTGGTCAACACTCAATCGATTCCAGGTCTCGATGATCTGGAGATCGTGAGGAACCTGCAGATGTTCACTCAGATCTCGAGGACCAAGATTCCCGCGGGGCAGATCGCGTCTATGCCCTCGAAATACTTTGCCAAGTTGCTCCAGGTACTGTTCGCCAGGAAAAGGAGGTTCGTCCGAGGGCCAAGTTAACGGAGTGGGTGGTTAATTTCTTCTAGTCTGTGTACTTCAAGCTAAGGAGGATGATCCCGTGCGCACTTTGCGACATGCAGTTTAAGCTGGCGCTCCCCGAACCGGACGAGATACAGTTCACAGTGATCGGCATGGCTCTTGGACTGGGGGACCCAGTGAAAGTGAACAAGCCCAAGAAGAAACTAATGTGCCATTCCGGCAGTAAGGATCAGGTGAAGAAACCAGGTAAATTATTCAAGCGCGCTGATCTTTGTTGTGCTTGGAATAATCACTGCAAACACTCCCCTCTTACAGACGACAGCGACATGATATTTAACCTTGACGTGGACCACGCCGAGGTTTCCTCCGATAACGCGTCCGCCAGTATTACCAACCTCAACCCCTCTGCTCTAATTAATACACCGGGATTGAAATCTAGAACTCGGTCGCCGATGCGCTCCAAGCTCCACCCGATGCATAAACACAAACATGTAAATCTCCAGTACGCAAAGAATAATTTTACAGAACATGCGCGACAAAGATCAATTGTATTCTTCACAGATGCCTTTAAAGGGAAGATACGGCGTGGACATAACACCTCTGTCTTACCTGCCGGGCGGTCGCATAGAGAGGTACCTGGGGAATCTGAATTTCTTCTTTATCCGCGAGAGCACGTCCATCAGAGAGGTTCGCCCAATTTGCTATATTCGATACACACAGTTAAAACCAGCTAATACATTAACAGAGCTTGTCCCCGTTGCAGAACGGTGGCCTGAGTGGATTCACGCACAGTTTCGTGATGGAAGTTCTGGCGATCGTTCGTGCACACATCTCGGCGCTGGGAGGCAACGCGATGGTGGCATTTTTCATGACCAAATGCGTGCTGCTTCACAGCCCTCATAAGAATCAAGTGGGTGTAACGATTACTCTCTCAAGTACCCGATTGCAACGAGGTGTGTCTGTTGATTTTAGCAATGCCGTGTTGTACAAATTTCAGGGCCAGTGTCTGATAAACGTCGGCGGAGACGTGGTGTCGGTCTCGTACTTTGCGGACGATAAGCACTGCGCGAGCTCAAATTGCTGACCCCAACCTCCTCACTCTGCGCCCCCATAGCTGCAACTGCACTCCGAGGCTCAGCGCCGCAAGTTCGACTTCTCGGCGAGCGTAGTCGGTCGTTTCGGACGGACCATGACTCGTTGCTCTGTGATAGGATAGGGCTTGTAAATATTCGACTTTCTAGCACAAGTGATTCGTGGAAATCCAGTGGAGATCCGGGGTGCATAAGCTAGCTTAAGTTTGTAACGTTTAGCGGCCCGGACCGGCACGGTCCGGCTTCGCGTAGCGAACACCAATCAGGGCCACGCGACGCACATACCCGGCTCTAGAGGTTGTAGCCGAGGAGTCCCGAGGCAGCTCTCCTTTCAGAGTTGTACAGATAGTTTGCACACTGTTGTTTTCCTATCCAACGAAGTAGGCGTTCTAAACCGAGCTCAATCTTTTCCTTCAAGTGCAACGTTAGATGGGTGGTCTATTAGGGAATCGCCGCGGGACATCTGAATAATCGATTATTCCTTTGCCTGAAGTTGCAATAATCTAATTTTTCAAAGACGCCAGGAAATAATTCACTGAACCTTTTGGCAATTCTTTAGACACTAGGGCATCGAAGGGAAGAGAAACTTTACCTTTCTGCCGCTGGAATGGTTGAACGCGCTTTTGAAAATTCAACTCGACGCGATGTACGAGGAGTACTGTACTACGGTACGTACGGAATCATCGACCGGAGTACAGATTACGAGATATTTTGTACATTGGATTGTTACGCATGCATGTTTAACACTTTGCACTCGGTTGTTGTTTGTTGTTACGACTTGGATCATTACACAAGAATTAAAGCCCACGCCGTGTGATGTGCATTGTAAAACGATGGTTGCGTTTTATTTTTACACAGTCATTAATTACTCTTTCATTGTTACAATACGATGGAATAAAATTTTCTTGAAAGCAAAACACTCGGCTGCTTTCGTACCCCGAGCGAAGCCTCCCGGTACGATCCAACACCTAATAAGAAGACAATTCCGCAGCTCTCTGAGAAGTATCCGTCTCGTTTCCTTCAAATTATATCCATAGTTGGTACAATAGAAGAAAGCTCAAGTCCAACTACCGAGTTAAACTCTGAAGAGTGATTAAATGTCGAAACCGCAAGATCCCCGAGAGTCTAACTGAAAAGTTCAAGTGAAAAAGCATGCTGACTACTTAGGCTCTTCTCTTTAAAAAACAGAGCGAGTGTCAGTGGTGCAATTTGTTGCTGCTGCGGCCAAGGTATTTTATTTGCAAGAAGTGTAGAGCCTTTAGCATTCTCTTGGCTAAACAAGTGGGGTGCTGCTCGGCACGCAAGTAGTTGATCGCCATTTTAATTATGTATCCGCACCTATTGTGTGCTCTGTTACGCTTTTATCATATCCAATTACCCGACGACGATGGCAAACAAGGGGGGAGAGAGGGTAAAGGTAATGGAATTTTTTTAAACTGTTAAGAATCGTCTGATGTTGAAGTGTAATTGGTCGGGGCGCCTAACGACGCCTTCCGAAGCGAAGAAACACGTGGTCCACGTCCTGTCTCTTCACGCCGCTGTCCAGCAACGGGATGCTTTCATGAAATCCTGCGAATTATATAACATAATGGTTAAAATTCAATCTATCGCCTACCATAGACGTTCAGAGGCAAATCTGTCTCTTCTTATTGCGTAGCAATCTCTGAGATACTACGTTGACTTTCAGCTCTTTTAATCAGGCAGTTTAATTCTTTTCTTATTCAAGCTGCAAATTACTAAACGCAAGCAATTGCAACTCCAGGGGAGAACCTGGTTTAGAGGGTCAAAATTTTCGATTTTTTTTTCCGCGCGATGATCTTGAAATTATTCAATTAAATTTTTGGAAGCTGCTTCAACCTTCCTAAACCAGGTTTTAACAGAAAGTGTACTGAATTTCTGAGTTGCACCTGGTATGTGGCTCTGCTTTTCTTCGACGTAGCTCTCGATTTCCGGACCAAACTCGTACATTCTAGAGAGGGCGGCGCAGACTTTACGAATCCTCGGAGGGAGGTCATCCAGATACCCAGGGTTGCACTGGGTGGGCATACCCGCGAATACGTTGTCGCAGACCATCGACATAGCCGTCAACGAGACGAGGATCATGATCGTCGAGCCCATCATCGTTGTCCTTGAAGGAAATAATTGTTTCTAGCTGAACAGGCGGAGGGTTTCGCGAAGAAACTGAAAAGTGCAAGAACTAACTAAGAGCTTCCACTTGGTGGAACAAGTGAACAGAGGCAACAAGTTTCATCTCTGCCCAATTCCCCACCGCGTCCAAAGTTTTCAGTTTCTCAGGGAGGGGTTCGTGGAGAAATGTTTGGCGAAAGTTCGTGATAACTGATAGGCGGGGGTGCGCTCAACTGGTCGTAAAGGTGAGGACGCAAAGCAATACGAAGCTCGTAAACATTTCATAAATTAATTAAGCTGTGGGGTTTCAAGGGGGTGGCCCACGCACGCTGAAGATTAAGAAAGAAGGGGGCAATTTTTTCCAGGCGACAAGAAAATTAGCTCGTTACTTATGAACACGGGACTGCCTCGGGGAAATCAATTTTTCAGCAACAGCGCTACTAATTTAACAGGCCGATGTCACGAGACTCGATAACATGCTCCACATCTGTATCAAGAAACTGTCCTGCTTCTTCCGAGTCCACGACGTTGCAATATCAGAGCGTCACTTTTATATTAATAAAAAACTCGTTTCCAAATATTCAAATTCTCCCGTGTACGCTCTCCAGCTCTGTTACTTCAACAGGGGGGGACAAGTTCCCAAGAGAAAAGTTTCCAGATAAAAACAGGAAAACCCTCAACGATCCCAGAGCACCATAAGAAACCGGATAGACCCACTCGCAAAGTGTCGGTTTCGAATGGTGGCCAATATAGTTGAAGGCGACGCGCAAAAGATCGTAAAAGAGCGTCCAGCGTTTGCCAGCGAAACGAAGAAGCATCGTGTTGCACACAGGGCTGTGCCCGGAATACCGAGCAAATAAGTCTCGCCGATCCGAATGGGATCTGAGGGGCGAGCTGAAAGTCGAGGAAATCACATTACTGGACGCTGCGTGGCTGGAATGTCTAATAGTTTTCACTTTGCCTGCTGTGCAACGGGCGATCAGAGGCTCGCAGCCTCCGCGTCGCATGGAAATAAGGGGCAAGAAACGGGAAAACGGTTTGGTCCACGAAGGGATCAACAGAGAACTCCGCCTCTCGGGACGATACAGAGCACCGCAGGAACGAAAGAAACCCCCTGTGGCTGGCGGTGCCTGGGCCTGCATCTTTTCTGGACCAGGTAAAAAATTTTGAGGAGAAATAACGCCATCAGAAATAAATACTGTGGGTCTAAATGGACCCCAGCCAGTCCAATTAACAGTGGAAATTTGGTGTTTCGATAGGACTACAAAAGCCGATGGGAAATCACACAAGTTACGCCATATTTAATTACAGAAAGCTAAGGTGTAGTTGAAGGAAACACTACAAGTGCTGCCAAAAATCAATTTCTATACTACAGTATTACCATTGGCACGTAAAACACTTTCCAATAAGAGAAGAAAATTTTGAATTTTGCCACTTATCAGTTATACAATATTCTCCATAATTACAGCTCCTTTCTATTTCACCATAAATTGAGAGACACCTTTTTTCCTTAGACTAAAATAAAAGTTTCACCACGCGACACACGTGGCGTTATACAACGGCCCAGGTAATAAAAACACTGGCAGATAATTCGGCAGCGTATCAGCAATCAATCGCCAAGATGGAATTGCTTTGAATTGCTCTCGCGCCGTCGCCTCCCGCGGGTCGGGTCGCATAAAATTCTCGCGACCCGATTAGCCCGTAATGTCGGGCGTCGGGCGTCGGTTACTCGAGAGATATTTGTGCCTGATCGTCTGGGCGGTTAATTGCTCGGTCTCCGCAATTTACCGCGATGCGCCAGTTCCTGGAGACCGGAAGCAGAGAACGCCCCCGCTGGGAGCTGCGTAAGCGTGACAAATACAGTTCCTTCCCCCACCCCGAGCAACTCGTGTCTCCTCGTACCACCTGTTTTTATAAATTTCAATTTGTCCGCGCTCTTTGGTCCGCTGCACCGACGCGACCATAACTCTAATTGCAGCAGAGAAACCGCGCGGAGAAAAGGGACGTGAAACGGTAATCGTGTTATACGCGACAATTACGCCGCAGAATTTTGCGGGTACTGTAATCTGCGAGATCGGTACTGTGAGCGGGCATGAAATTCTTGGGGATACCTACCAGACTGTGAATTTAACGGAGGAACTTTTACGAGTTTTTACTGGGTATTTAAGTTATATTAATAGCTTTTTTGAAATTTATTTAGAGCAGATTTATTAGGCGAAATATTTGCGCCGACATGGTTCGAAGGAGGTTGGTCTCGCTATTCCGTGGACAACGAATCGAGACGTTCACGCAGTCGATCGTTAGGCTTTGCAATTCGCTGGGCGTAGTACCTACCCGCATAATACCACTTATTTGGTGGCCTCGCTCAATTTTCATAAAATTCATGTAATAGTCCAGTTAATTCGACTTGGAATGTAATCGCGCAACCCCCGTCAATTTCTATAATTTCCTCATCTTTATCCTGTTTAATACACAAGTACTCGAAAATCGCGAAATTCCCGGAAATCAGCGATTTTTGCCCTTATTCTGCGATCTTTCAGCGTTTATAGGTCAGAGCAACGTTAACCGATTTATATGAAATTTTCAGCATATATACAACTTACTTCAATCTACAAACGGGTTTTTTGAATTTTCATTACAGGCTCACAAAAAAGTTTAAAAAACGACCGGTACTATTTTTTTTTTGCTATTCCGACCAAGTGCATATTGTTTCAAAACGACGAAACACGTCACCTAGAAAACTAATTCCGCTAGCTTCTAAAAAAACCTCAACTCGTTTGGACAAATTTTAAAAAAGTTATGCGATTTTAAAGAGTGTCAACTTATTTTCCGATGCGACTGTATGCCTTTGGCTATCGTCCCTACCAGAATTGTAAAAAAATATTGAAAATTCAGCGAATGGCGGCGGTTTGAAAATTAAGTTTCGATTCTTGCGCATATTGTTAACTTTAAAGGTCTGTGAATGTTTAAAAAGAAAATATTTTATCATAATTCTGGTAGGGACGATAGCCACACGTGTGCTGATAATATATACAAAACTTGAACTGAGTTGGTCTAGTCGATCTTGAAATATCATGGTCACCGATTCGAAAAACGTGGTTTCGCGAAAATCGCATTTAAAGTTTACTCAACGTTCGAAGCCAAACTAAGTTGTGACTTAGGAGAGTAACGATCTTTTTGTAACCAAATGGTCAATTTGTTTTACAAAAATACAGACTTACGTATGTATTATAAAATATAAAATATCAAACTTATAAAGCGCTGAAATATTCTTGGAGCGTTCGTGGAGCCAAAAAGCATCCCGAGGTATTCAAATTGTTCAAACGGGGATGACAAATAACGTGCATTTCACGGAACACGATTCACGGTTCACGCTTACACGATGAAATCCATTCCCGAACAGCTAAAATAGCGCTGTCGCGCAGTCTATCCGAATGGTCGTCGATAAACGGTTAGTAAGTTGGAAAATTGTCCCTAATCGTGATTTTATTTATTCCTACGCAATTATAGTGTGAATAATACATATAGTTTAATAAATATTGACATTCGGAACGCCTGAGCGTGGCCGACTCCGCGGGACACCACCGCTACGCAGCGCCCTGCCCGTTCAAAGGGCACCGCCTGCGCACTCAAAGTCTCTGCCTATAATCAAGTATGTAGTTTGCTTTTAATAAATTCCCAAAGATATCTGTAATTTTCGGGCAATTACACAGGCTGTCTTCCCGTAAAGCGTAAGTGCTCGTATAGAGGGGACTGTTTCAAGGGCCAACTATAAGAATTTACTAATACACTGAGCAAGGTAAATCTACAGCGGAAAATGAGAAATAAATGTTATATAAACGTGAGATGTTTGTTTTACTTTCCCAGCTATGTCGAGTTGAAGGGGAACGCGTGGGAAGAGCTGGGTCTGGCCTGATACGGCTGATACTACTGATACTTTTGTTCTTCTTCTTCTTCTTCTTCTGTCCCCGCAGAAGAGTAAATAGACTAACGATGAGGACTTTAACTGATTTCTTTTCCTAGCTTCTGTTCTGTCGAAGTGAATGATGTTACAAAACGACTTTTCCCGCTCCTTTTGACCCAGATGGTCGTCAGTTACCGATCCTCGTAACCTCGTAAGCTTTTCTACTTGTGACAAATGTATGACGTAAAACATATTATTAATATTAACCGGTGGTGAAAGTTGCATTCAAAGGAAAAAGGTGTTTCCGAATTCAGTATCAAACTCGCAGCTACCACTATTTTTCTCCAACTGAATATCTCAGCTTGGTTTTCACGTCACGTTTCACAGCCCCATCAGAAATTTGGCATCGCAACGTGCAACGGAACGCGTTAATACATTACACTCCGTCTCGAGGAAAATTTCCAAATCACACCGTGTAAATATAAAAATAAAAATTGGGGTTAGACCTAGCCCACCTCACCAAAGGGAAAAGGCACCGGTAGAAAACACCTTAAAAATCACCAAAAATCAGCATTTTTCAGGAGAGAGAGAGAGAGAGAGTGAAACGTCCCTGACTTTAATTTATTTACCAATTCGTTTTGATTGCTAAATATGCTCAAGTATACAATACCCTATATGCATCACAAAAAATTCTATTTCTTGCACTAATATAGTCCAAATGTGTGAAAGAAAGAACTGAACAGTCCTTGTAGAAAACACTGCAAGTGCCAAAAATAAATTTTTTTTTTAATTTGCCACTTGGTGAATTCTACAAGGACCTCAAGTTCAATCAAGTATCAAATGCATCATTGAATGACAAGATATTGGTACTACCAACAACGCACGTTTCAGTGAATACAAGAGTGAATGGAGAACACGGTACATTTAAAAATCACCCCTTAATGGTCGAATGCGCTGTTGCACAGTGCTCCATTTCCATTTCGTTCTTGGAACCCCTAAATTTCAAGCAGCAGAGACAAACGACCGTTGTTTATCCCTGCAAACGTTTAAAAGGTACCTTCAAATGGGGTGCATCGACCAGAAAATTAGATTCCAAAAGAAATTCCTCTAGCATCTATCGTACAACAGGTATGATTCCGTTTACCCACGCAACCTTTTCCCCCTCCGACGTCCATGGAAATCTCGACAAACCGCCGGCACTGATCGATCAAGAATCCCAGAGAGATATCGCTGGCGGGATTGTCGGAGGAAATGAACGTCAGTTCTCAATTGAGTCTGTATCTGAAATTCACGGCCTCTGGTATCGCGCACGGGGTTGGGGGCAAGCCCAAGCGACACCCTCCCCCCCCCCCCCCCGAGAACAGCGGTTCGCCGAGAAGAGTAAGAGTGACCAGCAACAGGGATTAAAAAAGAAACCCCTGGAGAAAAAATGCCACGAGAAATGCGTCCTCTCGTCTGCCCCTAATTTGTCGCGATTTCTCCAAACGACAGCAAAGTGGATTTGCTCGAAAAAGCCCTAGCACAATTGCGCCGCTCTGGGCAAAAATGATTTTTGCCGCCCATCATATTTAAAGTGTAAATAATTATTTTAAAATACAACTTTTGACGGTGAGTGAAATTTTTTGTAGGTATTTCTCGAATAACAGAAGCCTTTTATTTTATAAAAAAAGTAATATTCAAAATAAAAACAGTAACAGAACAAAATAAAATAAGGGGGTGTGGGGTATCTATTTTTTAAATCTCAAGAAAAAGGATACAACTATAATGAAACAAAGCAAATGTAAGAAAAGGGACGAGTTCAAGATCTTTAGTACACAGGTAGGTACGCACCTTTCCCATAGCTGAGTTGAAGGGATAAAAATATTTTGAAGAAAAATTTATTTAATGCAAATTCGAGAAAAATTCCCGAGGTGATTATAAAAATTTATTTAAAGAATAAAATCCAGTTTTCTGTTCTTTTTGCAAAGCCCTTTCTTTGGGGGTGCCACCTCCCCCGCCCTCTGTGTGCGCCACTGGCTTCTTCTACCACTGAAACAATATTACAACTATCCTCATTAAAGAGAAAACGTCTTCCACCCTCGGCTTTCTTCATCTTTCTCTCAGAGGCCAAATTATCCAACCTACCCATTACGTAATTCACCTTACCGAGTGGAGGATTAAAGCAGAAGCCGCTCGCCAAGGACCAAGACACCCCATACGACCCTTAATAAGAAATTAAACTTAAATCGCTCCGGCGGTAAAAGTTTTAATCGCAACGTTACATGAAAGTTCACAGAACGGGGACTCGCTACCACCACCACCCTCCTGGTAGCGGGGTGGGAATTGAATTTCGAATCTAACCGATGACGCCCGATGGGAATTCATAATTCGAACGCGCGTAAACGTGGAATAAAAATGCTCTTTCCAGGGTCGTCGTCGACGACGAGCGATTTCTATCCGCGGTGAAATGCATCGGAGTCTCGCGACACTCACAAAGAAGGAGCGAAGGGGGATGGTTGCAAATACGTAAGTATGTCGAAAGAGATTCGCTCGAAGAGAACGGCACGCACAATTCTATTGTGCGAGATTTCTAGCCCATCGGATTTCATCTGGCGTCGCGGAACAAGGAAATATCTGCAGAGGCGGGGGTGACACAGCTTCGGCGATTATTAAAAAGGATATTCCAAGTCTAGTGGTTCCAGCAATTTAATTGCTTCTTGGGGGATTACATGCACTTAGGACCGTGAAAAGAGGGGGAATAAAAAATCGTTACATGCACCTGAAAGTTTATAATTTAAAGAATATTTTCCAAAAACAAAAAATGACAAATGACAAAAATATCATCTCTGGGTGTCACCCGAAAGAAAAAAGGAAAAGTGGCCATCAAAGTATATGTAAAAGATGCTAAGTAGTCTTTCATTCAGACGCTATTTTTTAAATTTTCATTTTTAAGAAAAATATGAGTGTAATGCCACTTCTTAGTCACAATTTCATCAGTTGTTTAATGATCAAAACCAAACTGGGGCTGTTACAACAAAAATCCGTATGATAAAGATTAGATATTGATGTGAGAAATAATCGTGCCACGTTTCATCGAAATCGGTACAGTAGTTTTTGTAATATTATTGGCACCGATTTGAAAACCGTAGCTTCGAGAAAACAGCGTTTAAAGTTTAAGGTACCTACAAGTTACAGTGGGATAATTATTTTTGTTGAATTTACAGAAAATTGATCTGCCCTTGACGTTGTAGCTTCTGCGAATTCTTTATTGGAAAAATCGATTGTTTCGACCATTCTGGGTGCTATGTCAGCCCCCTTAAGAAGACCCTTGTTTGATAAACACCTGACGCATAAAAGTTGTCTATAAAAATTTTCAGTTGGAAAAAATTGGTGGTCTCTGAAATCGTAGATGTGGGTTACTAATTACATTCTGTACATTCAGTTAGAAGAATACGATTTCTCAAGGTTCTAAGCTTGAACCACCGACGAAAAGGCAAAAATAAATGTGCCCATGTGCAGGCGTACGTTATTCCTTAATTAGAGCCGCGTTCCGCGAAGCCACACATGTCGAGCAAAAATTAAGGCAGTTCGTGTGAGTTTTGATTAAATACGTTGGTTTAACATTTCTGCAGAGGATCTGTCGTGTATATCCGAGTAGGGGGTGTCCGCGGCGCATTTAAATGTGTCGGAATTATCTCGATTCGAGTCGAGTCGCTGCAAGACGTCACCGCGTCTAGAATACGCATTGGAATTTCTTTCATTCTTCCCCGACCCCTTGCACCGAAGACAGTTTGCGCCGCGAGGAGCCGCGAGGAGCCCCACGGGACGCTTCCGTCAGGATAGCCCGAGCGGTATTAATGTTTGCCTGCTCGCCAGGCAAGAGCCGTGTAGATGCTCGATTCAAAGTTACCATTGCACGTTACAGTTTCTCTTACATAATAACGTCAAACGATATAATAAAGCTCGAAAAACAGAGGCAATAATAACAGGTACGCCGCGAAACTTTGTCAGAAGCAAAGGGGCTACTAAAAAGTGGTTGAAGAAGGTGGCGATGGGTACTTGTATAAATATTAATATAACGTGCTAGGTGGAGAAAGTTGAATGGGGGAATTATTAGAGAGAGCTCGATGGAGGGTTGATGAGGAAACGTGACAATTTTTCAGCGCTTCAGTGACGTGGTGGGTGGTGGTCTAGGTTAGTGATGGGCCAAAAATGGCAACCTTATATTAAATGATTAAATATATAGGTACTAATCAAAGAATTTGAATTTTCTAGAGTGAATTTGCTATTTCAAATTGGGGGTTGCTCGCGTCACTGGCCTGGAATAGATTGCACCTTCGTCGTGGGATGGGAATACAGGTAACAATTAGTGACTTGGGAGTAAAAATATTGCGAATCGCGAGATCGCGAGAATCCGATTCTCTATGCTATGATAAAAAGTACCAGCGCACAACGGGTGATAACCAGTTGCTTTGTCATAATTGCACCGCTAACCTGTTGCCAAAAGCGTTGGTGGTCCTCGCTGCACACGTGACGTTCAAGTGGAGAGATTCGGGGAAAGTCCGGGCGATGGTCCGTTTTCGTCTGTAGATGGTAAGATCCAGGGGTACGATGTTAGTGGCGAGATTCGCGATGGTTCAGCCCTTAAATACGGGCCGATGCCACGACATGCGCGCTCCCACCATGGCGAAATCGCACGCATATCACACCCCCTCGTCCTGCGTGGTTGACGTACATTTTCAATTTTCCCGTGACACGTCGAATAAAAATTTCATGGGGACACGGACGGTTGCGTAACCGCGTGTTCACTGTCCTCAGCCTTCCATTTTTTTTTCTTCTTCGTCTTATACTTCTTGTTCTTCTTGTTCTTCTTCGCCCGGCCCATCCCCTGCACGCGTTCCACTCGCTTGGACGCGCAGCTTGCAAACGAGATTTTAACGGTGCAACACTCGCTGGAGAACGAGGCAAGTTCTGGGGGCACGCCGGGGCTCATCAATTTTTTAGCAGCCTATCGTGCAGGTCTGTTGGGCGTTTTTCGTGGACGTACCGTAGTTCGAGGTGAGTAGGGAGTTGTTTTCAAACATCTACCTAGTCTTTGTAAACTTTCAATGTCCCAAGTAACAAAGGGTTGTGTATTCTGCGACTATTTTTCAGGGATAGTCCGTAGATTCTTTTTCGTCAAAGATACGAGTTTGGTCACGCACCCTGTATTGGTAATACAGTCGAAACTGGTCTTCTCCGAACTTGGGCCATTTCATTCGATTTAATGTTTTCCGCGCGCAAGCCCTCGTTCGTTTTTCTCTTGAAAACGATTATTCGATTATTCATCTTCGTATTCCTCTTGACTGTGTGTACATTTTGTTTCCCATCTCTCTAACAAGCTCTCCTACTTATGTTAGGTAGGTATTCTTTTAATGGTAAAGTCTTATACAAACCCTCTCTCCCCGTGCATCGGCGGAAGAACGTTTGACTTAATAACTCGATTTACGATCGTTAGACTTTAGAATGTAGTAATGAGCGGTGTACTCGCTCGATACAGTTCCAGCTGCGTCGAATTTCAAGCTCGCGGGGAGCGAGTACAGAGTGCTTGGATGAAAACAGAGGGTGAACTGCTCCCTACGCTTTGCGAAAGTAACGCTGCCAGTAGTTGGGAAACCGAGCGTCGTTTAGTAAAAAGGTTCTGCGGTACGAGGAGCCGGTTTGCTTCGAAACATCTCGCATTATTGGGACACTTGCATCATTCTTGGATTTGCGCTAGACCCAAGTATTTCCCTCGATTCTCGCCCATCTTCCGCAAAATTCTCCTCGATCCTCAAATTCCCGGGACCAATGCCAAGGCCATAGGTAATTCATTTTGCTAATGCTTTATCATTTTCCTGAATTCTCCTTCCATTCCACAAGAATGTAGGTCGAGTATTAGTGTATCGTTTCGGCCATTCAGCTCCAATCGAAGGAACAAACAAGAGGAGAGTGTCCAAGAGATATTGAATACATATCGATTATTGACCGAGCGACACCGCCGCGCGCGTACGGCGCAATAAAGCCAGCGGACGATCAAATGGGAAGACACCTAGACGTTAATCGTCCACGTCCACGTCCACGTTCCTCCATAAACCATTCATTGTTTCCAACAATGGTGATAATTGAACGAGGAGATCGTCGATAGGTATACGAATGGATCCCCAAAATTTTCGAATCCTCTGCACCGCGGGGTGTACATCCTTCCCGGATTCTCCCTTCCCCGTTCAGGACCGACCAAGATAGATTCAGAATCAAACGGGCACAGATCCATCGAGCCGAGAAATACAAGATGAAGGTCCACCCACACTCTCCCAGGGTGTGTGGGAATTTTCACGAGAATCCTTTCAGCTCTCAAGGTTGCAAGGTTCTTATACAATCACAATCCTTACAGCCCTTCATCATCGGTGCCAAAATTACATATTGACGAAGCGGGCGAGGAGGGGAGGGGAGCGAATGCGCCATCGATCACCTTTTCAGTTTACAACGATCGATTCGAAAGAACAGAAATAATAGAACAACGCACGGCCAAGAGCGGCAGTTTTCGTTCACCGGGTGACGACAATGTTCCTCTTTTTTAAATGAAATACAGCGACCTACGGATCAAGATTTATTCAGGAAGTAGATCCGCCACATGACCGATCGCCTTTGCATACCGGTGAACTTGAATCGCTACGCGGCGCGAGGATCCCTCGTGATCATGAACGTGATCAGTACGGTCGCGCCCGTCGCCTTTATAATAACCGCGAGCCTGTAAAGTTGCAATCGTGATTTTACGGACGGCGCCGCTTGATATTCCAGATCCGTCCGTGGAGAGGGTGGACCGAGCTGAACGAGAGCTCGCGCTTTAATCGTAATGGATTACCCCCGTAACAGCGGGCAGAAAGTTTGGTGCTGCTCTGCTGCTTAAACGGCTCCCTCTCTATCGAATTCGCATACGTACTACGTAGAGATACACATACAGCCTCTGGCTCTCCTTTGCGCGCGGCGAAACGGAGGATCTGTCGGGCCGGTCGGTGAGTAACGCGATACCGACTATCCTCTGTTGTGCCTGGAACGGAAACGGGCCGGGCACAACAGAGAAAGAAACAGCGAAGAAACAGCGAATGGAAAACGTTGGCATCTATTTGAGTTTGGAGTTTTGTAAGATATTTATCCGAGGCAAGTGGACTTTTGTACAATTTGGTGGTGGGGAGGGGGGAAGTAGCTTGAAATCTTCGAAATCCACCCTGCCGTAGCGGATAGATATTTTTTCTTTATTTATTTATTTATATGCGGGTGGCCACCCTTTTTGCCCGTTTAGTGATAGTGCTAAATGCTGTGTTAACTGTTAATATGTAGATTTTAATCAGTTTTTCCAAAAGCTGCCCCCTTCTTGCCGGCAAAGTATTGGATTGTTACTTGTGGTTAGCAAGTTTCCAAGGGGTCGATCGAACGAAAGGTCTCTTCGTTAGAACGTGTTTTTTATGGGATTGTGTTTTACTGATAATTTATATCTCGAGAAGAGCTTCGTTTCCCTCTAGTGCTTCAACAAGAAAATGTTTCGCAACGTGAAATATATTCCAACGATAAAAAAACCCTGCTTATTTGGACTATATTATAGCAATGTTGGTGGACAATAGTGTGCCTGCCAACTTGCTATTGTATCGTTGGAAAATTCGTAAAAATTCGCAGACTTCGATTGATGTGTTTAATTAAACTTGCCCAGGCACCCCGCTTAATTACACAAATTCGGTAGAATTAAATAAATGCATGTGATGCGACTATAGTATCGTTATTGTTATTGTTAATATGGATATCGAAGTTTGCATAGTCTTTGACATTTATTTGTCCTTTTTGCCGGTATCTGTTTTATTTGCATATCCTACCCAGCGTTTATTATCGA
This sequence comes from Andrena chrysosceles, assembly GCA_963855975.1. Classification (NCBI taxonomy): domain Eukaryota; kingdom Metazoa; phylum Arthropoda; class Insecta; order Hymenoptera; family Andrenidae; genus Andrena; species Andrena chrysosceles. The sequence goes on along the minus strand of OY979769.1, from coordinate 280,031 downwards.
TTTATTCAGTCACATTGTGGAATTATCAATTTCCAAATAAAACGAACGCTGCTCGCTACCGAGTTCCTCAATTTCTAAAACGGCACCGTGCTGCTCTGTATCTTCAATGGGCAATACATATGTTCGACCATTTATCTCTGACCCGTTAAACGTTTTAAAAAATTCTCAACGGCTGAATATTTTCCAATCTGGAAAGCAGTCAGTCAGTCAGCCAGTCAGCCAGCCGAACAAGAATACCAATATCCCCGTTCCAGCCCACACACAGAGTACATTGTTAATATATTTTAATAGGCACCGCGATTGACTAACATTACCACTGTACCGCGTTGCATAAAGAACGATCGTCCGTTAACATAAAGAATACATTTTCGCTTCATTTCCGTTCCGTCGCACGAATTAATATGTTTTCGAAATATACAGAGCCTCGCCTAACCGGAGGACCCTTCGCGTGTACGGTACCTTTCCTCCCCGAGGGTTCGCGTACCGCCGATAGACGGAAAACTTTGAAATCTAAAAGACCCGAGACAGCAGATAAACTCCATATTTTGGCTGGACCCTGCGAATCGACAGAATTCCATCAAAATCGGGATGGAGGATTCGCCGATCAGATACGGTATCGGGGGCCTCCAATAATGTAGCATCTTTTTCTCTACGGTGGTATTCCTCCATCAAGGAGAATCACGGCAAGGCATCGCGAAACTGGGTATCTGCTTAGAATATTCAAACAAACACCTACCTCGTCGAATGATTTCTCCTATTACCGTTTCAAGATTCTTGAAAAATACCCCCATTACACTCTAATTATTTCGCGACACCATCGCTAATCGAACGACCAAGCTACAACCTATCATGGGCCGGCAAAAAGAATCCCTTAAATCCGTAAAATTAAGTTTCCAGGGGAAGCCTAAAGTAGGCAACAGTTGTGTGAATTTTAAGAAAAATCACATTCTTTACAGAGCTTTACTGATCTTCGTCAGTAAATACCCAGAAAATAGGAAGCATCCAGGACGCCATTGTGAATGGGCCCACCGTCGCGGTCGCAGACGCGTTAGTAACGTCGATACACCAGGATTACTATTTATTCACCATAATCTCCACCATGCTTCGTCAATTAAGCACCGATTTCTTCAAGACCCAGCCACAAGACCCGGAAAAAACAACGTTTCAGTCGTTCATCGCCAACTCGAAGGTGGCGCAAAAGGAAGGTCGACCTGGTAAGCATTACACTCTATTATATCCTATCGATTCTTTCTCCGCAACGCCCTGTAACATACCGAGACAGGAGAAGAAGCAAGCAGAATTACAAAAAAATGCAATGCTTAAAATAAGGAGAAGTTTGATTGCATCGTCGACGAATCCCCGTCGCGGCAGATGTAGGTAATTCCACCGGTGTTTCGTCGTTCTCTTGTTGCCTGTTTTCCGGACTTGTGTTTGCGACGCGTCTCGACGCGCTAACTCGATTCCCAGTAGGTACGTTTCAACGTGGACGCTAAAGGAGCGAGTCTTGCGACGGTTCCACGAACGTTCGAAATTTCGTTGTTAAGGTACACGGCTAATGTCCATTAACGTGATCAAATCTGTCTAAACGCACCTGCGATAGCGCGGCGCGGCGCGGCGCGGCGCGGCGTAAACAATATCGCGGCCTTCGAGGAGGGAAGCAGACGATTCTTTAATCAGAAGCAGTCAAACTCGATGTTACGATGGCGTTTCGCAAACAATAGGTATTATTCGTTAGCATAGGCTTCCATATACCTACCTAATCAACGACAAACCGAGTATGTAACACTTGAACGTTCAAATTGAACAGTAGTCAGGGAATTGCTTGGGACGTTGAAACGGAATTCAAGTACCTATCAAATTTTTGCGTGTTCGACAATATTTATAGTACGATACAGAACGATAGCCGCGATATTCCCGTTTGCTGCGGATTTCCACTATAGTCCAAGGCATTAAAAAAATATATTCTCTTATAAGAGATACTGTGATACTCACAAGGGACGTTCGACAAGTAGAGTAGTTGATTCGTAACGCAACCCTATTTTTTCTTGGCGCCATAATGCATGTATTGTGGGTGAAATTACCCCTTGAAAAAGTGCAGAATTTTCTGTTCCGTGGAAATTATTATTTATATAAAGTTTGAACAGCTTTGAATTATATTATTTAAGCAAGACAGTACGTATCGGGGAGACCGGGGCGGATTGTAACAGTGAGTCCCAAAGTGGCCTATTAAGATAACATTTCAAGTAACGAATGTGCCAATTTTAGGTACGCACTGTCTTGCTTAAATAATATATAATAATTGAAAGCTGTTTAAACTTCATATAAATAATAATTTCAATATGGATTTAAGAAACCATTTTATTCATGGAGATTGCTAAAATAGACTTGAAATTCGGTAATAGAGGTATTACTTGTTTGCAAAAAAAAAATAGCACATCAATTATTTAGGTATATGTATGGAAAGAGATTATCCAGAGGTACCTATCTCAGCATATATTTTCGTAATACAAAACCTTCATTTTAAGGGTTGCTGTTGGGAGTAACTTGAAAAATATGGATTTTTCGAAAATTACTTTTACGCGGTTTTGTAGATATGAGAAAACGATGTACCTTCTGTTTAAACTTCTTTTCGATATCTCTCACTGTTCTCGAGATATTCCACGAAATAGAAAATTCTGCATTTTTTTCGAGGAGTGATATCATCCCCAAAAATTGATAGATAGGGTTGCGTTACGGATCAACTACTACTATTTGCGCACATTTTGCTTCAATTTGCTTCATAATTTTCTGAATTTTCGGCTTGCCGGACGTCCCTTGTCAGCAATGTTCCCCGAAAAATATGAAAAACTTTTTTTGTTGATGTAAAATTGACACTTTTCAAGAATCGTCCGAAAATTGAAATACGCCGCGAAACGGTTAATATGTTTCGAGATTGTTTGTCAAGGGACATTTAGACTTGCGGAGGCGCGGCGGGAGGATTAAACTACATCGAGCATGGCGCGCAGCGGTCTGACTAACCTCGATGTACTCCACTGAAACTACCATCTTTCTTTTCATACCAACATGTACCAAGGAACCATAAATTCTTATCTATTTCATCTAAAGATACCATAATACAGATGATGATGCTCTTTATTACCAAGATGGCGGCCATCAAGTTGTTCCACCCTTTCCATATTTTCCGTGCGACCGTAGACTCTCAACCGTACTCCCTAAACACCTATAAGTGTTATTCTAAACAGAATTCACAAGAATCATAAGCAAGTACTGCAACAATATAGCAAACCGATACATCATCGCGCATAATGGAAGGCCAAGGAAAGTACTCGTAAGTCGTAGTCTTGCGACCGCGTCGCGTCGTCGATCTATTGTCTCGAATCTGTTTGTCCTTATAAGCGGCATGAAAGTATACGATAATCCGATTGCCTTTGGCCTGTGTGCGAAAGTATCAAGGCCTGGTTCGCGCGATACTCGTAATTCACGATACAGGGAAACACAAACAAGTGGGCGACACGTTAAAGGGGCGCGGGCAGCATAGGAAATTACTATGAACTCGGTATCCGTCGACTCCTAATGAATTATTCATAGACGGAGGTAAAAAAAAAAGGAAAATGTATCAGTAAGACAGAGTTCCCAGCGCGGGACCTTTAAATATTCATGAAACGCGGCCACATGACGCAGATTACAAAAGTGGACTTACAAAAGTTACCGTAAATCCCAAATGCGATCTCCATCCGATTTTGGCTCGCGGGACTATTCTGCTGCACAATCGCACAATCGCGATAAAACCACTCCTTTTCAGTAGCCATTTTATTTCTAAAATGCTCAGTGCTGGACCACTGAAGTTAGTCATTCGCGTGAAAAACTGCTAGGGAGCAGTGACATGTACCTACATAGGTAATACCGCCCGAATTTCATAACTTTCCGGTGAGTTTCTGCAAAAATGCGGGATAGTTGGGGTTGGGGTTGAGGGTGACTTCCATTATATCGAAAGCTCTAGTAGAATTCTAGTAATTAGTTTCTAGTTATTACCAGCTAGCTAGTAGTGAGCTCGAACAAGTTACGTAAATAAATCTGCGGAAATGTTTGCCACAACTTTTTCACTAAAGAAACTGAAATGGTAAGAAATGGTTGATAGTTGACATTCAGCAGAAGCGAACGCGCTTTTGGGATTATTGCGGGCGGTTAGAACAAACGTGAAACGACAGTTGTTAGGTATATTCGAGAGAGTAAGTGTATTGGAAAGAGTAAAGTGCAACCAAGTACATAGGTACAATAACGAAGTTAAAAAGGACGGAGGTAAAAAGTTCGATTCCCTTACGCACGTAAACATACAGCAACAGGTGTCGGTAATCAATATCATTGCCTGATTGCTTGATTGCTTGATTGCCTCGTGAAACAATCCCGTGAGCCGTGAGCCCGTGAATAGGTAACTACGCCTACTTTATTATATTTATTCAATAACGCCGTTTCTGCCCCTGTTTGCCCCCTTCTCAGATTACATCCTCGATCCCCACCACACCTGTTGCCCTACCTACGACGAAGCTCTCAAGGACTCTATAGAGAACCCGGAGAAGTTTTGGGGAGATGCGGCGCAGTGCGTCGAGTGGAGCAAACCGTGGACCAAGGTCTTGGATAAATCTAATCCGCCGTTTACCAAATGGTAAAGAACGGCGCCACGTGGACAAGAGAGCATTTTTTTTCTCCTAACTGGTGGAAGAAATGTTGCAGGTTCGTCGGCGGGGAATTGAACGCATGCTACAATGCGGTGGATCGGCACGTTCACGCCGGGAACGGGAAGAAAACTGCTCTGATCTACGACAGCCCGCAAACATCGACGATCCGACGAGTGACTTACGACGAGCTTCTTGAGAAAACGTCCCTGATGGCCGGCGCCCTGGCTGACATGGGCGTCGGCAAAGGAGACGTGGTCATCATCTACATGCCCCTAATTCCCGAGACCATAATCGCGATGTTGGCGGTAACGCGCCTCGGCGCGATTCACTCGGTAGTATTCGGCGGTAAGGACGGATACTTGAGAACGGCTATCTATTATACTTCTTCTTATGAATGAATTATAGTGGCGCGTGTGAACGGCTCGATTCGCAATTCATACGGAAAAGTACGGCGAGGGTCTTGATTATTCATGGCGGAATATAGGAAATGCAAAGTTACCGGGAATCGATGCAATTAAGCTCTTTCCCAACGCCTTGTATACTTAACGATGGTCGATGGTCGATGGTCGGTGGTCGATGGTTATTCACGTTAATTTGTTTGATGAAAGTCGTAGAACCCAAGAGAGAGAAACGATATTCCGCTGCTGCAGAAAACGTTGTTTTCGCGATTTCAATCCCCTTCTCTTAGCAAATCATATTCCCGGATTTCAGGCTACGCCGCCAGAGAATTAGCCAACAGGATAGACCACGCGAAGCCGAAGGTGGTGATCGCGGCCAGCTGCGGCCTAGAACCGTCCAAGATAGTTCAGTACGTCCACCTTTTCTGAAATCGTAACGCGTTTAAGGCACGACAATCTCTAGCTACCTACATGCACCTCTGTGATCCCGAAAACCGTAGTTACACCACAATGCTGAACGGTGCCCTGAACAGCATCGCGGTAAAGAAGCCCCGGTGCATCATATTCCAGAGGCGGAACGTTTGGGAGAGCCCGCTGCTGCAGGACCAGTACGATTGGGACGAGCTGATGGGGAAGTCGAGGCCCCATCCCTGCCAGCCGGTCGAAGCCAACGAGCCTTTGTACATACTCTATACATCGGGCACGACGGGTAACTACTCTAACTAGACGGGAACCACCAACCGATATACATACCTAATAGACGGGGGAAAAGATATCAACAGAATTTACTCTGAAACTCACTTTCGTTACCAAGTACCTACTTATTGTTAGTTGCCGATAGAACTCCGAAACTCCGAAACTCCGAATGCTCGCTGCCAGAGAAACTCATTACCTTCGTTAATCGAGCTGCGTTGATAACGGTTCCGGGCGAAAAGCGCGTCGAACCGCGCATCGAAGCTGTCGTCGTTAAGCGTCCAACTGTACAGTTTCAATAACGCGTTCCAAGAATGTTTTAATCATCAATTAACCACGTTTCCTCGCCGAAGGTGAACCGAAGGGGATATTGAGAACGGTCGGCGGGCATCTGGTGACTGTTTGTTGGACGATGAAAGCGGTTTATGGAATGGACAAGGACTCCGTTTGGTGGGTGGCGTCGGACATGGGCTGGGTGGTCGGACACTCTTACATTTGCTACGGGCCTCTCCTCTACGGCGCGACCAGCATCATGTTCGAAGGGAAGCCTGATAGGACCCCGGACGCGGCCCAATATTTCAGGTTCGGCTTGTTTAGAAGGATAATCAAAGGGGCTTTGAAATTGGGGGACAAAACAGAAACAGAAGTAGAAGTATCCCGCGCGTTGGCCCTTGGTGTGCCCGAAACTTTAAAGTTTAAGGTATTGGCCAGGCGCCTTACCAACATCGAAAGCCGAGTTCTCTTCCCGATGCCACGCGGAGATAGGCAGTAACTAAATAAAAAATTATTTAAGTAACGAATCGAAATATTTCACGAATAAAGTTAACTTTTCCATTCCACAATCATTTTTCCAAAGTAGGTACCTATTATTCGTTATTCGAAATTTTGATTTAAATAAAATTTTTGCCCATCCCTTAGCCTTAGCCTTAGACTGTTCTTCTATTCTCTACTCTTTACACTTTACAGAATAATCGAGCAGCACAGCGTAAATTCGCTGTTCTGCGTGCCCACCGCCCTCCGAGTCATAAGACGCGCTGATCCAGATCTGCTGGTCGGTGGGAAATATTCAACGAAATCGTGAGTAGTCTCGATCCAGCCTCGCACGTTTACCTTACCTGCTACTAAAACGCGCGCTTTCCCCAGTTTGAAAAGCATATTCGTGGCGGGCGAATTCTGCGACTGGGAGACGAGGGTCTGGGCCGAGAAAGCGTTCAAAGTACCGGTGCTGAACAATTGGTGGCAATCGGAGAGCGGCCACCCCATAACGGCGCTGTGTCTTGGTTACGGTCACAATCCTTGGTTGCCGAAGAACAGCACTGGTCCGCCGATTCCCGGTTACAACGGTGAGCCCAGCCCTTCGCAATATTTCACTCCTTGCTTCCTCCCTTCACTGTCTCCATCTTCCTCTGGTTTTCTAGTCGAGATCTTGCGGGAAGACGCCAGCAAGGCCGCGGCCCACGAGCTCGGTAAAATCGCAATCAAGCTGCCGCTGCCACCTGGTTGCGTGTCAACGTTGTTCCAAGCTGACGAGCGGTTCCTGCAAACATACTTCTCGACGTATTCGGTGAGTTTCGTGGAGTCTCCTCCGGAATTTTATTTGCTTGGTGGAAACGCGCGTTGCGTTCTAGGGCTACTACGACACCAAGGACGTCGGCTACAAAGACGAGTGCGGCTTCATCTACGTGATGTCGCGCGACGACGACGTAATCAACGTCTCCGGGCACAGGCTGTCCACGGCAGCTCTGGAGGACATCATCATGGCGCACCCGGACGTCGTGGATACCGCGGTCGTCGGTGTGCCGGACTCCACCAAGGGGGAGGTTCCTTTGTGCCTTTATATAATCAGACCAGGTACAGATTCCTTTCCTGCTCAGTCTTCGTACCTAGGTACCTACGAACTATGTATGTATATCTTCATTTCTCTTCTTGTACAATGTACAGAAGCAACGAAGAACGAGCAAGAGATCAACGAGGAGCTGGTACAACGTGTGAGAACCTTAATTGGCCCCATTGCTTCCTTTAAGACAGCCGCGGCAGTAACGGCGCTTCCGAGAACGCGATCAGGAAAGATCATCCGCAAATCTATCGCTACTTTAGCTCGCTCGAAGCTTGTCAAGGTAGAATCTAAATGGCGCGGTGCACGAATAACAGATTACAGTAGATACGAGTTTCGTGACACGAATACCTATACCTACATATATATACATACGTTCTATATACCGTTCGCCCGTTCGCCGTCCGTCAACGATGAATAAAATTCTACTCTCACTTCTCCGCCAGATTTCCAGTACAATAGAGGACGCGTCCGTGTACCATCAAATAAAAGAAGTACTCCAGAAGCTGGGTTACGCCAAGTTAGCGCCCGATCCTCAATGATAAGTGTAATCGTAAGCTTTCACCATCTTCTTTTATTATAAACTTTTCAATAATTTTATATAAAATGTAATAAACCTACGTATACGACATATAGCTGACACGCATAAGGAATGTGTGCTTGAAAGACACGCGTCGAAAATCTGATGGCTATTATTTCATTTAAAATTCCACTGAGAAACTATTTTTGTATCGATTTAACAACGCAATAAAGAGAAACTTTAAAAAGCTTCACGGCGGGGGTAGAGGTGGAGGTGGAGAGGAGGGTGTCGTGATCGTGAATGGGGCTGCGGACGCATTAGCAATCTAATGCATCTTTACTCACCATTAGACCTTTGCTTGCGACGGGTATGAAATTATTGAAAAGAAAATAACTGCCGCCGAACAATCGTGATCCCGTTCTACATTCTACGCCGATCTGCGTCGGCTCTGTACAAAGCAAAGAAAATTAGGGAGAAAGGAAGAACATATCGCCATACGTTTAATGTTCCAATCTTAATAATATTATATTAACAATTCGTTTAAAAATATAACATAACCCATGGAACGAACGTTATCGAACAATTCGTAGAAATAAAATTGATCTCCGTCCTTGTTAGCAGCTGTTGCTCTGTTACGAAACGTTAGCATGATGAACGGCTGAACGAGTTAACAAGAAAAAGAAAATGGATGGTGGACGAGAAGCGTGAACATGTGTTCAAACATCGTGTTAGAGTAGGCTGATAGCCAGCGAAAGAAAAAGAAAAAGAAACGGAAAACGGAAGAAGCAGTAACAACAGTAACGTGTAAAGAAAGCACTCGCACAGAATCGTCTGCATTGAAAATTCTCTATATTAAACTCTCCTCTCGGGTCAGATCTTGACATTAATTTCTTTTCTTTTCTCTCTCTCTCTTTCTCTTAAATCCCACCTGTATATAACGCTATAAATCATCGAAACCCTTTTCACGGTGAAGCACAGCGTGTAAGAACATCTGGTGTTATTACAGACACGTACAGTACATCGATACAATACACGAACCTTGGCGCCGTCGAACACGGAACGTAGTCTTTTTTTCTATTTTTTTTTTTTAACAGGAACGGTACGCGCAAGAAAAAAAGAGCAACCGAACCGACCGTTGAAGCGAAAAAGCCTTGCCCATCCGAAATTAGTAGGTCAAGTTCATCGTTTTGTTGCAAATTTGTTTTTAATGACAATTGTAATAAGAAACAGTATAATAATAATAATAATAATAATATTAATAATAGTAATAATATTTTTTTTATAATTATAAATTGTCGTGTAACACTATCTGGCTGATTTAATTAATCAATTTCTGCTTTCTTTCATTCGTTCTTTCAAGTTTCTTACCACCAATTTAATAATAATTATTCAATAATCATTATAATAATATTAATAATATTTTCCTTAGTTTTTCCTCTCTTTTCTTCCTTTATCTCGGTAATCGGTAATCCTCTCCCTTAACGCTCATATTTAATGTCTCGCACCTCAGAAGAATAAAAATATCGTGTTTTACAATATCAAGGAGACACCACGCCCATCATTTGATCATCAATTAAATCCATTTGTCGTTAAACTCCGCTGCGAGTGTGCTGCCGTTCGTCAGCTTACCTAATAAGAAGGAACCACGCGCTCTTGAGTTTTCATTCTTTCTTTAAGTTGTCTGTCTCCTTTTATCTATATAATCAAATCTATTTGCTTTTCTTTTTCTTTATTTCAGGTTATAAATACCCTCCCCTGCCCCCTGTTATCGCCCCCCCCCCCAATCCCTGTCCCAGCCTAGCCCCGCCCCGCCCGGCCACACCAGGCCCAGGCTCAACTGCTGTGTGCATACGATGCGTGTTATGCGTGTAATCATGTGTCTGTATTCTGTGTGTATGTCTTTCTCTTTTCATGCACAACGTTTATCGTCCCTCACGTAGTGTAGATGAAGTGTACGTTACACATTATTTAACGGTAGTTCGCGAATAGTTCGTCATGCCAGTTCCGTTTTCTTTTTCTTTCTTATTCTCGTGCGTACTGTGTTCGGCTTGCAGCTCTTGCGTATTCGTCGTTTCTCGAAGTATGATTTCTTGTTTTTTTTCTCTTAATCCCAATCCGTGGTGACCGTTGAGCAACTTTACTCTACCACTTTCAGCACCTTACCGATCGCGATAGTCTTATCTGGAAAACACAAGATAGAACCAGTTTAGCTCGGTTATCGATCGCTATATTTAGATATCTAACGTGTCCGTGACAGGGGGGTTTCTTTAAATCGCTCCGTAACGCAACGCGGACACGACCCGGCGTTATTATGTGAAACGGGACTTTCATCACTTACTTTCATCCCTGAGGGTGAAACGTCCCATCTGTGGAAACAGCTTAAATCTTTCAAGGCATATGACACCCGCGCATTCGATTCTCATTATTGCCACTTGGTCCTGCTTGACAAACCTCGGCCTGGTTTTACTCTTGTCGCCCGTCTTCTTGTCCACCAGGCAGATCAGCGCCTTCACTCTCACCTCCTCCGCGGCGCAGTGGATGTGCATCACAGCACTGTAGCCGGCGCAGATAATGCTCTTGTGCTCCAGGATAACAACTTGCGCGTCGAACACTTTCCCCGTTTTGATCGGGTTATTGCTGTCGCACAAAACGAACCCGGGGCTCACGTCCTCCTCTTCGATCCCCTTCAACTTAATCTTCACGTTCTCCCCGGGACCGACCGATGTCACCTCCTCGTCGTCCGACCACAGCTGATCCACCGTCACTGCCGTCTGTACGAAAGCCGACAAACCGTATGAGTAATCGGTTCACATTCAACGATCTGCTGTAAAGGAAAAAGGCTCCTCCCCTCTTACCCTATTCGGCATGACGAGCAGCGACTGTCCCTTCTTCGCTTCTCCAGCTTCAACCTTCCCCATCACCACTGTTCCCATGTCTTTGTATTTGTCAACGATTGGCATGATGAAAGGTCCGTTGTTCTTACGATTAAGCGACGGCAGGGAATCGATGAAAGATATGAACGGCGGGCCACTGTACCACGTGCAAAGGTGTCCTGGTATCGGGTCTTTCAAGCCGTAGCCAAGTTGCCCCGAGACTGGCATGAATGTAAGGTCTTTCGCGGGATTGAATCCCAGTTTACGAAGGTACGGCAGTATTTTGTCCCTGTAACGATAGCGTCCCATATCATTCCAAGGCTCTCATCAAGTCAAGGGTATCCATCAGAAATTTTGGGGGAATAAATAACTATCGCGCATACCTGCATTCGTTGTACCTTCCCTCGTCCCACTCTACAGTTGGATCGTCCATTTTATTCACTAGCACAACCAGATGTTTAACACCGGCAGTCTTCGCCAGCATAGCGTGTTCCCTCGTCTGCCCGCCCCTGTCGAAGCCCGTTTCGAACTCTCCTTTTCGCGCGGATATAACTAAAACCGCGAGATCAGCTTGCGCCGCGCCGCCGATCATATTGGGTACAAAACTCTTGTGTCCGGGCGCGTCCAGAATGGTGAAATGCTTCCGTTCGGTTTCGAAGTATGCTCTACCGACCTCCACCGTCTTTCCCTTCTCCCTTTCCTCTTGGTTCGTATCTAAGGCCCAACTTAGATACCACGTTTCTCTACTTCTCTCCTTCGCCTCTCTTTCATACTTCTCTAAGGTCCTCTTATCGACCATCCCCGTCAATGCCATAATTTGACCTCCGATCGTTGATTTCCCTGCATCTGTAATACACACCACGCCGTTACACGCGCCCCTCTCGCAACCAAGCACGTTGCGTTAAAACAAGAATTATCGAAAACATCGCTTACCAACATGTCCTATAAAAACAACATTAACGTGCTCCTTTTTACTCTTAGTGTCCTCTGTTACTTTAACAGGCTTTTTTTTAGGTACTTTAACAACCATCTCCTCGTCCTCCTCATTGTCAACCTGAAAGCGATTCGGATAAACAAAGCCAATCATAAATAATGAAGAGATTGCTGAATATTGGAGTCACCTATTCAAGCTCGGTCTCTAAACTTTTATTTTTAAAAGCCTCAATGAAAATTTAACACGGATATCAACGGATACTTTCCTCCTATCGCTCTTAGGGATAAAGTTGGGAATAAGACTACGTATGTCAGGCTATTTATAAAAGCTTGAGCATACTTCTTCGTTTTCAGGAGTTAAGAGAGGATCCCCGTCCACCGCAGCCTCCTCCCACGAGTCGGCCGGTTGATGTTCAGGGCTAGTGTTTATTTGATCGGTAACGTTCGGAGGTGGAGCCCCTCCTCCGGCAGGCGGTTCCTCCACGCGACTGCCCACTGGATCTGGTAGAACCACTGGAGTTGAATTACCTGCGATACATGCAATTTGCGACACAAACCATTACAACATTGTCCAACATTTTTACTAAGATTCACGGGTTACCCGTCTACCCGTCTACCCATAACGTATCCTCGTGTTAACAAAGTTATACTTCGGTTAAGCTTACTATGCCTCTCTAAATTATCCCGTTGTGGCTAACTTTTTATCGTCGTCCATACTTGTACCTATATAAGTTAAATTCATTACTCGAACGATTTCAGAAACAATACGTAAAATCTTTAATCTCTTTCGATAGAACAACGAATAAAGTAACTATATCCGACGATACATATCCAATACACCTGATACCTAACCACAAATTCTACCTGCAGGATCAAACGTTTCAGTTTTGCCGCTCGTATACCGATACAAGCACGCATACAAATATGTTGCGCAATATTCAGATACCATTAAACATCTACGCGCTACGGTGGACTGCTATTTTCATGCTCGTTCCTTCTGAAAACAACAGTCCCCGAAGCCTTGGTTCGCCGGCAGAGCGAGACCATACTCTGAAAAGCGTGCGCTGCCTCTGAACGTCTGTTCCCTATCTCTTCGTACGTTAGACCGGAATCTACATACTCGTAGAGCAAGGGGGGTTAGTCGCAGCATGCGTTACAGAATACTGGGGATAAAAGGGACACCCGAAATGCGACTTTCTGTTACGAGAGGCGTAAAAGACGATTAAACAGCTCGCGCGGACCCAAATCTAACCCATCGCCGGCCAATTGCTCCCTGAAGACTAACCATGATGTATTTCAGGGGGCATAGAGGTGGTTACAGTGTTCATCATGACAGCGACATTGCAGGAACTGTCGGCCGTGTTACTGTTCGGCGGCGAGGAGTTAATGCAGAATGAAGGCACGAATTCCGCAGCGTTCACGTTTAGAGTGGAGAATTTGCTCTCGACGGACTTGTCCTGCGACGGAGCGGTGTCTCCGTTGTCCGCCTGCTGTTCCCACGAATCTGGTGCTACACTGTTCGCCATATTTATCAGAGTTCGGTAGTCGAGTCGGCCACGTATATTAATGGAACACGAGAATCACGCTACGCTACGTGCAGGAGCTCGTTTATAACCGCGATCACGATTGGGACGGGGCTTAAAAAAATAATTATTTACGGATATCCGCGCACACACCGTACACGCGTATCGGTACCCCGCGTGCGACCCCCGTGGTCTGTTTCGTTGCTCCACTTCGCCGGAACTACAAACATCAAAACACCAACTTTCAACCTCTCGAGAACGTTCCGTTGCGGCGCAGCGCACTGGTGCGCCCAGATCCGACGTCCTCGTAACTTCTCGTAACCTGGCAAACGAGCAAATCCGCCGCGGCCAATTTTTCCTGCGCGCCCAGCAAATGACGTTCCAAAAAATTTTCCAACCCCCGGCACCTTCGCCAAATATCTCTAGCCGCCGCGGCGAATACGGCGATGTTGGCACCACCAGAACTCCATTCCCGCCGCAGCACCGCACCGACGAGAGCTATCCGAATCCGAATAGCGTGCATACCTATATCCCACGCACGCAAAAAAAAAAAAAAAAAACAAAAACGTATCAGCGTGTGCAGAAGAGGGGGGACAGGCTTGCCCTCACGCCACCACCCACCACCGTCCCGCCGCGCAGATAAGGCTTTCGGTTTCTCTGCGCTTTTTGCGCTAATCGTCTATTGAACTTTCCAATGATACGGTTCTTGTTAATTCGTCTACGTTGCGGACGATCGTGTGCACGCGTGCCTATGGTCGCGTACACATGGATGCAGGCAATAATGCAGAAATTGCCACTAATTGCGTTTCAAGTGTGCACATGTATCGTTATACCGAATAATCGGACAATTAGTTTAATATTTTTTGCGCGACCGAAACCTTGGCGATATTAAATGTTTATGTAATACACTTTTAGTGGGATAGGAATTGAATGCAGCAGTACGCTGAAGTAAGTAAGAGGCATGCCGTTTAAATCTTTCACGCGAAAAACCTTTTTTTTCTTTTTTTTTTTAAATTTGTATGCTTTAATCGAAAGTATGGCCCGGTTTCTTTCTCGGACGCAAACAGAGGCAACAGATTGATTCTTGTAAGCAAGCTTTACCTGTTCCTGTATTAGCGTCCAGCAAGTCCCACGCGACGTAATTCTGGGAATAGGGATATTTTTACAAGTTTCGGTTTCAATATTGTCTCTTTTTTGTATGCGTTTTGAACGCACGACTATAAAGAGAATATAACAAAATTGGACTAGTGCTGCTGCTGCTTCTTCCTCTTCTTTTTCTTCTTCTTCTTGCTTTCTTCGGTTTTAACGGTATCGCACGTAGCTTTCTCTTCGTCCATCTTTCGCTTCGGTACATCCTTTCTAATTTCCTCTTGCGCAATATTCGTGGGCTTCACATTCACCGGATCGACGCTGAAGCCTGGGATCTGTCATGGTATCGTAAGCGTTTAGAATAGATTACGACTCACTGGATACGATAATTCATCGCGATACACTTACGTGTGGCTTGACGAGTTTGAATATTAATTTCTCGTGCTGTACATTGGACCTATCTAAGCTTATTTGTACTATAACTGGATCGAAGGTGCGGAACACTATATCCCCGCAAGTTTGCGAATGATCTTCGCCATTATACGTGAAAGTAACCGACGACGTTTTGTTGTCGTTCAAGTACAACGTTCCCTCTAAACCATACTTTGGAATCAACACCTGCACTGCATTCTTTCGTACAAAAAGTATGTACCCTTCTTCGTGTTGAATATTCCCCCTGAAGAACAGCTGGGGAAACAAAGAATAATGTCATTAGTAAAAGAAGACTAGACACCAGATTGAAAAAAACGTTATTTTTTCAGGAACGTTACATGTATGTTGAGCGCGACCGACGCT
Organism: Andrena chrysosceles; assembly: GCA_963855975.1. Taxonomy (NCBI): domain Eukaryota; kingdom Metazoa; phylum Arthropoda; class Insecta; order Hymenoptera; family Andrenidae; genus Andrena; species Andrena chrysosceles. The sequence goes on along the minus strand of OY979769.1, from coordinate 264,697 downwards.
CGACCAGCGTACTGAGCCATCCTGTTTCGATAATTCAGGTTGTGGCAGAGCGTGTGATTCTTTTTCTTGTCCAGTAACTCGGGATAAGTTGCATCAGCTCCTACAGAAACTGCCAGTAAACGATGCACCATCACGTCTGCGTATCTGCATAATAAGAAAATAATATAGATTCGATTCAACTGCAGCGTGAAAAACGTTGGGAACCGGATCTTCGGGCTTTTACCTTCGAATAGGCGAGGTGAAATGAGTATAAATAGGGCACGCTAAACCGTAATGGAAGTATTCGGAAGGCTGGTGCATTCCGCTGATGAAGTACACAGCCTGCATCATGCAGCGCGTAGCTAGTATCCTTAGCATAGTGTTGAAGTAAGGGTTGTCCTCCTTATGGCACTGATCTAAAGACTGCGCCAATTCTTTGCCGCTATTAGCGTTTATATTGAAACCCTGTTGGAGCACAGTTAATTATTATGGTGTTATTGGGCGGCGACGTAATTTTGATGCCGTTGCATACTTGGTGTTTGCCAGCCTTTATAAGAGGCTCGAAGTTGGCGGGTGGTGGTTCAGGATGCCTCCTGAGCACTGCGCACTCCGGGAACTCCTCCACGATCTTCTTGGCAACAGAAATATTCGCGAGCAACATAAATTCTTCGACCATGGAATTAGTTTCCTTCAGTTGCTTCGCTTGCACGTCGATCGGGTCGTGCGTTTCAGAGTCAACTTGGAAACGAATCTCCGGAGAAGCTAATACTAACGCTCTGCAAATACAATAAACGGTACATGAATTATTATTATTGCCTTTGCTGCTCCATTGCTAGAAATTTATATACCCATTGTCCAGGCGCCGGTGCTTCAATTTCTTCGCTAATTTGTTCAGGTTCCTTAACGACTTTGTAATCGAATCCTGCTGCGCCGTGTCGTCTATCTTAAACTGAGCCTCGTCGTAAGTGAAAGCTGCCCGCGAGCGAATCACGGACTTGGAAAATCTCGTATTAATCACGTTCGCGTTCTTGTCCATCTCCCATATACAAGAGAACACCAGTCTCTCCTCCTTTTCTCTCAAGGAACAGAGATTTGAGCTAAGTAAATCTGCAATCATTTTAATGCGCTGTGTAATACCAAGTCGAATCAGAAAACGTATGAATACGTATTAAACGACGGATCTTCACCTGGAAGCATGTCGATTCTTCTATCAACCAAGTATACGGTCGTAGCTCGCAAAGCTGCCTCTTTATCCAACGCTGTCCCGGGTCTAACAAAGTGCGTTACATCTGCAATATGTACACCTACTTCGAGGCTGCCATTCGGCAATTCTCTGCAATGAAGGGCATCGTCGATATCCGTGCACCCCGGTGGATCGACCGAACATATATCCAAATGTCTTAGATCCTCTCTCTGTGCCAAGTCCTGTAAAATGAAACGGTTCGTTCAATCCCATTTTGTAATTAGTTTTGTGCGCGTTATTCGCGTTTGTACGTTTGTACGTTTGTACGTACAACATCCGTGATGGTCCAAGGCATCTTCGGTAGCGAACTGAGAACAGCGTCGGAAAATCGACTGTGCGGGATATCGTGCTCTAAAAGTATCACTTCGTTCTCAGTTTCTTTGTCCCCTATTTTACCTAACGCGCGTACGAAATGGCCAAGCGGGTACCTAGCGTTACGCGGCCACGAGTCGATAGCGACGATGATTCTCTGCTTGCTCAACACCTTGTATTGTCTAGTCTCGATTCTAATTTTAGGTATTTTTCGTTCAGCTGGGACAAACAGATGTCTCACATTCTGGGTAAATACGAAGATAAGGTTATGAAGCGTGTGAATTACGCAGAGATGTTTGACATAATTATGGCAACTTTGTTAATGTTTACCCCTTCGATGTTACTAGGCTGTAATATTCCACAGTACTGCCTCCAATTTCTCCTAATTATACCAACAACCTTCCCAGTTGGCGTCTGTTGCATTTTGTCAGACGAAACGAATTTCTCCAACACTTTTTCCGTTTCTAGAACATCATCCACGTTGGCTTCTTCCTCATCTTGCAGAATAATGTCACTCGGGGACGACCACTGATCCTCTGCTAAAAGCTCTATCGCGACTGTGTCACCATCGACTGCTCTATTAAGGTTGCTCCGACCTTGGATAAATATCTGCGAACAAACATATATAATAATTGCATACATATCGAATCGTGACAAAAAATAGAGGAAGCAAACTGTTGCTCACAGATTTCTCCATCCCCTCTACGTTCACAGACCCTTCCAAAAAATTCTCTCTCGATGCCGCGAACGTTCCTTGCAGGAGTTTCCCAGTTTTTATACCCTCGTGCAGCTGAAACGGCGTGATATGGCAAGGAAAAAATTCCTGACCACCAACTTCCGCATTGTAGCTCCGTTTGCACAATTTATCTGCTAGAAAACCTGAATTTTCTAGCGACATAACGTATTCCTCCACTGGAAAATCACATTAAACAAAATTAAAATAAAGCTCGCTACGAGAATACAATATAGAGAATAATAACGGCTATACTCGAAGCAACAGGTATCCCATCTTCCTCCGCCAATTCTCTGTTCCGCGCGTCATCCGTTAATAGTATAGTCTTGATGTTAGAATCGCTGGCGGCCAAATGTATGTTGTACCATTTTGACGCGACACGAATCGCTCTGTCGTTTCTGTCATTCGCGCTCTCGCCGGGATTACGTTCGACGTAAGTATCTCTAGAAGCGAAGAAGCATAATAAACACACAAGTACACTTTCCTCCGCGAGTGCGATAAATACATAATATTCTCAACGTACTTGTGATGTTCGTTAACAAACACGTAGAACCTTCTATTCGTGTTACTGATTATATCCTTCAGCTTCTTGTACACATTGGAGCTTCTGTGCTTCACTTCTTCCAAAACAGTTTGCAGAACGATCACATTGGTGATAACGTCTTCTTCCAGAATGTCAATCTGGGATCAGAAACTTGTTGCATAGGATAAAGAGATTCATAAGATAAGATAGTTTAATACAGACCTGATCCAAGACGACATTAGTGTCCAGCAACAGATAATAGGGACCTGACATTATAGAATTTTTTATGCTCGAATCTTCATCGTCCAAATTAACAGTTCGATTCCTGTATAGACACTTGTCACAGGCTTTGGAACCGCAATGGATATCGTCTCTGAGATAGTGCTCTCTGACGATCTAAAGAAGAAGGCGAATAAGTTTCAGAGAATCTAAATTACCTACATAGCGTAAGTTTCGCTAAAAGCGAAGCGAAGCGAAACATATCCGCTTTGTTTACGGCACCTTAAACACATTTCCGCCTTTAGTCTTCCTAAAGAAAGTCTTGGTCGCTAACATCTTGCTTGCTCCTGTTACACAGAGTAATTCTTAAACAATAATCCAGATATTTCGATGTAAAAAAGTAATAAGCGATACACTGCTTCGTAAATTCAAACATCTATACATGTATGTACATGACTGCTTGACACTGCACGTGTAACGAGCCTCCATGACCATCGATGACCATGATACGGCACCATACACCATGGCACCATGGCACCATACGGCACAGCCAACGGAAGTGAACGAAAATCTCTCGCTCTCCATTCCCCAATTCACATTTCAACGGATCTAGGTATATTCTATACTATTGTTGCGTGGCCGGCTGGTTCCTCTCAGGATCCTTGCAGGGAATTTGGCGAGGCTCGATGCCCGTGGAACGCTAAGGCGTTCTGCTCCTTGGACGCGGATTTTTGTACGATAAATATAATGAAAACGATGCTAATTAATTGAATAAAACAATTTGAACACAGTAACTAATAGCAATAATCAATGCAAACAACGATTTTATCACGATATAAATCTTTTGGAAATTTTATTGAATAAGAACGTCCGTTCGCTTGTGCTTTCGGGGCTGGAGTGACGCTTTCCAAGCGAACGCTCTTACAACTGTTTTTCATTTTTACAAAATGTCCTTAACAACTAAGCCAAACAAACTAAATTCCTCTTGGTCGATTTTGAGAATCAAGCGTTTAACTACATAGCTCTGGAATTTCACCTAGGAGAGAGGATCAAAGTGCGGTTCATTTATTCAAAACACCCGTTTCCAAGGGGGTATCGATTAATTTATAATCTTCAAGTCCTCTCATTAAAGGATCTCTAACTATTTTCAAACACCTCGGCCTTGTGCGAACTTGATCACTTTGTCTCCTTTTCCCATTACATTCAGGTGATTCAATCTGAACTTCGCGCTTCCGAAGCTTATATTGCACGCCGCTAGACGGGAGTCGCAACACTATACACTCTATACTCTATTTATATACCTAGGTAGATGGATGATGGATCCCTTGAGCCAATCGTGATTCGTGGCTACGCATCGTTGATTCCCAAAGACCACGTGACGTTAGTCACGTACGAAACGCACATCTTATTCCTCCTTTGTTCATTGTTGTGATTGTTGTCACCCGAAGGATCAATCACCAGCATAATAATTTCCAATCAAAGGGACTTGGACCACTTGACGAACTACGCTCGACTCACAGAATTTAAGTTACAGATCATAGGAAAGTCTTTATACTCGTAACCAGGAATCGCTGAATCTTCTGTTAATTCGCATCATAATAATTAACGATTCACACACTGGATTTCCGAGTAATCGATCGATCGAGGCTACGAGCGTGAACGTTACGAGGGTGAATCTCGATTTATCATTATCGATAGATTGGCTGATCGTCGCACTCGCACTCGCACTCGCACTCGCACTCGCAAGCGGTTAGCCGTTAGCGGAATGACAGTTCCACCTCCACGGGCGAGTGGCGTAGGAGGATGCACGAGCGTTTAGTCCGCTGTCAATTAATCCATATCCACGTGATGGTCAAGGATCTGCGGTTACTCCCTTGACTTTTAACTTTCGTTCTGCCAGGCGTTTCGCTCCGTTCCGCCGATGTCACGACTCACGGCTGCTTGCCATGGGTAACCGAGGGGGACCGACTGGCCAAGGCGCGTTTACTTACTGATACCCAACAAAACTGATTCGTAACATCGTAACCGCGGGATCAGATCTTCTCCGTGAGAAGCTTGTCGAAATGTCTGGTTGCTGACGTTCGATCGCCATTCGACGTCCTCTGTGTGAAATCGTCCTCGACGGGGCCCAGGCACCAGGCGATTTTCAAATCACGCCACACACTGCGTGTGCTCGTTGCTACCAGACCTTGGATAGGAATGTTTATTAAGTCACCCTACGATTAGTGTAACTAACGCCAGCGACGCAATGGAAAAGTTTGCCGTCGATTTGGACAAAGTTCTCGACGATTTCGAATTTAACGAAGGTGAAATTCTTTTCTGCTTTTTTTATTTTCGAATTTATAATATATTTGTAGTGTCACGGTATTAAGGGAGGAGATGGTGATTAATAGCCCTCCGGGTTCAGTCCGGAGTAGTTAACATCAAGTTTCCTTATTTTTTTCAGATTGCGCGGAGCAAATAGCATCCGTTAATCCTTCGTCAAATAACGCGTCATCCTCTGCGATCAAATGTAATTTGGAGCCGTCGGGCTTGAAGACTTATAATTACCTTCTGATAGAGTCTAGGAAGGCTAATAAAGAGTTTGATGTTATATCGCCTGTGGAGAGACACAAAGACTCGCAGCAGACGAACGCGAGGGGTAAGTGCGTGAACGAGAAGAATATAACTCTCGATAGTCTTAATTACGGCAAAGAAGAGACGGCTGTAGATAGTGCGGATAGCGTGAATCATTTTTATACACAAGAGTGTGCCAGCGACAGTAAACTGATGCAAAAGCAGACTGTTCCCCCTTACGACAGCGAACAGGTTCCTCTGACAATATACAATGACATATCGCAGAAGTTGATGCAGAAACAACAGAATGGTAGCAGTAGTCCAAAGATCGATAATAGGTATGATAAAAAATTGAATCAGTTTAATCTGAAGCCTAGCGTTAGCAATGTATTCAGTAGCTTGAACGATTACATAAATGCTCCACCTGGAAGCTCCGATTGCATTCACTCTGTATTGGACGAGCAGGAAATACAGTCCGACGTAGAGCACAAAGCTATTCGTTATGAAAGCGAAGCGCTTCAGCTTATTCGAAGCACAGCCAAGGATGCTGATAAATCTGTAATTATTAAGCAAACGCCAGATGCGATTAGCGCGAGTAGAGAAACCTCCGTTCCAGTCTATCAGAATCTCACAGTAGCGGCAACAGAACTGCCTGGTACGCTTGAAAGTAGCGTCGAAGATGGTATTACCGAAAGTAGATACGCGACAAATTTCCAAGATACACAAAATCAAACAGAATTGTCTAAAAATATTATTGCGATTCAGACGTACGGTGGGTCGCAAGGTGAAGCGGAACTTGTAAATGAGATGGCGCATAATAAATACAATTTTGATAGGGTACACGAAAGTACTGATGTCGCGAGACAGGAAAATAATTTAGCAGAAGGAGAGGAATCTGTAACGCAGTTAGAAGAAAGTAAGAGGAAGTTAGATATGGAAAGTTTTGGCTCGATCAATGAGCATGAAAGTGGTTTAAATCCGGTGCCCAAGCCTCTTGGGTTTAGTAACATTGATAATTTGTCGGAAGACGAATTGACCAGATATTTAGCTGAATTAGAAGAGGAGGAGGAGGAGAAGCTAAACGAAGCGAGCAACAAGTACGAAGATGTTTCGATCCGTAAGTCGTATGATGTTGCATTAGAAACCGCGACGCAAAGTACATCGCAAAATCAGAATGACGAAGATGAAGATGAAGAAGAAGCGCCGATGTTTAAAAATATGGTTGCGAAATCTCCCAAAATGATACGCAAGGAGTTAAATGATGAAGTGGAAATTTCAGTGATTGATCATAAAAGCAAAGAGGCAGATGAACAAGTACCAACTGAATTATTAGAGAAAGAAAGTCTGCAGCACGATGATTGGGAGAAGGAAGACAAGCACAGTGATATTTTGGATAGTACCAGTAGTAAAGAATTTATGTTATTGTATACAGATAAAGATGTTGAAGTAAAACACGAAGATACTCGTGTAATTTCAGAAAACGATGTTCCACAGCATTGTACGTACGATTTAAATATTAACCAGGGATCGTTGAGTGGCGATGAAACGGAAGTACAGTTAGAGGAGGAAAAAGGGAAACCAGCAGCGCAGTATAGCCCAGCTTGTGAATTAAAGATGCAAGGTACTACCGATGATAATTCTGATGAGAAAAATTCAGCGATGCCTGAAAGGAGAGTAGCGAACGATGAAACGAAGCATTCCGACGACGCGATGCCTCAGTCTCTAGAAATCTCGACAAGATCGAATACAAGTGACACCAGCGACGAATCGGAGAAGCCAGTACGTCCTCAGACTTTGGACATTGCTTTGCCAAACAATGAGCATCAGACGCTCGGTTCTACGAGTGATACGCTACTGTGTAAGGAACAAATAGAAATTGATGGTGCGAAAGAAGACCAAGGATCTTCCCCAGATATCGTAGACAATTCCTTGCCGGAGTGTAATTCAATTTTGGGAAAGCAACCTCCGTTCTGGGTCCCTGACAGCGATGCGCCCAGCTGCATGCTCTGCGATGTAAAGTTTACAGTACTCAAGAGACGACACCATTGTCGGGCATGCGGGAAGGTGTTGTGTAACAAATGTTGTAGTATGAAATACAAATTAGAGTATCAAGGAAATATCGACTCCCGCGTTTGCGTTTTCTGTTATCAGCTTCTTACGAAAGGTACCTTTCACTATAAGATACCTTATTGATCATCATTAAGTATCGTATACATACCTATACGTAACAAAGATTTTCCTTTTCAGCTGAAACAGAACAAGCCATAGGAGAGTGGTCTTCTCGTTATGCGACGTGCATGAGTAACAATGATATTAATTCACCTCAGGTATGTTGAATGCGAACTATTGTTACAAGACAAGAGATTGCTATTTCCTTATTACGTATGTCCCCCGTAAATTCCATTAGCAAGAATTAACATCTCACGACCTCATGTTGCTACATTGAACATGAAATGATAGTAGTTTGTTGCATTTATTTCATTTTGATGTGGTGTTGAACTATTACTTTCAATTGCAAATTAGATACCCACCCGAAAAAATTCTATTACAGTCTTATTTAATATAAACGTTTAGTAGTTCCTTGTTTATCGAATCGTAAATTCCTCCTCGCAAGGAATACGTTTGTAACACAAGGAGAGAAACATCTGTTTCTATTTCATAAGTAACAGCGACACATTTTTTTTATGGGATCTTCAAGCGAATGTATGACAAATTAAACATAAGGGGAATCTGTTACTTCTTAAATTTCTTTAAATGTTAGCGTAAGTGTAACATAACAACCACCTATAACAACTTGTTGAATACTTCTGTCCTAGTACTCGAAATTAATTTGTAGATGAACGTAGATCCGAGACATGAACATCTTTCTGAAATCACGAGGCAAAAATGATTTGCGTTACTTAAAGATTACAGCTTGAAATTCTGAGAATGACAAATTTGTAATGGCATGTTTGAAATGTTTGTATTTTGTTTGTTTGTTTGTTTCGTTTCTGTATATGCGTTATAGACCATTTCTTGGTTATTTTCTCTCGCACATTAATCTACGTGTTGCGAATATAAGGCATGTTTCATTAACCGTAGCGTTATTTGCGAAAAATGATTTGCCTGCTTTATGTTTTAATCGTAGCGTGCGTCCAATAAACACAGAAGAGTTTCTTGCATCGTTGCGCCACTTTGTAAACTTGGCATAAGGATTTGTACAATTTTTGTATCCTATATACGCTATCTGTGTTTACTGGATAGAGAAATAAATGTGAATGTTAGGAGTATTCGACAAATGGTTATAGGGAAGACAGCCTAATCCAAATAATCCCATGGAGTACTGTTCAACTATACCACCCTTGCAACAGTTAGCTGGTGGACTGCCGCCACCACCTACGGTCATGGTACCAGTCGGAGTTCTTAAACGGGAAGGTGGTACAAAGAACCGGCCTGAAGTTTCAAAGTCCGTTATGTTCAGCGATGGTAGGTAAAAATTCCACGCAACATTCTATTAACAAGCATATACCTATATAGATTCAATGTAAACAGAGTAAAAACGTGTGACTAGAAAGTTAATCTTAACCGGATTCGGATATAATATACATATATATACTTGCAGTCAGCTGTTTCAGTTTCTGGATGTTTGACAAGCATGCGATTGATTTGGTTATAAGTAAAGCTTACTTCTAGCTACAGCTACGTTTAACGTTATTAACGGCTTCTCAAGAATGCTATATTTCTGTGAACCTCTGACTCTAATATTGACTATAATACGCCACTGTGCCTCTACGCTGTGATCCTACACACTACCACTACAATCTCTACCTGACACACCTCACGTTATATACTTTGGTTGTCTGAGTTGAAGTTACATTTCCACATCTGGTGCATCGGTATCTTTTATTCTTTCGCCTCCCCGAGACGTTTAAACCTGTCACTGGCCCCGTTCCCTCCTGTTTGTTTTGGTTTTATGCACCTCTAACTAAAACACAGGAATAAGGCCTGGCTGTGACCTGACAGAGCTAGACATGCCCTGGGACCCGAAATCGCTGTACCGGAAGTCAGGGAACAAGAGGATACCGACGCCTGGTTCATCCGTGCCGAGTACTTCAGTGAAGAGGCAGAATCTGCCGCGCTTGGACCCCAAAACCGAATGCTTCGTGCCCCAGGATTCTAGTGCCCTGCCACCGACTGTAACGATACACAAAGGACGTGAGTAATGGATGTGTTAAGCGCAGGCCTGGAGGCCGCAGGTCTCTCGTTAACGGTACATTATACCTGCAATTACACCTTACTAATTTTAATCTCACCAAGCAGAAGTATCTTACCACGCCGTGACGGATGAGGGACTTCTTTACAAGACGTTGAGAAATGAATGCGAGCCTCCCGTTATGTTCGCAGTTAATCGGAATCTCTATGCCTACGTGAAGATACTGAATCGTGAGTAGAAGTTGGAAACAACTGGGAGTAGCAGCTCGAACAAATTTAGCAGCTTACTGACACAAATTCCGTCCGTTATTTAAAGTGAACTGCTGCATAAACAAAACCTGTTGGAACGTCACGTCGAAAGGATTAGCCTGCGTTGGGCAGGACGAGGTTATATTGTTAGTTGAAGTACTGCCCGACGAGTGCCGGGTGCCAAAGGACATCCTCATCTTCATTAACCAGTTATACCTTGAAGCTATCAAAGGTACTGCCTGCTAAACCATTGGCTGATGATGCCAATTTCCAATTTCTATTAATCGAATAAACATTTTAATTCAGGTAACACTGTGTCCGAGTTGGGATTCTCGATATACCAGGGAGGGAATCTTTTGGGTTCCCGAGAGCATGCAGGATTTCTCTTCATACGGCAAACCTTACAGTGCTTGCAGAAGGTCGTGTTACCCCCTGCGCCTTATCTGTTCGGTCTCCTGGTGCACAGGTTTGTGTTCGTTAAGGGTGCGACGAAGGCAGTGGCGAGTTGCGCGCTGAGAGAAGATTGAACGGATAAAAATATTTCTAATGCAAATTCAATACGATTTTAGGTGGGAAACACCGTGGGCCAAGGTGTTTCCGCTGCGCCTTGTCCTCCGCCTTGGGGCCGAATACCGCTACTATCCTTGCCCGCTGTTCTCCGTTCGGTTTCGAGACGCGCTGTACTTCGAGATAGGTCACACGGTGATGAAAGTGCTGGCGGATTTCAGGAACTTCGGGTACACGTTGCCAGGCGTGAGGGGACTGGCCATTCACCTGAGGAACAGGATGACGGACGTGATGCTCCCGAAGAACCGCTACGATCAAGTGATAAAGGGCTTGAACAATTCCAACGACCACGTGCTGGCGTACGCCTCGAATTTCAGTATATCGGCCGACTCGCATTTAGTCTGTATTCAAACGAACACGGGCGACGAGAGCAGTTATCAGACGCAGGCGATCAGTATCAACAATAAGCCCAGAACAGGTGTATAGTTGATGATTCAGGTTGTAAAAGGTGAAAGGGGTTCTTAGGCGATTCACAGAATGCTAATTGGTCTATCATCTTCTGTCGGTTTAGTAACGGGAACGAGCTTCATCGTTATTAACGGCGCGTTGAAGTCGTCGATGGGTTTGTCAGCCAAGTCCAGCATAGTCGAAGATGGGCTGATGGTTGAAATCATGCCGGAGAAGATGGAGGCATTGAAGGCAGCCCTGAAGAACATGCAGGACTTCTGCATCGGGTGCGGGCGGCAAGGAGCACCCGAGCCAGACGAGACGGTGAACATAAAATGGGTCGATAACGATGTGCAGTTCAATTTAGGGTGAATCTGGCGACTTAAACACTAATTATTTCCGATTAATATGTAGATACTAGGGTGAATGAACTGTTTTCAGAGTTAAGAGTCCCATCGACGCGCAACCAATGGACGGCATTCCATCGATCAGAGTGCACAACGGCACTGACTACAAGGGAACAAGCAGATTCATTCGCTGGACCGAAGTGTTTATAATCAAGGTATATTGAATAACAACTGCTTCTGCTTCTGCTTCTGTTTTTCCTGTTAACTTGATCTATCAACTGCTGCGAACAATTACGACTTTAAACAAGCGCGCTGAGAATCATTTCTGTTTAAAGTCCGATGACCACCCGACCGGTGTGCACGATCCAGTGGATATAAATAAATTATCTGGCAACATAGCGAAAGCGACATGTACAGCTCTGGCGAAGCTGCTGGATCTTCTAGCCACTGCCGGATTAACCAAGCTTGGCGTCAGGACGACCATCCATCCCGATAATGTGAGTCAGCAACGACAGTTTCGAGACTAAACGAAGAATTGTAACATTCCTTAACAGTATTCTCTAGAGAAGCTATCGAATTATGCAACTCGGTTGGTCTTGGGACTGCGGCATAGGTGTTATCAGTTTAGAATACTACTGTAGTTCCGTAACCCCTTGCCGTACTTTGATGAGTCTAATTCTTGATAACAATTTCGGACCAAACATTAACATCGCGAGCCAGACTCGTGGAATTAAGTTATTGGTAGGGCAAGGGGTTAATTGAAAGGGAGAATCTAATGAAGCTCTGTGTAACGATATTAGGTTGGTTACGAAGCTGGTAGCGAGAGCATGAAATTGCCACCGATCTACATGAACAGCCTGGACAACGAATTGATCCAGGTTCTGCATAAAGCAGCCCAAAGCAGTCAGGATACGCATACCGTGCTTGAATTAATCTTTTACATACTCGACGATTGAAGCTTGTCCCCGTTTGCCCCTCTGCTCTCTAACGGGGCGATGTCTAGACACAGAAAGATCCACGGCATTTCTACGCTGGAGATGTACAATTATTAAAAAACCAACGGGAGTTGAACACAGATGTCTCGAGACGCCGGGGAAATGTTTTATATCCGTGTTACTAACCACCCACGTAAAAGAACACAGAAGCGCTTATAAGGTATATCGAATCGTGTCCATTAATGTTAGAACAACGCTACTAACACGCAAATAGAAATTAGTGATCGCTAAGTGGAAGAGCATTGCGAAACTTGGAGGCAGGCGATCGGATTTCCTTTCAGTTTACGTTAGCTTCGATTAACTTTGGGTTCTGGGGATCGTCTCTTTTACTTGGCAGTTGATTTCAGACCTTTTGTATGTACCTTGTATGTGAATATGCATTTTATAAAGAGGAAGGCTCGACGAGAAACGCGGCGTCATTTGTTAATTATATTATGTAAATATGTTCATTTTGCTGTTATCCGTGTAATACTTGTATAATGATAGTTTATAGCACTTTTCGAGGAGAAAGTATTAGAAGCGTTAACAGAATATAGATAAACAGGCTTTTGTTAATCTCATCGTCTTTTGAAAAGACGAGGTCTCGAGCTTCAGCTTTCCTGTTCGCGAGATATTATCAAATCACAATCATTCAGTTTCCAAATATCAGAATGGAAGCGTTTGCATCTCCGTTCGACGACCACGGAGGATGATGGGAACTTTACGCGCACCGTAATCCACATAATCGACATGTAAGTGTTAATACTTCTGATGGAACACCCGAGGAACGAAATGTGTGTACTTAAGGACGCAAAATTCTGCTTCTCGTTGCTTGCACTGTAATATATGTAAAAATAAATTCGTATATACGCTGAGAGGCATCTAAGAGGAGCTCTGTATTTACTTCTGTGAAAGTTGCCTGAAAGGATGCAGCAGGCACGGGGAAGAAGCATAATCACAATTCAACTGACTTGCTCACAAGGGATTGTACATACTATATAGATGTAGAGAATTCAATTTATTAATGTAAAATTCAGCTCAAGCTATGGCGAACGCTAAGATTTGTAATTTAATGGAAATTGCAGATCTAAATAAAATTATTGTATGGGTGAACAGGTGAACATTTACATACATGAACTCATTACGCCTTACCTGTATCTAAAAGTGGAAACACACAAAAGTGGTGGAGGTTGATCGAGGAGCTAATGAGAAAGAAAGGAAGGCGTGCCACTAACTTTAGTTATGGAAGCCTGATACTTTGGAGCTCCTGGTGGCAGGAGTGCGTGATGCAAGGAAGTCAGGAAGCGGCAATTACATAGAGCACAAACCAGGTATAGGATAGAATCCTACGACTCATTGTCAATCTAAAATAAGATTATAATGCTACGAGTGGTAGAAATTAAAATTAAATCTTATAGTGTTATGACTACTTTCAAGAAACATATTGGACAATTCTATTCACTAATACATTGGCTGCGTTCAGCGGACTCAACCGTTGAGTAGCCGCTCAGTGATTCAGGGATTGGTGGACTGCAGTTACCACTGATGGAGAGGGAAACACCTACAGAAGCGGTGGTTATGTGTGCATGACTGGGCCTGCGTCGTGCACTGATTTTTCACACGGTTAGTGAGCGGTCGCCATTTTTTCGAGCGTAGATATTTTCTGTTCGAAAAAATGGCCACCGCTCACTAAACGCGTGTGAAAAATCAGTGCACGATGCAGGCGCATTCACGCACACATAACCGCCGCTCCTGTAGGTGTTTCCCTCTCCATGAGTGGTAACTGCAGTCCACCAATCCCTGAATCAGTGAGCGGCTACTCAACAGTTGAGTCCGCTGAACGCAGCCATTTTCGTACATGAAATTATGTTGTAAGATTTGTTCGATTTTCTATAAAAAAAAAAAAAAAAAAAACAAGTCAGGTTACTAAAAATATTAAATTTAGCTCCTCCAATCGAAAATTTCAACGAAATTTACTACAATTTAACTCTTCTAACCAAAATTTTTAACGTAATCAATTAAAATCAAGTTAATTTCAACGATATTTAATCAAATTTAGCTCCTCCAACCAAAAGTTTTAACGAAATCAGTTAAACTAACCTGTAAATCGTTACAGGTTACAGGTGAAACTTGGTTATATTTCGACGTGGGCAGGAACTTTATGTGGGCCAAATGATGGAAACCTCAACAATGAACACAAGAAAATTGTGATTTATTAACACTGTAAAGGCCTTTTATTCGCAAAAATTGAGAGTAACTTGAAACAAACTGTATTATTATTCAGAAATACCTTTTACATACTTATTCCTATACAAATTCCAAACTTGCAATTTCAAATATCTATGGGAATACCCATAGATTCCCTTTGTTTGTAACTAGTGCCTATGGAACACTATCCAGAAATTACAAGCTTCCTTCTGAGAACTGTTCTGCCGAAGATTCGAAAGGCCCTTGAAAGGCGCAGCTCTTGTTCGCTACTTTAAGGCAAGGCCATAGCAGCTGAAATTTTAGAACACCTCTTTCCGCTTCGTGTTCTCCTGATATAGTGGTCCAAAGCCTGGCCAGAATCTTTAGAACGCTTTCGTAACAGGATAACATGACGTCGAAAGAGGTGGCGCAAAGTAACTTCTCTGGAGGCCACGAATAAAAGTCGATAGAGTTTGAGAGTACATATGTACCTAGCAAATGGCATGTTTAAAATATCTAGTGGATTAATGTGAAGATTTTTAAGAGCAGCTCAGTGTGGAAGGGACATTTCAAATGTTCTTTTTAGCATGTCTTTTATATACGAGTAAGAAGTGGATGACAAGTTCATTAAATAATAATACTCTTTTATCACTTGGCTGCATTTTATTCAAAATAAGTGAAATGCAATACATATGTGTTTATGTCACAGCACCTCTATTCATTAATAAATAAAATGAGCGATAATGAGAGGGATAGTGGCGATAGTGCAGAAGCTGCAAAAGCGCTTGAGGAAAATTTGCCAAACTTCACCCCCGTTAAAAACGCTTTCTTCTCGCCCTTGTCACGCAATGTACTATTGGACCTTTCTCTTTCGAATGAACCTTTCTTTATTCAGCTGAAAATCTTCTCACATAAGGATGAAAAACGTAATTTCTTGACTGCATTCCCATTTCCCACAGACGAGTTCAAACGACTAACGTTTCAAATCGGTAAAACTCCTGAGTTAACAGGAGCACAAAACACAGCCAGAGGCATCCGTGGGAGAGAGAAGGTAAACTATTTAAACTGATTTAGACAGACAAAGATATCACACGGGATCGTAGTTTATAACTATCACCGGTAGTTGACTGTAACCCTCCTTAGGCCGTTAAATTAAACAAATTTTGAGTGGTAAATCTAATCAGACACTGGGACACTGGACTTCAATGTCAAGGTCTATAACTGACCCAGATTCTGAGACTACAAATGAGATGTCCTTGGGGGCCTCCACCTCGCCTACAATGCTAATAGCGAATTCGGACGGTCGCACTGATTGTGAGTGCGACTTTTAGCCAATTGGAAGCGAGAAAACTCGCACTCATTGTCAGTGCGCACTACTTACATTAATGCAGGTTGCCGAATCTGCTATAACAAACATCCTTCGATCCAAATATACTTTTACACGAACAGGTTTTTAACAGAATCAAAGCAATTATTTCACAATTAAATTGTATACCTACATCGAATAATATAACTATACTATATACATTTGTTCCTTGTATATGTATATATATATATATATATATATATATATATATATTACTACGTATATAAGTAGTTACGGCGCAGCAAGGATCATGAATAAGGAAGCACAGTGCGAACTGTATCACCGTGTTGGTGTTGTCAGAAGTACGTAAAAACTAAAAATGAAGACGATCGAAGAAGTCCTGAGCGTGTCCAAGGGAAACTCTTTCGCGCGCCCGTTCTAGAAAGTACAAAGGTTAAAAGCAGAATGGAGAAACGCTCGTGGCCACTTTCTATGTAGATAAAAACTAATCCGTACATGTTCGGGTTCGCTTTGCCGTTGACAGCTGATATGGTATGATCATGGCGGAATCCACGGAAAGGACGGAGGATGAGAAAGTCAAGTGCAAAATTTTAATTGTCGGCGGCGGGATGGCTGGTTTATCGGCCGCCAATCATTTATTGAAGAATCAGGAAGCAAACTTTCTGATCGTCGAGGCGCGGGGTCGCATCGGCGGTCGAATCGTCGCTACCAAAGTCGGTGAGGCTCCACTTAACCTATTTGCAAATTCTTCTTAATAATCAATAAGAGTTTGGATCCTCTTTATTTCTGTTGCATTTCGTTGCGTCAGCTTCGTAAAGATTCTGTTGTACTTTGAGAAACGTTTCAAGTTCCTTTCATGATATCTAACACCGATACTGTCCGAGAGAGAGAGAGAGAGAGAGAGAGAGAGAGAGAGAAAAAGAGGGGGGGGAGAGTCGCTTACTCACCGAAGCTTCTCGTTTTACCTCTAACTACAAAAGACAAAATTTCCTCGATGCAGGAGGCGAGAAGGTGGAGTTAGGAGCCAACTGGATCCACGGAGTCCTAGGAAACCCAATGTTCGAGCTAGCAATGGCGAACGGACTGATAGATATCGTTCGCGTACCAAGGCCTCACAGAGTCGTAGCAGCTATGGAAGATGGGAAGCAGCTACCCTTCCCAGTTTTGCAAGAGATCTACGAAGCTTACGTGTGTTTTCTAAGAAGATGCGAAGAGTATTTTCTAAGCCCCTATAGCCCTCCGGATGGGATAAACAGTGTCGGTGCGCATGTGGCATTAGAAGCGGAGATTTATTTATCGTCTCTACCGATCGAGGAGAGGAGAATTAGGCAATTGTTGTTTGACTGTTTACTTAAGAGGGAAACCTGCATTACTGGCTGTGATAGCATGGAAGACGTCGATCTCCTGGAAATGGGTTCGTACGCGGAGCTACAAGGTGGAAATATTAGTCTTCCGGACGGGTACAGCGCTATATTGGAACCGGTTTATAAAAACATACCCAAGGACAGTATTCTCACAAGACACGCCGTTACGAGCATTAGGTAAGAGGAATTTAATGTCAGTAGTTAGTAAAGCAGCAGCTCGTACTCCAACAGGAGAGTGTTAATTACAGGTGGGAGAGACAAGAGTGTGCGGACAATTTCGCAAACCCCGAAGATAATAATTGTTCCGACACAGCCGCCTGTATAGAAGTGCGGTGCGAGAATGGGAAGACGATAGTAGCGGAACACATGATTTGTACATTGCCATTAGGAGTTCTTAAGGAAAAAGCTAACGATATGTTCGAGCCGCCTCTGCCTAACTATAAACTCGAAGCCATAGATAGACTCTTGTTCGGTACGGTGGACAAGATATTCCTAGAATACGAAAGACCTTTTTTAAACCCCGGAGTGTCGGAAGTGATGCTCCTCTGGGATGACAGAGGCTTGATGGACGAGGAGAAGCAGGATATGAGTAAAACGTGGTACAGGAAGATATATTCTTTCACGAAAATATCGGAGACACTGTTACTGGGATGGATATCGGGGAAAGCTGCCGAGTATATGGAACGGTTGAGCACG
Source organism: Andrena chrysosceles (assembly GCA_963855975.1). Lineage (NCBI taxonomy): Eukaryota > Metazoa > Arthropoda > Insecta > Hymenoptera > Andrenidae > Andrena > Andrena chrysosceles. Next base: position 246,843 of record OY979769.1, on the reverse strand, counting down.
ACCGAAGTGGCTGAGGTGTGCACGTCGATATTGAGAAAGTTTCTCAACGACCCGTTCGTACCGACACCAAAGAATTGTATATGCACCTCGTGGCAGTCGCAGCCGTACACGCGCGGATCTTACACGGCGATGGCTGTCGGCGCGAGTCAATTAGATATTAATCGTTTAGCCGAGCCTATAGTGCGGGAGGACGACCCGTCGAGAATCGTGATAGCGTTTGCGGGCGAGCACACGCATTCTTCCTTTTATAGTACCGTGCACGGAGCGTATTTAACCGGTCGGACCGCCGCCCAAGCGCTTCTGGAATCGAGGCAGAGCGAGAAGAACTCGCTGAGCCTCAGCTGCGAGGACACGAACGACCTTAGCTCGTGGATACAGGGGATCTCGTTGAACTGAGGGCTTAGGATCTCTAAGAGACGAAACTTGTTCTCTATATCGACGTTCTCACACTCATCGAGCACAATTTATTACTGAGGTATGAACAGTATTCTACACACTGCCGGGGCGACGGCAATTGTGATTCGTAGGTGTTTATATAGTATTAATTTATCGCGGCAACTCGTCAACTCTTTTAATTTTGTAAATACTATAGCGAATTGTTTTTTATTATGTACATAACGGTGCCTGGTTGGAACGTTAAGACTTCTCGAGCGTACATGTCCCGATTTTATGTACCGGAACATGCTTCATTTTACGGGATCACCTAACAGCACAGAAGTTTTGTATGATTCAGCGCCGTCTGAAGTGCTTGTTATCTTATTGTTAGGCAAATTAAGGCTCTTGGAATGTCCGCGCGTTGTCAGCTATTGTTTGGCAATGCGATAAGGGAGAAGAGAGAATCAAACGCTGCTGTAAATTTTCCATAAGTACTTTAGCAATATCGATTGCCATACGCGTGTGTACATGACGGAGGCACGAAAGCTTGCAGGAATTCCTAAGTCACCCAGGTCTTTGTTTTGATATTACTATTCTCTTTGGTCCGTTTTTAAAATGCTTTTACTCGAAAGTATTACACACACAAGTGCATTTTATCTAGTCATTGTGTTAAGCAGTTTAGTTTTTAAACTGCATAACGAGGCAACTGCGGCCTCTTGCGGTTCTTTTTCGGCAGTCTGCAATGAAACCAAACACCGATAAGGATTTACGTGTGAACAATTTTGAACATCTTTTTCTAATTAAGACGCTAGAATAGACGAACCTTGGAGGTCTTACCCTTTTATGTTTCAAATGTGATAGAAATCTTTGCAACGCTACTGTTTTATCACACGTATGGTTAATACATTCTGCAGTTTCTTTTTCGAATGCCCGAGGTCCCGAATGTAAGTATTTATTTTCTTCGTAACTGCCAGTTAATATTAACTCGTGACAGCGCAAACCGAGAAATAAACGGCGAAACGAACGGAAATGTTATATTATGCACAGATAGTTGATACACTATAACTGAAATAAACGATTTTCAGTAATTATTCTAATGAATCATTTCACGCTCCGGGTAAAGTAGATTAGAATATTATAAATGCTACATCCGATGTTGTTTTCAGTACATACGTACTTCTGCTCTGTGATAAGAGCTATTTGTAATTATTTACAAAAGGGCAATCCTCGCCTATTTCGATGTCCTCGAAATATGTTGTCAAAGTTAACATTCTGAGTTTTCGAGATATTTGCAAAAGAAACCTGTGATCGGTAGTTGGTTTAATATGTAAATGAAAAGAAAAAAGTTGCTCAGAATCATGCACCGCGACAACATATTCCAAGGTCATCGAAATCGCAGAGGACTGCCTTTTTGTAAATAATTAGCGAGCTGTTTTAGCTGTATTAGCGCAGCCTTTCCCTTACAGTTCTTCAAGCAGAGAAGCCCAGGTATTTTGCACGAACGCGTGTGACTACGTTTAGAAATAAGCGATAACTTTATTGTCACGTCAGTTTGTACATTTATTGTACAAATAAATATTATACAGCATATTTTTAAGCAACTATGGCATTACTTAATTACGTACAGGTACATAAATTCTACTTGTAGAATTCGATTGCAAGGTGTAACTGTACATCGATCCGCGAGATTAGTATAGGAGAAATTAGTTGGTTGATAAATACATATGCTTTGATGTTTCAACGTATCGTTAGGGCCCGATTTGTTGAGAAGCAATGCGACATCAGCAGTCAGCTAGCTTTCCCGAATCGCCAAATCGCAATGTTTAAATGCCTTGCACAGCGAACCGATTAAGTTTAGTTAGAAATTAGCGCGAATTAATTACAAAGATAGACATTAAGGTAATTTAAATTATAAAACCGAAGAAAGCTAACATATACTGCTACAATTCTCGCAACACGTTGCTTATTAATTTCCATTCGCGTTTGACGTTGTAGGGTGGCAGCATAGACTATACAATTTGCTAGTTGGGGAGTTAATACGTTGCTTCCTAAATGTACAATGATATGTAGTATTCCAGACTATACTCAATGGATGCAGAAAGAGGCTTAACTTCCTTGATCGAATCGTTATCGGAGAATAGATGCGAGTGTTCCTGGAAAGAAGTGAACGTAGCATAGTACTGAATTATCTTCCGGCTCGATTAACTTAAGTTATACCTACGTCAAGTGTAATGCAGTGAATAAGTTAAAAGTATAAATTGACTATTCAGTTACATCCCTCGCATGCACCGATGTAACTGTGTAAAAGAATACATATTAGTAATATATCTCTCTGACGATTCTCATTCTGCGATAATAAAATACAATTCTTTACTTTTCTAATCAACGGTCGAACGGTTGTTGCCTACCGTAGCAGCGACGTATATCGAATACCGCGATACTTTAATTACCGATTCGCTATGGGTATTGTTAATTTCAGGCAGCTTCTTCGCTGCAGTGACCTGCGATTTTTCGCGAATTCACTACATTCATAATTGCCCTGTATATTCTTCGGACTCGAGTTGTACGACTAAACTGTACCATTTGTATGGTAGCAATGGAAGACGTAATTAAGAGGGTGCGTCTAAACAACTGCTACAAACTCGTATTATTTAAAATTACACTTGCAGTTTCTGAAGGGTGTGAGAAAAGTAGTGATTAAAAATACTCTGCTTAAAGCTTGAGAAAAAGATTCTCTTTTTCGATAAAAATAAAACATTTTCGAAGTAAATCAGAACACTTTTGGGCAGTAATATTAAATAATTGTAGAGAGAATAGGGAGGAGGGGGGCTCGGATAATACCTACGTTAGATTACATGGCACGTGATTAACAGAATTTCTTTGCACGCTCCTATTTTTTTTTGCTAAAAACATAGAAAAATTTACCTGAACGATGGTCTAAATATATCACGCATAACTCCTATAATCATTATTAAAAACGAATGAAAAAAGAACTGTAACTTCTTCAAAGATGTATGTGTAAAAACATGGTCCAAATTAATCCAGATTAATCGAATCGCTGTTAAAAAAAAAAAAAAAAATGTACAGGGTGATTGGCCCGAAACGCCTGATCCGCCTCGCAACCGTGACGAGAACAAACCCCCGTGGTGTCCCCCCGAATTTATGGCTTTCGACCCTCGAAGGGGTTGGAGTACCTATTAAGAAGTGAGAAACCTTCGATTTCCTCATTTCTCATCAGATCTGTGCGAAAGCGACGCCAATGGATTCCTGGCGTTTCGTCGATTAAAATCATACCAAACATCATGCAAATCGGACTACTTTGACACAAGCTATTTGTATTTCTTATGTAAAAGTAGTCCGATTTACAACACAAATAGCTTGTGTCAAAGTAGTCCGATTTGCATGATGTTTGGTATGATTTTAATCGACGGAACGCCAGGAATTTATTGGCGTCGCTTTCGCACAGATCTGATGAGAAATGAGGAAATCGAAGATTTCTCACTTCTTAATAGGTACTCCAACCCCTTCGAGGGTCGAAAGCCATAAATTCGGGGGGACACCACGGGGGGTTGTTCTCGTCACGGTTGCGAGGCGGATCAGGCGTTTCGGGCCAATCACCCTGTATATATATAAAATTTCGCTATGGTTTTAGCCGAAAAAATAGGATCCCTCGTTAAACTTTGAAAATCAAACCTGTACCCGTTGAGCCTTGTCTTGCGGATTGAACTGTAAACGGTTACAGGACCAGCCGGAAACGACCATTAAAACATGATCGGATCAGTTTGTGCTTGAACCAGGGATCCGAACCGCCTAGTAACCCTAACCCTTACCCGGTTAACCAAGGAAGGTTTCTGTAACCCGTAGTAACCGCGAGGGAACGGTTCTTAAATTCTAGAAGAAACCGAAGTAACCCGGTTAACCCGCTACGAGCCGGTTACTAGCGAAATAAGACAGTCTTTGCCTAGACTAGACAGTCATTTAAGGTAAGGAGCTACGCCCGACAATGGATGCGGCCTGGTACCCTGTAGCGGGGACAAGCCCCCGCAGTGCCTCACCGAATTGTATGGCTTTCGACCCTCGAAGGGGTTTGAATACCATTAAAACTTGAGAAATGTCCAGGATTTTCGCATTTCTCATCAGATCTTTGGGAAAACGACACCGATCGATTCCTTATGTTTCGCCGATGAAACTAACACCAAGAACGACGTAATTCGGACCATAATGAAAGAAATTCCATGGAAAATCGATTTATATGATTTCAAGCTGACTTCGTTAAAAATAGTCCGATTTACATGAAATTTGGTATGATTTTCATCGGAAAAACATAAGGAATCCATCGGCATCATTTCCACATCGATACGATAAAGAATAAAAAAATTTGTTTTAAACAGGTATGAATCCTCGGCCGACCGTAGCGAATTGAGGTCGGCGCCCCGCAGTCAAGGGATGAAAATGTGAAATATCCATTTCAGCGTAAAAGAAATTCTTTATCGTATCGATATGGAAGTAATGTCGATGGAATCCTTATGTTTTTCCGATGATAATCATACCAAATTTCATGTAAATCGGACTATTGTTAACGAAATTAGCCCCAAATTATGGAAATGAATTTTGCATGGAATTTTCTTCATTATTTTCCGAATTACGTCGTTCTTGGTGTCAGTTTCATCGGCGAAAGATCTGATGAGAAATGCGGAAGTCGAGGATTTCTCACTTCTTAATAAGCACTCCAAACCCTGTATGATTCCAATATTACTGTAACCACATTAACCCGGTTAGTCGGGTTACAGAGAAATTCTGTTACCCGGTTAGACGGGTTAGTCGGCGGTACGGCGTACCGAACCGGGTACGGGTTAGGGTTCGGTTCCCTGGCTTGAACCGAACGTAACTAGGATCAGTGGGAATATAAAAAATTGCTAATCCTTCTAAGATTGATTGTCACGGTATAACAAGATTCTTCTTCGCGAACTACCGCATTACTAATATCCTCAGAGGACTACTTGGTCTACGTTCAACGAATTTCAGGTTCGGTGGGAATGTGCGACACATAATGTGCAAAATGTCGAAGAAGAAAGGGGAGGTGCATCAGCTTCATATAGACGTCGTGGTGTGATGGTCCGCCCCGTTCTGAGGCTGCACGTGGTGTGGCAGCGAAGCCAGCTCGTTTCTGCTCAAGTAGTTGACAATTCCAGCCCCGAGGGAGTCACCCACTACGTTCACCGTTGTCCTACAGCGATCTCTGTACAATTCAAGATCCGAATTAAGCCGCGCCATTTTTCAGCCTCGACCGAATCGATGAATCGGTCGGTGAACTTAGGGAAGGAACTTACAGCAACCAATCAACCGCGATGACAAGGAAGACGTCGTCAGCGGGAAGTCGAACCGTGTCCAGGACCATTACCATCGTCACCAGGCCCGCCTGAGGAATCCCAGCCGCGCCAATGCTCGCAGCAGTCGCTGTGATGCTAGAAACAATGAAAGCAAGCAGAGAAACCGTGAAATACCGGATGCTTTGACCAGTTTTTTTCGATCTACGACCACCTACTGCTCACCTGATGGCCACCAGCTGCCCAAAGCTGAGGCTCACTTGGCGGACTTGTGCGATGAAGATCGCGGCGACAGCTTCGTACAGGGCAGTGCCGTCCATGTTAATGGTAGCGCCGATCGGCAACACGAATCTGGTGATCCGAGAATCGACGTTGTTTCGCTCCTCGAGGCAGTTTATCGCTATCGGGAGGGTGGCAGAGCTCGAGGAGGTGCCGAACGCGGTGACCAGTGCTTGCGCCATGTTCGATATGTACACGTACGGGTTCTTCTTCGTTATTATAAAGTACAGCCCGGGCAGAAGTATAAAGCCGTGTATGAACAGGCCGATCAGGACAGTGAGGAAGTACATTCCCAGTTGACTGACGACCTCGTCCAGAGACTGCATCTCTGTGATCTTCGAGGCGACCAGGAAAAGGACACCCACAGGAGATAACCTGAGAAGCAAGACAGTGTTAATTCATACGAATTCATTTCGCCTTTGGAATGCTTGCTAACAATAAGTTAAATTGCGAGTTTACCAAATCACCCAGTGGGTTATCAACATCATCGCCCCGGAAAGGGACTCGAAGAAGTACAGCAGCGGCTTCCCTTGCTCCTCCATCTTCCCCAGCGTGATGCCCAGCACCGTGGCGAACACCACCAGGCCCATGATGTTGGTCCCGGAGACGCTCTTCTGCACCGGCTCCCAGTAATCCATGTTGCCCGCTGAAAAGTAGATTGCAACTGCAGCCTCCACTTTTTACCGAGGGCGCTGCCCTCACCCACTGATCCTCACCCAGGGAGACGTTCTCCGGCTTCTGCATCTCGGTCCTGTGCTGGGAGATGCACGCCTCCACCAGATTCGGAGGGAACATGTTGCGAACCAAGTCCATCAGGGTGTCGATGGTGGAAACATTCTGCGGAGTCGCGTTCGTCTTCACGTCCGGGTTGTTCCCTACGCCCGGTTGAATTGTGATCACCAGTATAATACCTGCAGGTCGTAGACGACGAGAGATATTTAATGTCTGCGGCGCTTATAGTGTGTCGGTACGGTTATTAATCTTTCAGGAAATTCTAGAACTATATAGATTAAATGAGAAAATTAGATTAAATAGGTTTTCTAAGTCGCAAAAGTCTAATTTTGCAGAAACCGGCTTAGTTTTAGTACCGAAGAGAATGGGACATCTACTAAAGATACGTATATGCCAAGTCTGAGGTAAATTGTTCGATTGCTTCTTGAGATATCATGCTAGCAAATGCGAAAAACATCGTTTCGTGAAACGAGGAACGCGTTTAATGTTTCAGGTAGGTACCGTAAAAAAAAAATCCGAAATATCGCGCTCCTTTTCAGGCCGTGAAAGTAGGAAGCAAAACACCGAAAAACGGGCAATTACACTAGACTATGCTGTTAACACCTGCAGTATCTTCACTCTGAATACTTTTCAGCCTCACTGACCTAGTATAACGGCACTGATGGTGGTGACCATGTAATAGATAATAGCCCGATACCCAATCCTGCCGCTGAGGGACAGATCAAGGGACCCAATGGCCGAGACCAAGCTGGATATGATCAGAGGCAGGATCAAGCTCTTCAGCATTCTCAGAAAAAGATCCCCGAAGTAATTGATGTACATAATCTCGCGAGGCGCCCATCCCTGTGCCCGCGTGTTCCTCAGGATGATGCCAAGGATAACGCCACCAACCACACCGCCAACGGTGAGGATAGTCAGCGAGTTGTGCCTGAGGCAGGATCGAATCTTCTCCTGCCTGGTCTTCGGCCTCTTGTTCGGCTCCTGCGGGTAGTACGAGGTCCTCTTCACGATCTTGCATTGCGTCTCGGGTCCGGATAGCGGGGACCTGCAAGGCAATCAATTAAAACAGCAGACCTTGTCTAGAAGGTTTGTTGTTACCCAGCGACAGAAGACCCCCAGAGCCTGCGATTACCATCTGCTCTGGCGGAAAAGATTCCGTTTTTTCCTCAGGAGACTGTGACTTGCAGGAATTGAGGCGCAAAAACTCGAAGGAGACATTATTAATCTCTGCCATATAAGCGTGTAACGCTTAACAAACAGATGCCCTGTTACCTACCGATACCATTTTTACACGACGCTAGTGAGGATGTATCATCGCTTCGAAAAGAACACAGTTCCAGGAAAAGAAGTTGTCGCCCCGAAACAAGCCCATCCACGGCGGAGAAGGGTTAATTGCGGAGTTAATCCTCTAACGGTGTTAACAAGACGTGCCTCGTAACGCGGCCAGTTGGCTATTAGAAAAAATATAGAGCTGGATCAACGGAGACTATCTAGAAGAAGCTATGGCGATCTTGTTTCTTCCGTGACGGTTCAATTAGCAACGTTTGCAAACCGCGCTGCTGCTGTTGCCACCTCGGGGGTACTTTCCAAGATCATTTCCCTTTGCTGAAGGTCGACGGCGTCGAATCTATTGTATTTCTTCTCCGTGGGATTGACTTCGTGTAGGACCATTATTTTAGTTCGCGACGGCCTGAAAGCCTGGAGTCCTTGAATATTTCATTTACGAACGTCCATTTATACCTATTTTACGATATTTGCTGAAACGACACGCAAAGCCAAATCTTCGCGGAGGAGGAGCATCTTTTTATAGAGGTAGCGTAAAATCAAATACCTAAATGGAGAAAGGAAAAGAAGGGAGGAGGACATTCGCAATGGTGTGTCTGCAACTTTCGCTTAAGTTGAGTTTCCATTTTCGAAATTCTAATTTCTTCATAGATGCAAGTTTAAAAAATTCGTAGAAAATTCAACTGCTTTGTTTATCTCGATAGGTACTATAACTATTTCTTAACATTATCAGATATGAATGTTTCTAGTAGAGGCGAAAATATAAACAATTTGGAGTATGAATATAACTTTGTCTTTCATTTCAGATGGACACGAAAGACGTAATCGTGCTCACCGTCATTATACCTAAATGTACGGCCCACATCAAACCGCTGTTACTTACTTCAAATGTATTGATTTCTTTTAAACAAAATTTGATATACAATAATTTTGTATATTATATTTAAAAACTAATAAAAACAAGTTATACCTACAGTGTTTTTTTCTATTAAAATATAAATCACGAAGATCACCTATTTTTGGGATCTTGAAATGCGAATACGCCCTTGAATAAGAAAGCCATATCTGCCGCAATGCAGTTTCAAAACTGAAGATACCTATAACAGTTTTTGGGCGTATCTACCCAAGTTTCCTTTGAAGTTTATGAGATATTGGGTTTTGTATTTAGATACCGTTTTATCTAGATTTAATATTCCTCATCCGATTTATATATCGTACCTACCGATGGCATGACACAGAGAGTACCTACTAATTTATAATTTATCTCAAGAACCACCGTTTCGACTAGATGCGCCCTTTTAAATTAACACAACAGAGATGAAGACTGAGAAATCTTGCTCGCTGACCTGCAAAGCTTCGATTCATTTCCCGATAAACGTTAATTACCAGCCGTGATTAGTAAAACGCGGAGCGTGTTGGTGATTACATCCTCGCTGTGCTCCGTCTTAGTTCAATCGCTTCAATCCAATCGAATTAAACGATCAGTTGGCCTCGGACACAGCGGGATTGCATCTCGACTCCATTTAATTCGAGCTGTCCGTCAATTCTCAACCGACTTCCCAATCGCCGCGGCTGTCTTCGATGGAATTTCATAGTCCCTCTTGTTACCCTCGTCGCCAAAACGCACGCGCAACGTCCTTTGAAGGACGCGTCACTGCGAAGCATTTCGACAAGCTGGAGCATCGTAGAGCCTGACATTGCTCTTAACTGGCCCATCAATTATCAAATTGTGCGGTACTTTCACGGCAGACCATCCAGCGGCGCTGGATCGTCAGGGGAATTCGGTCCCATTTCAACGTGAAACGGTGCGCAATCGTTCTTAAAGAGTCTTAATTCAACTGGGGATATTGCGGCAAAACGGGTGCAGGCTCCAGCTTTACCAAATTCGAGGAAATAAGAAAATACTGTTTATAAAATTATTGCTTTGATTTAAATATGATATATTTTCTTGAAATAAGTAGTACCTAGTCATTAAGTTGATAAGTTTTTATTTCTATTTTTGGCGAAAAATATTCTAAATAATAATATTTAGTAGAAATAAATACTTATCAACTTAATAACTACTACTTATTATATGAAAATAATATTTCTATTTTTATTTATTTGCAACAAATCACTAATTTCTTATCGGATTTCCATGAATCGTGCACCAAACGATGTGGACATTTCTTTACATGTATTACACGTCATAATTGAAGAATTGTGAAAACTGGAGCTCCACCCCACTCGCTGCAATGTTGGGGTGGATATGCACGTTTTAGTTTGACGAAGTGAAGCTCTCGGATCAATAATGGACGATATCCGAATTACTTTTGAGTTACTAGGCAATTTCAGTGGTTAAATAAAAGTAAGAGGAGAAGTATGTAAGTCGAGAAAATACAGAAAGAAAGCAAGAGATGTACAAGTACGTACAGTTCAGTGGCGACTTCCATGATGCCTGGTATCCTCCTCTGAGCTACGGCGAAAGACGTGTGTCACCCGTTCGCATAGAGCGAGACTTCCGGTTAGCCGGAAGCGGCCGGTGCGTGTCGCGGTCCCGATGAGGAAGGGAGGAGGGCTCGAGAGGCTCGATCGTCCGCTGCTCCTCACTGGTACAACAATCTTCTTGGATCACTCTACACGACAGCAGAGAGAGAGAGAGAGAGAGAGAGAGAGAGAGCAAAGTAAAAGAGGGGAAGTTGGGTCCACTGAAATAGGCGATGCCTCTAATCACTAATGTAACCGATCCAACATAATCGATTTCTGGAGAACACGGCTCAGACCCGGATTCCCAGAAGCGAAACGAAGGTGCCCAGGACTCGAGGACTTGGAGATGCAGAGGCGGCCGGTGTAAACGGTGAACGGAGCGACAGGCTGTACGTACGCGTGCACCGGCTGGACGCTGCTGGTTGGTATTTGCTCGGCCAGGAGAGGATGTGTGCTGATAAAGCTCTCAATCTGTGCCACCTTGGGTGGTACGATTAGCTATGGTGATCCCCCTACGACGATCTCTTCCTGCCGCGCTGGCCTATCATCGCCAGATACATTACAAATACGCACAACTACGACCCCATCGGGAGCACCGGGTTACGCGTCTATTGTTTGTCGCCTGGCCAGGCCTGACCTCTCTCTCTCTCTCTCTCTCTCTCTCTCTCTTTCTCTCTCTCCCTGATCACCTCTGCCCTTCCTCCGATACACACAGCGATCCCTTCCTTCCGACTTCCACTAAATTCCTCTTCCTCCGGCGTCTCCTCTGCGCGCGACCCGACGCTGCCGATCCGCTGGTTGCTGATCTGGGAAAAGAATCGGGGGATCAGTGGTGCCTCGTAAGGGATCGTTTCTGTTTTAACGATTATGATAACGATTATGAAAAAATATTTTTATCCCTTCAACTCGGCTCCCCCCAAGATTAAATCCCGCGTGTGCCACTGGTAAGGATGCTTCTTTCCCTTCCGCTTTTTCGTATTTAGGCGACAGCGGTGATTTGCAAAATTATTGCTCATCCACCGCTGCGTCGCTGGGGGAATCGAATTTGAAGATCAGCCCGGTACGCGTGCACTTCACCTGCAGGCAAGTGCGCGAGCACTTGACAAACTATCAAACTCGGTTTTACTACAAAATGGAGCTTCTTTTCCTTCCGCGATCCGTGGAGAATGTTAACAGGTTACAGAGTATTTATATCGCTGATGCTTCTAAACCGCTCTGCAACAGTATCCAGATTTGAATTGTCTTCCTTATAGCGGAACACTCTGCCAAAGTCCACCAACCAGCGTGATAATGCTATGCCCGCTTTGCAGGGGCTACTTTTTACTCGTTCGACGATCGATTTATACAGCCTAGCGGCCTGTCGAACTGGAGAAAGATTTATTTCTCCGGGGTATTTGATCCAAGTGCGTGCCGCGTGCGACCGAACTCGGTTCGGGCGCGACGACAGCCTTGACGCTAATTCCCAAGGCGTTTGTGGAAAAGGACTTTTTACATATTTTTCTTGTGCTCCTAACCGTCGAGCGAGACACTTCGTTCAAGCGGTCTTGTAGCACGAATCGTGCGTTAGAGTCAGGCCTGCTTTACCGTTCAATAAACGTTGTTATAGTCACAATCTGTGCGCAATAATATTCCACCCTCGCGATTAACTCCGTAAGACCTAAGTGTTCGGTGATGGTACCTAGCTGAAAAAGGAAGATGCCCACGTTTTCCGAATATGGAAGACCGGGCACTCCCAGTTCCATTTGAGCTGATTGTGAGCGACGAGAACGATGCTCGTCCTAATACCCCCGAATAATGTCGCTTGGGAAGTTGAGGCTTTCTTCCTCTCGACTCGCTCTTTAGCGATACGTCACTTTTGACCTATTTCCACCGTTTCCTCTTCGTGGTCCTCCAACGTTCTCCGGCGAACGATCTTAGCTGAAGATTGATCCATGGCCGGCAGTGCACAGAAAAGTACAGAAAAAATCAGCGGCCGTTAAATTCGCCACCGGTAGAAAATTCGGGTCACCCGTGAAGACGAATCGTTGGACGCGTGGTCATCTGGTAAATAGGAGGCTGCGGTTGGATAGCTTCGTGATTCTTCGCGTGCAGCTTCGAGGAGATCGTGGATCGTTTGGACGTCGAGCAGTCCCGGCTGTCCGCAGACACCCATTCTTCATTTAATTCAGCGCGCGACCCGGTCGAAATCAATTACAAACTTGACCCATCCTCGACCCTTCCTGTCGGCGGAGAATACACTTCAAAGTATTACAACTTCCTTCCTATCTGAACAACCGCCCACCCAAAAATGTCGAGGCGTGCCTTTCGTCCTCCGCTGTCGCCTCCTCTTGCGAAAAGGGTCCTTACCGTACTTACCGAAGACTAGGATACTCTCAGGCGATCAAGAGGGGGCGATTATTATTCTTTAAAGTTTAAAGGAACAGAAGTACCACAAAGAGCCCATTCTTCCTAGCTTCACAACACGACGCGTAGAATGCACAAACATCAATGCCAATCCCAGCGATAAGTTAAACAATTATTCATCTTCGCCTAACCGCTAACGCATCAGCTCGCAATTAGCCGTCCTCGCATAATCGTTACGCAATCATTAAGCCTCCATATCAAGCTGATCAATTCAAGACCAGCTTCTCTGAAAATGGACCTCGGCAAGCCGTTATGACCTAAATTGCGTGGCGAAGAGGAAGAGGTGTACATTTCTCCCTTGTTCCCCAAAAAGGAAGAGTCTCAGCCAGTAGCCACCAACAGTGGTTCTGCTTTTAATAGTCCAAGATCGCTCAGGATCGGCGATCTCTATTTTCCGCGGTCAGCGGGCACGTAAATTCTCCTCAGCATGGACCAGCCTCGTACAGTTGCGCGGTGTATAATGTTCATTCGTTTATACTACATAAAATAGCCCCACAACCACGAATTACCGGCAATTTAATGAACTATTATAGAAGCGAACCGTGACGCAATCAGCTGATGATACACAAGCGGTGGTGGGATCGACAACGTGGGCGGAAACTTTGGAATGTCCTTTGTGGACGTTCCTCCAATTAACGTAAACACGCCTGGCTGCCGTTCGATCCTCCTTTACGAATGGAATTTGACAATTCAACAAGCCCGTTGGCCGCAGGTATTTCTTTGGGCATCGAAGACGGTAAGTACAACAGACATAGGGAGACTACAGCTAATCGTTAAGTATTGGTCGTCTGCGATTAGTGTAACGAGGATATTCTATATTCGTGATTGAATTAACCGAGTTGAATGGTTTATTGTAAGGCTTAATCGGGTAAATGGGCTATTTCTACTGGCACGTTTAATCGAACGGGGCCATGCTACCCTTCATTCATCGCGGGTAATTATACAGCGTATTGCTAAATTGCTCGCCCTACATGACGTATGTAAACTTTTAGATCAGGCTGGAAGAAGCTCGAAATCTGCACGCAGGGAAGTTCAATGGCTTTCGGGGGAGTGGATGAAGGAGCGCTTGTTGGAGAAGTTTTATTAATTTTAGTGCCACTGGAGCGTCCAAGTCGCGCGCTCAAGGCTCAGGACACGGTCGTCCTTACGCGCATGCGCGGTGGATTCCCTTTCAGGGCCCTTCACTTCGTAATACCTTTTCGTAAAACGTGAATTAACCAATTCTATTCAATTATAGCACAGCTATGCTGTAATCTTCAATTTTGCACGGATCTTGTTACCAATTTCACGGTCGTAATTACATGTTTCATGAAACTTAATATTATATCGTTCGATTAACAAAGTAGATACCTATGATGTCTGTATTTAATCGATAACCTACTTGAAGAACTATTTTACATTTTTCTTTAACATCTATCGGTTTTCTGCAAACAATAAAAAATATATATGAAAAAAAGTATGTTAATCGTGGGGCACCATGTGCAACCAGAAATTCAAGTATCGGTTGCCAAGTGGAACATCATAAACTACAGTTTATCAATTTTATGTCACATTATAATCTGTATCCCGTAATTAAAATATTTCGTTTCATTAATGCGAATAAAATCTTTCTAACAACAAACTTTCATTTTTCAACGTTTGCTTCTGTATTAAAGTGATTCATATACTGTTATGAAATATCGTGCCCCATGATTTTATTTAAAGTAATAACTAACACCATCAAAATTGTAGTACAAGAAAAGAATTATTTTTTAATTTTTAGTGCATTTTCAATAAAATCGTTTAACATAATTTTTTTTTATATATTTCTTTATTTGATAGTTTTTAGTGTTTGTGGATTTTCATTTTACAGCTCAGACTTCTTTACAAATATCTTCTACTGCTGTATAGAGTTTAACAGTTTGCTTACTTAAGGGGGGTTTCTGCCTTGTGGGACCACAAAAGTAGGTGATACTTGCGAATTTTTTATAAAAAAGTTGTTGAATAGATTTATTTGAAATTTGGCAAGTTGTTTTATTGTACGTTTAAGTATTATTACAAATTTTTATGAGGCTATACAAAAAAATGTGCGTGTGTAGAGCATCGATTACTGCAGAACGTTGAAAAAAAAACGGCTCGTGCTGGCGTTGAAGGAAAGTGTCCTATGATTTATCTGAAACACAAGAAGGAAGTGGGATTCTCAATCTGCATGAACATGGCTATCTATGGAACTAGAACAATTAAAAAAAATGAAAATGGAAAATTAAAATGGCAGCCTTTTGAAAAAAAGTTCGAATTTCGTCCAAAAATTGCAAGGAATTATTTAAATAAAAAAAGAACGGTAACAGATACAGCCATAACTCTAGTTCCATAGATAGCCATGCTCATGTAGATTAAGAATTCCTTTTCCTTTTTGTGTTTCAGATAAACCATAGGACACTTTCCTTCAACGCCAGCACGAGCCGTTTTTTTTCAACGTTCTGCAGCAATCGATGCTCTACACACGCACATTTTTTTTTGTATAGCCTCATAAAAATTTTTAAACATACTTAAAAGTACAATAAAACAACTTGCCAAATTTCAAATAAATCCATTCAACAGTTTTTCCTATAAAAACTTCGCAAATATCACCAAGTTTTTCGGTCTCATAAGGCAGGACCCCCCCCCCCCCCTTAAACGCTATACTGCTAAAGTCACTAAAAAATAATTATTTTCTTGTACTACAATTTTTTTCCTATTCGAACGTTACGAATCATTTCACGGTATAAATTGTATATTTACTACGGGAATATCGATGCAACTAACGTCTCGAACGTAGCGGCTTTTTGTCGTTTTCGTAAAGAATGCGAGTGGCTGATTTCAAGTCGTTTGGAATTGTGGTTATGGGTTATATTTATTGATGACTGGGTGATTTGTTCACCCCCTCGGGTTAATTTTTTTTTTAAATATTGCATTGTCAACCAAACTACGCACGCCTGTAAAGTTTCAACACAATTGGATAGTTGGAAGTGGGTAAATTTTGAGTTGCCCGATTTGAACCAAACAAATAAACGAACGAACGAACAAACAGAGGATCGAAGCTGAATTACATCATTTAAAAAGACAATAGGTATAAAGTAGCAGATCAGTTTCGCGGCTACACAGTATTTTTAACTTAACAGTCACGCGGTTACTAAGATAATGCGCCGAGTAGGATTCTGCGCGAGACTTGTTATTCAGTACAGCCGCATTAATAAGAGCACGAAATGGTACGAGGAAATATTCTAAGATTTACAAGAGAATGACTCGTCCCCGCGATAAAATTAACAGGCGCCAAGAGCGTGCACATTCAAATGTGTGACACGTAAACAGGTTCTAAACAGCAGTCTGCATTCTTCGCAGCGTTCTGCTTCTTCGACCTCGCGAATAAATAGATCTTGGAAAACAAATCGTGTCGAAGCGACACCGACATGTCCATACCTCATAATTCGATCGTTAGCATCGCAATAGACTAATGCGTTTGTTACATAATTCTGGTTAAACCGATATTAAATTTATCGTAATAATGTCGCAGGTATACCGTCCCGATTTCTTACAGAAATAAGTTTTAATCTGTTTAATCCACACCTTACGATTACTCAATCGTCCATTCAAAACCGTCGATGTACAAATTACCTCATATGCCCCATCGCGTTTCGGTTGTAACTTATAATTGGCGGTTATTTAACCTCGAAGTTTCTGTGTAAGCTTGCAATTGCTTTACGTAAAGCTCGAGAAGGCAGTGATCAAGCAAATCGCTCATAACGCTCGCGTTATGTAATACGTGTACGAAGGTTTGTAAATAATACAGTGGATGGTAATCTTCGATGCATATAAACGTACTTTATCGTACCTATGTTTAATAGATTAGTAACCGTACCTAGCATCGCGCCGGTAATATGTATATATACAGCTGTTCAGGCACGCACAATTAACCGCAGATTGCAGATCGAGGCACGGAGTACGATGGCACCGACCCGAATCGTGAATACCTAATAAACGCTTTGCTGTATCCACAGACCTGTAGATCCATACCAATGCTTCTTTTCCCGCGAGAATAATAGCATTGCTGCTTTCGTCGCAGGTTATGATCACCTAGATCGATTCGACGCGCTGCGTTCAAGTACGTTCGATAATTAACGAGGATCTTCCGATATAAAATACCGACGGAACCGCGCTGCTGATGGAAATCAGACTTTAAGGTATACCGTCTCGATTTA
Organism: Andrena chrysosceles; assembly: GCA_963855975.1. Lineage (NCBI taxonomy): Eukaryota > Metazoa > Arthropoda > Insecta > Hymenoptera > Andrenidae > Andrena > Andrena chrysosceles. Next base: position 229,760 of record OY979769.1, on the reverse strand, counting down.
CTCGCGGATTGGCGCCTTGACATCTCTGCGTGTAATTGGATACCAGACGAGAACTGTAGTTTTTCATTCAGGGCTTCCAATTACAAAGCGGGCCCTGCGCATAAACTAATCCGAATTTTACCACCTGTGTTCCCAATGGTTATACTTTCGAGTTTCGAGCACCGGTCGGAAGTCTTACGGCACGATTCGTTAATCCCCAACTGGACGTTTATTCCCCGAACGTCAATTGAGATGTTTAGAACTACATAATCTTAATCCATTCGATGCAACCGCGTGGGTGTGCCAGTACACAATTGGCGTGGATATATCGTTAAGAATTAAGTTCCTTACCTGCAGCAACTCTGCCGAATAGCCGTCGCGTTTTACGCGCGGAGGTAGACACCCCGTGTGCACAGTAAGTACGCACCGTATCCGATCGCGACGAGATGCTTGCGCGAAGAAATCGTTGACTGCTGGTCGAGTGGAAATTATAACAGACTCGTTGTTGATCGAGTAACAGGGAAAAGGGAGCCGCGAACACTGAGATTTGCTCGTTTTCTATCGCGCTTTCGTGTATACTGTATGCCGTGCGATGACCAGCGATGACAGTCGCGGGCGGCGGGACTGTGCTACTCGGAAGATCGGGTAATTCGAGCCAAGCGTTCGAAAAGCGCGCGGGTGGTGGGGAAGATGAATCGAGAGAGAAAGGAACGAGTTTCATGAATCGCCGGCCGCGATTGGAAGGCAGCTGGACTTGGTTTGCGGCGTCGACCAATCGCGTGGCTCTACTTGAGCAGAGGCTCCGCCGATCGACGATGCGCATCCTCTGCGCAGAGGCGGCAAATCCTCAGCGACTCTATCGATATTTTAATTGCTCTTATCCGACTAAAATTGGGGGACTAAAGGGGACGTGAAACTATATTAAATTAGATTCTTTGCCTGGTCACGTTTTCGGAAACTCTGATCAAGGCGGCTTAAAGACTATTTCCATGAAGTAATTCATTAGATATAAATGGTCCTCTTACGCCGCATGAGATCTGTATTTAAATGCGAAAGTATGTACAAGCGATTAGAAAGAGCGTTTAGTCTTTACATATGTATAGCAGAGTTTGTAAGGTATCGAAGAGAAATCGCTGTCTTATAAAGTCAGTTGGCAGTATTCAGGCTGTAGTTTGAGGCCAAGTGCAGCAGGAGCGACAGTGCTCAACCAGCTCACCAGCTTGTTCTTGCTGGAATATAAAACAGCTGTTCATTTATACCTCGGCGTGTACTCCATTGATTAATACATCTATTTCTCCACTGACCTTTTGCTCGTAACTTGTAGAAGTTCATGGGATACGCAAGGATGCAAATGTAAGAACGGTGTGCCTAGTATAGGATGTATCGCTTGTGATAATTCCATGTACTTTAATTGTCCGCCAGGAACAAGCGACTGAGCCTCCTCCGGTCTCACCAGATTGACGCCAGGAAAGTCTGTGGAAATTAATCAGCATTATTAGAATGAAACTTCTGCCCAAACTTGTGACTAAATAACCAATCGTGCCCAGGAACACAATAATATTAAGTGTGAAGAAATTAGCAGCTAAATATATGCACTATAGACTATAGCGAAAAGAAAGCGATCCCAATGCATGGATTGTTGTAAAACGTAGATTTCCTTTGTTTCCCGTATCTTTCTACTTGAGTCGCTTTTGCTCCCCTTTGCTGGCTTCTTAGCCTACTTCGGGATAGGCCACAATCGAAGGAACAATCAGCATTATGTCGCCCGACACTTCCAACAGTCGGTACATACCAGATTAAGGTCTAGTGGTGATCAGGGGCCGATTGTAATAGACGTTTCGTGTTTTCATGAATAGACGTTATGAAATTAACGGCATATATCGTTAAAAATGGATCACGGTCTTGGAAGATATGTATGAAACAGGATTATGCTGAACCGATGTTTACGATGTTTCGTGGATTTTTTCATAACCCTAGTCTCACCTGACTTCCATCCATTAAAATATATTACAGGAACACTGTAACTCATCGACCACAGCACGTGATGTTCCGTAACTAATGGTTTCTCGATCACGGAAGCAGCAGCCTCGAATGGGTCTAGCCGTAGCTCGAAATTCAAATCGTCGTTGCGATCCTTGCTTTCGGGCATCGAGCGATCCGTTAACTCGCTACCAGCAGAGATGAAACGTTTCGTTTGACGAGCAACATATGCCTGTCCAGGTAAATCCTGCAAATCGTGTATTTATTATTTAAAACGACATGATAAATTGGAAATACGTTCCTCCGGCGGAATAATTTTTTACTCCGTGTTTTCTTCTTTATCTATAAACATTCACCTGGTTACCCCAAAGTTCCCATCCATCGGAAATCTTACTCGACATTTCGACGAAATTCTTAGCGTTCTCGATGAATTCCTCCCATGTAATTGTCCCTACGCCGTCCATTGGTATTTACCAGTATTTACGCAACGGAATTATTGCTTTTGACGCGACGCAGTGCCTCCCCTAAAAAATCATATCATAGGTAGTACCGAGTACGTAATCTTACAATTAGCGCTGGAAGCGTTGGAATCGTTTAAAGATATCTTTTCAAGACACTCCGTACACAGAACTGTGGACCGAAACTTTATGCGCTATTAGACGTGCCAGGACACGAAATAAGTATACAGGAAACATATATGTACATATATAAGTATGCACCTATATACCTGTGTAAGTTTAGTAAACTATGGTCATCACGGTAATTTAAGCAACTGCAATGATCCATCAATTTCTCATTCCTGTACTGTATACGGTACGGTACGGTACGGTACGGTACGGTACGGTACGCCACGCCAGTATTCGATTGATTCGACCAAAAAGTGACTGAAATAAAACGCGAATTATTCCTGATCAACAAGAGCACGAATGAAGGAACATCGATTTTTCATTATCAAACAATGCTTTATCGTAATCGTGTTAATTAGCCGGGGAACTTGGGGCTGAATCTACGGCGTATAAACGTGGGCAAAGTCATTTTAATCATGATCGATTTCCCTCTTTTCCTGTGAGAAAGATCATTGTGGAACGATCGCTGACTTTTAATCGTTGGAGGCGAAACAAATCAGTGACATATTAATTCCACGACAAAATTGAGAAAGGGGAAGCTGTACACCCACAGGAATGGCATGTCTCTTTTCTGCCCGACCCCTCGACGCTCAGTCAATTGTCGGCTATTTTGCATCGGCAATGTTCGGCGGTGTTCGGTCATGTTCGGTTATCCCCGCTATCGGTGTACATGCGCCGATAGCTTGTATAACGTATGCGTGCTATGTATACACTAATATACATATACAGTAGATATACCTCGCCGTGCAGCGATCGGCATCCAATAGTACGTAGAGTTGCAATCAGGGCCGTGGCATCGATAGGCGCTTCTGTCCCAGGCGTATCTTTTTTTCCCAGTAATTTTCCACTGTTAGAATTCTCATACAACAAAACTCCAATTTACCAATGACACGAAACAGGCACACAAATTTTCTAACGAAAAGGTATACATAGAAACAATATCTTTGTCAACAGTACCTATTCCGTCAACATCGCACGGAAATGCATGCTCAAGAAAATACAGTATTTTAGAATATATAGTGTATTGTAGTATTGTTTCCTCCAGAGGAAAGATCGTGAATTGCAATAATTTATCCAACTGAACAAATGCAGAAATCCTCGAAGCCGGGGAAAGAGAGGAGGCGAATAAACTCCGACTAACGTACAGCCCTGGCGTGAAAAGCGGCGGTTGCGCGCGCAGCTCTGGCGCGCATACGTGGAAGAGGGACAGACGGCATTGGCAAGGAGTACCTAGAAGAGGAAGCGAATAAGAGAACAGCCAGTGCCTCATGCCTGTGGCGTCTGTGTTGCCCGTGGATTTGTGTGTCGCGTGCAGGACTGCGCGTACGCGGGTTTACGGTACGTGCGAGACAAAGCGAGACAGAGGATTCCGCGCTGGTGCGTGTTTACACGAAAATAAGTTCACTCGCGTCGCGCGCGCGCGAGACCGTGTGTAAAAGCAACACCGCGCCTCGTCCTCGTTCACTACCGGATAGGTAGCCGCGGATAGGGAAAAAAGGAGAGAAGAGAAACAGACGGCCAAGCGGTAGACGAGTAGAGTAGACAACGCGTCGTGCTACTACGATAGAAGGACGCCCGCCAGGCCGGCTACGTTCGCGTTGCCGTCAAGGATTTTTGGGGTTCCCGATCGCGGCGTGTCGCCCGCGGTCAACTTGGACGCGCCAGTGTGTGTTCGCTCGTCTGTCTTCTGTCTTCTGTCTCCTGTCTCTACCTGTATCGTTAATGAGGAGGCAGGGCAGCGAGGTAAGGTGAGCGGCGAGTGCCGAGGGAGCGAGGAGAGTCAAGTGACCGAGAGAGCGCAACACTTTTGCGAGAGGAAGCGTCGTCGTCTGCCGTACGGAATCAGAGTAAGACGCGAGGCGGGGGCCGGGGTCCTCTGGCTGATAGAACCCCGAGCGCAGAGCGAAGGAACTGGTCGGGAGGAGAAAAATACGGCGGACAGTGTGATATCTATAGCGAGCAGAACAGCGGAAGGAGGGGGGAGGGGGGGGGGGGAGTTGGAGAAAGAAGAGCGCGAAGTCTGCGAGCGCGATGACGACGCGCGTTCGTTCCGCGGTCATGCGTCCGCGATTCCCCGAGCCATGATGCGGAGTACTGTATCTAGTATAGGCTGCTGGCCGCGGCTGTGGCGCGACGTACTCGTGACGTGTGTGTGACCGAAAGGAAACGATTCACGCTTCTCTCGCCTCGTCTCTCTTTCCTTCGCCTTTTTTTTTTTTTATTACGTTTTCCCCGTTCAAACGAGTGCGCGCGCTCGCCCGCTGGCGCGCGTGTGTCTTCGTCTGTGCTCGAGCTACGTGCGTGCCTCGTGTGTGTGCGTGTGGTGCGCGTGTCCACGTCCACGTTCACCACCTGCATCGTTCTTACGGAGCTAAAGGAAACACGTCGACGGGTTAGAAAATTCGGGTCCCTCCTTGTTGCCCCGTCGGTGTCGGACATTGCTGGCTGGGACGGTGGGAACGGTGCTTCTGTTTACACTGGAACAATTGACAGGCTTGTAGGATGTACGCGAAGGGGAAGGGGTCCACGGTCCCTTCGGACTCACAAGCGAGAGAAAAGTATGTATCCCGCTCGTACCATTCGATTCTATGTATGGAATTGCCTGTGCAGGAAGGACGGGGAGAGGAAAAAGAATTTGCCGATTGATCGACCAGTGACTCCATTTTTTTTCTTTCTTTCCTTTACGCCGAGCGTGCGTACCAGGTATCTAGCGGTCGGTCCAAAACCGACCGGGGAATCCGATTCGTCGGATAATCCCAGCCCCCCTCCCCCCCTCCCCCCTCACCCGTTGATTATTGTAATATTCATGGACTTTGTCGGTTCTGTCTGGAGACGGGAGAAGTTTGCGATTCAGGTGTCGTTGAAACATCGATGCGCGTATTCGCCGCTAGGCCCCTTGTTATTCATAGGATAAAGACTCTAGATACAATGCTTTGATCTATTTAGTTTCGAGGCATTTTCCAAGCACCGTCACGGTAGTAGAGATTTCGAAGCTCGCCTTGTTCGCGAGTCGGGTTGTGTACCTCGCAACCTTCCCCCGCAACCTGCTTTCACGTACTTTCGACTGAACTTGCACGCTATGACTCACTAGAGTCACTTGTCTTTCGCGAGCCAGGCCGATTGGGCGCCATGTTTTTATCGTTTGCAAACCGAAGTAGCTAGCATACGCAAAATATTGGTTGGATGACACTTGTCGAGGCAGCGACCTTTCACTCCTGCGGCATAACGAGTCGTCGAAGCGCTTCGATTTTTTTTTTCAGTAAGGATTAACGATGAATACCCTCATTTTCTGTTAAAAATGTACAACCCAAGGAGAACGATTCTTAAACATTCTTTTTTTCAATTATCGTCGTTTGTATTAACGAATTAAATGATGCAACTAATTTTAAGGATCGATATAAGATTTCTGTGCCTTACATTAATGCTGTATATGATATTTCAGATTAGCCTTGTACGTGTATGAGTATTTATTGCATGTTGGCGCACAAAAAGCAGCACAGACATTTTTATCAGAGGTACCACTTTAACTTACTTCGTGAACATAGCAGAAGCTATGGAGAAAAGAGTGTACACCACTTTAATTGGCTCTTACTTTTATGCAGATACGATGGGAAAAGAATATCACACTCGGCGAACCACCTGGGTTCCTGCATTCTTGGTGGTGGTAAGGATTATATTATACCACTATACACAAAAGTATTTGCAAAGAGAAGGCGTTAGTTATTCGATACGAGTATTCGCAATGAATCATTTCAGTGTATTCTGGGACCTATACTCGGCGGCGCCAGAACGTCGGGATTCTTGTGAACACAGCAGCGAGGCCAAAGCTTTCCACGACTATGTTAGTATATATCTATGCGACCGCATAGATAACATATGCAAATTATCTTATAAAAATTCGTTCCGTTTCCAGGGCTTCGTGAACTGTGGTTACGGCGTCAATGGTATCGCTCATGTAAGTTGTATCGCTTCGACAAATTGTTTGTTGCTGATTCGACCGCTAGTTAATGATAAGCATGATTGCAGAATGCCGGTCCAGCGCCTTCCCCCATAGGACAGATGCCACCCAACGACGGCATGCCTGGTGGTCCAATGCCTTCTGCATTCTTTCCAGTAAGTTTTTATATTCTTTCGCACTATCGACGGCTCTACCTTGTTTAGTCTCCTTGGAACAATTAATTTGCACACCGGAGGTTGAGAAGTAATTAAATTATGGTTAAGCTTTTGAAAACGTTTTTACGAGGTGAGCGAGGAAATGCAAGAATATAAAAAATCAGACACTTTGAAATCGTAATAGATACGGGACATACTAGATTCTAATCGAAAATGTTTAACAATACAGATCCTTTGTATAGTTCTTACAGAAGAATGAATGGAAACAATTAAGCATATTTACTGTATATAGACACATCATTAGTATTTTTATGTATATACATACATATGTACAAATATCTGTTATCATTGTTATGTCTAGTGAGAGTTTTCATTCATTATAGCTCTACACTTGATTCAAAGCTCGTAACATTTTCTTAACCACAGTGCCGCAGTGTCGCAAGTATTAAATGATAAAATATGAATTATGTAGAAAGTAGGAGTTATTATCTTCTTACTGTAGCGTTATGTCCAGAATTCATAAATGTAATTATTTTATACGATTAGAACGAATTAAATCAAACTTCCTCTCGCAAACAGTACATCAGTTTTGAAACAAGTGTACGTTCAAATAAGATTCTCATTGCCATGCTTGTCTACACTGTATCTATGTATGTACTTATTTTCTCTCTGCTATGTATCTAACACTTGTATGTGCGTTCCTCTACCATTTTCACTTTCTGATCTCCTCTGCATAAATCAGGTCTCGGAGATATACCGGAGAAGTTTTCTATAGATGTTAGAAAATAGTTTTAGCTTTAATATATTTGTACCGTAGGCATACGATTCATAGCGTCCTACCTTGTGCCGACTTAATTTTCATTGCAAGAACTTTACAACAATCGTGAATGGTATTATTCATTCGGACATGTTCGCAAACTGTTTGTTGTTTCATTTAGATCGTTGCGTTCCCTCTTATCAAAAAATCGTTCGGTCTACTTTTATACTTAATAGATATGTGATGGATGTTACTGTTTTGGATTGTAAGTTTTACAAACGAAAGCATGTACTAATTTTCAGAATAATCTAATTCTCCCTTCAATCACGTTTTTGTACTTTGCAAATGTGATATTTTCAAACAGATACGATAGTTCTTGTAAACGTAATGTGCTACAAAAGTAGTGAATGTCATTTCTTAAAATATTCCTCCGATACATGTAACATGAAAGCCTGCTTACAATTAGACAGTAGCTTAGCATTCGGTGCAAGCAGTTTGCCAACTTTTAATGGTAACATTTCTAGCGAGAACAAAATACCGTAAATAATGTAATTGTTCAAATTAATGATATATTTAAGGGAGAGAAAAAGAAAACAAGAATTACTATTCCGAAAATCTACCACTCTGGTACATCGAAGCATAAATCAAGGTAAAAATAATGCAGTTTCACTCTGAAACGTCTGCATATATTTGAGAAAGAAGAAAGGATGAAGCACCGCGAGGTGTGCTCACTTTCTTTTTGTATTTCTCGTGAAAGTTTCGCTTCGACATAAATTGTCATGTCCCCAGACGGTTCAGTACCAAATCTCAATTTCACGTATAAAGTCGTAAATTACGGAATGCCTTAGTTTCATCGCGACTGATTGTAAATGGCGTGATTATGTACAGTTTTATTGGGGAGCGATTTTTAACGTTGTATAACTTTCGTAATTATAAATTTTAGATTTTCAAGGTGCCGACGAACATAGTATTAACACAATCATACCCGAGCCTTCTAGTCTAGCTGTTGCCTGGATCGCAGTGTTGCTACATGTCTGTCGTTTGCGTTGCTTGTTGCAGAACAACTCGACAATGCGACCATCTCCGCCCACACACCCCTCATCACAGCCATCCCCCCAGCACCCCCAGCCACCCCCGCCCCCACACTCGCAGATGATGTCCACTCAGGTAAGCCTCATTCGACACGTACACAGTCACTCACGGAGAATCATTCAATCCACTTTCATTACACCGTATCATTACGTACCTATGACTATGACTATGACTATGACTATGACTGTTCGCTCCAAGTTTGCTTATTCCCTATCAAAGTTACTTCTACTCTACAAACTCTCAGCCTGTGTTCTTCTCATATTCTATAGAACATTCAAATAGGATTAATCGAAGGGTGCTTCGATGGGCACGACAAATAAATATCTCACGTCTGTGTGTCCCCGCAAACTCTCGCACACTCAGAACATTGACAATGTTTGAAAGTAAACCGATTCGCTGTAATGTATTGTGTATTTGAAACTTCATATTACTGTGCATAAGTAGTTCTAATGATTGCACGCTGATAGCATAACGTCAGAATTGTAAGGTAAGGCGAGGGAGGACTGTTTAATGCTGTGTAAAAAGAATCAGTACTTGATACTTACCTTTCGAGAAGGTAAGATCTGCCGCGAAACTATGTTTCGATTCACTTATACTTGGATCCATTGCTTCGTTGAATGTATGGATCCTCGGTTGCAATCCTATATGTACATTAATACGTCACATGTTCGTACAGCGCACTGCGATGGTTTCCATCGAGGCGCAGATACATAGCCTAACGTGTGATTAATTGCTTCTTGCGGCTGCCTGGTGTGTCAGTTCTGTGGTGTATATACGATAGCTGTGACTTGCGACTCTGCGTTTCTACCGATGAGTGGTTCGAGTGGCTACTTGCTTTAACCGTGTGTAAATTTTCAACTTGTTACAGTTCATGGGCCCTCGGTATCCTCCTGGACCAAGACCCGGTGTACGCATGCCGCAAATGGGGAATGACTTCAGCGGGGTATGTATGATCATCGTATACGTATGCATCGCAGTGGATGTGATTTTTTCATGTCGCTGTCTCTGTTTAGCCACCGGGGCAGCCAATGATGCCAAATAGTATGGATCCAACCAGGCAAGGTAAGAGCTCCCTCCCTTACGTGCTAGATTCACATTGATTTTTTTTCTGGCATTGACAATAATTGCGAGAGGAGAATGGCATAGACGCATGCATACCAAAAACCACACAGCAATAAATAAATCAGTAATTATTAAAAGTGGATTGGATTGCTGTGATGTGGAGTGGATTGGTTTTTGAATTGTCTAGTTACATGCAGTGGTGTAGTTCTCGAATTAAACGATCGTCATTCATATTTCCAGAATTTACGATCAATTTAATTGTTTCTTCTTTTCCTTTTTTTTTGTTTTTGTTTTACACAAGAGATACTATTCAATGCTTCGTCTTCGGAGAATGTTTGCTTTTCGAAAGACCAGTTCGATTCTGTTCCTTTCTGTGTTGTAAGAAATCGAAATATTCGGTGTATACTAAGATTTTCTAGATTTTCGTTGTTTTACTGTATCTACTTTACGAACAAGCATGCTAGCAGAGAATCTGATGTGAATATGATTTCCGACGACAGAAATTCTAGAAGTTAGTTTCGTTGGAGCTAGTATTTGTATGTAAGATTTGGTTTGTCAGTATACGCTGTAATAATATATTTTCACAGTTAAAGTGTATTTACAAGTATATTGACTACGCGACCGCAAAGTAACTAGACCTTACCGCCATCAACCTGACCTTACCTACCTGCCGTACTAATGTGTGCTCTTGTGTTCCTCAGGCGAAGCTGGAGAATTTGTAGGGTGGCAAGGTAGGAAGCAACCCAGCAACCAAATCACACTCACATGACTTAGTCAAGCCTAACTTTTATTTTTTCTCCTGCTCGTTTTAAAAAAGAAAATATTTTTTGTTCTTTACTCTCACGAATAATCGCACTAGCTTCGTTTCTTTGTAAAATACTTGCTCACCCGATCTTACATCCAGTATGCCAGTCGCAATTTAATGCATATCACGAGATGTGTTCAGCTTCCTTCACGAGAAGAGCTCTTCTCTATTGTCGCAAAGGGATATATGCAAATAGTGTGAATGTGTACATTCATGTATGTTCTGTCTTAAATTCGATGTTTCTGAATTCATCGACGCAAATGACTAACATATATATCGATTGAAAGCGTGGGGAGTATAATATGTGAAGTATACGTAACGTGTTGTCTCTAATAGCAATGTTTCTTTACATAGTATGTGCCTAACAAAATTTGTCAACCTGTTACTGCAATTGTGAATCATTCTAATGCATACTTAGTATTTACTAAACGAGTGTCAGCGCTTTATGTCACGCGCGTGCATAGGTATACAGCGAATTAGAATTTTAGTATAGGTAACTCGTAATTTATATAGATATAGATGTCCAACTTTGTGTTACACATGTTTCATTAACTTTCATTAACAATTCTAAATGATCGGCCAATAGGGATTCTTTGTAGGGCTAGTACGTGAATAGAAATGTGACTGTGACATTCTTAGTAGAAATATGAAATCTATGTGAAGATCATCTTGCAGTGCTGTCTGTTTCATTTAAATACGTATCAGCTGAACGATGGTCTTGTTTGTGATGTATTCTGCACATATCGCACCGTTGCCCCTCCATTATCGATTGCGAAGCTCAAAAGACTAGCAAGAGTCACTCGGTAGACGCTGTTTTCATCCTTCGCATGAGCTTGTTACTTCATTAATTTGTGTAGACGCAATTACCAATTTAGCATGCCATCCACTCGCTTTTACTATGTACCCGACTTCGGCAAAGCATGACTTCACTTCTGAATCTTTCCAAACGAAACCATGAATAACGCTGAGACATACCTTACCCTCTGTATCGAGCGATGCTCGAGAATCGAGATTCACATGATTTGCCGTTAGTCCAGAGATTCACGATTAGCATTTAGTATTAACATGAAATTAGAACAGTATTAACATTTGTGTGTCGAGAAGCAAGTGTATCAAAGGCTGTCTTTATTACTAGCTCCTCCAGGCATGAATCCGATGAACCCGAGGATGAATCCACCGAGAGGGCCTGGGATGGGCCCAATGGGACCAGGAAGTTATGGCCCAGGGATAAGGGGACCACCACCTAACAGTAGTTTAGGCCCGGGAGGCCCGGGAGGCCCTGGAATGCCACCGATGAGTATGGCTGGGCCAGGCGGTAGACAACAGTGGCAACCAAACACATCCACGGTCAGCATATGATTATTAATTTAATTACTTCCCGTGTCTCGCGCAGCACTTGTAGTTTTACAGCTCAGTAGCGTCTACAACGTTCCACGTGTAAAGTTTGAAATTTGAAAGGGGAACGGTATTTACTTTTAGCCGATGAATTATTCATCATCGTCGCCGGGTAATTACGGAGGACCACCCGGTTCAACGGGTCCTCCGGGACCAGGTACACCAATTATGCCCAGCCCACAAGATAGTAGTAATAGCGGTGGCGAGAATATGTATACCATGATGAAACCTGTACCTGGAGGAAATATGCCTGGCGTAAGTTTTGTTTTCTTTTTCTTTTTCTTGTTACTTTCTGATAGGGGTGGGTTCGAACTTAATTCTTAAATTCTCGAAACTTTCGGGACACGACACCCTTTGGAACTCGAAACTGAACTCGACTTGAAGCGCTGTTTCTGTTTGGCAAGTGGAATATTTTGCTTTAAGAACTGAAGATCATAAAATTTTTGCATAAATCTGTGTGGACCATAGTTAAACAAAATATAGCAATATTCAAATTCTCGAGGCACGCTGCGAACCATTCTTCGTTCATTGATGTTTTACATTTTCTTATCTGGGTTTCCTAGAGTTCGAATTACGAAAAAAGTGCAAAGTTTCAATTTCTTGAAACACGAAATTGACGTGGATTTAAACACTTCGAGAAACCCATCTCTTCTTTATCCACGGTTCCCACTTAATATTACCCGTAGTCGTTTCTTTTCCTTTGCTTATTTCTCCGAAAACAAATTAAGAGAACGTTCGCGTTACAATATCATTTATCTGAGGGATTGATTGATAAAACAGGACTTTCCAATGAGTGGCGGACCGGAAGGTGGCCCTATGGGTCCTATGGGCCCAAACACGATGGGTCCTGTCTTAAACGGCGATGGTCTTGACGGAATGAAAAACAGTCCAGCTAACGGTGGACCTGGAACACCACGGGAAGACAGTGGAAGCGGAATGGGTGACTATAATCTGGGTAGTTTTGGAGGTCCTGGAGAAAATGTAAGTATTAGTAGGTTCTGTAACAATTTCCTACGATAGTTACTCGACGTGTTAGTATGGACTTATATGTAATGATTATTTCGGTAGTACGTGCTTTGTATTTTGACTCGTCCAAGCTGGCAATTAAAGGTTTTACAGGAATGTTTATTCCACATCGTTTTTTTGAGGTGCTGATTTGTTACGATATCACGCGTGGTAAAGCATTGGCAATCTAAAGACATTGATTATATTTATTAGAGAGAATTCTTTCGTTTATTCAACACCGATCATCACCTTGCAGTAACCACCCTTAGCAAGTCTCATATGTCGCATAACATCTGAATATGTAAGGATCGCGTGAAAGTCAGGCAACATATAAGTCCATATGGTAACTGATCTTTCTTCTAATTATTCAGCAATTAACAGATTCAGGGGCTTTCGTCAATACGACAATTACTTATTTATTCCATTAAAATAATTTGGGTGTTACTACGTTTAGAGAGCTTATCCTCAGGCTTACTCCAACCAACCTGGTTAATGCTTATATAAAGATACGAATATTTTATCAGATTTCGAAGTGTTCTATTTAATCACATAGGCTTCTTGGGAAATTTACTTTAAATTATCTACTCGCATCTAATATCGTTATAACTGTTTGGCTCGAATTGTGTCTAACTTATCATACTAACAGTACGGCTATGCAGATATGAAGTGGGCATAAAGGTCACGAGAAATATCTATAAAAAAACCCCTTTTTATTGAAAGGTTGCAGTGCTCAAAAATATCCAATCACGTGAAACATCCCGCGACTTTCTTACCCACTTCGTATAAAAGAGGCAAGAGTATGAAGCAACTCTCGTATGATAGTATGCAAGATATTCCATAAGGTGTATCGTACACAATGATGAAGGAATTCTCGCGACAAAAAGATGACTGTTTGATGTTCTAATACGAACATTAGTTAGAAACTTCCTATAGTCGATCTAATTGTGTACTAATATTCCTCTAAAGGCCGCCATACACGCTCCTTCTGGCCGTTCGATTTGCTTGTACCGTCAAAAGTTATAATGTAAGACCGAGCGTGTGTGTCCACAAATCGGCCGATTTAGTATATGTATACTGTCGATTTCCGGGCATGAACGCAATTACAACTTTCGACTGTACAAGCAAATCGACCGGTAAGAAGGAGCGTGTATGGCGGCCTTTAAGAAAACTATGTGAAATTCTTCTGTCGGACCGACCATTTTGTGTTGTATTATTCTCTACTTTAACGCTAACTAGAATTGGCAAAGAGCGTGAACAAAGAATGTAACAGCGAAGTATTAAAATGATGACACTCCATTATCTAAATTCGAGAAGCAATTCTTTCTTCTCTGTGGAGGCGCGCCGGCGCGCGCCTCGACGCGGGCCAGCCTAGCAGATAACTAATGATTGTGCTGAATCAAAAGTCGACTCGCTTTTGGCCGCATGATCTTCCTCTTTATTCGTATACGATACGCTTTGCGGGATCATTCTATTTACGTAATATAAATCCACTTCTTTACCGACCGCGGTATATATACTTTTTCTTCAATTTTTCATTTGTTCTTCCTCTACTCTTACGTTGTTACATTTTCGGATTGCGAGTAGGATTCTGAATGAAAGAAAAGAGTATAATGAGTAATCTCGCACGTGCGCCTTCTGTTCATTCCCGACAGTTTTTTTAAAAAGTCTCAAGTCGCCGTGGATCCAGCACCCCGAGTTCGTAGATGCCGTAGATTTCCCGGTTAATCGGAGAGTGTTGGGAAAAAGAGGATCACACGAAAAATGAGCACGCTGCGGTTTTAGCGCGCACGGTGCACGGGCTTTCCGTGCATTAACGCCGTTTCGTCGAAAATGGCTCAAGCACGATTCTCTGCTCGTGGCAAGATAAAAGATCGAAAAGACCGGATACTGCTCGCGACAACGGCACAGCCATTGACCGGCCGTGCCTTTTGTTTGATCAATCGCTGGTAATCGACTAGGCTTTAGCATTTAAGCGATCATTACGCTGTTACTACGAGAGAACTATGATACTCGACATCATCATAAAAAAACTATGCGCGCGCGCGCGCAACCATACACTACATGAATTTTAAAAGTGTATATATATTTACATATATATGCTTTACTGAATACTCACAAGGTTGCAAACTAGGATTTTTATTGTTCTTTTCACATTTCCCCCGCCCACTCTTCTATTATTTTTTTGTCTCTTTTTATACATACGATCGTTTCTATACAAATTTTATTATCGATAGTGTTTCTTTTCTCTTTTATTTCTCTTTTATCGACTCGTGTCAATGCCAGCAACGTTTATTATTTATATTTATTTGAAACATTAGCTTGTAAGCAAAGGTGCCTGAAAGGAAACACGAACTACGGTGATGATTATCAATCGCATAATTGTTAATCAGTTTCTAATACTTTTTTCGCTGTCCCCTCATCTGTCTGTTTCCTTCTCGCCTTCTTTCGCCGTACTTTTCGTTCTCCCTTAATTGCACCAGCTGGCTTGGCCAGCTAGCGACCGTGCGGCTTATTTCTCATCCCATTATAGAGTTAGGCCTTCGGGCAGTATCAGGCCGGGAAGCAAAATAGGTTCTGCAAGACCACGGTGTAATAGACAGATGTTCCGACTTAGCACCTTTACCCAAGCGGATTTTTGTGACCATTTCTCTGTGATTCCTCTAGCCGCCGCGAGAAGCGTCGTGGTAAGAAAACCTTGAACGTATGCGTTAATGAGATTTTAGTGGTTATGCGCAAAAATTCAGGCGTGTATGGTTTTTCTCCTTTAGCGCCCATCTCGCGGCGGCCGGAAGAATTAAGACGAAATAATCATAGATTCTCCAAGGGAGGAGTCGGAAGTTCCAACTCGGGGCGCCTGGCTATTATACCGTCTGCCGAGTGAAGCTCTTTCGAGAGTGACCTCGGATTCGTACGTAGCACTTGCTTGCATCTGTTCGTTAAACATTTCCAGGTGTCTAGCTCTCCACGCCGGTGGAGACGTCC
This sequence comes from Andrena chrysosceles, assembly GCA_963855975.1. Classification (NCBI taxonomy): domain Eukaryota; kingdom Metazoa; phylum Arthropoda; class Insecta; order Hymenoptera; family Andrenidae; genus Andrena; species Andrena chrysosceles. The sequence continues at coordinate 213,964 of OY979769.1, read as the reverse complement.
GCCATGCCCGCCCAATCTCTAGGGTTGAATCTCGTTTTCAATTAACTGGTAAACTCTGTAATGAGGTGATCAAATCAGCCGAGCTCAGACCGAGTCCCTCCAACTGTTTGCTCACGATTCACTATTTCATAGGAGCAAGCTTCGCGCACCTATCTACTCGCAGCCATTGGTGTCGCAATATCTCGCGCGTACCCTCTGATCACGTTAACGATAATTCAGACACTTGTCGTGGCTTTTCGCTAGTGCCTTCTTGAAAACGATCCCTGCGCATTCGCATGGCAATAGAAAGTGTTATCTTTTGACTGGTTTGCAGGGGCGTAGCACGATGAAATAATTCTTGATCATAGTCTGTATATTTAAAGCAGGGTTGCCAGGAAAATCCTACTCGTAGTGGAGGGGGAACACCTACCTTGGTGTAGATTGGTTTCCACGTCACGGCGCGGCGTCATCACGCGCATGCGTGGCGTGTGACCCCCTCCACTACGAGTAGGATTTTCCTGGCAACCCTGTTTTAAAGCAACGACGCCGCCGCCAACTTGCGAACACATTGACGGCGGTAACAGTGGCAGATCGAACTCGGGATTACTTACTTTCGCGAAGCAAGTTCCTATTAGAAATTAGCTTGGACCTGGATCTAGACGTAGAGCCGTTGTACGGGGATGAAATCGTGCCGAAGATGTTTCTTTATAGCGCGCGGTCGCTCGTTTAGATCGTCGGTACCCTTGATCGGTTCTCTTCGAACGGAAGTACTCGTCGATACCGCCCGAGTATTGTGAAGCCGAATATATATATATATATATATATATATAATATAACGTATATATATATATATATAACGTGCACGTGTAGCCTACATACGCTATATATATAAAACGATAATTATTTTTGTATGGAATAAGAGTCGTAGACGGTGTAAGTACTGGACCTAAATGAACGAGTGCGACGAGGCAAAGGGAAAGGATAAATAAATATATATTATAGACGGGCCGATAGTGGAGAAAATATCGTGCGACCCTCCCGGAATCCATCCGTCCGTAAAAATATGGTTATAGGTCAGTACCGGACTATGCTGTGCTGCTGTTGTGTTTTAATTAACTTAAACTATTAAACTATCGATCGAGTGTATACACACACACGCGCGCGCGCGTATTTACAAATATGAATATAAATATATATATGTATAAAACGATATAAGAGGAGAGAGAGAGAGTGAGAGAGAGAGAGAGAGAGAGAGAGAGAGAGAGAGAGAGAGAGGGCATGCTCCGAGAGCACCGGCAAGTTCCAATCATTAATAATCTCGAAGACGATCAAAATCAAAAAGGTAGCTCTTTTTGGTACTAAGTGTCACGTGTAATTGCCACCCTTTATATTATTTTCTTTCTTGTTTACGGCCCTCCACCCATTTTATACAGTAGCGCACTCAGGATTTAATCTTGGAGGGAGCCGAGTTGAAGGGATAAAAATATTTCTAATGCAAATTCAGTAAAATTCATTAAGTCGATTATAACAATTTATTTAAAGAATAAAATTCACTTTTTACGAAGCCCCTTCTTTGGAGTGCAATGCCCCCCCCCCCCCCCCCCCCCCTCTGACTAGGGGCACTATTCGGTTGATGGTGGAATCGCGCAGATTTTTTTATATAGATCGAAAGTATATGTCGCAACGGTCACAAAAATGTAAATTAAAAGTGCTCCCAAATACTGGTCTGACCTTGAAGAATCAGCAAAGGTGGAACAGGGGAATGCAGAAAAATGAGGGAAAGAGAATGACAACACTATCTGTTGAAATTTAAATATCTCTAGTATATGAAAATACATTATGTTAAATGAATGACAATAGATTAATGATAGATAAGAATTAGAAAAAAATGATTGATAATAAATAAAATTATTAATAATACTATTGAAATCACAACAGTGGGTAATTAACCATTACATTTATGATAATCTAGTCGACAAGGTTTAAAAAAATGATTGAAGCAATAATAATTTTCATAATAACTGCAACGAGCGAGTTATTATTAGGACGAAGAAGTTGTAGGGTGAAGACACCAGTAGTCGACCATGTATCAGTAGTCGACCACTCTCAGAAAAACATGAAAAATAAGGTTTTTAGAAGTGACAATCTTTTGAACAAAATGCAGTTCTCTAACTGCACTCTACTGCACTCTGTTCAAAAGATCGTCACTTCTAAAAATCTTATTTTTCACGTTTTTCATGTATTTAAAAATAAGGTTTTTAGAAGTGACGATCTTTTGAACAGAGCGCAGTTAGAGTGCGGTTAGAGAACTGCACTGTGTTCAAAAGATCGTCACTTCTAAAAACCTTATTTTTCATGTTTTTCTGAAAGTGGTCGACTACTGATACATGGTCGACTACTGGTGTCTTTACCCTATATTGTTTCAAATTTAAGAATTAGTAAACAAATGACTATTCAAAGTGACAAACTTTCTCGTCAAAAAAATTGTGTCGCAATAAATTAGCCCTCGTTATAGGTTTTCTAAAGTTGTATGTAAATTCCGTATATACAAATTATTTTCTTTGTTTTATTTACTTCTTACATGATTTTTAAGAAAATTGTATATGCCTTTTCTGAGCATTATTTTTCAAATAATTTATACATAATCATATATTCAACAAAAAATAGTGTCGCGCAGTATATGTGCGATCTGTCGATCAGCCTTCGCAGTGACAAGTTTAGACTGTCTCGTTGGTCAACGTATTAAAGAAACAGTGTTCGCTCGTTGTAGTCATTGTGAAAATTATTATTGCTTCATTCTCTCTTTTAAACCTTCAGATTATCATAAATGTAATGGTTAATTATCCACTGTTGTGATTTCAATAGTATTATCATTAATTTTATTTATTATCATTAATTTTTTGCTAATTGTTATCCATCATTAATATATTATTATTCATTTAATATAATGTATTTTCATATAATAGAGATAATTAAATTTCATCAAACGGTGTTGTCATTCTCTTTCCCTCATTTTTCTTTTTCCCCTGTTCCACCTTTGTTGATTTTTCAAGGTCAGACCAGCTTTTGGGAGCATCTTTAATTTACATTTTTGTGACCATTGTGATATATACTTTCGATCTATATAAAAAAATTTGCGCGATTCCATCATCAACCGAATAATGTTCCTAGTACTGCTTATATATATAATCTTAGAAATACGGTTCTCTTTAATATTTATGATACTATGACTTAATGAAATGTTATAACAGCGTGGCGCGAGATATACCCCTGTACACCGGGCTGTCAGGGTAGTACGCGGACCTCACAGTCCCTTTGTACCTAATTGAAGTCACCAGAAATCTTTTGGACACGTTGCGCGGGGTCAACTAGTCGGAACGATATTACTATTTTGCCACTTTCTTCTGCCTCGAGTTGAAAGCGCGAACGAGCAACACCTCCCTGTGCCGTGAAAAACCTAAGACTGTTTTAGTTGTCGCCAATACCATGTACACTTGCGTCATTGTAGAGAAAAGTGAATGCTTGCCACTGTTCCGGAGTATTCGCCGTGCCACTAGACGCGTACATGTATATATACGTCTAGATCGGGAAGAGGAAGCACTCGACATACACACACACTACACGCCATCCAACCCCACCCCCACCCCAAATACGCCACGCGAGAAAGGAAGAGGGAGGGAGAGAGAGAGAGAGAGAGAGAGAGAGTGTTTATGCCTTTGCTTGTATCAACATAACGAATCAATAATCGGTTGCGTGATATCAACACGATGCTTAATCGAAGTGGGATGACACACACACACACACACACGCGCGCGCGCGACGATGAAAATGGGATCCATGTAACTTCTCTCTCGAACGAGCGCGCAGAGTAGAAAAAAGTTTCTCTGCACAGAGGAGGATTAAAAGTGGTCGCGATAGGGTGCTCAATGCTCGAACGAAGAGGATTCTTTGTTAAACGATAAGGAGGAGTTCAAGTAGACAGACCCCGTTTCGTTGTCGCTTTGTAAGACGATCCTCGTCACCGCGGTCCGCCCCCCCCCCCGGCTGCTGTTTTCACACGGAGAGGTACGTTTTCTGGAGTACTGATCCCAAGAGCAAAGCGATGCCTCGCGATCGAGAGAGAAAGAGAGAGAGAGAGAGAGCTACCGCATAACACGCGCGATAAACGCAACCAATGGGCAGCCCCCTCTTAACGACGATCTTTTTTACTTTTAACCAACACACAGCCCCCCACGTTGTAAGCCGCCACGTACATACGAGTGAATGGCGACGAACATTTTAAGTATATTTAAAGAAAACAAACGAAAAAGAAAAAACATATAAGGAAGGAAGAAGAGTAATAATAATAATGAGTAATGATAAAAGTAACAAGAATATATATGCCTAAGCCAGGGGAGAATCGAGACAATAAATGTAAACCTGTTTACACTGAGAATACTGCGTTTTTCTTTTTTTATTTGCTGCGTCAATTCCGCAGGGTGCTGGCTACTAGAACGTTTTATATATGACTATCTGTTTCCACGTGCACAATTGTTTTGGCGCGACAGTTCCGTGGTCGTTCAACCTTTACGCCCTCTGGGTAATCACAGGTCACTTGTGTTTCACATTCCGATAGCTCCACGTCTCGGCGATCTCAGAAAGCCTGAGCGCTACTCACCTTGAAACCCGCGGGCCTCGGAGGGCGCTTTCGCAAAGAAAGAGCTCTCTCTCAGCCCCGACGGGCGGGGGGGGGGGGGGACTCGACTCTCGAGACAGTACGCGGTTCTCTATCCTTCATTCCGTTTGTCCCGACGTTCGAATCTCGCTCTTTCGTTCCCTGTTTTCACTCTATTTTTATTTTCTAATCGCAATAAACATGTGTGTGTTAACACGGTACATCCCATAGTCGCATCACGCTGTGCAGATCTTTGTTCTCTAATCGTCCGCCGACAGGAAGGGCTACGTAACGTTTGTTTGCTTCCGAGGCAAGTCCTATGTGTATATCTGTCCGTCTTAACTTCGCTTACACACAAGAATGTACGTGCGTGAGTTTCGCCACTAACACCGAAGCACGTACTAAAATAGCTAGGGTCCCGTTGGAATCGAACACCCCCCCCCCCTCTCCCTTTCGTTTCTCGGTACCAGATATATCGTTACGGCGATGATGTACGGAACTAGCCTAGTAGTAAACGATACACATGGAATACTGTGGAACACAATGTTTGTGATGTACTTGATGGCCGTGAATCGGCGACTCGTTGCTGGGGAAGGAAGGTGCCTGTAGTAGAAACGCGGCCGCAAAGGCGAAACAGTGAAATCTGATAGCTGTATATAGTACTTAGCCTGTACTGACCTGTAGCACATGGATGCGTGAGCGCAAAATGCGAATTGGTGGATTGCGAGATCGTATCGAGACACGATTAAGAAATAATAAAAAAAACGGTAATGAAAAAAAAGTATTTCGATCTGCAGAGGGATTAAAAAAAAAGTATTTCTAAAAAGACTCATGAGGGATGACACGTCGAGTTTCTCTGTTATATCATTTTTTCTTTAACTCATAAATAAATGTTCTCATTCTGATGTCCGCTCGGTGAGGTGTGCGTGAGTTTGGGGGGCAGGCAGCGCGCACGGTAGCGCGTGAAAAAATTATGTTTTCTGTTTTTTCTGTTTTTTTATTTATTTATATATATATATATATATTTATTTATTTTTATATATATATATATATATATATATTGCTCGATACGGGCTTCACGTTTTTACGTAACGTCCATGTGTTGTGGGTCAGAGCGCCCTTGGAAATGTGGAACCACAATTCTCTTCGCATCGCGGTTCCCGAAATCAACACCGTTTCTCTCTCCTTGTTCTTTCATATCCTCTCTTTAAGTTTTGTGTTTCACGAGCCCAGCCCCTTCACAACGCACCGTCACCGCTGCGCTATTAGTTTACGCAGCATGTCAGCGTTTTCTTGCTCGAAGACACTTGGGGAGCCAGCGAGCTGCGAGGAATTTTCTTGGCCGCCGTGAATTGCCTCCCTCAAGCATCCACTGTTAGTACTGGTACCACTGGCTTTCAATCAGTCTTGCCCGTCCGCCTAGTGGCGCGCGATAGAGAACGGCACGCTTAACGAGTTTCACGGGATACACTTGCGCAGCTACTGGAACAGAGCTTGTCGCGGAGTTAACAGTAACCGGGACGTCGAGCTCAACTCTTCGTGGCTAATTTCTTTTCGAGAATTTCATATGCCTCTTAGAAGAACCTACGCTTCGCGTGCACCAATTCTTCAAGTCCGAACGAATCGAGGATGCTTGCGTGATGTCGCGAAGAAAATTGTCTCAGCTCGCTGGTGAAAACGCTGAGAGCAGAACACACACAAAAAAATACAAATGAAAGAAAGAAAGAATAGGCAAGGTACCACCTGCGAGATGGTGGACTTGCCTGACCTTTTACGTGTAACCGGCCTGGTGTTGGTTGATTCGCAGGATCAGAACGAGTCAGCGGCCATACTCAAGATCAAGGAGAGCATGCAGGAAGAGGCGAAGAGGTTTGAAAAGGATACAGATCACCCCGAGTATTTCATACAATAATTCGTCGGGAGTCGTTGGGCTCCGAGACCAAACTAACGTTTTAAGAAAGCGAAATTGCAAAACGATCATCTCCTCTCTTCCTTTATCCAGTTACCCCTCACTGCACTTGTACTCCACGACGAATAACCCTACCCTCAGATCCCCCCTTACTTCGAGCCGAGCATTGAAAAGGACGCGCGAGAGAAAGGAAAAACGGAACGATAATAACTAACATACTGGGAAAAAGAAACGAAGGATGCGTGTAGAACTCCCCCCGCCCCCCTCCCCAGAAACGTGCGCGACAGAGACTCGTAGAAATCGGCCGAGTATTTTCTCCCTCTACGAAGTGAGGGAGCCCTTGTCCATGATCTTTCGTCCTCGCCAGCTACGGGGAGGACGGACCATTAAACTAGAAGAGTTAAGTAATTCTCCGAAAGCACCGTTTCATGCAAACCGTTCGTATTGTTTCGCGTTGACGTACACTCTTAGACGGCTGTACTGTACGTGCATCACGATTATCCCGAATTGTCGATCGATGATCTTCGTTTATAAATAGCGATAGGCAGAGCTTCGAGTCATTTGGAATCTACTCGGGGAGGGCTACGAACGGTAGGAAACGTTTTCTATCGCTCCCGAGGCCCGCCCCTACGAAATTGGAATAATTTAAGAATTTTAAATGCTTGTCTTCGGTCGAGTACACTTTCGAAACGATTCGAATCCTTTGTACGATACCGTAAACTGGCGTCGCTATTTGCGAGGAACGTGAGTGAATCCGTTTCGACGTCGTTTTTCGTTTCCTTTTCTTTACCATAAAATGATAATTCAGCAGACTCCCGCATTCTTTCCTCCTCTCCTACTCTCTTAGAGATTCCGAGTTTCTTTCCTACGCGAGCAAGTGCTTCCTTATTGGACCTAAGTTTGGAAGAAAACTATATTTTTTGTACATGTTCGGGAAACGTTTCAGCAGTATAACGTGTGTAATGTTTTATACGAGAGTAGTAGGTGTCCCCCCCCCCCCTCTCTAGCTCCCATCTTCCTCCATTCGAGCTTAATTGCAATGGGTGACGATTCCAACTGCACCATGGGTGTCCAGTGCGATTGGTTTCATCGGTTTCCTCGTTCGTCCGAATGCGAGGAAGGGAAACGTACCTGTGATAAAACTAGCCCAACGTGGCGTACTTCTGGGGTGTTATGAAATCGTTGTGTTCGAGAAATCGACGAACGGCTCTTGATCTTGGTGAAAGAAAAAAATAAATAACACCGTTTCCAAACTTCTTACTTAAATACTATCGATCCTAAAACGTCGACGAAACGAGATCTCCAATGTTTCCGTTGAAACGGTCGAGACCTTTCCCCGTTACCGCTCCTCCGAATCGAGATCGATGGATAACGATGGATCCATTCGGAACGAAAATCCATGGGCTCCGTTAGAATAATGTGTTCGCTTCGTTTCTGGTGACTCGTGAACCGAGGGGAGTCCGACAAATATTCACGAGTCACTTGAACGATCGATCTCTTGCGCAAGATTGTACGTCAGCGCAACGAATTCCACGAGCATCGTTTTTTTCTGCGTGCGAAACAAGCTTACGCTCTCATGCTCATCGCGGGCATCGTTGTTCTCTAAGGTGTCTTTCGTCCGCAGCCGTTCCTTCCGAGACGAGAAACGTGCGTCGATATCTTCCACGAAAGCTATAACCGATGATGAACGGGGGGGGGGGGGGCAACGCGACTTCGTGCTTCCCCCTCCCGTCGGCGCGAGGAGCTGCAATTTTAAAGGGGGTTCCGATGGATCGGCCAACGGTACCATCGATATTATCGCGTGCGAAGGGAAAAGCGAGTTGTTAATTTATTTACGAGAGGGAGCAAGGAACAGGGTGTATACATACGAAACAGAGACACGCATGCACACACTGTACGGAGGCCACGTAACTATACAGACGAATAAGAAACCAAAACAGGATGAGTAAAGTATAGCGACGATATGATGGATTAATAACGTTGTCCTGCGTCGATACATTTATTTACGGAGAGTCTCACGGGCATTGTTACGTAGCGACGGGCGAATCGTTGCGATCTCTCTACCAGATATCGTTCTGCACACGCGGCTCGGTTTCTTTAGCCCGGAAAGCGTACAGCACTCGAAGGGCCGCGGCGTGTAACATAATAACTTCGTTGTTGTGAAAGTTACGCCGGTGTTATTGCTCGGCATCTCGCGGGTGTATAGACGAGGAGTAAGAGGAACCCAACGAAACGGTTCTTGACACATCTTATCCCCTAGGGTTTAATCCGCCGTGGCGGTGGTCCGGCCAGTGCGATAAACAAAATACACGTTAAACGGATTCTCGTCCGAGGTCATCGACGAATTGCGCAATGGCCAAACGTTCGAGCAAGCCTGTTCTTTCTCCTCTATAATTCGTCATCTTTCCTCTATAATTACGTTCACGTTACGTTCGGCGGCTGCGAGAAACGCGCGTAGGAATTTCACCCGGCGTTCCGTTACCGTGATTTCCGTCGTCGAGTTTGGTAACCCGTCGATCGGTCCCGTGCGTTCTCGAATGTACCGAGGAGCGTAATTCGCGGGGGCAGGGTGGAACGGGACCCAGTTTGTAACGAGTAAGTCAGCCACGTGAACGGGAGATTCTGTGAACTTGGAATCTCTTTCATGGCCCCGCTGCTTATTTCCTGGTCACTGTGCCCTCGGGAATGGCGGCGCGCGTGTATTATATTTCGGCGTACCGTGTAAATGTGTAAGTTGTACAAACTGTCGAGTGCAATTCGGATTAGATAACCTATGAAAAGAAAACGCGTCCGCTTCCTGGATCAATCGCGGGGTGTATTCACGTTCTGTCTCTAAATTGGGGGATGCTTTCGATTTCGGGGCACACCGTCCGTCAACCATCGAACGTCTAATCGGGAGAGATATTCCGGTTCGTTGACAACGGAACGCAGACGGATGTTTGGGGTTATGATCGGTATATTGGTTCATTCCATATAGTTTCTCGCTTCAGTGTTTCGTTCGCAAACGATATATACCTACGGAGAATTGTGTGTGTGTGTGTGTGTGTGTACACACACACACATATATATATATATATTGTGTGTGTGTGTGTGTGTGTGTACACACACACACACATATATATATATATATCCGAATTTGAAGGCATTTTCAGTACACTTCCGAATCTCGATACTTTCAGAGGTGTTACTTACTTTTTAACCTAGCGTATGTAACACTCCACTTCACCGTGATTCTCTGTTATTCCCATTCGAGTTTCTTAACCCGCGCGAGAAGTTGAAAGGAAGGATGCGTTAAGGATAGACCAAAAAAGAAAAGAAACGTAGCGTATTTCGACCGTTTTCAAGCGTGGGTAGCGAGAAGAAGTGTTTGTATATTGTTTAAATGCGACAGTTTAACTCGTCGCGAATAGTGGGTCGAGGTTAAGTAAGGTAGTAATATGCGGTAAGATAATTAGATATCGTAATAATTAAGGGTTAGGGTGGCAGGAGGGTATAGTGTGGTGTTCGATGGGAACGAAGGAACTGGCTGAACCGAGGAACGACAGGAAACGAAAGAGGAATATTCTATCGAACTCTAGGCGTGTATAAATAAGATCGATCGGCGTGGAGAACAGATTGGAAATCGATGAGCCGCCACCACCTCCCCTCCCCCCCCCCCCCCCGAAAACCGCCAACCCTCGACGAGTGTTCGCAATTTTGCATCAGAAGAGTAAAAAACGGGACAAAAACTTAATTTCGTTCTTGTAAGTATTTACTTGTACGAATCCATTGTAACACTGACACGGGCTGTACATCTTGCGGCTGACCTCACGTATTCTTTAAATTCACGCATAATTATCAACATAATTATAGATACCTATACGAGTATAGCATTCAAGTAGCAAGTAATAACGATAAAAAAAAATAATGAAATAAATGTCATCTATCCTATTAAAAGAAGCATCGACGCTGTGTTTGTCTCGGCTGTACCTCTTCTGCCCTCGTTCACGATAACTCCTCGACCGTAATTCTTTCTTTCTCGTCCGCGAGAGCAAATACGCCACGAATCCAACGCTCGAAGAAACGACGGAGACACTCGTTCTTCGCTTGCAGCTTTATCCACTGGTAAGTCAAGCGTCCCTTTTTTCACGTTTATTTTAACGAACTTGGGGGGGGGGGGGAGTAACGTCGCTCCAGTGGCTTTATTTAACGTCCAGGCTTTCCTGTTCAAGTACAACAGCCGGTGGTGTCGCCAGTAAACCTTTCAACCGTAGAAAACCGCGACCGGTTCAATTCCGCTGTGACGTAAAGTTTAAGTGCACTGAGCGGTCGTGCGGGAAATACGGGTTTTCTAGAACAAATGCGATATTAGGTCGGCTATTGCTGGTAGCTTGGAACAACGAGGGGAAATGTGTCATCCCTTTACGAATCGGTGACCCGATACGAGCATTCTTTCAACAGTAGCGTAAGCACTTACAGTATTGTCTCCGTGTGTGCCCGGTGGTCGGGACTGGCGTGGGCACTCAGAATGCGCAGATCCCTAATTCCGAGTGTGCGTTTCTCGCTTCTTTCTGGCCGAAGGAGTGAGCGAGATGGACCGGTGACTGCCCAACGCATGCGCGCGACGGTCAGATAGCCAGGCACGGCACAAGTCTTTTTTGCGCCCTAGACAAACTTTTCAAATTACGCCCTATATTATAATACATTTATTTGAGATTATTAATAACCTTACTTTGAATTTTTATTCGTAGTTTAATCCACTTATAGTACAACTTGTAATATTTAATTCTAAAGTTTATTTTCAGCAATAGCAGCAATGAAAATACATACCATTTTGCACCTCTTGTCGACTTTCTGCCCTAGGCAGACGTAAGCTGCCTGTAAGCTTGGCTCGTCCCTATAAGCAAAATTGGACGTCTGTCTAGGGCAGAAAGTCGACAAGTGGTGCAAAATGGTATGTATTTTCATTGCTGCTATTGCTGAAAATAAACTTTAGAATTAAATATTACAAGTTGTACTATAAGTGGATTAAACTACGAATAAAAATTCAAAGTAAGGTTATTAATAATTTCAAATAAATGTATTATAATAAAGGGCGTAATTTGAAAAGTTGGCCTAGGGCGCAAAAAAAAACTTGAGCCGGGCGTGCGTCAAGTTTTTGCGTTGCGGTTTCGTGCTTCCGTATGTGCCTGCGATCATCGCGCACGCCCGTCGCGCACGCAAAGGACGGAGTGTCACGGCGCCCGAAAGACGGAGGGAGACAAAACATGAACGCTGTCGTCTGTCTCGTACTGTCCTCGCTCGCTTTTAGGGGCTCTCGCTCGCTCTCGTTCCATCTCGCTTTCGCCTTCGCCGGACAAGAGTGAGACAGAAGTGGTGGGGATAGCGACAGGCCTACATCGTGTAGGTACACCAAATCGGGTACATATGGAGACAATACTGTACCTCTGAATGAACTCCGATCTAATTTTTTTTCGGGCGTGTACGATACTGGGAGGTAGGTAGCAGGTTCTTAACTTGGGCAACATCCATTTTTCAATATACGTATTTTATTTCCGGTTCTTAAGTACATTCGTTGAAAATCGAGTAGAATTCAGTGGACACGTGAAAAGTCGTCATTCGATTTTCTTAGTGTATAACTATGGTTGTAAATTAAAAAACGTGGCATTTTTGTGGTACGATTTATTCAGACTTATACACTTTATGACAATCGAGTTCCAAAGATAATATGCAATAAATGACTGCCATTCGAATTGATAGAATTTTGGGCTCTTTTTATTACATTTTCCATGGTATTGTGAAGAATTGGTGGGGTTAGATTTTCGATGTCCAATGCCTTCGAATAGCCCTAAAGAAAGAAGTCTTTAAACATTCGTCTAAATGTACGTTGCGTTAAGACCACCGACGAATTATTATGTAAAAACATCGAAACAATTTTCCCGCGTTCTTGAAGGGTATACTTATTCTGCTTTATGGACAAGTAGCACCTTGACTACTAGGCTTCGCCCGGAATTTAGATTCCGATTTTATAAGAAGAAAAATTTTCTAGTCTCTTTTTATGAAAATAGTCACATTCGTTTGGATTAGTCAGGCATAATGAGCTGAGACGCAGTTCGTGATCCAAGAGTTTAACGTTCGAAAGTTCTTAAGCGACAGATAAACACAAAACATATAAACTTTCTTGCTTTATATATTAATATAAATTTCACGAGTCTCTTCTATTGCAATATCAAAACATTTACTAGCATATATCTGAAATTGAAGAAATTAGAAGCTATTAAAATCGGACGATGACTTTTGCGCCACCTGTTACATAGTGAATATACTCCCTCGTTTATGTGCAGATTCGCGATAGTCGATTCGCGCGTTCTTTGGACATTTGAATAGATTGAAAGAGCGAAAGAATTAGAGCTCGTACGCCAATGCGTAGAGCGAACAGGTTGCTGTTCCACATTCTTCTTTGTACTCGCCGTGGAAGGATGTTCAATGAGTCGATGACCTTGACCAACTCTTATAAGCGGCGCGCATTTCCGGAAGTGTCCTGATCTCGCTTCACGAGACTCTTCCGCCACGCCAAAGGGTCATCTAGTTGCCTTAAACTCATGAAACTAGGTAACAATACTCTAATACAGAGGATAATTAATCAAAACAGATACTAAAAGAATAATTTCTAATTGGTCACTCAAGCACAACCTTTCGTTACCCGCGCGTTGTACCTTTTACGTTATTATTTTTACAAATTTCTATCTGTTGGTTTTATTTGGTATTCTGAATTTTTTAAGTTAAGAATACGACTTCCCTGGAAACATAATTTTATATTAAAAACTAAAAGGCGATGCAGTTGTGTTTAAAAAAAAGGATGGAACAGAGTAAACGATCGCTATTAATACTAAGTATTGTTTTATTCACTTCCATTGCTCTGGTGGCACTCTTTACACAATAGTTCCACTTGCTACTGAGCTTTTACAACGAAAAGGTAACTACGTGTAACTACAAGGAAAGGACAAGTTTTAATAGTCTTTTCTAACATGTTTGCATTTTGTATTTGAATACAGAGGACAAGTCACTACAGTATTTCGTTAGAACGTGCAGAGCCGGATTTACCTTTCAGGGGGCCCCAGGCTGAATATTTGGTGGGCCCTCGGTTAAATGTAAAAAATAAAATGACGCTGATTTTATTTTTTTTTTATCATAATACTCGTATAATCTAAATAAGGATTTAATTTCAAAATTAATATTGAATATCAAAACTAAACATAACATTAACATAAATAAACATTAAAGATACAAGTTAATAACATAATATAAAAAAAATGCTAATTTTTCGAAGAAAATATTTAGAATGAGGGGCCCCCAGCTAAACGGGGCCCTAGGCTTCAGCCTTGTTAGCCTAAGGGCTAAATCCAGCACTGAGAACGTGCGAGTACAATGCATCTACGTCCGTGTCAACGGTGTCAGTAACCGTGAACCCGTCCGAGGATTTGTATTGCATCTGGAAAGTGACGATTATGTTGGAATGCAACGACAGTTACAATCGTGACCAGCGGCCTGCTCGCCCGAAGAGGAGGATGCGAGCTCTTCGTGTCCTCGTTGAACGCGATCGCTTCCCGCTATCAGTCTGTTGCGTGCGCGCATGCGCAGCGGTTCGCCGCGCGCAGCACCGATAAACACGGCTTCCTTTATTTCTCTCCGTATTTCCAAAATCACTTGCTAGAGTAATGCGCTTCTTAAAGCTGAATCATTACTATTATTAAATAACGTTAAATTACTATTAAATATTTTTTTGTGTACCATAATTATAATAATAATAATAATAATAGTACGGTAGCAGAGCTAAATTCTTACTACTATTATTAAATAAGTTTAAATTAATATTAAATATTTTTGCGCATCATAGTAATAATAATACGGTAGGCTTTCCTTTAAAAAAATCGAAATTCGACGACAGCTGAGAAATTAACTTAAATTTTGGATATATTTCTTCCAAAAGGTTCGATTTTATTTGACTTCTACGGCGTGTAAAACTCGCACTTTTGCCGATTCTTCTAAATTTTACATTCAAAGATTCCCGGAGCCCTTTGAATTGAGGTTTTGGAAGTTGGTAGGTGTTACTGTTGAGGAAGATCGACTGGAAAGGTAAACACACGGATTTGACGTGGGATGGGTTGCCCTCGGCGATGACGACTACCTGACCGAAGACAGGTGGCGGCTCCTTATACCATAGCGCGGGTTCAATGTGTTCAGTTTTGCTATGACCGCCGACTGGTCACGAGACATCCCTGAAACAGGTCTCCGATTTTGAGATCCTACTCGCTTCGCCTCTGCGCCCAGCTAGAATATAAGGATACCGCAATGGAGTTCCGCACCTTTGTCGTAAGTACAATCAATCTATTCTTGATTTCAACTAACGTCACTGTGGAAATGTTCCTTTGAATTACTAGTACTAGGAACTGTTATACTTGTTGGAGTCGCTGGTGAATTGAAATAAAAATCGGATAGTACAAGTTCTGACACAGTTTCTACCGGAAGCTTCACTCGATCTTTTTTATAGAATTCTAAAAACTTTATATAATTCTCCAATAGAAGGTCAAGTATTTCTCTCTATTGACAGGCAGAGAGACGTCTGTTTGAATTTATATCGAAGAGGACTGAAAATATTTCAATAGAACTGGAAGGATGATTGACGTGAAGGTATCCGCGCGCCCCGTTAATCAAAAGTAGCGGGAAAAGCTCGATAAATTCATTACGCTGGGCTCTGGTCGAAACTTATTATAGAACTGTCCCGTATTCAGTAATCGCTGGGAACCGGTATAAAGTAATACCGTTACGCAAATGCGTAATAAACGTTACTATACGGGAAAAGCTGCCTTTTTGGTCCTCTTGAATTATGCTCCCGCGTCGACCAGACGTCCAAGGATTACTCGAGTAGTAAATAATAATAATAAAGGTTGCGAATCCACGATGGGATTTTACACGAGACAAAAGTCTCAGCAGCAACTAAATGTAAATAATGGATAATGGAAATAGTCGCGGAGAGATGTGATCTTTGAAAATATATCGTGAAACATGTCTCGCGAGAGTCTAATTTCATGAAGAAATTAAAATTTATCCATTAGTGGGAACACCTTGCGAAATAATTATCTTATTAGATTAAAGTCTCATGTGAGACACGATATTTTATTCGAATCGTGGATTTGCACCTTAAAAAACGCGAATCCACGGAACAGTTGAGAAGATTCCTTCGCGGTCGCCCGTGCAGGGTCTAGAGCACCTCTGAAAAACGAGTAAATACGTCCCGGTTCGCGTGACGTAGCCTGCTAGGTAATCCTGCGCTGTAAGCAACAAGCATCATTAGTGGCAAGATTCTCGGCGATTACACGCCCGGTCTTACATTTTTTATTTTACGGGCTTGAACACCTGTTTCTTTAATTCCAGGACAGTCATTGAATCGACGGGAGTTGCAGGCGCGCGCGATAAAATCGGCCGTGAGTCTTGCGCACGCTTGTAAATGAAATTGGACGATCGTGGTTCATTTGGTTAGTGCGGATAAATCGTATCGTACGCGATTTTTAACCTCGAGATTCCTGAACGTTAAAGAGCCGAAAGAATGTAACGGCCCGCGGAGGGACGTGTTAGTGGGGGCAAGCCCAGCGCGCAAGACTATGGTCCCCGAGTATTAATAGTCCGCGGAGCGTGGACCGAGTACCGTTAAGGCCGAATACGATACGATGTATCCTCGCTAACGGGGAATGCCGCGCAAGACCGAAACCGCGTAGGCCGTAGAGCATGGATCATCGGCTGACGCGGCTGGATCGAAATTCGAATAAACCATAAAACCACGTCTAAACCATAAAGCCTCGTTCAGATTAGTCAAGTTACTTGAAGTCAAGTAACTTGACTAATGAAAGTTGAAACTTGAAACTTGAAACTACCTAGTCCTCCTTACCAATGTGAACCTGTTATTCACTTGACTTGAAATATCCTCTCAAGTTTGTTTCAAGGGCGAACTTCACTTACGCCCAAATCGGCCGCAACGCCGCAAGTTTCAAGCGAAGTAGAGAACTTTTCAAGTCACTTGACGGCGACTGACACTACTGTTACTTGAATTCAACTCGACTAATATGAGAACGAAGCTCCAAGCATCCGTTTCTCGGCGGTCCTACCTCCTATCTATCCTTCCTCTACTAGCGTTTCAGCATAAAATTCATCGGCATCTTGTCTGAAATCGACAATGAAAATTAAAGTTACACCACGAATCCTTTGCGGACGGAAATTGAGAAATTTCGCACATGTCGAGTGCGGGGATCCTCCGGGGATCCTCCGGGGATCGTCTCGTATGTGCCCATCGGCGTTCTCCGCAAAGGGGAATTTCTATGTAGCGTTGTAACGGGGTTTGTAGCGTTGTAACTGACTTTCCAGCTGATACTTTTGAGCGTGTCGTCGTATGCTGACGAGTACCAGGAGACGAAGCCCTCTAGGCCCAGTGACAATGATTTGTCGACGGAGTCTAACGAGCCGCAGGAGGGATACTACGCATTCGTCAAGTCGCCTAATGCTGAGCCGCCTAAAGTTAGGCCGCCGCCTTATATAGACAGCGATAAAGAGTGCTATGGTACGCATATCGAGTCTGTGCCACTTATTTATTCTTCGTCTGCGTAAGAGTATTTTAAATGTGTAGTCATGATTCACGGTTTTAGATACCGGTAAGCAGGGGAAGGGCTACGTTTCCGTGCACAATATCTGCGGAGACTTGAACAAGGGCTTTATCCCGAGGAATCCTATGAATCAGTACTTCAACGGATCTTCTTATCCTTTGTAAGTCGGAAAAAGGTGATCACGATCTTTCAATCGCCTGCTGCTACGTTTACGATAGAAGGTTCCTCTCTTTATAGCGCCTTGTTAAAGAACCACACGCTCAAGTTCCTGAGCAAGGCTCTGCCCATACTGAAGGCTGACGACTCCTTGCCGAAAGTCGCCACCGTCCAGTCCTACTCTCAGAATTCGTGAGTAGACGTTTACCAGCTAGCTGCTAGAAGGATAGACGCGTTTCACTACATTCGCACGGATCGTACACTCTGTTTATTCCCGCAGCGTGGACACCGACGAAAAGCGAAGTAGGAGCAAACGGTCCACCGGAGAGCCGGAGAACGCTTTGGACTCCATTCGAAACGGGCGGAAGTTCTGCGAGAATGGAGCAGGAGTGTAAGTGATCGAAACGGGGATAGACATGTATGTCTATCAGCATGACGGAGCGTAAGCTGGGACCTTTTTTTTTATTTTTTCTTAAATGTGTTTATTTTGCCATATAAAATACATAACAGATTATATAAATGTATGCTAGGTATAAACGCAGCCGAATTGACACCTTGTTTCAATAAAAAAAAATTTAGTTTAAACATCAGTCTATTACGAGCGCTCGTGCTTAAAAAGTAAAGGTTAAATTTTCCTGTCTTTTCAACGACAGCGCGATTGCACATTGATTTTTCTGGAAAAATCAGCTCTCAACCAGGAAACGTAAGCTGGGACTACTCGCCAGGGAAAGGTACCTGCCTACCTACGGGCGCGTCGCGTCGCGTCGCGTCGCGTCGGTTAGCTTCAGATGCATTCGGCTCGTGTTGATTCGTTACTATAACCACTGACTTACGCGATTTACCCGTATCGCTACCTTACCACACTCCGCAGTTTACGCTCCGTCTATACTATACAATGTATAATGTATAGGTATCTATGCTTGAGACTTTCAAGTTTCCATTCGACCATTATTTCCCCCTCTTTCTCGATCCGTATCAAAGGGTCTGCATGCTGTACAAGGCCATCCAAGGTGAGCCACTGGCCACGTCGGCCGCCGAGCGCCGCGACGAGCCATCCACCCCCGAGTACCGGCAACGAACACCGCCACAGGAGAAAGCAGAGTACACCGGCCCGCCCACTCCCTGTCCAGCCAAAGTGGAGTACGCTACTCCCGTGTTCGCCAAGAACTATCAGGGGATTTGGCGCTACGTGGTGCAGATACCCTACGAGGGCTACTTCACACAAACCATCGAGGTCACCAGATGCATGTAAGCATCCCGTGATTCGGCAACTCTCCCCTCGTACACCTTTTATTTTAGGGCGCATCCTTTTTGTCTATGCTGTGCTGTACTGTGCTGTACTGTGCTGTGCTTTTATTATAAGTACAGCCTAAGTAATATTACAGACTACACTCAACTTGAGGAAACAAGAGAATTCTGCAACTGAATAATTCGACGATGGAGGATAAAAATTTGATTCGCGACTCGTTGAGTAAAGATAACTCGGGTTATCATTATTCGACCACGGATTTATACTGACTTTATACAAAGTGACCGTTCTCATCCACTGGCGATTCGAAATTACTTGCATCACTTTTAACCCCACTTATTTCTCGCAGGCAGTCGAGGTGCCATTACCTAGACGGCGGCTGCCTGTCCTCGCCGCGGTGGACCAGCCTGTTGGTCGCGGAGATCTTCTACCCCGACACGATTCTGGAGGAGAACCAGAACTCCAGGTACAGCGGGCTCAGGGACACGGTCGGCTCGCCGCCCCCAGTCCACGACTTCCAGAACTACCAGCAGTACCTGCAGAAACGCGCCGGCGAGAACGAGGCCCGCACCAGCGCGGCCTCCCAGCAGCACCACTGCGACGGCGTCGACGAGATGGGGTGCTTCCAGGTAATTACCGAATTCGGCGATGCCATACTCTAAATTCTATCTAAAGAATATTTAAGAAAAATTGATTTAACGCAATTCCATCGAAGGGGTCCTACCTCACCAGGTAGCGTCTTCCGTAATATATTTTTAACAAAATTTTCAATATGGAGCCCCTTTCCCTTACATTGGGGATGCCGCAGGTAAATTTTCACATTTGATCGGTGCTTCCGTTTCAGGTGAGACTGTATTACGACTGGTTCCTGGTACCGGGCAGCTGCAAGTGCTGGCGCCCGGATTACTTCACCCGGTACGTTCGTCGTAGCGGGTCTAACGTCGAATTGTGATGGAAGGAGACACTTTCGGGTCAAGGCGGGGACGTTATCGTTTGATACAAGCGCGAGATATCAGCGTGCGCCGGAACGGTGACACCTCGTCCCGATTTAATGCACTGGCTTTAATATGCGATGTGTCCTGTCGCATCGAATCTGCAACATTGTGCGCACCTTAAGACTGAAGACTGAAGAAATTGAAATACCGTTCGCTTTTTACGCGGAACGCTGTGCAATGCATCCGAGCACGTTTCACATCGTCACCGGTCACGCGTTCGCTACCAAGCATTTCCTTCCCTTCTTTTTTCAGAATTATTTTAATTAACGCCTGACACATTCCTGTTCCGCCGCTGTGCACTCGCGGATCGCATCATTTTCGTCGATTAGTAACGCTGATTCATTAATAGAGTAGAGGAATATATCTCTATTTATATCGGTACGATCATTTATTCTGATAAGATTCATGGTAAATGCGGCGCGAGGAGAAATTCGAGATAGAATTCTCCCGCAAGAATCACGATCGAATATAGCGCGTAGAGATTATTTATATTGTACTTTAAATAATGTCGAGTGATATCGGGTACGCGAGCCCGCTATCTGCTTGTTTCGAAGGTGGGAACGTCACTCGTCACGCCACCGTGGGCTCCTGAGTGTGCCTTTCTCATTTCTGAACGTCTTTCTGTGTGGATACCTTATTTCTTTCATCTAACTTATTTCTTTCAGCTTCTATTTATTCCTGCGAATTTAACGGCACTTGTAACTTTTTACGTTCGAAGATGGTGTGCTGACAGCCACTACTACTAAAACTCGTTTCTCAGGGCAATTTGACTAATTCGCTTTTAAAATAGCATACACCAACTTCGGGCCTGCACAAATAATCTGTGTATAAAAACTGTACTTCTCTCTCTCTCTCTCTCTCTCTCTCTCCCTCTCTCTCTCTCTCTCTCTCTCTCTCTCTCTGTGTCTCCCTCTCTCTGATTATTTACCACGATTAATGTTATTTTCTAGCCTAGTTGATATCGTGCAGTACATTTATAGCGTGTCTAGACAACTGTCAGTCTCGATTTACGAAGTAACATGGACGAATAAATGATTACGAAACCAGGCAATAAGGCAACGAGCACATCGATTATCCAGAAACTATATACATATATATCGTATTCGGTTACTACTCCGCCCATCTCCATTTTGCCCAGTGGCGGATTTAAGGAAAACGGCACAGGTGGCAAACGTTATTGGATACTCTGTATAATAACAGAATAATTCAAGTAAATTAAAATAGAAAAAAATAATAATAAATTTCCATTTTGTATCTGCACCCATCCACATTTGAAAATTTTCCCACAAATAGAAATAAAAACTTATCAACTCGATAACTACTGCTAATAAACGTGAAAATACATATTTTTCAATTAGAGTTTTCTTTTTAATTCCAAGTCGAAGCAATAATTTCATAAACAGTTTTTTTTTAATTTACTTGAACTTGGTAAATATGGAGCTGCAAGTTCCTCAAGTACAAACAAATTTAGGCAGGTGTGGTATAAAAATTGAACGTTCGGATGCAATAAGGGGGTTAGGGTTAGCGCTCGAAAATGCGAAAAAGTATTGTCCAACCGCTAAGAAAAAGTGGAAAATTAAATTGTGTTAAACTGGATTTTAAAAAATATAGTGTTGTAAAGCTCGTCACGGCACACATTTGTTCTATTTACAGTTTTTTTTTATCGAATCATTAGTATTCGAGATAAAAATTATAAACAAAAAAAATTTCTTCGGCCAGAGTCAATATCTTTTTAAACATAAATTGCGATAACTTGTGTAAATATTAACGGATCATTATGAAACTTGAAACATGAAACTCAGAAAACTCTTGCGAAGCCATAAAATGTATGCACAAAGCCGTTATATTAAAAACTGTAATAATATTTAATTGAAAAGTAATACTGGACATAACACATGTTTTTCAATGTTCGCCGTTAAAAAGTATCGAGGTAATTTTGAGGTACATATAACTTGCAGCGACAAAGTTTTTTCTTAATATACAAGCAAGATTTTCACCAATTTTTACACTGATTAATAAATACTTGTAGAAGATATGATCACCAACAGTCAACATCCGTGTATAATTCGGTATTTAGCAGTTGTATATAGCACTCGCGTTGACATTTGGCGCCGTGCAAGACTTATATACCTATATCGTCATATCTTCTACAATTATTTATTAATCGGGGTGAAAATTAGTGTGAAAATCTTGCTTGTATATTAAGGAAAAACTTTGTCGCTGCAAGTTATATTTACCTCAAAATTGCCCCGATACTTTTTAACGGCGAACATTGAAAAACATTTGTTATGTTCAGTATTACTTTTTAATGAAATATTATTACATTTTTTTAATATAACGGTTTGGTGCATACATTTTATGGCTCCACAAGGGTTTTCTGAGTTTTATGTTTCAAGTCTCATAACGATCCGTTAATATTTACACAAGTTATCGCAATTTATGTTTAAAAAGATATTAACTTTGGCCAAAAAAATTTGTTTTGTTTATAATTTTTATCTCGAATACTCATGATTCGATAAAAAAAACTGAAAATAGAAAAAATGTGTGCCGTGACGAGCTTTACAACACTATATTTTTTAAAATCCAGTTTAACACAATTTAATTTTCCACTTTTTCTTAGCGTTCGAACAATTCTTTTTCGCATTTTCGAGCGCTAGTCTCCTTATTGCAACAGAGCCTTCAATTATAGGAAACAAAAAAAATGTAGTGCTTGGATATAATCATATTTTTTTTTAAAATGGGACCTTGGCGGTAACTGCTTCGCCACTGGTTTTGCCCCATAATTTAATTCGCCTTGGAATTCCGATTTTCCTTAAACATGATCCCAAGAGGCCCCATTTTCAAAAAAAAAATTATTTTATCCAAACACTATATTTTTTCTGCACTGCTACAATTAGTCCGTCTTTAGTAAACTATCTGTTCATGTTCCCGAAGAATGGGCCTCTCACAATGTTTGTCACCTGGGTCATTTTCCGTAAATCCGCCACTGCATCCCAATAATAACTAAAGCGTCCTTTAATATTTAACACGGGTCAAGACGGACCGCGCTCCCCTCAGCCAAGGACGAAGCAACATACATATAACTGGAACCACGTTTGCACTTCCAAAAATGCCAGTAGTCTAGGTCAGGTCTCCCGTCCTCAATTCTACGCCTCAAGTTCTCGTTGCACTGGCTCGGCGCATACGAAACCAATCTCTCCACCCAGGTGCCCAAAAAAGCAAACGACCTACCTATCTACCTACCTATCTACCTACCAACCTACCTACCTACCTACATACCTACCTACATATCTACCTACATACCTACCTACCTACCTACTTACTACGACCTTCGCGTTACCGCCAAGGAACGGCAACGCGTTTCCCCTTCAAACCGCTGCGCAAAACATTCGAAATAACTAGCCCGAATTTCGGATAACGTGGTTCGACGAGAGCCGTGTTCATTTACAACGTTATACCCAGCGTGTGTAGGTATCGCAAAGCTGGATCAATACCTGGGGGCGCGGATAGACGAGGCGAGAGGTAACGGCGACGTCACTAGAGCGAGGGAGACGGAGGAGTCGCGTGCTTTTAATTTGCCATAGTGTGTGCGTGGCTAATTTCCAATTCCGTGCGTGAGTTCGCAGCCAGCGGCGGAATCGATAGCCTGTTAATCGAAACCCCTATTACATGACTCGAATGGTAACTTATTCTTCGGATGCAAGCGCTTGAATGAGATCGTGCGACAAGGTTCTGGTGTGTAATACCTATGAATCGCAGGACTCTACCGGTGGTGATACTTCACCACTGCGTATCAATTACAATATCCATTAACATCGTCGATTTAATCTAATCTAAGGACTGGAAGCGCACAGTACACCTGTTTCAGAGATTGATCAGTAACGCCTATCTCTGCCTCAAACACATTCTCCCACGTGATTCAGTGCACCGCGCCACATACTCGTTTATGCGAACACAGGACTTACACATGCACGGGAGCGGTGACAGCGCGGCTGCTGCGCCAGCTGAAACGAAATATGTACTGGTGGGGGTCGCGCTACGTGAATGTACATACATACAAATAGCGCTGCGGCAGGATATCGCAAGGGGGTTGCGACGGGAAGCTAGTTCAGTGTCGACCGGCGGCGGGTAACTGTCACTTCAGATCGCGTCGCCGTTCTAGCACGATCATATTTTCCGTTGGTCCTCGGCGACAGAAGCGCGGAACACGCGAGCGACCCTGCCTAACGATCGGCCGATTCGATACCGGGAAGCTTCCCACAGCTTCGTCTAACCAGAAACAGAGAACAACGCAGTTTCGATACACGAAACCGCTCGCTAAAAATACTTTCGCCGAACGATCGGTGGCGCTACGGGGGGGTCGGTGATACCAACGATCAGTGATGCAGAGGTGCAGAGCAGAAGCGTCCCAGCCGATGCCAGTGAGATCGTGCTTCCGTCGTCCGTCTTTTAGGACGCGCTCGTGATACCATGAAACATCGTGAAGTCAAAACGGCGAACGGTCGGTCCTCGGTTGATACCGTTTCGCGGGGTGCCCCCCTCTCGTTCCTCGAGACCGTCGATGTGGATTATTGCGCGGACCCCGTGAGAAACCGAGGGTGGTGAGATCGGTCGCTAAGGATCATGGAGAAACGGCCGGATTTGCGTTGTGCGTTTCGTCGGTCGCGATAAGTCGCACGAAGAACAGTCGCCAACGTCGAGCGAAGATTCAACGCGGTCGTTAATCACGCGAAATGACCGTGATACCTTGACGGACGTAGATTCGTTTCCCGTGGCACGCGCGCAATCCTGCCGCGAGCTACGTGAACGAGGCAGAACGATCGCGACCCGAGAGTGGAGTATGAACGCCGATTATCAGGTGCGTACTAATTGTGTTGTGCTAACGGGGGGTAGGGGGGAGGAGGGCTTCTTGCTGTGCGACGTTATTTGTTGGTTCGATACGAGCACCGAAATCGCGGGATTTATCGATCCCACGAGGTTATATGGAATTGCAGGCGTTTCTTCTTTGCTATGTAAATATACACGTAGATGAAAGAGATCTTTGTTTATTTTCCGTTGCGGGTGATGTAAGCGGAACCGTTAAGAAAACGTGCGCGAACATCGGGACCGAAAGAGATGGGGGTTTAAAATTATTACTTCAGTGTACAATATGTAGCGGTTGCTGGCTTTAGAGAGGTATACTGGGTCATTAGCTTTTTGTCTCGCCAAGAGCAAACCTGTGCCAAGATAATTGCGAATATTATCGTATCTGTGACACAAAGCGCCACGCGCGGGAGGTGCTGGTTCAGAGCCCCGGGACAGAAATAGTTGCGAAATAGGTTATGATCGTCCAAGTGGTCCGGTCACGCTGGATGGTGGCAATCTTTTGCTGATGGAGCTGAAAGGGAAGGAAGAGTGTCTGAGAAATATTTCAAACGTCCTTTGGAGAGTTCTTTTAAGGGGACAATAGATAAAGGTTCGCTGAACTTAAATGGAAATTTCGCCGGTACTCGATGGCGCCACCGGATTCAAAGGATTAACAAAGGGTTGGAGAATTGCAGGTTTTCGTGACCTACATTAGCGCGGCACGAGCTGATACTGCGGCAATCGAGACGAGTGTCTTAGCACGTCTGTGATCGGTAGCTGATCCTCGGCGATACTATAAGTATGGAAACCTCTTATCGCTCTCCTGTATGTCTTACATATACCAACGAGCGGTTTTTCGCCATTTTTCTCGTTGCCCCTTCCCCTTGCGATTATTACCTCCATTCAAATAACCGATCATGCACGAGCGATTTTACTTTCGCAGTGTCACGCGTGAAAGTAGTCGATACGCGGCTTAATTAAAAACAAGGTAAGGCTCGACCACGTTGCTTAGGGAAGCCACTTCGCGATGTACGTGCAGTAGTACGCGGTAACTTGTGTTTCTTTAGTTCCCACCTCTTTATACGGCAAGCGAGATATATTTAAAGATTTGAACGTTTCAATTATTATTTAAAATTTAAATAGATACGCGGTATAGTGTGAATCATCAATTCTTTCGTCACCAGCTGTAAACAAGATTATAAAGAGTCGGATATTTGTAAAAAAAAAAAAACGTTTATTTTGCAAAAGTCTGGGACAGCCGTGCATCTTGAGGCAAGATTTGCCGCGGCTACCGCGCTGGAAAATTATACTTCTGTCGTCACCACGAATTTGCGGTTTTCTTTAGCCCGACAGACACGCGTTTCCGTTAGACGTCGTGTTTCACTTTATCCGAATGAGCGATGCCTGCGCATCTGAATTTACTTGACTTCGAACGCCGTATAGTTGGGGGAGTATTTTCTGGGGGGTTACCACTTTTTTTTAATATATATATTATTAACCCTTTAGCGCCCGCACCTAGATCCCGTTGAAGGAAAAATATCCCGTTTTGTTTTTATCGTTAAAAATGGTCTGAATTTATATATTTTCAAACAAAAAAAATTTTTTATTTTTTTTAAATTTATTTTTTTCAGAGGTCAAAATGCATAAAACCAAAGAATACAGGGTTCAGATAGGTCCAACTTTCTTCAGTGAATAAAACTACACTAAACATGTATCACTTAAACTGTTGCAAACAGCGAAACGCGAATACAAACGGCGAAACGGCACAAAAAAGTAATGTATCATATATGATACGTTTGGCGCTAAAGGGTTAAGTTAGAATTATAATCTAAAATGCTTATTTTTAATGTGTCTTTTTTACCGTATTAAATTTATCTTACCTTATATGGAGAGTGGGTGGGTGGGTGGGTGGTTCACAGGTTATTTGAATATTATAAAAGGGGGTGGCGACTCAAAAAAAGGTTTGGAAACACTGTTCTAAGTTAACTGACAATGAGTTTTATTACATAAATATATTAATTTTCTCTGTATTAAAAGTTGTTTTGTCCAAGTTAACTGAGTTTTATTACGTAAATATAGTAATTGTAATAAAAATTATATTAAAATATCATAATAAAAATAAAAGGCAATATTAGTATTATTAAAACACTAAAAAACATTTTATTTAGGTATATAAGATACGTGTAAAATATACATGAAAAATACATAGTTTTATTGATTTTATCTTCAAGTAAATTGCTATTGCGAATAGATTTCCCTGATAAAAATATAAATACCACTCAGTTTAGCACTTTGTTGTGGAAAAAATTGTATGGCAACCTGATACAATAGCTTTTTGGTACAGAACAATAAAAATTACAGAAATATTAAAACTTCTTTAAAACAAAAAGATCTTTTTTAATTCAAAATTATAAATATACATACTTTTGTCCAAATTATCTATATTTATGGTATAACAAACACTATTTAAAAGAATACACAAACAACAACGAATAATACACGAGGTCACTAACGTTGTAGTTTTTACGTTATAATAAACATATGTATGATAATAAATTATTGATACTGTATTAGTTTCATGGGGTACCTACTATATTTCGCATTCATATTCCTTATTTACGTACTGATACTTACATAAGATAACTAGATCAGAATTGAACATTGATTATTTCGGTTTTGTCCATTCATTGCCGCACTATGCGCCGCTCTAACCGTGGACGCAGGTTCTAACGCAGCGGAAAAGCCTAGTCGTCTCTATCACAAAGAGCCTATTGGCTTTTCTTATCGCCTTTGCATATCGCAGTTCCTTTTCGTCAATATGCTAATCTCATTGTTGAAAACGATTCGCTTTATTTGACGAACGTTACCGCCACTGACGCACTCTTCTCCCTCCGTTCCCCTTCAAACGCCCCCGCAATCGTGCCACCAATCTTTCGGTAGAAGTAATTCCCTACGAATTTATACGCCACGAGCCGATAGAAAATCTCGCGCGCTCTTTTTTATTCTACTTCGCGGAACCGGCAGTTACATAAAGGGTTATTTCGCGTATCCGATGGTAAGGCATCATAAAATTTTAATTCGCGGTGTTATCGAGACGCGTGACGCCACAGAACTGCCGGTAATTTATTTTTACTGCCCGCGGTATGTCCGTCCTTGATAGCGTATCAATCGGTAACTTTCTCGATTCTGTATATCCTCGAGATATGGAAAAAGAATGTTCGATCACGCTACTTCAGACTAATGTTTGGATAGGTAAGTTCTATTTCCATTGTAGATTACGGAGAAGTAGGAGGTACATATTATTTCGCTATTGAACGAGATTGTTTTCTCGATTTTTATTACCAAGCGCGGGCTTATTCGTCATTATCTGCTTGATTTCACCGCACACGAAATTGCACGCTTCCTGACACCACGTTGGGTCGGTCAACTGCTTGCGAAACGTGTGGCCCGTGTTTTAGATTCTCGGTGGTACACAACAGTAACATTTACATTTCAGTAGCCCTCGAAGGAAGAGAAAATATCACGTACTCTTTGTTTAAGAGTTAAAAACGTCAACACCTCCCCACTATCGTCACAAAGGAGTATCGCCGGAAGCGCGTATCTCTTATCGCTTCCCTCTACAACTTTGGTCCCCAAACGCTTCCCAATTTCAGCTGTTTGCGTTCATTAAGCTCAGTCCAGCGGGCATAATTAACGCCTTATCTCTCGGTGTCGGTTGCTATTTTTATAGCGAGGTATCCCCTGAAGAATTTAATTTCCTTTCTTGTTAGCGGCGAATAATCACATTTCATGCGCAGCCCCGCGCAGCGATTCTACCCTGGTTTGGCGAAGGTTGAGAAGTGAGTGAAAGGTAAGATAGGAAAAGGGGGACAATTGCGTTTCGTCCCCCGGGCCTGCTAGTGGACCCATAGCTGAAGACTTACAGGCCCTGCCTTAGCTGCTGGGATGTTAGGAGATTTGACAAAACGTGTATACCTACAATGGCGGACGAAACAAAGTTTAAAACCTTTAAAATCGCGTTACGTTTTTAGCATTGGTTCAAACGACTTTTCTTTTTTAGCTAGAGTGATTAGTTTGTTAAGTGACGTGTTCCGTTGCTTTTTAAACTTTCTCTTGTGAGCCTGCAATGAAAATTAAAAAATCCCGTTTGCAGATTGAAGTAAGTTGTATACATGCCTAATCCTGATTTCGAGAATTTCGCGATTTTCGACCTTATTATGCGATCTTTAAGCGTTTATAGCTCAGAGCAGCGTTAACCGATTTCATAAAATTTTGACGAAATTTTAGGCATGTATAGAATTTACTTGGGTCTACAAACGGGATTTTTGAATTTTCATTACAGGTTCACAAAAAAGAAAGTTTAAGAAACGACCTTTACTATTTTTTCCTTATAGCTAAAAAAATCAACTCATGTCGTTTGGACCAGTTCTAAGAAAGATATGCGATTATAAAGATTGTAAACTTTCTTTCGTCCGCAACTATATACAATATACGAAAGGGAATAGATGAGGTAGCACTAGCGAGAGAGTTGGCGGAATCGGAGTTGTCGCTACACCCGGGACTGATTATCCGTTTGATTCGCAGGTGCTGGTAATATGATGAAACCATCCATGAAGATGGGGGTGATAGCGTTGATAGGTGTGCTCGTGGTGTTCTATCAATATCATCTGTCCACCGGGGTCCGTTTCGATCAGCTGACCGACTTCAACACCGGCGGGTCCGCGGAAGAGTCCCGCGTGCTGTCTCAGGATGAAGTGGAGAGCTACGCGAGGACGTCCACATTTACGGAGGAGATGGTAAGCAGAGTTGGGTATTATTCGAATAACTTGATGTTAATCGCAATTCTTATTCGAGATTATTCCAATAAAAGTTCAAGCCTCCGGCGGAGGCTTAACTCGATTACTCAGAACGGCATCTCCCTATTTGTAGATCAAGAGCGCGGTGCGCAGGGTTCAAGAAAGAAACGGGCTGAGTCCAGACGTGGCAACGTTACTTGTCCAGGAGTTGCTGACTCATTTGAACAAGAATACTTTCGACGTCCCCGAGAACGGCTCCAAGATCCAACGACCACCACTACCACCCACGGTCCAGAACGTGGCCGTGGCGCAGAAGCAGCCTTCGAATAAATCCACGAGCACCGCGGAGCCGCTGTACATAATCACGCCCACTTATCGCAGGCCGGAGCAGATCCCGGAGCTGACCAGGATGTCGCACACCCTCATGCTGGTGAAGAACGTCCACTGGCTGGTGATCGAGGACGCGACTGCGGCCACCAAACAGGTGACCGCGTTGTTGGCGCGGACGGGGTTGAAGTTCGAGCACCTCACTGGTAATTCTTTTAGTCTGATAAGCGAGATTAGTCTCTCGCGTGATTGATCCTTCCTCCTTGTATCGCTCGCAGCTCCCATGCCCGAGAAATACAAGCAGAAGAAGGGCGCCAAGCCGAGGGGCGTGTCGAACAGGAACCGAGGATTGCAGTGGATCAGGGCGAACGCGACCACTGGTGTCTTCTACTTCGCCGACGACGATAATACGTACGACATATCCCTCTTTGACGAGGTAGGCCGAACGCCTGCTCCACGCGCGCGCTAAGCTGTTCGTGTGAATATGTATTCATTAGAATGGCGTTAGAATGGCGACAGGAGCGGCGAGTATTCTGTTTTAAAGGGTGCCCGGCAACTCTGATCTTAGATTCAAGGAGTTGCTAAACGTTTCAGATCCGCAAGACCAGGAGTGTGTCGATGTTCCCCGTGGGCCTGTGCACGAAGTTCGGCCTGAGCTCGCCCATCATCAAGGACGGAAAGTTCGTCGGGTTCTACGACGGCTGGATCGCCGGGCGGAAGTTCCCGGTCGACATGGCCGGGTTTGCCGTGAGCGTCAAGTTCCTGCTGCAGAGGCCGAACGCGACGATGCCGTTCAAGGCCGGCTACGAGGAGGACGGCTTCCTCAAAAGCCTCGCGCCGCTCGAGCCGAGGGACATCGAGTTCCTCGCCGAGAACTGCACGAGGGTGCTGGCCTGGCACACGCAGACGAAGAAGAACGAGCCCAGCGTGGGGCTGGACTCGAAGCTCTACGGCGGGACGAACCTCGTTAAATTGAAACAGCAAATAGTATGATGTTCGCGGGACGGCGCCAAGGAGAGAACCCTCGGTTCGATCTGGCCGCCCGAGCGGCATCGAAGCGGGATGCATTAATGAGTAATGTGACAAAGTGATTCAGTGCCTGAACTATTTTAAAGTACGGTCAGCGTAGCGATGACTTTTCTTTTCTTTTCTATTGGTTATGGAGAGGATAAAAACGCAGGTCTTCTCTAGTAGCGATCGGAGACGGGAGTGCGCACGGCCGCCAGCTTTGTTGCAAAGGTATGGCTCTGTGTGGGCGTGACATTGATAGTTATTTTATATTGTATACATTGATATTTAAGTTTTAGTTGTTACGATAATTAGTACGTACCTTGGAGGCCAATGACCAATTAGCCGAATTAGCGCGACAAAGATAGTTCAGTTGGAAGTTAGTTGAAAGAGAGACGTTATGGGTTATATGGCAAGAGGAGGTAAAAGGATCGTGATGGGAAGAGTACAATGTCTCGCGTTTTCTTCCGTTTTGCTTTATTGAACGTTTGCTTTTCATACGTGCCTGAGAGTAAGTCTGATACATGAGCGATGGATATGCATTTTTAAACAATGTAAAGTGACTTAGGCCCGTTACAAATCTTCAACGGGGTTGTTTTTATGTCGCGTTTAAATACTGTGTTGCGCGAGATCGAGACATTTCAGGACCTTGCAGCGGAGGGGTCGCAACTTCATTTTTTTACAGTTTTTCAGTCATGGCGTGTGTGTGTGCGCGCGCACGTAGAAAAATCTCACATCGTTTGATGCACGCTTTATGCAAATCCGATACCAAATTAGCGATTTATTACAAATGAATAAAAATAGAAATATTAATATTAATAATATATTTAATTATTTTTTATTTAATATTTTTATTGTGGGATCAGGAACCCCCATACCATAAGAGTGGGCACGGAACAGCAACATCGTGGGGAGTCGGCGGTAGCCGAGGTGGCTGGCCAGCGCGCAAATCTAGAGATCGCGGGTTCGAGTCCCGGTGAGGCGACTTCTTCCCTTTTTTCCGTGACCCTACATTATTATAGGATAAATTTTCGCCAAATTAGAAATAGAAACTTATCAACTCAATAACTAGATACTCGATAATACTTATTATGCGAAAATACGTAGATATTTTTCAATCAGTGTTCTTTTCTTAACGTTAAGTCAAAGCAATAATTTTATAAACAGTTTTTTCTAATTCACTCGAAGTTGGCAAAGATGACCCCCCCCCCCCCCCCCCCTCACCCACCTCCCTTACTGCAAGGTCCACATTCACTTTTAAGATACAATGCTTGCACCATGTATCAGGCGATCAATCTCTGTAAGCGTCTTGGCAGAACAGCGTTTATTCGAATGTACAGCAACTTAATATTTATATCGCGGAGGGTTATGTTAATTCTGATCGATTGAATTTCTGTCTCGAACCGTTTCCGTTCAATCGTTCGTTCCTTTCGAGTTACTTGCTCGTGAAACGAATCGCCTATATATGTACGTATATTGTGGTAATAATAAGGATTATTGTACAGCACCCGACGGAAGCAGTTTTCAGTCGTGGATTACGAATATTCATATCGGATGCATGCGTAGGTAGGGAAACGAAAAGAGATACGGTGTAAATGTTTCCTGAGATCTGCGACAACGCTGCACCGAGTAATTTTTAATTAATACTTTTATTCGAGAGTCGAGCAGCTCGTCGCAGGCTTGTTGCGAATCCCTCGAGCCAGCATCTTAACGCGTAACGTCGGTTATCAAAGTAATACGAGTGATATATGTAGGATATCTCTGAGCCGTATAAGCTTACCGCCAGTTTCTAATGATTGAAAGTCAATCAAAGATTTAATCTCCGCCCCAGTTGCTCGAGAGAAAGTAGTATTTAGATGCCGTGGAGCATCGCGCGTGTTATCTAGTCCAACAACAACCAAATCAGAACGCCAGAAATGTGTCGCGGTATCGGCTGTGTGTGTGTGTGTGTGTGTGTTCTTTTAAATCCGTAGAACTGATAATCTCCCAGATAATAATTAACATCTACGATCGTCGAGCAGTGTCGACGACACATTTATGGCCGCGATATATAAATTGTTAAGTAGATTGCGCGTGGCAGGTCTGCAATTCGCCCACCACAATCTATTCGAGCGGAGATATCATGAAAGCAATAACTCGTTGTTAGGTGAAATTGGCTTTGCGCGTGGATGCTAATGCCTCCGATGCGATGATAAAAACGGCCGGCACTACGTTTAATCATGATTAAACAATTAATATAATAAAATGAGAATACCGTCTTGAGGATTGTGACGTTTAGGGGTGCTCGAACGGCGTGTAGTATTACCGCTCTCGAACGGTAGCATGTCTCGCACAGAGCGTCACACGCGCGTGTCCCAAGCGCGTGGTTTACTCCTGTGGTTCCATCGGTTTCATCGTCTTTGCAGGGCACTAATAGTCAACGGTGACAATAAATGCGATACCTTTACTTTGAGCCTTCTTCAATCCTCCGCTACTTGCCGTTAATTATTTTAAACTCGAGCAGAGACGTTGGATAATGTAGCGTGGAAATAGTCGTACGGCAGATATCACTTCTTACTCAATTAATCGCACGCTGGGCCACGCTCGTGTGCAGTCGTAGACTTAGAGACTTGGAACATGTACTACACCTGAAGGAAGCATGTATGTAATGGTTGACGGAATGCTCCTGTCCCTACCGTCGTCTACATTTTCGTCCATTGCATGCTTCCTTCAGGTGTACATGTTCTAGCATGTGTAGCACACAAATGATATTCCTTTGTATGATTTATCCATTTCCTTCATCGTTTCTTCCAAAATTTCGAAAATAACTAAGGAAATAAGGGATCCCCGTATGGGCTCGAATTTGTTACGTGGATGATACGTACCGTTGAAATTAACTTCCGCGAGTTTTCGTGCGATAATGATTGCGTCTGACAATGGAGCACGGCGACGATACTCGTGACAGAGCGGAAGGCGAAAAAGCATAGGTGTAACTGTGTAAACGTGCGCGGCGCACACTTATAAGACTGAGATTGCGAGCAAGGTTTTTTAACGAAATTTTTAAAAACGCAAAACACAACGGTCGAAGTTAATTATTAATCGCAGAGCCGTAGGAACTTAATAATTGTCCAAACAGTTCAAGTCCATCCGTTTCTCCACGCGCTGTAACGAGTATCGTTGCTCCGACCGAAACATATCCTAACTATGGCATTAACAACGTTTCGATTATGTAACCCCGAGTGACGCGGATAAGAGAACGTTGCGACGTGCGCGGAATTTTTCTGTTGCTGCTGGGTTCCCCGAACGGACTTTTACCAATTCACGCGATTCAATACAAAACTGTCGATGGATTTCAGTCGAGCCAGTTACTATATGTAGTCGCGTTACGTTGTTAACGTTACGTAGAAGTGGAATAGGCGAAATAGACACGGAGATTACCGCCTGTCAGCGACAATTCATGCTTAGTTAGTTACTTACTGTTCCTTATAGACGAATGTAACAAGAGTAATAATAAACAATGATGTGATATTCTAAGCTACGTGTTTGAGTATGTAAATTGTAGAATTATAGATCAGTGATTCCCAACCCGTGCGGCCGTGGGTCGTCAAGTGTTTCCTGTAATGGTGCACTCAGAATTTAATCTTGGGGAGAGCCGCCGAGTTGATGGGATACAAATATTCTTAATGAAAATTCAATAAAATTAATTTATTTATTTAATTAAATAATTAAATTTATTTAAAAGATAAAATCCAGCTTTCTTTTCTTTTTACAAAGCGCCTGAATTATTTCAATCGTGGTTATATTAATCTCCTTCTTACTTTTTCTTCGGGGGCTGCGCCACTGTTATTTTTAGTTGGCGAACTTAGAATTATATTCTGAAATACCTATTTTTAATGCGTTTTCTTTACCTTATTAAATTTACTATTTAAGTATCGTGAAAGGGGAGCATGACTAAAAAAATGATTGGGAAAAACACTGATATAGATTATAGAACGTATCGTTGGGTCTTTCTTTTTTCAGGAAAGAAATAGAACATTGTTAAAAGTCTAACGATTTATTAACGAAATCATACATTTGTCACGTGATACTTTTAATTTACCAAGAAATCCTTTGAGGATGGAGTTGATCGCTCCAATAGCATGTCTTATTAACGAAAATATAGAATTGTGCAATGTTCACCGTTAACATAGTAACCGATTCCATGATTATTTGCCAGTCTCTTGGTTTCTCAATGAGTAAGCGGTAAAGAATGTATGGAATGATAAAGTAGCGCGGCTCTATGAGCAGCTGAGGGATGAGGACTATAGAAATCATTAAAAAATAATTAATCTGTGTCGTAAACCTCAAGTGCTTGATTCCGCGCAACATTGTGTACAAAGTAAACGAGTAGATAGGTATTAACAGATATTTAAAGAACTCGTATCTGCCCATGAATCTATTCCAAAAGTAAAACACGTAATGCCTATTGTCAGCCAATACGTACGGATGAACAAGAGTATTAGAACGAACTATCACGGTGAGAAGTGCTACGATCAAACTTCCGCGAACCCAATGTGTCTGAAGGAAATTGAAATAACTCTTCCAGTGAACGATCATGTATGGCCACAAGAAACAGAAGAGGAAAACAGAGAAATATAAAAGTTGAGGGATATGAATAGTGGGAACATGGGCAGCGCGATCGCCAATTACAATACCTTTGTTCCAAATAACAAATGCAAGGAAGGTTAAACCAACTGTTGCATATGGAAGCAGTCCTATGCACGTTCGGAAGACAAATTTTTCAAACCAAGTTCGTCCATGGCCCCATTCTTCTATTATCTTTCTCCACAGTAACTAAAAACGATATCATATCAAGCACAAGCAAAGTCGCTACGCAACTTCTGAATATATCAATTAAATATACTTCATCTAATCTACTCACTCTCAAATAACTTAGCGAACTATACTCCTCGAGTGAAATGGATTTATTTGCCTCGCGGTCTAGTAAATCAAATGCACGTTCTACGGCAACGAACGCAACCCAAATAACATTCGTTTGCCGAATTAACACGGACAAGAAACCTGCGCAACATTAATTATGATTTCCCTTTAAGATCCGTAGATGACAATGGACTCTGACTCGTCAATTTCCATACGTACCTACGAAAGCTGCACTTTTAAAGTGTCTACGCAGATGTAGCAGTAACATTAGTAGTGTTACGTTAACAGATGCGACATCTGTGTAATATAGAAAGTGCCAGAAGAATAAGGGTGGGAAAAACGTGATGTTGTAAGCTACCGACAGTCTCGTCCAACTGCTCCATCGTTGCATGCGACAAGTTATTGAAATTTGCTTTACTATATCGTACGTAAGGTAGAGGTTCAGGAATGTCGCGAGCAAGTTTAAGCATCTCAGGTGAAACGTATTACAGAGCTCTAAAGGTGACAACAGCAGGGTTGCGATTACATACAACCCGGGTAAAGTGGTAATCTTCGGATCCCACTGAAAGTAACATATCCCTCGAACGTAACTTGCCTCCGTTTCTTTCAAAACACTCTCTATCAACGACTCTACCAGCGTTGCATCAACGGTGCTCTTTTAACTTTAATATCCTCTGATTCTCCGGTAAATCGAGTAGGATCTTTCTGAAAAGAGAAATGGAACTTAAAAGCAGAAACGTACCTGTGTGAAATTCCCAGCGCAATACTGCAACGTCTGAGGTACGTGGAAGGCCTCGTCAATGAAATAATACGGTTGCACGTGGTTCAGGTAAATAAACAATGCTGTGACACTCAAGCAGGATAGAAGTACAGAAAACTTTTGCGCGCGTTGGAGGCTACCATCGGTTAAGGATTCCATCGCTTCTCCAACGAGAAGAGGAAACGATCAATGCTAAATTCTACGATACGGTTTAGTTATTTTCTTCAAAAGCCTTTCAAACATTTCTTCGGCTGACAAAGCGCACAATTTAACGGCCCTCTGGTGGTGAAACGCTATTCAGTTTGCGGGTAGCAAAGTGGGAGGTGGTGGGAGGTAAAGAAGCCAAGCCAGACACATGTTTGTAGTGGCACGGCCGTCTCTAATACAGGCCTCCACCTTGCCAAAATGGCAACGCTGTTCAGAAGGCCGATGTGAAGTTGTCTGAAGCCTTTCTTTCGCGCGTTCTGTCACCATCTGTCACTGCCAGTCACTGCCGTCGTGGTTATGATGTAGTGTAGTTATAGAAGTGTAATTTGTATATATAGACAAAAGTGTTTTAAATAATATATTAAAGTGTTTTAAATAATATATTAAAGTGTTTTAAATAATATATTATCGAAGTGTAAGAATTGGAAAAATAGGACAATACAGTGTGTTATAAACGATCATAACCTCCATTTCTGTATTTTTGTATTCGTATTAATAAATATGCTTGTTTTACAGATGCCAAATAAATGTTGTATTACAAACTGTAAGACTAACTATGCAAGTTGTCATGTTAAGTATACCCCTGTTTTCCGATTTCCTCAAGATGAAAATTTAAAAAAAAAGTGGTTACAAAATATAGACGGCCGTACACAGACGGCCACGGCAGTCTGTGTACGGCCGTCTGGTACCGGTCTGAACATAGTCATCGGCCTCACATGCGGTGTTGCAACATCGTAGGTGGAGGCCTGTATTAGAGACGGCCGTGGTAGTGGGCTAGAGATATTCGTTGATTTAAAGGTGAAGAAAGTGTAAAAAATGGTTCGTTGTCACGTTAACGGATGCCATAGATCACAAGCCAAAGACAAAAATCATCACTTTTTCTCAGAACCTGCAAATTTAATGATGGAGCTACTCCGTCGCCCACCGAGCAACTAACGGAATATCCTTCTTTCATTGGTTGTTCTAACAGAATTATTCCGAAAGTTTCCGAACGTGAATGAGCATTGTCTTAAGCAAATGCTTTATAAAGACAGTGCTTATAAGTTATAAGCATTTGCTTCAGACACGTTTATGAATACCGCCCAGAGTTTTTCATCGGAGCACACATGGAGAGACCTCAACACCGTTTCCATGTGTGCTCCGATGAAAAGAAGTCGGTTGAAAAACTCTGGGTCCGAATAGTATATCCCTATTGGCTCGCGCGACAACGTCGACGAATATAAATTAAGCAAACGGGACACGGGCGGCGGGAGCCAATGCGAGCGAAGAACCCTGACCGACTTCTTTTCATCGGGGCACAGTAGAGGACGACCTTATTTCACTTAAGACATCAGGTATTCATAGACGCTACTTAAGATGATCTTAAGCATTTGCTTAGAATAAGCAATTGCTTATATCTTATAAGCACTGTCTTTATAAAGCATTTGCTTAAGACAATGCAACGCTCATTCTCGTTCGGAAACTTTCGGAATACAGTATTGTCTCCGTATGTACCCACTGATCGGGACCGGCGTTGGGCACTCAGAGAGGACAGATGATGGACAGATCCCTAATTCCGAGTGTTCGTTTCTCACTTGTTTCTGGCCGAAGGGGGAGCGAGATGGAACGCTTTGCATGCGCGGCGGACGTACGCGAACGTGTCTCGCTCGCTTTCGTTCCATCTCCCTCTCGCCTTCGCCGGACAAGAGTGAGACAGAAGTGGTGGGGATAGCGACAAGTTCACAACGCGTACACCAAATCGGGCACATAGGGAGACAATTGGGATTGGCTGCGCTGCGATACGCTATCTGGTGGTGAAAATCAGAACCTAACGAAGTAGGTCGCTGACTGTAGCAGCATATTGAAAGTGTGTAAATAAATGGAATAAAATTTACATTTTAACTTATTTGTGTTATCTGTACAGCAAATTCTGTACAGCACTTTTTTTCTGGCTGATTTGGAGAAATTCTGGACAGATTTAACATTGAATCTGATGGCTGAATCTCTAAAATAGCTTCTATTATAGTATTATTTATGTCTACAACATTATTATTCACCTCTGAGATCAGAGGTTCATGTCTCCCAGACCTAATAAATACATTTGAAAAATAATATAAGTATTCATGTAATAATTTGTCTTTTTCAAATATCAAAAGAATTATATATAAAAATAAATTAGTAAAAATCTTATAATTTTTTTGTACAGATCAATTGTAAAACACAAATACAGTGTTTAAGAATTAAGTGTAAAAAAAGTGTAAATATTCAAAAATCCATTAAAAAAATTCTGTACATAATATCTGTCTTAAAAATACATAAGATCAATACTTTCTATCAATTAATTCTTAAAGTAATTAATTCAATTTGATTCGTTAAACATTACTATATAAAATAGGTTAAATCAAAATGATTCATACATATGTTTGAACAAAGCTGAATCTTTGATTTCTGTAACAAGAATTTGATCTATTTCATGTCTTTGTCCATCTGATATTAATATAGAACACCCTTTTTTAAACTTTTCTGTCAAACATTCATGTTCTGATAATGGGCTTGGTGCATACTTTTCCAGTGACTTCGCATGAGGCATTTTCCATAAACACTTAGTATCGGTGCATGACACTAACTCCAAATTATTAACTTGAATTCTATTTAAGTGCAAGAAAACAGCCACACTATGTTTACATTTTTCACTCAATCCTGCTTTACAAGAGCATTTCGCATTTATAATCTTTCCAGTGGCAGAAATAGAACCCGTTATTTCGTGTGGATTATTTTTTAAATGAGAAGTTTGTAAACAAAATGCAATAAAGTTAATGTAATCATTGCTGACACTTGTCCTGCCGCAAAATATCACATGACCCGCATTTAAAATGCGTTCACCTTCCACAAAATTGCGGCATGACGGTGTAGAATTGGTAAAAACACATATCTCGTTTATGGTAGGCTTCATTATAATAAATTAAATAAGCAATAACTGCACTTTATGCGTAAATGGTACGTCAACGCCGTATTGTAGATTAGAATCTGTCAAAATCGACCTACTCTGTCCGCCATATTTGTTTGGTGACGTCACGAGTGCCAATCCCAATACTGTAATTCTGTTAGAACAACCAATGATTGAAGCATATTCCATTCGTTCCTCGGTGGGCGACGGAGTAGGATGCTCGAACATGTGTGTGTTATTCATTAATAATTTGCAGAAAAACTTTTTTCCACTGCCGTGTAGTGTTTGCTTTTATCATAATAAAATAATAAACCCAATCACTAAACCATGATTAGCCAATAACGTGCCCTTCCCAAAATCCTCCATATTGGATCTCAACCAATAGAATAGAATGAATTTGTCAACATTTCAATAACGCGTCCGTACACATACATATGCATTCATATCCACACATATTTTAATATGGCGGAAATTGTGAATGCGCAGTAGAAGACGAAAATGAGCTGTCGGTCGAGCAAACCTTATGTCCTTACATCATGCACTAAACTGCTGTAATGTAAAAAATAAAAACACCTCAAGAGATGAGTCTCATTACTCTTACTTCATGGTGTATACTGCGGTGCGATTGTATCGATATTGATATTCATGGTTAAGTATCGATACAGCAATATATCGGTACG
Organism: Andrena chrysosceles; assembly: GCA_963855975.1. Taxonomy (NCBI): domain Eukaryota; kingdom Metazoa; phylum Arthropoda; class Insecta; order Hymenoptera; family Andrenidae; genus Andrena; species Andrena chrysosceles. The sequence goes on along the minus strand of OY979769.1, from coordinate 173,940 downwards.
AAGTATCGATGTAATGGTTGGAAAGTATCGATATATCAGAATATCGATACTTTCCATGTATCGACATCACTAGTATGCGACGCATGTTACAACACTAACGCGACGCGTGTGTACATATGTGTACTGTGCTGTGTAAATAGTCCGTTGTATCCTACACTTGCTTGGCATACGTTGGTATAGTAATTGTATCTAAACGGCAATCGGTAGTTTAATACGACGAATCTCGGTTGAATCGTCGTCGTCGTCGTCTCTTGTATTGTTCGTTAAATTAACCGGTGCGTAGAATCAAAATTCTCATTTATGTAACTTGCTCGTCCTCGACGTTGTCAAGTTTATTTCTTGTATCGAGGTGCAAAGTTCGTTGGGGTTACTTTCACAAGAATATAACAAACGTTACGTGTGCACATACATAAGTTGAGGCAACAACGTCATCCATAACTAAGTATACACTCTCGACTAATAAATACAGTGAATGTTGTGTATTGCCGTCTCGTGTATGTATGTCCCCCCCCCCCCCCATGTTGCCGTAACAGTAACGTTTTTGACAGTTTAAGTAATAAGAAACTGTCCTACCACCATCGACCGACGACGAAAACAGAGTTGGTTGAAACTGATGTTTTCCAAGATACTCAGAGAGAGAGCGCTATACGAGCTATATTATACACAAGCACGCGAGTACGGGGCAACAAACAAATTGATCATTTTGAAAGTTTTGTCTTTAGAAATCGTCATTTTGTATCGCGAGATTTCTTGGTGGTAGGGGGATCGTCGATTGTAAGTGCAAGTCATCTCTAAACAACTAAACATGTTTGGACAATCTGGAAATACATCGTTTAGTAAGTGAAAACAGAGTTTAATTCGTGTTTTGTTTCCTTTAATTTTTCTTTCCTTTTCAGCCCCCCAGATCTTTGTCTATTTGATACGAATTGTCTTCTGTTTTAGGTGGCTTCAATACAGCGGCACAAACCAGTCCATTCGGGCAATCGGCGTTTGGTAAACCAATCGCTACGACCAGTTTCGGCAGTGGCGGGACGCCAGTCTTTGGTAGTAGTAAAACTTCTCTCTTTAGTTCAAAGCCTACAGGCTCTACCACTGGTGGCTTGTTCGGCAATACTACAACACCACCTGCATTTACTCAGCCATCTTTTGGAGGTAGCGATTCATGGGCTGTTTTATCGGACGTAACTTTGACGCTTCTATTTATCTATCTATCTATCTATCTATCTATCTATCTATACGTAGAGACAGCTAATAGCGAGGTCGTTGAAGCGTCGATTCAGTTTGCAACTAAAATGAATTACTCGAATGGTTTTACCAAAGGGTCTAGCAGGGTAAGCATGGGCAAACGGCCCTTATGCAGATTCTTGGAGTTTTTATTTTTTAAACAGTGCCCCTTGCCTGAAACACCATTATAAAAAGTTTTAGATCGCTATCATCCCCCCCGTTTAAGGGTAATACAGGGGTACACGCCCTTAACATTATTTTTTTTCTCGGTTACTACTTAAGATATTTAAATGAAAAAAAACGAAAAAATAGCTACATAATAACTGTACTTCATATATGTTTCTCTAAATTATAAATCAATTATTAAGGGTAGAAAAAAATAATTAATTTTTTGGGGGTTGTTTTTGGAAACAACCCTTTCAGTGACCATTGCCAAAAAAATCTAGAATAATGGTTTGTTATCGAGGTATTATATAAAAAAAACCTGAAGATGGTTGAGATGGTGGAACGTAGTTAAATAATTTAAAGAAGATCATTATATTATAAATATGCGGAGTTTTGTGACGAGAAAGAGTATTTGTTGCGAGTCTGAATACGTGTCATTTAAATGCGAATGGAAGAAATTTAGAGCATATACTACTCTAAGGGAAGAAACGATTGCGGTTCGTTTGGGAGATCGAAGTAGTGAATGTGAAGGTAGCTGCGGAACAACGCGCATGCGCTAAATACGAATATTTCTCAGATATTAACAGGGTCTAGCGTGATGAGCATGGGCGAAGGGCCCCCACGCCAATTCTTGGAGTTTTTATTTTTTAAACAATGGTCCTAGCCTGAAACATCATTATATAAAGTTTTAGATCGCTACCCCCACGTTTACGGGTAATACTGGGGTAAAATCCCTTATCGTTATTATTTGTTTTTCTCGGTTATTACTTAAGATATTTAAATGAAACAAAAACGACAAAATAGCTACATATTAGCTGTAATTCGTATATTTTTTCCGAATTGTAAATCAATTATTACGCGTAGAAGAAAATAATTTATTTTTTGGGTGTGGTTTTTGCAAACAACCCTATGATTGACAACCCCTTGTCGTGATAATCGCTTATTTATTTGAACAGGTGTATTTTTCTGTATTTCTGATTATATAAACGCCGATTGCAAAAACCACCTCCAAAAAATAAATTATTTTTTTTCTAACCGTCACAATTCATTTACAATTCGGAAAACAATGAATTATAGCTAATATGTAGCTATTTTGTCGCATTTGTTTCATTTAAATATCTTAAGTAATAACCGAGAAAAACAAATAATAACGATAAGGGAGTTTACCCTCGTATTACCCGTAAACGTGGGAGAAGTGATCTAAAACTTTACATATTGGTGTCTCAGGCTAGGAGCATTGTTAGAAAAATAACTCCAAGAATCGACGTGGGCGCCCTTCGCCCATGCTTCCTCTGCTAGATCTAATTAATATCTGGGAAATATTCGTATTCGCATTGTTCCGCAGCTATCTTTACCTGCACATTTCGATCTTCCAAACGAACCGCAATCGTTTCATCCATTCGCATTTAAATGACACGTACTCAGGCTCGCGACAAATACCCTTTCTTGTCACAAAACCCCACATATTTATAATACAATGATCTTCTTTAAATTATTTAACTATGTTTCACCATCACGACCATCTTTAGTTTTTTTTTTATATAATAGCTCGATACCAAAGCATTATTCTTGATTTTTGTGGAGGTGGTCACTCAAAGGGTTGTTTCCACCCCCCCCCCCCCAGAAAAATTAATTATTTTCTTCTACCCTTATTAATGTATTTATAATTTACAGAAAAGCATATGAAGTACAGTTAGTATGTAGCTATATTTTAGGGTTTATTTTCATTCAAATATCTTAAGTTGTAACCGAGAACAAAAATAATAACGTTAAGGGCGTTTACCCCCGTATTACCCGTAAACGGCGGGGTGGGGTTAGCGATCTAAAACTTTACATAATGGTGTTTCAGGCAAGGAGCATTGTTTAAAAAATAACAACTTCAAAAATCCCCTGCTAGACCTTTTCTGACCACTGATCTACTAGAGTCCGCGACATAGCATAATAAATCGTCCGTAAGCGTGTAAGTAGCAAGACTTACAGTTTTGCTACTTGCACGCGTACGAACGTTGACTCCGTCGACTGGATCGCACTCGTTGAGTAATCTCACGGATAATAAATAGCAAATCACAAGCGTCAAAGATCCCCTCATTTGCATTCGTTCATCATGGAAGGACGACTTTGACACGGCTTTACCCTCCCAACCAGTGCTGTTTTTAGGCATGGGCACGCTGGGCATTCGCCAGGGGCCCCATGGCAGTAGGGGCCCCCAAGTCTGATTTTAAGTCCTATTCCCGTGGCTGGGCAGGGGCCCAGTACATTGCTTTGCCCAGGGCCTACAATACTGTTAAGACGGCTCTGCTCCCAACTGGTGGATACATGTCGTTCTTTTTCTGTTGATTTTTCTGTAGGCTTTGGGACAACAAATACAAATAGCAATCTATTCGGCAGTCAACAGAATGCAAGCACGAGTCTTTTTGGAACGAGTACAGCAACTTCGGCGTTCGGGCAATCGAACAAGCCAGCCGGATTTAGCTTCGGCGCAACATCCGGAACAAATTTATTCGGACAACCTCAACAGGCGACTCAGCAGACTACTCCTTTCGGACAAAGCAGCAGCAGCACCACCACCGGAAATACCAATTTGTTCGGCGCAACACCTGGTAAATATATTCTGTTTTTGGATAGATCGCTCGCGCAGTACATCATATACAAAGTATCTCGTATGATTCTCTCTGATTTCGTTTCTGGGGTAAGGCTTTGGCAGTACAAACACCACCGCCACAGGAATCACTGGCACCGTTGTTAAATTTACTCCTGTCGTAACTACGGATTCCATGTCGAAAAATGGTATATCTCATAGTATATCGGCGAGGCATTGTTGCATCGCGTCGATGAAAGAGTACGAATCGAAATCTTACGAGGAGTTGCGATTCGAGGATTATTCTGTGGGACGAAAAGGTAAAATTTAATACCAGACGATATCAAACTACCGTCACACAGACTTTACACGTCCACCTACTTGACCGTTTGTTTCCTTTGTCATCGGATCGATCACAGGACCCAGTACAGGCATCTTTGGCACACCTGCGCAACCTTCGCCATTCGGCAATGCAGGAGCAGGTGGTCCTAGTACCGCGACCACGGGTAGAACTATTCTGCTAAAAATTAATTATATAAATATTCTTCGGTAGTTGTAAAACGCATTAAAATGCATCTTCCGTGGGGTAGGTTTTGGTGCGATGAGTGGAGGCTTTGGCGCAACCACTCAACCCGGGTCAAGCGGTCTGTTTGGGAAACCTATGACAAGCTTTGGAACACCTTCGACGACAACTACAAACAGCTTTGCTTTCAATTCTACCCCGAGCACGAATTTGTTTGGCAGTAATACTCAGGCCAAACCTTTCGGTAGTAAGTATATCGCGCGAGTCGATTAGCACTCTGTCTGTTCGAATCGTTCAACACTTGTCTGTACACACGTGCTGCTTTTAAACTCGTACACACTTGGGTTAGTCGATTTAACAAAGTACAAATAGTTTTATCTACAGCTGCAGCGCCAACGCCACTTTTTGCAACCAGCAATGCTAACCAAACTGCTGGCACAGGTTTCGGTGGCATTAACCCGGCCCAAAACACTGGCTTTGGATCCACGTTTGGATCAACGCAACCGAACCAGGTAGTGTGTGCGTGTGTGTATGTTGGGGGGGGGGGGGGACAGGAAGCAATGGGTGGCTATACGTGTTAACGTTTCTAACAATCTTTTCACAGAGCATCGGCTTGTTTAATCAGAACAAATCAGCATTCAATGTACCATCCACGTCGTCGTCGTCGTCGAGTAGCGGATTCGCTAGTTTTGGCCAAACACCCTCCAGCAGTGCGGGCACAAGTTTATTCGGTACCAAGTCTACCATCGGAACTACAGGTTTCGGAGCGACACCCACCTTCGGCTCGACTACAGCATCGAATTTTGGAACTACAACAGGTTTCGCTGCAGGCCAAAACTCCGGTACTTTATCGTTTAATACATCCTTTAAACCTGCAGGACAGACGCCTGGATTCTCGTTTGGTTCTACTTCCACTCCTTGTACCGCACTAGGTAAATTCTCTTTTTGATTACGAAGCATCTTTTAATATTTACAAAGAATCTACAACTCTAATGTAATGTATTACATACGTGTATATTGACAACAACGAGAGTGCATTCGCGATATCCACAGGTACAAATACGGGTTTGACACTGGGTAGCGGTTCTACTCTGTTTAATCAACAAAAGCCGGGCGGTTTATTCGGCAGCACTGGAAACAACACAACATTTAACACCTCTACCTCTTTCGGATCTTCAACATTTGGAACCAATTCCAACGTGGGGAATGGCATTGGAATGGGTTCTTTACTCGGTCCCGGGTAATGACGAATTTTCTCTTCATCGAACCGAGAGAATAATTGAACTTGCCTCGGTTGCGACGACGCTCGCTTAATTCCCTATCCATCTATCCGTCTATGTGTCTAAATATAATGTTGCTTATCGATCGGTAAGTTTAAGTTTCTCTTTTTCTGTTCTCCACGAACCGCAGTGCTGCGAGCAACCAAACGAAAAGCTCTGGAACAGTACCGGTGCATCAACAAATTCTGGCATTGGTGTCCGCACCGTTCGGAGATTCACCCCTGCTGAGGAATCTTTTACCGGTAACAACTATCGCGACTCTGAAATTGCGAACATTGACGTTGTACCTAATTTCGAACAATGCCTCCGTTTACGCCACCGCATTTACGCTTGTTGCAGGCTTCCGGCAAAACGGAAGAGTTGTTGAAACCGGCTAACGCGCCTTCTAAAATGTTAAATGGTCCCCAGTACAAGGTTACGGCAGATAACAAGTCACCAAAAATCAAGGCCAAGGTGGTCACACCTGCGCAATTGTCAAAGGTGCGTTTGAAACAACACTCGAAGGAGTCTGAGAGAGAGGAATGGTTGTGTGTCATTTAATCCGAAAGTATTGGAAATTGAACCTGAACGTTTTTGCAGAAGTCAATGTTCGAAGGCCTCGAGGAGGAGGATCCGCTCTCGGAAGCGTTTCAACCTCGGCCAAACGCGAAACGTTTAGTATTACGTCCGAAGGCGATAACGAACTCGATAATTTCGTCACCGACTGAAAATTCGCAAACCGTGGGAAAGAATTTACAGTCCGCTGCTGTTGCTGGTGGTGGTGGAAAAGGTGAGGACAGAACGAATGGGACAAATTCATACGCCGAGAACAACACAGCTTCAACCATCGAAGCAACTGTGGACAAAGAAAATCACAGCCAGGATAATAATCGGCAACCAGCGAACGATCGAAGATCGTCCTTGTCGTCGTCATCTTGGTATGCGCGGGTTCGAGATTACATTACGCGGTGCATTCCATTTTCTCCATTGGATGATGTTGGTGCATTATTTCAGTATAATTTACAATTTAGGTTGAAAACGAGTCTTCCACGTCCGTCGGTGTCGTCCAAGCATTCGAACAAAGAGTCGTCATTCGAGGGACCGCGTTCGCCGCTGTTCTCCGGACCAAACTCGTCCGCCGAGGAAGCGATAAACAACACTGTTCTAGAATTGCGGCCCTACGCTGATAATAATGCCAACAACCAGCCATCGAATCAGATACTGTCCAAAGTCGACGACACTTGCGCGGATAAATCCTTGCGGAATAATTCGTCTGTCGCCGACGAGACATGCACGGACAATACGTCCCGAGATACCGCCGCCGGTAGGGCCCTGCGAAATAACAATCGTCCAACAATTTATTTTAATCTTTTTATTCGTTTCTCCGTCACAGATTCTAGCCAAGAGTTGGATGAAAATTCTTTTTCGGTCTCACAAACAACTATGAATTGGAAAATGAATACAGCGAAAGTAACGCTGAAACGCGCTGGTTATTACACTATTCCTGCACTCGATAAACTGGACGATTACGTTTGCGGAGAAACCTGCGTTGTTCCCTATTTTACAGTTGGGCGCGAGGGTTACGGGAACGTGTATTTCCCAGACGTATTTGACATTTTCGGTCTGAATCTAGATGAAATCGGTGAGTTTTTCACGGAAAACCCCCGCCCCACCACCCTCTTCTTTGTTTAACGATTTGCTTTGTAAAATAACCGCATACACACTGTTGTTCTCAGTACATTTCCGGCACAAAGAGGTTGTCATTTATCCGGAGGACGAGAAGAAACCACCAGTCGGACAGGGATTAAATCGCAAAGCACAGGTTACTCTGGACCGGGTATGGCCGCACGACAAGTCTCTGCACAAACCAATTACCGACCCCCGTCGGCTGGCTGCTATGGACTACGAGGAAAAGTTACGAAGGGTATCGGCGAAACACGATACCAGATTCCTCGAGTACCGACCCGAAACCGGATCGTGGGTCTTTAAGGTAACCTAACCCACGCGCGATTCGCGTTTCTTTCGTTGGATCGAACCTTCCATCTTTACACCACGCTTTCTTCACGCATCGACCACCACCGTATCCCCCCGTTTCAGGTGGATCATTTTTCCAAATACGGCTTGAGCGATTCGGACGAAGATGACAATAACGTCGTACCCACCACCGCCGTCAACGATCCAAAGAGAATCAAGTTATGCGCAACAACTCTGCAGAAATCGGGGGTCAAGTTGGCGGAATCGAAACAAGTTACGGTAAGCTGTTGTTCGATCCGTGATCGAATTACGTGTATTCACTAAATGCGGCTGGTTCGCGGAGTCTCCTTCCATAGCACATAGTTCCTTTCACGATATACATTTATTTTCTCCGACTCGCTATTAGAATAAAAGTACGATCGCAACGAATGGTACAACAAATGACTCAAAAATGGACATTGCTGATTATTTGGACTTCGAATCGAGCCACCTGGCGGAATCGGTGGCAGTTGTTAAAAGGTTCAGCAGCACGAGTAAGTAGTGTGTAACGGAGTAGTAAATCCCGATCATTATTCATTCATTTGATCTCTCCGGACCTACTAACTCCATGGTAACGGACGCATTTTGTAGGAGATTACAATTCTGGCAAGAAACAATTACCGGTAAGTCCGACCGGCGATAACGCTCGTATCTTGGGTACAGACAGTCACAAATTACAACTGATGAAGGCCAGTTTTTTCGACGGCAGCGACGAGGAAATGAACGAGATCTGTGAACGAGGTACGCGGCGGCAATTGCGCGCATACAAGTCTATGTCTTGTTAAAGATGACGCACTCGACTGTGTATTACGCCCTTCGATTTATTTCAGAATCAAATCGAGCCTCACTTTTGCCTGGTCACAAAAGCTCCGCGCGATGCTTCGCCGATACTACTCAGAAGTTGGACGAGAATGAAAAATACGAGACATCGTACAGTCCGATATTACGATCGAATTTGACGATCCATCGTATGCCATCTTTCGCTTACGAAGGAGAGGCAATTCTTTCAAAGTCTGCGGGTGGGTGTTGAATCGTCTCTTTGTATCATATACTTGATTCGTATACGTACACCGTGTACAGAGGGCGCGAGTCTATTAAATCGTTCCCCTCGAACATCTTTTAATCTGTTGATTATATCGAAAGATGGTTCAAATAAAAGTTGCACTCACCTCGTGTGCACACATACTAAATTGTGTACAATTCTTCCAATTGCAGACACGAAATTCAACAGACGGTCGACAGACGTGGTGGTTGTCGTTGCTACGAAGTCGTCGTCGTCGATGTACGGGAAAAATTTCCCGGATCCTCTGGTGACTCCAGTGACCACGATTCTCAAATGGCGTTCCGAAGTGATACCATTATCCAAGTCCATTATACACAAACTAGAATCTCGCTCTGTCGCCGATATTGGTATGACGAACCGCCGTTAGACTCGCAACATTAGTCGTTATACAGTTACTAAAAAAAAAGTATTTAGAGCAACGGTAACCGATTTTGATAAAATTTTAGACATGTATATAACAACTTACTTCGATCTACAAACGGGTTTTTTTAATTTTCATTACAGGCTCGTAAAAAAAAAAGTTTAAAACCTTTCCTATTTTTTTTTGTTGTTCCGACCAATTGCATTTTTTTTTAACTACGAAACACGACACTTAGCAAACTAATCGGTCTTGCTTCTCAAATAAAATTCGTGTCGTTTGGACCAATTCTAAAAAATTTATGCGATTTTAAAAAGTGTCCAAATACTTTTTTTTACTACCTGTATATTCTGTTTCTCGCGAGAACTGTAAACGAACTCGTATCTGTGTTTCTCTGTACGCGTAGGTATACAATTGGGTAGAATGTTTAAACCGAGCTGGGGGCGCGGTTTAACGTTGCTGACATTGAGCACGCAACGGCAAGCTACCGATGTACCCCTGCGCAGTCCGTTCGAACTGATTGGGTCTTACACGCGCGGTCGTCTTCCGGAAGACACCACATCCAACGCGATAGTTCAACGTATACAAATTTTGGGTGGTAACGGGACGGACGAGGAACGCGTTCATCAATTGTTCGAGGTAAATAGTAGTTGTTTGCAAGTGAAAACTGTACCTAAATATCTCTAGATGTACAACATATTACATACATATACGAGTAATATGCAAGACTTTACGGACTTTAATATCTACGCTTCTATTTCCATCCCTCGCGAAACGCTATTCAAGAAAAGTATAGAGGGTCATCTAAAAATTCAGTTGTCACACCGTATAATGAATCAAGAGGGAGACTGTCCAATCTTCGACGTGGTCGCAGATGTTAACAAGGCGAGCATGGCTTTACACGCGCATTGTAGTTTGGCCGAAGAGTTCGCGGATCAGTTTGCAGGGGATCATTTCGCTGCATACGTCGCTAATGTTTGGAGGCTCTGCGTGGCTCTCTGGGGAACTCTGCGCCATGTAAACACATCACCTGGTACGATATAAACGCCATCCGCATACATGCACGTCGTGTCAATCCCGCAATTCGATTATTCATTCAATTCTCACGAACGTGTCATCAGATTTTTATTATTTATTCTCACCGCTCGTTTCTTTGTTTGTTCGTCGAGATCAGGCGCACGCGAGACGGGGCCATAAACGTCATTATACATACATCCTTTATCGTTCTAGAAAACACGGCGGATCATAATATCGTGATAGCGCGTCGCGAGGCTATAGGAGAATGGTTAAAACACGTGATACGAAAGACACTCGAATGGGAGAACGGAAACGTTAATAACGAAGAAAAGATACTGCTACTATTGTCCGGTACGTATACGTTGTAAGATGAATGCCATTTAACCCTTAACTGGTATCCTGGGTCATCGTTCATGACCCCAAGCACGCAAAATTCGCTGTCAAATTTTTGGTTGTCTTTGGTTTGTAAACTGAATTTCTAATTAATTTTATAGTAATAGTTTAATTTTCTACGCGTCTACATCTGCCACGACCCCAGTATAACAGTCACGTTTGCCACAAACAGTATACCAATTAAGGGTTAAAAACATTTCTATACAGACCTTTATAATCATCGTTTTTTTTCTTTCTTGGTTTTTGTCGAAGCTTTGGAACTGGGAGAGGCATGCAAGATCGCGCGGGAAGTAGGCGATCATTGTCTGGCACTCTTAATGGCACAATTGCGCAGTGGTTTGCCTACAAAAATATTGATAAAGCAACAAATCGCATTATGGCAAGACGCCGGTATCGACGAAAACGTATCCATAGATCGATTGAAGCTTTTCGCATTGGTGGCGGGTGAACCGTTAGTACCCAGTAGTAAACACGGTCTGATCAATGTCTGCGAGGGTCTGGATTGGAAGAGAGCGTTAGCCGTTCATCTGTGGTAACGTTGTTGTTGTTGTTACATCACTTTTCTTTGCCAACGCGAAAAGATTTATCCGCATTCTTGTTTCTACATGGGTACATAGTATAAACGTCGACGTATATATACTCTCTCATTGATTAAACGTACCGTCTACGTAACGCAGGTATTTTTCATCTCCGATCGCTTCCATAAGGGATGCATTAGAACTTTACGAGACGTCCTTCGACGCCAGCAAAACAACATACGCGTACGCGGCAGAGCCCTGTCCCGAATACAGAGGAGACGATTACGAGCTCGAAGTAAACAATGGAAAGCCGATATACGATCTCTGTTTTCACCTTTTAAAATTGTTCTGTACGGGAAATCACACGCTGGGGGAACTCTTAAATCCAGCGACGCATACCGCCGACCCGTTGGACTACAGGCTCAGGTATCGTTAATATAATAGTACTATCTCTGCTTATAATTTCTGGCAAAGCGTTGGACGATAATATTACTGATTCACTCGAATCGCGTTTGGTTCCCCACCGTAGCTGGCTGATGCAGCAAGTACTTTTAACTTTGGGTTATACGCATCTCTCGGAACACGTGGCCACTTTAACGCACGTTAACTTTGCGACACAATTAGAGGCGTACGGACTTTGGCATTGGGCTGTATTCGTCATGTTACATTTAAAAGACGCCGGTATAAGGAAAAGTGCGGTAATGAATCTATTACAGCGAAACATCGAAATAGACGGTACCACCGCCGCCGCCGCCGATTACATCGAACGGGAGAAATTTTTGAGGGAAGAGCTTGGAATACCATCAATTTGGATTCACCGTGCCAAGGCTGTTAGAAGTTCTGTTACCAAAAGGTTGGTGGGCGTTCCTCGGCGTTTCGCCCTGTTAATACGAGGAGAGAAATACCTATAAACAACACTTTCCCTCCGTTCCCTCAGGTATGGAAAAGCTGCCTCCTATTTCATTCAGGCCGAAGATTGGAATACCGCTCATGAGATTATTATCGAACACCTGGCCGCGGACGCCATAATAAACGGTATTATTTTCTTCATATCCTCGTTTATCCTCGATTCGTCTCTCGTAACCTGCCGCCTCCACGCGCGCGTATCCGGTTTCGATTGGTGAAATTAATTTTTCAGAGAATTTCGAATATCTGCGTGACTTGCTGAATCCGTTGGTCCCGCCAGAGTGCAGCGGCACCGTAAGCGGATGGGCTTATCAAGGACAGCTACTTTGGGAGTACATGGAGATAACCATGGACATCGAATCCTTGTTGCGCGGTGCTGATCCCCGTGGAATAAATTACAAACTGGAGTTACTGAAACCACGATTGACGCGTCTGTGTCTCAAGATTAGTCAGTTTCCTTGTCCAACCGCTAAACATAGGTAGACTGTTTCCACGTTTCCGTCTCGTGATTGATAAACGACTATTAATACATCGTTCGAATGTCGAAAGTAACACGTAATTTTTTGTGCCTTTTTCCAGACTCTGCCAGGCGGAAATCGCGAAAAGAACGTTGCATCTAGCTAAAAGTTTGTTGCAGTCGAACGAAAGTAGATCGACCACGATACTACTACAGCTCGTCTCACAGCTGCCCTTACCGGAAGATTATGCTCAACAAGAGCTGCGTCCTATCGTTAATATGCGCGTGAACGAAATTATATCGCAGGCAGTGTAGTCGCTGCTTCGCTGCAGACTGCATTATACGCAGAGACAGACATCCTTTCTTTTTCAAATTATTAAAAATAATGTCCAGAAATTTTTACTTTTTATAAGCGTAGGCCGGGGAAGCGATACCGATTACGATATAACGACAGGGGGACGGTAACGACGATATAGCGGCGGTATTCAGGACCCATTATACATACAGACAAACACACACACACACACACACATATAGGAATAAGAATAGTAATAGCAATAGCGATGGTAATAATAATAATAATAATAATGATGAGACGTACAGTACCTAAGATTCACGTAAGTAAGTAAGAATATTTGTGTTAAATTGTTACTTAAGATAGTCTATCTGTTTCTTTTTAAATAAACGAATGAGAATCGAAAGGAAGCAAGAACGATTAACGAGAAAACCTGCACATGTCGTACGAAAGTGTCTCTTCGATGGACCGCGCGCCTAGATAAAGGAGGGAAAGATTCAAGAGCTTGTAGAGTTCCTTGGAACCCCTTAGAACCCACGTACGCATATAATGGGGTTAGCTTTGCGCGCGACAATATAGATACATGTTAAATCAATGATACTGGGCTTGCGCCCCGTTACAGCCACCCCTATTATATGGTGCGAGGTCGAGAGTATCTCGCTCCCACTAGTTTAAACATCCCCCATCGCGTACTTGCTCTCTTTTGTAGGGAAAAAGTGCCTCCACGACAACGGTAGCGATCCTCGTGTCTCTGTCTGCTTCCATCGTCTCCTTTTCGCTTCCATATCTTCTTGCAACCTTCACCTCCTATCTTCTACAATCCTCGCCCTTCCTCACCCCCTTACCGACAGTCGTCGTCGTCGTCGTCGTCGTCAATCTAAGCCACTCTGCCCCTAGTTTCGTTGAAATCCACAATGCCGTCGTTGCCGCTGTTGTCGCTGTTCTCCTCCGCCGCCACTACTCCCCTCCACCCACCGATCGTTGCAGCAGGTACTACCACCATCACCATCGTTGCTGTTACCGCCGTCCACCCACTACCGCCGATGCTGCTGCTGCCACCCCCATCACCAATACTACCAACTCAGACCCAGTGTTCGCCAACTGCCTACGTTCCCATCTCCTATCCTCTTAAGGGGTGGCGGAGGGTACATGCTCACACCCGTAGAATAGCGCTACTCCTAAACGCCCGAATCCAACGTAGGACGTAGTAAGAGTAATGCGCGCGCGCGCCAACCAACCAACGAGCCAGCCAGCCAGCCAGCCAGCCAGCCAGCCAGCCAGCCAGCCACCTTTGGCTCGAACGTAAAGCGACTCGTACACCATCTTTGCTCGATTTTCACGAACAAGTACGATTAAAACGGAGCCGCGTACGTTGTAATTTTCGTTGAAAAAAAAACATACAGCTCTACTCGATAATCGTTTCGTACATCGTACATCGCCGCGTCACACGTGTACCACGTGCAAATACTTAATTCTTCTGTCACTTTTTTCCTCCGTCTACTCCCGGTGCATTCCCCTTCTTTGCCTTGCCCCCACCCCCTTTGCACCCTCTGGCTTTCTCCGTTCCTCTTCAACTTCTCCCTTATCCTCTACCCTCGTCCTTCATTCTTTCGGGTTCTCTGCGCGTTACGGTGTGAACATACTTGAGAGATCGCGCGCGACAAGGCGGTAATCGCGGTGGTGCAATCGTGAGTCGCACAAGCGAAACATATCGGAAACGCAACGGACGATGTTTTATTACGTTCAGTTGGAAAGTATACCAGGATAACAGCCAGAGGAACGCTGCTGCTCAATCCTGTGGCTTGATACGACCTAGGATCGTTTTTTTTCGTTCGTCTTTTGGTCGGTTAGTCGTTCGTCGGTGCTGTCGGTGGTGTCGGGGCGTACTGCATATACGGGACATCGAACATTCTAATTTTGAGATGATTCAATCCCTAGAGAAGATCGTGTCGTATTCTGAAAATTCTCGTCCACGGAGAAAGACCGCGCGTTGGAGGTGAATTATTGACTACGTGTTTTCGAGCTCATCTTAATAGGTACTCGAAATCTCGTTCGAGGTTCTCCGTACACGTAGTCATCGTCGTTGTCGTGGTCGTCGTCGGTCGATGAGTGGCAATTGAATCGGCGACATATCCAAGTACCGGCACGAATTGGAATTATTCCAAGACAGATTATTCACCGTTTAATCCAGAAACTTGGAGAACGCACAGCCTTGGATATACAAAAGCAGTTTACTCGATTCGGGGGCCCTGTGATTAGCGGCGTTTCGTTAGAGTAATCCGAAACGCCTGGTGCGAAGGGACGCATTCGAAGAAGGCGCAGAATGATGCGTAAAGGCTTCCACGCGCTGGCCTGTACAAACGTTGCAAACTTACGTATTTTGTTAAGTGTACATGGATAAACAAGATCCTTCGTCGAAACGGTAAACTCACGCACGTAACGCTGACTCGCGTGTTCCGGCCGATCGATTGCGGCTACGAGGGAGCGGTAAGACTAATTCTTCTCGAGGAGTTGATTCGCATTAACGCGCATACGCTTCCCTTAAAAGATCGCTCCTGATCGTCATTTCATCGCTTAAGTATTCGCATCTGGCTGGTGCGTCGTTAGCGTTGAAATAATGTTTCTGTCCATCGAAAAACTTTTGCGCTGTGGAGTGCTGTTGCTGTTATGGATCGAATTAAGTTATCAACAGGAAGAGGACATACCTCACAACGAGTAAGTATGATAAGATGCTCGGACGATACATAATTCGCATGTACAAATGGTCGCGGTCGCGGTCGCTCGGTTGCGTCTTGATTCCGCAAATTTATTCCGAAGTAGCGAGAAGCGTGTTGCCCATTCGGGAAACAAATTTAAACCGTGATCAGATGCGAGGCATCGCGTCAATTCACAGTAAATACCCAGAGCTAAGAACGAATTGTACCTCTTTTATTCGTAGCGGCGGACGAGTGGGAGGGGCAGAAAAGTATCGAAGCGCGTTTTATATGTACCTACCACAGTATGTACGTACGTGCCCTGACGTGCAGAATTCGATATTACGAACCCTCGATATTTCATTATTTGGGCATCTCTCGAGAGAATACAACATAGCTGTATGTACCTGCAACGTATTATAATTATAGAAAAAAGGGAATCGAGAATATATTCGAGCAATTCGCGACGAAAAGAAACGAGAATGGAAAGGGACGCAGGCGCAACTGAGAGTAACGCGTACACAGTCGATTAACGAGGATTACAATCGGCGCGTATGCGTACGTGCTTACGTGCGTGCGCACGTGAGCATGTATGTACGTAGGCGAATGCATCAATGGTGCTCATTTACATACATGCATAGGAGATATGACACACGGAGTAGCAGGCGGAACAATGTATAGATACCAATAAATATATATAAATATATATATATAAATATACATAAATATATATATATATATATATATATATATATATATATATATATATATATATATTTACACATGTAGCATAGCCGTTGATCCGAACGACGCGACGAAAGACTATTTATCTAGAAATTTTAAAGAAACTCTACCCCAAAGGAACGCCTTTTACGAGGTGTTGGCCGCCATTCCCAGATCTACGAAATGTGTTTGACCTGTTGTCACTCATACCTAAATTGTACATGGGTGTCGCTCTTGTTTGCAGAGTAAAAAACTGGGCCTTGAAATTTGGCGTAGACTTGTGGGAGTTTGGCAAGCAAGTTACAAAAATGACCGAAATACAAAGGGTAAGGACTAAAAACGCCCGTCGCCGCCGCGTTCTCGGATCAGAGTAACGTACACGTATCTAACACAGACCTAAATACCTACCCATGTAGGTTTGTAACCATCTACCCATATCGTAACATTTTATTCAAACACGTAACCAAATCAAAGATATGCCGTTATAAAATCATGTTCGACGTTGATCGATTTTCGGTTTTATGCGCGACCAATAGGTACTTACTACACGTGTACGTACTACCGATTGAGAAGAACCGTCGCGTCGTGACGCGATTTGCCGGAGGAACGAAACATGATTCGCTCGATTTCTGTTCCCCTGTTTAGAAATACCACGACATGGATGCCGAAGTTGTGAGAAAGGATGGTCTCGTCTTAGTGCGAGAAATGGCTGCAGAGGTGAAAAATATGCTGGATTTCAAGATGAATGCCGTTATGGTAAGCGAGCCAACCGTGGGCGTACAGTCCAATGTACATATGTGTGGGGGACATTCCATGCGAACTCGGACAGATTTCGGAGTAAGTTTGCGTAGATTGCTGAAATTTAAATATGTTGTAGTCTTTAGTGATATTTAAACGTACCTCAGGGGATTTTTCAAAATTTTGAAAAATGTCGATTTTACAGCTGTTTGGAGTTAAGTGCTAACTTTGTTAGTGTTATTTTTTAAATTTTTTTCGAAAATAATCATAAAGAAAATGTTAATTTTTATTCAAATGGAAGTCAGTCTTCATTAAATAGGTACTGCATAAATTTGTCGAAATATGAAATGATGAAAAAATATTAAGACTTATCTGTTTTGGTTACTGATAACCATTATTGTCGACGGAAATATTTTTTGGTCACTAATAACCGCGTATTGTCGATGGAAATATTTTTTGGTCACTAATAACTGTTATTGACGACGGAAATTGTTTTCGGTTATGAATAACCATTATCGATAACCAGATTTTTTTTTGGTTACGGTATAACCAATATGTATTGCGGGAATTTTTTTTTTGATTACGGTATAACCAATATGAAGTACAGGAATTTTTTTCGGTTACGGTATAACTATTGAACTATAGAATATCTGGAATATTGTGGGTATTAGGAGCGGCGGCGCGCTGTTGAAAAGAGATAATTGCCCTGCGTGGGATGCTGTTTCACTTTTACACACAAATCTATACCTGCCTATACTCAAATTTACTACGGGATAGAAGTACATTTACTACAGGATGGTGTATAATACAGGATAGACACCCATTCAATGCCACTTATCTCTCTCGCCTGGCCAGTCCGGGTTTTTCCGTACCGTGTTCGCATTCCAGATATTCTATAGTTCAATAGTTATATCGTAACCGAAAAAAAATTCCCGTAATTCATATTGGTTATACCGTAACCAAAAGAAAATTCCCGCAAGACCATTTTTGTGCAATTATTTTAAACAAATGCAGATTTTTAACATCGGGCGCGATTTTAAAAATCCCCCCAAAAAAGGAAAATATAGTTCTATCCTTCCCCTTAATGGACAAATTTTAAAAAAATTTGGACATTTTAAAATTGGCCCTATAAAAATTGCCGAAAGTTGACGCTGCGTCGTCAAATCACACCGGCTCGACCGGCTGAGCCGTGCGGTACCTACTCGTAGCGGCCAAGCGGCCATATCTGCTATTCTTATACATTGTTCTTGAATATGGTAAGTATTTGTAAAAAACTGAGGGAGGAAAACTTTTACTGTTTCTTATACACAACATAATACGGTAACTCAATTTTTGATGTTCGCAATATTTTCCTTGAAATGAAGGTGATCCCCAGTTTTTTAAATGGAATGTTATATATTTGATTATCCAATATGAAAGCGACTGTCAAGATAAATTCAACCATACGGTATACTATGACCTTCAAAGCTACACATGGTTAGGAATGAAAGACGACATTCAAACTACTGGATAGATAGTTCGATATATTTATTTCATTCCTAACCATGTGTAGCCTTGAAGGTCATAGTATGGTATACTCTGACCTTCCGTATTACGTTATGACATTACTGTATTATGTTGTGTATAAAAACCAGTAAAAGTTTTCCTTCTTTAGTTTCTTACAAATGCTTACCATATTCGAGAACACTGTATAAGAATAGCAGATATAGCCGCTTGACCGCTGCGAGTAGGTACCGCACGGCTCAGCCAGTCGAGCCAGTGTGATTGGACGACGCAGCGTCAACTTTCGGCAATTTTTACAGAGTCAATTTTAAAATGTCCATATTTTTTTAAAATTTGTCCATCAAGGGGGAGGATAGAACTATATTCTCATTTTGTTGGGGGGGGGGGGGGAGGAGGGGGGGATTTTTAAAATCGCGCCCGATGTTAAAAATCTGCATTTGTTTAAAATAATTGCACAAAAACGGTTAAAATTTTTTTTTAAAGCTGAAATAATTTTTTCTTAAAACTTCAATGTCTTCTCTATAAGCACCATAAACCTCATCTCCATCCGTTTACTACTTCCACAGCTATAATGTATTGAAAAATTTAGCACTTAACTTCAAACAGGTGTAAAAATCGACATTTTTCAAAATTTTGAAAAATCCTTTGAGGTATGTTTACTTACATATCACTAAAGACAAAAACATATTCAAATTTCAGCAATCTATGCAAACTTATTCCGAAATCTGTCCGAGTTCGCATGGAATGTCCCATGTACATTAGGATGGACCTTATTTTTCGACTTTTAAATTTTTTTCGTGACACCTCCAGGATTGTGTTATTGGGGGAAAAATAATGTGTGCAAAATTTGAAATCGATCGGAGGACGGGAAACCGTGCCTCATCGCATCTGAAATTTTTTTATTTTTGCAACTTGTTTTTCTCCATTATAGTATATCGTTAATACATATATTTATATATGGTTGAATTTGTCTTTTACGCTCTCTAACCATATAGAATCAAAGTATAACATTAGTTAAAAAAAAAATCATGACCTTGAAATCTCATAAATTTACCTTAGAAGAAAAACTTTTTTCGTTGGTATTATTTTTATCTTGTCAAACAGTACAACTTTTGTCTAAGAATTTTTTTCATATATTTGTAAATAACAGATATCAAAATTTTAATGAAATAACCGATACTTTCATTAAGAGTACACTGCTCCAACAGATTTTATAAATATGCATTCTCTAGAATGGATAATATTGGATTAAATGTAGTAAATAATTTAGCAGTAAACGATTCGGCCGAACGAGCAGTCGACTGACAGTGCAAGATTTTAATTGTAACTATTCAACAGCCATCTGGACTTGATTTTTGTGCGCTGAATACGAATTCGCAAACTGTTTTCCGCCATCACCCTCAGTTTTCGAAAAATTGGTTTTTAATTAGAAAATGCAAATTTTCAACTTTGAACATCTTTTGTGTTCAAACAGTAATAGATATTCGGTTGCTTGTACCGTCAGAGTATTCAATCAACCCTCCGGAATACAACGATATAAGTTATTATTGCATTATTACCATTTAAATATATTTAAACGACGATCAAAGGGAAAATGCTCCCGAAATGCACAAATTTTTGCACATATCTTTCATTTTATTTTAAAAACTAAGGGTCCAGAAGAAAATCTGACTACTCCACGCGATGCAGCAGACATTTTTCCTCCGGAAAGCATCAACAAAAGTGGTAAGTCACGTTTGGTTTTCAATACCGGAGCGAAATAGTTTGGCAAAACGTACGGCGTCGGCAGTGTTAGTCGCGCCCGTTTAAGCGATTCTGTCGCTGAGCGGCAATGGATACTTACGAAACGTGACTTACCACTGTTTGTTGATATTTTTCGAAGGATAAATGTCTGTTGCATCGCGCGTTTAGTAGTCAGATTTTCTTCTAGACCTCTAGTTTTAAAAATAAATTGAAAAATAATTGCAAAAATTGGTGCATTTCGGGTGTACTTCATCCCATTAATCTGTTATTTATAATTATATGGAAACAATTTTAGACGAAAGTTGTACTGCTTGACAACGTAAATATAATGCCAACGAAAAAAAATCTTTTTTATGGTTAATTTTTAAGATTTCAAGGTCCCGGTGTTTTTTTTTTAGTCATCTTATACTTTGATTCTATATTATTACAGAGCGTAAAAAGACAAATTCTACCATATATAAAAATGTATATTAACGATATACTGCAATGGAGAAAAACAAGTAAAAAAATAAAAAAAATTTCAAATGCGATGAGGCACGGTTTCCCGTTCTCCGATCGATTTCAAATTGTGCACACATTATTTTTTCTCTCAATGGGCACAATCCTGGGGGGGGGGGGGGGAGTGTAACCACCAAAAATCTCAAAATTATTTTTCGACAAGAGTAACTGAGGTCCATCCTAATGTATATACGGCTGTTGTGCGAACGTTTTCGGTCTCATCTCATTGAAACACGATCAATGAAAACGGTGGTTGCAGAGACTGGTGGAGAGCGCAGAGCAGGCGGCTGTGTCCGCGCCCAGGGACGGGAACATGTCGCCAAAATACTATGCGTCGCAACGCCTCGACAGTTTTTCCGTAGATGGAAAAACATCCACCACCGGCCAAGACAATCTTCTTTCATCTAACCGACATTTCGACCACTTGGCTGTGAACCTTACACTCTCGACGGTTTTGCTACCCGCTGGAGTTAAAGACGCCGGTAAAATACTCTACATATACTTGTCTAATCGAATCGTTACGAATGCGCGCGCGGTGCAGTGTCGAGGCTACAGACGAGTTATTCACTTTTCCTCTACGCGCAGATCGGGAAGTAGCGGCTGGCATTCAGTGGAGCGAATACTTGGATTTATTGTTCGTAAATAATTACGAGAGCGATCCCTCGCTCTCTTGGCAGTACTACGGAGCCACTTCGGGATTCTTACGACGTTTCCCTGGTAGGTCACGGAGTTGTTGGTTATGGTACGCGTTACTCGCATTCATAACGCACTTTTTGTTGGATCGTTATAGCAATCTCTTGGCCACCGGCGGCAGAGGAACGACGAGCATCATCCGGTACAAACAGAAACGCGAACCGAGTTGTCCGGGATGTGTACGATTTTCGAATCTCCAATTGGTTCGTCGGAGCAGCAAACAGTCCCAAAGATTTGGCTATATTAGTGGACACCGAATGTTGCGCTTCCGAGAGGAATAGACGTTTAGCGATAACCACCATTGGGACTATCCTCGATACTTTGGGACCGGACGATTACGTTAACGTTTACCGTTACGGGGATACCGCGGATGAGATCGTTCAGTGCTTCAAGGACAGTCTGGTTCAAGCGTCTCCGGAGAACGTGCAAGAGATGAAAATTGCAACGAGTACGATGAAACACGAAGAAACGCCGACGAATATATCGGCCGCTCTCGGTACCGCCTTTGAGATCCTTCACAGATACAATAGAACAGGCCAAGGAAGTCAATGTAACCAAGCAATTATGCTGATTACCGCAACTAACGTTGGCTTACCGGCAGAGGTGATAAAGCGATACAACTGGCCCCATATGCCCGTTCGTATTTTTACGTACCTCATAGGCGGTGACAAGAGCCCGGAACTGCACAACACGGCCTGTGCGAACAAAGGTGTGTCTTTCCTCTTACCACATTGTATATATATCTATATATATACATATTCGACCGCGAGAATGTGCGTCGCATAGATTGTAGAGTGAGTAGTTTACTCGCCTTTATTCGCCTTTTTTTGCAGGATTCTACGCGCGAATCACCGATGCTGAAGAAATCAAGAGCAAGGTGTTCGAGTACGTAAAAGTGCTGGCACGCCCTATGGTACTGTATCAACACGACCACCCTGTTCATTGGAGTCCAGTTTACGTCGGTGGAAAGGTAAGTGTAGTGTATACCCAAACCTATACATAGAAATCCTGCATTCTAATATTCATCGCGAGTGTTGACTTTCTTAAATCGTTGCCCGCATCATTCATCCAGAGCGGCAGATACGGCAAGGAAGACATCGGGCAGTTCATGACGTCAGTTACAGCACCTATATTAGATCGTCGGAATTACACGGTAATATCCGGTTTACCTTTCGCCTTGTTCACAAAATTTCAAGTAGATAACCGCGTATACCGCGTCATAGGTACATCATAGTACATACCTACTACCAGAGATGGGCAACAAATTATTTCAAATAAAAAATTAAATTTGTCTAAAAGATGAAAATTTTATTCGAGACTCATGAATAAGACTAACCCGAGTCAATATTTAATCATAGCGCTCATGATTAAAATAATGGGTATTCAATCGTCGGCCATGATTGAACTACTTCAGTCATGGGGCTTCAATCGTCGATCACGATTCAACTACCTTCAATCATGGGGCTTCAATCGTCGATCACGATTCAACTACCTTAAATCATGGGGATTCAATTATGATTGAATGATCAGTGTTCTCGTATTCAATCGTAATTTTGTCGATTTTAGCTCGATTAACCTTGGCGAGCCTCGAAACTCGTGAGAACCCTTGATCGATGCCACGCGAGGCCCGAGCCGAGCGACATTGTATCGTTCACCCGTTATTGCACCCGGCCGTTCATTAACCGAGAAACATTTTCTTAAAATTGGTGTGAATCGCCAATCTTTTAACTACCATTACGTGCCTAGGGAGAAAAACTCTCAATGACTACCTGAAGCGGCTAAACTGCACATCTGCCTGCCAAACGTTCACCACCATAAACGTTGTAGCGAAAACAGACCCATAAAGTATTGGACTCGTTAGTACGCATCAACCCTTAGGTTATTCCTGTCCACGACCTTTCCTACTTTCACTTTTCTACCCATTAACCATGGTCGCCTACTTCCTTACTCCGTCAAAACTTCCTCACAACATAGGCATAGGCAATAAAGAAGAAAACCCAATAACACAGACCGCATAAGGTTTTCCAATTATCGGGTGTCGAAAGATTGATTGTAAAAATGAAGAGAGAGAGTTTCGATATAGCAAGCGGCCTGACGCCGTATTGCCAAATAATAGGGACTTTGTTCCTGGAGGATCTGGCCACGTGAATGGGGAAGGCTATGCGTTTCTGTGAGAACTGTGATAGGCCGCGTAGTCCTTACCCTGGAACTATCCTAGAGCGAACTTCTTTACAACCCTTATAAAGTCGTTTTTAACATACAATTAAAGTGGCCTCTAGACGCATTATTGCCCGTCTGTGGATGATATTGGAAAGTTGCATAATAATATTGAAAGGTTATACAATATATTGTGTGAATGAAGAAGAAAATCGGCCCCTAGACGTCCAACATATTGCGCGTCTACAGGCTGCTTAATTTAGGCGTTAATAAAATCATGCACTTTTCTGTACTGGGTATAATCGATGACACCGCCCAGCAATTCCAGACGCCGGTTTAGACGGGTGAACGATACAATGTCGCTCGGCTCGGGCCTCGCGCGGCATCGATCAAAGGCTCTCGCGAGTCTCGAGACTCGCCAAGATTAGTCGAGCTAAAATCGACAAAATTACGATTGGATACGAGAACAGCTTTCATTCAATCATAATTGAATCCCCATGATTGAAGGTAGTTGAATCGTGATCGACGATTGAATACCCATGCTCGAACTACTACAATCATGGGCGCTTCGATTAAATATTCACTCAGGTTAGTCTTATTCATGACGAATAAGACTAAAGTATCTTTTATTTGATACGTCATTTAAATAATTTCTTATTTATATAATGCCCATCTCTGCCTACTACCCAAGTACACGTACGCACATGGAATGATAATCACGCGTATCACGATACCTTTTATACAGATCCTCGTTCTAAAGCTCTCTCTCTCTCCCCCTCTCTCTCTCTCTCTCTCTCTCTCTCTCTCTCTCGCAGGTTAAAACGGCCAATTTGTTGGGCATCGTGGGCACGGACGTACCCGTGGAAGAGATTCAGAAGCTCGTCCCTCCTTACAAGGTACATTACATGTATAATACGTAGCATTCGCGTTGCGCGTAGCTGGTACCTAAGTACATATTTATCGAAACGACTATTACATTATATACTCACAAATCTCCGTTTCGTCGATTCGCAGTTAGGGGTCAACGGATATTCTTTTATCGTCGACAACAATGGTCGTGTTTTGTATCATCCGGATTTACGGCCTCTGGTGAGTAATAACGTTCAACGAGACTCTCTTCGTCTCGCCGCCGTCTCGATGATGCGCCGCGTTCATTGATATGGTGTGTTTGTGTTTCTGTCGACGCAGCCGGGGAACGTAGATGTAAGTAGTAGACAACAACGCTTGGTACACAAGTTTCGCCAAGAAACTGTTATAAGATATTGTTGTTGTTGTTGTTGTTTGTTCGTTTCCATGCAGTACGAGGAAACATTAAAACCTACGTACATTAGCGTAGATTTGTCGGAAGTCGAACTCGCCGAATATGATGGTCCGTTGAACAATTCTCTCCTTCTAGACGTAAGTCCGCGCATACGTATCCGATACGAATGTTCCACGAGTACATACCTACATAGTACATACCTACGTGCTGCTTCCTTCACGATGTCTCTTTTGTTGTTCAGCTGAGGCACGATATGATCGACCAGAAAGAAGGGGAGACCGATTTTGCGATCACGATTCATTACGACGACGCGGTGAGTACTACCTGTATCTGCGGCATATAAAAGCTACAAAAGTAGATACTTGACATCGTTCCACGCGTACTCAGGGACCAGGGTGGACCTTAGCTACTCTTGGTGAAAATTTTTTTGCGAGATTTTTTTCACGCCGTCCCCCAAAATTGTTCTATTGGGTAAGAAAATAATTCCTGTAAAAGATGACGTTTATCGAATAAGAGCGAAGACGTGGCACATAGGTATTGAACTTGAAAGTTTTTCATTTTTGTAACACGTTTTTCTATATCGTTGGTTTTGTCTTTTTAAACAATGTGCAAGATATAATAAGTATACTACATATAATTTTTAGCGTGATAGATAATACCAGAAAGTAGGTTTAGAACTGAAGAGGAATATATTTAGAGGAGTTAGAAAATGAAAGTATTTTTTTTCGTTGAAATATTTTACACGTCTTTTAATATTGACTGTTTCCTATGTTCGGAAACAATTTGTAGTATATATTGTTTCTCCTCCTCATTTTACCGTCAGTAACTGATTATATTTCTCCATAAGTTTAACACCACGCTCAGCAGTGTCATTAACCACTTTCAAAACTTGAACGATGTTCAATCCGTATTTAAAATCGTTCTCTCATCTTCCTCTAAATCGGGATCTCTTTTCAAAAATTCAATGGGAATTGAGAATCTTTCGAAAAATTGTTTTAAACCTTCAGAAATAAAATGTTCAATTCCTCTTTCAATATAGTTTTCTACGTGACTTGGTGTAATTGTAAATTTTTTGCAAGATTTGTCGGCTTCAATATTAATCGCTTCCACCATTCGTAATTTTGTGCTCTTTCCTACGCAGCTTTATCGAAAAATGCTAACGCCTGCCGTCTCTGTCGATAAATACCATAAATGGTTGCAATTTTCTTTACAGCTATAAGGCGTATTGTTTTATCGTTATTGCCGGTACGCATGGAGTTTTGGCAAAAACTTTAAGTCTTGGCGTGGAGCTTCCGCTGCCATTTAAGCTCGGATCCACGGTTTTACATATATGAACATTGGCGAGAAAAACATGGATATCACGAATTCAAGTTTCTTCTTCGACAGTTATTGAGAATTGGTGTTTAAATAATTATATTTTCAAGCATTATAAAGCTTTCGACAGGACAAATATAAAATTTGCCTGTTTACTTTTTGTTGAAGAAGAACGCCGCAGACTCCTTGGTAGCGTCCAGTATTTGAGGCAATAGTGTCACAACAAAATGCTTGCAGTTTGTTGGATAATTCTCATTCTTCTAACAAATCATATACCGCAGAAGCTGGGTATTGGCTCTCGTGTCTCCACTACTAGACGAAATTATTGGATTTCCCAGTAATTTTTCCACACCTATGAAACTGATCACCACCACCACCATCACCACCACCACTACTGTGGTAGTCTTTCGACCTTTCCTGTTCCCTTTAAAATTGATAATAGCTTTCTGTCCCAATGGATTGTAACTGCATCGAGCTCGCATTCATACTAACGGATTCATACCGACATGAGATCATTAAAACTCTATAATATACCTACATCGTCTCATAGTAGTCGAAGTAGTATTTCGGTGCCGTGTTACGGGCCAGTTAAAGTGAAATAGTCTTATTTTGTACAAATTAAATTGCATTTCAATGCACACATGAACAAAACTTAATATTAACTAAGTAAGGAATTATGATATTCTCTAAAATATAAAATATTTCATTTAAATTTTCAGAATCACGCTACTCTTTACATTTAGCGTGCAGTTACTCCTATTTCAAACCTTCGCATCCGATGTGCCACGTTTTCTCGATGCCCAATCGATCTTAAATTTTCTACAAATTACTTTTTCATGAAATAGAACAACTTTGGGGGCGGCGTGCTAAAAATTTCATGGTCGAAAAATAAGGTCCACCCTAACGCTCCCCAATCATATATCTACTAGGATTGTATCTCGCGCGTACATACATAAACATGTTCGCAGAGGAGGGTGACCATTAGGCGGCACAATTATTTTTACAAACCGATCGACGGAACGCCGTTCTCGTTGGGAGTAGCGTTACCCGAAGGTTACGGTATGTTCGAGCTGTTGGCCGAGCAGGAGATCAAGCATGCCATAATAAATGGTAAGTCGCGTACAAGTATAGGGGGCTATCCGTGCGCGCGCGGCGACTCGATCGATTTCGTAGATGGAGGCAGACGATAATCTTACGTTTTGCCCTTGATCCTGTTGTTTAGTGACCGAGTACTTTAAAGGAAACAATTGGAAAGTGCATCCCGATTGGGTATATTGCGAGTACAACTCGGCTTCCGAGAAATGGTTCTCCTCCCCGGAAGAACGCGTTCTGCATTTTTTAGCGCGAACGCGAAGACCGGGGTGGAAATGGATGTCCTTGAGACCAAGGAGTCCGAGCTCGCATCACAAACAAGCGAGCAAGCCCGACAAAGACGCCTATTACTGTAAGTATCGTGTACTCTGAAGATAGTGTCAAGTAAGTGGGTAAGTTTGTTATTAGCCCCACAAACAACCGTCGCACCTATGTTTCGTTTCAGGCGATAAAAGATTAGTCCAATCCCTCGTACTGGACGCTTTGGTCACCGATGGTTTCGACAAAAGAGGTGCGATGCACAAAGAAGAGGACCAAAGGTAAGAGTGCGGCTCGTAAGCGGAATTCGCAGGTGCATGTCCTTCACGGGTGTGGTTCGACACTTGTAGCGCGCAAGTATACCTATACTACGACAAAGCACTGCAATGCACAAGCACCGCGCGGTCTTCTCTCACGCACCGATTCGATCGAATAACGTATCTTATTATTGGATGATTCCCTTGCCGTTGTTCCGCATAGTCGTGTCGCGAACGCGACGTCGGCGTCGTCGTCGATCGTCGATCGTCGAGAACTACATAGGTATTAACGATCTCTACCTACCACCATCACCACGAAAGGACCAAGAGTCAACGAACCGATAAGAAGAAGCGAAAGTCGCAAGAACGCAAGCTAAGAAGACGTACGAGAATTACTGGAATTACAGACGGAAGACGAAGAAGACCGCAACGTTCCGGCATCCGCACCGTTCCGTCACATCGCCGCGTCGGTACAGTGTATTCGGCACGGTACAACGCATACCACGTATAGATTAAGAAAATAGTTTAGAAAAGGTTAATAAGAGACACGTCCTCCTCAGGGCAGCGTACTTGAAATCTCAGCAATGTACCGCTGCCGCTGTGCTGTTGGTTGTAAGTTGAAACGCGACACGTACTATGCGCAACGACACATCTCTTTCATTTACAATGACATCTTTTATTGCATATTTTTATTACATTTTATATTGTGTGTCTCCACCGCTAGCCCTATTGCCATACTCATGGCTCTACTGCACAGGTAATCCATTATGCACAATTATTCGTATAAGCGCACTCGTCTTCTATACAATTCGGCACGGTGATGATCTTTTTTCACACTGTCGTTTTGACCGAACATGTTCCCTCCCATCGGGGGTGTCCCCTTGTTTAAAACTTGTAATGCTAAGTGTAACGCGCGTTTCAATACGAATTATCGAATACGAACGCGCAAACACCCCAGAGGGGTGTCTATCGATCAATGCATAACGTATACGTCACTCGCGTCTTGTTTCGTTCTCACTCGCCACGATTAGTTGCTTCGAACGATATTACGTTTATATATTATATATATATATATATATATATATATATATATATATACACACACACATATATATATATATATATATGTATACTCGATATTCGCAAATTTTCAGCCAAGGAAAAGGCAGATTCGGCGTAACCCGGAGATTCATCGCGACTAGAAGCGGTCTGTTCCGTTGGCACGAACATCAGCAGAGCGAGGAAACCATCGACGAATCGTAAATGGCACAATATTTACCTATTTGTTTAGTCCGACACTATTCGCGACAAAGCGAACAAAAATATCCTCGATTTGTTTTTGGTTCAGACCGTTGTTCGCCGAGAAGTATGCCAGAGCTATGGAATCGTCTTGGTACAAACGCGCCGTGGATCAGCATTCGATCGAACCGGAGAGTTTCGTTTTCAGCGTGCCGTTCGACGCCGGTACGTACATACGTTGGGGGGTTAGATAGTACACGTAGTATCGTATGCCTACACACATATGTCTTCTACATGTCGACAGCGGACAGTCCCAATCCTTTGGTGACCGCCACACACGCGGTATTTATCGGGAAAGGACACAAAGCACCGGCCGCGGTCGTGGGTCTCCAGTTTCAACATTCCTCTTTGGCTTCGCACTTCGTCAACATCACTTCCACGGTAACGCAAATACATACTTGTGTTCTATGTACTTGTGTATCCTCCGTCCCGTCACGCATCATCATCATCATCAATCATTATCATCATCATGATGATCGTCGTCGTTCCGTTGATATTTTTTAGTGCAGTGGCACGAGTTGCAAGAAAAATTGTGCTTCCGAAGAACTGGACTGCTATATCTTGGATAATAACGGATTCATAATTATTAGCGAGCGTCACGAACATACCGGAAAATTTTTCGGTGAGATCGACGGTACCATAATGGATTCTTTGGTCCAAGACAGAATATACAGGTACGCGCGCGCGTATGAGACGCGAACAGAGGCAGAGGCGGCCGAACTTTGGACAAAAATAACGCATCTTGCCTTCGGGTTTCGCAGAAAGGTAACCGTGACCGACTATCAGGGCACTTGTAGCCCACAGGAGTCCCATCAATCGGCAGCACCCAGATCGTTTCCCGAATCTATCTCGACAACGACTATCGCGATGTTTGGAAGTTTTCTGTGGAACGTGGCGTTCGGATTTAATTTTCAAAGTTTGTGGCATCTCGCTTTCGCCTTTGCCAGCGAGCCTGCGCGGACGCTGGACGGTGAGTATCGTTCGAAAATTGGAAAATGCCATCTTAACACTTTGTTGACCGCCTATGATCGCTTGTACGTATGCGAGTTCGCTTAAAAAAAAACAGCAGTTTGAACGAGTAACAACGCGCGTATGTGTTGTACCGTGTCGAATTTCAGACGATTCGATCTTTACCGACACGGTCGCCGCCGACGAAGGGCACAAATTCGAATCGTTCGCGGGTGCAGACGCGACCGACGATGAATCGACAGCGTCGGAGGAAAATCAAGAATTTCCTAAACTTCCAACGATCGCCGCCGCAACTCCCGTTTCGTCCCCCGGGACAACGCGAGCCACGTCCCCATATTATCATCCGCAGAGAAAGCTGAGGACTTGCGAAAAGAAGACGGACCTGTACATCTTGCAGCCCGAGAGGCTCAACACCAGCGGCCAGAGTAATCCGTTGAAAGGAAAATTAACCAATTGTCACGTGACCGGTTGCGAAAGGTACGTATACACATACACGTATATGTACACCTACAGTGGCGTGCAAAAATATTCGGCCACCCTTTAAAATCGCATAACATTTTTCAAATTAATCCAAACGACTTGAGTTATATCGAATCATATCATTTAGCAAACTAATCCCTCTAGCTTCTCAAAAAAGAAACTCAAGTCGTATGGATTAATTTTAAAAAAGTTATGCGATTTTAAAGGGAGGTCGAATATTTTTGCACGCCACTGTACATGTAGCCGACCGTGATCGTTCCGTTCCCAGGCCATTCAGCGTACAAAAGATTCGCCACACGAATCTGATTCTACTGGTGGTGGACACTTTGTGTCCGTGCGGAAGCAAACAACTTAGCATCGAGCCTATAGAAGCCCTGACGGAGCCTGGTGCTTGCACCGCGAGACGAGAACGCCTGTATCGTCGAAGGCCCCCGAAATGCATAAACTATCATCCGGAGGAGATGGAGATCAAGCTGTGCAGCGGCGCCAATCGTCCTTGGAATATCTTCACGTTGTTCGTTACGATTACTCCCAGTATTTTTGTTGCGGCGCGGCTCGCGTGACTCTATTCGGATTAATATTATTGTACACACATTCGCGAGTTATCTTTTCGAAATGAATTTAGCGTTGTCGTTTCTATGAAACAGTTGAAAAAAAATGGTATACTAGTTGAGATGATCGGTTCAATTTCAACCCGCATGTATTTGACGAATACGAGCATACGAATGAACGAAAGCTCGAGAGCGCGGATTAGGTACTCTCTAAACGACAAATGCGTGATCGACCGAGCGAGTGGATGGCATTTTGCGCGCGCGTGCGAGTGTGCGTAAAAGAATGAAGTAGGAGTGGGGGAGGGGGCAATGCGTGTTAATTACGTTCATACGCGCAAGTACGACGACGACGACAACATGCGTACTCATATATGTATGCAAGAATTAACACGCACACGCTGCCGTGCCGCACGTCTGCGCATGCAAACAGATATGTACATACACAAATATATATAATATTAATGTTGATCAATGATTACATATCTCATTATATGAATTCCGTTGCGAGAAAGTTATGTGAATATTTCCTAATCGTATAGTATCACGCGTGTCGAATTTGATTCCTATCTCCGCACGGGGAGCGATAAAAGGCCGATGTCGTAGTACCCTCGCGATGCATTTCGAGAGAGAGAGAGAGAGAGAGAGAGGGAGAGAACGGTGAATCTTTACATACTTACTACATACGTAGGATAAATCCGGGAGACGCGGTTGGGGCCGGGGAGTTGGTTGATGAGTCGCTATAATTCAGACTCTATGCTTTAAGGTTCAGAACAATTGATTCTCCAGAAATCAAACAGTTAACCGAATATGTTTTCCGCGAGTCTAGAAGTTTATGGAGTCTGAAATATAGCGACTCTACCAACTCTCCGGCCCGACCGCGTCTCCCGGATTTACACTATGTATGCGCGTGCGTGCGTGCGCATTTGTCGTGTATGTGTTCGTGTGTGTGTGTGTGTATATATATATACATATATATGTACATGCTCATTGAAATTTGACTATCGCAAGGAGACGACACCAGTTACACGATCGACTTTGAGTCACATTCGAAAACATACGGTATTCAAATTCGATTTAACACCGAAGCTTATGGAATCGATGTACAGATGTACGATACAGCGATGACGGACGATGCTCGCGAGAAGTTATCAAATAATAACGATGTTCCGACTCAATCATACGCCATAGAAATATTCTTCAGCTGCGCTGTTCCCTGTTCAAAGTCGTTGTTATCATCGTTGTGAAAATTAATAGGGTCTAACGTTTCGTTGGCATTCGATCGCACGGTAGCAAGAGTGTCAGGTTTCATACTTTTATTAGCCACGCGCATAAATTAAAAGTATCGCTTCCAATCGTTAACGCCTCCGATCCGATTATCGCCGTCGAATACCAAGTAAGTCGCTGCTTGCAGTTTTCGAGGGCGCGCTGTACGCGTACCGCGACAATAATATTATAATCGAGAAACAATGAACGAAGGGAATATTTCGCGCGCGAAGCTTGGATCAACGAAATATCGAATAGCGAGCGAAGCGTACCGCGTAATTTCGATTTCTTTCTATGGAAAAACAAAGTGACGTATAACGTAATATACCTTTACGATTGGAGAGAAATCCACGAGTGTACAAGTACGTACACACGTGCAAACACGTCGTTCTCTTACTGTCACGCACAGCGCGACATAAAACTCAGACGTAACACACACAGTGTGTGTGTGTGTGTGTGTCAAACCAAAGAACACGAATCAAACTAAACGAAAAAGTTTCAAGTAACACTCTATTACTCTACTATTCATCTCGCAATTCGTTCATCTACAGTAATCAGTACACTACTGTCTATAAAACTCGCGATTCACGCGACCAACCTGTGGTAACCGAAATCAACTTGACAAAAAACAAGATCTACTAATGTGTTAGATAAGAGAATGTCTTTTGAAGAGCACTTCTAGGTGCTGCGATGTCTTCCATTATTTGTATATTGATAATAAAATCGATCGTAATCGCAAAACACGCACCAGTGCGCGCACACGCGTATGCGTGCGCATACGCGGTATAGGCGTACGCGTATCGCGCCTGTTTTCAGGTACGTGTACTCTTATACGACCGTTAGGATATTAAACACTTAAAATTATGTAACTGAAATACGGCATAATATTATATAATAAAACTTAAACGCAAGAGAGTAACGCATTCTCTTTCTTGCGCCTTCTGTTTTTTTAAGAACGAACGCATAGCGGCGAGTTTAATTAAAAGTTACGGGACAAACGCTGCGTTGTTCATCAGTCGTTGGTTCTCTGCTACCACCCATTTGGTGGCCAGATGCATTAACAATGTGGAACCACGTGATACGTTGGGTGCATTCCACTTGCGCCCAAATCGACCCCGACTCCGTCCGTGTGTAGGAATTTCCCGTTCCACTTGCTTATAAGCCTTACATTGCTGTCCAAGGTCACTCCCGCGGGAGATTGGGGTTCTCCCACTATCGTCGGCGTTGTCAGGGATACCGCGCGACGCTTGCCTGGCTAGCCCGTCGTAGAAGCCTTCGTGGCGTTGCGCGGTCTCCTTGACAACGGAAGACACGCTGTGCTAGAGAAAGATTGGAAGGGGAAGCTGACGCGTGAGGGGCCCCTACGCTGGACAGCGCTACTCTATTGCATCCGAGCCTTCGATTAAACTCTTGCATGAGTTTGACTCCTCGTTGGGGCGAATCGTGTACTGCTAAATGATTTACTACCTATATTTAATCCAATATTATAATTGGAATCATTTTCCCATTCCAGAGGAGCTGATATTTATAAAATCTGCTGGAACAGTATGTAATCTTGACGAAAGTATCAGTTATTTCATTAAAATTTTTCAAATGAGTTATTTATAAATATATGAAAAAATTTCTTAGACAAAAATTGTACTGTTTGACAAGATAAAAATAATGCCAACGGAAAACGTTTTTTCTGAAGGCCAATTTTCGCGATTTCAAGGTCAAAGATATTCTACAATGGAGCAAAACGAGTTACAAAAATAAAACATTTGCAAATTCGATGCGGCACGGTTTCCCGTTGTGTCCGACCGACTTCAAATTTTGCACAGAATACTTATTCGACCAGTGGCACAATGGGTGCGTTCAGCCGACACAACCGGCGAGTGATTTTACTATAGATTTTACTCACGTCGACCAATGAACGAGCAACTTCTGAGTATAATCTAGTGAAATCACTCACCGGTTGTGTCGGCTGAACGCACCCAATCTTGCAGGGGGTGTCCTGAAAAAATTTGAAAGTCGAAAAATAAGTTCCACCCTAATAGTGGTGGAGGTCGTTCGAGGGATGAGCGAGAGGGAGACAAGGATAGAGATAGACGGAGTGTGCGAGAGAGAGAGAGAGAGGGGTAGCGTATGCGACAAGGATAGAGATAGCCATATTTAGTGAATACATACTCGGTTTATTAATCAAATTATAGCTTCTCTACAAAGAATTAGTGCTTTTTTTAGTTACATGTCGAAGTATAGACCCTTAACTACTTTCCTATGTAATGTTTGTATTAATTTTGATTATAATTACGTAATTACTAACTAAATTATATGTTTTCTATGAATAATTTACGTACTTTTAGAGTTCTATCGATAAATATAGTCCCGCGTTAGGCTCGAGTAGTGATTTTTCCATCAATTTTGTTAATTATCAGCAGCTGATTGCAATGAATTCGACAGGTGGGAGGGAGGATGGATGGCGTGAAAATGCAAGGCCACAGACGTTTCAAACAGACGGTGTTACTTAAACGTATATATTTTCGAACATATTTTCCTTTTTACGCTCATATTATAATCACATAAGATCAAGTAATCATATTATAAATATGCAACACCTCCAAATAACACGGAGCCACATCTGAACTATACTTATGTACACGAAATAGTAGCTAGATCGAAAAATGTATGTCAGCATATCAAGATCATATAGAATAAGTATATGTATGTAATTAGTATATTAGTATCTACTAAATTCAATCCTGTCCTTACATTAACAGGAATGTGTGCCTAGTTTTACACATAGATATATTCGTGATACTGGTGTTGCTTCTCATTTCGTCTCTGTGAGAAGGTGATGGACACATTTGTACAAATCCCTTGGTTGCGGTGTCGCGAAGTGTATGTATCTATCTATTTATCTGTCTGTCTATCTATCTATCTGTCTATCTATGGAGAGAGAGAGAGAGAGAGAGAGAGAGAGAGAGAAAGAGAGAGAGAGGGGGGGAGAGAGAGAGAGGGGGGGGGTAGTTCAGCGAGCTTTATATCTGTTGCCTTCCTTCCTGATTCCTCTGTTTCTTGCTTTTTTCATTTTTTCATTCCTTTTACATGTGATGTGCACGAGTAAGCACGTGAATTCTTATACGAAGAAAAATGATTGAGCATAAACGTTGATGACAATTCATTTTATCTCTTCCGATCGTTGGACCCACTGCGACGAGAACGTGATCGACGGTTACGGCTATTACTGCGCGAACGTTTCGATCTGAAACAAAATGACACCATTAATCATGAATCAACCGTTACAAGAAACAAATTAATATTTGCAGCATCGCCAGTTGCGCGTTCAGTGGATCGAACCTTTTGCCGCGACTGCGACTCCGGGATCTAGACTTTCTCCTGTCCCTGTCTCTGCGCTCGCGGTCCCTCTCGCGGTCGCGATCACGGTCCCTGTCGCGGTCCCGCTCGCGTTCACGGTCCTTCTCCCTGTAACCCAATCCTCCGCCGCCGCCGCGCCTGCTGTCCGATCTATCGCGATCCCTGTCGCGATCGTCCCTTTCCCTGTCCCCCCTGCGCCTGTCGAGCAACGACTCCCGCTTCTCTTTGCGTCTCTCCTCCACGGTCTTCTGTAGCTCCGCCAGCTTCTCGCGGATCTTGATGAAACCCAGATGCAGCTTCCCGCCAAAGTGATCGGCCAGCCGTCTGTCGTTATCGTGAATGCCCAGGTACGCGCTGCACACTTCGCAGACTCTCAGTTTCTGTTGCTGATAGCTAGATGCCGGCATGCTGTTTCGATACTCTTGCTCAGCCTCGTTCTTCTTCTTCCGTAACTCGTCGATCTCACCCATCAGCTTCATCGACTCCTCCACGAAGCCTTCCTCGCCGAGCTGCTCCGCCTTGGCCAGCTTCTTGCCAATCTCCTCGGCAAGGATGTGAACATTGTTCGCCTTCGCAGCCACCTCGGCGCTCAGCTCTTCCTGGGTCTCCGCGAGCCGTTGCTTCGCTTGTTCTGTACGGCGATCGCAGTCGGCGATAAAATTCTGCAGATGTTCCATGGCCTGTGTTTGTAGAGACGAAGACGAAGTAGAAAATCGTTTTAGCAATTTCGAAGCTTGATAACCGCGTGGTAACACTCTGCTTAATTTAGTATGATGCGTCTCTGTGAGATACTCACGTCGATGTCGTAAAAGTGGTCCTTCTTCTTTTGAGCAGCCTCGTAGTCAGCCCGTAGGGCCAAGTCGTGAATCTGGGGGCATTCTCCCAGGTCCATGCGCTGCGATTTACAAATCAAGTTTGTATTAGCTTGTATTCTCGCCTGTAATCGCTCGGAAAACCTTATTTGGTTTTATTTTACATAAATCCCTCCCAACTTGTTCTAGAAAATCTCATTCGACAAGAACAAGGATCTCTTAAGTCGCTGTTCTTAATAGGAAATTGAGTTGACAGTCAATATAGTTAGGTAAACAATTTAAACTATGGACGGCAACAATGACAGAAGTTAACCCTAATTGTCCAGAAAGATATGGTCCAAAGATGCTTCGAATAGAAAAAAAAGCTTACAAATGGTTGCTCTTCTGCTATGCGCTTTACGGACAAGCGTATATGGAAGTATACATGTGCACATATATTTCCATATACATGTAAATACACATTACGTATGCATATATACCACAACACGTATCATTCTGTTCTTGGACAAAATAGTAATTGCAATTTTACAAATAAATATTTTGTTATGTTCACTTACAGAGTGGCAACACCTCTCTCTCCGCCTGACACGACAATGCGATGGCAATGAAGCTACAATCAGCACACACCTTAATTTCAAATGTTCAATGTCTATGAAACAACTTACAGCCTAATAGTTTATTATACTATTCACGTAGGGCACAAGTGGCCTTAGATGAATCAATTTCTAGGCGATTTAGAAAATGGGATTGAATACGTACATCCAATGCTGAAGGATATTTTTCTAACAGAACTGGCACGCTGTACTGTATTGCCGGCCTAATACTGCCCCCCCCCCTCTCTCTCTCTCTCTCTCTCTCCCTGCTTCATGCCACTTCTCTCATGCTGTCTCGTGGACATTTTGTCGTTTTGCAAATTGCCAAAATCACAAGCTTCCCTCGCCAGGTTATCATCAGAGACATTCTCTTCATTCAAATAAAACGGAGATTTAAAGTTTGCATACAAGGCCCGATGGAGTAATTTGAAATTGGAGTCTGGGTGAGACCGGAAGGTATCTACTGCGCGTTACGATAGTACAAGGTAGAACTATGTTCATCTCTACGCGAGATACCCTAATATCGAACGTTTCAACCGAGTGAATGGAAAGCAGGAGTAGAATTCGGAGCAAAGCTGGTGTCATATTCGATCTTGAACATCGTACAGGCTGACGCAGTGAAAACTCGACTGATTTCATCGGGTGTGATATGAGTGCTCGACTGTTATCATCGGGTGTGATATGAAAACCTGAATGCGGAGCTACGATAGCTTTTTAAATTCCCAATCGAAGTTTCACCGCGTCACCGCCGGTTCCACCATCATCGAAGAACGACGGGCTTGGACCATTGAGAAGAACGATTAGCAAAATTTGTACTATTCCGAGATTCGAAGATTACGTTAATTTGTACGGTTCTTGGCAATTCGCATGGTCTTACTTACAGATATCACTGCTTCATTTTCCTGTACCCATTTTACCATCTCCCGAGGATGACATACATTTTTCACACATACTTTCAATGTAAACTTGAGACCTCTACCTGCCGTAAACGGCATTATTAGTAAGAAGCGACAATAGGAAGATCGTCTCATGAACATCAGCAATGTGGCGCTACTCACCAACTTAAACACTGGCCGTTCGGGGTCTCGGAATTAATATTCGGTACTCAGCCTCGCCACCGAGCTGTACCGCGGTAGAGGGGCTGAGGATACCGTCCGCCTCTATCTCAATCGAATTAATACCTAGTACTTGTGAATTATGTTAAAGTAATCAAATTGTAGAGTATAATACGTACGTCCTCTTCGATTTTCAGTACTTACAGTAACGCGCGTGTGAGAGCGACAAGTACAACACGACATATGAGCGGACAATACTCGCAACAATATTGTACAATGGATCTGATTGGAATTGCTTTTTCCAGAGACTCTGGAAATAGAACTGTAGGTACATTGACATTAGTGAACCTGTGTATCGGTCATTCTCGCGAGTATTTGCCAGAACTATTTTCTGTGTTTCTTTTTTCTATATATATACTTTTCTCTATTTATTCCTTTTCCTTCTCTTCTGTCTGAGATTAATCTTTGAACGCTTGGTTTTATTTTATCAGAACTTGGCTGTTAGTCTCGACTCTCTATCTCGCGAAAATCCTACATGAGAAATGTGGAAGGGTGCTTGCTAACTGTGGCGAGGGATGTCCTGCTATGCACTGAACGCAAGGCTCGAACTCTTCTTTAAATTCTACTCCGTTGTCGAGGAGAATTTAACGACAGCTATGCCTACTACTACATCAGGCAATGCAGTTCAATTCTCATCGGGCCAGGCTAGTCAATGGAAACTTTTTCTTATTCGCATGCTAACACGCTCTTTAATGCCTCGCCTTTATCTCAGCACTTTTCCGCATCTACTCATAATATCGCAGCTCTTTTGACGTACTTATGCAAGAGTCTGCGAATTGGCTGTGCTGCTTGTGGCGATCAATCGGCAAAGAGAAAGTCAAATGAAAGCTTACGTGATCCGTTTAATTTAACAAACACCCTTTAGACCAATTCGCACAAGATGACAAAGGAATGCGCGAAGCAGTACTAACCACGAACGGTATGCTATCATCTGGGAATCGCGTTTGCTTCGATCGTTGTACACTATTTCTAATTAAACCTCACGGTTCTGTAGTTTACGTTCCCTGGTTACTATTGTTTCACAAGCGTCGTATAAGATTCGCTACCTTCCCGACCATCGTACGAGGGAGAAATGGGATACGTAAGAAATTAAATGCTACACTTATAGAATAAGCAAATACGCGAGTGATATTATTCTATGGTTTCCCTATCTTATGAGACTCTAACAAGCCATTCCCCGTTGTTATAGTTTGCTGCCCCGTGTTGCGCTTCAACGCCTATCTAGTGTGAATTGATGGGAATCAATTCTTGATGTATATTACGCAAGTATCACCCTACTGCGTACACAACGCAAAATTAATTATTGTTTAGTTGCTTATGCGATCTATAGAGTCGATCAGACCGATTGGCACCGATGAAGAAGGCATTACACACAACGTGTTTTGTGTTACTCCAAATTACAAGTAAAAGTATATCATAATAGGTACACGGACATCGCTAAACATTTCTTTGATATTCGAGCAATCATTGGACTTACTTCTATCGTTAAGCTTACATAGGATTATGGTTATACAATGGTTACTAGATTCGCAGGGAACTGCACGTACAGCAAAAACTACTATTCAAATTTTAGCTTATTTTATACTCTACGATACTCTTTATAAAACTTTCTTGACGCAAATGTCTCTAGTTAACATCCCATTCTCAAGTTACGAACTTCAAGCGAGATACGATACTATTCAAGCGAAAGTAAATCCAAACTTTAATTATCGTACATTCAGCACCGTGTTAAAGAATATTGCTGTATTCAAAATATAACTGTACTTTCATAGTTGGAAAAAAGAAAGAAGGCGGTATATGCCAACAAAATTGTGACGTCTAAATAGCGTAACCAGAGTGAAAATCCAAAAAAGAAAAAAGTCGATGCAATGCAGAACACGACGACGTTGCCAGCATCGCTATCAAGTGAACGCGAGCAAGTACAGAGAGGGTGAATAAAAAATGCTCTACGGTAGCGCATAAGTGCCAATGGTATGTCATCGATATTCCAATATGCAATGACTGAAATATACTCACTGTTGATGATAAGATTTCGTGTGGACAGCACGCCAGCAAAAAACTCTTGCAGACCTTTGGATCGGAGTACTTCACTTGAAATTTGTTATTCTCACCTAGTAACGTGAAATATGCATCAACAACAATGTCCCTTAATTGGATGGACGTACATATACATGTAATGGTATGAGGTGCGGGCCACCATCTTGTATTTTCGTGCGAGATATCAACCAATTGTAAGTAGCAGGGAGCGCGAAGATTAATCGAGATCCCCTCGGTCAGCGAGAAATACGTACCATTCCGTCCTGTGCCCATCAGCTGGTCAAGCATAGCTCGCATTTGGTCGTGAGCGGTCATTTTTCCGAGAAATTGCAATGTTTCCGATGCACTGTCAAAAATGGGGGACAGCGATCAGCCACGCCGCCAGCCTTCGAGTTTCGAGTTATTGTTCAACTCTCGTCTCTCGTCTCTCGTATCTATCGATCAATATATCGCCCGACGCTGCGATCGTGTGATTCGTGCGCGCGTAACTCGCAGGGTCACTCCGGCGCAACGGTCCGCGACCAATCGCGATGCAGATCTAATGCACCACTTCGAAGCCGAGATTCCATTGGTCGCCCCAATTTACTAGACACTTTGGAATTGCAATTAAAGTCAAACCAAAGATTAGATATAATAAGAGGCGTCACTCCGGGCGGAACCTTTCAAGTCCTTAATTGATGATCTTGGCATTTAAATTGGTTGTCTATTCAAGCGGGATATTCAAATCGACTAAATGTACTAAATTGGTTTCAGGGAGTCGAGACCGATAGAATTTCGGTTACGGCCGCGGTCGCGGTCGGGGTCCCCGAGACGTTCGACTCGGCATTTACGGTTCTCTCAACCGATAACCGAGAGAGAATTTTGCTCAGACTTACGGTCCCCCGAAAGTCTAGACCGGTCAGGAATACGGTCGCGTTAATTTATATGGAGAGGTTGGAGTTGATGTATGGAGAGGTTCGCAAAACGGTCAACCGAGAGTAATTGAAAAACAGTCTTGGCGCTTTCGGACGGTCGCACTGGGGCACACTGAGTGCGAAATTTAGCCAATCAGAAGCGAGGAGTGTGAACATTTTCGCTTCCGATTGGCTAAAATTTGCACTCAGTGCGCCCCAAAGCGACCGTCCGAAAGCGCCATCTGTGAGATGAGTATATGTGTAAATCATGCATTGTTCGCCGATCTTCACATTGACTGCTCTACCGTGTTCGAATAAAATTGTAAGTGTTTTCATCACGTTTCTCAATGATAACTTTCAAGTAGTCTATCTAAAAAATTCTCCGGCCTTTCCTTTTTCAGTTATCTTCAAAAACCCGATTTTTTATTAAATGAACTACCTAAAGAAAATTTTTTTTACACAAAAAGTAACATCATATCCCACACAGCACACAACATCCCGAGGACGTCTGTTTTAGGTCCGTTCTAGGACTTTAGGTCTGAATGTCCCGATTGGTAACAAAACGTCCCCGGGACGTCTGTGGACGGCTCTGGGACGTCTATAGACGGTTTCGGGACGTTTTTGGGACATTGTGTAACTACAGTAGCGCCATCTGTACAATGTCCTAAGGACGTCTTGGGGATGCGTATGGGACGTGCCTTTGCGAGGTGTATAATTCCTCAAGCTCCACCAGAGGGCGACGCGGCTCGAGAATTTCTCGCCGGTGATCGTGGACCCAGTTAGTATATATACAAATTCTGTCACAGTCCTTCTTTCCTTTTCTTCAGTTCTGCTCTGGCAGTCGTTCGCATCAGACGTGTTTATTTCATTCCCAGTTCTGTCTTCAGTATTCAGCATTCAGACATCCGTTTCCAGTCCTGCTTTTAGTTCCGTCTGCCTTAGTCAGACGGTTCTGCAGCCGTTCGGGAAACAGCCTTTGGCTGTAAATCGGGTTTTTCTACAAGCGTGTCCCGTTCAACAAACGTTTTTCGCTCCGAGCTGCTCTGCCACAACTCTTCTTCTCTCCTGATCAAAAGAGAACAACAAAATAACTGAGTACAGACAAACCGATCCCACTGGGGCCCCTAAACCATCCACGCACGATGAGGGCTCGTCAATTAACACCTTAAATGAAGCCAAACTGGTAAGTGGATCTATATTTAATAAAAATAACTTTGGTCCCACCATGCCTGGGGGAAAACGCAAACATCATTCCTCTGATTGTCAGAAAAACCTAGAAACTCCACCAAAATGCGTAAACTGCGATGGCCTGCACACCGCTAATTACAGTCAATGCCCCGCTCTAATTAATTACTTAAAAAAACGAAATCATACCGGCAAGCCTCCAACTGGAGTTGCCCTCAATACCACCGCTATTCCTCATTTACCTCATCCTAAATCCTTAAACCCTACAACTTATACTGGCCGAGGTTTTCCCCCGCCTTCCTTCTCTCCGCCCTATGCAAACGTAGTTGCCGGCCTTCCGCCTACTCAACCCCGCTTCGCTTCCCAGCAAAATACGCATGAACCCACTCCTTTAATTACAAATCTTCCTCAAAACTCAAATAATCTAAACCAAATGACTGACTTAATCACTGCTATGCATGAACTTAACTCTATCGTCAGCATCGAACAAATGCTAAACCTCACGCGGACTCTGATTGTACAACTACGTCCTTGCCGCACCCTAGCGGACAAATTTCAAGTCTTTTGGTCCTTCCTCCAAGACTTAAATTAAAAATGCCTCTACCAACTATTTTACAATGGAACGCAGGTTCACTTCCTGCAAAAAGAAATGAGCTGATACTGGCGGTGGCCAGGCTTCGGGTCGGAATTGTTCTTATTGCCGAAACCTGGCTTACACCACAGGACACCTTTAGCCTCCCCGGCTACACGGTGGTCAGAGTGGATCGTAATATTAGACGAGGTGGGGTAGCCATACTTGTGCACGACTCCATAAGTTTTTCTATCCTTAACCACACACACGTCCTTCCCTTCGAAGCGTGCTTTATTAAATTAAACTCTCCCAAAGTTATCGTGGGAGTGACATACATACCACCTGGAGATCTGCTTACCACGGGAATCCTAGACATTCTCACAAACTTTGGTTCACCTTTTATCATCGGCGGAGACTGGAACGCCAAACATAAATACTGGAATAACTTCGCTGCAAATAAAGCTGGTAACATTTTATACAATCACTACCAAACGCACAGGTATCGCATTGTTTACCCAGAAGACTTTACCTTCCAGTCCGGCAAAAGTAAACCGTCTACGCTTGATTTCTTTCTCTCCGACTTCCACCAAAACCTCGAATGCACAATTACTGAGGACTTTAACACTAATCATCGTCCTGTCATGATTACGCCATCAAACGCTACTCATACGCACAAACTGCATTCAACCACTGACTGGGAGCGTCACAAAAGTATGACAAACAAACTGAGAATCACACATACTCTCCGCACTAAACAAGACATTGACGGCTCCATTACGGAACTCTCTAATTTTCTACACGCTTGTCGAGCTCGTTCCACTAATCCAACGTCAAACACCAACCATGATGCTCAACATTATAATGACGACCTGTTACAATCGTTCATTAGACATAGGCGTGCTTTACGAAAAAGAGGGCAACTTTTGGGTGCGTCCGTCGTGTCAGACCAAATAAAGGATATCTCAGCCACTATCAATAAACGTATTGCGTACCTCCGAGCAAGGCAATGGGATCTTAACTTAAGATCTTTTAAAAAACCAGATCCTACCTTCTGGGCGACGTATCGCAAACTAACTTTTCAAAAGGATGACAGAATTCTTCCACCACTCATCTCTGCATCCACCACACTAACGTCAACCTTAGACAAGGTGGAAGCCTTAGCAT
Source organism: Andrena chrysosceles (assembly GCA_963855975.1). Classification (NCBI taxonomy): domain Eukaryota; kingdom Metazoa; phylum Arthropoda; class Insecta; order Hymenoptera; family Andrenidae; genus Andrena; species Andrena chrysosceles. The sequence continues at coordinate 129,955 of OY979769.1, read as the reverse complement.
CCACCTTCGCTGCCGTACATAATCAAGCAACGCAACTTAACTCAAATCACGAACCTAAGATTGAAGAATTCTTTGACTCCTTCAACCAAAGCAATGTCAACAGCTATACAGAATTTCCCCTCTCTCCGCATCAAATATTCACATACCTCAAGTACACGGCAAACCGCAAATCACCGGGGAGAGACGGAATCACCGCTCTGATGCTAAAGCACGCTTCCAAAAAGGTTATCCTTCAAATTTACTACATCTTCCGTTCCACTATTTCACTCGGATATTTCCCTGATACGTGGAAGATTGCCAAAGTAATACCTATTCCAAAACCTGGTAAACCACGTAACTCACCCTCCAGATACAGGCCTATAAGCCTTCTCTCCATTCTGGGAAAGCTTCTGGAACGATGTATACAAGCTTTTCTTGTTGAACACTTGTCTAATGATAACGTTTTAGCAGACCAGCAGTTTGGCTTCCGCCGGGGTCACTCCACTATCCAGCAATTATTGCGTATCTCACAATCAATCGCGCACGAGCTAAATGTTAATCGTTGCGTTGCCATGGTCCTACTTGATCTATCAAAGGCTTTCGACACAGTTTGGCATAAAGCTCTCCTGTTTAAGCTTCACCAAATTGGCTTATCACACGGCTTTCTTAAATTGGCCTTTTCCTACTTAACAGATAGAAAATTGTACGTCCATGGCCGCGGCGCCCACTCTTCTATGCTCGCGGTCCCTGCTGGGGTGCCGCAAGACTCCATCCTCGGTCCTATCTTCTTCAACATTTATATAAATGACATTCCAAATATAGATACTTGTAACCTAGCTCTCTATGCTGACGATACGGCCATTTTTTCATCATCTTGGCAATTATCTGCGCTAGTCCCTCGCTTACAAGCGTATCTAAATGATATCCTTGACTTTTTTGCAAACTGGAAACTCCAAATAAATCCCGAAAAAACCGAAGCCATTCTTTTCACTAGACGTAAAAAAATCCTTGCCTCAAGGAATAAATTTGACCTCTTAATCGGTGGCGCTCCTATTCCCTGGCAGGAGCAAGTTAAATACCTCGGTGTTCTTTTGCACTACAAATTGTCTTGGAATCCAGCTATCGAAGACCGAGTAGCCAAAACCCTAAAAGTGGCCGCTTATCTTTACCGTTTTATTTCCCACAAATCTCCTCTCAACCTCTCTCTAAGACTTAATATTTACAAGTCTTGTATTAGACCAGTTCTCACCTATGGAACCCAGGCATGCTGGTTCACCACCCCCACTAATCGCTAGATATCCTACCCGTGCATTGCATGCCGACGCAAATATTCCATATATTCACGACTACATAAACTCTCTAATAACTTCTTACGACGTCAATAATCATATAAATCCGCTAGCACGACAAACTGGAACGTACGATTTAAACAAAATTCCCTACAGAACTAAAATTCCCTTTCCCATGGCTCGTTGACCATGGTTAATCATCACCTGATCTTAGAAAAGTATCCAAATTTGATGTTTCGACTACTACTGCTTAGCAAACACTGATGTTATACTACCATGTACTGGTTGAATTACTACTTTACCACTTGGTCCAAACTCAGTATTACACTGTACCTCACCGATCCACATGTACTCACATCTCCTTTTCCCTTATATGTTTGTGCCGTCCCATAACTCTGCTTCTCTGTTTCAGGAATAGCGATTTTTTGAAAATTTTCCCGCTCAAAAACATTACCATAAATCTAAAACTCCGGTCGGTAATACCACAATACTTCTTAACCGGTAAATGGGCTGTTGCTCATAGCTACGGTTCAAATGAGGGCGCTAGGGTAACTCCTGCACCTCTACTCACACCAATATATAAAAAAAAAAGTCCTTCTTTCCTTTTCTAAGCCCATACAGCACACATCGTCTTAGAGACGTCTAGTTTATGTCCATTTTAGGTCTGAACGTCTTGATTTGTAACAAGACGTCTCTGAGATGTCATTAAGACGCTTTTTGGACGTCTTTAAGACTTTACCAGACGTTGTGCTATGTGGGAGGTGGTGACCCACTGCATAGACGGTCCAGTTAGATCACCTAATTTATCGATAAATAGGTCTTAATTACGTCTTTTGAATGCCTGTTTCAGTCCTAATCCAGGCCTGTTTAAGACGTCGTTTAAACGCTTGTTCAGTCCGAATCCAGGCGCTTTAAAAGACATACCCGGGACGACTGTTTTGGTAACATTCGTCATTCAGAGGACGTACGTAAGCCGTTCGTGGGACATTCGGGACGTCCCCGGGACGTCCGGTAGGGCTGGGACGAACGTCCCCGGGACGTTTTGGGGACGATTGTATGCTGTGTGGGATTCGGATTCAGCACCTCAAAAACCATACAGATTCAAGATTTTAGCTAAGTATTCTTAAATAAGAGGATTTTGCCATTTTTCGGATACGTCTTAAGGCTATATTGAATGTTATTGATAACACGAGTAGAATAAGTCCATTGCAGATATAATTTTCAGGATTTCTTAGTTACTATGAGTACTTTAAAAATATATATTTCCAATCGGGAAACACCATTCCTCATAAGTGAATGTTTACTTGTGAGTAGAGCTCTTACTTTTTGACCCGTCGGGTACCCGTCTACCCGAAACAACTTCAAGCCATTGAATGTGGTATAGTTCAATAATTTTTGGCTAACATCAGACTATATCACAGACAATCACAGACAATATTACATTCAATTGCTTGAAGTTATTCCGGGTAATTTTCGGGTACCCGGGTACTCGACGGGTCAAAAAGTAAGAGCTCTACTTGTGAGGCAGCACCAGCATAGCACGAAACTGCGCCAGTGCAGTGCCAGTGCGTGTCTGCCAAACCGCTATTATTATGGGTGCGTTCCAATTTATCACAGTAAGTGCATGAAATTGGTAGCATCGTACAATTCCCCAGAATTTCTCTCACTTTCCACCAATACAATGCCACTTCCGGTGCAGCGAGCGTGCAGCAAACGCAGAAATTTCAGAGGTTAAGCAGTCACTGCGCAGCGCGCATGCGTGTTTGTTCCTATAATCTTTGATTTGTTGCGATTCCCGTCTGGCGGCATATAGTATAAGCTTCGGAAGCGCGGAGTTCAGATTGAATCACCTGAATGTAATGGGAAAGGGAGACAAAGTGAAGTTCGCACAAGGCCGAGGTGTTTGAAAATAGTTAGAGATCCTTTAATGAGAGGACTTCAAGATTATAAATTAATCGATACCCCCTTGGAAATGGGTGTTTGAATAAATGAACCACACTTTGATCCTTTCTCCTAGGTGAAATTCCAGGGCTATGTTGTTAAACGCTTGATTCTCAAAATCGACCAAGAGGAATTTAGTTTGTTTGGCTAAGTTTTTAAGGACATTTTGTAAAAATGAAAAACGGTTGTAAGAGCGTTCGCTTGGAAAGCGTCACTCGAGCCCCGAAAGCAAAAGTGAACGGACGTACATATTAATAAAATTTCTCAAAGATTTATTTTGTGTTAAAATCGTTTCTTGAATTGATTATAGTTATAAGTTATTGTGTTCAAATCGTTTTATTCAATTATTATTATCGTTTTCATTATATTTATTATACAAAAATCGGCGTCCAAGGAGCAGAACGCCTTAGCGTTCCACGGGCATCGTCCTGCGCCGAATTCCCTACGAAGGATCCAGAGGAACCAGTCGGCCACGCAACAGATTATTTGAATTTCTCTATTTCCAATCATCTTAATTTTTGCTTTCGTCACTATTATTTAATAGTATCGAGGTTATTGTAAACAACGTTTCTTTCCCCATAGTAGCATTTTCAAATTCCAAGAACGCATGAACAGCAGTAACGAAACGGAACGATATGATTGCACGCAGCGACCACGCTGCGATCTCTGCACTCAGTGCGCGAATTGAAACGCACCCTAAATCTCCTCTTTGGCTAAACCACTCTGCTCGCGAAATGCGCGGGTGGTTTGAAATAAAATAGAATTAAATGCTGGCAAAACTTTGATATATTTCTCGATAGTTTGAAAAGATCGTTTGTAACGGCGAACAGTTTGCGACTTTACCAATCTCAGGAGTCAAAATCGTGCTGCACTCCCAGTCCTCCACCCCCCAGCCCCCCCATCCTCTCAAACCACCGCCTACCGTCGTTGAACCAAAGAGTAGGTATAATAAGAGGCGTCACTCCGGGCGGAACCTTTGAAGTCCTTGCTTGACCTTGGCATTTAAATTGGTTGTACATTCGAGCGGGATATTCAAATCGACAAAATGTACCTTAACGCAATTGGTTGATTATTGCCGAAGTTTACCGATCATTGCCGAATGGGCATTTAAATTGGTTGTCTAGTGATTTCCCTAGGTTATTTCTGTCCTTGTCGAGTGACGCCTCTTATTATATCTCCTCTTTGTCTTTGCCTTACCGCAGTTTGCTGGTTATTCCCGAAGTTTTCCGATCATTGCCGAATGGGCATTTAAATTGGTTGTTCTAGTGATTTCCTCCAAACTGTTTCTGTCCTTGTCGAGTGACGCCTCTTATTATACCTCCTCTTTGGTTGAACCTTGCCTCTCATCCTTGCGCGTCCTCCCGCACTCCGTAGCCATCTGGTTGCAGGTACAAGAGACGACGCAACAGGGACATTTTATTGCCCGAGCTCTGCAGAGGCTTCCACTCTGCTCCACGTTCTATGAATCGGTCGCCCGTGTATCGTCTCTGGATAGGTGTAGTTTATGAGTTTATATGTGAGATACACACAAATGATCGGTGTGTCTGGAGCGATTATCGAAGGGACAAACTCTGTCCCTTTTGGTTGATCCGTAGGATTCTCTGGTGCCACACACACACTATTTGTGGCGGGCCGATTTTTCCTCCGTTTCGTGGCCGTTGCCGTTGTTATCAGCCGCGGTTCCCCCCGGTGTGCGCCGTAATCATGAATAATAGGATCGTCAGCGTGAAACTGGTGGAATATCATATGAACATAGTAACAGTGTAATTTAGAAGTGGAAAATTAAATTAAGGGGATCATAGAGAGTGGACAGATGATTTTTATACACCGTTAGCTGGTGGAAACGATCGAACGGGTGGCCGTTGTCGCATGAGCCCGGACGGTGCAGTGAAAAGTCGCTCTCGATACGCAGACAGCTCAGCATGGTGATACGGTAAATAGCTCATCCTTTCTGAATGCCTGGGTCGTAATGATCGTTGTTTGTGCAGCGCGACTCTCTCGCGATCCTTCTTTCCCCTATAGGCTCATGTTCGTCTCTTTCCTCTCCGCCGCCGAGCCGGTCGAATTGCCGACGATTCGCACTATTTACACCGAACGATACGCGCATATAGATTCTCCCTTTTTATTTACGATACCAGTCCACATGAATAATAGCCGCTCGAGGGGTGGATTACTTCGGCAGCGTTCAGCTATCTGCTGTGGAACCTCGCTCGCAATCGGAGCTGATCCAATTGCATTTCAAGAGCGACGTAACAGAGTTGTAAAACGATATGTAACTTGAAATAATGCTATTTCGAAACCACATAGCTCTGTCGGTAGATTATGACGTTAGCGGGCTTAAGCGGGTTGCAGAGGCTACCAGGATTCCATTTGTTCATTGTTTATTTTAAAGAGGATTAACGGGATTAACGGAGTAAACAAATGGACGAATATATTTTATTCCAAATCTGATAGTGTGAAATAAATGCTTTTATGTTTTGTAAAAAGTGCCTTATTTCTCTTCCAAGAAACAATAACGTTTCTTGGCCCTGAGTGCTCGCAACGTTGCGTTTAAAATTCACATTTATTTGGTATAAGTAGAGTTATTTATCTGTGGGAATTATTAGCGCAAAGCTAATTGGACTTATCAGAGCGTAATTTATGCCGATACTAATGGAAGGCACGCGTCATTGAATTAAAGGTTGTTCATGAAATTTTGCACGCGATTGTTTCATCATGCAGTTATTTTTAGCATAATCTCTACCTCGTAGACAAACATTCGATACGATCGATCGGTGCAACATTTTGATAAGAACGACTGTTGCCTGGATAAGATAATGAATCTTTTATTCCATCGGTATTAAATATGCGTTTACAGATTGCTTAACGACAGAGCTTCCACGCGTTCGTGCCAAAAAGTGTCTGTTTTCTCGACACAAGAGGGATCGATGCCCAATGTTACATGCATGTATCATCGTTAGCGCGAAATATTCTTTTTATCCAAACGCGCTACTTTTTTCGATGAAATAATGAAAACACGAACCAGAGATTTCTCTATGTTCAGGCAGATAGCACACAGCGGTTTAGTAACAATCGTTACACTCAATGTTTCTTATTGCAGATTGTAATTACAAATTTGCGACTCGCCGCATCGCACTTGTTCACGTTTACTCGGCCACGCGAAGACACTTAAGACTGTTTGCCCTTATGAGTACCTTTTGAAGTACGGTGGAAGTAGTAATCTATAAGTTTTACTCAGAGGAGGATGCCAGTAACTAAACGTATTCCATGCCCTTCGCGGTAAGTAAGTGGTTTACGCATTACGTACTTTAGGTCGAAAAGGAGATAAATAGATCGCTTAGCATTATGTATTTTGTATGCATATATTTTATCATACAATAGCGGCAACTGCGTTTGTACAGTTAAATAAACTAGGAGCCGTGGTCGACGAGATATCATTTCATTTTATTTATCTTCAAAATGAATGACAAAAACTGTTCTATCATTTCTTTCGCTATAATGTATTACAACTCTATATGTTCTGGCAACTGTGCAACAACTGTGCGTTACTGACATCCACCTTCTCAGTATTGGAATAAATCAGACCACTTGTCTAGCATCATTGAATATACATACCTTTATTTTATGGTATATAATCAGTGGCGCACTTAGGCTAGGGCTACACTTACGACTGTCGTACGACTTACAGTCGTAAGTGTAGCCCTAGCCTTAGAATTTAATCTTGGGGGAACCAAGTTGAACGGATAAAAATATTTTTAATGCGAATTCAATAAAATTCATTAGGTGATTAGGGTAAGTGTGGGTATTACTGCGGATGCCCCGATTACTGCGGATATTCTAAAACAGATCATATTTAATGTTAGAAAGTCCATAATCTCTTGAAAATTTTTAATAAAATTATTTTAAACTCTATTACAGGTAATTATTAATAAATATGTACAGCAAAGTTATTATTAATTCTTTTATCGTAGTTTGAAATTCGTCAAGGCGAAACTTCGGTCGATTCCCGGTATGGCGGTCATGAACACCTACTAGAAAAACATTTATATTTTTGTTATTAATAGTAATACATGTAATGTAGCATTATTGCTCGGTAGAATAAGAGTTATTTTTCCAGAAAAACAATCAATCAGTCGTCTACATTTTAGTTTTAATTTTTATTTGTCACCGCAGTATTAGGTGCAGTACTTTACACCATGTGCATGTATTACTGCGGACCGACCATTGCGCCACCTAACCTTTCTTCCGACCGTATTCACTTCTGTCTACGTAACCTGCAAAGGTATTAAGGTTATGTTTCGCCTGACATCACGCAGTAATACATGCGCAGTAACTGATGTTTCGTTAGTAACTGGCACGCAGTAATACATGCATGTCCGCAGTAACTCATGCAATGACATTGATCGATAAATCTCTGTGTTTTTAATTAACTGTACATATTACCCCGCCCTCATATTTTTTTATGGAATTATTAAGGTCCCACCTTTCTTTTAAAAAAAGAAGGAGGAACTTTCATTCATTTGAACGCCGTATCGAGGGTTCTAAAGTTAACCTACCTTAAAAGTCCGCAGTAATACCCACACTTACCCTATGCAAATTTATTTAGAGAATCAAATCCAGTTTGCTTCTCTTTTTACAAAGCTCAAATTACTGCAGTCGTGGTTACATTAATCTCCTATTTCTTTGAGTGCACCACTGGTATACATTTATATAAAATAATTTTTAATACGTTTAAGTTATCAAGAATTAAATGAGCGTAATTGTAGATACTTCCACCATATAAGGATATTTCTAAAGATCTTGTTTCCTTTATGATCCTATAACAACAAATACTCTGTAATTGTACAGATTTCTTCGCACCCTTTTCCTAAAGCGAATATTAACCCTCGGTTGTCACACCTACTTTTTCGAACGCCGTTGTCACACTCGGTCAATTTGACCTTGCCAATTTGCAATCAATTGTTATTTAAAAACTATTTGTTAAATTAAGTCTCAAAAATTCTGAGATAAAGTTTGAATATTGTAGAATATATGCCCATTGTTGAAAGTTGACACTTAAAGTGTCATCAGGTTTAAAAAAAAATTTCAAACAATAAGTGTTCCGACAAAAAGGCTTTTTGCTTAAAAGATCATAACCTTTTTAATATTTAATATTTTTAGCAAAAAATTTACAGTCGAGAAGTATTTCTACTTGTAGAGGATACATGAAAATACTACTACATGGCGCTATTAGTATAATTCTGCATGATGCCTTAAAGATATTTGATCGCAAAGCCGAACGCAGGGTCAATTTGACCCAGTGTGATAACCGAGGGTTAACAGTGTCGATCAACTTTCGACTAACTTCTCGTAAAATATCTATATTTTTCGTATCAAGCGATACGTTCAATGGCGTTTAATTGTTACGGGGAACGAATATAGATATAAGAAAAGGAAAGGGTGGCAAAAATACTATCTTGTTCTTTTATTTTGACCGAGAGGTCAGGATAAAACTATAGAAAAACTGCGATATTGAAATATTTATGAAAGAAATTGCTCGCGCGATACATACCGCTAATTGTAAGGTATCCGCTATACGGTCCTATACGTTTCTTCTAGATCCGACGGTGGTAGCAGCGAAAGTCCATTACTCGTGGAAGAAGGAGAGACAGTTGGCGCGCCTCATAGTCCCCGCAGTAAACCTAATCATAGTCATTCGCACGCCAATCCTCATAGGTCCCACAGTTATCGTCATGAGAAACCAAAACAGTTAATAAAATATGGAGAGCTAGTTATTCTTGGGTAAGAGTCACCAGTCCCTCCTAAATACATACCAGCTAGAGTAGCTGGACACAAATATTAGTGCACAGTGATCTGGAATAACCATCCACCCCCCCCCCCCCTTCCTCAGATACAATGGATTCCTCCCTCAAGGAGATCGAGGAAGAAGGAGGAGTAAGTTCGTTCTCTTTAAGAGGCCTGTACCGAACGGCGTAAAGCGCAGTAAACATTACATCGTGAAAACGCCTCACAGCTCGCAAGCTATTCTCAACACGAAGCAACATTCTATTTCGTACACCCTATCTCGAACACAGGCTGTTATCGTGGAATACACGGAAGATGATGGAACCGATATGTTCCAAGTTTGTACTTGTTCTTTTAGAACACCCATACCCCGTCGCGTACCTGCCTTGCTCATAAATTACATTTCAGGTCGGGCGTTCCTCCGAATCTCCGATCGACTTCGTCGTCATGGACACGTGTGCAGGCGGCAGCGACGGATCGAACGAGGGCCGTGTTGCTCAAAGTACAATCAGCAGGTTTGCCTGCCGCATCCTTGCCGATCGGTCGGACCCGAAAATCGCGAGAATATACGCCGCTGGTTTCGATAGTTCAAGGAATATCTTCTTAGGAGTAAGTCCCGTTGACGAGGTTGGATAATCTACTATCCTCCTACACAGAGAGACACGAATTACTTTAGAAACATCTTGCTTTAGGAAAAGGCGACCAAGTGGCAGGAGAACCGCGAGATCGACGGGCTCACGACGAACGGAGTTCTAATAATGCATCCTCGGGGACACTTCTGCGGCGGCGAGGCGCAGTGCGGCTTCTGGCGGGAAGTCAGTGTTGGCGGCGGTGTGTTCTCGCTGAGAGAGAGTCGTAGCGCCCAGCAGAAGGGGAACGTCGTCGAGGACGAAAGTAATATCTTGCAGGACGGTACGCTCATCGACCTGTGCGGTGCTACGTTACTGTGGAGATCCGCCGAAGGCCTCTCTAAATCCCCGGTAAATGAAGGGCGTCCGATTACAATCGGAGATTCGTATCGCTCCCGTGCGACAGCTCGAGTGAACCTTCTATTGTTTTTTTTACAGACGAAACACGATTTAGAGGAATTAGTGGACGCTATAAATGCTGGGAGACCGCAGTGCCCAGTAGGTCTGAACACGTTAGTCATACCGCGTAAAGCAGCTGCAGACTCGACTCAGCAGCAACCGTATGTATATTTGAAGTGTGGGCACGTGCAAGGCCATCACGACTGGGGACAAGAGAAAGACAAGTCCACGAGGAGATGCCCGATGTGTCTGATAGCTGGTTCGGTAGTCAAACTGTCCATGGGAATAGAGCCTGCGTTTTACGTTGATTGTGGCCCACCGACTTACGCATTTAGGCCCTGCGGACATATGGCCACGGAGAAGACCGTTAAGTTAGTATCCAGCGCGTCTAACACGAATGGTGATCGCGGATCCGGGATATTTCTTAAGCCAGTGTGTTCTTTGCATTTTAGGTATTGGGAGAAAGTCGCGATACCGCACGGTACGAATGGTTACATCGCGATTTGCCCGTTTTGCGCGGCCCCCCTCGAAGGAACCCCAGGATACGTGAAACTGATTTTCCAGGACAATGTAGATTGAGGTTTGTTTAACCGTAAGCTCGTGAATATGTGTAGAAATCATTAACTTCTTATAAAATGCAAGGATTATTAAAATTAATAAAATGTAAATAATCTTAATACGAGTATATATATTCTGTTTCGAGTGTATATATATATATATATATATATATATATATTTACACCGAACGATACGCGCATATAGATTCTCCCTTTTTATTTACGATACCAGTCCACATGAATAATAGTCGCTCGAGGGGTGTATTACTTCGGCAGCGTTCAGCTATCTAAACAACTACAGGGAAAGTCGAAATGCAGGAGAGAAGACACACACACACACACACTATCTTCTGTTTCTCCCCTTGATAGAAATTTAGGCTGAACTTTTCTATGTACAAAGTAGCTATGCGACGATTATTACGTATATGCCTATTGAAATAAATATATCCCTTATAACAGTATTATGCTCACATGTATTAATGTCTCAAGTGGATTAACTTAAAAAAAAAAATTTTCGTAAATCTCTGAGAGAATGATTTTATATTATATCTTAATCAAACTCCGTTTTATTTCTTGTTCGTGTAAATTAGCCAGAGAGACTCTGATACTGGGTATTTATGTTTATTTTTATTATCCCTGAATACTAGTTTCTTCGAACTCTACGAATGAAACAAGTCGGCATTTTAAGATTTAACTTGTATCTTTAATTTCTTCGCTCGATTCTTTGCATCGTTTACTGTTCTCTTTAAATGCTTTATCCTTCCTCCGCCTGTTCGGGCTGTAAAAGGGTTATGATCATTCGGTGCTAGAAAATCCATTGACCCAGAAGGTTACAAAAAATTAACGAATTTACAATTGACTGCAAATAATGTATACTCTCTAGCAGTTGTAATTGAAACTGTGGAGCCTCCGCGCTATTTTCTGCAACCAGCGTTGCAGATATTCTGCTTGACGGTGAGTAGTTATTAACAGGGACGGGTTGGGTCAGTTGGGTGTGGTACAACTTGTGGGGGGCTGCAGCCTATGGCGTTAAATTTTCGGGAGCGATAACTTTTGGATGGCAACGAACTTTCAGCGAAAGAAATTGCAAAAGGTTTAAACACGGAGTCGCTTCAGACGACTTTAAAAACAATTCACTTTTCTTTCATCCAGAAAATTAGCAATAACTGGTATGTGAGTTATCATATTGAATTAGTTTTGAAATTATCTCAACATTTTTAAATGAAAATATTTGATGATATTCCACGGAACGGGGCGACAGACGCCTACCTAAGGGCGCCAAATCATCAAAGGCCGCAGCCTACCAGCGTCGACAATGGGGGTGCGTTCAGCCGACAAAACCGGTGAGTAACCGGCGACTGCAACCGGTGAGTGATTTCCCTAGATTTTACTACAGACCGTGTAGAGACTTTGTCGATGATTTTACTCTGAACGCAACCGATCACTTCACCTACTCAACATGTTTAGTAACCGATCGCCATTTTTTGTACCATAGTTTATTTCCGGTACAAAAAATGGCGACCGGTTACTAAACATGTTGAGTAGGTGAAGTGATCGGTTGCGTTCAGAGTAAAATCATCGACAAAGTCTCTACACGGTCTGTAGTAAAATCTAGGGAAATCACTCACCGGTTGCAGTCGCCGGTTACTCACCGGTTTTGTCGGCTGAACGCACCCAATCGATTCCGTGGCGACGCTGGTTCGCCTGGCTCGGCGCTGGCGTTAGCAAATGTTCCAACAGTTTCATCTTGGCGGTGATTGGTTCGACGGTGCGCGGCGTCATCGCGCGCATTCGTGGACGTGGGTAGCCGGCCCCTCTCTAAAGTGGCTACTGCCGGTGGCGGGTTTCCTCGCCAGTCGTCACCCTATTTTTGTCGGCCGCCGGGAATACGTATATTCGGTGGTTACTCGGCATTACAGAGATCTATATAGATCTTAAATCTTCGTCGTTTAGATAATTAAATACATATATTTTCGGTGCAGTCGTACGGTACACCGAGAAAAGTAGTAAAGAAAAAGTGGAAAATTTTATCACCTCATTCCGTCAACTCTCCTTCTTTCCCCCTTTCTGAAACGACTGGTCCACCATAGTGGCGTGTATCGGAAATTTTCTTTTATAATTATCCGATCCAAACATCCGTGCTACATATTCATTTCCCGCGCATATATTGCCAATTCACTTGTATAATGGATGCTTGCTAGCCTATTAGTAACAGCGGTCCCGATACAGGTAATAAATGTCACTCGCAGGAGCGTCCACAGACTTTTTTCCAGGGGGAGGGGGGGGGCAACTTTGGGATGATGATAAAGAAAAATATACATCCCTTGCTTTTTTAACCCATTTTATAGTGCCAATTTAATTAAAAATTTAAAACAGAAATTTAAAAATATTCCCGTTTTTAGTATAAACTTGATAAAGATCAGTTTTGAAAAATAAGAGATTTTTTGTCAAAAGTCATGGGGCAGCTGCCCCTTTTGCACCCTCCTCCGGACGCCCATGGTCGCACCCAGGGCCGTTCCTGGCGGGGGTGCAGAAGGTTCCTCCGCACTTGAGCGGCCAAACCTAGGGGCGGCCGCAGGCCGTTTATTATATGTAAAATTTTTATTAATAAGAATAATAATCGAAACTGTTTTGCATGATAACTGATTAAAATTATGTATGTATAGATATAAAAGTAAACACTGCATATTAAATTTTTAATTAAAGAATATTTGCACCTGAGCGGCTAAAATCCAGGAACGGCCCGGGTCGCACCCCTACCCCGTTGACAGTTTATACCGTGCGGGCAAACCTCGAAGCATCCCGTGCGAGGCGAGACACGGGCACAGTGAAATAAAAAAAAAATGAAGAAATAAAATACGTTTCATCATAATCGGAATTTTTTTTTGGAACACAGAGAGATATCCGGAATTTCTTGAACTGGAATTTGAAATTTGATTAAACTGTCAAAGGGTTAAATAAGTTGAAATAAGTAATGTTTGGAAAGGGGTGTTTCGGACAGCGTAAAATAGCGTGTTCGCACTCATTTACGGCATACATGCAACTACTTACTATAGCTTTACTTGGTTTGCTTCGGCCGGAATTTAAATTCTGATTTTATAAAAAAAAATCTTACTTTTTTTATGAAAATAGTCACACTCGTCCGGATCGGTCGGGGATAAAACTGTGTGTGCCGCAGCCCGCGATCCGCACAGTTTCGCGATCCTAGAGAGTGTACCGTTCGACAGTTTCTTAGGCGACAGCAGAGACAAACAAACACGCAACGCGTAGGTGGAAGCTTTCTGCTTCATATGTAATAATATATATCAAGATGTTCTGTGGCGCGGACCACGGCACCAGCCACAGATGTTGCAAAAAAGCAATTCCGTAGCAGCTACTCTTATTCGCAGTTTACGAATATCGTTCGTAATATTATGTTCACGTTGGAATCATTTGTGCATCAGCATTGTTAAGGTCTCCTTACGGAGTCTCGATACATTGCCCATACATCGCAGGGTTGTTTTTATTTACAAACCGTGCACTCTGATTGATATATAAGGTAAATGTCCCAATACCTGGACATTTAAGGTACGCCGGACACTCGTTTGAGAATTTTTCGGTTATACAAATCGATTTATATACAAACGATTATGCAATTACATGGGGCATGGTGTGTACTTTATCATTAAACAAATAAAACATATTGTAGGATTGAATAATTTGGTAAAATATTGAAAATTCGTAGTCCTTACAATGGCCCAATACCTGGACAGCTTAACTAGTATGTCCCGGTGTCCCGATTTTACTGTCCCATTACCTGGACACATGATTTTGGATGTTTCCTAGGGAAATTAAATAAAAAAAAACAACACAATAGTTTTTTCTTTTAGCATATTTCTCCTGTATAAGAAATTTATTAAAATCAGTAAATAAAGTTAAGTAAAAAGAATCTATTAGTGAATGACTAATTTTAAGGTTATGTGTATTCGTGTGTTACACACGAATTGTACACATGAATGAAATATTATCATTAAAGCAAGATACAAAGAATACAAAGTGTTTGCAGGGTGCAAATTATTTTTAAGGTGTTAAATAATTATTTTATTATTGTGTCAACAATAACATGTACTTATTTCACAGTTAGTACACGTGGTCAGGTTTGGGGACGTTCTGGGATTTCACTGTGCCAGAAGATAGACACGCGAATAAAAAACTAATGCGAACTTTAAGTTTAATTTTCCAATAAAAAAATAATACTACAAGGTACCATTTTTCTAAAACTGTATTAGTTGTACCAATATACTAAACATTATTAATAATATTCGCTTAAGAAAATATAGAGACTGTTTACCAAATCAGACAAGAGCAATATTAAAATGGTGTAAACTGGAGAGTTCAAGAAAATTTACTTTTATTACGATTGTTACAAGTTTACTAAGAAAAATATGTATATGAATATATTTTATTAAATATTTGAGTAATTGAATAAAATAATTCTTTTATGGATAAAGCAAATATTAAGCGTAATAATCAGCATTATTTGCACTAGTGTCCAGGTATTGGGACGTGTCCAGGTATTGGGACATTTACCTTATATCAGGTATTCTGCTCAAGCCGCCGGTTCTCGGCAAGAGAGAACCCATTTTAGTGACACCGAACCGCTTACGGAGTTAATCTCGAAATGCCGGTACCGATTGCAGAGCTGTTTTTGTATATATACATATATATATATATATATATATATATACGACGGGCTAGCGCCTTCGCGGTCAGCGTCGCGCGGTATCCATGACAACGCGGACGAAAGTAGTACAACCCAAAGCTCCCGCGGGAGCAATCTAGGGAGAGCTCTGGCTTACGGAGTTAATTTTCAAACGTTATGTATATATATATATATATATAAGACCTCTGGCCAAACAACGACCGACGTCCGCGGAGCGAGGCCGTGGCTGAAAACATTGTTACGTACTCGTACGGAGATAATTATTTATAATATTACGGTATTAAACGAGTGCGCCACTCTAGGCCATTGATTATTCTTATGTGCCACTATTGCAGCTATTTTTTGTTTCATTAATTAGTTATTAAGATTTCATTGCCTCGGTTAGAACAACCTATATTTAGACATCGTTTACTAGCAGCTAATCAGGTCTCCCAGTTGATTATGCCTTTATTGGGATTATAATTTATATATTTTTGCAGTTGCAAATGAGAATATGCAGCTGCAGCTACTTTCTACAACTAGCTTTGCTTTTCAGAATAAATAGTTATTAATCATTTTGGGGGATAGAGCCTTCTTAAGCTCAATCGCTTATACAAGCTATACTTAACTGATATTTAAATCGCATGGGATAAATTGGTAAAGTTCCACACTGTGAATGTCGAGATAAATAAGTTTATTATAACTTGGTCTCAGACTCTGTGTGTGTGTGTGTGTGTGTGTGGTTGAAACAATCTGAATAATTTCGTTTTCCCTTTGTGTGTGTAAAAACGTTGGCAGAATACAAATTTTAATACTTTACAAATTAGTAGATTGCGATCACTATGCAAACTTGTGTTAACGCATTACGCTTATACTTAAACATTGTGCTCGACACCTGCCTCTTTCAATTTAAAAACCTCGACGGGAGCGTGCCTCCCTACATTCCCCTTATTATCCTTAAGGGTATGCAATGCACGGATTAAGAAACGGCTAATCATTACACTAAAATACAAATAATCTTCCTCCAATGTTAAATTACAGTGACGCACACAATAGTTGATAAAAATCTCAAGCTATCGTCGCAGCGCAAAATATCGATACAAATAGTGTGTGTGTAAGAGCGTACCAAACGTTTCTTAAAAACGAAACCGACCACCGATGATCACCCCTGTTCGGAACATTAATATAGAAATTGATCGTGACAAATTATGTTATCGGATTTGGCTGGTTTTGGCTGTTGAGTACTCTCGTTTTATTTAGGTTGTGCGCATCAAAGGATTCTCAGTTCTATACTTTGTGTACAATTCCTCCTAGACGTGCCCCGTTAGATGGAGTTTATAAATGCTATGGTGTATCGATATAACACTTGTTAATGTGTTTAGTTCGATTCTATTCTACTTGATCTCTCCGCCCTGGCGTACAGGGATATCCCTCCCCCCCCCCCCCCCTCCCCATCGTATATCGAACTTTATGGCATTTTTCACCTGAGAATAATTACAGGATAATTGTCAATGCACTAAAATATAAAGTAAACGAAGTTCCGTCGAAGTACAATGCACAAGTGTGTGTGTATAAGCAGCCACTGTGTCGCGCGTACATGTAAATCATGATCTCTCCGTCATAGACATCACACATAAAAAGACGTAGGCAGACTGTGTGTGTATATATATATATATATATATATATATATATCACGAGCGAGTATGCACACACGAGTCGGCAAATATTTATGGTACGCATCGTACGAAGCTGAGCATTTTCTTGTTTTGGGATTCTAGCGTTCTCTACTTGCCCCCGTCCAGTGCCATTTCTTTCCCATCGAACTCAAAGTAAATAAGATCACCCTTCGAAAGCAATCCAATTATTTGAGCTTATATACAAGTACTGTTCACTTATTCTTAAGAAACTACCATAAGTTTTAAATGTACAGTAATTCGTCGTTATTGTGCCGTTTTTACCATGCGTAATAGTCCCGCTCACTATCCCCACCATTTCTTGGCATCCTTCGGTCGAGAGCGAGACTGAACGAGAGAGACGACGACGGCAACTTCGTGTCAACCGTTTCGTGTTTCCTCTCGCTCGGCTCTTGGGTTTTCTCACTCGCGGCATCGGCCGGCACGGAACAGTCTTGGAGCATATACTACTCCAAGGAAATAGTGTCCGCATCGCGTTATTATCCCGCCGCCAGCCCCGTTCGTCGGGACTATTACGACGAATTACTGTATACGTAAATAGTAGAAACTATTGCCGTCATTTTTTAATCAAGAGGAGACCCAAGCACAGTCGTCCCAATTGTAACTTAAACAGCGCACAACCATTATTATCGCGTTGAACGGATCTCGCTGCGAAAGTAGAAACTCTCAACGGAGAAGTGATCTTCGAAGAGACGTTTCGAATGAGAATTTGTAGGATTTTGGACAAACAGTTTTGTAAGTACAAAGCTCTTACATACGGAATGGATAACGAATGAAACAATTTTGATTTATTGCAATTAAATTGGGTAGTGCTGGTAACGGTATGCTGGTAACGAATGCGGTATCAAACGTTGCGTTATTGTAAATACATCGGAAAAAGTGGCATTATCTCAAGTAACAATCGATTGGTCGGCACACAAACGTTTGAAAAATTATCATTCGAACTAATACGTATATGCTCTTGTCTCTCACTGCAAACGTATCTTGTGCTCCAGTACGGGAACGATAGGATATTCGTTAAGCTCAATACTATGAATGGTATTACGAATGGAGTCCTAAAACGGGAGTAACTTAATTTTACGTGCAATCGCGATTCTCGGCAATCGGGCGTACGAATTGAAGGAGAGAGAACGAGGAAACAAAAACGCGGCGAATAAAGCGCGAACGTCATCCTCCCCCCCTCCCCGCCACCAAACTCATCCGACTACCTGAGATATTTCGTATCTTTCAGTCGTTAAGAATCGCTAATAAAAGAGAAACGAACAACGGTGTACCGGTCGGAAGTGCGCGCGTCGAACACTGAAAGCAATATCTAGAGCACTATCGAAAGGTATGCTTAGTTTTACTCAATCTTTTGTCTCTCCTATTGAACGTAAAAAAAAAAGAGTAAAAGAAACGCTGTAGGTAATACTTTTACATAGGCGTGGTCGATTATAAATATTGCTTTTAATGTCTCCACTTCCTTGAACAAGAGAGAGAGAGAGAGAGAGAGAGAGAGAGAGAGAGAGAGAGAGAGAGAGAGAGAGGACGATACACACTGGAAGAAGCACATTCTTGTTACCGTAACAAAGCGTACAATGTTATCAGCGCTTGTGGAATGCCTGCGATCAAAGTGATTTCGATTACTAAACCTCCCTTTCGCAGAACTATAATCACTCTCTCTCTCTCTCTAAGTGAACATCGAAGAACATTATTGTAGATTATTTACACTTCTCGTAAAATTCCGTTGAAAATAAATGCGCCTGCTGTTGAGAAAAAAGGAAGCGGCCGAGCCACCTGCTACGGATTCAGGGAAGCTGTCGGCTCGAGTAAGAAATATAATACACCCTTGATCCCTAAAAGTATAAACTGTAATACTAGATATTATATAGTAAATGTAAATGATTCGATCCGTCGTGGAAGTAATGTATATGTCTACCGGTTTCGCCAGCTTCAAAGTGTCGGTTAAGGTACGCGAGACGGAGTAACTTACGTAAAAGCGTTTAAAGGACGAAAAGCAAGTTTGTGCAGATTACAAATAAAGAGCAGCACTCCTTAAGAACTAACGAGACTTAAACGTTATACCGAGATCCGAACGTGTGATCAACTTATAATGAGTAAGCACGTCATATGTACAATAGTTGATGATCGCAGGTAAATCTCCGATAACGGAGGGAGTAGGTATTCGACTAACAGAAAAACATGATACGAAGCAACGATCGTGTCAAAACGAGGGCCGCGAGTCGCGTAAAATCGCGATCGCACGAAAAGAAGAATCTGGAGAGTTTCAGAGATTTTATTGTTTTATTTAAATTATTTGTTTTTTTATAAAAAGATAATCAAGAATCCTCGGTCTCTCGGGTCTAAGGACGCGACGTGACGCGAGAGGGAAGCAGGACAGTTCTCTGGATCGCTCTCCTTCGTTCCGAAGCTCTGCCGCGATTGTATATCTTGAATTCGGAATTGCTTTATCTTCGCGGATCGTGCAGCTTGTCCGTTTCGGTGAAGCAGAGAATTCGTGTTGACACATGCTTGCTTCGCTTCTACGAATAATTGTCACGATACTTTGTTATCAGAAGAGTACCTGTTGTATCGTTAATTTAGGAATACATTCTTAGTCGCTCGATGGAATTTAGCAAGTCTGCGATTACCTCGAGGCTATGTCATAGACCTTAATTCTATTTCATCGCGTAACGAAATTTCTAGATGGCCGGCAAACGAACTGATTAAACGCAACAAATCCTGATCCGATTTCATTCGCTCTCGACGGAAAAATTTTGTTACCCAATGAGAAATCGTTAACCGGTAAGGGAGAGGATACATATAGCCTAGGGGTAGGCTTCAAATACGATAGTCGAAGTACATTAAAAATATAGAATTAATCCTACCGATCGAAGGCCGATATGTGTAAAATACAATCGTCACAAATTTGAAGTTGTGCCTGTACATGCTACTCTATCGTCTGTACATCGTGATAATACAACAAATCGAATCGGCTAGAATAAAAGAAGAATCGTAACTTTACTGGCATACACCACAATTTTTTTTTATATTTTCAGCGTAAATTATATCATCGAATCGTCGACGATTATATATACAGTATATTCTTTTCTCCTACGGATGATAAATAATTAACGAAGGACGTCACACCCACTTGGAAACAACAGTCACTACAGAGAGATTGAACGGAATTAAGACGGCTGTACTATACGTGTCTTTTCGCAGAGGAATTTACTATTGTTCCTTGAGAAAATAAAAAAAAAAAAAAAAAAAGATGAAGCGAAATCGTAGAAAAGATGCGATAAATTGTGAACCAACTTGGACATCGAACGGGCAATGCCACAGAGTGCTCCGTATATCGTATCCCTAACGATTTATTGCTTTCTCCGTGTTTTCTCAAGAATATTCGGAACGTTGTACGTTATCCTAAAAACTCGTGTAAAAATCGTTCATGATCGAGGTGAATCTGACCAAGCTGGGCGATAACATCGTAGCCTACCTAGAAACATTCCCAAGTACGTACATCGAATAAAACGGCGAAAAGGAAGGGGGAGTTGCGACGTGATTTACTTCTTGGCTGCTCTCGTTAATCGAGCCTCGACGTACAAAAAAAAAACGATGTCGGGACCCCCATAAAACAGAGCGCCGCGTGGAACATTACGCACAGAGTGTGAACTGTATTGTCGTTAAAAAATATCATTTCTCACGGGTACATTTGGCAAGCATGCGCTCCTAGATCTGGAAGATCGAATGTGTCGTCGCGGGACAATTAAATAAAGGAGGGCAATATAATGGGCCGGGGAGGAAGGGGGGTGGGGGAATATTAAAAATTAACGACAACTACGAGAGGACGGTTCGCACTCTTCTCCAACGTGCCTCCCATTGTGACTTATTTCTTCTAGCGCTCCATCCGAATCCAGAAGCAACGATGACTTTGTTGCAGCAGGCGGAATCGTTGCCGCTGTCGCCGTTACTGGCGCGACAAACGACGCTCGGGTTCGGATCGGCCAGGCTGGCCGCGTGTAAAATACGAACGGCGGACGAGAGTCGGAATTTGCTCCCGGGAGAGCTGAATACCGATCTGCGGCTTTGCTTCTCGTTGTTGCTGTTACCGTCGCCGCCGCCGCCGCTGCTGCCACCGACAGTGTCCCCGTTACCGCTAACGTTACGACGAACGCTCGACCGTTTCCCTATGCGGGTGCACTCGATAAAAAGTGATTCCGCTATCGATCATTGCCGATACGCCTGAGATGACATGCCGTTACCAGGTGTCACGTAATCGCCGATCATCAAACTGGGATTCACTGGGTAATGCGAGGTATTGCCAAGGACCAGCGATTGCTGGAAAGTAACACCAAGCTGTAGCGCGAAAGACACGCAGGCAGGCGTACACTTTAGTATCCTCTCTCTCGCAGGTTGTAACATCAAGAATTTTTATCTAGCGAGCTATCGGTATTGCGTCGATGGTCACGCACGGGTCACGGATGCGATGTGGCAGCACATCGCGGTCCGAGATAGGGAGTAGCTCGCTGAAAAACTAAATTCTAGGTCGTTACACACACTTACCGTGGCGGGTGACGTGAACATGTTGGGGGTGATACCACCCCCTATTAATTGAGCTGCTTGCGTACTAGTCGCTGTACCACCCACGCGCCCCCGTCCCGTGCTTGAAATCGAGCCCGGATGGATGTTCGGCTGCCCTCCTGCGAAACACGCGCGACCAGTGAGCGGGGGGGAGAAGAACTGAAAGCTCCGGCTATTCGGATGGATGTATTTACATGGATAATACACTTATACTACGTTAGACATCCGACCGCGGGGAAATAGCTACTGCTAATTATCTAAATTTACACATTAGCCCTAAAATAAAAACTCGTGTAATAAAGGGAGGGAGAGAGAGAGAGAGAGAGAGAGAGAGAGAGAGAGAGAGAGAGAGAGAGAGAGAGAGACACTCGTCGCGAACAATATCATAGCTACATAGGCAGCTCTATTTAATCACCCTCTTACCTATCGCTAGCAGATTGCTAGGGTTTACCGCAGCAGCAGTCGCGTCCATGGAAACTTCTCCGAGACCATTAACCGACATTCCATTGACCATATTCACCGCTTGCCTCGCACCCTGCGCATCCAAGGTAGTCCAATAAGATTCACTGGGAGAGGTATTATTTAAACCTGGAGGAGGTTGCGCTGCTGCACCTGTATATCTGAAGTATGGATTCTTCAGATCCAAGGTGTTACTGCTGCTTTCCATATTCGTCCCCTCCAGCTTCAAGTCTATCGTCACGTCGTAGGATTGTCTGAAACGTGCACGGGTTACACACAGGACGATCATGCTAAAAATGTCCACGCGCCAGCAGAAATCTCTTCTAGAGCTTCGTAGTACGACGGAAACGACCACTGTAATTTTTCACCTTTTGTTCGCGATAAGAATCACTTTTCCGGATAATAGCTGACCACTTTTGCAGAATAATGGATTCTCCAAGAGGCAACGAACTTGGTACCAGTGCGTCAGGGGTTCCGTGGGAGCTGTGCTCAGCCAAACCTGCTGCGTCGATCCGATGAACGCAACATCAAACCAAAATGCCAGGCCGTGGCAGGTGCCGCTCTCCAATATATGAAAGTCGACGTCAATTTCTACAAAGATATGTAAAAATCAAGCGCTGCGTCAATCAACGGTCTTCGACCTGAGATTACGTCGAATGCAAATTTTCACCTATTTTATGTAAATCAGTCTCGTCAGCAGTTTGGAAGTCTACTATATGTCTGATAGATTTAGCCGTACAAATTCTTATATCAAAGGTATCGACGATCGGTTGTCTAAAGTACTCTTTAATCGCATTGTTCCTCATCGCCGAGAGGTCTACACCGTGGAAACACGTTTGATACCAAAAATTAGCTTTGTTGAATTGCTCCATGTAGAGGTTCTCGTCCGAGAATGGCGCGATGTGGAGATCCCCGCGCGACGGGAACATCCTTCCACCTGCGCAAAAAGTAATTTAATCCGCGTTAGAACAACAAGAGGGAAATGGAAGAATACCGAAGGCGAATCGTAAGTATTTACCTGGGACTAGCCACTTCTTCGCGTGAAGATAAGTTTCAAGCATTCTTTCGTTATACAACATGTAACCCATGGGTTCGCTCACTACGCAGTCTACTCTTTCGGGTAATTCGATTTCTTCTATTTTACCAGCTATTACAATAATCTTATCCGATAAACTATTCGCAGCGACTAACAGCTCCGCGTGATTAGCCATGTTACTCGCTTCCACGGCGTACACTTTCTTAGCGCCCGCCTGAACCGCGAAGAAGGATAGTATCCCGGAACCCGCGCCTACGTCCAATACCACTTTGTCTTTAAAGTCGGACAGATTTCCCAAAATCGCTCGTTGGTACGTGCTGGTCCTAATATAATCTTGCATCATGTTTTGTTGCTGAGAGAGATAGCCGTAGAACTGGAAGTATTGCATGGCCGACGATTCTTCGGTCCTTTCGTTAAACGCAGACACCCCTTTGCCATTTTTAAGTTTCAATACTTGCGAATGAAAGCGTCGAAAGTCTGCGTAAAAGAAGCACCAGGCATTAGTCGTCGACATATTACGCTCGAATAGCCCTCGACTTTTCGAATTCACTCACCTATTTCATTGGCAAATGTTACGAGTAAACTATCGGCGTCCAAAGTGAAAACATAACTTCGAGACGATACTCTGGAACACTCGGTGCTGGGAGTTACTGGGAATTCCAGCAATGTCGTTTTATCTCTACCATTTCCCTCTCCTATTATAATTAATATAAATTAATACAAATACGTTAGTGTGACTCCCCGCAATTCTGCAAAGCAAATGCAAACGTTTACTTCGGCACGCGAACCGATCGTAACAATCGTAAAGCGTCCGCCCCCCCGCCGCTCCCCGGCCGATTCGAGAAATAGCAGAAAAGACAAACATTTCAAACGCACGCTTTTAATCGAGAAACAAGCCAGAATCGAAATCTGTTCGTTACAAATGAAAAGAAGCGCTAAAACGAGGAACGAACTACGTAACGTCAAAGCGATCGCAGCTCTGCAAAGTCTTGGATCGACAATTAAAATAATTAGCTTCTCGTTCCTTTGAATTACTCTGCGTGAAATGTTAAAAATCTCCGTGAAAATATCTGACGATTGCAAGGCGTAGAGATCGCGCGCGCGCGCGCGCGCGTTACGTGTTCAACAAAGAAAACCTGTGAACGGTGGTATTATAGTATGGGGTTATGTTGTCCATTGCGGGACGACGCTAAACGAGATTCGGCGATTGGGGGTGATCTATCGGATAAATGGGTACCTGTAACGAACTCGACGCTAAGACCCTGCGGATCGTAGTTGATATTAAGCGTGACCGGCTTGTTGTATTTAGCCGTTGACTGTCCATTGTTTGACAAAGTCGATACTGTCACCGCGCGAAACACCTTCGCCATTTTTAGACACCGCGTGCGTATCGTACGCCTGCAGTTCGCGATCGGGCTTTCTCCCGCCTCTCCCACCTGTGGCAACCTCGTTCCCCGGTCAATTGTCAGCCCGAATAAAAAAGTACACGCGGTGCCGCCCCTCCGTATTCAAAATTACGCAAGGGATGCCGAAGGGAACACGACAATAATCGCAATTTTTCGCGTTCGGACACCGAACCATTGACTCTAATCACCCCCGGCGCGTATTACACACGCGCACTGGGCCCACCAGCGCGCTGAATATATACATAATTCAACTCCCTAGATTCGCGATACCGCGGAGGACCGTTTCAATTCGAATCCAACCGCCGCGCGTTCATCGAGTTTCCTCCTGTTTGGAACCTGCATCCTATCTGCACTCCGCTGGGTTCACGTTAAACTGCTGAATTTATTAAGCATCGAATGACACCTCCGATATAACTGGCATCGTTTACATTCCCTCTTTACGCGCGCGCATTTTCCTAATAGGTACTCTAGGGTCGTCACCCAAAGGAAGTGCAGGGAATCTCGTGACAAAAACAATGTCCATTGCCGCCAACTTGTAAAGTATCATTTGCCCTTTGACAATGGGATCGAATTCCACTTACACAGAAATCTCACGTGATTTTCTTCCCGAGGTAGGTCATTCATGTACGCGACCGATGGACGCAACATCGCTGAATTTGGGTGCGTTCCACTTACACCCAAATCGTCCGTTAAGACGTCTTTCGGGCGTCTTTAGACGTCTGTGTGCTATCTGTTATAAGCGAATTCGGGGGAGACCCGCAATGGCCGCACCGAGCGCGAGTTTTCTCGCTTCCAATTGGCTAAAAGTCGCACTCAGTGCGGCCAGTGCGGGTCTCCCGAATTCGCTGTGTGTACTACTGTGCCGTGTTGAACAACGCGGGGCACTACCGCTCGTGTCAGGATCGAAAGTCCTATTTTAAATAGTAGTGGAGTTTTGTACTCGGCATTAAAAAATAACGTTATTTCGTGATATAAAATTATACCGATATACAGTATTTTTATTAATTATGTATAAGGAATACATAAATATCATAACTATAGTAAGTAAAAAATTGGTACAGACCAATCTCAGGGAGTCGAGACCGAAATTCAAACTGGTCACATATCGGTCAAGTACAATAACCAGTAACCGTAACGAAAGTGGAGAGATTTCTGACCGTAGTAGCGAGAGGTTGCAAAAGGGAACCGAAGCCTCCTGACCATTCGCACGTTTCGGTCGGGACAACGCGGGGACCGTAGTTCTCACCCTAACCTACCTAAACTGGTTATGAATCGGTATCTCTCTTACCCCCTATGGGTCCAGATGTAGCCCCTGGTACAAAGAGGAAAAATAATAAGAGGCGTCACTCCGGGCGGAACCTTTCGAGTCCTTACTTGACCTTGGCATTTTTAAATTCGTTGCCTATTCGAGCGGGATATTAAAAATCGACAAAATGTACTTCAACGCAATTGGCTGATCATTGCCGAAGTTTACCGGTCATTGCCGAATGGGCATTTAAATTGGTCGTCTAGTGATTCCCCTAGGTTATTTCTGTCCTTGTCGAGTGAGCGACGCCTCTTATTGGGTGCGTTCAGCGGACTCAACTGTCGGGTGATCTCACTAGATTTTACTCGCGTCGACCAATGAACGTGCAGTTTCAGAGTAAAATCTAGTGAGATCACCCAACAGTTGAGTCCGCTGAACGCACCCATTATATCTCCTCTTTGGCCGCACCAAATCTGAACCAATCAACGCCAAGCATGGAAAACGCGAACCGGTGCCAGCGCCAAGGCAAGCGAAGCTAGCCAAGCTAAGCGAGGCCGCCGCAGCCAACCAGCGTCGACAACCGCGACGCTTCCCCGGCGACGCTGGTAGGGGGCGATTCTACTCATCTCCTACCAGCGTAAGTATGAAAGTAATATTATGGAAGTAATAAACAGGTATAAAGTTGAAAAATTGATATAAAATCTCGCAAATGACCCCGTGTACTTTACGATACTATAGTAACAAAGATTACAAAAATTATGTAGTCAAAGAAAATGTGTGGTGAGAAATATCAAATAATTTAAAAACAACAAGCAAAGTATCGTTTATTTATATGTATATTCATAAATGTTACAACTTTTAAATAATAAACGAGATAAGAAGCCGAAAGCAACGTCTAGAAACACGCGTTCGACGCTGATAGAACATCCCGCCTTTAGCGCTTGAATCGAATTACGCGCGAAAATCGCGAACGAACAGGCCAGACCCATCTTCGGAGGTGGGTGGTCGCCGCGGACGCGATGCGTCGTGGTCGTAGTCGCCAAGTGGAGAACGCGGAAACACGGCCGTTGCGGTCGATTTGGGCGCAAGTGGAACGCACCCCATGTCTCTGTATATAAGTAGTAGCGTCCGAGCGAAAAATAGTGGGACGTCACGTTAACACGCACTTTGCGGCTTCGCTAGAGTTTTCCGAAATTATATTTCAAGTCCCATAACGATCCAATAAAATTTATGTTTAAAGAAATATTCATTTCGGACGATGAGAAATATTTTGTTTATAATGTTTAGCTCGAATATTATCGATCGAATAAACAAACTGTAAATAGAGAAAAAAAAATGTGTGTCGCGACGAGCTTTACAACACTATATTTTTTAAAATACAGATCAACATTTAATTCGTCAAATCCTTTTTACCGTTTGGACAATTTTTCGCAATTTCGAGCGCAAGTCCTTTTATCGCATCCGACCGTTCATTATTCTGCTGCACGTAAAAAAAACTGCATCGAAATTGATCCATTAGTTTCCGATTGTAAATGATAAAGTAAGCTTTAAATATCGTACCAACGACGATGGAAACATATCTCTCGGTAAACAAAAAGAATTCAAAAACTAATTTGTGCGTTATATACTTTCATACAGGACATAAAATTAGAATAAATATATCGCGATGTTAAACATATTGTATTTTTAGATTATGAATACGGCAATGACAGTTACTTCACTGTGTTATTATCAGCAAAGGAAAATGCTGAACGAAGCATTCAATTGATCGTACTATGTTTAGGATAATTTCAAAATATAATCGTAATATCGAATTAGAATCCTGCCGAATACCACTCGACGAACTTTCCTCGCCTGTACATAACGCGTAAAAAACTCTTCTTCCTCCTGAAACGAGCGAAGAAACGTTTCGTTGGAACTTGTCATTCGAACAGAGACAGATCGAGTGGAACGTTCGAGAAAAATTATTAATACAGCCTTATTCTTCGAGAACTTTTTATTTACATCGCATTTATTTTTTTGGCGATTAACGGGCCGCGATCGTTCGTCACAACGATGCTTGTAACTCTCTTTTTAAAAATCGTCCATCATTAAAGTCGAAAAGAAGAAAATTTACCGAAGGCTGGATAAATATATCGATATTTACACCAAAATGAAATAAACTTGGACACAAGAGAAACAACCATAAACATTTACGCATACCGTTACATCGTACGTCACGTGGGAATGAAAACATTTTAGCGTTTCATCTCGATACGATATAAAATTCCTTTCCCCGGTTATAAACTCGTAGTAGTAGTAGTAGTAGTAGTAGTAGTAGTAGTAGTAGTAGTAGCGCACAGTTATACGAAGTATCATAACTGATATGTTCATCGAACGATCGTTGAAAGAATATACGATAAAGGAATATCAAATAAAATGGTAGTACCCCGTGACGAAGGCCGTTCACGCTCTCAAGGAGACGAACTGATGGAAAACGTCTAAAATGTGGGGGTCCAGATCCGGCGTGAAGAGTAAAGTCTCCAAAGTCGACGAATACTTTTGGACTTGCTCGTGATGCTGTAACAAAAAGAAAAGGAAATGCTGGAACAATTAGCGCAAGTTATTATCCACGACACAACGGGGGGGGGGGGGGGGGGGGGAGAATCCTATCGCTCGAGTATAATCCCGTGTGACTTACAGTGAGAAATACCTGCTGCAATCTTCCTACGGTCCATTTGTACCAATGAGTATTGTAGTCTATGCCATCGGTATCGCAGCGTACGAGATGTTCGGACAGAATCATTATAAAACGCTGAAGGGAAATAATAAGCGTGTATGTAGTTTATGCACAATTACAAGTTTAAAAATTTTAACTTTTTCAATAGCAGGAATGATTTCATTCGTACTTGGAAGATGATGAGAAACAGATTCTTTTGGTCCGCCTGCGCGGCCTCCAGCTTCTCCTCCATCCTTTCCACCACATCCTCCGACGGTTTCTCTCTATTTCTCTCCTTATTACCATTATCCTCGTCCTCCGACGACGATCCCGATCTACTCTCCGCCCTCCTTAATTTCTCTCGAGCCTCCGTCAACTCGGTGCTCAATTTCGTCACGTGTTTGTTCTTCTTTCGAATGGTTAAATGAAGTATCTCCCAGATGTACAGCTTCGTGAACTCCGAGGCCATCTCCTTGGAAAATATCCAATTGGCGATAGCGCTGCACTCGATGATACCGGTCTTCAGGAGCTTGTCCGTTATGACCACTATCATCTGATAATGATTCTTCCATAATGCATACGTGTTTCTTAAAATACATATCTGCGCTTCTTCCGTCTCGGCTAGGACCTTGAAGACGTAATGGAATTTCCCTATCGCCGCGAAGCTGTGGCTGAAGCTCTTGGAGCCTAGGTTCAATAAAGTTTGTACAAAAACGTCAATTTTCAAAGGATGGAAGTTATTATTGGTCTGCTCTTCGTTCTCTCTGGGACCCGGCAACGTATTCAGCACGTTCAGCACCTCTTCCGGCGTGCATTTACGTCTGATGGAGACGACCAGTTCGTGAGCCGCTGCTGTGCCGGGCAGAGAGCTGGCTCCTTCGGACGTGTACTTGTAAATAGGCTCCGGATGAGGCGGAATCAATTCGGCGTAAGATTCCGGCATCATATCCCGTATTCTTTGGTAATAGGACAATCGCAAGGCTTTGAGGAGCACCTCCCGAATGAACTTTGGGCGAGGATGCTCGGGGTCGCGTTGCAGGCAGGAATCCCAGTCTTCCCAGGACCAACGGAACTGAAAGTTACTCAAATGATACGCGAACCACCAGACGAAACGGTCGAAAGCGGTCGCGGCCATGCTGTCTATGCGACGGAACAGAATCTCCGTCGCTTGGGCCAGGACCTGTGGACGCGTGTTTGTAATTGATAAAAATTGAAAGATCAACTTTGGCCGTATGTGTTTGACTGGTTTTACAAAAAAAAAAAAAAACAGTTACAAGTAAAAGTCGTACCTGTGGCATCGTCGACGGTTGCAACTTGCAAAGCTCGATTAAAATAGACCCGTAGCATATTTCCAAGTGCTTCGGCGCCGGTAGTCTAAACAATTCGCCAAAGACTACTTCCACGATGCAATAGTCCAAAGGTATCTTTGCCTTGTACGGGAAGTTCAATAACTGGGCCGCGCAATCTTTTCTTTCGTAGAAGTAATTATCGATGATCTGCCTCAAGTGCTCTTCTATGAGGAATCGTTCGATAGCATGGCTTCCAGGTAACAGAGGTCCTTCGGCCGGGCAATCCGTGTAGTCGAACATACGAAACACCACCGTAGGCAACGGATAAGAATAAGATTCGTGATGAGGCGGTGCCACGATGGTCGGTAGATTATGTTGCAACGCTTCGCAGAGTATCGAATCGAACGCGAGATACGGTCTCGGAATATGTTTCTCCGCCCAATTGTCCTGTCTCAGCTTCCGTACTTGGGCCCATAAACAATCCAAGTATTCTTCTTGCGGATGAGGCGTATCGCTCGACCACACTCTCAGAGCTGGCTGATGCTTTTTACTTCGCTTATTTAAAAATATCTCCATCGTCACCATCGAGTGATCCAACTCTTGCTCCTTCTTCTCGTACAACTCTCTTCCGACCCACGGCAACGTGGACAGTACAGCGTACACGTACCTACGCACACGCGAGACGAGAAACGAGACGCGAAGAGCAGCGGTAAAGTTCCTGATCTTATCAACACATTTCTTCAACAGGGATATAAGAGAGTAGGTTACCCTCAAAATTATCGAAAAT
Organism: Andrena chrysosceles; assembly: GCA_963855975.1. Taxonomy (NCBI): domain Eukaryota; kingdom Metazoa; phylum Arthropoda; class Insecta; order Hymenoptera; family Andrenidae; genus Andrena; species Andrena chrysosceles. The sequence goes on along the minus strand of OY979769.1, from coordinate 99,518 downwards.
TGGTTTCGTAGAATGTACGCGTACCTATTCCGCTAGCTACATCTTTTCTACGAATTACAGTAGTAAATGTACGAGCTTGCACACACGAGATCGGATTCATAACAATGTCCAACTGTTGCAACGAGATTTCCCGCGAAACTACGTTTTCCGGAATAAACGGTGGTGAACATCAGAAATCTCGAAAACCACTCCAACGTGTTAGAATGAAAAATTTACAGGGAGCTGCAGCTGAGAACTATTCCCCCAAAATGTATCGGGAGCACATTCTCAATATAAATTTTTAAAAAAAAAAGATAAAGAATATTTTTCCTACAAAAAGAAAGGAATAAAACCAGAAACATCATCGTAAAAATTGTATTAATTTGTTTTTTCAAAATTTTGCTTCCTGTACAAGACGGAGAGAGACTGCCGTCTACTACAGATTATAAAAATGCCTTTACTTTCTGTTTTAGGTAATTCACCTTTCCGAAATCGTGTTCACTATCGCGAACGGTGCATCGCGTACGCCTCTCTCACATTTATATTTATCATACTCGTTTCGCTATAAATATATATTTAAAACTTTCTTTCCGCGTATCAAAGTCAACGATTAAATTACGGTTAAAAATTAAAATAAAAATTATCTTTACATTCGCTTATTTGCTGCAGGAATACACGTTCGAAGAACGGCCAAATTTTGGGCTGTCGAGGGTAACCTTCCCCCTCGATAAATACTTGCATCGCGTACCAGTCGCGTCTAACTTGCGGTACGCCATCTTCGTTAGCGGCGTCCAACATATTGTCGAATAGTTGCATCAAGGATCCGCACGATAGAACGTGGCAGTTCACCAAGTCGGCAAGAAATCTCAACGAGTATCTGGCTACGTTCCATTCGCACGCTTTCAGCGAGTCCTTAAACTTCTTCACCATGTAATCGACAAACTCGCCGCCGAAATTAAAGTTCTTCGCGTTCAGCAATCCAACCAACGTAGTATAGATCGTGCATTTCTCGGGCATCTTGATAGCACATTCGGTCAAGATGCGTAGTATCTTACCGCGAAATAGTCCAAGATCGGCTTCCAATACAGAAGCTAAACCCTCGAGATTACTTTCCAAAGAGGACGTAGATTTCTCCCCGACTCGTAAAATAAGAGACTCCAGCCGATCTTCGATCTCTTGGTTCTCGGATACCCTCCTACGCTTTTTATAGGCGCGTTCTAAAAGGATCGTACAGTGAGAAATTAATTGCAATTCAAAGTTCTAAACTGGAATCCATCCAGCGATACAGGGCTCGGCAATAATTGTACAACCGGTCCAATTGAAATCAGTCGTTACATATATAAATATTATACGTTAAGAAAACATATTTTACGATCAAGAGGAATCTACTATCTGCAAAGATTGCATGGTAATTGGTTATGTAGTAAGAAACATATGAATCTACCGTATCCATCTTCTTCTTCGTGTACCCTCCTACGACTCATTTTCGGAAACTCGAACGTGCACCTTGTTGGCCAGCCGTAATTATCACAACGCGATTCCTGCTGTCAGTTTTATTATACTTTTGTGAGTCTGCACATCAGAAAGCGATTAATCGCGAAAGCATCGGAGGAAATTCTAACCCTACGAACGTCCATCGCCAATTACTCAACCTGTTCGCCAGGGGATGGAAACTCCAGCAAAACTTTTGGTTTTGTTGCGAGTTGCGATCCTTGCTCTAGCTAGCGGCGTTCGGCGCAAGCTCTTTAAACACGAAGTTTGGATGAAAAGACATCACATTAGAATCTGTCTTCGGCTCCTTTCTTAACGCTCGGAAAAACAATGTATATTAATTAAAATTAAGGAAAAAGCGCTTACTTCGCTCAACTAAATTACGGGAATTTGACGTGGAAGACATATCCACGGAGATATTACGTTCAGATAGTCCCGAGACTAGTTCGCGATCCCAAGATTTGAGTTTGAGTTTTCAACGCAAATAAGTACCCCCGTCAATTCCGCCGAGCTTACGCCGGGAAACCGAACACTCAACCCAAACAAAACTTAACATTGGTGAAGGGACTACCAGCCTAAGCGGAGCCCCCGCAGCACCCGATTCGCAGAGGATACGCTTATCCCCATTTCCCAGGCACAGGCATGGGACTACTTGGTGTCCTTCACCGAAGTCCATCGGCCCACCAAGCATCTCCTCCTCAATGCCACCAGGGAGCAATCCTCCCTCCACTACATTTCCTACTTCTCCTTCATCTGCTGTAAAGTAATCATCACTGTCAGTGGAGTAAGAGTCAGTGTCCATAGAATCAATTACGACTTCATTATCATTGCATAACTGTCCACACGTTAAGAAAACTTTGGCAATCATTTGCTCATTCTTTTCTGTTACAGGGTAATTTTCGTCCTCGTCCTTAACTCCCTCGGCATCTACGGGTGGTAAATCGTTGGGCCCTACGACGACCTCCCGTAGATCTTCAGAAGAGAAGTTGTCAGTTTTATCAGTCTGAATGCGGATGTGATGATTCATGGGGATACTTTGAGAAGACAGGATTTGATTGGACTCTTCAAACTTAGGAGGGTTGCGTGATAGAGCGTCGGCATTGGAATTAGCTTTCCCAGGCTTGTAAACGATGGAATAGTTATATTCATTTAGCTTAATTCGCCACCTCATAAGCCGAGAGGTGGGATCCTTTACGTTATGAAGCCAAACTAATGGTTGATGATCGGTAACTAAAGTAAATTGGTTCCCATATAAATATGGTCGAAAATGCTTGGCAGCGAAAACAACAGCCAATAACTCCTTCTCTATTGTCGAATAATTGACCTCAGCCTTGCAAAGTGTTCTTGAAGCGAATGCAATTGGGAGATCCTTGCCAATTGGACCTTGACTTAGCACAGCCCCAACAGCAAAGTTAGAAGCGTCCGTCGTGACAATAAAGGGCAGTTGAAAGATTGGGAACTGTAAGATGGGTTTAGAACAAATGGTATCCCGTAAGTTTTCAAAGGCAACTTGTGCATGGCGATCCCAAACAAATATAACGTCTGCTTTCAGAAGTTGAGTCAGCAGCTTAGCAATTCTAGCCATTTGAGGAATAAATCGACGATAATAACCAATGAGCCCCAAGAATTGCTTTACATTCTTTTTAGTTGTGGGGTCAGGGAAAGATTTCACTGCTTCGATTTTAGCAGGGTCAGGTTTTACCCCTTCTGTCGAAATAATATGGCCTAAATAAGTTACTTCACGCCTCAAAAAACGACACTTTTCAGGTTGCAACGTTAAATTGGAATTTTGTAACCGAGCTAAGAGATTTTGCAACTTTCGCGAATGCTCAGTCAAAGAACTAGCATAAATGACGACATCATCCAATAGGCATTTCGAACGGGGAGGTAGTTTATTAGAAGATGACGAAAGAAGGAAATGTTCATTATCAATTTGGAGAGTATTAGATTCGTTATCACCGAATTTTAATATAGCACTTCTGTTTTCTAGGAACGGCATGCCCAGGGTACCTGCTTCAACTATTGGAAAATTTATGTCAACCACTTGAAATTTAACATCGATATTATGTATTGGGAGAATGAGTCGCCTTTGAGTTTAAATCACCCGAGCGAGAGTTTTCGCCGGAAGCCCTAAAGGTATCCAAGTTCCGTTTTTGTATAGCAATTAGTTTCTGTATGTCCGCTCTTTTTACAAAACCCGCATCTAATTTGCTCGCGGTATCTAAAACCTACTCGACTCTTTTCGAGAGATGGGCATTGACGACTCAGATGATCGATCTGATGGCACTTATAACATATGCAGTTCTCGGGGATCTTACGATTGGTAAGATCGACTATAAAATTTTTGCGCTCTGGATGAATGATGATTTGAATTCGAATGCTCAGCGTGTTCTGCGTTTAAATTGCTTGCAATGACGATTTTGGCGATTAATTAGGGAGTTGGGTTTCCCATCAAATTTGGGGATTGAGTCTTTTACTAATTTTAAAGAAAGATGAGATTTGGGTGGAGTAGGCGGAATTGAGTCTTGTTGCACGGTCAAATTCAAGTTCGCAGAATTCGGCTGGACATTCGATTCAAGAGAGTTTACGGTCGGGGAATTTATTTGAGTCGCAGGAATAGGATTTGGATTTGAGTCTCGGGGTAGCGCTTCGTTAATTCGAGAATTGTAAACGACCGGAGCGGCTACGATCGGGCAAATTTGAGACTCGCAAACGATTGGAGCGGTCTCGATTTGACGCGGTGGAGAACGATCAATCCGTTGAATAGAATTAGCAGGGGAACTTGTTTCTAACGGTAAAAAACTTAAATCCAGGGGTTGCGAATCATCTTGCGAATTATTTACAAGACCGTCTGACCGCATCGTCTCGCTCGATATATTTTCTACCTCAAATTCTTGTAATCTTCCCGAAAGTGATAACCGCTTTCTCCTAAGCCTTAACATTTTCCTCGGATTTCGCAACATTTTGACAATATGATATTTAACGACCGGACAAATTACAACTTGAACAGTTAAACAGTAACGCAATAACGAACGATTAAATGGTAACTCTTAATTCTTATCTTTACAGGGATCTTGAGCGATGAAGTCTCCTTGGTCTCCTTGTCTCCACGAATGCGCGTGACCTTGGGGGAAATGGCTGCACGGCCGCCCGAAGTCACCCTCTCCGATATTTATCCACGTGTATCCGCGTTCCTGGGGAAACCGTGCGAAAACCCAGGAAGGAGAAGCTGCACTCGCGAGAACCTCTTGATCCACGTCCACGAGCCGACGAGAGTATCCCACCGCTGTCACCAGTTTTGTTGCGGGGCCGGCTGGGAATACTCGAGGCACGAACGGAGTTTCGTCCGGTTCAGCGTCCTTGGAGCTCTGAAGAGCTCTGCTCGCGAACGGGTGAATTTAGAATAACGAAATATTTTGTAACTAATAACTCTGAACTCAATAAACTTAATAGAACTGAACTAAAATGAATTTATTAAATTATAGAATGATTAAAACTGATTCAAATTAGAAACAAGGCGACAAAGATATTTGGGAATGACTGGTATAAGATTTATTAACACGTCTTTAAGCTACAACGACGGAAAATCTAATGCGAGGAGAAGAAACAGGCTTCTTCTTACATTCGTTCCTCTTTTTAATTAATATACATTGTTTTTCCGAGCGTTAAGAAAGGAGGCGAAGACAGATTCTAATGTGATGTATTTTCATTCAAACTTCGTGTTTAAAGAGCTTGCGCCGAACGCCGCTAGCTAGAGCAAGGATCGCAACTCGCAACAGTTTGTGGGGAGCGGCTGTTCTCCCACTCCAAGGATTGTTTGGTGGTGGGGAGACTGCGCGAGCCGGCATGCGTTGCCAGCGGTTAGCATGGCGCGACTTTTCACTTCGCTTTGTGACTTCGTCTTAAAAGGTCACTTAGGACTACTAGTCAGTCTTTGGACCTTGTGTCCTTTCTCTCGTGTAAATTACTTTATTGTTTAATCCACGTGCGTGGTACATACGTCTTGCGTTATGCGCATTCTCCTACGTGATTAACGTATTGCATTCCACGTCTTCGATCTCCTTCGGAGACAACTACTTGTCGTGCACGGAAATACATATATTTACATTTCGTATACAACGTGTGAAGTCATTACCAGCACATCCCATCCTAACGACGTAGGGCCGTTAAGAGGGATTCCTACCTCACCCGTTCTACTGAACCCTACAAGTTTAGTATTTGCACGCCATCTGCATTATGAAAGATTTTGTTTGAACTAAAATTCAATATGGCGGCAAAATTGCCGGGAAAATTAAATAGACTCAGAATCTGCATACTGTAATATGTAGAATAAGAAATACATTTGTTGACACGTTAAGAAGATTTGGATATGAAATTCAGGTGTTAGAGAAAAATATTTAATTAAATTTGCAGTAACTAAATTTAATTAAATATTTCACATTCACCTGAAGTTTCTTATCTAAACCTTCTCCATTTTTTCAGTTATTATTGGCATAATTGGACATTATTTTGCCAACAATAACTCATAATGTCAACAAATGTATCTCTTACCCTACATTTTGTATATGATACTTAATTGTAAAAAATACAAGTAGAGGTAAGGATTAGTGAGTGGCTCAGATTTTTCTTTGCAAAATCTATACTATTATAATAAAGCTACAGCGTTTATTTGTATGCACACGAAAATCTCAAAAAGTACTGAACCAATCACTACGAAATTTTAACTACAGCATCCTTGAACAACAAGAATGAACATAGGCTATGTGTAATCACGTAAAATATAATTAATCTGTGTAATTTTATGTACATAAAAGAAGTCATGACGCGGCCGTCTGCTATGGATAGTACGCGACGCGACGCCAGGCGGCGATCGGGCCTGGCGCTTCTCGCAGTTGAAATAAAGCAGACACGGGGCATTACTAATGTTCCATATATTGAGTTTAACAGATGAGTTTATCGATGACCTTACTCTGAATTTTTATTCGCAGCTTAAAACAGTTGCAGTACAATTAGTAATATTTTATTTTAAAGGTTATTTTCAACAATACCAGCAGTGAAAATACCATTTTGCACCTCTCGTCGACTTTCCGCCCTAGGCAGTCGCCAATAGGGGCCAGCCCTATTTAATTAGTCTTAGACTATTTATTTAGTCTAAGGCGCGTTATATATGTATTTTCTTTGGCTATGTACATACTGATCGCTGCCTGTAAGCTTGGCTGGTCCCTATTGGCGACTGCCTAGGGCGGAAAGTCAACGAGAGGTGCAAAATGGTATTTTCACTGCTGGTATTGTTGAAAATAAACTTTAAAATAAAATATTACTAATTGTACTGCAACTGTTTTAAGCTACGAATAAAAATTCAGAGTAAGGTCACCAATAATCTCAAATAAATGTATTATAATAAAGGGATAAATTAGACAAGTTCGCTTAGGGCAAAAAAAGACGCGTGTCGTGCCTGGCTATCTGAACGTCACGCGCATGCGTCGAGCAGTCACGATTCCATCTGAGCGCTTGCGCCCGTCGCGCACGTCCGCCGCGCACGCAAAGCGTTCTATCTCGCTCCCCCTTCGGCCTGAAAGAAGCGAGAAACGAACACTCGGAATTAGGGCTCTGTTCATGATATGGTTTCAACGCCGCGGCGGTCCTGGCCAGCGAGCCCACAGCGAGGAAATATGTACTGTACTCTGAAATGTGTTGAAATGCCCAAAGGTGTTTTGTGTGCTTGTATACGTGTGACTTGTGTAAAGTGTGAGTTTGACATAGGCTTTCGCTATGCTACGCTTTGACTCGGTTTGTCAACGACTCATGCGGATTTCTCTCCGATAATCCATTTCGGGGATCAAGACACTATGGCGCTCAAAAATGATATTTCTTCAAAGCTCTTGCAAGATATAAATTGCAAGATGACAAATTGTTTTGTTAGTACATTGCGTGTAGTAGAACCCTTTCACGTATCGTACGCTGAAAAATATTACAAATTGACGCTGTTTTGACATTCCCGCAAGTTTCTAATGCACTGTTCAATTATTTCGGAGTGAAGTAATAATAATTGGATTCTATTTGCCCCGAGTATTAGTTCACCGCCGACCATGAAATTTACAGAAAAATCTAATTCTTGTAAGCCTCGCAGAAAGTTGCATGATGCATGAGTGTCGTGGGGTGCATGGATGCAACTGGAAATCGAGCATTCTTTAATTTCACAATCATACGGGATGCATAATGTGTCGAATACGAGTTACATGTCTGAAGTTGAACTCTCTCGTATGAGTTCTTTCAAATCTTCTCTCTTAACAGTAATTATTACATTCGACATTCGAGTCATTAGAAATTGAGAAATTTCAACTTGCATGGGAAACAGTTGAGGTCGACGGCAACCTCTAACAATGTGACAACATTGACGAAAGGTGTCAGCTATCAGTTCGACTTTATCCGCGATAGTGATCGGATCGGTGAATATCTGTGAATGTTACAGTGTTATTTCCTGATTTTTCGATACCTACACCAATTAGTTCGACTACTGGATTAAGTAGAAAACCGTTTAACAACATTTCACTGGAATATACCTATCATCTAGAAAATTTTTTGACGAAGCGTTGCCTAGTGTTTGATCATATATCGTACGGGGTGCACGACTGTAGTTGTGAAAAGTGAACATTTTGCAATGGACATTGCTATATAATATTATTTCTGGCCTTGATGAATTTCAAGTTAGCTGGGAGTCGGCCGAGCGTGACAAAACATCAACAACTTCTACCAAAGTCACTGCATCGCCGAACGGTGTGTCCTAACAGTTCGACTTTATCCGCGGCGGTGATCGGAGTGATCTGTGCAGTCACAGTGGATATTATTTCGTGATTTCACGATTCCTGCATCAATTCTATTGATTACTGGACTACTGCATTACACTCAGTATCTAGAGGACTATTTTCGAAACACTTTACTCGAGTCCGAACATATCTCCGCACTGTCGAGAGATATTTAACAGCGTGAAGAGTTTTGTAATCGTGTGCAATGCGATTGTAGAGTCAGTGCTTATTTCGCGATAAACTATTTCATAGTGGACAGTGATCGACCTGCGTGTTAGTAATGTTAACACGAACGTAGAGTCAGTGTTTTTAACGCATCTAGAACTATTTCAGAGCACCGGTGCTCTTATTGCTTCTTCATCGCGAAATTAATGCGACATATTTGACACGTTCTATTCGGTACTGACGCTGCAGCTGCGGGACATTGGCCCGCAGATCGAATAGCTACTGCTCAAGGAAGATGCTTGTCTGCATGGATAGCGGTGAGACTGTTTTCAACGAACGGTGAGTGATACTTTATCATTTTTCAATCTTTCTGCATGCAATCGAACAAAATGATTGTTGTAGCGAGCATAGTGACCACGAATACATACTTAGTACTCGCGAATAGTAACGTTAATGCGTGTGCTAATAAATAAATTTTAAATTCGCGATAGAAGTTTTAACTTATTTCGTTTCAAACATTCTAAACTACTTTTCTTTAATTTCACAATTATTCGGGATGCTTAATGTATCGAATGCGAGTTACATTTCTGAAGTTAAACTCTTTCGTGTGAGATCTTTCAAATCTTCTCTTTTAGTAACAGTAATTACATTCGAGTCATTAGATTCTCTTAATAAGGCGCTTATAGAAGGCATTAATTTGGTGTAATAACTAACAATAACAATCATTGTTAAAAAATACTGCTCACTACACGCGCTATTTTTGCTTGACCGTTGCATCGACTAAATATAAAGAGACACTAGTGGCAATATTACGAGAAATCAAAAATGACACATTTACCGTATAATAGTAAATGACAGCTGCCAAAGTGGCTGTTATATAAACGTAAATTTCTTTTTCCTTTCCATTACAATAATTTTAAGCTATTAAACCTAAAATTTTATACATCGCGGAAGAACTTGCACGAGTGCTTAGTTTTAATCAGGGACCCTAACTGTTATAACCCAAATTTTAAAAGTTATGACAAGAATTAATATTTTTGTTTAAATGATTTTGGTTATGAATTACCATTATCGATGCCGGATATTGATTTTGGTTACGAATAACCATTATTGTCAACCGAAATATTTTTTTAACACTAATAATCATTATTGACGACGGAAATATTTTTTGGTCACTAATAACTGTTATAGACGACGGAGTAGTTGTTTTCGGTTACGAATAACAAGTATCGATGAACCAGGTAGTTTAAAGAGCCATGGTGAATGTCTGTGCAGTCACGATATCTCGCTTCGTGCATTAATTCCATCGGTTATTGGACTATGTGGGAGGCCTTTAAACAGTAGAAGACTTTTGGGAAAACTCATTCCACTTGCACTCATGAAAATTTTTCACTATTCACAACTACGACTGTAGACAACAGAAGAGAAACCTGCATCGCACAACAGCAATCCAATACTAGAAAGCGCTTTCAGAAGAAACGAAACACAAAGAAAATTGCTGCTGAGAGGAAGAGACGCAAGATTGATGAGGATGCATATCAACCAGGTGAATTTTAGACTATACAAAAAGGAAAAATGCTCTGGAATTTACTCTTTAGATTTAAAATGCATTTATCTCAAAACTTACTTTTTTAATATATTTAATGTTCCTTGCGCAAAACTGTTGGTCTGATTCTCTTGCGGCTTGGCATGCTTCAAGAGTAACACGCGACCAACAAAATTGTGTATCGGCATGAAGAAATCTGCAAAACTCTTTGCGCTGTGCTTGCTTCTCCTCAAAATTTTGATGAAATTTTGCATTTTTGACATTTAATAAATTCAATCCATTTTAGCTTAAAAAGTATGAGACATAGAAACTTCTCGATACACAATTTTTTACTTTACTATGGACCCTTCTTCGCTGCAAAACCTAGAAGCTGTGGCATCACACACTTTGCGCAAGAACATTTTTGAAGTTATGCTTGATTTTTGTAACGTAATATAAATTCTATGAAAAGCAATGATTAAAACTGAGTCCAGACTGGCATAAGGGCTGTACTTCAAACTTACTTCCTTCCCTTAAGAGGAATTTCGATTTCAAAATTTCAGTGTCCTCTTCCCTTAATAATTTAATAACATCACTAAAAGGTTGTAATAACCCTGCCACTCCAACCTTAATTGGCCCCTCTCAATTCTGAATATATCCCAAAATTTGACGTCCAAATAAAGTTAAAAACGCTATACCAATTATTATCGGCAACAATAAAACAATTATATAAAATGCATTGAAAAGAAATATGTAATTAATGAATAAATTACTACCAATAATTTATATACATATTTTAAATTCTAAATTTGGTTTCAGGGTTCCTGGTCCGAAGGGTAACAAGTGTGCAGAGATGCAGTACTCTTTTAATAATTCCGATTAATAATTCGAGTCGAGTAGAGTCACTGTGAAAAATTTGAGAAGGTTCCTGAAGTGCAACCAATCTTCGTAGCAACCATCTACATATTTTGCAGAGCACCGCGGCTCTTATTTAGAGTAGTATTACCACGAATTTCGAGTCAAATTTTTTGCGTATCTAAGATTCGTTCGGAGCACCGAAGCTCCAGTTGAATTTTCTTCGCGAAAGTAGAGCCAATTTTTTGCGCATACAAAGTTCGTCCAGAGCACCGGTGCTCTAATTGCTTTTTTAACGCGAAACTAGAGTCAAATTTTCGCTTAGCTTCAATTTTCAGCCTGGAGTTGCCAATGAGATTCTAGGCCCTAGAGAACAGGGTCAGAAAATTAAATCAATACAACAGTTGCTCGCGATTTTTACAATAAAATTCCGATTAATAATTCGTAAAATAACGCGAATCGATCGAGTCGAATAGAGTCGCCGCGAAAAATTTGGAAAGGTTCCTGAAGTGGAACCTCAGTCTCCCTAGCAATCTTGCAGTCTAAGAAGATCCTTTTTGATCGTGCGTAACGCGATCGTAGAGTCCCCGCTTTTTTCGTATCCATCTACATATTTTGCAGAGCACCGCGGCTCTTAGAGTAATTTTACCGCGAATCTGGAGTGAAATTTTTGCGTATCTAAGACTCGTTCAGAGCACCGAAGCTCCAGTTGAATTTTCTTCGCGAAACTAGAGCCAATTTTTTCAGCATACAAAGTTCGTCCAGAGCACCGGTGCTCTAATTGCTTTTTTATCGCGGAAGTAGAGTCTAATTTTCGCTTAGCTTCAATTTTCAGATTCGAGGCCCTAGAGAGGGTCTAGGTCCACAGGATGGAGGACCGTATTCGCTGACCGGCGAATCATATTTCGCTACTGACGCTGCAGCTGCGGTACATTGGCGTGTCGATCGAATAGCAGTAGCGAAGGGGAATGCTTGTCCGCGTGGATAGCAGTGAGATGAGTGTTTGCAACGGTCGGTGAGTGTGTGATACTTCTCCATTCTTTCTTGGCGATAGTACACACGAGTACCTTGTATTTCTGTTACATTTTATCTTCACATTATTAAAATGTCTGTGTATATGTATTTGTGTCATTTTGATTTCTCATCTGCTTTTTACATTGAAATTATTATTATGTTCTATTCTTTTGTGACTTATTTGATAATAGGTATTCTTTTCCACCCTCGACTTTTTCACGTACTTGGCGAAATTTTTTTTACTTTTTTGAAGATTTTTATGAGTTCCTTAATAGTGAAAATTCATGGCAACTTGATTGCCATCCAGAAGTACATAATGTATTTGTAATTTCAAAATTTTAATTAAATAATTGGTAAGAAACTTTAAAAATAAGTCTCGGTCCGACCATATATTCGTTATTAAAGAAAATTCAAGGTAAACAATCAAGTAATCATCCAGATGTACCTACGTATTTTGGAATTCGCTAGGTATTTGTAATTGTTTAAAATAATCGATCAGAAACTTTGAATTTTAATACTGGAAAATCACCTGCCACTCTCTCTCTCTTTCTCTCTCTCTCTCTCTCTCTCTCTCTCGCCTTTATTTGTTATTAATGAAAATTCATGACAAACTATAATACTGCCACCCAGAGGTGTCTAATTAAGGGATTTTCGAATTTCCAATTACTTAAATAACACTGTCGGGACCGCGTAGATATCTGTCTTTCCGTAATTGACTTACCCGCAGTCGGTAAATTGACTGTTTACGGTAATTTTTTCGCATCTTTCGCTATCTGTGTGGTGTCTGCGTACCTGCAGTCAGTAAATGGTCGCTTTTTTTTTTTTTTTTTTTAAGCATATTTTCGCCCTTTTTGCTATCTGTAACGTGTAATCTTCGTGCCTCTAGAGTCGGTAAATGGAGGGTTTTTCGTCATTTTTAAAATTTTTTTTTTGCTATCTTTACGTAATCATCGTGCCCTTGCAATAGTCGCGGTAAATGGACAGTTTTTCACTTAGTTTCGTTATTTCGCGATCATAACGACTCACGTATCGGTATTTCGTGGTTACTTTCACGTAATTATCGTTATTTCGTGGTCAGGTTCCCCCTGAGGGATGCTTATTTCGTAAATTGACCTTTTGCGGTTAGGTAGCTTATGTCGGGGGTAGTTTCACGCGAATCTTGTTATTTCGTGGTCAGAATGGCCCAGGTAGTTTACGTCGCGGGTAGAATCACGTGAATATTGTTAATTCACGGTCAGGATGGCCCAGGTAGCTTATGTCGGGGGTAGTTTCACGGGAACCTTGTTATTTCGTGGTCAGGATGCGACCCAGGTAGCTTATGTCGCGGGTAGATTCACGCAAATATCGGTATTTCGTAGTCTGGATGGCCCAGGTAGGAGTACTCCAAGGTGAACCTGACCGCACGTGGACCACTCCAAAGTGAACCTAACCACATGTGGACCACTTCAAAGTGAACCTAACCACATGTGGACCACTCTAAAATGAACCTAACCGCAGGGGGATCACTCCAAAGTGAACATGACCGCATGAGGACCACTCCAATTTGAACCTGGCAGCATGTAGACTACTCTAAAGACTGACCGCATGTTGACGTAACCTAACCTAACCGCACGTGGACTACTCCAAAGCGACCCTGACCGCATGAGGACCACTCTAATTTGAACCTGGCAGCATGTAGACCACTCTAAAGACTGACCGCATGTTGACGTAACCTAACCTAACCGCACATGGACTACTCCAAAGCGACCCTGACCGCATTAGGACCACTCTAATTTGAACCTGGCAGCATGTAGACCACTCTAAAGACTGGCCGCATGTTGACGTAACCTAACCTAACCGCACGTGGACTACTCCAAAGTGACCCTGGCCGCATGTGGAGCACTTTAAAACCGACCGCGTGTTTGACCACTCTAAAGTGTACCTGAACGCGCGTGAACCACTCAGCGGTGAACCTAACCGCACGTGGAATACTCCAAAGTGAACCTAACCACATGTGGACCACTTCAAAGTGAACCTAACCGCACGTGGACTACTCCAAAGTAACCCTGACCGCATGTGGATCACTCCAAAGTGAACATGACCGCATGAGGACCACTCCAATTTGAACCTGGCAGCATGTAGACTACTGAAAAAAAAAAAAAAAAAACTGACCGCATGTTGACGTAACCTAACCTAACCGCACGTGGACTATTCCAAAGTGACCCTGGCCGCATGTGGAGCACTTTAAAACCGACCGCGTGTTGACCACTCTAAAGTGTACCTGACCGCACGTGAACCGTTCCAAAGAGAACCTAACCGCACGTGGACCACTCCAAAGTTAACCTGACCGTATGCGGGCCACTCCAGCGTGAACCTGGCGGCATGTGGAGCACTCTTAAAGAGCGACAGCATGTTGACGTAACCGAACCTAACCTGACCGCACGTGGCCCATTTCAAAGTGAACCTAACCACACGTGGAACTATCCTAACCCAACAGGAACGCATGTGGAACATTTCAAAGTGAACTTAACCACACGTGGATCTAGCCTAACCTAACCACAAGTGGATCTATCCTAACCTAACCTGACCGCACGTGGAGCACTTCAAAGTGAACCTAACCACACGTGGAAGTACCCTTTTTTTTTTTTTGGTTTTAAAGAGGGGGAAAATGCCTTACGCATACCCCGACACTGCTGCCGGGGTTATGTGGGACTCTCCGCGGCTTGGCGGCCTACCCACTAAAAACCCCCTCTATTTTGGCCTCCTTTAGCCATCCCCCTGAGGGGCCCGGGACATCTGATGTAGTACTTCGGGCCCCCCTACCCAGCAAAGGGTGGGGACTCCTCAATCTCGGTACCTTCACACATACCATATACCATTAAGCGCAAATAACACATACACGCAGACACACACACATACACACACGCGCACGCACTAAAAAAGAGAGACCAAACGTAGAGTTTGTAGCGGAGAGCCATACTCTTACTCTAAAAATTTTTGGCTCCCTCAACCGCCCAGCATCCGGTTGCACCAAACACACATCCTAAAAGCTGGCGGTGTGGGGCCATTACCATTAACGGAAATAAATACGCGCTAAAAAAAAAAAAAAAAAAAGGGGACTGCTAAAAATTGCAGAGTATTCCCAAATAAAATACAATAGCACCTCCCGGATAAAAAGCTTAAAGCTAAAAAGAAACACGCGGGTAAAAAAGGCCACCAGGGCCTCATTTACACATTGGGCCCATAGTCACTTTCAAACTAGGACATATGGTCCACGAAGGAACACTTATCCTAAAAGCTAGCGGTGTGGGGCCATTACCATTAAACGGAAATCAATACGCGCTAAAAAAAAGGGGGACTGCTCAAAAATCGCAGAGTATTCCCAAATAAAATAAGATAACACATCCCGGATAAAAAGCTTAGAACTAAAAGCACGCGGGTAAAAAGGCCGCCAGGGCCTCATTTACTGTTCTCGGGCCCCGAAAGGCACCTAAAATAAGAACAGCGAGTCCTTGAGCACATTGAGCACATAATCATTATCAAGCTAGGACACATAAGTAGTGGCCACGGGTTCCTGCAGCACTACCTCTTCCTTTTCCGGGCTCTCCTATTCCTTTCGGCTGCCTTTGCAGCCGCCGCCTCCCTTGCAGCTCTTATCCTACCTGCCCGGCGTTCCAGGTCCAACTCCCGCTCCTTCGTCTGGCGATCCGTCATAACCCGCCGAGCGTATTCTCTGAGTGAGGCCCATTTGTCCACTGATGAGATTGCGGCCCTCACAATGGTCCCGGCCTCCAACGGAATCCCCAGACCCCGCTGAAGGTCCTCCCTTTGCTCCGTGTAAGTGGGGCAGTGCAAGAGCACATGCTCCGCATCATCTATAGGGCTGCCGCAGTCCAGACACGAGGTCACAGGTGACTTTCCAATTCTCTCTTTAAATTCATTAAATACCCCGTGCCCCGTGAGGATCTGCATGGTGTAAAAATCACCAATCACCGACGGGCCTTGGGTCCCGATAAAGGTCCGCACATCAGGGACCAGCTGCTTGACCCACATATGACCAGGGGAAAAGTCCCATTCCGACTGCCATTTCTCCAAGGCTGCAGACATTGCCACCGCCTTGTGCTCGCGCACCCTTGCCTTCCTTGCCTCAGGATGGGCCCTAAGTTGTGGGTCTTCCCTATCCCGCGCTTTAGCGTCCGATACCGACCGACCCATCTCGGCCTTCAGGTGCAGTGGAATGCGCCCTGCAAGGACGCAGAGAGACATAAATGCCACTGTGCGGTACGCTGCCGTAATCCTAACCAGAGCTGTCTTCTGGGCCCGCCTCAGGATGGATCGGTTAGTCTCCCGGGCCAGGGACCCAGCCCAGACTGGGGCGGCATATAGCACCACAGACTCCCAGACTGAATAGTAGAGTCTTCTGGCCTGATGGGAGGGCCCCCTGGTATTAGGGAGTATGGTGGCTAAAGCACCCGCCAGACGATCAGCCCTCGCGGCCACCTCCGTCAGATGCGCCCGAAAAGTCCGCTTCTCATCAAAGCGGACGCCCAGGTATCTAATCACGGTCTTCGGAGTGATTGGCATTTCCAGGATCATATAAACTCTCCTCTCAATCCTTTTGCCAGTGAGGAAGACAATGTCAGTCTTCTCTGCTGCTAAATCTAAGCCGGTGTCACGGAACCACATCCCCACCTTGTTGGTCGCGGGCGCAAGGAGTCGTTCTAGCTGTTCACTGTTCCGCGCCGAGATCAGGACCGCTAGATCATCGGCATAAGCCATTGCCCTGATATTGCGGTCGTTGTCGTTTAGGGCCTTAAGTATTCCGTCGTACACAATATTCCAGAGGAACGGGCCAAGCACAGATCCCTGCGGTACTCCCGCAAAAATCTCCCGGTCTACCGTTCCCTCAGACGTGTGTACGCGGATCCAGCGGCCAGACAGGTAGTCACAGACCATCGCATATACCGCCGATGTGATGCCCCTCCTCCTTAGCTCTTTGAGGATAACTTCCCACCTGAGGGCGTTGAAGGCATTTCTAACATCGAACGAGATCATCATGCATGCCCTGCCCCTCGCTTTACATGTGTCGGCAAATCGAGACACCTCTGTGGTGGCCTCGATGGCCCCCGTTCCTCTGCGGAATCCGAACTGGAGCGGATGAAATGGGTCCTTCCCCAACTGCATCTCAAGTAACTCCTTCATCGCGTACTCCCAAACCTTCCCCAAGGCCGGGAGCACGCTGATAGGACGGTAGGCCCTAGGGTCCAAGGGGTCCTTCCCCTCCTTAGGGATCAGGACCACCCTAGCCCACTTCCAGCTGGAGGGGATGGATCGTCTGGAGATGGTGTCCCTCACCATCATCGCGATGTCCTGCTGCTCCGCTCTGGCCACGATAGCTACAATTTCCGATGGGACTCTGTCGAGGCCTGGGGCCTTCTTAGCCTTGATGCTAGTCAGCACCCGGCCAATCATTGCCTCGTCTATGGCCCCCGTAATAGCCTCAGAGGAGGAGTCCACTTCTTGTGGTGGATCCAATCTCGTAACCCAGAGGCGGAGAGTGCCCTGGGTTCCAGGGATGCGGGGAGTCCGTAACGGAAGGGGTGGGACCGTATAAAACAGGGTGTCCAGCACTCTTCCCACCTGGTGAGGTGACATAATCCTCTTTGGTGCTTTCCCCTGGAGCCTAGACATAACTATCTTATAGGGCTTGCCCCAGGGGTCCGCATCAACAGTTCCGCACATGGTGCGCCACCAGGCCTCCTTTGCCCTCCATATCAGGGTCTGGACCCTGCGTCTGGCCGCCGAATATTCCGCCCGGAAGGAGTCTGCGGTTGTGCTTTTCTTTTTGCGGGCCCTCTGGAAGAGCCTCCTGATCCGAAACATATTTTTCCTGGCTTCCGCAATTTCTGTGTTCCACCATGAATTAGGGAGCCTGGTTCCAACGGGGCATCGCCTCTCCGGCAGAGACTCCTCCGTGACCTCTTCCAGGAGAGATTGTAGGAGGTCGGCCTTAGGCCCCAGAGCATCCCCCAGTTGATCGGGGGGGAGATCGCCGGTCAGCATATCTCGTCCTCTAGCGTCCCTTTTCCTTCTGTATTCAGCGAGGATCCAGGACGGGTCCAGGTCCTTAACCGAAAATGGGGCCCAACCCGACCCCCGAGGGGACCCTCGGGCCTTCACCTTCTTCAATTCATGAAGGACATAACTATGGTCGGACGCCGTGAATCGACCCAGGACCGCAGACCTCTTAACGAGAGCCGACAGGGCTCTGCTCATACTCATGACGTCGATGCAGGACGTCCGACCATTCCGGTTAAAAGTGAACTTGTCCTTCAGCCTGATTGGAACGAGGCCCAGCATTCCAATCAAGGCCATACAAGCGTCCCCCTTCCTGTCTGCGATTCGGCCACCCCATGCAGGGAATTTGGCATTAAAATCGCCCGCAAATACAATCCCTTTTGCCGGGGAGATAAGGGCCTCGAGGATCCCCTCCAAGTCCTCTAAGTATTGCGCAAAAACCGTGCCCTTCTTACTAGGGCGGCAGTAGCAGCTGACCACTATAATGTCACCCACAGTTACCGCAACTATCCCCTCGGAGGCAACTAGTGGGGCCAGGGACGCAAAATTTCCATTAAACCCAGTCACCCAGATGGATGCGTCCCCCGTGGCATCGTTGCTCCATTCGGGCATTTGTCTAAACGGCTCGGATATGATGACCACGTCAATGCGGAGCTCACAGACGTTCTGGGTCATCATATCCTGTGCAAGCCTACAGTGGTTTAGGTTTATCTGTAGCAGCTTAACCATTAGGAATGGGGTTCCTTCGTCGGTCCTCCCCCGCCACCGCCCTTCTGGTCGCTGGGCATCCCAGCGACGCCGCCACATGGGCCACCCTGGATCCAGTTGCCCCATCTTCAACACAAATAAGGCACCAGGGGGGGTTCCTGCAGGCCCCTATCGCGTGATCATTCGCCCCACATTTCCTGCACCTCTCCATCCCCTCCATGACCAGGGTGCAGTCCCTTGCGACGTGCCCCAACCGGTGACACCTAAAACATCTCACCAGCTTGGGAAGCACCCTAATCCTGGCCACCGTTAAGCCCGAACGAAACCTCATCCCCTCCAGAGACCTAGGGAGAGCATTCGTGGGGGCGTCCAGCACCGCCACCTGGGTCCCCATCCCCAACAGTCGGAGGGACTTCAGCCGCAAGCGGTCAAGGGGGATTTTCAGGGCCGCCGCAACATCAGTCATCAATTCAGGGCCTTCCACCAGTGGGTCAACCTCCCGCACCTCCATCGTCGTCCTCTCCTGGAGCGGGACGCAGTCAACGTCCGCACCCACGAGTTTACCCAGGGCAGCTGCCATTGTCCCCGCACAGGCTGTTTTGTTCAGCTCCAGGACAACGTGGCCAAGCCTGGATTTCCTGATCGCTTTGATCCCCACCAAAGCCTCCCTCCCTTTAGTGACAGCCGCTCTATAGGTCTCTATGAAAGAGCCATCCTGTCTGACCTTGAGCATAATTGCCTCCGGCCTCCTTCTAATCGGGAGTGGCCTCTGGGTGGGGTTCCGCGCTCCTGCCCCGTTTCGCTTTGGGGTGCCATCCTCGTCGGGTGAGCCCCTAGGGGACTGTTGCTGTTGCCCCTGCTGCTGCTGTTGTTGTTGTCGCAGCTGAGGGGATCCCTGGGGGTTTTTTCTGGGATTGA